>CM041015.1:8762500-10012500 GCA_022984855.1 Dimocarpus longan | reverse complement strand
TCAGGTTGGTACGCAGGGGGTTCCAGTAAGGCCTTAAAGTCTGAAGCCAATCGAAGTGGTTTGGCAGTCGTAGGTCAAGTTACGGGGCACAATCAAGTCAAGACTCTATAATAAAAATCGACCAGATTTAAAACTACCGGAAGCACAAAGAACACCTTGCCAGAGTTTATGAAATGTGGTAAATATCATTCTAGTAAGTGTAGGAGAGGCACAAATATATGTTACAAGTGTGTCCAAAGAGGGCATTTTGCAAGAGATTGTCCGCAGCAAGTTTCCGGTAGTAGTCCAGTTATGGGGACAATAGGACAAGGGCCAATTAATACTAGTCGAGATCAGGAGCGAAGTAGTGCACAAACTAGAGACCTCACTACATCTAGTAAGCTAGGTGGACCAGCAGGTAGGGGACAACTGCCCAGAAGACCAATAGATAGATCCCAGATGTAACATGCTGTTTCGGTGTCTATATAATTTATTAAATATTGATTCTATATTAAGTAATGATGTAAGTAATTATCCGTTCGGATCCGAAGGAGTAATTGAATTTTTATAAAATTCTCCAAACGGGTCAGGGGATAATTATTTAATTCAATCTCGTAAAATAAATAGAGCATTCGAATTTAAATATTTATTCAGAACCTAATAAAGTTTCCGTATGTGAATTTGGATTTTTATTAGATTTCCATGCGAACCCGAAGCGAATCCGGGCGAAAAGCGAAATCATAAAGCGAGAGTTGATGGCATGGAAGAATTAAATAGAATAAGTGGGCCCATGTGGGACACATGGCAAGCATGCAAGAAGATCAAGGACATGTGGCATAAAGGTAATTAAATGAAATGAAATAAAAAAATTGAAAATGAGAGATCCAATTATATTCGGCCAACATGTATTCTTCAAGAGACAAATCAGAAATGGAAGTTAAATATATTCATTCAGTTTTTCATTTGTTTTGAAAACCCGAAAGTGAGATAGAGAGAATTGAAAGAGAAGTGAGTTGATGCTGCTGCCAAGAACTCGCCAGTGTAGACCGATTGTTGCATGTATCATCTAAGCCATCCAGGAGCAGATTTGAGCTAAGAATCCGTGCATGCAAGCTAAGTTAACTGCTGCCTTGCTATCGTTGCTGTCGATGCTGTGATTTCTGTTGTTGTTGGTGATGCTGTCGTTGTTGTTGATTGCTATAATTGTTGTCGTTGCTATAGTTGTTGTTGTGCTATCATTTCTGGTGGCGTGAGCTTGCTGGTGGCGTGAGTTGCTGGTGGCATGAGTTGCTGGTGGCGTGAGCTTACTGATGGCCTGAGCTTGCTGGTGGCGTGAGTTGCTGGTGGCCCGAGCTTGCTAGTGGCGTGAGCCTGTTGGTGGCGTGAAGCTGTTGTTGTTGACGCTGCTGCGAGCTGTTGAGCTGAAGCCGTGCCACTGCTGTCGCCGTGTGCTGTCATCGTAAATCAGTTGCTGCCGTTGTGCAAGTTATTGTCGTGCTGCTGTCGTCGTCATCGCAGTTGCTCGAGAGCTGTTTCGAAGCGAAAAATAGCTCAAACGAAGGTAAGTTGCTGCCCCGCTAGTACTGTTATCATGATTTGAATGATGTTTGAATGTTAATGGTGTCCATTTGGATTGAAAGAAGCTTGTAGATAAAGAAATTTATTTGGACAGCCCTTCGTGCTAGCTTCGAAGCTTTTGAAATGAGTTTCGAAAGGTACGTTGTGATTTTATTGATTTCGTTTCGTTGAATAATGATTAAGATTGAGTTGAGGATGAATTTTGATGATGATATGTTTGGGAAATAGGATTTAGAACCTCGTTAGTGCGGAGGTTCGTTTGATTAAGTTTTGATGTGTTGGAGAATGATTTGCGATGTTGAATTTTGTGTTGCGAAAGCCGTTTAGGGGCTATTATGTTAGGAAGTATGGGCTGTTATGTTTTGCTTTTTGTTTTGAAATGGTCGGCATGAAAAATGGTTTACAACGATATGCATTAGAATATTGGAAAGTAATTTGAATATCGCTACATTGTTTTCAAGTATTTCGATCGAGTTTTTCGTGTTTTCGAAAGGCGTTAGTTCGCGATTTAGTGTCGAATGAGTTGTGATTTAAAATGCTATGTTGTTAAACGATATTTGAATGTGAGTCAAATGAATATCTATGATGAAAATGATTGAGAGGTTTCATAATGGTTTGATAGAATTAATTTGCGTAAATGAAAGACGATATGACGATTTATGGGCTGTTTTGGACATACAGTTTTCATGGAAATTATGTGTTGTTTTTAGCATGATTTAAGGATTGTTTTGAAGTGTTTAAAGGCTGTTTTTGTGCTATTCGAATGAGCCATTAAGGTATTATTATATGAGCTATAAACATGCTAGTTATGGGATGTCAAAGTGAATAGTAACGTGCTGTTTTGAGTTATTTGAATGCTGTTTTCGTATTGATTTTTGGACTGTCATAAGCTATATGAATATGCTGTTTTGAGGTTATTTTCAATACGGAAAAGACAGTCATAAAAAGAATATTGTAAGCTGTTTCAAATTGATATCAAACGGAAGTGTTTAAGATACGTTATAGGAAAACATATAGTTATAATGCATTAAGTTATATTAGTAGCATATGTATGCAAACTTTTGCTATAATTGTTTTAATGAAAGATCAAAGAGAACCCGGCGAACCGGATTCTCGATCAGAGAATAAGGGTAAAGCGTAAGGGAGTATTCGATTCACAGATCGAATTCGTTTGAGGTCGGTATACACATTATCTTTAAAGTTTATTTGAAAGTGTTTTCGTTATGAAATGAATTTCTTAAATGAGATTGTTATGTGAATTTTTTTAAATGATATTGTTATATCTTTTCAATATGATGCATTTACAAACGTATTTGACTATACTTGAAATGAAATGCAAAATTGATTTGCTATGAAAATCTTGATACTAAAACCAAAGTGAAAAATGTGATATAAATGTTATGTTGTGAAAAGCCCTTGTAAACTTAAATATTGATAAATGGAAATTGGTAATTAACATGTCAATAGGGAACTTAGCAGCTGTACCATTTATTTACATACACTAAATTGATTCGTTATGGATTATGAGCGGCACCACGTGTCCGATCCTGAACGATTATGTGTTATGATATACGACCCGGTGGATAATCACCGAGCGGCCGATGCCGGGGTCGACCGTTATTCCAGCGGATAACTACCGTTTGTCCGATGCCCGAAACCCATATACCAATACATGAGAATCGAATATATGTTTACTAAGGGCACTGAAAAACGTTATAAGCAATGAAATGAAAATGTTTATGTGAAATGAAAATGTTCAATGCTTTCAAAAATGTTGAACTTGAAAAATTGTGAACTATATGTTTAAGTATTATTATGCAAAGTGTATATATATATATATATATATGAATGTTAAAGTTAGAATACTTTTAGTTACGCATGAAATTATATTTGAAATTGAGAAATTAGATTATGTGTATACCTATTAAACAATTATGCTTAGAGTGTTGGTTTACCGCGCGCAGGTTAAATCTTTTTACTCCATCTTCAGACAAAGGAAATAGCTTATACGCGAAGGCTCAGATAGTCACCATCCACTCTACGCCTTTGGTAGATATATAGATATATTGCATATGATTATGTATTTTTGGGATACATGTATATTTGTGTAAATTATTATTTTCCACTTAATTATAACAAAGTTCTGTATAAAAGCATATCTATATTTCTTAAAAACTTACCTTTGGTTATGTATGCATATAAATGTTTATGATATATTTGAGTAATGAAATGTTTTGGAAACGGACAGGAGATCCGAATGGGATTTTAGAAATGTTAGAGTTTTAATTATAGGAAACGGATTTTGGGATTTCAGAAAAACAGAGGAAACTCTGCCGGATTTATGTTTTAAAAATATATATATATTCTCTATTGGTAAAGAGTTTTAGAATGATAATAGTTTTTCAAAAGTAACAGAAACAGTTTTATCAGGTAAGTAACGTTTTCCGTTCCGAATTTCCAATTGTAACAGAAATAAGGGCGAAGGGCGTTACACCGGATGCAGACTAGAGTTTTTGCGATGACCTAGTAAGAAGCAGATGCCACCCCAAATATAGTGACAAGTACGATGTCAATTCTAGTATTGATTATATTATTATTGAATATGCCTAGAAATTATGGATGATAAATAAGGCCTTTGAATAGCTATGACTTAAAGTTATAGATGACTGAGATCTAAAATATAGAATATAGTTTATAGTGATTCTTAAGATATTAGGAAAATTATATTTGTGTTGTAGTGTTTAATATTATGGTTGAGAAACTTCATTGTTAAGAGATCTGCAATTGAGTTATGAGGTAGTAGACTGGAATTTGGAGGTAATTGAATGAGATTTATATGAAAAGAGATATAGCATTTGTGTCATAGGCTATGATTTAGAATGATTTCTGAGAATGAAATGAAAAACATCCAATAATCAAACTTTGGAATGAGAAAAGTATTAAGTAAAGATAATGTGTAAATTTCGAGGATGAAATTTTTATAAGAATGGGTGAAATGTAAAAACTAAAATTTTTGGAATAATGAATTCTAGATGAATAGTATTTCCAAATGAATATAGATTTTTGGAAGACGGATCCCGAAAATCATTAAAAATGATTTTTTTTATGAATAGTAATTTCATGTTAATAGTATTTTCGAATGAAAAATGTTCGTATGAATAATAATTTTTGAAAAGTGGACCTCGTAAATCAAAAGTTTCGGAATTAGTACTAGTGCTAAACGAAATAGAACGGATCAAAAACAAATCTATTCGATAGATTTTAAGTGATTCGAAATTTATCGGACGAAAATACTCTTTCGATTATTTAAGAATAATAAAATGATTTAAAGTGCTCATGTGTGAAAATTAAATTTTCATAATGATCCCCGGACAATCTGGAAATAATTAATAAAATTCTTAAAAAGTATGGAAATAATAAATTGAGTTATAATATAACTCCTAAATAGACAAGAGGAGAATAATAAAATTTCTGAGTAGACCGGAGATGGTTTCGAATATAAAGTTTAATTTCAGTATAATTTTCGGGTGGAACGGAAAGAATTAATAGAATTTTCGGATAGGTTCGGGAATGATTTTTATTTGCAAGGTAATAAAATAAGCTAAAGCAACCGGATCCAAATGTGTAATCAAACTTTAATGAAATTTTTGAATGTGTAAATTGAATTCTAGTATAAATTTTCGGATGGATCGAAAACAAATTCGAATACGGAAAGATAAAAATCGGAAAGGGTGAATGGATGCATAAAGTGGGATACTTGGTATGAAAAGAAAGGAAGAGACAATACATGATGGACAAGTGTCATGAAATGAAGTAAAAAAGATGACATGTGTTAGCAATTGATAGGAGCTTGATGACAAGTGTTAGACAAATATAATGAATTGTTGACAAGTGTCTTGAGATTAGAGAGCCTATATATATGAAATTGAAAGAAAAATAATGGAAGAGAGGTTCATTTGGTCAAGCATAACTGAGAAAGTAAATTAAGAGAGGAGGGGAGAGCGTGGCCTTGTTCTTGAATGTGTATGTTCTACCGAGAAGAGCAAGTGAAGACAGCAACTGGGTTGATTATTTATGAAGCTATTTTTGAGTGAAAATTTAAAAGAGAAATAAAAAGAAATGGTGGGTTGTACTTGGTCAAACATAAAGAAAAGAAAATCAAGAAAGACATAGCTTGCATTTGGCCATGGAAAGGAAAAGAGGACAGCATACTAGATAGAGAATTTGGAGGCTGTTTTTGAGTGATTTTAGCACATGCATGAGGTATACACAAGCTTAGGAGTGGAATCCATCCATTTGGAGTCAATTTCAAGAGGTAAGAATCAATGTTTCCATGAGTTGTTTGTGAAGTTTTGATGTGATTTTAGTGAAAAACTAAGTGTGAAATTTGATGAAATCTTGATGTTGGTTGCATGTAAATCTCGGCCAAAGTAAGAACAAGAGGGCTGCATGTCTTTTTTTTTTTTTTTTTATGGTTTAGAAGCATTCTTAAGAGCTTTCCAAATCCAACAAAGGTTGCATGCAAGTTAAAGAGGTAAGAATTTAAGTTCCATGATTTTTCTTGAGAAAATGTTGGATATGTGATTTTAATAGAGTGTGGTGATATTTATGGTTGGGTTTGTGATTGTTGATGAATTTGGTTGTGATTATATGTTTAGGATTTAGGATTTGAAATCTCATTAGTATGGAGGTTCAATTGCATGTGAGTTTGGTGTGAAAATAGATGAATTTTTGATGTTGGAAAATATGTTGAATTCGACCATAAAGGGGCTGTTATGGTCCAAATTTATGTTTGGTTGTTTTGCCATGAAAAATGATGAATTTTGATATGTATGAAAAGTGTGGATGTGATGAAAATATTGATGATATTAAGCTTGTGTGGCTTTCAGCTAAGGTTGTGTTGGAATGATTTAAATTGAGTTTAATTTAATCGAGTGATTTACCATGCATCTAGAAGTGTTTAAATATCAAGTTTTCATGTTGAAATGGAAAGTAAAAAGTTGATATATTATCATGCCAGGTTCGGCCAAGTTGATGACTTTATGTTGGAAAGTTGTTTTTGGTTGGTTAGTGTGATTTTATGAGTTGTTTGAATGATGAAATGAGGAGTAATAATTATTGATGTGCAAGCTACCATGGTGTTGTTATGAGTGTGTTGATATGTTAAACCATGATTTTAAATGGTTTGAATGGTTTTATAGGTTATTTTGATTTTAGAATTATCTTGAAAATCGAAAGAAACCATCAAAATGTTAAAAAGATAATTTGCAGCAAAACTTTACGTAATTACAAAAATGTGGTGTTTTATGGTTTCGATTAAAATTTTCACTGTATGAAATATGTTTAAGTGTATTAGCAATGAAAATAATTAAATTTGATGGTTGGTGTAGAGATTGATTTTAATTCCGTCAAAGTGACTAGAGTGACTTTAAAAATTTCGGTTGATGTGTTAGTACGAAAATTAGGCTTAAATCGAAGTGATTTAAGTATGTTGATATTAGAAAATTTGAATTGATATTGTGTGCGATTAATTAAAGTTATTATGACTTGAAAATGGATATTTTGATATCATTGTGTAATTGAAGTTCATATGTTAATGCGTGCGTTAATTTTAAATGTAAATTTGCTCGTGTTAAAATGTAGGTGGATTGGCGAGTGGAAAGAAAGCATTAAAAAGAGTGGGTTATATTATTCAGAAAGCAAGTTGTGAGTGTGGATTTTATTAAAATTTTTATGCCTTTTATATCCATTGAATTTTTATAAATGCGATATTATGTTTGTATTCGAATTTTTATACGTATTGGATAAGTTCAAGCATACTATTGTTTTATTTTAATACATGTATAATTTTATTCAAGTTATGTTATAAATATATTTATTTTTCGATGTAAGGTCGAAAGTTAAATAAAATACATGTATAGGAAATACAAGCTTAAGATATTTCAAAAATTTTAAGCTTTTGCTTTAAAAAGAAACTATTCCAATTATAAACCGTAAACTAGAGAACAAAATATTTACTAGTTAAATCAATATGCTCTCATGTTAAGTTAACGTAAAAGTTTAAGCAAAAGTTTTAATCATATTGAAATGATTTTATTTACATTTGGTTTACCCTAATATTAGGTAGGGTTTAGAATCTTTTGAGGGCTGAGACTTAACAAAGGGGCCCGTATAAACCGTGAGGGCTTAGAATCCCTTAAGGGCTGAGACTCAAGAAAGGGATCCGTATAAACTGTAAGAGCCTAGAATCTCTTGAGGGTTGAGGCCTAAGAAAGTGACCCATATAAATTGTGAGGGCTTAGAATCCCTTAAGGGATGAAGCCCAAGAAAGGGTCCAAAGTGGAAAATATGGTTATTAAATCTCGGGTATCTCATAAGGCAAGCTAAAGAAAGAATAATATGTTGTTAAACCTAAGCTTTTGAAAACAAGAAAAAAAAATTTTTATGAAAGTTATAAATAAAAAGTATTTATTCGCATTATATGAATTTTATAGTTTGCATGAGAAGAATTAAAGTAGTAGTTTTCCAACATATTTTTGGGAATAATTATTTTTTTAAAAGGAATAGTCATAGTTTAATATAAATAATAATAATAATAATAATAAGACTATCCACTCACTGAGTTATAGGACTCACCACTATTTTTCCTGTTTTTGATAAAATCCTCTCCAGGTGCAGGTACAAGCAATCAGGCGAAAAAAATTCTATCGAACGTGCCGATGAGCTAAAGACAAAATGCTACTGCACTACACTGATTTGTTTGATTTTGAATTATCATGTAAATTCATGACTATCCACTCACTAAGTTATAAGACTCACCACTATTTTTCCTTTTTGATAAAATCCTCTCCAGGTGCAGGTACAAGCAATCAAGCGAAAAAAATTCTATCGAACGTGCCGATGAGCTGAAGACAAAATGCTACTGCACTGCACTAATTTGTTTGATTTTGAATTATCATGTACATTCATGACTTTTAAGTTTTAAACTTGTTGCACATGTTGTAAATAATATTTTGATGATACGTTTTATCTACATACTATTATAAACATATTTTAAAATCTTGAATGGATTAAATTTAGTATAAGTTTATTGATTTCAAATTTTACATTGTTTGGAAAACATGTTTGTGATTGATTATGGAAAATGAAAGAGGGGCTAAGGTTCAGTTGTTGAGATTAGTATGATTTTGAAGTGCACAGAGTTTTATGAGTTCCGCAGGGTGAAAATATTTGAAAAATAGTCGTTGTGCTGCCTGATTTTCTTTAGATATCTTATTTGAAAAATGTTAATTTAAAAAGAAAAAAAAATTCCACCAATTTCCGTAATTGAAAGAAATCCTAAAAAGTTTTTAGAAGTTTTCAGTAAAGAAAAAGATTTACCTTCACAGGAATTTTTTAGTCAGAGCAGATATCGACTGGAAGACCACCGTAAGGTAGTCGTGCAGGCTGCCTAGTTTAGTTAAGGAAGAGTGGCTCGTCAAAATTAGGTGCTTTAACTAGTTTATATTCTTTTCAACCACTGAAACATGTGAAACAAACTTGGTTGAACTCATTCCTACAAAAATTATCAAAACAATAATTAATTAATTTATAAAACATTTCAATAGGAAACATAAAAAACAATGAGAAAGTCAATAGTTGAAATATTGTGTAAAAAAAACCTAAGAAAAAAAATTAGCGAACTATACCATGTCTCATGGAAACCATAAGATGTGCCCTGTGTTTCATAATTTCGGGGCTGCTACTTTTCTATCTCAAAACCCTAAAAGTTCAAGTTTTTAATCTAAAATCAATTAATCTAATGATACCCCAAAACGTTAATTAATTACTTAAAATTCAAAATTCATAACATACATTCAATTATTCATCAAAACCCTACATTTCCCAAAATCTTCTATTGTGGATATATTTTGGGCTACATAAATGGGTTGGTGAAAACTCAACGAACTGATCCACTATATTAACCAAACAGATAAAAGTTCAAGTTTGCCAACTTCCAGCTCGCACAAAGACAAGCTCTCAGTTCGCCACTGCAACTTTCAGGTCGTTAATCATTGTCAATGCTACTTTATGCTCAGTTCTAAATTGTCCAGAGCGAGGTCCAGCTCGTGTAACGCTCCGAATTTTCTCTAATTAAGAAAAACAAATATATATTGATGAATAGTATTTCGAAATGAATAGTATTTTTAGGATAAATAGTGATTTTTGGATGAATAGTGATGAGTGCATAATGATTTTTGAGAGACGGATCCCGAAAACTATTGGAAGTAAAATTTTTGATGAATAGTATTTTCTTGTGAATAGTATTTTCGGATGGAAAGTGTCCATGTGAATAGTAATTTTTGAAAAATAGGTATCGTATATTAAAAGTTCTGAAAATTATATTAGAATTAACGGAAATTGAAACGAATCAGAATCGAGTCAGTTTGAGGTAAAATGGAGTAGTTGTCGGATCCGACCGAAAATTCGAAAGAATTTTTGAAAAATTCAAAAATTTAGAGAAGTGTCAAAATGAGTATTAAAATACTCAAGAAGTAGTTTAGAAACTCAAATGACACTTCCAAAAGAGATTCAGATTGAAATGGAATCAATCCGTAAATCGCTAAAGACGATTTAGTGAATTACGGAGAACTGAAAAGGGATATGGAATGACTTTTAAGGGTGATCAAAGGTACTAGGAGTATATAGGAAGTATATTCATAAGCCCCGATAAATTTTGAAAGGATTTTAAAAAAGTCCCAAAAAAATTAAATCCGAGCATTCCAGAAAAATCAAATAAAAAAGATATAAGAAATGATAAGCATGTGGGGCCAAGCAACTATAGGGATGTGACACATGGCGTTGTGGATAAGGATGAGGACACTTAGCATGATTTTGTGGGTGGTAATTTTGTAGTTTTGAAAAAGTTTTAAGGGAAAAATGGTAAATTAGAGGGTTATATATGTAATTGAGTGTGAAATGAGATGAGAAATGAAGAGAGACTCAGGCAAATGAAGGAAAACCAAGAAAAGAAAAGAAAAAAGGAAGAGAGAGCCGAGAAAGGAAAGAAGAAGAGTGAAAGAAGAAGCCATGGATTCAAGTGGGTTTTCACCCTCTCTCACTCTAGTTTTCACTCTCAAATAATCAAGAAGAGTTGGAGAAGATTTGGTAAGAAAAATGAGTTGTTTTGATGTTTATTTGATGGTATTTTGAAGTAGATTATAATCAAATTGAGCTTGAAAATGAAGGAAAGCAACAAAAACATTTTAGGTCAAGAATCTAGTGAGGTAGGGTTAGGGTTTTGTAATGGATTTGATGAAAATTTAATTGATTTTAAGTTTAATGTTTTACTTGAAGTTTGGATAATTAATGGATGCACTTAGATGTGATTTTGAGTTTGAAATGAAAATAATGAATTGATTTGATCATTATTAGTATGTATATAATTAGAAAAAATTTGTGTATTTGAATGGATTTTAGTATTTGAATTGATTTTTGGGTGTCGAATGAGTTTCGAGATGTTTTAAGTGTGATTGATGTTGTTGAAAATGAAAAATAATGGATGATGCGTGTGTTAGTGTTCAGCCAAGGGATTATGTGATGAAGATCTTGTAGCTTTTTGACGTTTGATGAATTTATATGAAAATTTAAGTAAATTTAAGTTGGTTTGTGTGAAGAAAATGAAAAAGAATTGATTGGAAAGATTGGTGATGAATTTGGTTAGTATAGGAGTTTTTATGTGTTAAACTGAATTTGGAAGATTTAAATTGTTTTGGTGATGAAATTGATGATTATTGAAGTATTTGGACATGATGTTTGAGTTTGGAACGAAGTGGATAGCTTGGGTATGTTATGTACTAGTGTGTCATGTGACTAACTTGGAAAAGTTTATGTAATTTAATGGATTTTAATGTTTGGGGGAGTTCATATGTAATATTATATTAGTTTGAAGTGATTTTTGGATTGAAAATATAAGTCAATAATTAAATGAGTAATTACATTAATGTATGAATCAATTAGGTTATCATTGTGTTTGTATTGATTTTTAGTGTTTGAATAAGTTGTTTGATGTTTTGGAATGAATTTAGAGTGGTTGGAATTAAAAGAATGAAAGAAAATTAAAAATGGAAAGTTTGGGTGTACAGTTTGAGATTGAAGATTGGTGTAAATTTGTTGTTTCAACCCTTTTGAGGTGTTTTAATGATGTTTAGGATATATTGGAGTAAGTTAACGGAAAAAAAAAAAATTAAACAAATAGATGAATTTTTGTATTCTCGAATCTAGGTGTGGATCTAGCTCAAGGAAGCTACGAGGAGGAACAAGAGAAATTATAAGCTTGAATTGAAAGTGCGGAGGAATCTTAAAATCTTGCCCAAAAATGTTAGTGTACACTTCATTTGAAAATCTCATTTTATTAATAAAATCCAGTATTTACAAGTTTTTGAAATATTATGAATTTGATTAAATTGATATAGTCATTATATTTGAATGTTGATTCAATGTAATTTGGATATGTTTTAAATGATGTTGAAATAGAATTTAAGTTGAAAACAAAATTTTAAAAGAAAAAGGGGGTTTGATCGAATATGTGCATAAAAAGAAAAGAATGGATTTTGTTAAATTTGATGCAAATACGTGATTAAATATTTACGCGATTTAAAATTTTGTTTGATTTTATAATACACGCAATTATTTCGATAAATTGTAATAAAAGGTGTTTAAATATGATTTTAATGAATTTCGAATGAAAACGAAAAAGAAATAAAAGGAAACAGAAAGATACAGATAAGTTTAGTGTCTTGACCAAAAGTATATCGGAAGAAGGGCACGAAGGTTTTGAAAAGATTTGATGGGATTAAGTGAATGCAAAATAGAGTTTTGTGAAGTTCATGTTGATAATTTGAACATATGGGAAAAAGTGTGACTGAAATTGTGTTTATCGTTTTCAGAATGAAATTTTTATTTAAAGATAAAAGTTGTCAAAAATATGAAATTTTTGATAAATAATAAAATTTAGAAAAGCCCGAGTAAACCTGAATATTGGTATGTGATGATTGGAAATTGGCTAGCCAATAGGGTGAATTAGCAGTATTGCGTCGTTATACCGACACATAGTTTTCAACGGATGGATTATGAGAAGTATTAAGTGTCTGGTCCTGAAATCGAAACCGATTGTGATATGCGATTGTGATATTCGACTCGATGGGTAGTCACCGAGTGGCCGATGCAGGGAACGCCGTTTATTCTAGCTGTTAGCTATCGAGTGGTCGATGCTAGGAGACCCGTTTGCAGTCTATGATATCGTGTAAGAGTTTACGAAGGGCGCTAAATAATATAAAAGAAAATTGTATTGATATTGTTGAAATTAAAAATTGTCGTGTTTTATGTGTACATTAAATTGTAATGTGCGTTATTTGGAATTTATTTATAAAAGTTTGAAAAATTTGTGAAACATTAATTCACGATTTATATTTTGAAAAATGTTAATATTTGGTGAAAATTGAGTGGTTATAAATGGAAATAAATGATTTTATGTATTTGGTATGTTTAAAATTTTTTATATAAACTTTAAAGATAGTCGTTAAAAGTGACTTTTAACTTCACTAGTATTCTTTTTTTTTTTTCTTATTATGTTATATTCTGAAATTTGAAAAATGTTGAAAGTGTGAGTTTATGCTGTGGTATAATAAAGTTTTGTAACTTTAAGATTAAGTGTATACCCATTAAGTAGAATTACTTAACGCATTGGATTTTCCATATGTAGGTTGAAAATTGGGCATTATGGATAAAGACAAATGATAAAATAGCTGCCGCGCTTCCTGCAAGTCACATCTCTCCATATTTTGGGTAGTTATTGTGTTTGTGAGATTTTATAAATAATAGTGTAATTAAACGTTATAAAAGATTTTAGTATTGTAAAGTGATTTGATAAATAAATTTATTAATATGACATTTATTCAATATTATATTTATAAATGTTTACATGGTGAAATGCTTTTGAAATCGGACGGAGGGTCCAAAATGGAAGTTGAGACAGTGAATAAAATTTTAGAAGTCTATTTATTTTTCCTACAGGTTTTACATTTTGTGACGGAACCCTTCCCGAATCCCTCCTCTGGACCCGAGAAAGACCCCGTAGCACCCCGTCAGAACTCAAACGAACCCTAACTTTGGTCCGAAGAAATCTCGTCAAGGCACCGAAACTTTCTTTAAACTTCTTTTTAAACTCGTTTACTAGGTGGCAGGGGTACAAATTTTTCGCTTTTCTATTGAAAATCCAGTAGCATGCCGTCTGTTTTCTAAACTATGCCACCTTGCAAGTTTCAAATACAATTTATAAAAACACTTCTATGAAATTCATTTCTCAACTTCCAGAGCCTCCGGCTCATTTTTCACAACACAACCACAATCAAATAATTAAAATCAGAAAACTGATTCATATAAAACTTTAATAAAACATTTTTAACTATTACATCCACAATTCTTTAAAATACTTACAACTATATATATAAACATATACATGATCAAAATAACCCCATATATACATGTAATAGGTATCGTCCTATACGTCTGCCTGCACATCTAACTGAACCTCGTCGGCTGGATGACTAGCTCCTACATTTGCGGGAGAATTTTTAAGAAAAACATTTAAAGAAAAACGTGAGTATAATTCAGTGAGTGGTAGTAACTTTTAAACTAAAACTCATTTCTACACTTAAATTTCTCCCAAAAACAGTTTAATAAAACTAAAGTATTTTTCTAAAATACTTTCTAAAACTCATTTAAAACTGCTTTTGAATCTCGTTTTAAATTTCTTTCTAAAATTTTCTGAAATCTTTTCTTAAACTCTTTTCTTAAAAGTATTTTCTTAAAATCTTTTCTGGTGCTCACTTGAATGGTAACCCAGGGAATATCTACTCCTGACGTGGTAGCATATAAACTCTAGCTAACCACTAGGAGTGGAAAAAACTGCTTTTAAATCTCGTTTTAAATTTCTTTCTGAAATCTTTTTTTAAACTCTTTTCTTAAAATCTTTTCTGGTGCTCGCCTGAATGGTAACCCAGGGGATATCTACTCTTGGCGTGGTAGCATATAAAATTTAGCTAACCACTAGGAGTGGGAATCTACCATGTGTAGTCGCCGAAAGCGGGCCCACGCTGCGGACCGACTACACTACCCTATACGTGCATACGGATCACTCATACCTCGCTCACACATGAGTCGACTAGACTCAAATCTCACTGACTGACTTCCTCTCATCTACCGTATCACGCATAGGGCATTCGGCCGGGTACTAAACTGGGGCTAGGGTAAACCATAGGCTATTAAAATTTTTTTTTCTTAATATACTAAAATATTCTAAATCTTAAGGCAATAAGCCTAAAATCTTTAATTCTAGCATATTTTCATATCAATAAATTCTCATATAAATAAATAAATAAATATTAAACTAAAATCTTTATGCTAGAATTAAAATATAAATTCAATTAATAAAAGAATAACTATTTATAATAAATTCTTTTAACTTTAAAATAAACTTTAAGACAATATAAATTTTAAAAACTTGTAGTTCCACTCACAACACATCCTCGGATAAAATCCGAGTCTCCTCCGTATGCCTCCGGAAGTCTTCGCTTTTACCCTAAAACATCAAATATTCATTTAGGTTCACTTAACTCATTCAAATAATATTTAAAATCAATAAAAATCTAATTATCTCTATTTATATCCTTTAATGCCTAAACTTTCGGATCTCAATTTCTATTCAACCAGGGTTTTCGAAATCCATTTTCTCTATATGAATCTTACTTATTCTTTCCTATGAATACCTCATAATACTCAATCTCATCGTCGAAAACTCGGAACCAAATTCAACCGGATTCGCTTACTAACGAAAACTACTTTTCGCTCTGGACTTCCGACAACTTCAAAAATCAATCCTCTAGTGTTCTAACACCCTACTATAATTAAATAAACTGTTTCAAACGTTAAACGAACGCATTTCAAAGGTTTTTAGAAACCACCCTTTAACTCGTCCGTTTAGCTCCGAAATCGATCCTAAACTTTTCGTTTTCGAAATCTAACTTCAAAAGATTATTCCTTAACCTCTAAAACATCAATCTAATGCTTTAGAATCGAAAACGGGATCAAATTCCATAAAAAACCTATTTTTCTCTACGACTTCCCTCTCTCGTTTTAGTTGTTTTTCTTCCACCAAATCACTCCAAAATCATACCAAAATCATCTTCACATATCCCTCTTATTATCCCTAATCTCTTATTCGAAAATAAACCAAAGAAAAAAAATGGGTTTCATATAAACATCAATCTTTAAACTGAAATAACTCACCAAATAGGCAACCGTTTTGCTTCAAATTTTTGGGTTAGTTAGAGGAGATGACGAGGAACAACTTTCGTGAAGAAATAGTATCGAAAATCAGATCAGATCACCTTCTCTTCCTCTCTCTCTCTCTCGCGCGCGCTCGCGGCATCTCTCAGCAACTCTCGGCTTCTCTCTCTGTTTCTTTCTCATTTCACTATCCAAATGTCTCAAATGAGACAAAATTTATTTATAAATATTTTACTGCTCATTTACTATAAAGTCCCTCAAGAAAATCTCATTTAATAACCTCAAACTTTCACTAATCTCAATAGTGCCCAAAAATAAATGATTTTATATTCTATTGGTCCACTTGTCTTATTTTCATCCACTTATTTTTCCAACCAATCCATGGATGACACGTGGCACATCCATAGCCATTACTTTTTAAATCACTTATCTCATTTCTCATTGGTTGAATTCCGTGAGCTCACCTCGCTTGATTAACACGTAAATCTCGCCTAATCACTTTGTAATTGTACCGGGGTCAGCCAAACGATATCCGACTTGCGATATGAAAATCTAATAAACCTCAAATAACACTACTGGAGGCATATGATTCGACCGTAACTCAATTCGAATATTTTTAGTATCATAAAATAATAAATCTGGTGAGGGCTTACACTTGGTGAATTTTTATTTCAATAGAACTTTCAATACCTAATCCTTCTGAAAAATATTCCATAAATATTCTACACACATCTTATGGCCAATTCGACTTTATAAACTTCAATTTAGGTCTGATTCCTCTCATATATACTTAATAAAGGAAATGTTCCTAACCGAAATCTGATCGAATCAACCGATATCTTTTTATACGTATCTATAGCTTAAAAACTCGATTTTTACACTCATTCTCGTTAACTCATTCTCATTCACTTGGGTTACACTCCTTGAAGCTTCTGCATATCATTCTCATGCTTGATCCATGAATACTTAACTTAAAATGTCCATTTTGCCCTTTTTATGATATAATTTCACTTTGATCGAAAAATATTCTGAAAATATTTCATGGTCATCTAATCTTCAAATTGACCATGAAATACTCTAATTGGGTGTCTTATCTATCAGTCTCATGCTTCGAAAAAAATTCAATTGGATTTAAACTCATTAAAACCTATTAATCTCTCAAAAGGGCAATATCGTAATTTTTTTTGGATCGCTTAAAACTGATTCAAATGGTCTTCTTTTTGATCCATTTCTGTTTCTCTATACTCTCATACTATTTTCAGACCTTTTCGACCTTTAAGGTAAATTTTCAAAAATTTTACTATTCATTTAAAAATTTCCGTCCGAAAAATACTATTCATCAAAAACTTTCGTTTCCCATCAAATCTAAATTCATGACCCCGAACAATATAACCGGGTCCAAATTCGATCTTAAACACAAACTTTCGGATCTTTTAAAAAAAATACTATTTATCTAGATTCGAATACTATTAACTGAAAATTCTCATTTCTTCCTAACACGATACTCAGGACCTTATAAATATAATCGAATTCTAATCGGACCTCTTGCATTATTTCTGGACTCTTTATTCTTTATCTGATCGTCGAAAATGAATTCTCTGAGGAAACTAGGATCAGAGTCTATCATTTTGGATTTTCAGAAAAATAGAGGAAACTCTGCTGGATTTTTATTAAATTAAACTGAACGTTTTAACAAACGTTTTAGTAAACGAAAAAAAAAATGAAAAGAATAAATGTTTTAAAAGAATTTTAATAAATGAATAAATCGATCAGGTAACATCCTTCGATTCGGTTTCTATTTTAATGGGAATAGGGTGGAGGGTGTTACAGCTCGTAAAGCGAGGTTCGACTCGAAGCTCGAAATGCTCGTTAAAAGAATCCTTCCAGAAAGGAAACGGCCTAATTTGAGGAAAAGTCAACTACCAAAATTAGAAACAGAATCAAACTCTTATTTCAGCGGGATCTATCCCTGATTTGGTAGACATGGTTTTGGTACCATAATTAATGTAAAATTCTTACCTGTTTTAAATGTACTCAAATTGTAACACACATCACGCTATAAATAGGAGTTGAAATTCATTATAACAACAGCCGATAATCATTAGAAAACACACTAAATAACATATTGCAACTTTGTCAAAATAACCAAAGAAGCAGTCATAGACGTTTGCATCTTTTTGGGTCGAATCACGCAAAAATATTTTTGCATATAGTGTTCTTCCTCTTCTCTTTCTTCTTTTTCTCCTTTGTTTTGCTCTATTTTGCAAGTATTGGATTAAGAACTTTGGTCGACCAATTTCAGACATCGACATCTTCAAAACCTAACTTTTCTAAAATGAGTAATTGTATGTTTCTTGGAGGGAATGAAGGAGAAAGGTTGAAGATGATGAATTCAGTTTAGAGAGGATGAAATTGATTTGAAAAAGGAAGAAAGAAGTGATGAATCGGTTTGGAGAGTGCATGTGTAAGAAAGAATACGGAAATAGAGGAAGGGTATGTTTTCATACAGGGGCATTTTGGTTTTGGAAGAGAAGAAGGGTATTTTGGATACTTCATGGTAGGGATATTATAGATTTTCATGATAGGGGCATTTCAGTCATTAAGTGATATAAGCTGCAATTAATTATATTGATCGGTCGAAATCAAATTTTTTTTAGGTTAAAAACAATTTTTTAATTTTTTTCAAAATGGACACTTTGGAAAGTGTCCCTAATAAAATCTCGTATGTGGTTCCAGTTTTCCCAGTCCTTTTTTGTTGCTTTTATGGTATGCTGACCAATTATATTCATGTACAGGTCCATTTCAAAAATATCTAGGCGCTTAGCGTTTATTTATACTCCATTCATTTTTCCATACCTCATAATCTCCCTCTCTCATGTACTTTCAAGTCATGTCATCTTCCTCCTTGTATACAAAAGCACACACTTATAGAAGGATCACTAAACTATGCGCGAGTGTTCCTCCAAAAAGCTCCAAAATGTGCTTCAAACTCAACATGTATGATGTAACTCTCTTCTTCTCCTATTCTTTCTTAGCATTACATCAGTCATGTAACTTACAGTTTCTTAATAGCAGAAAATACAATTCTTGTGCCTGCCGATGGAAGCAAGAACAAAAGCTATTGAAACGTTGTGATACAAAGGCAAAGAAAGGTCTTATAGATTTGGAAGAAGAGCCTGTGCCTATCAAAGTTGATGAAAAGAAGGGATCGATTGCTGGTGCCGTTGCTCTTATCGTTGGTACTAGCATTGGTTCAGGGATTCTTGCACTACCAGAGAGAGCCTCTCCTGCTGTAAGACACAGTTCTACTTATCTTCAACTTTTATAAAAATGATGTGCCTTGAATGTACTACTATTAAGGATGCTTAACTAATTCTACTTGACATTGTAGGGCATCATTCCAAGTTCAATATCCTTGATAACATGTTGGGCATTTCTTCTAACTGAAGCACTTCTCCTTATAGAAATCAATGTGAATTTACAGATAAAGATGTTGAAAAAGAGAGAAGAAGTGAATGGGAACGGGAATGAATTAGAGGTCATCTCCATAAGGACTATGGCTCAGGAGACACTAGGGGACTTCGGTGGAACTTTAGCCACCATCTTTTATGTTTTCTTGGGTTACACTTCAATGATTGCCTATACTTCCAAGTCTGGTCAGATCCTTTCCCATTTAATCAATCTCCCTGAATCCGTTTCAGGCTTCCTATTCACAGGTATCTTCACCCTGCTCATCTGTATTGGTGGGACTCGAAAGACTGATCAAGTCAACCAATGCCTTACTGCTTCCATGATAGGTCGTCAATATCAATGCTTCATCATTCTAATATAATGTTTTCAGAGTCAACATATTCATTATTGTGCTAATAATGTGAAGAAATTGATGCATGTCTAGGCTTGTTACTAGCAATTGAAGTGTTAGCAGTTACATTTGGAGGGTGGTCCGGATTTGATGCATCTAGTGGGAATTGGGGAAAAGTTCCAGCTACAATTCCTTTGATGATCTTTACTTTGGTATATCATGATGTAGCACCAGGTATGAACCACTATTCCTATACAATTTGATTTAAAAGTTTTTGAGCAATCGAAATGATGTTCTCTAATGCATGTTTCCAGTTATTTTTTCTTCCTCTGCTTTTCTGTTTTTGACAGTTATTTGTGCATATTTGGGTGGTGATCTTACAAGATTAAGAGCTTCAATTTTGCTTGGTAGCCTTGTTCCATTGCTAGCATTGCTGGTTTGGGATGCAATTGCTCTTGGCCTGTCAGCCCAGGCTGACCAAGTTGTTGATCCTGTTGAACTGCTCATGAGGTAATCAAAAATCGTTGTTGCAAATGAAAAGAGTTGTCGATGTCTCGGTACATTCATATTAGTTTGGTTATTTGGGTTTAACATATATTGAAATTCGACCTTGTTCTGGTACATTACATTAGTGGATTGCACTGACTTGACATAACACAGTCCCACATCAAAAACATACGAAAGCCTCTTAACGGTATGTAAAGCTCCATATGCAGACATCGAAGCACAACCCTACTTAAAATAGGATCTGTACTATAGGCTCATACCTCTGTAACCTTGAGTTCTGAGGAGATAGGATGTCAAGTCTCGTGGATAAATCATGACCAAGTGAACAGAGTGTGTGATTACTAGCCGTGTGATATTCAGGGCAGTCTAGCAGTTTTGTCTGGCTGGGATGGTCACATGGTTGTGTGACAGACTTCCCAAGTCTTTTTTTTTTTTTTTTATCTTCAAATACTTTTAGCTAATGTGAACATGATTCTACTTGGTTGCAGTGTTAGATGGAGTGGTATTTCACTCATGGTAGAGACATTTTCTCTACTGGCAGTTGGATCATCACTGATTGGATCTCTCTTGGCCTTCTCAGAGTTCTTTAAAGAGCAACTAAACAACCTCTCATGGAAATCTTCCACTACTACAGAGGTTAATTTTACACCATTTGACTCTTATAATTTGTCACCACACCACTTATATAATTTGCATACGCTGCACAGCTCCAGCAGCAATCAGGGGACCGCTTTGGGCTTCAGAATTGGTGGGGAAGAAAGAAAATCAGCTTCACTGCAATGGCAACGATTGTTGCTCCCACTCTCTTTGTATCAACAACTGTCCCAGATGCATTCTCTGCTGCCACAGATATTGCTGTAAGTATGCAGAGAGCTCAAGCATAGATTCATTTTAAGCTAAATGAATTCAAGTTACCAGCTTTGAGGCAATTGTTGCTTCCAACTTCAATGCAGGGTGGCTACTGCATGACAATGCTGTATGGAGTTCTGCCGCCAGCAATGGCGTGGGCAGCATACGATCGTGGAAAATTGGAGGATACTGTTACTGATAATGATAGCTTTGCTTTATCAGAAACAATGCCAGTTGTTTTTGTTGTTGGACTATTTGCTTGCTGCATAGTGGCGGAACAAATTTTGCAGGACTTGTCGTCACTGCAATTGCACCCCTAAAAATATATATATATATATATATATTTCAGTCCAAATGCATATTTTCAGTATATAAGCCCTCCCCAATATGGATTTCCTAGCTCCAAACTGTTAACAGTATGGCAGCCTCCTCCTCCTGCCCCAATGGAAGTTGATATTGCTGTAAATTTGACACAGTAGTAAAAGGGTATACACATATCGAAATCATTTATAGCTAGCTCAGTCACAGGTTATAATATGAATCAGTGCACATTTGAGATGAGATGAGATGAGAGTATGAAGATAAGAGATATAAAGCTATAAAAGCCTCAAGTGGTGCGTGGGATATAAGTTCATTTGGACCAAATCTCAAATATTTTTTCACCTCTTTCAACATTACAACCTATTCTAATACAACAAACTGCTTGTCTCATAAAATCAAGATATAAAATCAATCATGGGACGTTCTTTAGACATGAGTGCAATTTTCCATCCAATCATATGTTGGTCCCTAAAATGATCACAGATGTGTGGTCTACTAATTGTTTAATTTTTACTAGAAACCTAGGTAAGTATTGAGCATTGGAACAAGGCGCAGCCAATATAAAATTTATATCCACCAATACACTTGATAAATAAGAGATAAAAACAATAAATTACCACCAATCTGGAAATCAAAGTAACGTAAAAAATTGCGGATATGATGAAGGAATTGGGCACCTCATTAGATCCATCAGCCTCTAGTTCTTGATGGTTGTAACCTGCTTCAGAAGCATCCGCATGACATCATGGGAAATTCTTGCAGCCTCTGTCTTCAGGTGCTGGATCTTCGCATCTGTTTCTTGCTCGAGCCTCTTCACATTAGCACCTGATTCTCCACTACTCTGTTGGACAATCACCAGTTACTTCAACTTAGCATTTGTAGATATAAAAATGTAGCCGAACTAGTCATTCAATGATTTGCAGGCAATATGCATACAAAAGCAACAAACTACAGAAAACATAATAGATGCGCATAAACTCAAGAATATTTGTTACACAAATCAGGATTTATGTGTAAGCATAAAACACACATAAAGTTAAATTTGGGTCCCACAACAGTTCAATATTTTGTGATGTTCATAGTTTCAGCTGATAGACACAAAAGTTGTCTTGTGGCTGACAAGTTAAGACGGTGTTGTTTTCAATCCACATATATATTAACTTATTATGATATGCAGAAACACTTATTTTCATTCCTCATTCATACCTCTGCAACCTTTCTCTGAAAGTCAGCTTCCACTTGAGCACGATATTGAGCAATCTCACTATCTGCCTGCTGCTTAGCAAGTTTTAGTTTAGCCATTTTGTCTGGACAAGAGAAACAAAAGTAGGCACTAAGGTCAGAAGTAACATTCATATGTCAATTACAACAGCAAATAAAAGCCATAAGAAAGCATATTCATTCATGTAGTTGGACTAACCCATTTGATTTAGCATTGAATGAAATTCTGCAAGCATACTGCTTAGTAAACAGCACCTCAAAAATATAATGCACTTGCATGTATCATGCATGAACACGCAAAAATGTTGATATCATTCACCTCCATCCTTCTCTCTCCAACCATCCTCCTCTTAATTATAAAATACTAAAAGTTTTCTTTGTTCATTGGGCTCTAAACTAGTTAGTACTATCGATCGTACAACCTCGATAGCTTAAACCTCAAGGGAATTTAAATCCAGGAAAGTGCAGCATTCCTAAAATTCAGTCTTTGATCAGCTAACAACCTCTAAGATTATATCAATAATCTTAGGTTTCTTAGACGGACTAGTGGGGTCTTGTTGAAAATTAATGTTTTAAAATTATGTTTTTAGTAATATAATGGATTTATTTTGTTTTAAACTTGTATTTCTTATAGGTTGAAAAAGGAAATATCACAACTGTCCTTTGACAGTTTTTACAACTGGAGAAATGAAAATACGTACAGCCCCTATTTTCATTAAGATATTGCCTCTTCCGTTTGAAAATCCTTACCACAATGACTTTGAAACAAATTTTCTGCCCTTAAAAAATGACAAACCAACATAAAGTGTACTACCAAAGATAAAATGAAGCAGCTGGCGGAAAAAGAAAACAAGAAGAAATAGCTGTAAAAGAAAGTCTACAGCATGGTCGAAAGAACTCTGCAAAATATCCTCATGGCCGATAACTCAGTTTGATCATCCAACAGTCCTTTGTTCTTCAATTTTTAAAAGTGAAAACTATGGCTCTTGGTATATAAAAAGTGAAAACATTGTTTATTGTACAAAATTTTTCAGATTTGGTTAAAGATGGGACAAGAACCCAAATCTCAAGAAACCTAATAAATACCAAAATTAAAGAAATTAAAGAAGGTCAGAAAACCTTATGCAAAAGCCCTTCTCTTATTTAAGGAATAAGAAGTAGCAATGTCATTGGTTCCTAAAGTTACATTCAAAATCCTAAAAAGGGGTTTGCAGAATAGAAAATGAGGGAGTTTGGTGTAACTGAAATTCTTGTTAAAGTATATCCATAAATCCTTAGTTTTACTAGCTCTCATAATTATTAAAACAACGAACCTGCCTGATTCTTGATCTGAAGAAAGCCATTTGCATTTGAGATTTGGCTTATTGATACCCATTTTCAACAAAATCCCAAACATCTTGTGAAATAAGCAAAGTTTTCATCACCAAAAATCATAGTTTTTAGCTTCAAAATTGGAATAAAGGAAAGGCTTGTATTGCTTGAGCTGACCACGAGTATTTTCTGTAGGATTTTCTCTTCTCTGCTGTAGTCTTCTTTTTACAGTAATTTCTTCTCATTTTGACACTTTGTTGGATGCAGTTCTGCAAGAACAGATACTGCAGAAAAGAAAGTTGATGTGTAGTTTTCAACTCTCTAAGCAACAAACATGGGCAGTATCTCTAGAACTAGGACTAGATCCAATACTTTACAAGGGATATTATCCTGGTTACATTATTTTCAAGTTCTTTAGTTACGATATCTTTGTAATAGCAAAACCTCCTGGCCTCTCAAACCAACACCTATTTAAATCTCAACCAATTTGATAAGATGCCTTATATACAAACAGCTTCCTAGATCCCATGGCTAAGAATCATAATCATAAATGGCTACCATGATTCTGAGCCTCTCCATTGAAAAAGGTTATGCATGCACACTAAAGAAAGAAATTTTGAAAGCACATGGATCACGAGTATAAAAATAATACTGAACATCATAATCATCATAGCCATCTTCAAGCATGTTGATTTTGTTAAAAATAAAAAAGCAATAAATGAAGTGCGAGCTTCTAGTATAGTCATGTTAGAAAGAGTTATACAGATAACATTTTGCAAAGGCACGATAAAAGTGAAAAACAAGAGAAGGGCTTACTGTTTCTAGCAGTATTGACAATTTGCTGAGCTTCTTGTTCTGCAGCTAGCAGGAGTTGGATTCCATTTTGTCCCCTACTGGATTCCATTGTTCTTATAGTTCTTGATTCAGCTGCACTGAAAAATATTATGACTGAAGCAACAAATTAAATTTTACTGATACGAGAAAAGAATGTTCAGTAGCAACATAATCAAGAAAATAAATACCACTGCAATCATGAATTTGACAATTAATAAAATTACATAAAATTAAAGTAAATAATTGTTGAATTGAAACAACGTATTCCACAGTGGCATGGCATAGGAAGTAAAGCTGATGTTGTAAATAAATACATCTAAAAAATGTCGAACATAATTCCTGTTGCCACACCAAAAAGACGTTTAATTTATATTACATTTTATTAATGAAGATGCATATACAAGTCAAGATTAGAGAAGTGCCAATTTGATCTTTGCATTTGTTTAATCATGATCAAGTATCTACTTGTGTTGGCATTGCCTCACCATTAACAAATCTCAGTTTCTCAATCCAGATCACAGCATTCGATACACATTATCATCATCGATTAAAAGAACTCAACTGTCTAAATTCACAACTTATTAAACGAACCCCATTAACAGACATACCAAGTTCCATAAAATAAATAAATAAAAAAAATAAAAAATCTTGGTCTAAAAACAAGAATACAGAATACCCATTTAGATTTATTAGCCCAAGAATCAAGAAACAGTCAGTGTTTCAACAGGTCAGAGAATTACATGGCAACGTTAATGGCACTTAATTGAAGATCTAAGCAACCCAATCACAAAACGAAAAACTGAAAAGCACTGCAGAAACTGAAGAGAGACGTACCGTCTGTGAGTTTTGATATTTAACAATAACCCAGGCACGTAGAGTGGCTGTTTATAGGGAAACTCCAATTTCTTTAAAAAGAAAGAAAATTTAGATTACGGGCTCTATCTAAAATAATTATAGTATTACCGGATAATCCCAAAAAGGCTATTCTAATTTAAAAAAATATCTATTTTCATTCTAAGTTTTCATTTTTATCCAAAATCTCTCGTACCGTCAATTTTTTAATGAAAATATTAAAAAAATAAAAAATAAAATATCTGATTTACCCTTGATTTAAATAATATAATATAAAATTTAAAATTTAAAATAAATAGTATTAAATCAAAATAATATTAAAAAAAATCAAAACATTGAAAACTGAAGTTAAAGAAAAATTGAACCAAAAATAGAAAAATTAAAAAAATAAAAAAAAGCAACCTGATGTCCAATGTCCTGGTCATCCATCATCATCATCTTAGGAAGTTAACTTTATCATTGACAAATTTTTTAGGTTTCCAACTACTGAAAATCCAGATTCACAAATCTAATATCTTAGTTATCATTATCAATCTTATAAACTTAATCACAACAACAAACCCAGAAATTGAATCAAACCCATATTCAGCCATCAAACCCCAACACCACACTACTGATTCACAACAATAAACCCAATCGTTTACCCAAACCCCAACATCACCACCGCCACTATCGCCGTTAAACTCAATCGAACCTATCACCACCACCATCAACCCCAATCTTAGGAGAGAGAGAGAGAGAGTGATAATGCGGGATGGGTAGTGTAAAACCCAAAACCGCGTTCGTCGGAGGGCGAAATATTTTTCCGATGGATCGCATCCGATCGGAAAAATATAAATATCTAGTCCGAAAATAATTGGAATAATTATTTTCGCTTTAGAGAAATAAATTCGGGTTCGTGAGACGGATTCGAGATTTATTAAATAAGTCCGAGAATGCGAATCCAAAATTTAATCAAAAAGTGAATTCTAGGACGAACGGACGGAAGTGAGTTAGATTTCAGAAGCGGAATGAATTCAAGTGGCTCGGAAGGAGATAATCAATTAAGTGGTGGCATGTAAGATGGATCAAGGACAAGTGGCATATTTAAGTGTGCATGTTTGACACTTGTCAACATATATATTATATATTATTATATGAAGTTGGAATTGAAAAAGAAGGGAGCAAAAATTATCATACTCGGTCACCATGTAACAAGCAAAAACCAAGAGAGCTATCATTTGGTCAATAGCTCTCAAGTTGGAAGCAAACCCGAGAGAGAGAATAAAGCCCAACAAAGCATTCGGTCAACAACTTTTCTTCATTTCAAAGAACCGAATCCAAGCAAAACAATCTGTCAACTTCTTCTTCTTCATTCCAAAAGACAAAACCCAAAACTGAAATGTGAGAAGTGCTACTCGTGTAAGTGAGAACCAAGAGTGAGCGTGAGGATTTGGAAGAGCAAGAGAGGTCGAGTGACTGTCTTCATACCAAGAAGACCAGATCAAGCAAGAAGAGAAGCTCTCGGGTGCAGCAACGAGAGAAGCCAAACCAGAGAGTTTACCAAGCAACCCGAGCTGCTGTCTTTAGACCGGATGATGCAAGGTGGAAGAGAGTTCAGATCTGAAGCAAGAGAGTACATGCAAGGGCAGATCTGAAAACTCCAGCCCATGCATGCAAGCTGGAAGAAATCAGACTTTGAGCTGCTGTCACGTTGCTGTCGCCATGCTGTCTTGCTGCCTGGTGCTGCACGTGCTGACCAGCTGCTGTCAGCTTGCTGCCGTGAGCTGAGTTGCTGCTGAGCTGAGTTGCTGCCGAGCTGAGCTGCTGCCAGGTGCTGTGTTGCTGCTGTCTGGACGTGAATGTGCTGCTGTCTGGGCGTGAAGGGTGCTGCTGTCTGGACGTGAATGTTGCTGCTGTCTGGACGTGAATGTTGCTGCTGCCTAACTGTGAAAGCTGCTGCCAGGCGCTGTCCTTGCTGCTGCTAGGCTGTCATGAGAGCTGAAGCTGCCGTGCAGAGCTGCTGTCAAGTCTGTCCGTGAATTATACATTCAGACTTGAAGTGGAACAGCAAGAAAAGACGCCAGTTGCTGGTAGAAGAAGAAACTTGCTGCCGCGAATAAGTCGTCGCAGATCGGAAGCTATTTCGAAGCTGAGAATAGCTCGCTTCTTGGGTAAAGTGCTGTCCCCTTTTGTTTTTGTTGAGTTGTTTCAAGTAAGTAGTAAGCGTACGAATGATTAGAGTTGAATTAAGCAAGCATATCCCAATGCAATTAAGTTTTTGCGGGCTGTCGTCATATGCAGTTTTTATGTTCGTCATACGCAGTTTCTTTATGCTCGTTTTGTGCAGTTTTTATGGTGATTCAGGATTGATTTTAGGTGCAGCTTTTATGCTGATTTAAGGTTAGATAATGAGCTGTTATAGGGCTGTTTTGTGAGCAGTAAATGTGCTGTTTGTGGCCTGTCGAAGCGTGACGTTTGCATGCTGTTTTGGTGCCGTTTTGCATGCTGATTTGGTGCCGTTTGCATGCTGTTTTGGTGCAGTTCTGCATGCTGTTTTGGTGCCGTTTGCATGCTGTTTTGGTGCCGTTTGCATGCTGTTTTGGTGCAGTTTTGCATGCTGTTTTGGTTTAGAATTACAAGTTACTTTGACATCAAAACTGCCCCAATTAATCGCGTACGCTAGTTCGACAAATATAAGTTGTTTTGTAGTAATGTTAAGCGATGTTTTTGCATCGAAACTATAGGTTTGATTGTTGCGTGTTGTTTTGATGATAACCATAGAGTTTCGAGTATTTTAAGTCGCGATAACGAATCGGTTGGAAATAGTTTTCGCGTACGAGTATGAGTTATTCGTTTTGTTATCGTGCGAGGATAGTCACTTGAATTATTGTGTTTATAAATCCTCGTATGGCTTAAAGTTTAGTTGCGCACGAGTTATGTTTTAACGACATCTCGATCAAAATCAAATGTAGGTGAATCGGGAATCGAACGAGAGCCGTAACGGGAAGCGGTGATAAGTATTTTGGAAGCAAGTAGTGAGTGTGGATTTTTAAAAGTTTTCATACATTCTGTTTTATGAATGCAATCAGTTTTAGCAAGTAAAAGGTTTTGAGATTCTAGTAAAAGTTTATAGTTTTCAGTTTATCGTTTATAAATGCATGTATATTTTTATATGAGATATGCTATGAATATGTTTATATTCTTCAGTAAAGTAATTGAGTAAGTTGAAATTATATACATGCATAAAGATAGTATTGTGAAAGTTATTTTGCGATATTATAGCATATTGCCGAGATTTCATTTTTTATATATGCCTATGGTTTACCCTAGCCCCTAAGATTACACCCGGCCTAAAGTATTCCATACGTGTACGGTAGTTGGGGGGAGTTACTAACTTTGGGGGGATCGAGTCTGTCAGTCACCCTCTGCACGTATGGGATAGTGTAGATCTGCCTGATGTTGGAGGGATTCGCGATCCCAGAGTTGTATCCACATCTGCGACTACACATGGTGAGAGTTCCCCTATCCTAGTGGCGTGTCTTCGCACCGTCACGAAGGACAAGATTTCCCTGGGTTGCCAGATAAGGCTAGTAAGAAAAGTAAGAAAAGTTTTAAGAAAAGTTTGATAAGTAACTTTCACATGTTTTTTAAAAAAAAAAAAATCCAGTTTTTAGAAAAAGTAAGTAAGTAATAGTTTTTCAATCTATTTTTGGGAGGAATAGTATTTTTAAGTAAAAGTACAGTTTATGTAAACTTACCCACTCACTGAGTTATTCTCACCACTGTTTTCCTGTTTTCTTAAAAACCTCCCTCAGGTGCAGGTGCGAGTAGCGCGGTTGACGTATCTCCTTCGGACGGACAGGCCACGGACAGGCCAGCTAGACACGTGTGACCAGATTGCACTATTTTCTAGCATAACATCATGTATTGTATTTACTATCATTTTCCAGATTCTCTAGTTTTGAAAAATATTATTTTGAGTTAAGGATTTTATGTAAATATCATGCATGTCGTTTTTAAGATTTATTCAAGTTACTTCCGCTTAATTGCATGATTATGAGTTTGAAAATGGCCGGAGGCCTATTGATTATAGAAATTGTTTGTGAATACAGTTATACAGGTTTTATGAGATATTTTGCAGGGTGGAATTTTAGAAAAAAAAAAGTCGTTGTGCTGCCGGTTTTCTGTGAAAATCCTATTTTCATAAGTTATTTTCAACGAACAAAATTCCCACTCTTTTTCAGAATCAAAAGGATTTCAAGTATTTTAGCAAAGAAAAGAGGCTTAGCTTCACGGGAACTTTCCAGTCAGAGCAGATCTCGACTGGGGAGCCACCGTGGGGTTGCCGGGCAGGTCGCCTAGCTAGTAGTTAGAAAGGGGCCTGTCAGGTAGTATGTCAAAAT
Source organism: Dimocarpus longan (assembly GCA_022984855.1). Taxonomy (NCBI): domain Eukaryota; kingdom Viridiplantae; phylum Streptophyta; class Magnoliopsida; order Sapindales; family Sapindaceae; genus Dimocarpus; species Dimocarpus longan. Next base: position 9,982,533 of record CM041015.1, on the reverse strand, counting down.
CGACAGAGGAGATTAGTGGATCCAAACTTGGTTTTAAAAGCATCGGTGGAGATGGGTGCACCGTGGTCATCGATGGTGGAGATCGATGGCGGTGGAGACGAGATGAGTGGAAGAAGAAGAGGAAGATGAAGAGATGGGAATGATGATGATGAACAGTGATTGGAATGGGGTTTTTGGTTTTTTAATTTTGTTTTTTAATTATAATGTTATTTTATTTATTTATTTTATTAAATTTAGTATAATACTTTTTATATTTAATATTAGTATATTATTTTATTTACTTTGATTTTTTATATTTTAATTAATTTTTTATTACATTTCTCATTTTACCCTTAGAGTCAATCGGTCAACCAAGTCAAACTGATGGAATCTATAACCATTAGGGGTATTATCGTCCTTTTACATGATTTTAATTGGTATTTTGAGTATTTTTCTTAATATTATGGGGGATTTTGGATAAAAATGAAATTATAGGTGATAAAATGAACATTTTTTTTTTCAAATTAAAGGAGGTTTTTTGGGATTATCCCTTAATTTTATTTAATTTTTTATTGTATTTCCCTTTTTGCCCTTGAAGTCAAACGGTCAACAAAGTCAATTTAATGGAATCTGTAACCGTTAAGGGTATTATTGTCCTTTTAAATGCCTTCATGAGATATTTGAAATGTTTTTATTAATGTTATGGGGGATTTTGGATAAAAATAAAATCATAGGTAGTAAAATGGACATTTTTATAAACTAGATGAGGTTTTTTGGGATTATCCCTAGTATTATTGCTAACAAATCATATAGGTGAACAAAATTACTCTTTTATTAATTTATTAAAATAATAAAAGTACAAAAAATATATATTTTTGTTCGACCTCCATCTGTCTCCATCTCCAACGGATTCTCTTTATGATAATTTTTCATCAACACTTATTTTCTTCTTCATCATCCTTCTTTTCATCTTCTCTTTTGTTTCCTCCATTTTCGTCAATCTTCTTCTTCCTCGTCCTTTTCTTTCTTCTTGTTATTCTTTTTCACTCTTTTTCTTCTTCCTTTCCTTTTTCAATTTCTTCTTTTTCCTATTCATTATTATTATTATTATTATTATTATTTACATTCTTTGACGAGAATCACTCCTTGTTGGAAAACTTGATATGCAAATTTGTAAATTAATATATATATGCAATTTCAAGCATTAGTTATGTTGAAAATTATCAACGTGAGTCATTTTCACATATTAGTTAGACTAATGAGCACTATTAATGCCTTTATATAATAGCATGTAACACCTCTTATAAAGGTGTATGAGTCACGCTCATTATTGTGTGTGACTCATAAAAATATAGATTTCTATAGATTCTTCTTTATCTTTGGCAAGGATATGGAGAAGAAGAACAAAACGAAAAGAAAGAAAAAAATAAATAGAGAGAGAGAGAGAGAGAGAGAGGAGCAAGAAGAATAAGAATTGATGTCAAAGATGGATCAGAGCATCATCCACAAAAAAAGATTTACGCGAAATAAAATAAGAAGTAGAAAAGAGAGAAGAAGAAAAGAGAGAAGAAATAAGAAGAAGTGTCGTCGAAGATAAAGTACCATCCTATATCCAGCTTCGTTAAGTGAAAGATTTTTAATTTTTTTTGTTTCAAAAGTTGCATGTGGGTAAATTTTCATACTAGTTAAAGGTAATTGCATAAAATAATTTTGATTTTGGGTCAGATTTAATAATATTATGTTAAGTCATATTTAGTTAAGCTCATTAATTTTGTGTCACTAATCTTAAGAACTCTTGTTTCCATTATTTCAATCTAAAACAAATAGGATGTCGTCAACTTACTAAGCTCAAAGTAATCTTATCACTAATACACCCCTATTCGCTTCATCAAATAATAATAATTATTATATTATAAAAAAATAATAATTAAAATACGAGTGAATTACTCAAAACCTTTTAGATATATGTCTTATTACAAACGGAAACCACATTTGTCTTTTATTACAACATCTTTCCTTACACTAACGGTTTGATTGTAGTTGACCGTAAGAGTTAATTGTGATAAGAGTATATTAGTCGTTTTCTCTTATTTTTATTTTTCCTTTACAAATTATATTAATTGATAGGTTATTTGGATCTCAACTGTCCATCTATTTAAAATAATTTAAAATTTTAATAACTTAAAAAAAAATTTTTAAAAAAAATTTTAACTATAAAACATAATTTAAAAAATTTTCAAATGGATTTAAACAAGATGGATACTCAAAATCAATTTGCAAAAAATAGAAAAAAAAATTGAAAATGACAATTGTAGAACCGAATATTTCTTCTTTTCATGAAAAATTTTCAATTAATGGTGTTTCTGGGTGAATAGTGATCCGATGAATAGTGATTTTTGGGAAACGGAGCCCAAAATTGAAAATTTTTAGAATAAGTAATAGAGTCTAATGAAATAGAAACAGATAAAAAATGAGTTCATTTGAGTAGTTTTTAAGGATTCTGAAGATAATTGGATGAAAATGCCCTTTTTGGAGAATGATGGGAATTGATGGTTTTAAATTGAATTTTTTTTTTTTTATGGGAATTGATGGTTTTAAATTGATTTTTTTTTTTTTTTTTAAAGTATGAGATTAAGAGGTAAAATACCCAATTAGAGTATTACATGGTCAATTTGATGATAGGATGATCATAGAATATTTTTGGAATTTATTTAGACATGGATTAGAATTAAATACAAAGGAGGGTAAAATAGACAATTCAATTCAAGTATACATTGAAATGGTGTGAGCATCACATGGAAATAAGTGGACAAGAAGCACAATCTATGTGAACTTGAATAGACCAATGGAGGAGTGACAAGCAAGGCATGGAATTATGGAAATAGTTTAAGGTCATTTTAGTCAATTGAATAAAGGAGTATATGAAGTGGATTGGGATGAAATGAGTATGAAAATTGAAAGGAAAAAAAAAAAAAAAAAGACATGAGAGAGGGAGAGGGTGTGTTTAGCCAAGCAAGGGGAAGAAGACCAAGAGAATTTCCAACTAATTTTGCATGTCAAATTCACTTGATTTCACAAAATTTGTGTTAGGGAAGAAGATTGAGCAAGAAAAGTGAAGAAAAAAGTGGTAAGTAACTTGATAATTCATGGTGTTTTGATGCTTTATTAGGTGAATGATAACTTGATTTGTTTATGTGGTTTTTGGTATGTTTAGAAGTAAATAAACTTGAATTCAAGCTTGGAATTGAAAGGAAACAAGTTGGCAAACAAGAAAGTAAGGTGAGTATTCTAGGTTTTGTACAATTTTTGAAGGAAAATTTAATGGAGTTGATTTTAGGAGGTTAGATGATTATTGGAGTGATTTTATTGTGTTTAGTGGTTATAAAAGTGAAAGAATGATGTTGGATGGTTGGATGATGAATTCGGTCAAAATGAAAATCATATGCCTATGAATTGATCTTAATGCCTTAATGTTTTTGCATGATAGTTCACATGATTTTAAGTTGATATTTATCAAGAAATTGGAAAAGAGAATTGTTGGATGGGAATGCTAGGTCATTTGGCTAAGGGAGAAAGTTTGTGTTCAAATGGTTGTTTAATTAATTTAATGAGTTTTTATGAATTTGTGCATGTAATTGACTAAGTTGGAATCAAGAAAATGCATAGAAAAGAATGTTATTAAGTTAGTGTAAGCTTATGTCAATTATGTGAATTAAAGTGTATTTGATGATTTAAATTGGAATTGAGTGAATTAGTTATGTTTCTAAATGATTAGGTGATAAATCCTTAATTAGAATGTGTATTATAGGTGAAAAGGAGCAAACGAATTAAGGGAGAAGTCATTGAAGAACATTCTATTAAGTTAGAGCCAATATGAGTGTAAATATATTTTTAAGAATGATAAATACAACTCTAGTATTTTTCAAAGCATTTCGATATGGTTATTGTGATTTTGAAATTGAAAATGAGCTTGCACTACATATGTGAATTTATGGATATGTTTATGTATCAATTTAAAAGGAAAAAATTTTCTATGCATGAAAGTATGAAATATAAGTGATTTTTTATATTTTGGAAAGACATATAAGTGATATTTTATATTTTCATGCCTATAGAATTTACATGATTAATTTTAGATTATGAATAAAGAAAGTTTTCAAAGACATTAGGGGTACCCAACCTTAAATATTAAGATTCAGATTTGGCCGTTATACCCTATATGTGTATGACAAGTGTTGGGAGGGCATGTCATTATCGGGGGGATTCAGTCCGAGTCTGTCGCGTCGTCCTCTACACGTGTGGGGTTTTATTTTACTTTACGTATGCGATGTAGAATTCTGCTGCATGATTGTGAGATGTCTTTATAGATTGTCACAGTGAGCGCCATGTTAGCTTAGTCACCACGTGATCTCACATTGAGTCACCATGTGATTATAGATTCTTTGAGCTTCCATTGGTTCGGTTTTAGAAAGGAAAGCGCATATTTGCGTAAAAGATTTTAGAAAGATAGATTTTAAATGCTTTAGAAAGTTTATGAGAAATTTTAGTATTTTATATTCTTATCAAAGAAAAATAAGATTTTTATGAAATTATTAAAGCTTATAATTTTTAAAGAATGAAATTGTTTAAGAAATAGAAATTATCTTTCAATTATTTTTGAGAGATAAATTTTAGAAATATATATTTTAAATAAAAAACTTAGATCCTCACTGAGCTTCTTTAACTCATTCTTTTACAAATTGTGTTTTGAAAACCTCCTCAGGTGTAGGTACAAGTGACTAGGGTGCCCGATCCCCTATTTCAGATTAGACGAGCTGGATATGGATGATGCTCTATGGAATCATGTTATGCATATTTTAATTTAATTGTAATTAAACACATTGTATAAAAATTTTTAGTTGTAAAACATTGATGTAAATGGAATGGTTTGATACCTATTCTATATATAAAAATTAGTAAATACTTTTGAGTGTATTATGAAAATTATATTTTCAAAATTGATTTGATTTCTATTGAATTAGATAAATTGTGACTAGGGTTGATGCGAATTGAACCTACGGTCCAAATTGAGAGTTGAGAAAATTGTTTGAATTTTTGAAGTACTCAAAAATTTATTTTCAAGTGATTTTAGAAGATTTAAGAATACCAAAAAATAGCTGTTGTGCTGCCAAAATTTTTAGAAAAATGTTAATTTTAATAATTAAACAATTTTTCAATTTAGAAGTTATATATTTTAGCAAAGATTAAATTTCAGGTTTTTCTCCATGAAGTTCTTTTGGTCTTACTAGTCAGAGTCTAGAAGGATTTCGAGTAGTGTTGGGCGGGTACTTGGGCTCTATCAGAAGAAACTTGGGCTCTATCAGAAGAAATTCGGGACGGGTCCCGTCAATAATAGAGATCCAATCTAGGTCTCCATTACCGTTTTTAACATTTGTTGATGAACATCATAAACAAAAATGGTTCAACACAAACAGAGATCCATCATCAATCATCAATACGAGCAAAAATCACTTTCATCTTCATCCATCATCAACACAATTATGAGTCCATCATCATCAATCATCAACATAAATAAAAACCAAATGCTGTTGATCGGACTAAAATCAAGCATGATTTTATATTCTTAACCAATACTTTTGTGATGAAAAATTAAGTAAAATAGAGGTGTCTAATGTTTTCTAAGTGTTTTATGCGGAAATTGAATAAAGGGACTGAATTATAATTTTTATGAAAAAATGTAATTTTCAAAAGTTGAGGGGTCTTTTTGTAATTTTCCAGCAAGCCATAGCTATAGGTGAAAATCCTGCAACCCTAACAAGTAGGTGGCTGCTGGGAGTATACATAGGTCTACTGCTTAAGTGTATGGGCTGCACCTTTTTGTTGCATGATTGAATACCTTATAGGGAGTTCAAGCGGTTAGAAAACTTGCGCATCAATCATTCAAACCATTTCTAGAAGCTTATTACAAAAGATTTTGCACCAGAGATTAATAGGAACACTTCTAGTGATTTGTACATGTTTTAAAAGATTTTGATACTCAATTTTGGTAGGAATTCAAATACAGGGAAGTGGATCTTTTATTTAAGGAATTTTGAATTGAAGTTTTGATGATTTTTAAAGTAAAATCATGATAGTCAGCAGAACATATCTCATGACATTCAAAGCAAAAGATTCAAGAGGATAATATATGGTATTGAAACGAGAGCATATTGGAAAGAATTTTGGGAAGCTTTAGTTGGCTACTCAGAGAGAATCAAGGGGAAGTCAACTATGTGTTAATAAAATCTCTCTCCCTTCTCATATAAATTCATTCTTTTCATAGTTAGAAGGAGGTCTTTTTGGCTTGGTTAAGTTTTTAGGTTTTTCTAGTTTTTGGTTGGATGGCAATAGAGACGGTTTGAGAGGAGTGGAGTTTTCAGACAATCTCAACATTACTAGAATTCAACGTGCTCCAGTTTAATCAAGTTCAAGAGGAATAAACGTCTTAGAGAACAACACAATGACTATATCATATTTTTGGTTGATTATTTCTGTAACACCTTCCTTTATTCTTTTCATTCATTATTAAAAATTTCGTTAAAATGTTCATTTTAATTTTATAGAAAATTCAATAAAGTTTTCTCTGTTTTTTTTTTTAAAACCCAAAACTTACAACTCCTACAAGGAAAACAAATACACTTCTAAAATTACATTCACTTTTTTAACTTCTATTTCGGACCCTTCGTCCGATTTCACCAACACATCAACACACAGATATTTTTCAAAATAATATTATCACTAAACTTTATCAATTAATCAAAAACAGCATACTAAAAGTTCTCAGAAGCATTTCAAGCTGCAAAATTTAGTTTAAAATACAGAATTTCATCAGATGCACCATAGTGGGCATTATGGATTACAATTTCTGAGTACTAGTGTACAAAATATACAAAATATATATGAGCTCATGAATTTATAAAAATATTCATGTATGCCAAAGAATGCTCTACCCAAAATGTGTCGATGGATGTGACTCTACTGACAGCGGCAAAATATCTTCTTTTTCAATCTCTATCAACCCTGCTCAGGACTAGAACTTAGGCGTAGTAAAACCACACAACTTTACATTTATTATTTATTCAAAATTTTGTATTATAAAATAAAATATTCAAAATTCTCAACTTTTACTAAAAAAATTCACAATTAAATCCATTTACTAATAAATGCACATATAAAATACATATAATTTATTATTAAGTATATCAATCCAGTTTGTAAAAATTTTATTACAAATCCCTACGAAAATACTTTACTAATAATTACACATATCGAATACATAATAATCATTTTCCAACTATTTATATATATACATTTATATTTTTATTATTTTCTTAAACGTAATAATACGATTTCATTTAATAGTTTTCAGTGTCCTTCGTAAACTCTGATACGATGTCATGGACCGAATTCGGGTCTCTTGGCATCGGCCACTCAATGACTATCCGCCAAAATAAACGGCGTCTCCCGACATCGGCTTCTCAGTGACTACCCACCGGGTCGTATATCACAATCGATTTTGATTTCAAGACCAGACACCTAGTGCCTCTTATAATCCATCTATCGAACACTGAGTATCGGTATAATGGCATAGTAATGCTAATATCACTTTATTGGCTAGTCAATTTCCAATCCCCACTTACTAATATTCTGGTTTACTCAGCCCTTTCTCAATTTTATTAATTATTAAAAATTTCATATTTTGATAACTTTTATTTTTAAATAAAAGTTTCATTCAGAAAGTGGTAAACACAATGTCAGTCATAATTTTTTCCCATATATTCAATTTATCAATATGAACATCGTAAAACTCTATTTTTCATTTAATTAATTTACCAAATCTTTTTCAAAACGTTCGTGTCCTTCTTCCGATATACGCTTGGTTAAAGCATTGAACTCGTCCGTTTCTTTCTGTTTCTAGCTCTTTCTTTTTCGTTTCCATTCGAAATTTATTAAAATCATAATTAAACATTTTTTTATTACAATTCATCGGAATAATTTCACGTATTTTAAAATCAAACAAAATTTTAAATCGCCTAAATATTTAATCACATATTTGTAACAATTTTTCGAAATCTTTCAAAACGTCAATCTCGGTCATTTCAAATGATCATTTTACCCTTAATTTCAGCATCAAAATTTAACCAAATCCATTCTTTTCTTTTTTAAGCACATATTCGGTCAAACACCCATTTTTCTTTTAAAATTTTGTTTTCAAGTTAAATTCTACTCCAACATCATTCAAAACATATCCAATTTACATAAAATCAATATTCAATCATAATTACTACATTAATTTTATTGAATTCATATTATTTTAGAAACTCATAAATATTAAACTTTACTAATAAAATTAGATTTTTAAAGGAAGTGTACACCAACCTTTTTGGGCAAGATTCTAGCTTCTCCACCACCTCAATTGGAGCCTAAGACTTCTCCTTCTCCTTTCCTTCGCTTCTTTTGGCTATTTCTCCACCTAGAGTTTCAAAAATTGCTTTTATCATTATCAAAATCAAGTCCATCACTTTAAGACACTAAATCCTCAAACCAAACATAATCTAACACCTATGATACCAATTAATCACTTAATTTTAATTTAATATATATATACCTAATAATTTCACAACTTAATCATATTTCCAACCAATAATCGCGCAACAATTTCTTTTACTTTCTTTTGTACCAAAACGCTCAAATACATCATAAACACTACCAAAACATATTAAAAGGAATTGAATAGCAACTTTATACCAATTCTTGATCTCTTTCATTCTTTTAATTCTATCCACTCCAATTTCATCCCAAAACCTCATACAACTTATTCAAACATTTAAAATCACTCAATACATAAAAAAAATACAAATTGTCCAGGTACTAATATAATTATTCATCTATTTATCCATTTTCATTTTATTCTAAATATCATCTCAAATCAATATAAATCATTACCAAAAACAATCTAAATCATCCAAATTCAATTTAATAAATTAAAAAAAAAACTCCTACACTAACTAAATTCATCACCAAGTCTTTCAATAAATTATTTTTTATTTTCTTCACACAAATCAACTCAAATTTACTTAAATTTTCACATAAATTCATCAAACATCAAAAGCTACAAAATCACCAACACAAACCTCCTTGGCCGAACACTAACCCACACCAATCATCTATCATTTTTCATTTCCAACCACATCAATCACACTCAAAACACTTCAAAACTGATTCAACACCCAAAAATCAATTCAAATAAATTTAATTTACCATATCAATAAAAACTCACAACTTCCAAAAATCAATTCAAATAAATTTAATTTACCATATCAATAAAAACTCACAACTTTTAACTTACCAAAACCCTTGAGTAATAAGTGATTCATGCCCCTTTGCCACTTCTAACCTTGATTTGATGATAGTCCACCTTTATTCAAGCTAAAAATTTCATCTATCAATCACCATATCATCAATCCTCAAAAACCCATAAACCTAGTGTTAATTAACATAAAAACAAATTCATTTTACTCATGAATTCTTCTCCAACTCTTCTAGATTATTTGAGAGGGGAAGCTAGAGTGAGAGAGGATGAAAACCCACTTGAATCATTGACTTCCTTTTCTTCTTTTCTTCTTTCCTCTTTCGGCCTTCTTCTCCTCCTCTCACGATCATTCTCTCTTTTCTCTCTTCTTTCATAGTTTTTGCTCTCTTTTGTCGATTATCATCCCTCTTTTAATTTCATTTCATATATATATAACATTCCAAATTACCATTTTGCTTTTAAAATTCACTCAAATCACAAAAATGTCATCTATAGAACTGAGACACTTGTCCTTATCCTTATCCACTATGCCATGTGTCACTCATCCATTGCTTGATTACCCCTCATACTTATCCACTATTGTCTTTTTTTGATTTTGACTTTTCTGGGACGCCCAGATTCGATTTTTTCAGGACTTTTTGGAAATCCTTTCAAAATTTATTGAGGCCTATATTCAAACTTCCTACATACTCTTAGTACCCTTGATAACCATTTAAAGTCATTCCATGCCTTTTTTTGGCTCTCCATAATTCACTAAATTGCTCTTGACAATTTTTGGATTGATTCCATTTCAATCTGAATATCTTTCGGAAGTGACATTTGAGTTTCTAAAATACTTATTAAGCATTTTAATACTCATTTTGACATTTCTCAAAATTTTTGAATTTTTTGGAAATCCTTCTGAATTTTCGATCGAATCCAAAAACTGTTCTGTTTTACCTCAAACTGACTCGTTTATGATTTGTTTCCATTTTCGTTAATTCTAATATAATTTTCAGAACTTTTAATATGCGAGACCCATTTTTTTTAAATGACTATTCACACGGACACTTTCTGTCTGAAAATACTATTCATAAAAAATTTTACTTTCAATGATTTTCGGAATTCATTTATCAAAAATCACTATTTACTCATCACTATTCATCTAAAAATCACTATTCATCCGAAAATCATTATTCAGTCTAAAGTACTATTTATCCGAACATATATATATTTTGTTTTCTTAAATACAGAAAATTCGAAGCGTTACAATTTACCACTCCTTAGGAAATTTTATCCGCGAAATTTAGATGATCAATATATAAAACTAGATGGGGAATATAGGTAGCATATTTGACCCTCACGCTCTTGCATAACATCTTTATTTGCAACATTATTCATAACATCTTTTGTATCATCACTATAAATCCTGACATCATCATTATTCTAACATCATCATAAGATATTCTCTTCTTTCTTAAATCCTTTTTAAGCAAATGAACTTGAAGCTTAGAGTTCGTTAAATTGTCGTTCCCTTTTTAAGAGCTTCACTGACTAAATTCATGTGGTCCACGAAATCGTTTAGTGAAGACCTCTCCTCTTATAAGTTGAAAGTCCTAGATACGATTCCACAAGGATTTCTCACTCGCTTCTGGATTTCTCTTTGATTATGAAAGACAATACCATAATCAAAATAGTCCTGATAGTTTCCTCAAAGCTTTTCCTTGGCTTTAGAAACTTTATCCATTTTTTCCTTTAGAATGCAGTGATATCTCCAGAATCACATTAGTAAGATCAAATCTCCATGCTGCCAGTTCCTCATGAATCATTTGAGGCCCGTTAACAGCAATGCCATGCAAGGATATATGTCTTTTATTACCAATAGGGTTCTCGTTTTCACTTCATTAGATAGGTAACACAACAAAAGATACAGGCTGATCTGTCTCATTGTCAAAATAGTTATTTGAAACTGATGTCAACCCAAAATTAGGCTCACCATCTGAAAACTCCATAATAATTCCTTTACACCTTTTTGACACATGACTATAATCACGACAACAAACTAGGTTTTCTTTTTCCTGAACTTGTATAGAAGTCCAAAAGAAGCTCCTTTACTATGTCTTCATCTGATTCCAAAATCACTTGACCATTACTTCCCAGCTCACTCTACGAGCTCCTACTTATCTCTTTAGACCTGCGAGCTACTGCTCGAACTTAATCCAGCTTGAACTACGAGTTTCTCTCAACTCGTCCTTTACGAGCTATTGTTCTCACCCAGCTCGCCTTTAGCGAGCTGTTGCTTAATCCAGCTTGCACTTCCTGAGCTGTTACATAGCTTAATTCGAACAATTCATAATGGACCATAAGTATCGCCCAGCTCGTTCTGTGAGCTGTTTCCCTAGCTCATATCAACCTTGTGAGTTGTTGACATAGCTTAGCTCTTCAAAAACTGAGATCACTGATAAGCTCGCCCAGTACTCTCTTTTTACTCTTTTCACTCTTTACGAGCCGCTGCCTTAATCTAACTCTAACTCGAGACCTCGAACTAAGTTCATTGAAAAAAAATGTAGAACGTGATCTATAATTTATCCAGAATAATTACTTGACATTTTACTACACATGCTTACCTACACGGTAGTTCGCATTCCTTAACTCGTTATGACTTAAAAACATTACGTTTCCATTTCCTTAACACATCAACATGCAATACAACAACTAATCTCAACATATGCTATGATAAAATCATCATCCATCACTTTAAAACTTTAAATATTCAACCCAGACCTCATCTCATATAGTTCAACCATTTCACAATCTAAACCATGAAAACTAGCTTATTACCTTCTCAAATCAGATTCCAACGGATAAGCTTTTGTTCCAAAACTCTCAATCCAGCTCGCTACACCCTTGCTACTCTTATGGCAGAACACTTAGACAATGACTCATTCTCTCTTACCAAGCTTGTAAAACCCAAAACCTCGTTCGTCGGAGTGCGAATTATTTTTTCGATGGATCGCATTTGATCGAAAAAATATAATTCTCGAGTTCGGAAATATTCGAAATATTTATTTTATAATAATAAAAATAATTTTGAATACATGGAGATGGATTCGAAATATAAAAATGATTTCGAAGATGAAATCAAGTCGTAAGCGGATTACCCGGACGGATATACTGAAATGGATTCGAGCTTGGAATTGAAATGGGAGAATGCATAGATGTATGGAAGAAATAAATAAAATAAATTGGTAAATGAATATGACAAATGTCATGGTAAGCAAGTGTCATTCATGCATGACACCAAGTTGACAAGTGTCCAAAGTGGAGAGAAAAAAAATATATATATATTAAAGTTGAAAAAGCAAATGGAAGGGAAAGATTGCAAATTACATTTGGTCACCATTTTTCAAAGAAAAACCAAGAGCTTTTCATAGAGAGAATGAGAGAGTGAATGAGAAAAGAAGAGAACTTGAGAGAGTGAGAGATTGAGAAAGAGGGAGATCTGCTCATGAGAAGCAAGAGAAGCTTATCCATCCGTGAACCAAGTGAAGCTGTGAGCTGGTGAAAGGAGAGAGGAACAAGCAAGCTTATCAGACTGAGATAAAGCAAAACCGAAAGAGCAGACCAGATCTAAAGCAAAGCTGAGTACATGCAAGCTTCATCCATCCATCCTGTGAGCCATTTGAAGAGCGAGGCAGTGCAGACCAGAAGCCAAACCGAGAAGACGAGCTATCCGTGACCTGCAGCAAGAAGGAAGTGAGCTTGTGGGAGAGGATTGAGAGGCTGTTCTATTTTGCTTGTAAGGACTGTCTTGTGCATGGGTCAGCAACCGGATGAAGGTTTTGAATGCCATTTTTGAGTGATGATAGCTCGTTCTTGAAGGGAGGAAGGAGATTACTTGCTGCCGTGAAGAGAAGACGGAGACAACTACAGCAATGGTGATTTTAGGAAGCTGTTTTGAACAATCTCAACTCATGCAATAGCAAACTAATTGACAAGAAAGGAAGACAACAAATTTGTCAAGGGAAGGAGCTTGTTCTACTGTGAAGGAACAAAGGGGACAGCAGCAGGTCTGGACTGTTTTGAAGCCAATTTTGAAGATTTTCACTCATGCATGAAGGATTCATGAACCTAGAAGAGAGAGTTATCCATTTGAGGTTAGTTTGAAAGATAAACTTTGAGTTTTCCATGAGTTGTTTGTGTAAGAAAAATTAGTATTTCATGGTTATTTTTATAGTTTTTGATGGATTGTGTCCAATTAGATGGGTTACGGTTTATTTTTTTTATGTTTTAAATGGGAGTTTTGGAACCTTGAGAATGTGGACTTGGTGACACATGTGGTGTTGATGAAGTTTGATGGAGGAATTTGATGTTTTGGAAGTGTGAAATTGTAGTAGATCATGTTAAAGTTAATGCATGTTAGATTTGAAGTATATACAAGTGAAATCCTTGAAAGATTGTTCCTAGCTAGTCACGGCCAAGATTATGTTTGAGGTTTGGATGAGCTTCCATGATGAATGAAATGATTTGGAATGTTGAAAAAGTAAGGGGTGTGCAGTTCGGTCAAGTGAGGATGGAAATAGTTTGATTTTAGTTGATGTATTTGTGTGATTTACATGCTTGATAATGTGTTTAAAAGTTGAATAAGATCTAAAGCTATCTTGACTGTTCAAATAGTGTTTAAAATTGTTTTGATTAATGTTTAAGCTGTTTTGGATGATGTTAAGCTATCATGAACTGTTTTGATTTATGTTTAAACTGTTTTGAGCTGTTCCGAAAAATGTTAAATTGTCTCGAGCTGTTTTGATTAATGTTTAAGCTGTTTTGAAGGATGTTAAGCTGTCATGAACTGTTTTTAGGAGCATTTAAGTGCTACACAATTAATAGTGAGGAGTTTGAATGAGTTATAAGATATTTAAATGACAGAAGTTATTTGAAATGGAAAGGAATTTCGTTAGATGTCGAATGGTTGTTTTGCGATCGATTATGTTTTGCAATTGTACCAATGTGATGTTGAGGGATTCAAATTTATAGCATATCTCGTGTGTTCGATTATGTTGTAATAATGAAAATCAAAGAGGATGAATGATATAGAATTGATGGACATTTGGCTATAATAGTCCAAGTTGACACTAGAGTGCGTTTAATACGTTAAAATGGAATCTAGCTTTGAATTAACATTTTTTGTTCATGTTTAGAAGTTGGGATTTCGAATGGAAGTTTCATGGGTATGATCGAAGTTATTATTGCTTAGAAAAGGGTATTTCGATACCATTGAATAATTAGAAGTTATTGTTATTGTGTGTATAAGTGCTGAGCGAAATCATGCTCATTTTAAAGTGTGGGTAAATCGTCGAACGAAAGGGAGGATGTGGAGGAGTGCATTACTTAGGAAGTAAGTAGTGAGTTGGTTAATTTCAAAGTTTTATGTTTCATTTCCATTGTATACTTTAGTATTGGAATAATTTTAAGCTATGCTTAATTGATTTTCCAAGTTGTCATGTTTAATTCAATTCAAGCATGTTGTTATATTTATCTATGCATGTATAATTCTTAAATTATTGTTATCAATGTAATTATTTTAAGTAAAGTACATTAGCAAGTTTTTGATAGATACACATGCATAGAAAAGATATGAATAAAGATGTTTCAAAGGTATTAAAATCATAAAGTTATGTTATAAAAGAATGTATTTGGTTTCGGTTGCAAGTTAGAACGAGATATTTCTAAAAGTGATCAATATGATTGCATACAAGTAAATAAAAGTTAAGTTTGAGTTTTAAGTGTATTAAAAGATGTCTTTAGTTTATCTTAACCTCTAGCATTACCCGATCGAGGTACCCTATGCTTGTATGGAAAGAGACGGGGGGAATCGTAATCCCAAGTTCTTGTACGGCTTAATAGACGGGGGAAATTGTAATCCCAAGTTCCCGTACGGCTTAATAGACGGGGGGAATCATAATCCCAAGTTCCCGTATGACTTAATAGACGGGGGGAATCGTAATCCCAAGTTTTCGTACGGCTTAATAGACGGGGGGAATCATAATCCTATGTTCCCGTACGCCTAATAGATGGGGGGAATCGTAATCCCAAGTTCCCGTACGGCTTAATCTTCGGGGGGAATCGTAATCCCAAATTCCCGCATCTAAGCACACGTAAATAAAAAATTCCTAGTATTTCATGTCAAGTGGATAT
This sequence comes from Dimocarpus longan, assembly GCA_022984855.1. NCBI lineage: Eukaryota > Viridiplantae > Streptophyta > Magnoliopsida > Sapindales > Sapindaceae > Dimocarpus > Dimocarpus longan. Next base: position 9,967,028 of record CM041015.1, on the reverse strand, counting down.
TTAACTTAAGAGAATAAGTTTTCCCTGAATTAACTTTTAAGTTAGTTAAAGAAATGAAATACGTCAATAAACATAAGTTTGGAAAAACAAAATAATAAGAAAGTTCATTTACTAAAAGTTTACTAAAATAATCTTTCGTTTAAATGAGCTTTATTGTTTTCAAGATAGCAATGAAAGTATAACTCATTATAAAGCACACACTTACTGAGTTATTCTCACCACTATTTTCCTGTTTTATTAAAATCCTCCCTAGGTGTAGGTATGAGCAACGCGGCAGAAGCATCTCCATCGGACGTACAGGCGAGCTAAAGACGCGATCACACTGCACTAGTTTTTAGACAAGTTATCATATACATCATTTACTATCGTTTTCAGATTTCTCAAGTATTGTAAATATTGTTTTGGATTAAGGATTTTATGTGAATATCATGCATGATGTTTTAAGATTTTAATCAAGTTGCTTTCTATATCATTGAATGATTGTGAAATTAAAAAAGGGCCTGAGGCCTATTAGTTACGGAAATATTTCGAATGAAATTATACAGGTTTTGTAAAGTTTTTACAGGGTGGAAAATTTAGAAAAATAGCCGTTATACTGTCGGATTTTCGTAAAACTCTATTTTCATAAAGTTATTTTCAACGAACAAAATTCCTACCCATTTTCAGAACTAAAAGGATTTCAAGTATTTTTAGATAAGAAAGAGGCTTAGCTCAACAGGAACTTTTCCAGTCGGAGCAGATCTCCACTGAAAAGCCACCGTGGGGTGCCGGGCAGGTCGCCTAGCTAGGATAGTTAAAAAGGGGCCTGTCAAAGCTGCACTCTTGCTTCTTTTTTCTCTCTCTCTGAATATGCTGATCTTTTTCAATACTTGCTATTCACTTATCAATTTACTTAGTTAATTTATGCCATCTCATCTCCACATGGCACCCATGCATGGCTTTATTTTATGCAAGAGTTACACTTTTCCATCATGCATCATTCTCCTTGCCAAATGTCATCCATGCAAGCTTACTCCATGACATATGTCAATCATGCATCAATTCACTTTACACATGTATTTCATGCAAGCTTCTCCTTTGACAAGTGTCTTGCATGCTGACCACTCTCATGCCACATGTCCCTCATGTATGCAAGGCTAGCCCATTTGTCCACTCTTTTCTTTTTTGGTTTAGCTTTTTTGGAACTCTGGAAATCGGTTTTTCTATGACCTTTTTGAAATCCTTTGAAAATTCTCTGGGGCCTATATTTGGACTTCCTACATACATCTAGTTGCCACGGTGACTCTAAAATGTCATACTATACCCTTTTTTGGGTCTCTGAAAATTGCCTTGTTGAGTTTTAGGAGATCTCCGGTTTGATTCCGTTTCAATTCAAATTTTATTCGAAAGCACCGATTAGGCTTCTAAGGTGCTCCTTAGGCCTATTAACACTCGTCTTGACATTTTTCTATATTTTTTAAAATCATCGAAAATCCTTTCGAAATTTTCAGTATGATTCGGAAACATTTTCAGTTCAATTAAAATCTTACTATAATGAAATAAATGCATCTTAAACACATCATTACACCACAAGTAAGATCATACTTAACGTCACATATTCACAGCATGGAACTTCAGAGCAGCATGTTACAATTTCTCTCCTCTTTAAAAAAATTTCGTCTCGAAATTTAAATAAACATACCTGAATGCTCAAAGAGGTGGGGATATCTACGATGCATCTGATCGTCATGCTCCCATATGGTCTCGTCCATGGCATGATTTCTCCACAACACTTTCATTAAAGGAATAATATTACTTCGCAGGATCTGCTCCCTGCGATTAAGGATCTGAACTGCTTCCTCTTCGTACAACAAATTCTCTTTCAATTCAACAAGTTGCTTCTCAAGTACATGGGAGGGATCAAGAATTTACTTTCGTAGCAAGGATACATAAAATACATTATGGATCCTGGCCAAATGTGGTGATAGTTTCAATTTGTAAGCTATTGATCCAACTCTGCTCGCGATCTTGTATGGCTCGATATAGCACAAACTCAACTTACCACGCTTCCCGAATCGGAGTATAACTTTTCACGGGGAAATCTTCAAGAATACTTTATCCTCAATCTCAAACTCAAGATCCCTCTAGTGATGATCTGTGTAACTCTTCTACCGGTCACTTGCTATCTTAAGCCTGCTCTGATGACTTTAACCTTGTCTGAAATGACCTGGACAAGCTCTAAGCCTATCAGTTTCCTTTCACCTACCTCATTCCAATATACTAGAGTTCTGCACTTCCATCCGTAAAGTGCCTCATATGGGGTCACACCAATACTGGCCTGATAACTGTTATTGTAAGCAAACTCCATTAGTGGTAGGTGTGAATCCCAACTTCCCTTGAATTCCATGACACATGCTCTGAACATATCTTCAAGTGTTTGGATCATCCGCTTAGACTGACCATCAGTTTGAGGATGAAAGTCTGTGCTTTTAATTCAACTGTGAACCCAAAGCTTATTGCAAATTAGGCTAAAACTTCGATGTGAACCTCGGATCATGGTCTGATATTATAGAGACTGGAATACCATGGAGTCTGACTATCTCACCAATGTAGAGTTGGGCTAACTTGCTTATAGGGTAATCATTCTTGATCGGTAGAAAATGAGTGGATTTCGTCAATCTATCTACAATAACCCATATGGCATCATACCCCCTTTGATTATGCAGAAGCCCTACAAAAAAGTCCATGGTGATCTTCTCTCATTTCCATCTTGGGATAGGAAGTGGTTGCAGCAGTTCTACAAGTCTCTGATGTTCGGCCTTCACTTGTTGACAAGTCATGCATCGAGAAACAGAATTTGCTATCTCTTTCTTCATTCCTCTCCACCAATAGTGCTGCTTCAGGGTGTGGTACATCTTCGTGCTGCCTGGATGCATGGTATAAGCTGAGGAGTGAGCCTCTTCCATAATCTCTCTCTTTAGATCCTCTAAATCCAGCACACATAGACGTTGACCCATCAGCACTGTACCATCCTTTCTAATCACAAAGTTTGATCTCTACCCACTCTTGATCTCCCTTTTTAACTTAACTAGCTAAGGATCTTCTTTCTGTCTTTCCTTGATCTGATATACCAAAACAGGGTGAACTTGGAAAGTAGTTAGCAAAGCCCTTAAGTCTACCAACTCTAATCTCACTCCTAGAGACCTCATCTCTACCAACATTGGTAGATACACCGTCTTTAAGTGCGCTAATGAACTAGTAGGTCTCTTGCTCAAGATATCAGCCACTACATTAGCTTTTCTAAGGTGGTATTCTATCATACAATCATAGTCATTTATCAGCTCCAACCATCTCCTCTGCCTTAAGTTCAATTCTTTCTGAGTGAATAAATACTGTAGACTTTTATGATCCGTGAAGATCCAACATGGGACACCATACAAGTAATGCCTCAAAATCCTTAATATAAATACCACCATTGCAAGCTCTAAATCATGAGTAAGGTAGTTCTGCTTATGCTTCTTCAACTATCTAGATGCATATACTATAACTCTATCATTCTACATCAGGACACAACTCAAATCCGGACTTGAGGCATCACTATATACCGTAAAACCATCTGTCCTTACAAATAATGTAAGAATAGGAGATGAAGTCAACCTTTTCTTTAACTCCTTAAAACTTTGCTGGCAAACATCTAACCACTCAAATTTCTCCTCTTTTCTCATCAGTTTGGTCAGCGAGGCTGCTATTTTGGAAAATCCCTCAACGAACTTTCGGTAATAACCTATCAATCCGAGAAAACTCCTGATTTCAGTCACATTAGCGGATGGCCTCCAGTTCGTAATTGCTTCTATCTTCAAGGGATCCACACTAAATCCTTCAGCTGAAATGACATGACTCAAGAAAGTAATTCTATCTAACTAGAACTGGCACTTACTAAACTTCACGTATAACTGGTGCTCTCGCAGGGTCTGTAACACTATCCTTAGATGTTCCGTATACTTCTCATGACTGCCTGAATACACTAATATATCATCAATAAACTGTGGTACCCCCTCTCAGGGTACAGCGTTACCTACCTGCCTCAGCCGGCTCCACTAACTAGGTACTGTCCCTAGGCCTCTAGTGTTTTACTTTGCCTCCCACACCACTCGAATCCACAACCTGAGTTGGTACACACCATACTTTAAGAATCCATTTAACTTCAGGGGCTCAGGTTGTGGGTTCGAGTGGTGTGGGAGGCAAAGTAAAATCGCAGGGGTCCGGGGACAGTACCTAGTGAGTGGGGCAGATCGAGGCCGGTAGGTAACGCCCTACCCTAAGAGGGGGTCCCATAATAAACAAAGCGGTCACCGCCTTGTTTATTGTGGGACCCCCTCTCAGGGTAGGGCGTTACCTACCGGCCCGGTCGACCCCACTCACTAGGTACTGTCCCCGGACCCCTGCGGTTTTGCTTCGCCTCCCACACCACTCGAACCCACAACCTGAGCCCCTTAAGTTAAATAGATTCTTAAAGTAAGGTGTGTACCAATTGAGCTAAAATGTAAGCTCTCATCCTTGATTCTAGATTTCCTAGTGTTAAAAATTAGACTAAAGAATGAAAAGATAAATTTCATCAATGTTAACCTTATAAATGAGATTGAAATGTTACTAGAAATTGTAGAAATTGTTTGACCGTTTAATAAGAAAAACTCAAAGAAGGGCAAAATGGCCCTTTTTAAAATTTGAAATATATGATTTAATGACAAGATGCTTTATTAATTAAACAAAGATTATACACGAAATTAGGAGTGATTAGCACATATGTGAAGTCAAAATTTAAGTAATTAGTGAAATAGATAGTATAAGGGATAGTATGGTCATTATAACCTTTTTAGTAGTATATAAATATGTGCTAGTGTGTTAGATGACTAACACTTAGTGAATTTTGAAGAAAAGCCGAGAGAATTGAGAAAGTTGAGGGAGAAGGGACGACAACTTTTGGGAGGAGAAGAAGAAAGTCAAATTCCATCTTATTTCAAGCTCCAAACCCATTTTTTCTTCTTGTTTCAAGCTAGGGTATCATACCCTAAGTAAAGACTAGGTGAGATTCCTTCTCTTCCTTTAAGTTTCATGATAGTAGGGAGTGTGTTAAGACCAAGTCCTTCATGCTTAGGAATATATATCTATATAGAGATAAAAACGTTAAATGCAATCGTAAGTTTAAAATATTCTACCGTTGTGAGATATTTTTTTTTTTACGTGATGAAAGTGAATAATTTTAAGTCTAATTGAATGTTTATGAGGTTAATTTGATGAATTGGGAAGTGTGAAATATTTTAGAAATACTTTTGAGAGAAATAATGGTTAATATTATCGATATTACAATTGTTATGGAATTGACAGATTTAACGTGTTTATTTTTATGGGATAAAATTTTTATGAGTAATATAAGTTTATGAGGATTAAAAGAGGTTATTAGGGAGTGTTAAGTATAAAAATGAGTAGGGACATGATTGAAAAAGTATAAGTGAGGGTAATAAAAATGTTAGTAAAAGAGGGGTAACCATGTAAAACTTTGGTTGAAAGTTAAGTTGGCATAGTTGAGAAAAGTTGAGGGACGTTTGGGCAAATTTGTTAAGCAATTAAGTGTGTTCTCCAGCTCAGATCTGGACTGCCAGAAAACACTATAGCAGACCCAAAGACAGACCCGACAGCAGAACCAAAGACCTCTCTCATTTGACGATCTCTCTCTCGACAACAAAGTGCAACAAAAAGATCAATCATCTAAGGGGTTTCTTCACAGTCAGATGGAGGCTTAAAGGAGCTAGATGAGCATCTAATTTCATATCAGAAAACTAGATCTGGAAGTGAGGAAGTCAGACCAGAAAACGAGAAGACAGCTGAAGTCGTGACGGACGTTGACGAGCTCGGTAGACAGCGAGTGAAGAAAGGCGATTTCAGGTGAGCTGAGACCAGAAAAAGATGAGCTGGAAGCAGCTGGATGAAGCCAAGAAATTATGGAAAATGGCAGGGGTAGGCGTGAGGATGATGATCAACAGTAGGTAAGAGGAATCAATTGAGTTTGTGAGTTGTTTTCTTGAGTTCTTTGCTGTCAATTTCAAGAGTTATGGTTGATTTTGGTTGTAGTTCAAGTTGGACAAGCTGAAATGGAAAGATATGGATGCCGTGAGAATCTCAGAGGAGTGGCTGATATCAAACTCAAGTGAATTGAAAGTTTTTCTAACGGACACAGAGACGTGTAAGAGGTGAAGAGAGTTTCTCAAATTGGAAGTTAGCGATCGAGAAGCGCTTTGTGAGTAGAAATCCACTTCTCCTCAAGCTTAGTTTGTTTAAAGCTTATTTTAATATTATATGCATTTACTTCATTATGTAATTGATTTATAGATTTTAATATAGTTGGATCCTATTATATGAATTGTTAAAGTAAATATATATTCATGTAAAAAATTATGAGACTTTAAAGTTTTTAGGCTTTTTGCCTTAAAAACTAGATTATTTGAGAATACTGAGAAAAAGTATTTCCTTACAAGGATGGTTTACTCTAGCCCCAGTTGAGTACCCAATAGAATGCTCTATGCGTGTATGGTAGATGTGAGAGAGTTACTAACTGAGAGAGGGAGTCAGTTGAGCGACCCTCTGCACGTATAGGGTAGTGTAGTTTAAACCGATTGTGTAGGGATAACGCGTGCCCAGAGTCGCACATCGAAAATTACACAGGATAGATTCCCTAATTCCTAGTGGCTTAGCTAGAGATTTATGCGGCCACGACATGAGTAGTTTCCCTGAGTTACCATCAAATCGAGAAATGAGAAAGTTTTAGAAAGAAATTCAAAATAAATTTCAGAAATAGTTTTAATTGAAAGAAATAAAAAGTATTTTAGAAAAAATACTTTATTATTTATCTCACCGAGTTATACTCACCATTTATTTGCTATGTATTTTTTAAAATATTCCTTCAGGTGCAGGAGTGAGTCGTCCAGCAGACGAGGCTCAGACCGACGCACGAATCAAGTGACAGACGACTATTTCTTATTGTATAGCTCACACTTCTAATCATGCATGTGTTGTATATGAGTATGGTGTAAATGATGTACATTTAAAATAAGTTTAAATAGAGTTTACATATTAGTAGTTGGATGAACGTTTTATAAAAATGTTTTAATTCAGAAAATTGAGTTTCCATAAAAGTTTGAAATTTTATATATATATTCATGTTGTGGCTGATTGTGGATAAGGGCCAGAGGCCCCTGGTAGTTGAGAATTGTTTGCCATAGAAGTATTTTTAAATTGCTTTGAACTTGCAGGATATCATATCTTAATAAACAGTTGGCATGCTGCCGGATTTTCATTAGGAAAACGAAAAAATTTTACCTTTGCCCCCTAATAAATGTTTTGTAAAAAGAAGTCTAAAGTGAGTCCCGGTGCTCCGGCAGAATTTCTGCAGGCCAAGCTAGGGTTCGTTGGAGCTCTGTCGGAGTGCTACGGGATACTTCACGGATCCAGAGTAGGGATTTGGGAAGGGTCCCGTCAGAGTGTATGATAGTGATTGGGTTATGTGATAAAATAATGGAATTGATTGTTTTCCTAGTATGTTAATGATGAGATTTTTCATCTCAAATGAGTCTAAAACTCTAATCTAGTGTTAAGAAAGCTTAGGTTGAATGTTACAAGCTTGAATGGCAAGTTAGGATGTACATGGGAGGAACCCTAGCTTGTGATTTAAGTTTGTTTAAAAGTAAAAATGGGTGTAGAGTAAATGTTTGATGAATTGATTGAGAGAATATAGCATGAAAAATTGAAAAGAATGACATGTGAGAGCTTGGTGTGTGTCACAGCCAATGAAGGGGTGTATGATCCCATTTTATTTCCATCCTTTTAAGCTTTAAATTATGTATATTTGATGTCATGAAAGCCTCTAGAAAAGTTAGACATTAAAAAGAAAAAACATAGAATTGTGGAAGGAGAAACATAGAGCAAGTTAGAAAAATCCCAAGGTGATAAAGGGTATGGTAAGACCTGACTTGTTCTAACCTATTTGGGGTTGTTCTATACCTCAAAATGTGCCTCAGGAACATAGCAAACCATAGGAATTGGAATGGAATCATTCTGATAAAAATTGACGAAATTATGGCTAAAATAGTACACGTAGAAAGTCGTATTGTGAAATAAGGATGTAAATGTATTCTTCGATGCCTGAAATGAATGTATTCGGTCATAATTAGGTAAAAGAATCTTAGATACGAAAGAAATGAAGTTGTCGCACGTAAGATACCATAATGTGCATTAAAAAGTGCCCAAAAAGGGCGTTTTTCCTAGATTTGACATAGCAAACGATAGAATTTTTCGACGAAACTTTACGGGTGACTTAGTTATGCGATAAGGAGATGCTAGAAAAAAGAACGTATGCAAAATGATCGCCGATTTTTAAACTGTCTTTTCTGGTCAAACGGGTTAATTAAAAAATTGACTTTTCGTTTTAAGCCTCCGGAGACCAAACAAACCATATAGGGATGATCCTAGGGGTCTAAAAGTAAGAATTTTACAAAAAAATTGGAATTAGAGAGTCTCGATTGAGTTAAAATCGAGTCAAAAAGATTGTAGTATAAAGAGTTGCTAATATAGAAAAGTGTATTGGAAATGTTATTTTAAAATTTTAAGTTATGTAATTAAGCAAGTAATAATAAAAAAATGATATGTAGGTGATAGACAAGCGAACGAGGCACGAGAGGCTCGTTGAGACATTTGAGTTTGCGTGGAGCAAGGTAAGTGTTCTATCACTTACGCTATTTCCATTCTTTTTTTAAACATATTTTATTGTTGTAGTTAAATGACTTTAAAAATGATTTTCAGAATTATGAGTGAAAGCTTTGTAAAATGATCCTTACATTGGATCTAGAAAAGAAAATTTCGAAAAGAAAGGAGTGAAGAGTTTTGTAACCATGTGTATACCCTTAGTTTACATGAGATTTAGCACTACGTGACTAGTAGAAATTCCATGCGTAGTCGGTTAGATTTATAATATTGGGCACTATGGGGCAATGAAGAAATTCTGCACGTAGTCGCCAAGGTTTCGTTTATGGGCACTATGGCTGCAATGAAGAAATTCCGCAGGTAGTTGCCAGAATTATAGAATATAACACTACAATCGCGATGAAGAAATTTCGCATTGTAGTTGTTTAAAACTGAGATGATTTCACACTACTCGGGCGATGAAGTAAATTCCGCTTATAGTGGTCAAGATATTTTACTAGCTTCACGTCTAGCGTCTTGTGAAAATCGCCACGTGATGGTTCAAGTATATTAATATTAGGGGTATACATGGTGGATTTAAAAAGGAAAGTTTTAAAAACTTTGAAAATGGATTTTGACAAGTTATAACTTTTACGTGAATATATTCTTGTTATTTCTATATGCTTGAACTAACGCCTTTGTTTTTGGTGTAGCTTGTACATTCTTTGAGGTATCGTGCAGGTGATTTTGTATACATAAAATCTCGTTAGACACGTTAGGTGGGCATCGTCTTGATGCATTGCATAAACATTTAATACACTTTGGTGTTGTAAATAATAATTTTAAAGGATTTAAATGGTTGGGAATGTGTAATACAATTTTTGATATGTATATACAACCGAACACTTACACATGATACACATTGATCACTTGACATATCTATGTATATTTGATATATGCATTCTTGCATAATTCCCGAAAAATTTGTGATATGAATTGAATTAAGAAAGTGTATGTTTGTGGTCAAAAGAAGTTGGGAGGTGAATTGATATAATCGAAGTGTTTTTCTTTATAGGTAAATTTTGAAAATGTTCAAAATACAATTGTTATGCTGTCAAAAGTTTTGCAAAACTCGTTTTAAGGAAATACGAAAAATTTACACCAATCCCAACTATTTTTACGAGTAAACCGGCAAAGTATTCTAAAGGGTTCGCTTCTCGGATTTCTCTAATCCGATGAGTCGGGTTTAGGAAGTTCGTTGAAGTGCCTGGCGGGATGCTCCAGACAAGAGTCTAGAGAAGGTCTGGTTCGGGTCCTGTCATAAACAAAATCATGAACTTATTCAGGTAGGCTTGGAATGTAATACCCTAACCTTTAATTTTTGGTAAATAGTGAATTTTCGTGTGAATAGTGACTTTTGATGAATAGTATCCGGATGAATACTAAAATTCAAAAATTTTACTTTGGGATTCAAAAACCCTGGAATGAATAATGTAGTCCATAGAAACTGAAACAAATTAAAAATGAGTTCATTTAAATAGATTTCGAATGGTCAGAATGAAAATTATTAAAAACGTCATTTTTGAGTTATTAAAAATAATAATGATCCGAAGACCATTTGAATTTTTTTTCGAAGCTTAAGATTGATTAGTTAGATACCCAATTAGAGTACCCCATGGTTAATTTGATGATTAGATGACCATAGAATATTTTTGGAATTTTATTAACTTGGAACTTGGAATTAAATTATAAAGATGATTTGAGTAAATTATAATTTAAGTGTATATGGATTTGATGTGAGTAAATGGGAGTAATGAAATCCTAGAAGAAACATAATTCCATGTGAAAGTTTATTAGCCAATAAGAGTTTGCCAAGAAAAAGTGGAAAATGATGGAAGTTAACTAAGGTTAATTGGAATTTAACTTTAGTTAAAGTTAACCAATGGGTGTTATGTAATTAGACAATATTTGAGGCACTTTTTAACAAGTTTTGGAGGGCCTATATAAAGACACTCTCAGCTGGAAATTGAGGCAGAAACCTTCACTCATTCAGCTCACCAAATCGTGAGAAACAAAAGCTGAAACGTGAGAGAGAGCTGATGCAGAGAGCTATCTGCACAGGTTTCAGAGAATCGGGATATCTCCTTCATCCACCGTTGGATCGAGCTGAAATTTGTTGGGTATGTTAATCACACATGGTTTTTAGTTATGAACGGTTTGATTTTCAATTAAATGTGTATAGGGTGAATTATGGCTTTCGTAACAGGGCTGGCCGGATAACAGGGCACAACCAGGACAGTCTTGCTTATTTCGCCATATCTCCTTGGTTAACCATTGGATCAGCTTCAAATTTGGTCTGGAGGTTCCTCAGACGTTTTTTATCCATCTGAACGGTGGGATGCTTGAGAAAATGTTTCTGTAGAGAGAAAGAAATCCGTGACCAGTACCTTTAGGTTTGTGGTATTATTTTTGTTATTTTGTTTAAAGTTTAAATTGTTTGATTTATAATTTGGGTTAAAGTTGGAGATGCTTTAAGTGGCTGGTGAAAAAGGTTTTTTTAGAGGATTAAATTGAATCTAAATGAAGTGAATTAAGGTAGTAGCTATGCCTTGGAATGATTAAAATGAGTATGGTAATTTAAGATAAAGAGATGTTGTGTAGCATGGAGGAAAATTCAAGTTTTAGGGGTTGAGATGAGGGCTGATCTATATATCGTTTATTTGAGTTATGTTAAGATATAAAAATGTGCTTAGATATCAAATTTAAATGTTGGAATTGGAAGGAAATGTGTAGGAAAGAAATTGTTAAGTTTCAAGTTACTACAGAGTAAATAATGAGAGAATTATGTTTTGTTAAATGCTATATTTTTATGTTATCAATTATGTGATGATTAGGTTGTAAATGAGCCATTTAAGTAAAAGAATGATGAAGAATTAGTATGAAAGCTCTCCTAGCAATATTTTGTTAGATGAAGAGCAATTGTGTTTAGGTGAATAATGTGTTTGAGAGAATAACCAAGTAAATCTCATGAAACAATGTATAGTGTGTGTGCATGTCACGGCCTATGAAGGGGCATGTGACCCCATTGTGTTTTGATGGTATTTATGACATATTTAGGGTCATAAAAGCATGCATAAATGAGTAGGAATCAGCAAAATTGACATGGATACACATAGGTACAAGAATAGCCTAAATCTAGTAGAGGTTAAAATAGTGCATAGAAGCATATTGACAATCACGAGCTCATAAAAGGGTCTGGTAAGACCTGACCTATTCTAGCTTATTTGAAGTTGTTCTACACCTCAAATGATGCCTAGGAATGATGTAAAACCATAGAAATTGGAATGGGATCGATCCGATAAAAATTGACGAAGTTATAGCCAAAATAGTGGGCATAGGAAACCGAGATGTGTAATAGCGATGCAAATGCATTTGTTGATGCCCAAAATAGATGTATTCGGTCATAATTAGGTAAAAGAACCTTAGATACGAAAGAAAAACCATCGTCGCTTGTCCGATGTAAAAACTCGCTTTGAAAAGTGCCCAAAATGAGGCATTTTGCCTAGATTGACATAGCAAACGATGGAGTTTCTCGACGAAACTTTACGGACGACTTAGTTATGTGATAAGGAGACGCTAGAAAAAGGAACGGAGGTGAAACCATGGCTGGTTTCAATTCTGTTTTTCGTGGTCAACCGTATAGTTAAAAAGTTGACTTTTTGTTTTAAACTTCCGGAGACCAAACGAAACATATGGGAATGATTCTAGGGGTCTAGAAGTAAGACTTTTACAAAGAAACCAAATTTTGAGAGCCCCGGTCGAGTCAAAAATCGAGTTGGGAAAGTGTGGTGTAGTGAGTTTTCAATGTATCGGAAACTCTATTTTTATTAGTTTTAGCTATGAAAGTGAGTAAGTTATAACGAGACTATGATGTGTAGGTGACGAGCACGCAGACGAGACGCGAGAGGCTCGTTGAGGCATTGAGAGCGTTGGGATCGAGGTAAGTGTCCTTCACTTCACTTACATCTAGTTGATTTCCATTTATATGGCAATGATAAAATATATTGTTTCAAAGAGTTTTGCAATATGGTTTTCCAAAATCATAAGTTTTATGTTGAGTAATGAGTTATGCCTAGAATCTAGAAATGAGATTCGAAGGCGAAAGTAAGTTGCAAAAAGGTTTAAAAGTAAAGCAAAGTAAAGTTGAATTAAGACCCATGTGCATGTTGTGATATTAGCATCTTGGCACTACGCGACGATGTAGAAAATTCCGCTCGTAGTTGTCAAGGTTGATAGCAATGTGATACGATGTAGAAAATCCCGTATCTAATTGCAAGTGATGAGTAAATTGCATTACAATATGCGACGTAGAAAATTCCGCATGTAGTTGCGTAAAGTATAAGCTATTGGCACTACAACGGCGATGTAGAAAATTCCGCGTTGTGGTTACCTAGAGTTGAGAAAGTTCGCCCTACGTCGCGATGTAGCAAATTCCGTGCGTAGTGGCTTTGCACGTGGTTGTCTTATGAGAAATGGTTTTCAAAAGAAAAAAAAAAAAAAAAAAATCGATTATTTTCTAAGTAATGTCTATGCGGAGTTATACCTTTATATATATATTGCCTAACCTCTCTTTGTTTTGTGTAGCTTGTATACTTTAGTAGACGTTGGCACGGACGCTCTTGCATCAACGACATTATTTTGATTAACTTTAGGTGGGGGAAATAATGAGACGAAATATATGGATGTTAATGTATTTTGACATTGTGTACATGTGTATATATTGAATCAAATAATTATGTGTTGACATGAGATACTTGACGGATTATAAATCATATTTTGATATGTATATATAAATGAACCATTACACTTGATATGCACATATTGCACAAGGCACATATTTCTTATAAGTATGAGTTATTATATGTTAATTACATATGTGAATTATGTTTGTAAAAGAATTGCATGTTTGTGAAATGAATGAAAAATGCATGTTTGAGATTGAAAGAAGTTGGACGGTGATCAAAATAGTTCGAAGTGTATTTCTTATGCAGGTTGATTTTGGAAATGTTAAATTTACAGCCGTTATGCTGTCCGATTTTTATAAAATTAGTTTTCAATCAAACGCGAAAAATTCACACCGTTTCAACTATATTAAAAGAAAATAAAATTTTAAGCCTAAAACGAGTAAACCGGTTAAGTAAAGTAAAGGGGTTCGCTTCCCGAATTTCTCCAATCCGACAAGTCGGGTTCGGGGAATTCGTTGAAGTGCCCGACGGGGCCCTCTAGACAAGAGCCTAGAGAAGGTCTGGTTTGGGTTCTGTCATGGAAGACCCTATTCATCAGGTCCATGAATGCTACAGAGGCATTCGTTAGCCCAAAGGGCATGACTAAGAACTTATAATGCCCATACCAAGTCCTGAATGTAGTCTTCGAAACATCCTCTACGTGGATTTTCAGCAGATGATAATCCGACCTCAGATTGATCTTTGAATACACTCTAGGTCCTTGCAACTGATCAAATAGATCATTAATTCTCGGAAGCGAATACTGATTCTGTATTGTCGCCCTATTCAACTGCCTGTAATCAATGTACAACCGTAAGCTCCCATCTTTCTTCTTTACAAACAACACTGGAGCTCCCTATGGAGAGCAGCTGGACCTTACAAAACCCTTTTCTAGTAACTCCTCCATTTGTACCTTCGACTCTTTTAGCTTAGTTGGGGTCATCTTGTACGAAGTAATCGATATTGGCTCAGTTCTCAGAGCTAACTCTATTTGAAACTCTATCTCTTTATCCGGGGCTAAACCTGGAAGATCTTTCGAGAAAACAGCTGGAAACTTTAGGACCATCGAGATATCCTCTAATCGGCTCTCATCATCTTTCTCATCAATCAAGTAAGCTAGATATCCTTGACACCCTTTACGAAGCATTTTTTTTGTTGTCATGGTGGTCACAATACTGATGGCAAGAGCTTTCCGTATTCCACGGAACACCATCTCTGACTCCCCTGGTCTGCACAAACTAACTTCCTTTTTGTAACAGTCGACTGCAGCTCGATGCTCGGACAACCAATTCATCCCTAGAATTACATCAAAATCCCTGATATTCAACACAATTAAGTGGGAGCCGCTCCTCTTTCCCTAAAGCTCTAGCTAGAGCTGTGGTACTATGTCCTCTACCCTGGGGGCCTCTACCTCCTAGTCTCTATCCAACACTGGCTTGAGAAGGAGTTACGGGTCCGGTCTCTGATACTGTAGGGGTAGCTGACTCTAGGCAATCTCTCTTAATGTGGCCTACCTGCCCACAATAGAAGCAAGTAAAGCCACTGACTCGACACTCGCTCGGATGTCTCTTTTTGCACTTGCTACACTCCGATATGGAACCCCTAGTACCCTGAAAGTTTTCGAACACTAAGGGTGATTTGACGGACCCCTGACTAGTGGCCGCTCTTCCACTTGACCCTCGACCACCGAACCATCTTAACTTGTTCTTTTTCTTCACACCCTAGCTAAGTCTACCCTGATATGAACTGGATCCACTATGCTTTTTATCTGGCCTAGCACCTTGGAAGATAGCTATAGCATTCCTGCCTACCGTTATTGCAGCTTCTACTAACTCCACATAGCGCGTCTTAGAAGCCAATGATAAGTGGATCCGAATGTTGGGCTTCAAGCCCGCTATGAATCTCTTGCATTTCTATTCCTCATCCTCAGTTACGTAAGGAACAATCCGGACCAGCTCAAAAAATCTCTTTTCATATTCTACCATTGAAGCTAAACCCTACTCTAACATAAAGAATTCTTCTATCTGAGCATCCTTACAATTCTTCGGGTAGAACTAGTCTGTGAACTCGCTTTGGAACAGTGCCCACGAAATCCCGTCTGGGTGCCTCCTCTCCAATGCCTCCCACTAATCTTTAGCTTTATCTTTGAGGAGGAAGGAGGAAAATGTCACTCTCTGATCATTTGAGCACCCCATCACCTTGTAGATCTTCTCAACTCGATCTAATTATGCCAAAACACTTTCGGGATCACCACTCCTATTGAATGATTTTTCACCCAATTTATAGATGCATTCGAATGAGCATTTTGGTGTCTCTGAGGACTCACACGACTGGCGCATTACCGCTGTCAGGATCTGGGCTACTTGTTCTGCATTGAACCCTCCGCCGACCGGTTCCATCGGTCTTGGTTAAGATTGATTCATGGGTGCATTCACAAAACTCGTCATTTGATCAGCCTCCCGTCTTACTGGTATGTCAGGTGCTGGAGTGTTTTTGGACACTACTCTGAGACCCTTTCGGCTTCGTTGGTGCATGGTACTGTGATTTCAACAAATTACATTCTTGAACACATGCAAAACATTTTTATGTCATAAAATCAATACATGTACACTATAGTGCTTCGAAATTATATGCAATGAAAAACCTTGCTCTGATACCAATGCTAACAGGTCCCTATACTCTGTTTGACAAGACCCAATCAGATTCTTTTTGGACTCTTGTCTAGAGGGTCCGCCGAGCACTCTAACGGATCGCCCTTAATCCGACTTGTCTGATAAAATAGATGTGCAAAGCAAACCCCTTAATCTTGCCCGATTCTTTAAATCGATTTAAATGCATTCTTTTCTTAGTAAACAATTTGGCGGATGTAAATTTTTCGAAATCAATTCAAAACGAATTTTTTAGAAAAATTCGACAGCATAACGGTTGTATTTTTAACATTCCCAAAATTCACATGTAAAGAAAAGCATACTTCGAACCATTCAAATCACCACCCAACTTTTTTGACCACAAACATGCATTTTCTCAAGCGATTTCACATTATACTTGATTCACAAATATATAATTTCCGTAACATAAAATTTTCCACAAGCTTATATTTCAACAATCTTCATGAGTAATTCATATACATTCAGATATATATATATATATATATAGAAATATCCCATATTCGAATGTGTCATGTGCAAATGTTCCAACCACAAATCCAAAGATCAGTTTACAAGTTTCCTGAATGTACATAAATAAAACATGTAAACGTTTAGTCGTGTTAATTACAACAACAAAAGTGTGTTTGTTGTTTAAGTAATATGTCAACGTGACGCCCACCTAAAAGTCACCTGTACGACCTCTGATAAAATATACAATGCTACACACAAAAGCAAAAAGCTTTAGTTCAACTTATATAAATAGTAGTAATATAATCACATAGAAGTTTATAATTTATTTAACTTCCATGTTTGATTTTGAAAATTTTCTTTTTTAAAAACACCATGTAAACCCCTAATGCTCTTGAACCATCACATGACGATTTTTCAATTGACGCCAAACATGAAGCTAGTGAGATATTTAGACCACTACGATGCAAAATTTACTGCATCACAAATATAGTGTGAGACGATATCAAATTTGAGCAACTACGATGCGGAATTTTCTGCAACGCAATTGTAGTGCTATAACTCTGGGCAACTACGAGCGAAATTTGCTGCATCGTGACGTAGTACCAAAACTGTAATCTAAACGACTATGTGCGGAATTTACTGCATCACAATGTATCGCTAGAAATCTCTCTATATCTTAGTGATTATGTACGGAATTTTCTGCATCATACATATCACGCTAGATAATCTGAAAACTAAGCAACTACGGACGAAATTTTCTGTATCGCCGCATAGCCCTAAATCTCGAATAATCTAAGGGTATATACATGGGCTTACAAAACTCTTTACTCATCTCTTTTCGAAACTATTTTATCTTCAATTTCTCTTTTCTAGATCCGACATAAATATTATTTTACAATACTTTAACTCATAGTCTTGAAAATCATTTTTGAAATAATTTAGCTACACAATATATATATATACATATATTTAAACGAAAAACTGAAATAGCGCAAGTGATTGAACACTTACTTACACATTACTAGTTCTTACTTTAGGAAGTTACCATTTTACCACTTATGAATATATCATTTATTTGGCAAAATGACCCTTTTGCCCTTTGTTGACTTTTCTTACCATAAGTGTCCAACACTTTCTATAAATTCTAATAACACTTCAATATTACTTATAAAAGCATTATTGACAACATTTATCAATTTTACCATAAATTCTAGCTTATACTACTAGGGAATTCAAAAGTTAGAAATAGGAGCTTACACTGTTCCTCAAAACAACCCACTCGGCACCCACGAAAGCCTTTCAGTTGAGATCTGCTCTAGCTGAAAAGTTTCCGTGCGGTCAAGCCATGTTCTTTTATTGAAAATCCATTTTAGAACTCTTTAGAGATTTCTAACATTACGGAATTCAGCGGAAAATTTTTTTCCTTTTACTTTTTCAAACACGATTATAAAATAAGGTTTATAAAAATATTTTGGCAGCATGACGGCTATATTTTTGAAAATCCAACCTGTAAAAAAAATCAAGAACCTGTACACTTCAAATATTGGGCCTTAGGCCCTTATCTCAAATCCACAGTCATCACAACTCAACTTATGCGACTTCAAAAGTAACTCAAATACTTCATCTCATGAATATGCATTGACTATAAATGTTTAAATTCAAATTCAAATTCAAGTTTACAAATAATCTATTCATGAGTGCATGATCATTAGCATATACAAAATATAAAGTAAAAACAACGGCACCCAACATCGCTCAACTGTTCTGTGATAGGGGTCTCCGAAGCTATAGCACCTATGCCTGCACCTGAGGAGGTTTTGGGTTGAAAACATAAAGCAAGGTGTGAGCTAAATAAGCTCGATAAATTCTATAACTTCTATTCAAACTACTTTAGGAAAATACTTTCCTAAAAGCATTTAATAAAAAATACAATTACTAAAAGAAAATAAAGATGTCATGGGAAGTAGAAATGCATAATAGAAAACCTCAACTGTAATACGCATGCATATATATATATATATATATGAGCATTTGATAATAAAAATAAATCATGCGTATTTAAACATAAAGTAACATATAATATGTTATTAAAATCATTTTCATGAACTAAAGTAGTCACCATTACTTGGCACCTTAAGTACATGATAGAGTAGAACTTCCCTTTGCTCCAAGCGGCATTACTCATCTCTTAGGTCATTTGTCCGGTCCCACGTAACGAAAAATTTCATCGCTACAGGAAGCTAGCCATTATATACCTCTATAAGCGCATGGTTGACACACTGACTGGATTAACTGACTCAATCCCTTTTATGGGTATCTCCCGTTATTAGATTGTTAGTGACAGACACCCCTGACACTACCATGCATGTCTTTAGGGTACTCTTAACTTGGAACAACTCAGTTAGATACTTGTAAGGTGTGCCATAGGCTAATAAAACATTTTCTTTTTGCTGCTTTTCAATTTATATTTTCTCATTTCATAAATATTTCATAATTTTATGTAAGAGGTTTTCGAAACAATCTCATTTACTTAAAATCATGTAATAGCGAGGGGACTAGCCCTGCCGCCCTGTGAGCATTGCGAAAAGAGGCATCCGGGGGAGTGCTAAAGGGTGATAGGAGTGTGTTATAGGTGTGGTCTCATTATCATTTTTAGAGAGATTATCCGAAGAATAGGACCACACCTGCTCCACAAACCAAGAGATTAGCTCATGTAGCTCCGAGAGGTAGGAGACCCAGCCAGACCGAGGTTAAGGGGAGTAGCCAGAGAGGGACTTCAGAGGTAGCGGGAGACTGGATACCCTCACTCTAGCTTGAGCCTATGCCATCAGGGCTCAGGAGGAGCAGGATGCACCAGACGTGATAGTAGGTACAATCTCCATCTTTGATATTTTTGTGCATGCATTGATAGACCTAGGATCTACTCATTCATACATCTGCATCGCGATTCCTACAGAGAGAGGCTTTGAGGTAGACATTACAATTCATGATATATTAGTCAACGATCCCTTAGGTCATAGCGTGATCGTGAATAGAGTGTTCAGCGAGTGCCCGATCAGGATTTAGGGGTATAACTTCACGGGTGATTTGATAAAGTTGCCATTTCGGGAGTTTGATATGATTCTGGGTATGGATTGGCTTTCCAAATATAAAGTTGTGGTAGATTGTGATTTGAAAAGAATTACCTTGAAGACTTCAAATGGAAAAGAAATCTCTATGATGGGTGAGAGGTCAGATTTCCTCTCTAATGTCATTTCAGCCACTACTGCTAAGAGGTTGATCAGAGGCATATTTAGCACATGTGGTTGATTCTCAAAGGCTCGGATCTAGCCTTCAAGACATACCCATCGTAAGTGACTTTCCGGATATGTTCTCGAAAGAGTTATCGGGATTGCCGCTAGAAATGAAGGTAGAGTTTGTGATTGATGTGATGCCACAGACTACTCTGATTACTATAACCCTTTACAGGATGGCACCCATTGACTAAAAGAGTTTAAGATTCAGTTGTAGGGATTGCTAGACAAAGGATTTATACGACCTAGTATATCACAGTGGGGAGCTTCGGTGTTATTTATGAAGAAGAAGGATGGGTATTTCAGATTGTGTGTGGACTATCGACAGTTGAACAAAGTCACAATCAAGAATAAATATCCCTTGCCTAGGATTGACGATCTATTTGATCAGTTGAAGGAAGCCAATGTTTTCTCTAAGATAGATCTTCAATCAGGGTACCATCAATTGAGGGTAAAAGAATCAAATATTCTGAAGACAGCTTTTTAGACGAGTTACAGACGTTATAAGTTCGTGGTGATGCTGTTTGTGTTAACGAATGCACCTGCAGCCTTTATGGATTTGATTAACCATATTTTTTGCCTGTATCTGGATTAGTTTGTGGTTATCTTCATTGATGACATCCTGGTGTATTCTAAGACCCCAACAGAGCATGATAGACATCTTAGGATAGTGTTGTAGACCTTAAGAGAAAAGCACTTGTATGCCAAGTTGAGCAAACATGAGTTCTGGTTAAATGAGATTGTTTTTCTGGGGTATATTGTCTCTGCTCAAGGTATAAAGGCTGATCTGAAGAAAATTGAATCAATTTTGGAATTGAAGCCTCCAAAGAGTGTTACGGAAGTCAGAAGCTTTCTGGGCCTGACCGGTTATTATCGACTATTTGTGAAGGGATTTTCTTCCATAACGGCTCCATTGACCAAGTTGCTTTACAAGAATGTTAGATTTGAGTGGATAGATAGATATCAGGAAAGCTTTGAGAAGCTAAAGGCGATGTCGATAAAGGCTTCAATCCTTACCCAACCCATATCCAGTAAGAATTTTGTGATTATAAAGTGATGTCTCTCATAGTGGACTCGAATGTGTATTGATGTAGGATGGAAAGGCGGTTACCTATGCATTTAGACAATTAAAGAATCATGAGAAGAACTATCTGATGCATGATCTAGAGCTAGCAGCCATAGTATTTGCTTTGAAAATATGGAGAAATTAATTGTATGGGGAGAGGTGCTATATAGACAGATCATAAGAGCCTCAAGCATCTACCTACTCAGAGGGAGCTTAATTTGAGACAGATGAGATGGATGGAGTTGCTCAAGGACTACAACTACATTATTGACTACCATCAAAGAAAAGCAAATGTGGTAGCTAATGCATTAAGCAAGAAATCCTTGGCGGTCTTGAGAGCGATGAATGCCCAGTTACAGATGATGGAAGATAAAGAAGTGGTGGTAGAATTCCAAGTGCAGCCCAGTTTCCTTCAACAGATTCAAGAAAAGCAGAAGCAGGATAAAAAGCTTATGGCAATTAGTAGACAAATCCAATAAGGGAAAGAGACTGAGTTTGTACCCAAAAGGGATTGCCTGTACTTTAGAGATAGGATATATGTTCCTGATGATAATGAATTGAAGAGGGCAATTATGACAGAAGCTCATAACATTCCATATACGATGCACCCAGGTAGCACGAAAATATACTGAGACTTGAAAGCTCAGTATTAGTGGTCTAGAATGAAGAAAGATGTGGTGTATTGTGTGAGTAAATGTGTGACATGCCAGCAGGTGAAAGCTGAGCACCACTCTATCTCGGAATGGAAATGGAATCGCATCATTATGGATTTTGTCGTAAGGTTACCACTCACTCGAAGTAAGCATGATGTGATTTGGGTGATTGTAGATCGGTTGACCAAGTCAGCGCATTTTCTACTAGTCAAGATGGACTACTTATTAAACAGGTTGGCAGAGCTATACATCAAGGAAATAGTTCGATTGCATGGAGTGCCCGTGTCCATTATATCAGATAAAGACCTGAGATTTACCTCAAGATTTTGGATGAAGTTTCAGGAAGCTTTAGGCACTTGATTGAGCTTCAGCACAGCCTTCCATCCATAGACCGATGGGCAATCCGAGAGAATAATTCAAGTGTTGGAAGATATGCTCAGAAACTGTGTTATTGATTTTGAGGGAGTTGGGTGGAGATTCTTTCGTTGGTAGAATTTGCTTATAATAACAATTATCAATCGAGTATGGACATGGCACCCTATGAAGCTCTTTATAGAAGGAAATGCAGGACACCTCTGTGTTGGACTGAACTAGGGGAAGATAAATTGGTAGGACCTGATTTGATTAGAAAAATCGAAGAAAAGGTAAAGATGATATGGGAAAAATTGAAAGCAACATCCGATCGATAGAAGTCCTACGTGGACTTGAAGAGGAAGGATATAGAATATGAAGCGGGCGATAAAGTCTTCCTCAAGGTATCTACGTAAAAGAAAGTTTTGAGCTTCGAAAGGAAAGATAAGTTGAGTCCTAGGTTTATTGGCCCATACGAGATCATTGAACGTGTGTGGGACCAGTAGCCTATCTACCTTTACCATCGAAGTTGGATAAAATCCATAATGTATGTCATGTATCGATGCTGAGGAGATACAGATCGTGCGAGACCCTCTTGTGGGGCAGAGCGTTACCTACCGGTCTCGTCCGGCTCCATTCACTAGGTACTATCCTCGAGCCAGTACGTAATGAGTGAGAGGTGAAGCAAAAACCCTGTGGCCTAGGGACAATACGTAGTGAGTGGGGCCGGGCGAGGTCGGTAAGTAGCACCTTGCACCACAAAGGGGTCCCACAATAAAAATTTTTATTGTGGCGTCCCTTCTCTTTAGGCTGCCTGTAAAACCCAAAATCTTCATCGTCGTGAGCTAACCATTTTCTGATTGGATCGCGTTTCGATTGAAAAAATATATATATATATATAATTTTCAAGTCCGAAATTATTCAGAATATGTATTTTCGAGTAATAAAATTAATTTTAGAGTGTAATGACGGATGCAAAATTAGTAAAATAATAATAATAAATAATCCCGGAAACGAAATCAAGTTGTAAGTGGATTCCCGGACGGACGGACGAAATCAGATTCGAGTTTAGAATTAATGGGAGAATGCATGAAATGAATGTGACTATTGGTATGGAAATAAGACACATGTCATGCATGCATGGGAAGCCATGACAAGTGTTAAAGAAATTTTGAAATGTTGTGACAAGTGTCCGAAATCTATCAAGCATATATATTCATCTTTGAATGAAGAAAAACAAGAAAGGAAAATCATAATCTCCATTCGGTCAACCTATTCTTCATTTCAATCAAAACCGAGAGAGAGTGATATTGAGAGAGACCAAGCGTGAGAAATGGGAAGTGAGGAAAGCAAGCAAGTTCTCGGCCTCCTTTGTTCAAGCTAGATCCGAGAGTTGATTGTGGGCGACCCAAAAGCTTGAATAGGTTTTGCAAGCTGCTGATTTCGTGAGTTGAGTTGGAGAGGGAAGTGGAGCCGTGAGCTTTGTAGAGTGCAAGAGGGAGAGACCGAGTGTTGCATGTGTAATCTAAGTGCAGATCCGTCCCAAGAGAGCTGATTAGAGCTTGCATGCAAGGTTTGATCTAAGGAAAGGTAGGTGCTGACAGAGTTGAAGCTGTTGTTGGCGTCAGATTGTTGGTGAGTAGTTGCTGCTGTCGGCGTGGAGTTGAGGTCGCTGTTGCCAGACGCGACCTGCTGCTGCTGCCATGATAAAGTCCCTGCTGCTGGCTAATGTTGAAGCTGCTGCTGTTGCCAGACCGTGATAGTTGCTGCCGTGACGCGGTCCTTGCTGCTGCCTAGTGTTATCGCCGTGTCTTGTTGCCTTGGTGAGCTGCTGTCGTCGCAAGTTGACGTCGTGCGAGCTGCTACCAAGTTAGGCCGAGAACTACTCAACAGTCCTGAAGTGAAGACTGTTGCTGTGGAAGGGGATAGCTTGCTGTCGTGGGAGTTTCGTCGTCGTCGCGAACGATTGAGAGTTGTTTCGAAGCGGAGAACAATTCTCGCCAAGGTAAGAGCTGTCCTAGCTGGTGTTAATGTCATGTTTTATGTGATTTAAATGCATGAATTAGTGAAAGAAATTATGGTTTAAAGGCTGGTGCAGTTTCGGTTACGCAAAGGATATTGGACAGCCTTCGTGTGAGATTTTTGGAAAGATTTCGATTGAGTTTCGTAAGGTATGTTGTAATGAAATTATATGAGGTTAAGTTATGAATGAGAAAGCTGATGGTATGATTGGGTTTAGGATTGCGAACCTCATTAGTGCGGAGGTTCGTTCATTTTATTTCGTTGTGTTGACGTTTGATTGTCGATGTTGAAAGTTCGTGAAATCTTCGTTATATGGGCTGTTATGTTATGACTTAGGGGCTGTCGTGTTGTGAATTTAAATTTGAGTTCATTGTCATTAAATAATGGTTAGTTTTGTATGTTTTAAAGTATAGGTTAATCGTTCAGATATTAAGAAAGTGTTTTCAAGCAGTTCGGTTAAGTTTTTTCGCGATTGCGAATGGTTATAGTTTATGATTGTTCGTTGTTGATTGTGAAAAAGGTTTATGATGTCAACTTGCTGCCTTGAGATGTGTTTAAGCCCATTATTGTGTTAAGTTGATGTTGGGATAGTTTAAGATACGTTTAAGTTGATGGAATAGTTTTAGTTTTACTCGAAATCGTTAATTGTCGGAATTTTGGAGTTGAAAGCGGAAATGAATATGCAATAAGCTTGCTGCCATATTTTCTTCTTTATGCTTAACCATGTTTGAATCGTCGTTGTCTTGTTTTAAGTAAGTCTCAAGTATAAATTGACGTTAAAGTTATTTGGGAGCGAAGGAATCGCGTTAACGTTAAAATGATTAGTCGCGATAGCTAATTAAAATCGCGTAAGTTTTATGTTGTTCGTCTAGCTTCGCTTATTATTTTTGTTGAACCCATTAGATTGTGGTTTTGATAATGTTGCTTTAGATTCGATTAGCGTAGTTCCGGCATGCTTATGTTAGAATGTTAACTTATTTAGGCAGCGATAAGGCGAAGGAAAGCGAAGTTGAAAAAGTAGCGCAAAGTAGAAAGTTCGATCGTTTTCGTGAATTAGAAATCGGTGAGTGTAAATTGTTTTATAAATGATAAATGCAATATGATTTCTATATGATTTTTATGCTTTCATGCAAGATTTAAACGTTTTAATACTTAAATGAATTTATATGAATGATATACGCTTTACAGGAATATTCTATGCTTCGAATTGTTTATATTTGTATTTAAAGTAATATTGATCATATAACTTGTTATTGGAATGTGCTTTTATGTTTCGTTTTATAAGCGAAAGAACATGTTTTATAAATATTATTTTAGCACGATAATGTATTTCAAAACCAATGGCTACCCATCCCCATTATGACTGAATTATGACTGTTATGCGGCCGAAGTGCCTTATTACGCGTATGGCATGTCTGTCGGGGGAAAGTCCACTAACTATGGGGGGGATCGAGTCTGTCATGTCGCCCTCTACGCGTATATAAGGTACTATCATGACTGATGCCCTATGTGCAGCGAGGTAACATACCGCGACATAGTGGTTATGACTGAGATTGCACGTCCCCACCACCGGTGACCCAAGACCGGGCGGTGATCATGATTTCCCCGGGTCCCATTGGATATATGTTTTATGAATGAGGAATGATTATGATTTTATGAGATTAATTATGAACTTATGATTATGTTATGAATTAATTTCAAGATGCTTACAATCTTGTATTTTGTTTTCAAGAAAATTATGTATAAAAATGACTTTATAATATTATGCAATGCACGTTTTAATTAAATTATTTCGGAACTTAGTATTATTCCAAAAAGGTTTTAGAAAGGAAACGTATTTAGAACTGTATAGCACTCACTGAGCCTTTTTAGCTCATTATTTTCTTGTTTATTTTGTTTTAAAAACTCCCCAGGCGCAGGTTCGAGTCCTCCTGGCGGCAGATCTCCAGCTCAAGAGTAGGCAAGCTTATCTGGAGACCGAAACTGTGAAATCAAAGTAAATTTTTGTTGTATAACGGATTTTAATGTGATGTAAATATTTAAGTTTTATAACTTTAATTACGTTATCATGCGTGTGGAATGTTTTCTTTTAAGTTGAAATGGTTTTGTTTTCAATACTCGAATTGCGTTTAATATGGATTTTGAGATGGACCTGAGGTCCCATTTGGAAGTGGAAATGAATGTATGCATTTTGAAATATTATTAATTGTTTTACAGGTGTTTTGAAAAAGTTGAAATGTCGGAAAAACAGCCGTTGTGCTGTCAAAAATTTTTCACCCTGAATTTTTTTTTATTAAGAAATGAAACTGTTTTACGGCTTAACTTCATGGAGTCATTTTAAGTCACCTGCTTAAAGTCTGTGAGGATTCTGTGGGGTGCCGGGAGGGCTCCGCTCGGATCTCTTCAAGGCATATCCGGGTTGGGTCCTTTCACTGCCTCACTCACAAGGTACTGTCCCCTGGCCATAAGGTTTCGCTTCACCTCCCACACCCCTCGAACCCACGACCTAGCCCCTGTAGTATAAATGGATTCTTAAAGGAAGGTGTGTACCAGTTGAGCTACTAGCTCAATAGTTATTGAGCTAGTGGCTCAACTGGTACACACCTTCCTTTAAGAATCCATTTATACTGCAGGGGCTAGGTCGTGGGTTCGAGGGGTGTAAAAGGAGGAGCAAAACCTTATGGCCTAGGGACAGTGCCTTATGAGTAGGGCCAACCGAGGCTAGTAGGTAGTGTCCTACCCCTCAGAGAGAGGGCCCACAATAAAAAGGCTCATTTTTTATTATGGGTCCCTTCTCTCTGGGCTATCCCACTCACTAGGTACTGTCCCCGGGCCACAGGGTTTTGCTTTGCCTCCCACACCCTTCGAACCCATGACCTAGCCCCTACAGTATAAATGGATTCTTAAATAAATGTGTGTACCAATTGAGCTGGTAAGTCGAGCTTAAAATAAACCAACTCAATTAGTTTCAAAACCACGAGATCAATTTAGCTTCAAAGTCCAGTTTAAGCGGGCAAGTTCAAGGTTCGCTCCACTGATATCTTTTAGCTGCCTAGTAGGGTTTAAGAGAGGTCAGTTAGAGTACTAGGCGAGGCCTACCAGATACTAGCCTAGGGAAATCTGGATTGGGCCATGTCAGATTAAATCCTTCTCACGCTGATATGCCTACCAGATACTAGCCTATGAAAATCTGGATTGGGTCTTGTCAGATTGGATCCTTCTCAAGTCATATTAGCGGAATCCATTAAGGTGTAGCCTGACTTGTTCTATGAAGAGGAACTTGTGAGGATATTGGACTGGGAAATCAGAGAACTGAGGAACAAGAGGATCCCATTAGTCAAAGTTCTTTAGAGGAATCATAAAGTCAAAGAGATTACCTGGGAGAGCGAAGAGACGATGAGCCAGTAGTATCCGTAGCTGTTTAGATGAGGTAAATTTTGCGGACAAAATTTCTTAAGAGGAGAAGAGTTGTAACACCCCGAATAAGGATGGAAAATGAGTAATGGAAGGATGTTAGTACAAGGATGGAATTGCAATTAGAATGCACCTCATATGATTTAATTTTTGACCAATCAAAGTTTGCTAACAATAAAGTCAAAAAGTGAATGAAAAATTAATATCATTTAGTTAGATTTTGACTAGAATGAAGACTACTCAAGTTAGTGAAAATATTAGTGGAATTTTAGCCAATCAAATGCTAGCGTTTGTAACTAAGGTCAAAGTTGAAATATTTGAGATAGTTAGGGGGTAAAAATTTGTGTAAAAAGGGTGAGGTTGTATGGAAGCTATCATTTTCTCTTCTTCTTCCTTCTTTTGCCGTCACTTTCTTCTCTCTTCTTCTTCAATTTTTCTTCTCTTCTAAGCCCATAAATCACTCATTTCACTTGTCTACACATCATCCACCACTCCAAAACTTCAATTTCATTAAAACTCACCAAGTTCTCAAGTTGGATTTTCTCTAGAAAGGGTTTAAACCAGGTAAGTTGGTGTGGGTTTTGATTTTTGTGGTGGGTTTAGGTTAAAAAGGATATAGGTACTCTTATGAGCATGTAGATAAGATTATTTTTGCATTTGAATAAGTGAATGTGATTTTGTTGATGAAAGTTGCTTTCTTGAAAACCCTAGATGAGGGTTTGCTTCAAGGAACTCAAGGGAAGGATAATGAGAAGTTATAAACTCTCCTTGGAGGTGTGGAGAAGCTAAAAGAATCAAGCCTAAAAAGTTGGTGTCACTTGTTTTGAAAGTTTGCTCTTATTAGTAGCATTGACAATTTGAAAACCCTTTTGAAACCTTGTGATTTTATTTCATTAGTGTAATAACTACGCATGGATGTTAATTATGTGTTATTGACATGTTTTTGGAATGATTTATGGGATGAAAAACAAAGTTGAAAATAAATTTGAAAAATTGGCTCCTCTCAGTCGAATGCATACCCTAGGTGTATCTAAAGGTATTTTTGTTATTTCAAGCTTATTTATATGTTATTCTAATGATAATTGAATGATTTATATGATGAAATATTGATTGTAAAATAAATTTGAAAAATGAACCCTCTTAGGTCGAATGCATGACATGGAATAACCTAGGAGTATTTTCATCATTTTAAGCCCACTTGGGTGTTAATTAGATAATGTTTGAATGATTTATGATATGAAAGGATGAATTGAAAAGGGAATGTTGAAAACACCCCTTTAATCGAATGTATACTGAGGAAAAAAAGGGGAGTGGTTTCGTTGAATTTTGACATTAAAACTAGGAGCATAATGGTCATTTGAATTGGTCAAAAGTGACACTTCGAAGAGTTTCGAAGAACGGATACTTTTACGCTATAATTGTATAATTTTGAAAAGTTATAAGGCCCGAGTAAAACTAGACACCGGTTGACGTGACCCAATCCAGATTTCCTCTAGACTAGTATCTGGTAGGTCTCGCCTGACACTCTGACGGACCTCTCTTAAACCCTATTGAACGGCTAAAAGAAATCCGCATAATGAGCCCTCAAACTTGCCCGTTTTAAACTTTGCTTCGAAATTATTTCAATCTCATTTCTTTATACGTAGTTGGGTTGATTTTATTTTAAACTCAAATTTTGTTTTAAGTTTTGTAAATTCAGTTTAAGACATATAAGTGACCATTTTGTTTTCGAAATCTAAAACCATTTTAACAAAAAACCGGTAGTATAACGGCTGTATTTATAAGGTTTCCAATATTTCTGCAAGGAAAAATACACTCCCAATTATTTTTCAACCTCAACCCAATTCTTTTTTCCACAAACATGCATTTCCACAAACATTCTCTCAATAACTACAAGTGATGACCAAAATATTTCATAGCATAAGAAGTTTTACAAGTTATCTACATCACAAAAATATTGTAATACAAGTTTCAAATGGGTGTTCCAAAAGATACAAAAATGATGTATACAATTATTTGATTTTAACAAAATGCACATATGGTCTAATGCAATGCATCCGTTGAGTGTGCCCACCTATACTGACAAAGAAATTCTTTTGCTTTGATCGCCTGCGTTAGTATCTATGGAGGGTTTATACAACATATAACAAACAAAGAATGTAATCTCTAAATAATTAAAGCAATTTAGCGATTGTGAACTAAACAATTATAAACTTATTTAGTTATGCATGAATCACAACATAACTCATTTATTTTCTAAAAGCACCATTTGTACCCCTAAATACTCTGACCATATGGTGACTAATCTATTGCCACTTAAAGTGGTATGCCATGTGGCGATTTTCAACTGACATCAACCATGACTTTACTGAGACTCATCGACAACTACATGCAGAATTCTCTGTATCGCAAATCATAGTGAGAGATAATTTATAAATCTTAGCGACTATGCTCAAAATTTCTGCATCGTAAGTCATAGTGCAAGTAATCTGTAAATCTGAGAGTGCATGCATGGCCTTTGAAAATCTTTTCTGCTAAGTGCACTAAGCACAAATAACTTTCCTTTCAAAACTTTAGGCTAAAGCTTGTAAACTCATTTTGTATAAAAGCTACTTTATTTCAAAATTTCTTTGGAACACATATAATATTTTTACTCAAGTAAAGAACTTGTATAATATAAATCATTCATAAACTTTTTAACAACCAATAAAATTATATTATGCAACACAAACATTCATAGTGAATGTTAGTAGTACTTACCTGGTTTCCAAGATTACTCAAGAGGCTTCAATGGGCTTCTCTTGGTCCACTTGCTTGCTTCTCACCTACACATTACATTCTCATTCAATATATGCTAAAACAAACTACTCAAAGTTACAAATAGAGCTTCCAATGCAACTAACCCATTGAAAACCCTTTTTGACTACAACTTTCCCATCTAAGTTCTAACTTAACCAACACTCTAATTTTTCGATTTCTTTTCGTGAACCTTATTTATTATCACCTAGAAATACTCCTATATGCTCGAAATAATTTTCTAAAACTTGAAACGAAAAATGCCCATTTAAGACCCTTTTTGACCAAATACTAGCTAGGGAGAAATCCTTAGCTTTTCTCACCTTCGTTTTCACTCCAATCATCTTCTTATCTCTCATTTAGGTCAGCCACAAAGTGAATTCGAAAAGAAATGGCCATCGGATGGAAGTTTCTAGCCAAAAACCTCTATTTGTCACTACTTTTTCATGCCAAAACTTACCGTTCCCACATTCTAAACTCAATTCTCTCCTCATTAGAGTCATTAGACCCATACACACTCAATTGAGAACATATATGACATAAAAATACAAAGAAGAAGTGGCATTGCATGGTGACTATTAATGCCCTTCATCTAGTGTAAACAACACATTATATCATATCAATTCCTTTTTCAATCCTAACATTTCCATAGGATTTTCTAACTTCTAACATGCATGAATTCAAGCTCATTTGCATCAAAACTCAATGGAATCACTGGTGGCCGTGAACTACATACACACACAAAACACATTGTTTATTTCAAATTTCAAGATTTTTACATTGATCACTCTCTTAGGCATTTCATCAAACACCTTAAATGCAATTCAATTTACTTCACATATGCTTCAATTAAAACTTAGGGTTTCTCCTATATAAACCCTAGCTTCCATTTCTTGAATGGTTTCTCTCAATTCAAGCTTTCTTTTTAATTTCTTAGGGTTTTAAACTTGATTTAAATCAAAACCCCCATCAATTTACACATCAAAACTAACCCAAATCCTTAATATATATAAAAACCCAACTAACATCATACTTGAGCAAAATGATGATAAATCACCTTAATCTTTCTTAGGTTTTGATATTTTTGCTTAAATCTACTTAAAATCTTGATTTGGAGCCTTAGATTTGGTTGGAAAAACTTGGTTCTTCTTCCTCCCTTTGTTGTTGTCCCTCTCTCTCACTCTCTCTTTTTATTTTCAAATTTTTCTTCTAAGTGTTGAAAGCACAACACATATTTATAGCCCTTATGGGAGATAAATGACCATTTTGCTCCTTTTTAAATTTTATCTTACTACTAACTTAAATCAATTTCCAAAATTTATACTAACATCTTAATATCACTTATAAGGAGAATATCTATGGAATTTAGTATTTTCATCCCTTAATTTATCTACTTATACTTGAAAGTCCAAAAAGTAATAATAGGGGCTTACACTGGTAGGTAAGGATTGATAGTTGGTATGCCAATAAGGTGATTACCAGTAGTACTGTGCCGTTATGATTGTATATTGATTTCAAATTACGGACCCTAAGAGACATTGAGTGTTCGGTCCAGAATTATAAAAGTTTGTAAATTATGATCTGGCGGGGAGATATCGATTGTCCGATGTCGAGGAAACCTGTTGCAGATCTAAGGTATTGTGTTAGAATTTACAAAGAGCTCTAAAAAGTGAATAAGGTTAATATTGTAAATATGTATGTCAATTGGTTTTGTAAGGATAATATCGTAAATACGTTTAACAATAGATTTTTTGAAAGATAAATGGTTTAACTTTTAACTTGTGTAATATAGGATGTATATGTTTAAAAATTGATTATTTGTGCATGTTATTTGATTTTATTGTCATATTTTTGAAAATATTTATGTTTTCAATGTTGCATGTGTATACCCACTAAGTAGAAATACTTAATGCATTGAAATTTACCACACGCAGGTCGTTGATTGGACATAGTAAAGAAAGACTGAAGAAAGTATATCTGCGACTCTCATATAAAGTCACACCCATTCACTTTTTGGGTAAAGATCGTTTTGTATTACATATGTATATTTCCATTTGCATGACCACTTAAGTATAATTTTTGTGTAAAGAACGATTTGTATAAAGTTTAAATGTTGTGTAAATTATGAAACGTGAATGGCAACTTTATTTGGAATTGGTATTAATTTTCGTGAAATTGAAATTTATAAAGAAATGTTTATTATAAATGTATTTGTGTGGTGAAGTGAATTGGAGGCGGACGAAAGGTCTGAATGGAAGTTGAGAAAGATAGATTTCAGAAGTGTTACATTTCTTTGCAGGTTTTTGATTTTGGGTTTTCAGAAAAATGAAGGAAACTATACCGGATTTTCTATTAAATAATTGACTAAAATAGAATAAACAAATAAATGAATTTTAGTAAGAAAAGTAATATCCCTCACCTCTATTCTCATTCCATTAGGGATCGAAGGAAAGGTGTTACATATGATTTAATCCAACTTATTGCATTCAATTCTTTAATTAATAAATACTAACCATATGGAAATATAATTCAGGGCATTACAGGGAGAGCCTTGTGCGAATCTAGGGGCAAGTATCAACTTGATGCCCTTATCCATTTACAAGAGATTAGGTTTGGGGGAAGCCAAGCCAACATCAGTTACTCTTCAACTTGCGGATCGGTTTATGAAGAGACCTAGATGTATAATTGAGGATGTTCTGGTGAAAGTGGAGAAGTTTATATTTCCAATAGATTTCATCATCCTTGACATGGAAGAAGACCGAGAGATTCCTATCATACTGGGACCTTTTTTAGCCATCAGAAGGACTACGATTGATGTGCAGAAAGGTCAGTTGAAAATGAGAGTACAAGATGATGAGGTTGCCTTTAATGTTTTCAAAGCATTGAAATTTCCTAGTGACACCGACGAATGCAATAGAGTAGAAATGTTGCATGATTATATTTAGGAGATACGCAATGAAGAAACTACACTGGATGCTTTGGAAGCTGTATTAGTGTATTCAAGTAGGCAAAATCGTGAAGAGATCCAAGACTATATGGAAATACTTGAAGCAGCTCCAAAGTATGAGATGTTGAATATGCATAATGCTCAACCCCTTTTGGCATGATCGATACTCAAGACATTAATAGAAGAGCCACCAACTTTAGAGCTTAAGCCACTCTTGAAACATTTACGATATGCTTATCTTAGAGAGGCATCCACTTTGTCAGTAATCATTTTTATAGCTTTGAATGATGTTCAAGAAGAGAAATCGCTAAGGGTTTTGAGAGAAAATAAGTTAGCACTAGGATGGACAATCGCTAATATAAGGGGTATTAACCCATCTTTCTGCATGCATAAGATCTTGATGAAGGATAACTACAAGCCAACCATTCAACCTCAATGCCAACTAAATCCAATTATGAAAGATGTGGTGAAAATTGAAATAATTAAACTGTTAGATGCAGACATCATTTATCCTATCTCTGATAGTTCTTAGATCTGTCCAGTTCAATGTGTTCCCAAGAAAAGGAGAATAACAGTGGTAACAAACGAGAAGAATGAACTTATTCCAACGAGGGTGATCAATGGATGGCGGGTTTGTATGGATTATAGAAAGCTGAATCTAGCCACATGGAAGTATCATTTTTTGCTACCTTTTATTGATCAGATGCTTGATAGGTTAGTCGGACATGAATGTTATTGTTTTTTGAATGGTTATTCTGGTTATAATCAGATCGCCATGGCTCCTGAGGATTAGAAAAAGATAACCTTTACATGTCTTTATGGTACCTTTGCTTATAGGAGAATGCCATTTGGATTATGTAATGGTCCCGTAACTTTTCAACGATGTATGATGGCCTTTTTTCTGAGATGGTAGAGCAATTCTTGGAAGTTTTTATGGATGATTTTTTAGTGTTTGGGGACTTATTTGACTTGTGCTTATAGAATCTTGCTAAGGTGTTAAAAAGGTGCATGAAGACAAACTTAGTGTTGAACTAGGAAAAATGCCATTTTATGGTTCACGAGAGCATCATTTTAGAGCATAAAATCTCAGCAAGTAGTATTGAAGTTGACAGAGTGAAGATAGAAGTAATTGAGGAACTTTTACCACCATCATCAGTCAAGGGAGTTTGGAGTTTCCTTAGGCATGTAGGATTTTACAAAAGAGTTATAAAAGAGTTTTTCAAGATATCAAGGCCATTATATAGTCTCTTGGAGAAAGAAGTACCTTTTAGGTTTGATGAAGATTGTTTGCAAGCGTTTAAAATTTTGAAGAAATTGGTAACAACCTCGATTATTACGGCTCTATATTGGAACACACCATTTGAATTAATGTGTGACACCAGTGATCTTGTAGCGGAGGCTACCCTTGGTTAGAAAGGGATAAGATTTTTCACACTGTTTACTACATCAGTAAGTTATTGAATGATGCTCAAATGAATTACACCACAACAAAAAAAGAATTACTGGTTGTAGTTTTTGCATTTGATAAGTTTAGACCACATTTAATTGGGTTTACAGTAGGGGTGGCAATATGGGTTCCGACACAATGTGTTGACACGAATTCGCGAAAAATAAATGGGTATAGGTTGGAGATAAACTAATTCGTGTCGTAATCGTGTCAACCCGTCTAACCTGTTTATTAAACGAATCGAATCGGGTTTAGATAAATGAATCGCGGGTTGACACGAATAAAATTGGGGTCAAATTATAATTTAACATATTAGAAGGTTTAAAGTGTAATTATACGTTTATATATATATATACTTAACAAATCCCTAACTGAAGCCATCTGCCATCTATTTTGTTGTTTTGTTTGTGTCGGTAGCAGCTCATGAGCTCCCTAGTGCGACTGCGTACACACTACACAATGTACACTGTGAAGCCGTGAACGACGACACCATCTTGGCATCTTCCTAGTGCCACCGTCCACCGGTCCACCAGACCACCACTTCACCCTCTTCCAGTCTTCCTCCTTCCGCCTTAGAACGATGACACGACGACATAACGAAAGCCAGGACGACGCCCAGGACAATGCGAAGAACCCGTGAAAGCGACGACAACGCGATGACCCCAACACCGACGACGAGTGACGACCTGACAATGCGACAACATCAACACCGACGACGAGTGACTAGCTGACGACGCGACGACCTGACAAAGCAGCTTCAGGTTCCTTCTCTCATTTTCTTTTTGTGTAATTTGTATTGCGATTGTATGGATTGTAGTTTTCAGTCTTTTGGACACATGGATTGTATGATTTGTATAGGTCCAATGACCATATGGATTGTAATTTGCATCGATTGTAGTTTTCTTTTTGTGTAATATGTATTGCTTTTTGTGTACTGAATTTGTTTGGTAGGTACAATCAAGTCATATATATAAGAAAAATATATTATCATAGTTTCAAATATTTCACGTGGCTTAGAGAGGGGATTTAATCTTGAACTAAATATCAACCAGATTCTAATTGCAAAGATTATTCACCAAACTAATTACTATATTTTATAAGATAATAAAGTTAAACAAGTAAAAAATTTTTAGTTCCTTTTGTAAAACATATGGCAGTGCAATTAACAAAAAAAGTTTGAATGTCATAATATAAGCAATATGATGTGATGTGAAACTACATCCACATGAAAAGATGGGGGCATATTAATTTGAAACAGTTCTTAGATATTTACATTATCAAAGTCTTTGTCATATGACTTGATTTCAAATCAATATCTCAGCATCCATGACCAGCAATAGATATTTTGTATTTCGATTGTAGTTTTCAATTTTTTGTCAGTTTATATATATATATAGTTTTGTGCATCCCATTATCTACAGTTTCATCCGAATCAGCATTTAGCAATGGTGGTCGAGTTCTTGATCAATACCGAAGTACATTAAAACCTAATGTTGTGGAAGCAATAATTTGCACTCGAGATTAGATAATTGGTAGAGGTAACACACTAATTTTGTGCTAGTGATTTCTTTTAATTATCTTTCATTATTTTTCAGTTACTTTCGTTATTTATTATTGTAGAGAGGGAGATTGTTTCGCTAGAAGACATCACTGAAGATATATTGAATTTAAGTATTAATGAAGCTCCCCCTAATGCAAGTGTCCCTAGTGAATCAGTAGAAGGCTCAACACCAAATTCTTTCATTTAGTGGTAAATTCTCTTAATTATATTTCTTAATTTTAAGATTGTGAATATTAATATCTAATTTTATGTTTTTTGTGTAGCTTGAAGGTCTCTTTGGAGTTTGGAATCAATGAAGAAAAAATGTTTTAATGACAAAAGTTTGATGTTAGAGAATGATAATGTTATGTCATTTTATTTTATATGGATTTGCATTAATTTTGATTTTGTTGTGATTTTTATATGTGGATGATATGGAATTTTGTGTAGTTGATTTAATGTGTAGGTTTTTATGTGTTGAATTAGATGTTTAAATGTTTAATTATGAATTATGAATTATTTATTATATTTGTGTTTGTATTGAGTTTGCCATTGCTATAGTTTTTAAATGTGGATAATATTAAATTTTATATAGTTGATTTAATGCTTAGGTTTTTATGTGTTAAATTAGGTGTTTAAAAATTTGATTGTGAATTATTTGTTATATTTGTGTTTCAATTGAGTTTGACTTTGTTGTAGTTTTTAAATATGGATGATATAGAATTATATTGTTGATTTAATGTGTAGATTTTATAGTTGATTTAATATTTAGTTGAAATATTATTTATTATATTTGAGTTAAACAAATTAAACGGGTTAAACGAATTAAACAGGTTAAACGAATTAAACAGATTAAACGAATTAAACGGGTTAAACGAGTTAAACGAATTAAACGAGTTAAACGATTTGAATGACTAAACGAGTTAAACGAATTCATGTCGTGTCAATCGTGTATAAACGAATTCGTGTCGAATCCAATAATGTCAACCCGCTTCTTAAACGAATTCGTGTCGAATTGATCAAATTCATAAACGAATCGAATCGAATTCAGCTCAACCTGACACGCCAACCTGTTTTGCCACCCCTAGTTTAAAGTAGTAGTGTACACTGACCACTCTACCATTAAGTGCCTTGTGACTAAGAAAGATGCCAAACCACGTCTGATCAGATAGGTACTGCAATTATAGGAGTTTAACTTAGAGATAAGATATACGAAAGGGACAAAAAATCAAGTTACAGATCATTTGTCCAGATTGGAAGGGAATAGTGTGGATGATAAGATAAACATCAATGAGATATTTCCCGATAAGCAACTTTTCTCATGTAGTATTGAGGACATACCTTGGTACGTAGATTTTGTTAATTTCATGGTGTGCAATATACTTTCCCCTAGCTTATCATTTCAGCAAAAGAAGAAATTTCTTTATGATGTGAAATGGTATGTATGGGATGACCCATATTTGTTTAAGCAATGTGTCGATCAAGTGTTGAGGCAATGTGTGACGTACGAAGATATTGAACATATTTTATGACATTGTCACTCATCCGAATACGGGGGTCATTTTGGTGGAGAACGAACTACCATAACAATTCTACAAGCAGAGTTGTATTGGCTGACGATTTTTAAAAATGTAAGGAGATTCGCGTAGGCATGTGATCAATGTCAATGGTCAGGAAACATTTCAAAGAGACACGAGATGCCGTTGCAGAATATTTTAGAAGTTGAGTTGTTTGATGTATAGGGTATAGACTTCATAGAACCTTTTCCGTCCTCCTTTCAAAATCAGTATATCTTGGTGGTAGTGGATTACATGTCAAAGTGGGTAGAAGTTGTAACTACATCTTCAAATGACACAAAGGTTGTGACCAAGTTTCTAAAAAATAATAGCTTCACCAGATTCAGAACGCCTTAAGCCATTATCAGCGATGGTGGTTCACATTTTTATAATCGCCAATTTGAGAGTCTACTCAAGCAATATGGGGTCACTCATAAGATAACAACCCCGTATCACCCTCAAACCAGTGGATAAGTGGAAATCTAGCTTAAGGTAATTCTAGCGAAGACTGTGAGTAGATCAAGAAAGGATTAGAGTATAAACATTCATGATGCACTTTGGGCTTATCGAAATACCTATAAAACACTAATTGGAATCTCCCCATTCCGATTAGTGTATGTGAAATCATGTCATCTACTAGTACAGTTGGAGCATCGGCATTTTAGGCAATTATGGCTTTGAATTTTGATTTGAAGAAAACCGATGATAAGCGTCTTTTCAATTTGATGAGCTAGAAGAAATACAATTGGATTCATATGAGAATACTTGCATCTACAAGGAAAAGACAAAGTAATGGCATGAGAAGAACATCTTAGCCAAACATTTTATACCAACACAGCGAGTGTTATTTTTTAATTCCAGGTTAAGATTATTCCCAGACAAACTTAAATCTAGATGGTCAGGCCCTTTCATTGTAAAAATGGTATATCCATATAGAGCAGTGGAAGTTGAAGACAAGAAGACAAAAGTTTTGTTCAAGGTCAACGGCCAACAGTTGAAGCACTATTACGATGGTAAAGTGGATCGTCAAAAATCCACTGTCATCTTAGTGGATCAAAACAATTGAAGCCGGATGGAAGTCAAGCTGAAGACTTAAAATCTAACATTTATTGGGAGGTAACCCAAGTTTTCAAGTAATTCCTTTTATTTTCACATTGTTTACTTTTCTTTTATTTGTTTTTATGTTTTAGCTTTTGTTTTATTATTATTATTATTTTTGCCTGTTATTGTTTGTTTGTCTTTACTATTTTGAGATTGCTTATGTGTTGTCTTTTCTTTTATAATTAAGTGTGTTTTATTTTTTTATTTATTT
This sequence comes from Dimocarpus longan, assembly GCA_022984855.1. NCBI lineage: Eukaryota > Viridiplantae > Streptophyta > Magnoliopsida > Sapindales > Sapindaceae > Dimocarpus > Dimocarpus longan. Next base: position 9,928,016 of record CM041015.1, on the reverse strand, counting down.
TTTTCCTCCTGAATTTAGGTTTTTTCCAAACATTAGGAGTAATGTTTGGACTAAGTTTAAGGGTGAAAACATTCATGTTTTAAATTTGATTAATAAATTGACCATGTGCTATCGATATGAGAGTTATTGTACTATGTGATTGATAATCTTGACTAGGGAAAAGCCATGAAAGTCTTAAACATGGTTTGATGTTATCAAAGACTTTGAACCTAGTAGGAGAATATAGAAATATTGAGCATGCATGAATGTGGTATATTGGTGGAGACTACCCTTGTGAGGACTTTTGAGCTGCATCGTTTCAATTTAGAGGGAATTTATCTATTTCCACTCTTAAAAACTCTTCAAAAAAATTTTTCATGACTAGTTGGTCTCTTTAGTTTGGAGTTTAAGGGTAGAAAATCACTGCAATTCTTTATGATTTCTGAAGTTTTGAGTCATTATATGAACGTACTGACATGAGGTAGGCATATGTGTGTGATTAACTCCACACAAAGGCTAAGAAACCAAAATTTTTGAACCTAAAATGTGTGTATGCCTAAAACTAATTTGAAGTAAAACACATATTAGCCTTTATTTTCTTTCGTCCTTACAATTTATCCTTGTCCTAGTCAAAATTAAAAGATAATCTTTACCCTACGAGCTTAGATTTTAAAGAAAAAAAATGCTAAAGGATGGAAGAATGGAGTGTTAGGTGTGGAAAAACGCAAGTTTGGGAGAGATGTTAAGCAAGGACATCGATCTATTCAATGAAAAAACAAAAAACAAAAGCAAAATGAGATAAAAAAAAAGAGAAAAAAAATAAAATTTTGATGACAAAATAAAGGAGATGAAGTTCGGTTAGAAGAGTTTGAGCTTAGTGTTAATTGCAACATTTTCAGAGATAGAATGTATAATCTCTAGAAAAGTTCAAGCTACTCTTTGTAGACCTTATTCTAGTTCTTTGTGAGCCAAAACCCCTAGCAGCGTTACGTCACTCAGGATGACCTACTGATTAATAGAAGATCATGATTGCTTAAAGCCAGAATCATTGGTGTTGCACTACCTTCAGTTGTCTAATTTTTTCAAGAGACCTTCTTTGTGCTTAACGTTTATAATTCATAAATTATTATACAAGCATTATGAAGACTTGAATTCTTATTGACGCATAAACTCCTAAATGCTTGTATGTTGTGAGAATGTTGCCTTAGGACTCTGTGGAATAAAATGAAATAAAATAAAAATGTGATGAGTGATTTCCAATAAGGCGTAGAGTCAAGGCGAAATAAGGCCATAGCATGTATGCGTAGTAGTGTTGAAATTCAATTGCTGGGTGATGAGTTGGAGAAGACGGATGACTATGTGAAGATTACTAGTGACTTATGTTTAGTCGAGGTTCAAGATCTCAAGTGCAGTGATTTTTTTCTTAGAGATAGCATAGTAAGATTTATTACTAAGTTCGAACTTGATTGGTTTGCGTTTGTGGGTATCGTAGTTGGTAAACCCTTAGGAGATACAACTCCTCCTACTAGGGACACCTAGAGGTTTAAAGGCTTGTGGCATATGCTAAACGCCATCGTGTTTACCTAAGAAAGTGGATGTGATTTTAATTTTTGTTTTTGTTTTTATTTTGTTTTTGCTTTTTTAGATTTTTACTCGAGGGCCAGCAAAAGTTAAATTTGGGTGTATTTGATCGGGCTAAAATCAATCACGATTTTATATTCTCAACCAATTCTTTTGTGATGAAAACTTGAGTAAAATAGGGGTGTCATAATGTTTTTTAAGTTTTTTGTGTAGAAATTGAATGAAGTGACTGAATTGTAATTTTTGGGGGTAAAAGTGTAATTCTATTCACAGAATGAGGTATTTTTGGCTTGGTTAAGCTTTTAGCTTCTTTTGGTTTTTTTTTAGACGATAGCAGAAAGGGTTGAGAGGAGTGGAGTTTTCAGACAATCTCAACATTATCAGAATTCAATGTGTTCTAGTTTATTCAAGTTCAAGAGGAATAAGTATATCAGAGAGCAACACAGTGACTATTTCATCTTTTTGGTTGATTATTTCAATGTCGATTATTTTTATTTTAGTTTTATGCGCTGTGTTATTCAACCTTATATCGAACTAATTTTAATTTCTAAGGCTACAATGTAGCCAATTTATTTCATCGTCTATTCAATGATTTTTCTTGTTAATTGATTATTATTTTCTTTTGTATATGTATTCAATTTTATTGGAACTTAATGCTATCAGTTAAATAAGGCTTGTTAATTGATAGATGTTGTGATTATGATGCGCTTGAAAAAGGTATCATGTGTTAGATGTCAATGGAATGACATAATCCATATAGGATGGACATATACCTGTAGGGATTATGTAATAATGTGTGGGTAATTGAGACTTAATGAATTCAAGATAGTTTAATAATATGTGAGTAATTGAGACTTAATGAATTCAGGATAGTTTAATCTACATAGACATATAGTAGATTAATTATCATGGGTAATATTACTTTACTGTTCGAAAGAGGTTGGTAATTAATGTAGAGTTTTATCCGATTAAATACAATATAAAAGTAATTATTTCTGTGAAAATAAAATGAGAATAGTTTGATGAAATAAAAAAGTAAAATTGTGTCTTAGATATACTAATCTACTGCTAGTTCCATTAGTTAAATTGTTTATTTATTTAATTTATATTTATAGTGATTTTTGTTTTATTAAACTCAATTCTCTTTTAATTTTGGTAGTCTGAATAAAGTTGTTATCAATCAAGTTTGGTAGTTGTTACGTAAAAGTAGCAATTGTTCCTATGGGAACAATCTTGATTTGCTATTATATTATATTGTGACCGTGTATATTTGCATGCTACCTACTGTAAGTAGTACATCAGGAAACTACCCATCAAGTTTTTGTATTTGATCAGAGTTTCTGGAATTAGTGCATTGGGTTTTTGTAATTACTGCATTAGGAACCTATTGTGACCATGTATGCTTCGAGAACTATAGTTCTCAAAGTTTCTAGAGGTATTCAAAAAGCTGCATATCAATATACCTTTTGCAGAAGCATTGGAACATATCCCTAGTTTCTGCTTCTAAAACCTCTGAGAAAATGGCAACGGTGGTATCTGAGATGTTCTCTTTTCTCCTTTTAGCTTTACTGGTTCTTCTTTCTCTTTCTTTAGCTCTTCCTTTGACTATAATATGCCCTCCCAATTTTAGCATTGTAAATGTATTATACAACTATGCCCTCATTCATAGAATAAAGAAATAATTTAAAGTGTCCAAATGCGTAATTGAAGTTTGATTAAACTTCCAGATGTGAAATTGACTTATGAAATTTTTTTTCAGTAAACTAAAAACGATTTCAAATACGAGAAGTGGTATGACAATTGATTAGAGTTTAGCATAGAATCAGCATTAAAGAAATTCCCATTAAAGGATATGATGGACTAAATTGGTTAGAAAATGTACAAGGTCATTTTTGGAAATTTAAGAGTGGAACAATGTAGAGACAAATGTGGCGAAATTGTAAATTGAAACCAATAGCATGCTTGTAATTATAACACAAACTTGAGGGGCAATTTATTAAGGTATTATATATATATATATATATATACATATAGTGGAAGCTTGTAGAAGAATTGAGATATTTTTGGAGAGAAAAAGAGGTGAAGTCAGCAGAAGAAGAAGCAGGGGATAACAGCTGTTCTTCAAGCATTCCAAGCTATTTTAAAAGCCATCAAAAGGTTGTAAACAAGTCTAGGAGGGATATCCAACAAGATCAAGTGATTTTCAAGTGGTAAGATTTAAGTTTCCTAGACTTTTATGTGTGAAAAGTTGGATATATGCTGTCTAATGAATTGTATGTGGTTTTAATGAGATTTTTATGTACAGATTCAAGGATTGAGACTTTAAATTAAGGGGAAAACAAGGCTAAAGGTTTAAGAATTTTTGGTAAGTATACTAGTGCAAGTGAACTTTTTATTGAAATTCAAATTGATGTTGGTTTGTGAATTAGTTTACTTGCCATAGAATTTGATGTGATTTTTGCATGAATTTCAAGTGAAAAAGTTGAAGAAGTTATGGTGCATATTTGTGTGTTATACACGAGCAAAGAAGGGATGATGTGATTCAAGTTATATTTGATTTGTTTAACGTGATTTTATGCATGAAACTATGCTAAAACATCAAGTTAGATTGTTGAAATGAAAATAAAAAACATAGTAGGTTAGTATGCTATGTATTCAACCAAAAGAGACTCGATGTGATGGATGATTGTTTTAATTGATTTGGATGGATTTATGGGCTGTTTTGGTAATAAATTTAGTATGGAATTGAAAAGAATTCAATTGGATATTAAAGGATGCGTGTCACGGCCAGACTATGTCATGTTATTTAATTGTGGTGTTTTATGAGTTTAATTAAATTCTATAATATATTACATGCCTTGGAATGTGATTTTGATAAGAAAATTGAATTGGATTAATGGTGTGAAAGGTAAAGTATATTCGGCCAACCTAGGGATAAAATTGTCTAAAAGTTTGTTTAATTTATTGATATAAGAATTGAGCTCCAATTGACATGTTTTGCATGCAAAAATATTGAGAAATTCAAACGGAAAGAATATATAAATAAATGAAGTCATTAGGACTTGAATCAAGGGTGTTCAAAATTCCCGTATAGTTAAACGGTTGCTTGTGTGTTAATGCATCGATGGTTGTGTATATGTATATTAAATTAGTTGTGACATTGTCTAACCGTAGAATACAAAAATATATAGGTGACGGGAAAATGAAGGAAATCTTAGTTACGCATTTTCGTGAATTAAAGAATTAGGTAGGTGTCTCTTTGAAAATGTTTTGACATGATTATTTTTCTATACGTATGAGTTTATGTAATGTGTTTCAAATTCATGCAATGATACATTAAGAATTGATTTTTAAAAGTGAATAAATTTTATATGAAAATGCTTTGTATGGCTTTTAGAAAGTTTATGCAAAACGAGAATGATATGAAGAAAAACAATAAATTTAGAAATGTTTTATGAACCTATGGTACATCCTATAGGTATTCTAGATTACGGTAAATCTAGGGATGGTGGTTGTCCCACCCAAATATTTCTAGTCAGAGTACTCAAACCCGTGCATGGTAGTGTTAGAGGTGTCTATCACTAATAACGGGAGGGACTATGTCAATTAGTCCTGTATAATGTGTCGCCCATACACGAATTAGATATATAATAGCTAGCGTCTACGTGGGCGAAGATAAATACCGCCCAAGTGATGATTGATTCCGCTCTATACTTAGGATACCATGTGGTAAGGACTAACAGTGGTTGACCTATTTTATTTAGAGACTTTTCGAGAGTTTTATTGCCACCACTATTTATGTTTTACAGTAGAAAAAATAAAATCATACAATATTTTACAAGACAGGATTGAAAAGCATTTTAAAATAGTTTTCCAAAAGCCAAAAACTTGCTTTTCAATATGTTTCTAAATTTCAGTTTCACAATGCATGAATTATATTTACGAGGAATGTTTATCCATGCATTTACTTTAGACATAGTTCTCAGAAAAACCATTTTTCATTATATAGCATTAATATGTTTTTAAAATAATTTAGGGAGGTTCATTTTAGAAAAGAAAGTTTGGATGGAAACCGTATAACATTCACTGAACTCGTTTAACTCATCTATTATTTTATATTTATAAACAAAATCTCCCCAAGAGCAGGTGCAGAGACAGATGCGTTGCAGGGACTCTGACTAGGATTAGATGGATTGAGCTGTGTGTGTTGATGTGATTATGTATATTTACTTTAAATGCTTTTGAAAATATGTATAACAATAATTGTGTAAATTCACTAGTATTTTGGAAAATGCATAAAAGTATATATGTATGACTTGTAAATATAATTAAGTTTATCTTTACATCTGGTTGCATGTTTGTGATTACTTATGGATTAAAAAAGTGAGGGCCAGAGGCCAGAAGTTTGAGAAATTGTTTGTTTTAAAAGTGTATAGTTTTCTTGAAAATTTTATAGGGTGATATTTTTGAAAAAACAGTCGTCATACTACCAAAATTTTTATAAACCTATTTTGTAATTATCTAATAAAACGAAAAATTTTCCACCTATTTTCGTTAGAAAAGAGATTTCGAAAAAGGTTTTTAGTAAAGGAAAAACAAGTTAACTTCACAGGAACCTTTCAGGCAAGATTGGATATCAACTGAAGGGCTACCTTGGATTTTCAAATTTTAAAATTTATATCTTCTTAAAATTTATTTTAAGTTAAAAGAATTCATTATAAATAGTTATTCATTTATTAATTGAATTTATATTATAATTCTAGCATAAAGATTTTAGTTTGTTATTTATTTATATGAGAATGTGCTAGATTTAAAGATTTTAGGCTTATTGCCTTGAGATTTAGAATATTTTAGTGTATTGAGAAAAAGAAATTTTAATAGTCTATGGTTTACCCTAACTTCAGTTTAGTACCCGATCGAATGTCCTATACGTGATACGGTAGATGAGAGGAAGTCATTAACTAAGATTTGAGTCTAGTCGACTTTTGTGTAAGTGAGGCATGGGTGATCCGTATGCACGTATAGGGTAGTGTAGTCGGTCCGTAGTGTGGGTCTGCTTTCGGTGACTACACATGGTAAATTCCCTCTCCTAATGGTTAGCTAGATTTTTTATGTTATCATGCTAGGAGTAGATATTCCCTAGGTTACCATTTAGGCAAGAATTAGAAAAGATTTTAAGAAAAGATTTTAGAAAGTATTTTAGAAAAAGATTTCTTAATGAATTACCGAAAGAATTTTCAGATTATGATTTATAAAGTATTTTAGAAAAATATTTAGTTTTATGAAATGTCTTTGGGAAAATTTAGAAATTCTAGAATCAGAAATTTAGTTTATAAGGATTATACCACTCACTGAATATAAATTCACAATTTTCTTTAAATATTTTTCCTAAAAATTTTTCCACAGATGTAGGAGCTAGTCGTCTAGCCAACAAGGTTCAGTCAGACGTGCAAGCGGACAATAAGACAACTCCTACTACATGTATATATTTTGCTATTTTGATCATGTATATGTTTATATGTGTAGTTGTAAATATTTAAAGAAATAGTGGATGCATTAGTTAAAAATATTTTATTAAAGTTTTATGAAATTCAGTTTCCATATTTTATTTACTTGTTTGAGGTTGTGTTGTGAGAAATGAGTTGGAGGCTCTGGAAATTGAGAAATTGATTTTATATAAGTATTTTTATAAACTGTATTTGAAACTTGTAGGTCGGCATAGTTTAGAAAACAGACGACATGCTGCCGAAATTTTTATTAAAAAGCGAAAAATTGTTATCACTGTCATCTTGTAAAAGAAGTTAAAATATCTAGCTAAATAATTTTCAGGTGCCCTGACGGGGAATCCTGGCTGAGTATAGGGTTCGTGGGAATTCTTTCGGGGTGCTAAAGGGTCTTTCTTGGGTTCGGAGGATGCATCATATGTATTATTTTATTTTACTATTAAATTGTTTATTAGTATAAATAGAAGAATAATACATAGAATGTCTTTTAATAATTTGAATTGATTTTAGTAGAAAATCATAGGTTTCAAATTAGAAATTAGATTTCAGTAATTGGCATTCATAATGTGGATTAGATTTTAAATAGTTAAAATCGGGTAACTTCATATTAAATTTAGTCTTTATAATTTTGATTATTTAGATTAGATTTATAAAATGAATTTGTTTTTTAAGTGTTAAAAATCTGGTAATTCATTAAGTGTTAATAAGTTTCAAACTTTAGTAACACATAAATTCTTAGTAACTTAGATTATCTTTTTAGTCGTTAATAATCTAAGACGATGACTAGGAATATTTAAATAGAAAACCCTTATCTTAAAACAGTGAGTGAGAGAGGGATATATGACAATATATTCCGCGATCTCCATCATTAGTTCAACACCGTGAAACTTAAATGGCGCTTCGAGACGGTTTTGTTATCGTCCCCTTACGGGTGATGTCCATTTAAGTTGATCAAGGTTGACTTCATAATGGATAAGATTTCTAAATGTATCTTGGGATTGACCTATCTTACGGCGGCAATTCTCGAGTTAAGTCCATGGAATCCGAAATGATGGGTTACACTCATAAAGGAAATAATTAATTGTTAATTATTTTCCTGACCAAAAAACGGTAGTTAAATAATATAGGAATAAGAGTTATTTTGTTATATTATTTAATTGAGAATGTTTTAGTCTAACATACAAATATTTGACCTACCCTACGACGACACTTATTTGTAGAATGTTAGATCATCGTGACATTGTAATTATTTTATAAGGTATTTTCTAATTCATTATTCGTGTATCATACATCACGTTTAATTTTATGCCAAAATTACATGATATTAATTTTTGCAAATTGATATTAAATGTTTGTTATTTTATTTATTTTCAGCAATGATATCTCCGTTGATTTCTATACTTGCTAATGATAAATTAAACGGAGAAAATTATGTCAAATGGAAAAGTAACATGAACACAGTCTTGGTTTGTGAAGACCTTAAATTTGTCACGACTTAGCCTTGTCCTCCCCAGTCAGTAGAAAATGCTGGACGTATTGTGCGCGAGGTCTATCAAAAATGGGTCATAGTTGATGAGAAGGCCTGCTGCTATTTGTTAGCAGGGATGTCCGAGGTGCTTGCTACCAAACACGAGGTAATGACAACAACAACTCAAATACTGGAGTCATTGCAGGACATGTTTGGGCAAACTTCTTAGCAGCAACGACACGAAGCTGCTCATGCTGTTATGACTGCTAGGATGAAGGAGGGTACATATGTTCGAGAGCATGTCTTGAAAATGATGACCCACTTCAACACGGCTGAAAGCTATGGTGGGGCTATAGATGAGCGTAGCCAAGTGAGTATGATACTAGAAACTCTTCCGAAGAGTTTCATGCAATTTAAGAGCAACTATGTTATGAACAAGTTGACTTACTCACTTACATAGCTCACTACTTATTAGTCTATGAATAAGGATAAACATAAGTCTGGTGAAGCAAACGTTGCTGAGACTTCTTCTTCTGGTAAAAATAAAAGGAAGAGAAACACTGGAAAAGCTAAGGCTAATGTTAAGCCCAAGAAGCAAGCCACTCAGAAGAAGAGCAGAAAGGGCTCCAAGGCTACTAAGCCCAAAGGAAAATGTTTTCATTATGGTGTTGATGGGCATTGGAAGAGGAACTGTCCTAAGTACCTCAAGGAGCTCCAAGAGAAGAAGATGAAAGGTAAATGTCATTTACTAGTCATTGAATCTTGTTTAGTGGAGAATGATTCATCTCCTTGGATAATTGATTCAGGAGCCACTAATCATGTTTGTTCTTCTTTGCGGTTGATTGATTTATATAGGCAGCTTGATGAGGGTGAGTTCAACATGAGAATCGGGACTGGGGAAGTCGTTTCAGCAAAGGCAATGGGAGAAGTTAGACTTCATTTTAATAATAATTGTTTTATTGTAATAAACAATGTTTATTTTATTCCAGGAATAAAATAAACTTTTGTAATAAATCAGTTATTTGATTTCTGTATCTAAACTTTTGGAATTTAATTATTCTGTTTCTTTTTGTAATAAATCAGTTATTATTTCTAGAAATGGTTTGAAAATTTGTTCACAGATACAAGAAAACGATTTATATGTATTAAGACCGTTAATGCATAACCCACTGCTTAATACTGAAATGTTTAAGGTTGAAAAACCAAAAACAAAACGACAAAAGATTTCTCATAATGATGACACATACCTGTTTGTAAATCATGTTTAGAAGGTAAAATGACCAAAAGACCTTTTATTGAAAAATGGCTTAGAGCTAAGGAATTGTTAGAGCTTATACACTCGGACGTCTGCAATCCTATGAATGTTAAAGCTAGAGGCGGTTATGAATACTTCGTCACATTTATTGATGATTATTTAAGATATGCGTATGTTTACCTAATGCAACGTAAGTAAGAAAATTCTGAAAAGTTCAAAGAGTTTCGAGCTGAAGTTGAAAATCAATTGGTAAAACATTGAAAACTCTACGATCAGATCACAGAGGCGAGTATCTCGATACAGAGTTTGAGGATTACTTACTTGAGCATGGGATTTTATCCCAATTGACTGCTCCTGGAACACCCTAGCAGAACGGTGTTGCAGAAAGGAGAAATCGGACCCTTTTGGACATGATGAGATCTATGTTTAGTTATTCATCATTACCTAGTTCATTCTAGGGATATGCATTACAAACTGCAATGTATATTTTGAATGTTGTGCCATCTAAGTCAGTTCCAAATACACCTTTAGAGTTGTGGAAAGGTTGTAAAGCTAGTTTACGATATTTTCGCATATGAGGGTGTCTAGCACATGTGCTGAAGAACATGACTGGGAAGTTGGAACCACGTTCAAAAGTTTGCCTATTTGTAGGTTATCCTAAAGAGACTAGGGTCGGACTCTTTTATAGTCCCGAAGAAAACAAAGTGTTTGTATCGACAAATGCTACATTTCTTGAAGAGAACTATATGAGAGATTACAAACCTCGAAGTAAAGTTATACTCGAGGTGATAGGACCCAAACTAGACCTTATCTAGGCTCTCGTCTGGAGGATCCTACCAGGCACTTCAACGGACTTCCTGAACCCGACTCGTCGGATTGAAGAAAACCCGAGAAGCAAACCCTTAACTTTCTTAGCCGATTTACTCGTTTAAACTTAAAAACAGTTAGGAGTGATACAATTTTTCGCGATTTCATTTCAAAATAATTTTATAAAATTTCGGCAGTATGACGACTACATTTTTAACAAATCCAAAATTTACTTGCGAATAAACAAACACTTCGACTATAGTTTCATTTCCTCCCAACTTCTGTATCCACAATCATACAATATCATAACTTTTTCCATAAAAAATAAGCATGAACTTCATGTTAAAATGTACATGTATATACATCATATGTCAAATGCATAAATATTTACAATCATGCAATTCAAAATACGAATACTTCTTCACAATTACATATTTATTTTATACACAAAATTTTACATTATTACATTACATGAGTCACCCACCTATATATATACAAAACAAAGTGTCGTCGTCCCATCCACGGTAGCATTCAATGGAATGTAAATAGGCTACACAATAAAGGTAAAAGGTTAGTTCGTCACATATTAATAATACAAAATAACATTCCATAGTAATGCTTTACTTATATAGATATTGAAGGTTTTAAATTTTCAAAACCATTTCTTATAAAAAGACCATGTGTATACCTAACGCACTCAAACCATCACGTGACACTTTTTCAACTGACGTCGACGTGAAGCTACTATAGTATCTCAACCACTACGTGCGAAATTTACTTCGTCGCCCAAGTGGTGTGAAATTATCTCAGTTTTAAACAACTACAATGCGGAATTTCTTCATCGCCATTGTAGTACTCAATTCTATAATTCTAGCAACTACGTGTGGAATTTCTTCATCACAACCATAGTGCCCATAAATCAAACCTAGGCGACTATGTGCGGAATTTCTTCATCGCCCTATAGTCCCTAAAATTATAAGTCTAACCGACTACGTGCACAATTTCTATCTCGTCACGTAGCACTTAATCTTATGTAAACTATAGGTATACATATGGTTTCAAAACTCTTAACTCATTTCTTTTCGAAAACTTTTCATTTTTAAATTTTTCGTTCTAGACCCAATGTAAAGGTCATTTTACCAAGCTTTAACTCATAATCTTGGAAATCATTTTACAAATCTTTAACTACAACAATATAGATATGTTTAAAGAAAGAATGAAAATAACGCAAGTGATAGAACACTTACCTCAAGATCGCGCAAATCCGAATCAAGTGTCTCGACGAGTCTCCGGGACTTCGCTCGCTCGTTCGTCACCTACATGATAATTTCTTATTATCACTAGTGACAACTCATAATTCAACTTTAACTTTACTATAATATTTCTAATACAACTTTCTCAAAAACTATCCTTTTGTGCTATAACTTTCCAACTCAATTTTTTTACTCAATCTAGGCTCTCTAACTCCGATTTCTTCACAAAATTTTAAGTTTTGGACCCTTAGGGATACCTCCACGCAGTCTGTAAAATTGTTTAGAGGCCCGTAACGAAAAATCAAATTTTTAGGCCTCTTTGATATACTAAAACAGAATGTAACACAACCCCCTGCTCGAAGCTCCATTTTCCTTCGTTCTTTTTCCTATGGTTTACCTATCTCACATTCTGGTCGCATGTCAAATTTCGTTGAAAAATTCTATCGTTTGCTATGTCATCTATGAAAAACGTCATTTTCCAAGCACTTTTTGTGCACTTTTTAACGTTGAACGAGCGACGTTGATTTTTCTTTCATATCTAAACTTCTTTTACCTATTTATGATCAACTAAACTCATTCCATGCAATAAAATTTGTATTTGCATAGTTATTTCACCAATTGACTCTCTAATAGTACTATTTTGCACATAACTTGCGAAATTTTTATCGGATTCGATCCGTTCCAAAACCTATGATTTTCTATGACCCCTAGGCATCATTTGAGGTGTAGAACATCCCCATATAAGTCAGTTTTGCCCAAGTTATCTCCAACCCATGGTTTGAGCTCGGGATTGCAAAAATTGTCTAAACTAGTTCTTTTGAACTTCTACCACTTCTACATATTTTTCTATGCTTTTCCAACCTCAAATATGCAAAACCCTCTAATCTCAGAGGTTGTCCACTGTTTTTTCATATACATAACACACACACACAAACATTACACATAACTTTACTAGTCTAAAAATCAAAACTCACTCATACCTTTTGTCAAACACTTGAATTACCTAAAAAAATCAACTTTGTTTCCACTTTTATCAAGTTTATGGCAGCCCCTTATGCAACCCTAACTTCATCTTCTACTATATTTTGTTGGCTTTCAATCACCTAACAAACCAACACACATAACCAAGCAAAACCCCACCAAATCTATCTTACATATCAACCTAAATTCTCATAAAAAACTAACCAAAAATTCAACTTCAAATTGTTAAAAACTTACTTGTTCTTGCGTGTTTCTCTCCCTAGACTTGTTTTTCTAGCCTTGGGTGACTTGATTTGGAGTAGGGAAGCTTGAAACAAAAAAAAAAAAAAAAAATGGCTTGGTTTTTGCATGGAGGTGGATAGCCGACATATACTCCTTGTTGCCGTGACTCTCAATTTCCTCTCTTTCAATTCACGGTACTTTCTCTTTTTGTTCAAAATTTTGCTAAGTGTCTAATATATATATACTTAACTTTTATAAAAATGACACTCATATCCGCTTGACTTGTTGACTATCATTTTATTACTATATTGTCATTAATGATATTATTGTAATTCCTTATTTAACTTAATCTTTTGATAATTGTTACCAATATAATTAAGTATTTGGTTCATAAAATGAGATTTACCATTTTGCCATCTAGTTCATTTATTATTTTCTAAATGACCATCTTACCCTCTTCATTTGGTAACTTGGCTTCTAAAGCTCGAAAACGTAAAAATCGACTATAGGGGATTACAATTTCTTCTCTCCTTATAGAAATTTCGTCCTCGAAATTTTAAATCGCTTGCTTGAGGCGAATAGGTGCGCATCTACTCTTCAGGCTCCCAAGTAGCCTCTTCTAATCCATGATTTCACTATAACACCTTCACTAGCGGAATTACCTTATTACGCAACACTTGATCTCTACGATCTAAGATCTCTACTAGCTACTCTTCGTAGGTCAAGTTTTTTTTCAACTACACCGGTTGTTCTGTTAAGACATGCAATGGATCAGCTACGTACTTGCGAAGCATAGAGACGTGAAACACGTCATGAATGTTTGCAAGCTCTGGTGGCAACTTCAATCGGTATGCTACTTCATCCACTTTTGCCATAATTTCGTACGGTCCAATGTATCTTGGACTTAACTTTTCACGTTTCTCGAACCTCACAATACCCTTCCAAGGTGAGATTCGTAGAAATACTCTATCTCCTACTTCGAACTCTAAATCTCTTCTTCGATTGTCCGCATAGCTTTTCTGTCGGTCCCTAGCTATCTTCAACCGCTCTTTTATTACATTGATCTTCTCGGTTGTAACTTGAACAATCTCTGGGTCAATCAATCTTCTTTCACCTACTTCATCCCAACAAACTAGGGTTCTACACTTTCTGCCATACAACTCCTCATACGGTGCCATACCAATGCTGGACTAATAACTGTTGTTGCAGGCAAACTCTATTAAAGTTAGGTAATTATCCCAACTCCCTCTGAACTCCATTACATAAGCCCTCAACATGTCTTCGAGAATCTAGAGAGTTCTTTCTGATTGGCCATTTGTCTACGGGTGAAAGGCCGTACTAAAGTGCAATCTGGTGCCCATGGCTTCTTGTTGCTTCGCCCAAAACCTCGAAGTGAAACGAGGATCTCTATGCGATGCAATGGATACCAGTGCGCCATGCAACCTCACGATTTCATTTACATACAACTAAGCTAGTCTTTCCAAGGAATAAGTATTCTTGATGGCTAAAAAGTGAGCGGATTTTGTCAATCTATCAACTATTACCCAAATGGCATCATGCCCGCTCTGAGTCCGTGGTAATCCAACCACAAAGTCCATTGTAATCTTATCTCATTTCCATTTAAGAATAGACAAAGGCTGTAATAAACCTGTGGGTTTTTGGTGTTCTGCTTTGATCTGCTGGCAGGTTAAACACTTGGATACGAACTCTGCTATCTCCTTTTTCATACCTTTCGACCAGTAGTGGTTCTTTAGAGTCCAATACATCCTTATACTTCCTGGATGCATAGCATATGCCGAGGAGTGGGCTTCTTCCATGATTTCTTTCTTCAACTCTGCTATATCTGTCACACATAATCTTTGTTCCAAGACTAGTGTTCCGTCACCTCGCAAGGTGAAGCTACTTTACTGCCCAGCCTCTGTCTTGCTTCTCAGTTTCATCAAATACGGATCCTGATCTTGCAATTCTCTGACTCGGTCTACCAACATTGGACGAACATGAAAAGCTGCTAGTAGAGCACCTGACTCTATTGTCTCTAAACTGACCCCCATAGATCTTAACTCTATTAATAATGGCAAATACTCGGCTTTTAATCGAGCTAAGGAACTAGTGGGTTTTTTACTTAGTGCATCTGCCACTACGTTTGCTTTACCCGGATGATATTCAATGGCGCAGTCATAATCTTTGATGAGCTCAATCCACCTTCTCTGTCTCATATTCAGCTCTTTTTATGAAAATAGATACTGTAGGCTCTTATGATCAGTAAATATCTGGCAAGGTACTC
The DNA here is from genome assembly GCA_022984855.1 of Dimocarpus longan. Lineage (NCBI taxonomy): Eukaryota > Viridiplantae > Streptophyta > Magnoliopsida > Sapindales > Sapindaceae > Dimocarpus > Dimocarpus longan. The sequence continues at coordinate 9,912,682 of CM041015.1, read as the reverse complement.
CATAGAGGTAATGCCTCCAAATTCTCAATGCGAACACTATAGCTGCTAACTCCAAGTCGTGTGTTGGATAGTTTACTTCATGCTTCTTTAACTGTCTTGAAGCATAAGCTATCACCCGGTCATGCTATGTCAACACACAACCTAAATCTTGCCTGGAGGCATCACAATACACTGTAAATCCCTCACTTCCTAAGGGAAGTGTAAGTACTGGTGCAATAGTCAACTTTTCTTTTAACTCATCAAAACTGCTCTGGCATGCTTCCGACCAGACAAACTTCTCTTCTTTTCTGATTAACCTGGTTAGGGGAGTAGCAATCTTCGAAAACCCAAACTTTCTGTAATATTCAGCTAGGCCCAAGAAACTTCTAACTTCGGTCATGTTTGTGGGTGGCTTCCAATCTACAATGGCTTTTATCTTTTGGGGATCTACTGAAATACCCTCTGCGAATCCTACATGTCCTAAAAATGCCACTTGATGAAGCTAAAACTGGCACTTGCTGAACTTCGCATAAAGCTGATGATCTCATAAAGTTTGTAATACAATCCTCAAGTGCTCTACATGCTCGTCTCTACTACCTGAGTACACCAAGATGTCATCGATGAAGACTATTACGAACTTGTCCAGGTAGGGTCTGAAAACTCTGTTCATTAAGTTCATAAAAGCTGCTCGGGCATTGGTTAAGCGGAATGGCATCACCAAGAACTCATAATGCCCATATCTAGTCCTCATGAAAGCATGAATTTATTCTGTACTCATGAAATGTTCAACTCAAATCATATAGCTTATGCAATCAATGAAAGCATAACTCATATACTCTTAAAAGATAAATGCATATAATGGCTTTATGCCTCCTGCATAACTCAAGCATTACTAACGTACACTTTATGCGAAAATAACTCAACCTTTCTTTTAAAACTTTATCTCAACTTAACGAAAACCAGGCTCTGATACCAACTTAACAGGACCCAAACCAGACCTTATCTAGGCTCTCGTCTGAAGGATCCTACCGGATACTTCAACGGACTTCCTGAACTCGACTCGTCGGATTGAAGAAAACTCGAGAAGCGAACCCTTAACTTTCTTAGCCGGTTTACTCGTTTAAACTTAAAAACTTGGTTTTCTTAAAAACAGTTGGGAGTGATACAATTTTTCGCGATTTCATTTCAAAATAATTTTATAAAATTTCGGCAGCATGACGACTACATTTTTAACAAATTCAAAATTTACCTGCAAGTAAACAAACACTTCGACTATAGTTTCATTTCCTCCCAACTTCTGTATCCACAATCATACAATATCATAACTTTTTTCATCAAAAATAAGCATGAACTTCATGTTAAAATGTACATGAGTATACATCATATGTCAAATGCATAAATATTTACAATCATGCAATTCAAAATACGAATACTGCTTCACAATTACATATTTATTTTATACACAAAATTTTACATCATCACATTGCATGAGTCACCCACCTATATATATACAAAATAAAGTGTCGTTGTCCCGTCCACGGTAGCACTCAATGGAATGTAAATAGGCTACATAATAAAGGTAAAAGGCTAGTTCGTCACATATTAATAATACAAAATAACATTCCATAGTAATGCTTTACTTATATAGATATTGAAGGTTTTAAATTTTCAAAACCATTTCTTATAAAAAGACTATGTGTATACCTAACGCACTCAAACCATCACGTGACGCTTTTTCAACTGACGTCGACGTGAATCTACTATAGTATCTCAACCACTACGTGCAGAATTTACTTCGTCCCCCGAGTGGTGTGAAATCATCTCAGTTTTAAACAACTACAATGCGAAATTTCTTCATCGCTATTGTAGTACTCAATTCTATAATTCTAGCAACTACGTGCGGAATTTCTTCATCGCAACCATAGTGCCCATAAATCAAACCTAGGCGACTACGGGCGAAATTTCTTCATCGCCCCATAGTCTCGAAAATTATAAGTCTAACAAACTACGTGCACAATTTCTACCTCGTCACATAGCACTTAATCTTATGTAAATTATAGGTATACACATGGTTTCAAAACTCTTAACTCATTTCTTTTGGAAAACTTTTCATTTTTAAATTTTCCGTTCTAGACCCAATATAAAGGTCATTTTACCAGGCTTTAACTCATAATCTTGGAAATCATTTTATAAATCTTTAACTACAACAATATAGATATGTTTAAAGAAAGAATGGAAATAGTGCAAGTGATCGAACACTTACCTCGAGATCGCGCAAATCCGAATCAAGTGTCTCAACGAGTCTCTCGGACTTCGCTCACTCGCTCGTCACCTACATGATAATTTCTTATTATCACTAGTGACAACTCATAACTCAACTTTAACTTTACAATAACATTTCTAATACAACTTTCTCAAAAACTATCCTTTTGCACTATAACTTCCCAACTCGATTCTTTTACTCAATCTAGGCTCTCTAACTCCGATTTCTTCACAAAAGTTTAAGTTTAGGACCCTTAGGGATACCTCCATGTGGTCTGTAAAATTTTTAGAGGCCCGAAACGAAAAATCAAATTTTTATGCCTCTTTGATATGCTAAAACAGAATGTAACACAGCCCCTTGCTCGAAGCTCCGTTTTCCTTCATTCTTTTTCCTACGGTTTACCTATCTCACATTCTGGTCGCATGTCAAATTTCGTTGAAAAATTCTATCGTTTGCTATGTCAAATCTACGAAAAACGCCATTTTTCAAACACTTTTTGTGCACTTTTTAACGTCGAACGAGCGACGTTGATTTTTCTTTCATATCTAAGCTTCTTTTACCTATTTATGATCAACTAAACTCATTCCATGCAATAAAAATTGTATTTGCATAGTTATTTCACCTATCGACTCTCTAACAGTATTATTTTGCGCATAACTTGCGAAATTTTTATCAGATTTGATCCGTTCCAAAACCTATGATTTTCTATGACCCCTAGGCATCATTTGAGGTGTAGAACATCCCCATATAAGTCAGTTTTGCCCAAGTTATCTCCAGCCCATGGTTTGAGCTCGGGATTGCAAAAATTGTCTAAACTAGTTCTTTTGAACTTCTACCACTTCTACATATTTTTCTATGTTTTTCCAACCTGAAATATGCAAAACCCTCTAATCTCAGAGGTTGTCCACTGTTTTTTCATATACATAACACACACACACAAACATGACACACAACTTTACTGGTTTAAAAATCAATACTCACTCATACCTTTTGTCAAACACTTGAATTATCTAAAAAAATCAACTTTGTTTCCACTTTTATCAAGTTTATGGAAGCCCCTTATACAACCCTAACTTCATCTTCTACTATATTTTGTTGGCTTTCAATCACCTAACAAATCAGCACACATAACCAAGCAAAACCCCACCAAATCTATCTTACATATCAACCTAAATTCTCATAAAAAACTAACCAAAAATTCAACTTCAAATTGTTAAAAACTTACTTGTTCTTGTGTGTTTCTCTCTCTAGACTTGTTTTTCTAGCCTTGGGTGACTTGATTTGGAGTAGGGAAGCTTGTAACAAAAAAAAAATGGCTTGGTTTTTGCATGGAGGTGGATAGCCGACATATACTCCTTGTTGCCGTGACTCTCAATTTCCTCTCTTTCAATTCACGGTACTCTCTCTTTTTGTTCAAAATTTTGCTAAGTGTCTAATATATATATACTTAACTTTTATAAAAATGACACTCATGTCCCCTTGACTTGTTGACTATCATTTTATTACTATATTGTCATTAATGATATTATTGTAATTCCTTATTTAACTTAATCTTTTGATAATTGTTACCAATATAATTAAGTATTTGATTCATAAAATGAGATTTACCATTTTGCCATCTAGTTCATTTATTATTTTCTAAATGACCATCTTGCCCTCTTCATTTGGTAACTTGGTTTCTAAAGCTCGAAAACGTAAAAATCGACTATAGGGGATTACACGAGGAGTTACTTCCTAGGTCGAATAGTACCTCGTCAGCAAACGTTGTTAACAATGACATAATTCAGACCACGTCTAAAAGTCAGATAGATTCTCATCAGAATCATCTACCACCTCGTCGTAGTGGGAGAGTTATTAGACCACCAGTCCGTTACAGAGAGATTGGAGAGACACAAATTGCTATCTCTAATGAGAGTGTAGATGATCCATTGACATATCATGATGCAATGGAGGATTCTGATAAGGAGGAATGGCTTAAAGCCATGAATCTCGAGATGGAGTCTATGTACTCTAACTCAGTCTGGGAACTTGTGGATCAACCAGGTGGGATAAAACCCATAGGTTGCAAGTGGATCTATAAGAGGAAGAGAGGAGTGGATGGAAAGGTTAAGACCTTTAAAGCTAGACTAGTTGTAAAACCCAAAACTGTGTTCGTCGGAGAGTGAAATATTTTTTCGATGGATCGCGTCCGATCGGAAAAAAAAAAAATATATATATATATATAATTATTGGGTCCAAAATATTCGGAATAATTATTTTTGAATAAGAAAAATAAATTTGAGTTCGCGAAGACGGATTCAAAATTTTAAAATTTGTCCGAAGGCGGAAGCGATTAAAAAGCGGGTTCCAAGACAGGCGGACGGAAGCGGAATCCGAGATTGGATTAAAATCAAGAAAAGCATGGAAGATTTTTAAATGAAATAAGATAATGCATGGTTGTGACACTTGTCACGCATGCAATGGTGGAAAGTGACAAGTGTCCAATTGAAAGAAAAATCAAATATAAAAGTTGAAAAGCAAGAAGTGATGATGGAAAACAAAAGCCCATTCGGTCACCATATTCTATCAAGACAAAACAGAGAGTGTGAGTGAGCTTGTGAGCTGATGAAAGCTAGAAAGGAGAGAAAACCGAAATCAGAAAACTCAAGACAAAGAAAGAGACATTCAAACTCGGTCATCATCCAAAAGCAAAAGAGAGACCCGAGTGTGAGATTGAGCAAGCTGAAACCGAGTGTGAAAAGTTAGAACAGAAAGACCAAGATGGGATCGTGAGAAATTGAAAGAATGAGAGAGGAGCGAGCTACTGTTTTTAGATCGAGATGATGAAAGGTGGAAGAAGAGTTCAGATCTGAAGAGAAAGAGGACATGCAAAGGCAGATTGAAGCACTTCAGACCGTGCATGCAAGAAAGAGGGAGTGAGCTGCTGCCATTGTCGCCGGTGAGAGGAGTTACTGGCGTGAAGGTGTAGCTGCTGCTGTGGACGGGAACTGCTGGCTGATGGCGCGAAGATGATGGTGCTGCTGCCGTCGCTGCCTTGTGCTGGCGTGAGGTGTTGAAGCCAGCTGCTACCAACGCCAGGTGCCGTCGCTGTGTTCTGTCGCCGAGTGAGGAGTTGAGTTGCTGCCGAGTTGAAGTCGCTGCCTTGTCCAAGCTGCTGCCATCGTGAGCTTGCTGCCGTTGCTGCCATCTGGTGCCGTGTGCTATCAACATTGATGTAGCTGCTGCCAACAGCTGCTGTCAAGTTGAAATCAACATCCAGTTTTGAAGTGAAACAGCAATAAGAGAAAACATCTTGCTGGTGGAAGAAGAAGCTTGCTACCGCGAGAGTTTCGTCGCCGTTCGGAAGTTGTTTCGAACGAAGCTAGTAAGGTAAGCGCTGCCTATTTTCTTCGTTGAGTTGTTTTGGTAATTAGTAAGTAACCATGTGAATAAATTGAGATAAAATGGTGATAATATGTTTGGGTTTAGGATTGAGAACCTCGTTAGTGCGGAGGTTCGTTTGATTTGTTTCGTTATTGACGATTGATTGTCGATGTTGAAAGTTCGTGAATTATTCGTTGTATGGGCTGTTATGTTATGATAAAGGGGCTGTCATGTAGTGCTTTTATTTCCAAGTTTGTTAACATGAAAAAGGATGCATTTTAGTGTATTTGAAAGTATCGAAATATCGTTCGAGCAATTTGGTCGAGTTTTTCGCAAGTGCGAATGTTTTTAGTTTGTGATTTTCGTTGTTGATTGTGAAAGCGTTTATGATATCTATTCGCTGTCTTGAGATGTGTTTAAGCCCATCATAGTGTTAAGTCGATGTTAGGATAGTTTAAAATACGTTTAAGTTAATCGGATAGTTTAGTTTCGCGCGAAATCGTTAAATTGTCGATTTTGGAGTTGAATCGGAAAAATGTATAATTGTTAAGTTTGTTGCCATATTTTTCACGTTTATGCTTTATCATGTTTGAATCTTTGTTTCCCTTGATTTAAGTTAAGTCACGAGTAATATGGAGGATAAGTTTATTCGGAATTGAAGGAATCGCGCGAAAAGTTAAAGACGATTAGTCGCGATAGTTAGTTAAAATCGCGTAAATTTTATGTTATTCGTTTAGGTTCGCTTATTCTCTTCGTTGAATTCATTAGATTATGGCTTCGATGATGTTGCTTTAGATTCGATTAGCGTAGTTCCGGCATGCTTATATTAGATTGTTAACTTATTTAGGCAGCGATAAGGCGAAGGAAAGCGAAGTTGAAAAAGTAGCGCAAAGTAGAAAGTTCGATCGTTTCCGTGAGTTAGAAATCGGTGAGTGTAAATTGTTTTTTTTTTTATAATGATAAATGCAATATGATTTCTATATGATTTTTATGCTTTCATGCAAGATTTAAACGTTTTAATACTTAAATGAATTTATATGAATGATATACGCTTTACAGGAATGTTATAAGCTTCGAATTGTTTATGTTGTATTTAAAGTAATATTGATCGTATAACTTGTTATTGAAATGTGCTTTTATGTTTCGTTTTATAAGCGAAGGAACATGTTTTACAAATATTATTTTAGCATGATAATGTATTTCAAAACCAATGGCTACCCATCCCCATTATGACTGAATTATGACTGTTATGCGGCCAAAGTGTCTTATTGCGCGTATGGCATGTCTGTCGGGGGAAAGTCCACTAACTATGGGGGGGGGATCGAGTCTGTCATGTCGCCCTCTACGCGTATATAAGGTACTATCATGACTGATGCCCTATGTGCAGCGAGGTAACATACCGCGGAATAGTGGTTATGACTGAGATTGCACGTCCCCACCACCGGTGACCCAAGACTGGACGGTGATCATGATTTCCTCGGGTCTCATTGGATATATGTTTTATGACTGAGGATTCATTAATGATTTTTTGAGTTTATTTATGAACTTATGATTATGTTATGAATAAATTTTTATGATGCTTATAATCTTGCATATTGTTTTCAAGAAATTGTTTATAAAAATGATTATGTAATATCATGAAATTCACGTTTACGTAAATTGTTTCGGAACTTGTATTCTTTCAAAAGATTTTAAAAAGGGTATTAAAGGAAACTTATTTAGAACTGCATAACACTCACTGAGCCTTTTTAGCTCATTATTTTCTTGTTTATTTTATAAAATTCCTCAGGCACAGGTTCGAGTCCTCCAGGCGGCAGATCTCCAGCTCAAGAGTAGGCAAGCTTATCAGGCGATCGAAACTGTGAAATCAAAGTAAATTTTTGTTCTATAACAAATTTTAATGTGATGTGAATATTTAAGTTTTATAACTTTAATTACGTTATCATGCATGTGGAATGTTTTCTTTAAGTTGAAATGGTTTTAGTTTTAAAGACTCGAATTGCATTGAAATGTGGATTTTGCGATGGAACTGAGGTCCCATTTGGAAGTGGAAATGAATGTATGCATTTTGAAATACTATTAATTGTTTTACAGGTGTTTTGAAAAAGTTGAAAATGTTGGAAAAACAGTCGTTGTGCTGCCAAAAATTTTTCACCCTAAATTTTTAATGATTAAGAAATGAAACTGTTTTACGGCTTAACTTCACGGAGTCCTTTTAAGTCACCTGCTTAAAGACTGTAAGGATTTTGTGGAGTGCCGGTAGGGCTCCGCTCGGATCTCTTCAAGGGATATCCAGGTTGGGTCCTTTCACTAGTGGCAAAGGGTTATACCCAGAAAGAGGAAGTTGACTATGAAGAAACTTTCTCGCCAGTAGCTATGCTTAAGTCCATTCGAATTCTTCTTTCCATTGCCACATGTCTCGACTATGATATTTGGCAAATGGATGTCAAGACTGCGTTTTTGAACGGTAATCTTGATGGAAGTATCTATATTGTACAACTAGAGGGATTCGTGTCCCAAGGTCAAGAGCAAAAATTTTGCAAGTTGCAAAGGTCCATTTATGGACTTAAGCAAGCATCTCGATCTTGGAATATAAGGTTTGATACTTCGATCAAGTCTTATAGTTTTGCGCAAAATATCAATGAACCTTGTGTATACAAACAGATAATCGATAAGAAAGTGGTTTTCCTTGTACTTTATGTTGACGATATTCTACTCATTGGGAATGATATTTGAGTATTGTCAGACGTAAAGAGCTGGCTCGCTAGCCAATTGCAAATGAAAGATTTGGGAGAGGCCAGTTATATTCTTGGGATCCAAATAATACGAGATCGTAAGAACAAACTGTTAGCGTTGTCTCAGGCATCGTATATCGATAAGATACTTGTGCAATTTTCGATGCAGAACTCTAAGTAAGGTAAGTTACCTTTTCATCATGAAGTTCATTTGTCTAAGGAACAGTGTCCTAAGACACCTCAAGAAATTGAGGATATGAGACGGTTTTCCTATGCCTCTGCATTAGGCAGTCTCATGTATGCTATGTTATGCACGAGACCGGATATATGCTATTCGGTAGGAATAGTTAGTTGATATCAATCCAATCCAAGATTTGATCACTGGGTGGCAATAAAACATATTCTCAAGTATGTTCAGAGAACGAGAAACTATATACTCGTATATTCTGGAGAGGATTTGATCCCATTAGGATATACAGATTATGATTTTCAATTGGATAAGGATTCTAGAAAATCCACGTTCGAATCAGTATTCATTCTTGGTGGTGGAGCCATTGTATGGAGGAGTGTTAAGCAATCATGCATTGTTGACTCCACTATGGAAGCCGAATATGTAGCAGCTTGTGAAGCAGCTAAAGAAGCGGTATGGCTACGTAAATTCTTAACTGATCTGAAAGTTGTTCGAGATATGGATAAACCACTTACCCTTTATTGTGATAACAGTGGTGCAGTGGCTAATTCCAAAGAACCAAGAAGCCATAAACGAGGGAAGCATATAGAGAGGAAATATCATCTCATTAGGGAGATCGTACAAAGGGGAGATGCGAACGTGATGAAGATTGCATCACAAGATAATCTTGCTGATCCATTTACGAAGATCTTAACGGCTAAAATGTTTAAAGGTCATCTAGAAGGTCTAGGATTACGAGATATGTCACATCTGCTCTAGGGCAAGTGGGAGATTGTTGAGTTTTATGCCCTAAGAGCTTGTAATAATGTAAACGGTTTTATAAATAATAAAGTATTCATTTTATTCAATTTATATATTTTGCAAAAATTGTATATATCATGAGAAACATCCTTGATTACTGATGTAATTTCAAACTAAGTATATAAGTGTTATATGCAGATGGATTTAGTTTGAAATATCTAATCTAAGGAGTCCGTAGAAAACAAATAAAGTTGGGTACTTTATTTATGGTAAATCTACAGTTGTGGTCCATTTTGTATTCAATACGATAGTTTTATCCGAGACTATTCATGTAGTGATATGAAAATGGAGGCACCTTATATAATATAGATTACATAGGACTGGACCACAATAAATATAAGTCTCTTATCAATATCCGTTAAACTTAGAGATTTGTATTTATCAACCAGATGATCATATATGAATTGATCTTAATCCTGAGTGTATTATGGACTCCCGCTTGTTGAGTTATATCCTTTAATTTACATGGGTGAGATCGATTTAGATGTCCGATCAAAACTTTGTACTTTGGGGATATGATTTAGTAAGTAGCTGAGAACATTCTATACGATAGTGGAATCCACTCCTTCTTGCGAGAAGTAAAGAAGTAGTTCCCTTAAGGGTTGATTAAGGTCTTGAACAATATGAGTCCTCAACTTTCCATTCATATGAAAATGAAAAGATAAATTCATAAGTTGTTATGGATATATTGTTCATTAGAGAATCAATGGTACTTAAGGATTAAGAAATAATTAGAGAGATAAAATGGACATTTTGACCTAGCTCTAATTATGAACTATTTGTGAAGGATCAAATCATATGTAGTGATTAAATCAATGGACACTGAAAATTTCAGATTGTATAAAAACATCTACAGTTTTGAGAGTACAATCTTAGATTTTTAGTGTAGTAACTCTAAGATTAATAATAGTGAATTATTAATTAAAGAGTTTAATTAATAATTCTGATATTATTGGAGCTCAAAACTATAGGTCCATCGGGTCCCCTTGATAGCTCATTTCACTATAAGAAACTTGTATATAGAATATTGTAATTGGACCGTCCAATTACAATTGTTACGTAAGTAGCAAAATTTGTGTTCACTTAATATTTGAATACTATTGATTATTCAAATAATTTAATAATTAATTAATTAATTATCAATTATGAATTAATAATTATTTAATTAATTTTATAAGAGGTCTTGAATTCGATTCTCAGTAGTGACCTGATATAAATTAATTAAGAATTAATTACAGGTCATAAGTTTAATTTTACAATATAACAGGAATTAATTTTGAATTAATTATGTTATAAGGGGCAAAAGTTTAATTTTAATTAATATGAGGTTTAATATTAATTATGATTAATTAAAACCCTAATTAGTTATCTATAAATAGAAAAGAAATAGTTTTCTTTTTGAAATAGAAGTTATTTTTTGGTTTTGCTGTACGTTCTTTGAAAATAAGAGAAAAAGTTTTTTTATAGCATAACCAAAATCATATACTCACCTTTTAAATATATTGTTGATTCTTTTTAAAAAAAGAAATAAATAGAAAGTGAGCATAATTATATATAATTGTGCCCACTCACTTGTTTCTTGGTGTAAAAACATATCAAGGAAGGTTAGGTGGTGAGCAATCTACAGAGATCAATATATAAGTTAAAAATCTGATTTTTATTTTTTCTTGTATTATTTTATTTCATTGTTTTATGGATATAGGGTTTTTTGAGTTTTCTAAAATTTTTTTAAAACTCAGTGTTCCACAAAATTAATATATTTCATAAAAACAATTATTGTTTTTCTCTTCACTAACATCAACAAATCACCCAATACACCATTACACTCAAACTTACTATTTCCAATTTTCTTTCATTCCTTTAATTTCAAATCAACTCAAATTCATCCCAAAACTCCTATAACTTATTCAAATACTAAAAATTTACTTCAATGCATATAAAAACACAATTTGTCCACATACTAATATAATTATTCATCCATTCATCCATTTACATTTTTATTCTAAATATCATCTCAAATCAACATAATTCATTATCAAAACAATCTAATTCATCCAAATTCAATTTAACACATAAAAATTCAAACACTAACCAAATTCATCAACAAACTTTTCAACCAATTCTTATTCATTTTCTTTACACAAACCAACTCAAATTCACTTATATTTTCACCTAAAATCATCAAACATCAAAAAGCTACAATTTCACCCACACAACCTTCCTTGGCCGAACACACCCTAACACACCTCCCCCCTCATTTTTCAATTCCAACAATATTAATTGATAGACCCTTTTCTAACTATACTAGCTAGGCGACTTGCTCGGCACCCCACGGTGGCTTTCTAGTCGAGATCTGCTCCGACTGAAAAGGTTCCGTGGAGCTAAGCCTCTTTTTTATCTGAAAATACTTGAAATCCTATTGGTTCTAAAAATGGGTAGGAATTTTGTTCGTTGAAAATAACTTTATGAAAATAGAGTTTTACGAAAATTCGGCAGTACAACGACTGTTTTTCTAAAATTTTCACCCTGTAATAATGTCACAAAACCTGTATAATTTCATTTAACATATTTCCTTAACTAGGAGGCCTCAGACCCTTTTTCAATTTCACAATCATTCAATGATATGAAAAGCAACTTGATTAAAATCTTAAAACATCATGCATGATATTCACATAAAATCCTTTATCCAAAATAATATTTACAAAACTTGAGAAATCTGAAAACGATAATAAATATAGTACATGATAACTTGTCTAGAAACTAGTGCAGTGTGGTCGCGTCTTTAGCTGGCCTGTACGTCCGATAGAGATACTTTCGCCGTGCTGCTCGTACCTGCACCTGGGGAAGATTTTAATAAAACAGGAAAAACGATGGTGAGAATAACTCAGTGAGTGGATAAAATGAGTATAAACTATACTTTTGCTCGAAATAATATTCCTCCCAAAATATATTGGAAAACTATTACTTACTTTACTTTACTTTGCGAAAAACTGTAAATCTCTTTTCAAAAATGCGAAAGATATTTTAACAACTTTTCCTAAATACTTTTCTTGTTTTCTTACTAGCCTATCTGGCAACCCAGGGAAACTTATCCTTCATGACAGTGCGAAGACACGCCACTAGGATTAGGGGAACTCTCATCATGTGTAGTCGTAGATGTGGAAACAACTCTGGGATCGCGATTCCCTCCAACATCAGACAGATCTACACTATCTCATACGTGCAGAGAGTGACTAACAGACTCGATCCCCCCAAAGTTAGTAACTCCCCCCAACTTACCGTACACGTATGGAATACTTCGGTCGGGTGTAAATTAGGGGCTAGGGTAAACTAAAGGCATATAAATAATGAAACCAAAGGCAATATGCTATAATATTGTAATATAACTGTAATACCCTAACCTTTAATTTTGGATAAATAGTGAATTTTCGTGTGAATAGTGACTTTCGATGAATAGTAAATTTCAAAAAAAAAAATTACTTTAGGATTCAAAAACCGTGGAATGAATAATGAAGTCCATAGAAACTAAAACAGATTAAAGATGAGTTCATTTGAATAGATTTCGAATGGTCAGAACAAAAATTATTAAAAACGTCATTTTGGAGTTATTAAAAATAATAATGATCCAAAGACCGTTTGAATTTTTTTTTCGAAGCTTAAGATTGATTAGTTAGATACCCAATTAGAGTACCGCATGGTTAATTTGATGATTAGATGACCATAGAATATTTTTGGAATTTTATTGACTTGGAACTTGGAATTAAGTTATAAAGATGATTTGAGTAAATTATAATTTAAGTGTATATGGATTTGATGTGAGTAAATGGGAGTAATGAAATCCTAGAAGAAACATAAATTCATGTGAAAGTTTATTAGCCAATAAGAGTTTGCCAAGAAAAAGTGGAAAATGATGGAAGTTAACTAAGGTTAATTGGAATTTAACTTTAGTTAAAGTTAACCAATGGATGTTATGTAATTAGGCAATATTTGAGGCACTTTTTAACAAGTTTTGGAGGGCCTATATAAAGAAACTCTCAGCTGGAAATTGAGGCAGAAACCTTCACTCATTCAGTTCACCAAATCATGAGAAGCAAAAGCTGAAACGTGAGAGAGAGCTGAAGCAGAGAGCTATTTGCACAGGTTTCAGAGAATCGGGATATCTCCTTTATCCACCGTTGGATCACGCTTAAATTTGTTGGGCATGTTAATCACACATGGTTCTTACTTATGAATGGTTTGATTTTCCATTGAATGTGTCTAGGGTGAGTTATGGCTTTCGAAAAAGGGCTGGCCGGATAACAGGGCACAACCAGGACAGTCTTGCTTATTTCGCGCCATATCTCCTTTGTTAACCATTGGATCAGCTTCAAATTTGGTCTGGAGGTTCCTCAGACATTGTTTATCAATATGAACGGTGGGATGCTTGAGAAAATGTTTCTGTAGAGAGAAAGAAATCCGTGACCAGTACCTTTAGATTTGTGGTATTATTTTTTTTATTTTGTTTAAAGTTTAAATTGTTTGATTTATAATTTGGGTTAAAGTTGGAGATGTTTTAAGTGGCTAGTGAAAATGTTTTTTTGAGGATTAAATTGAATCTAAATGAAGTGAATTAAGGTAGTAGCTATGCCTTGGAATGATTAAAATGAGTATGGTAATTTAAGATAAAGAGATGTTGTGTAGCATGGAGGAAAATTCAAGTTTTAGGGGCTGAGATGAGGGCTGATCTATATATCGTTTATTTGAGTTATGTTAAGATATAAAAATGTGCTTAGATATCAAATTTAAATGTTGGAATTGGAAGGAAATGTGTAGGAAAGAAATTGTTAAGTTTCAAGTTACTATAGAGTAAATAATGAGAGAATTATGTTTTGTTAAATGCTATATTTTTATGTTATCAATTATGTGATGATTAGGTTGTAAATGAGCCATTTAAGTAAAAGAATGATGAAGAATTAGTATGAAAGCTCTCCTAGCAATATTTGGTTAGATGAAGAGCAATTGTGTTTAGGTGAATAATGTGTTTGAGAGAATAATCAAGTAAATCTCATGTAATCAATGTGCAGTGTGTGTGCATGTCACGGCCTATGAAGGGGCATGTGACCCCATTGTGTTTTGATGGTATTTATGATGTAGTTAGGGTCATAAAAGCATACATAAATGAGTAGGAATCAACAAAATTGACATGGATACACATAGGTGCAAGAATAGCCTAAATCTAGTAGAGGTTATAATAGTGCATAGAAGCATGTTGACAATCCCGAGCTCATAAAAGGGTCTGATAAGACCTGATTTGTTCTAACCCATATGGGGATGTTTTATACCTCAAATGATGCCTAGGAGTCGTAGAAAACCATAGGTTTTGGAACGGATCGATTCCGATAAAAATTGCGCAAGTTATACTCAAAATAGTGCCGTTAGTGAGTCAATAAGTGAAATAACTATGTAAATGCAATTTTTAGTGCTTGGAATGACTTTAGTTGATTATAATTAGGTAAAAGAAACTTAGATATGAAAGAAAAACCATCGTCGCTCGCTCGAGGCGAAAAGTGCATCGAAAAGTGCCCAAAACAATGCGTTTTTCCTAGATTTGACATAGCAAATGATAGAATTATTTGACGAAATTTTACAGGTGACTTAATTAGGTGATAAGGAGATGGAAGAAAAAGAAACGGACGTGAAATGAGCACCGGTTCTAAATCTGTTTTTGGTGATCAAATGGGTTATTAAAAAGTTGACTTTTTGTTTTAAGCCTCCGGAGACCAAACAAACCATACAGAGATGATCCTAGGGGTCTAAAAGTAAGACTTTTACAAAGAAATCGGAATTAAAGAGTCTCAGTTGAGTTAAAATCGAGTTAGGAAAGTTATAGTGTAAAGAGTTGTTAATAGAGAAAAGTGTATTAGAAATATTATTTTAAGTCTTCAGCTATGCGATTAAACAAGTAATAATAAGAAATTGATATGTAGGTGATGCATAAGCAAGTGAGGCAGGAGAGGTTTGTTGAGGCAGTTGAGCTGCGCGGAGCGAGGTAAGTGTTCTATCACTTATGCTATTTCCATTCTTCCTTTAAACATAATTGTATCATTGTAGTTAAATGATTTTCAAAATCTTGAGTGAAAGCTTGGTAAAATGATTTTTACGTTGGATCTAGAAAAGAGAATTTAAAAGTGAAAAGTTTTCGAAAAAAAAATAGGAGTGAAGAGTTTTAAAACCATTTGTATACCCTTAATTTACATGAGATTTAGCGCTACGTGACGAGATAGAAATTCCGCACGTAATCGGTTAGAATTATAATTTTGGGCGCTATAGGGCGATGAAGAAATTTCGCTTGTAGTCGTCAGAGTTACAATTCTTATATAGCACTACAATCGCGATGAAGAAATTCCGCATTGTAGTTGTTTAGAACTGAGATGATTTCACACTACTCTTACGATGAAGTAAATTCCGCTCGTAGTAGTTAAGATATTTTATTAGCTTTACGTTTGACAACATTCGAAAAATTTGCCTCGTGATAGTTCAAATACTTTAGGAGTATATATGTAGTTTTGGGAACTAAAAGTTTTTTAAAAAATATCGAAACTTTAAGATTAAGTAAGTTTATAAATTGATATATATAGCTATGTGATTTACTACCTTGTTATGTTGCACTAACATGGTTGTTTGGTGTGTAGTTTATATATCCTATCGGGTGTAATTACGAGTGACTCCATGACAGAGTCATCATTCTCTATAGGTGGGCGTCAAGTAGATGATTTGCATAAACTTTAGATACATTTTGGATGTTGTAAATGATAATATAACTTGAATTGTGGATATGTGAATGATGATTCTCGATGTGATGTTATGGATGCTTATATATTTTTTAGACACTTGCATATAATACACATCTATACTTGAAATTTCTAAGTGATTTTGCATGACAATATGATGGTTGAAATGTGTGCACACGAAAATTTTATGTGTGTGAAAATGCTTATATGAGAGATTGTATGTTTGTGGCCAAAAGAAGTTGGGAGGTGATCTGATATAGTTCGAAGTGTTTGTTTTCTTTACAGGTAAATTTTGGAAATGTTCAAATTACAGTCGTTATGCTGTTAAAATTTTTATAAAATCTGTTTTAAAGAAATGCAAAAAAATTCCACTAATCCCAACTATTTTAAAAGTAAAGAAAGTTTTAAGTTAAAACGAGTAAATCGGAAAAGTATTTTAAGGGTTCGCTTCTCGGATTTCCTTAATCTGACAAGTCAGGTTCGGAAAGTTGTTGAAGTGCCCGACGGGATCCTCCAGACAAAAGCTTAGAAAACGTCTGGTTCGGGTCCTGTCAATAACTTTCGCAAATAATATTTCTATGCATGTATATGATTTCAACTTACTCATTTACTTTACTCGAAGAATATATATACATTCATAGCATAATGAAGCATAATTCATTTAAAGCTATACATCATTTGTACGAAATATAGTGATAATTATAAAACCTTACTCGAATATCAAAACAATTCACTTGCTGAAAATGATTTGCATTCATAATCATAAAATGTATGAAAACTTAATAAAATCCACACTCACAACTTACTTCCAAATACTTTATCACCACTTCCCGTTATGGATCTCGTCCGCTCATCGATTCACCTACAATTGGTTTCGATTGAGATTTCGTTAAAACACGGCTCGCACAAACTAAACTTAAACCACACAAGGATTCTAATCACGACATTTCAAGTGATTATCCTCACCCAATAACAATCCGAAACCTACTATTCGCACGTGGAAACTATCTCGAAACCAATTCATTAACGCAACATAATCTACTCGAAACTCTACGATTACAAAACCGACAACTATGCCATTCGAATCTAAAGTAACATCATCGACATCACATTCTAATGGATTCAATAAAAAGAAGATTTGAAGCTAAACGAATAACATAAAACTTACACGATTTCAACTATTTATCACGAATTATCGCTTTTAGTGTTTCGCATGATTACTTCGTTTTCAATCAAACTTATCGTCAATACTACTCGTGACTTTACTTAAATCATAGAAAACAAAAATGAAAATCATGACAGCAAGCTAAACGAGAATTTATTTCCCGTTTCAACTCCGAAATTTGACAATTTAACGATTTCGCGCGAAACGAAAACTATCCGATCAACTTTATTATAATTCAAACTATCCTAACATCAAACTTTAACACTTTAATGAGCTTAATCACATAAATGGTAGTTTGCTAATCATCAATTACATATTCACATTCGACAACGAAACTCGCAACTAAATAACATTCGCATTCGCAGAAAAACTCATCCGAATTGATTGGAAACGATTTCTCTATAACCAAACGACTATTTAATACTTCAAAACACACTAAAATGCATCATTTCCCACGACAACGAACTTGAAATTAAAAGCATAACTTAACAGCCCCTAAATCATCTTATAACAGCCCATAATCGATTTCACAACGGAAACAATAGATGACAATATCATTCAAAAACACAACTAAACAATATCAAGCGAACCTCCGCACTAACGAGGTTCGAAATCCTAAAACCCAATCATAACAATATCAACTATCATCCATAACTCAACATAATCATTATCCATTGAAATGAAAGCAATAAAAACTCAATATACCTTTCGGAACTCAATTCGAAACTTCGAACGATCGCGTGAGGGTACTGCCCACTTTAAAAGTTTTATTCGCGAGTTTCCTTCTATCCAAACTAACTTGTAACCAATAAAAA
This sequence comes from Dimocarpus longan, assembly GCA_022984855.1. Classification (NCBI taxonomy): domain Eukaryota; kingdom Viridiplantae; phylum Streptophyta; class Magnoliopsida; order Sapindales; family Sapindaceae; genus Dimocarpus; species Dimocarpus longan. The sequence goes on along the minus strand of CM041015.1, from coordinate 9,894,601 downwards.
CTAATCGAAACGTCAACACGAAAACAAATGGGACAGCACTTACCTCTATGTAAGCTATTCCTTGCTTCGAAATAGCTCCCACACGTCCACAATGGCAAGCAGCCCCAAGGATGATTCACGGCAGCAAGCAATCTCCTTCCTCTCTTCAAGAACGAGCTGTCATCACTCAAAAATGGCATTCAAAACCTTCATCCAGTTGCTGGCCCATGCACAAGACAGTCCTCTCAAGCTCTCTCTCACGACTGAACTCACATGCAAAACAGAACAGCCCTTCAATTCTCTCTCATGAGCTCACTTCCTTTGACAAGCCCCGTTCACCTTATCCTAGTACGTCCGGTGACCCGCCCGGTGACCCCACGGAGGACCTCCAGAGGATACCTGATTCAACTAGAAGGTTCCCGTGAAGCTAAGCCTTTTTCCTGATAACTTGAAATATAACTATACAAATAGTTTTGGTAACTCAGGATTTATATAAAAGCGGAAGTTTAAATATATTTTCATACATTCAAAACTTTATAGTAAGATTCAAATCAAGTAATTAAAACAAAAGACATCGAAGTAGAATTCAAAACAGTTTAGAATTCACATATAGATAGGTTTATAACTTTTTCAAAATATAGTTAATATAATTCAAGTGTTAATATTTACAATCCAAAAATATTTATAACAAAATTCGTAGATAAACACGCACATTAATTATAATGCAACCAAGTCTTGTTATTCGTGAGTCGGAGTTCCAGCGGCTGAAGCTGTAGCACCTAAAGCTGTACCTTGACCTGGAGAGTTTGATTTTATAAACATATAATAGGGTGAGATAATATCATCAGTGAGTGTTATAATATTCTAAATAAAATCCAGTTCGAAATAGTCACCTTCCTATTATTTATGAATTTATTCATAAAACATGATTGAATCATTTCACTTAACTTTAAACGTATTCATAAAACATAATTTATAAATTCGGAAACGAAATTCAGTAGCTTATATCATTTCAATATAACATAAACTTGTAAATTAAAATGGTGGTAAACGAATTAATAAGAATTCATTTCAATAAAACTATAGTAAATCAACCACCAATACTTAAATCGCCAAATGGTATACCTAGGCATATGGCAAAGCGGAATCCTACATCGCAAGGCCATATGATCGGTAACTAAGTAGTGGAATCCTACATCGCTCAGGTAGTAAGCTAGCTCATAATATACCCTAAGGAGAGACAGAATCCTACATCGCAACTCCCAAGCGGAATCTTACATCGCTTTAGGGTATTTAACCATTACCGATAACATCATAAAATCATCCTAAGGAATACCATAGGCTGGATAAAAGATTTATAAATAAGCTGCACTTCATATAAAATCCACATTTCATTCTTGAGCATAAAAATTCGTAAAGGAGGATATCATAATTAATATAATTCATATCATGACATATTTTATCATAGAATATAATGTCATGTAAAACTTCGTAACTTTAAAATCTTATAACATCATTTAACTTAAATAAACTCGCATGAAATCATAAGACTTAAAATAAATTCATTCATGCCAAAACGTTTATAAAATTCAAATGATTTAAAATTAAACAATAGTTTCAAAACAATTTAATAACACTCACTACTTGCTTCCAAATACTTATCACCACTTCCCGTTACGGGTCTCATCCACTCGTCGGTTCACCTACAATTGGTTTCGATCAAGATGTCGTTAAAACACGACTTGTGAACAAACTAATCTTACACCACACGAGGATTTTTCAATCACAACAATTCAAGTGATTATCTCCACATGACAACAATACAGAAAACTAATATTCGCACGCGAAGACTATCTCGAACCAATTCATTATCGCAACATAAACTACTCGAAATTCTACAGTTACAAAACCGACAACTATGCCATTTGAAACTAAAGTAACATCATCGACATCACATTCTAATGGATTCAATAAAAAGAAGATTCGAAACCAAACGAATAACATAAAACTTATGTGATTTCAACTAGTTATCGCGAATTATCGTTTTTAGCGTTTCGCGCGATTTTTTCGTTTCCAATTAAACTTATTGTCAATTACTACTCGTGACTTTACTTAAAACATGGCAAATGAATATTCAAATACTTTAAAGAACAAGCATGAAAAATATGGCAGCAAGCTTAATGAATATCCATTTTCGGTTTCAACTCCAAATTTCGACAATTTAACGATTTCGCGTGAAACAAAAACTATCCGATTAACTCAAATATATTTCAAACTATCCTAACATCAACTTTAACACTTTAATAAGCTTAATTACGTCTTGAGGCAGTGAGATAACATCATCAACACTTTCACATTCGACAACGAAAATCACAAACTAAAAACATTCGCATTCGCGGAAAACTCAACTGAATCGCTTAGAAACGATTTCTCAATATCCGGACGACTATCCGATACTTTAAAACACACTAATACTAACCATTTTCCATGACAACGAACTCGAATTTAAATTCATAACATAACAGCCCCTAACGTCTCCTATGACAGCCCGTAATCAATTTCAAAACGAAAATGACCGATGACAATTTCATTCCAAAACACAATTGGACAATAACGAGCGAACCTTCGCACTAACGAGGTTCTCAATCCTAAAGTCCAATCATAAATCATCACTTATCAACCATATCTCAATTCTAATTCACATGCACGCTTTAAAAATTACTCGAAACACACAACACAACCAAAGGGGACAGCACCTACCTCAACTCCAACTGTTTTTCGCTTCGAACCAACTCTCGGACAATTACGAAGACGAGACGACGCTTACGTAAGCTCACGACAGCAAGCAACACTTCCTTCCACCTACATGCACAAGTGCCAACAATCTAACTACACCTAACATTGATTTCAAGCTAAAAACATTTCAAGACAGCAATTAAATGACTCACACTGTCAGTTTTTCATGCCCAAAACAACCCCTCCTTGCTTGGATGTACTGTCTCCCCTCAAGAACAGCTCTCAATACCTGCTATCTTCCTCTCCAGATCAACTAGCAGCTGTACTCTCTTGATTCGGCTTCACCTCAGATCTGAACTGATGTTCTCGGCCTGACCTGACAGCTGTTCGGCAGCAACTACAACAACGACAGCTCACAATGACAACACACGGCAGCACCTGGTTCACGGCAGCGATGGCAACACTCCTTACGGTTTGACCCCTCCTTGCTGCATGCACGATTAGATTAGCTCCTGGATTGCTTAGATGCTACATGCAGCTACTGGCCTTGAAGGACTTGACAGGACCCGAACCAAACTTTTTCTAAGCTCTTGTCTGAAGGATCCTGCCGAGCACTTCAACGGACTTCCCGAACCTGACTTGTCTGATTTAGGAAATCCGAGAAGCGAACCTTTAGAATACTTTGCCGGTTTACTCGTTTTAACTTTAAAACTTCTTTGCTTTTTAAAATAATTGGGGTTTGTGGAAATTTTTCACGTTTCCTCAAAACAATTTTTATAAAACTTTTGACAGCACAACGGCTGTAATTTGAACATTTCCAAAATTTAACCTGCATAAAAATACACTTCGAACTATCCTTGATCACCTCCCAACTTCTTGTATTCCACAAACATGTAATTTCCACAACATGTTTCTTTTTTCTTTCACAATACGCATTTTCAAAATGAATTCCATAACACACATAAGTGTTAACATATACATAACAGACATATATATATCGTGTGTGAGTGTTTCCATTACATACATATCTCAAAAATATAAATATACAATTGCTTCCATATTCATGATTTATTTACATAATTATTTAGTTCTTTTGATGATATATTTAGGCAACACCCACCTATAAATGAGGATCCTTAAGCCACGAGGTTATTTATAACCACACCTGATAAAATGAGCGAGTTACACAATACAAATGAAATGTTAGTTCGTCATATAATAATAATATTATATAGTGGTACTCTACTTATATATATGTTGAAAGTTTCAATTTTAAAATCATTTCTAATAAAAGACCATGTGTATACTTAGGGTACTCTAAGCATCACGTAACGATTTTTCTACTAACATTAACGTGAAGCTTACGATAACATCTCGACCCCTACGTGCGGAATTTACTACGTCGCGACGTTGGGTAAAATGATCTCAACTATGGGCATCTACAACACGGAATTTTCTACATCGTGTATTATAGTGCAACTTCTCACTATCACTCACAACTAGGTACGAAATTTTCTACATTGTAGCCTATTGCAAGTAACTATAAATCTCGACAACTACGAGCGAAATTTTCTACGTCGCCGCGTAGTGCCAAACTCTAATGCTACGGTATACACATGATTTTTTTAACTCAACTTTACTTTAAACGTTTCAAAATAACAAAATACGTTACAATATAATTGGAAGTTAAAATAAAGTAAGTAAAGTATACTTACCTCAATCCGAGTAATAGCAACTTGATCGTCTCAATGAGCCTCTCGTGTCTCGCTTGCCTGCTCGTCTTCTACATGTCAATTTCTTATCATTACTTGCTTAATCACATAATTCAAAACTTAAAATAACATTTCCAATACACTTTTCTCTATTAACAACTCTTTACACTATAACTTTCCTAACTCGATTTTAACTTGACCGAGGCTCTCTACTTCCTATGTCTTTGTAAAAGTTTTACTTTTAGACCCCTAGGATCATCCCCATATGGTTCGTTTGGTCTCCGGAGGCTTAAAATAAAAAGTCAACTTTTTAATAAGCTGTTTGACCCACAAAAACAGATTTAAAACCGGCGCTCGTTTCCCATCCGTTTCTTTTTCTAGCATCTCCTTATCACATAACTAAGTCACCCGTCAAGTTTCGTCGAAAAATTCTATCGTTTACTATGTCAAATCTAGGAAAAATGCCCTGTTTTGGGCACTTTTCGATGCCATTTTCGCACCGAACGAGCGACGATGGTTTTTCTTTCGTATCTAAGCTTCTTTTACCTAATTATAATCAACTAAAGTCATTCCATGCAATACAAATTGCATTTGCATAGCTACTTCACCTATCGACTCTCCAACGGCACTATTTTGCGCATAACTTGCGCAATTTTTATCGGAATCAATCCGTTCCAAAACCTATAGTTTTCTATGACCCCTAAGCATCATTTGAGGTGTGGAACACCCCCATACATGTCAGACTTGGTCAGATTTTCTCTAGCTCATGGTTTGAGCTCGGGATTCCACTTTTACTCTATGATACTTTCTACGTGCATGATTTTGGCCATAACTTCGCCAATTTTTATCGGAATGATTCCGTTCCAAAATGAAAGGACCCAACCCAGATATCCCTTGAAGAGATCCGAGCGGAGCCCTCCCGGCACCCCACAGAATCCTTACAGTCATTAAGCAGGTGAGTTAACAGGACTCCGTGAAGTTAAGCTGTAAAACAGTTTCATTTCTTAATCATTAAAATTTCAGGGTGAAAAATTTTCGGCAGCACAACGGCTGTTTTTTCGACATTTTCAATTTTTTCAAAACACCTGTAAAACAATTAATAATATTTCAAAATGCATACATTCATTTCCACTTCCAAATGGGACCTCAAGTCCATCGCAAAATCCACATTTCAATGCAATTTGAGTCTTTAAAACTAAAACCATTTCAACTTAAAAGAAAATATTTCACATGCATGATAACGTAATTTAAAATTATAAAACTTAAATATTTACATCACATTAAAATCCGTTATACAATAAAATTTTACTTTGAATTCACAGTTTCGGTCGCCTGATAAGCTTGCCTACTCTTGAGCTGGAGATCTGCCGCCTAGAGGACTCGAACTTGCGCCTGAGGAATTTTTAAAACAAAATAAACAAGAAAATAATGAGCTAAAAAAGGCTCAGTGAGTGTTATGCAGTTCTAAATAAGTTTCCTTTAATACCCTTTTCAAAATCTTTTGAAAGAATTCAAGTTCCGAAACAATTTACGTAAACGTGAACTTCATGATATTACATAATCATTTTTATAAACAATTTCTTGAAAGCAATATGCAAGATTATAAGCATCATAAAATTTATTCATAACATAATCATAAGTTCATAAATAAACTCATAAAATCATAAATGAATCCTCAGTCATAAAACATATATCCAATGGGACCTGGGGAAATCAGGATCACCGCCCGGTCTTGGGTCACCGGTGGTGGGGACGTGCAATCTCAGTCATAACCACTATGCCGCGGTATGTTACCTCGCTGCACATAGGGCATCAGTCATAATAGTACCTTATATACGCGTAGAGGGCGACATGACAGACTCAATCCCCCCTATAGTTAGTGGACTTTCTCCCGACAGACATGCCATACGCGCAATAAGGCACTTCGGCCGCATAACAGTCATAATTCAGTCATAATGGGGATGGGTAGCCATTGGTTTTGAAATACATTATCATGCTAAAATAATATTTGTAAAGCATGTTCCTTCGCTTATAAAACGAAACATAAAAGCACATTTCAATAATAAGTTATACGATCAATATTACTTTAAATACAATTATAAACAATTCGAAGCGTATAACATTCCTGTAAAGCGTATATCATTCATATAAATTCATTTAAATGTTAAAACGTTTAATTCTTTCATGAAAGCATAGATATCATAGTGCAATAATTATTTCATAAAACAATTTACACTCACCGATTCCTAACTCACGGAAACGATCGAACTTTCTATTTTGCGCTACTTTTTCAGCTTGACTTTCCTTCGCCTTATCGATGCCTATATAAATTAACATTCTAACATAAGCATGCCGGAACTACGCTAATCGAATCTAGAGCAACATTATCGAAGCCATAATCTAATGGATTCAATAAAAAGAATAAGCGAAGCTAAACGAACAACATAAAACTTACGCGATTTAACTAACTATCGCGACTTATCGATTTTAACGTTTCGCACGATTCCTTGATTTCCAATTAAACTTATCGTCAATTTCTACTCGACTTTACATAAAACATGGCAAATGAAGATTCAAACACTTTAAAGCACAAACATGAAAAATATGGCAGCAAGCTTAAACAATATTCATTTTCCAATTCAACTTCGAACTTCGACAATTTAACAATTTCGCGCGAAACTAAACTATCCGATTAACTTAAACGTATCTCAAACTATCTTACCATCGACTTAACACTATAATGGGCTTAAACACATCTCAAGGCGGTGAGTTGACATCATAAACACTGGCATAATCGACAACTAAAATCATAAACTAAAACCATTCACTTTCGCAGAAAACTTAATCGAATCGCTTGAAAACGAATTCTCAATATCCGAACGATTAACCGATACTTTATACATACCAAAACTATCCATTTCTTATAACAACGAACTCAAATTAAAATCACAATCATATCAGCCCCTAATATCCCCTATAACAGCCCGCATTCGAATCGCAACAAAAACAATGATAACCATTACATTCCAAAACACAACCAAACAATTATCGAACGAACCTCCACACTAACGAGATTCGAAGTCCTAAACCCAAACATAACATTATCAATTATAATCCATAACTCAACATCATCATAATCCATCCAAAAGAAATTCATAAAACTCAATATACCTCTCGGAACTCGACTCGAAACTTCGAACAATTGCGCGGGGGTACTGCCTATAAAAACACTTTTATCCACGAGTTCCCTTCAATCCAAAATTGACATGCAAGCTATAAAATTCACTCAAAACATTTCAACGAAACTAATGGGACAGCGCTTACCCGACGAATGGGTTGAAACTGATCGGACACCGCTTCGAAACGTCTAAAACAGCAATTATTTTCTGCTTTCCGCTCTCAAAACAGCTTACTTTTCTCTCTAAATTTCCAATTACATGCTGCATGCAATAGCTTCTATCAAAACTACAATTAAAACCTTCAATAAACTAACATTTAACATCCTAAAACTACATCTACCAAAACCCAACAGCCACCTACTTCAATGTAGGTCACGGCAGCTTGGGTACCAATCTCAACAGTAGCTCACGGCAGCACCACAAAAGTGACGACAGCAACTTACCAAGGCAGCAGCAAGGACACGACGACAGCAATTGGCTGCTAGCAACCTCTCGCCAGCAACCTCACGCCACCAGTAGCTTCAACTCATGGCAGCACCCACCAGGCAGCAGCAACGCCTAAACGCCAGCAGCAGAACACTTCCAGCTCGGCAGCAACAGCCCACTCACAGCAGCGACAGCCTCACTTCACGCCAGCAGCTCACTCTCCTTGCTGCTCTTCACTTCACAGCCTAGATTCACTTCTCCTTGCTTCTGCCCTTGCATGCATGATCAGATCTGATCATTTTGGGGCTTGGACAGCACATGCATCAACGGAACAAGCTCAAACTTCTTTGCTCTTCATGGTTCAGCAGATGGCACACCTAGCTCTCTCTCTCCCTTCACGGTCTCTCAGATCAGCTTTTGGATTGACAGCCTTATGTTCTCTCTTGCTTGAGCTTTTGGAGCTAATGGAGAAGAGTGACTGATTACAAAAATCGAGCTACCCTTTTTAAACTCTCACACTCTCACGGTTCAGATTGCTCTCACTTCTCTCTATCCTTCGTTAATAACAACAATGTTGACCGAGCTTCCAGTTTTTACTTCACTTGCTTCCCTTTCACGATTTTTATATATATTAAATGCTTCTTTAATTGCTTCTCTTCTCGATTTTGATCGAGCACCACCTTTCAACTTTTGTTTCATTTTCACGTTATAATATATATTCATTTAATGTTTCCTTGCCATGTGTCAAGCCTTTATAATTCCTCTTTACCACTTGTCACCAATCCATTCCTCCTCTTTGCCACTTGTCAAGCATCAATCTTTCTTCATTTCTTAAATTGCCAATTGTCCTCTTTCTCACCTTTCCGCACACTCATTCCATTCTTTTATGTTTTCAGGCTCGAAACCATTTTCGATCCATCCGTCCAGGAATTTGCTTACGACTTGATTTTTGTCTTCGGGATTATTATTATTATTCTTATTATTATTTACTAACCTCGCATCCGCCTTACACTCTAAAATTAAATTTTATTACTCGAAAAATACTGATTCCGAATAATTTTGAACTTGAAAATTATATTTTTTTCCGATCGAAACACGACCCAATCAGAAAGATAATTCCCTCATCGACGATGAAGATTTTGCGTTTTACACAAAACCTATAGTTTTCTATGACTCTTAAGCATCATTTGAGGTGTAGAACATCCTCATATAGGTCAGTTTTGCCCAGGTTATCTCCAGCCCATGGTTTGAGCTCGGGATTACAAAAATTGGCACTATTTTGCGCATAACTTGTGCAATTTTTATCGGAATCAATCCATTCCAAAACCTATGGTTTTCTATGACTCCTAGGCATCATTTGAGGTGTAGAAAAACCCCAGATAAGCTAGAATAGGTCAGGTCAATGTCAACCCTTCATCTAGCTCGTGAGTCCCAACTTGGCTCTATGTTATCATTTTTCAATTCTAACTTATCTAGAGATTTTTAGGACATCAAATATATTTCAATTCAAGGTCATAAGCATCCAATTCGATGAGATCACATACCCCTTTCATGAGGCCGTGACTCACACATATTCACACATTCGTCAACTACTTTCATTTTGTATGATTTTTGTTTAAAAAATCTCTCAAGCATTTTATCAAACATATTATCCATCACTTAACTCACTCTCAACAAACTTCAAGCAATCTCTAGGGTTTCTTCATAAACCCTAACTCTAATTTCATGCATGATTTCCTACCATCAAAGTTACCCTTTTCCTTGATTAAGATTCTACATTTGCTTTAAAATTAAACTTTCATCTAAACACATCAAAAACTAATCACTACAACATATCCATAAAATTCCCAACTATCATTAACTTAAACAAAGTGATAATATCTCACCTTGTTGTTGCTAGGGATTTGCTATCCTATCTTGGATTTGTTCAAAGTTGGATTTGGAAGCTTCAAAATGACCTTAGGAAAGCTTGGTTTCACTTCTCCTTCTCCACTCTTCCTTGCCGTCACTATGTCTCCCACTCTCTCAATCTTTCTCACGGCATTTGTGTCTTGTTTTATAAGAATTTTGCTAAGTGTCAATTATATATATATGTGACTTTTGCAACAATGACCATGATGTCCCTTTTTTCTTGTAGTTGCCGTCCACTTCTTTTGTTTCATCTCATTTTGTTGCTTTTCTTGCTTGTTGACCGATCAATGAAGTGTCTTCTAAGTGCTCATCACTTATATGCATTTATAGCTACTTACATGAGACAAAAATGCCCTTTATACTACCACAAAATTTCCACTAACTCAACTCATGGAATTTTCCATAAAAGGGCATTTTAGTAATCCATGAATTAAAACTAATCATTTAGTCATTATTGCATGACAACTAATTTATGATAATTCATATTTAAGTTTTAATTTGTCATCCATTCATTGGTGCAATTCTAGTGACATGGCTTTGACTTTTATTCAAGCTCATTCTATGTAATACTCACACCACTCACGCCAAATCCATAAGTTAATTGGGTTTGAATTTCCAAATCACTTTGTATTCGTACCGGGGTCAGCCAAACGATATCTGACTTGCGATACGAAAATATAATCAACCTCAAATAATAATACAGGAGGCCTATGATTCGACCGTAACTCAATTCGAAGGTTTCTAATACTGTAAAATAATAAATCTAGGTGAGGGCTTACAGGATTACTCTCAGATCTGGTGGAGGACTGAATGGGGAAGGAGAGAATGGTGGTTCATGCTCAGATCAGCTCTCGGTTCTCTCTTTCACGAGCAGCACTCTCACTCTCTAACTCACTCTCTCTCGGTTTCAGCTTGCACTCACCTGACAGACTCTCCTTTGTTGCACACGGTTCACTTTTAGCTCACCTCCTTCTTGCTCTTCAATGAGCTGGTTGCACGCCCAAGCAGTCGTTCACAAGTCCTCATGAGCTGCCCTTTCTCCTTACATGCACGGGCAGATCTGGTTTTCTCCTTCAACTTTGCTTCATCTCGGTCTGCACAGCCCTTGATTTCAGCCTGGAAACCGAACTGACAAGAGAGTTTTGGCTCTCGATTTTTGGTTGAAGAATGGAGGCCGAATGGAGTTCTCTCCCTCTCTATTTCTTGCTCACGGGTAAGGATGATGAATGACTGAATATGGAATTATTTGCTTGATTCAAACTTCACTTTCAATTCTCTTTCTCAAGTCTCGGTTTTGTCTCTTGATAATAAGTGGTGACCGACTTTAGTTATGCAAGCTTACTTTACTTTATGAGAGCTTTTCACTTTTATTTTATATATTGTTTAATGCATAGCTTGACATATGGCACCCATGCAAATGGGATTCTTGCCACATGTCTTGCTATTTCCATGCAAGCCACCACTTATTTTATTTAATTCTTCCATGCATTCTCTCTTGAACTTCGAAATCGAATCCATTTCCGTCCATCCGTCCGGGAATCCGCTTTTAATCGCTTTCGCATTCGGAATTATTTTACAATTTCGAATCCATCTCACGAACTCGAATTTATTTTTATGATTCTAAAATAATTATTCTGAATATTTTCGGAATCGATAATTATATTTTTCCAATCGAACGCGATCCATCGGAAAAATATTCGCTCTCCAACGAATGAGGTTTTGGGTTTTACATCCTTGCGTGCATGTGCTGTCTTCCCTCAAGAACAGCTCTCAAATACCTGCTGTCTTCCTCTCCAGATCAACTAGCAGCTGTCTTCTCTTGATTCTGCTTCACCTCAGGTCTGAAATGTTTGTTCTCAGCCTGACAGCAGCTACTCGACAGTAGCTCATAACGGCAGCAACACCAGCTCACGACAGTAGCACCAGCTTACGGCAACACTTAGTTCACGGTCCTTCCTCTTGCTTGCATGCACAGCTGATATTCTTGGATCTGGATCTGCCCTTGCATGTACTCAGCTTGCTTCAGATCTGGATTTCTCCTTCAGCTTTGCTTCATCTCGGTCTCTCTTTCACTATCTCTCACTCTCTCGGTTTTTGGCTTGCCTTGTTTCCTCCTTTCATGAGCAGATCACTCTCTCACTTCACACTCTCGGTTTAACACAATGGATGATGAATGTTGACCGAATGGCTTTATTTGTCTTAAACCTTCACTTTCAATTTTTATATATTGTTTATTCCCTTTGATGACACATTGTCACCATGCATGTCTATCTCATGACACTTGTCCTTACTCATTCTTTACATGAACGACACGTGTCCATCATTCACCAACTTTTATTTTATCTATTTCTTCCATGCATTCTCCTATTTTGATTCCGAAATCGAATTCCGTTTCCGTCCGTCCATCCGTGAATGTGCTTGTAATTTAATCTCGGCTTCGCACACTAGGAATTATTTTTAAATTTCGAATCCGTCTCCACGAACTCGAAATTATTTTATTATTTTAAAATAAATATTTCGAATATTTTCGGACTCAGGAATTATATTTTTTCGATTGAACGCGATCCATCGAAAAGATAATTTGCTCTCCGACGAACAAGATTTTTGGTTTTACATTAATCACACTTAAAACACTCCAAAAGTTATTCAAACTCAAAAATAAATTCAAACACTAAAAATCATCCAAATACATAAACATCTCTATGTCACGCATGTACTAATATATGGCCAAATAAATTCATCCTCTTCATTTGAATTCAAAATCATATCCATACATCTTCAAAAATTCATTCAAACTCAACATCAACCCAATTACATTAAATCACAAAAATTCTCTACAAAACCCTAACTCTTACCTTACTTTTTCCCTTGACCCAAAGCTACTTGATGCTTTCCTTAACTTCCAAGCTCTAATAGATGACAACTAGCCTTTATCCATGCCAAAAATCCCATTAAAACTCATTAAATCACTAAACCTCAAAAACCCATAAAAATCACTATCAACTAACATCAAAATAACTCAATTTTTTTTCTTACCAAATCTTCTCTAACTCTCTTGATTATTTAGAGATGGAAACTAGAGCTAGAGAGGATGAAAACCCACTTGATTCATTGGCTTTCTCTTCTTCTTTTTCTCTTCCCTCTTTCGGCCTTTTCTTCCTTCATCTCTTGGCCTCCCACTCTTTTCTCTCTTGTTCACGTTTTCCCTCTAATCACCGACTTCCTCCTTTCTTTTAATTCATTTTCTCACTTAAATATATATAAATCTCCAATTTACTATTTTACCCTTAAACTTTATCAAAACTACAAAAATATCATCCATAGAATGCTTGACACGTGTCCTCATGCTTATCCACATCATCACGTGTCACATTTTCATTGGTTAAGCCTCTCAAGCTTATCTCTTTCTTTATATTTTTTATTTTTAACTTTTCCGGGACATTTGGATTCGGCTTTTTCGATTTTTAAAATCCTTTCAAAATTTATTGGAGCCTATATTCGGACTCCCTATATACTCTTAATAACCTTTATAACCCTTAAAAGTTATTCCATGCCCATTTTCAGGTCTCCGCTTTTCACTAAATTGCCCTTGGCGATTTTCAAATTTGCCCCGATTCGATCCAAATCTCCTTTGAAAGTGACGTCTGAGTTTCTAAAATACTTATTGAGCATTTTAATACTCATTTTGACACTTCTCAAAATTTTTGAATTTTTCGAAAATCCATCCGAATTTCTGGTTGGGTTCGAAAACTGCTCCGTTTTACCTCAAACTGACTTCTTTTCTATCCGATTCAGTTTTCGTAAATTCTAATATAATTTTCAGGACTTTAATATACGAAACCCATTTTTCAAAAATTACTATTTATACGGATAGTTTTCATCAAAAATACTATTCATCTGAAATAACTATTCATCAAAAATTTCACTTTTAATGATTTTTGGAATCTAATTCTCAAAAATCACTATTTACTTATCACTATTCATCTAAAAATAACCATTTATTACAAAATATTATTCATTCGGATATTCAAGGCGTTACATCTTTAATTTGAGCTCATGATTTCTCCTTACTCTTCTTTCGATCACCTCGCTCCCCACCCACACTTAGGGTCTTTTAAGAGAGCAATTCATCAATATAAATCAAATCAACGAATCTAAAATCAAGAATAACTGTCCCTACATACTCATGAATGTTTTTACATCGCTTCACACACCCATTTCCATTTTAACCACCTTAACACTTAAACTTTCGATTTTAAATTTTTCTTTCATTTGTTTGCTACCAAATTAACTCAAACACATTTCAAATCTCACACAAACCATTCAAACCTTTAAAATCACTTCAATATATATAAAAACTCAACTTGACCACATACTAATATAAATTCTCATCACTTCATTCACTTGATTTTCCTTCCGTAATTTGACTTAAATTCATATAAAACTTCATATAAACATATCAATGCATCAAAAGAAATTTAATTAGACCAAATACCCCATATTACCCACATACTAATATATCACATCCAATTAATCCCAACTTTATTTTCCTTCCATAAGCTCAATTCCACGCAAGTCAAAACCACATAAAACATCATCAAAACACTTTTAATCATTCAAAATTCAACATATCACATAAAATCTCTACACTAACCAATTTCATCAACAAACTATCCAACCAATTCATTTTTATTTTCTTCACACAAACCAACTCAAATTCACTCAAATTTTTCACATAAAATTATCAAACATCAAAAAGCTACACAGTCTCCAACACACACACCCTTGGCCGAACACACATACACACCTCTCATCCATCATTTTTCATTTCCAATCACATCAATCACACTCAATTTATTTCAAAACTCATTCAACACCCAAAAATCAATTCAAATACTGAAATCCATTCAATTACACAAAGTTTTCCAAATTATACACATACTAATAATAACCAAAACAATTTATCCTCTTCATTTCAAACTCAAAATCACATCCAAACATATCAAATAATCCTCAAATATTCAACTAAAACCTTAAACTCAAAAATCAATTAAATTTCTACAAAAATCACATCCAAACCCTAACTCATACCTTACTAATTTCCTTATCCCACACTTGCTTGGTGATTCCTTTCCTTTCGAAGCTTAATTTGATGATGATCAACCTTGATTTATGCCATATAATTCATCAAAATTCATTAAATCACCAAACTAAAAAAAAAACCATCAACTAAACATAAATCTAATTCAACTTACCCTCATTTTTTCTTATGAAATCTTGATGAGTTGGAAAGGTTGGAGATGTTAGGTCACCTCTCTTTCTTTTTCTTCCTTCCTCCTCCTCTATCCATTGGTTGCTTTTTCCTCGTGTTTATTTCTTCTTATTTCTTTTTAATTTTGACTTTTCAGGGACTTTTTTGGAATCATTTCAAAATTTATCAGGGCATATATTCGAACTTTCTACATACTCATAGTAACCTTCAAAACCTTTAAAAGTCAATCCATGTTCATTTTCGGCTCTCCGTAATTCACTAACTCGCCTTTGGCGATTTCTGAATTGGTTTCATTTCAATCCGAATCTCTTTCGAAAGTGTCATTTAAGTCTCTAAAATACTTCTTGAGCATTTTAATACACATTTTAATACTTCTCTAAATTTTTAAATTTTCCAAAAATTCATCTGAATTTCCAATCGAATCCGAAAACTGCTTCGTTTTATCTCAAACTGACTTATTTCTGATCCGTTTCAATTCTCGTCAATTCTAATATAATTATCAGAACTTTTAATATACAAGACCCATTTTCAAAAATTACTATTCATATGAAAACTTTTCATCCAAAATTACTATTCATTAAAAATTTCACTTTCAATTATTTTTGGGAGTCGATTTTCAAAAATTGTTATTCACTATTCATCCGAAAAATCACTATTCATTTTGAAATACTATTCATCCAGATATAGGATAAATTTGGGGCGTTACAATCAAATCACTTCTCTAATACCTTGCATTAAACATTAAATTGAAACATTTATACTTAAAAATCTCACCTTGGCCAAATTTTCATGCATACTAGCTTTCTTGATTTTGTTCTCCCATCAATTCCAAGGCTTATTGAGGCTTGAATCCTACTTGTATCAATGCCAAAAGTTCAATTAATAACTCAAACTAGAAAACTGAACCAGAAACTCATGCAAACCTATAAAACCTAACTTAATCCTCATTTCTTCACTTTTCTCTTGCTTAATCCTTGATCTAGCACCATCTAATGTGAATCCATCATGTTTGGCTTTAAAAGGGACCAAAAATGACTTGATCTTGCTTTGTTCCAAGGTGGTCGAATGCCCTCTCCTATGGTGACCAAAACTCTCTTCTGTCCTCTCAAGTTCTCTTTCAATTGTTCTCTCTATCTCATGCATAAGTGCAAACTTATATAGGTCTCCCAAATTTTGTGTTTGAATGACCCATTTGCCCTCCAACTATTTCCATATTTTCAAGCTTGTCCTTTGTTACATTATAAAGCATTTGATTGGTCCATTTCCTAACCATCCATTAATCAAACAAAACTAATTACTTTAATCACATGGTCACATAATTAACCCACACTTTTTCACTTTTAGGTGGCAATCTCTCATTGGCTAACTTTGCATAACATGGATCATCATTTTTGACCTCCATATGTCATTCTTTTATTGGTTTATTTTACATGACATGAATTTGTGTTTCTTGGTAACAATTTCTTTGTGAAATGTCTATTTTACCCTTTAATATATTTAATTCACATTCATGCTTAAATAAATTTAAAAAATATTCTATGGTCATCCAATCATCAAATTGATTATCTAATACTCTAATTCAATATAAGACCTCTTAATTGCATGCTTTAAAAGAATTTCAAATGGGTGTAAAACCATTAATACCCATTATTCTCCAAAAATGGTATTTTCGTCCAATAAACTTATATTCACTTAAAACCTACTCAAATTGACTCATTTTCAATCCGTTTCAGTTTCTCTAAACTCTACTACTTATTAATTTTCGATTTTTGGGGTACGTTTCCCAAAAATCACTATTCACACGATATATTATTCACATAAAAATACTATTCATACGGATACACTATTCATAAACAAAAAAGAGATTCTGGGCTTTACATTTTCAAAGTGGTATTATATCATACAGTCATTGGTTTTTACCAATTCTAATCACCTCATCTGTCTCATGTTTAATTCTTTTTAAGTAAACAAGTATTGTAGACTCTTATGATCCATAAAGATCTGACAAGGGACGTCATACAAGTAATGTCTCTAAGTTCTTAGTGCAAATACCACGGCTGCAAGCTTTAAATCATGGGTAGGGTAGCTCTACTCATGTTTCATTAACTGCCTGAAAGCATATGCTATAACTTTATCATTATGCATCAAAATGCAACCCAAACTATCACGACCCGGGCCCTAGGCTGTGGCAGAATCGTAAATATTAATAAATAGAAATTTTCAATTTTTAATAATATAAAGAAACTTTTCCTGTTTTGGATACTTCGGAGTACCAAAATAAAACATTGTGAACGATGAAACGAAATATTCAAAAACACTCTAATTTAATCCCAAAGGGGACCATTTCCACAGATATGTGAACACTTGCTAGAAATCATAGATTCAGAGTAAATAATAAAATCATAAACACTTAGTCGTGCAATCAACTTATCATAATTAAGCATTCACATTCATTCAGAATCTCAAATGAAATTCCAACACTTTGGTGTTCTTAACACAATGTCTTAAATGCATCGAATGCAAGTCCCTTAAATGAGTTGCAAGGGCATTCAATTTCAAATACCAAACTTGAAATGAAATAAACTAAATATCCATATCACGGGCATAATCCTTGATTTCCTTGGTCCTCTACCTAATCCGCCTGAAGGCCACCTAAATCACCCTGCACATTTCCTATAAGGGAAAAAAATAAAGGAGGGGTGAGTTAGTGCTCAGTAGGATTTCATTCCCGATAAGGTTTTGGAAACCGCTTTCTAAAATCATTAATAAAACTCTACATGCTTAACTGTTTAATAAATTCAATAAACCATTTCACAAAATATATAGGCCACTAGAATAGTTATACAACATTTAGGTGTTTATATAAAGTCATATTATTTTCACAACAAGGTAAATCCCGTCCCCTAGTCATATACTCGGTGGCCTATAGTTTTCAGTAAATTATTTTGAATAAAAAAAATAACATTTGGCACACCGTGACCTTAGTAGCAATATCAGAAAATACCCTGCACAATACCCGCGCAGTAACCCCGACATAAAGTCATATCATATGAATAGCAGAAAATACAGTGACCTAGTAGCCATACCAGAAAATACCCTGTGCAGTAACCCGCGCAATAATTTCGACATAAAGTCGTATCATATGAATAGCTATTGATAGCATCACATAATGACTAGGACGGTGGATTTTCACCTTGTTTAAGTTAACAAAACGTTTCGGATGGTTTACCATGCAAACAATACAATATATATATAATTTGATATTTTGAAAGCTTTCTTTTTTATTTATAAAATTTCGACAGCATAACGGCTGCTAATTCAATAAGCCAAAATTTATAAACCTGTCATAAAGCCACAAATTTTCACCAAACAAACCACAGATACTTCCAAAAGCAATCCACAATATATATCCGCATATAATCAACATGCTTTCAAAATTATACATATATATTTTAAATAAATTCCATTTTAACATAAAAATTACTAAAATATTAGGATAGAACTCCTACCTCAATACAAGTTATTAATCACTCCAAAAACCTCGATTTCTAAAGTAATTATCGCCGTTCCGGATCGAATCTATAAAGTAACGCAATATAAATAATTTTTAACACGGTTGCCCGATAGGTAAAATATCCCTAAAAATGGATTCTACACTTAAAAACGAGTCCGTAGACGTGTCCAGAACTAAATTTCGAGTTCGGGAGGTCGAATAACTCACCTTCGCCGTACGTGGCGATCAGCGACGACTTTTCGACGACGGATTCTGACGACCACGGCGGCGGGACATGTGGCTAGGCGGGCTTTGTTGTCCTCGACACGCTGGTCATGAAAATGGGGTTGGTCGGAGTCGAAATAGCCTAGTTTCGTCGGGATCTAGAGAAATAAAAGTTGGTTAATGGTAGAACTTCCTCTATTGAAACAAACACCCAAACGATAATAAAACTTGACAAAACTGGTGCCTATAGAATCTATGTCGCACAAGCTTTCCAACGGTACCAAATTTGGTCAAAACGGAGGTCGGATGAGATCAGAACGACAAGTCAAAGTTGAGCTCGTGGGAATAGAGCAGCTAGAGAGAAAATGAGGAGAGAGAGAGAGAAAGTAACCGACTGAAGGTTGAAAAAGACTGTGTAATCTGATCAAATTACAATTTGACCCCCTCAACTACATAAAAATTACAATTTTAATTAACTCTTTAACCCTTACACTTTTACATAAATTTTTATAATATTTTCAATTTCATCCCTTGGTAAAATTTGAGGTTTTACACAATCCCTGTCTCGAGACATCACTATACACAATAAAACCTTTCATCCCCATTAGCAATGTAAGTATAGAAGCTGATGTCAGTCTTTTTTTTAACTTATTAAAACTTTACCAACAGGCATCTGACCATTCAAACTTTTCTTCTTTTTTCGTCAGTCTGGTCAATGAAGCTGCTATTATGGAAAACCCCTCAACAAACTTTTTGTAGTAGCCTACTAGCCCGAAGAAGCTCCTGACTTCGATCACATTTGTGGGTGGTCTCCAGTTTGTAATGACTTATATCTTCTGGGGATCCACACTGAGTCTTTCAACTGAAATAGCATGACCCAAGAAAGCAATTCCATTTAACCAAAACTGGCACTTACTTAACTTAGCACTATAACTTGTGTCCCTATAGTGTCTATAGCACTATCCTGATGTGCTCTGCTTGCTTCTCATGACTGCCTGAATACTAGTATGTCATCAATTAACACAATCATTAACTTATCTAGGTAAGCTCGGAAGACCCTATTCATCAGATCCATAAATGCGATTGGGGCATTCATCAACTCCAAGGGCATAACTAAAAACTCGTTATGCCCATATTGAGTCCTGAAAATAGTATTCGAAACATCTTCATTCCAGACTTTCAGCTGATGATAACTCGATCTCAGGTCAATCTTCGAATACACTCTGACCCCTGTAACTAGTCAAATAAATTATCAATTCTCAGGAGCGAATACTAATTTCATATTGTCACTCTGTATAAATACCTATAGTCGATACGTAACCTTAAACTCTCATCCTTCTTCTTGACGAACAAAACTGGAGCTCCCCATAGAGAAGTGTTGGGTCTCACAAAACCCTTATTGAGCAACTCTTCCATCTGTACTTTTAACTCTTTCAACTTGGCCAGAGCCATTCTGTAAGGAGTGATCGAGATCGACTTAGTTCCCAGCGTCAAATCTATCTCAAACTCTATTTCTCTATATAGAGGTAAACTTTGAAGATCATCTAGAAATACATCTGAGAATTCTGTGACCACCGGGATATCTTCTAATCGAATCTCATCATTTTTTTGTTCAATCATATAAGCGAGGTATCCTTGATACCCTTTATGGAGCATCTTACTCGCTGTCATAGCTATTATAATACCAGTGACAAGTACTTTCCGTATCCCACAGAATAGTACCTTTGATTCCCCTGATCTGACTAGTCTAATCTCTTTCTTATAACAATCAAATGTGGCTCGATATTTTGGACAGTCAATCCATCCCTAAGATTACATCAAATCCTAAATATTTAATACAATCAGATTTGCCGAGAACTCCTTGCCTTCTATCACTATGTTACTACACAAAATTACTTTTTCAGCTAAAAGTGAGTCTCCAACAAGGATGGTGACTACTACACCACAATCTAACGACTGTAATTCCACATTTGCTTTAGCAAAAAAATGCACGAACGCAAAAGAATATGTAGCTTTGAGGTCTATTAACACATAAGCATCTTGATCAAAGACAGAAATCACACCAGTAACTACCTCCGGAGCGACATCCGTTTCCTGCTAAGAAACGACAAATACTCGGGCCTGTGTGCAGGGTCTACCTAGCTGACCCATAGGAGGTACTCCTCTACACCCTAAACCTCTACCTAGAGCTGTGTTACTCGACCTTCTAGTTTGAGAGCCTTTACCTCCCTGTCTTTTAAATGCTCGTGTTAAGACCGAGTCCTTCATGCTTAGGAATATATATATATATATATATAGATAAATATGTTAAATGCAATCGTATATTTTAAATACTCCACCGTTGTGAGATATTTCTTATATATGATACAAGTGGATAATTATAGGTCTAATAAAATGTTTATGAGGTTAATTTGATTGATTGATAAGTGTGGAATATTTAAGATATGTTATTGAGAGAAATAATGGTTAATATTATCGATATTACAATTGTTACAGAAATTGACGGAGTTAACGTATTTATTTTTATGAGATAAAATTAAAATGAGTAATATAAGTTTCGAAGGATTAAAAGAGGTTATTAGGGAATGTTAATTATAAGTTAAAAATGAGTAGGGATATGTTTGGAAAAGAGTAAGAGAGAATAATAAAAATGTTAATAAAAGAGGGGTAAACATGAAAAACTTTGGTGGAAAGTTAAACTGGCATAATTGAGAAAAGATAAGGGTTGTTTGGGAAATTTGTTAAGAGATTAATTAGATATTATCTTAGCTCAGATCTGGAACAGGAAATGCACAAAAATCAGACCCGTAAAATAGAGGAGACAGCAGAACCGAAACCTCCTCACTCGGCAATCTCATCTCTCTCGACAGCCAAGTGAAGAAGCGAGAAGACCAGTCATCAAGGGGTGTTATCTTGGTCAGATGAAGGCTGAAGAAGCTGTGTAGCAACCGATTTCAGTGCAAGAAAACCAGATCTGGACGTGAAGGAGCCGACCAGAACATGAAGATGAGCTGAAGTCGCGACGGGCTGGTGAAGGCATCCGGCTGGCCGTGAAAAAGGGGACAGATTCGGGTCAATTGAAGCAAGCTATGGCTGAGATGAAAGCAACCATGTGAAGCCATCTGATGGAGGTTAAATGCAGGGGTAGGCGTGAAGAAGATGATGAGCAGTAGGTAAGAGAACTAACCTGATTTTGTGAGTTGTTTTCATGAGTTTAAAGCTGTCCATTTCGAGTCTTTACTGATGTTGGGTGTAGTTCCAGTTGAGCAAGCTGAAATGGATGGTTATAGATGTCGTGAGACTCTCAGAACAGTTGCTGGTATCAAACTCAAGTAAGTATGTTGGGTTTAATTGATTTTGCCTCATGAAAAGCTGAAATGGATTGAATGATTTGTGTAGAGTTTATGTGAAGTGTGTGTGTGCCGTGAGTTTGGTGATATGGAAAGAATGGGTGTGTTCTGTTTTGGCAGTATGTGTGTATATGTGTAAGGGTTGTATTTTGGTTGGTTAAATGAAAAATTAATTAATTATTAAGTATATACGTGCATGATGGAATGTATTTCCGAGTTGGAACCGAAGGAAAATCAAGAAAAACGTTGTGCGTGTACTTTTCGACAAAAGTAAATGATAGCTGCATATGTGGTTGCATTTATGTTATTTTAAGTTGATTTTAAGGTCCTAAGTATGTGCTTACATGTGTATTTGAGTGTGATTAAGTCTTAGATAATAAATTTCATTGTATGGAACGCATTTAATACTCAAAGGTAATCACGCGGACGTATTACGTACAAGCTGTCCCATTTATATTTTATTGTGTTTTGGTGATTCCAAGTGTGTAATTAAATGTGTTTGAGCATGAAAACTTTATGGAAATGAATGGTATAAAATAAGGGCTAGAAATGGGTTGAGTTATGGTTTAATTAGTTTTAAAGAATTCTATTAGAGTTTATATTGGAATGAAGTAGTAAATAAGTTAGTGATTTAAACGTTAGGTGAATTGGAAGTTTCTCTAACGGACATCGAGACGTGTAAGGGGTGAAGAGAGTTCCTCGAGTTGAAAGTTACCGATTGGGAAACGCATCGTGAGTAGAAATCTATTTTTTCCTTAAGCTTAGTTTGTTTAAAGCTTATGTTAATGTTATATGCATTTACTTCATTATGTAATTAATTTATATATTTTAATATAGTTGGATCCTATTATATGAATTGTTAAAGTAAATATACTTTTATGTAAAGAAATTATGAAACTTTAAAGTTTTTAAGCTTTTTGCCTTAAAAGCTTAAAAACTAGATTATTTGAGAATATCTAGAAAAAGTATTTTCTTACGCCGATGGTTTACCCTAGCCCCAGTTAAGTACCCAATAGAATGCCCTATGCGTGTATGGTAAATGTGAGAGAGTTACTAACTGAGAGAAAAAGAGTCAATTGAGCGACCTTCTGCACGTATAGGGTAGTGTAGTTTAAACCGATTGTGTAGGGGTAACGCGTGCCCAGAGTCGCACATCGGTAACTACACAGGGTAGATTCCCTAATTCCTAGTGGTTTAGCTAGAGATTTATGCGGCCACGACAGGAGTAGTTTCCCTGGGTTACCATCAAAGCGAGAAATAATAAAATTTTAGAAAGAAATTCAAAATGAATTTCAGAAATAGTTTTAATTGAAATGAATAAAAGAAGTATTTTAGAAAAATACTTTAGTTTATAAATCTGTTATTTATTTATCTCACTGAGTTATACTCACCGCTTGTGTGCTATGTATTTCCTAAAATTATCTCTCAGGTGTAGGAGCGAGTCGTCTAGCTGACGAGGCTCAGACCGACGCGCGGGTTGACTGACGGACGACTACATTCCATTGTATAGCTCATCTTTTGTAACATGCATGTGTTGTATGTAAATTATAGTATAAATATTTGTAAATATAAATCCCAGATATTGGATGCACGTTTTACGATGTGTTTTTGAAAAGAAAATCCTAGTTCTACATTAAATTTTGCAATTATAATTATTGTGTGTTGGAGTTGATTTTGAGTAAGGGCCGGAGGCCCTTGGTAGTTGAGATTTATGAGAAATAGAAGTATTATTAAATTGTTTTTAAATCTACAGGGTGGCATAGTCGAATATATAGTCGATATGTTGCCGGATTTTTATTAGAAATTTAACAAATTAGTTTTAAGTATGTAAGTCACGGTGCTCCGACGGGGTTTCTTCGAGTCAAAAGTAGGATTCATTAGAGTTCTGTCGGAATGCTACGGGATATTTCACGAATCCAGAGTAGGGGATTCGGGAAGGGTCCCGTCAGCTCGTGTGGATGCTAAGGGTTCGGCCTCTGAACTTGGTGGTGGCTAAGTGTGTGTGAGACATCGAACCTTGTGCCTTATGAAAAACATTTTTCAATAAATAGTACCAGTGAGTAAGGCGATTCGAAAATGGTGCTAAGGGCTAATTTAGGATCCGACTAGACTAGTATGACTGAAAAGGGGATGTGCACAACCCAAGATATCATTTTCATGAAAAATAAAATTTTTCAATGAATAATATTTTCGGATAAATAAGGTCCGTGTGAATAGTGATTTTTGAAAAACGGATCCCGTAAATTAAAAGTTCCAAAATAGATATTGGAGTCTAATAAAACTGAAGCGGATTAAAATAAGTTCGTTCGAGTAAATTTTAAGAGCTCCAAAGATTATCGGATGGAAATAGTTTTTTTTAGAGAATAATGGGTATTAATGATTTTACATCCATTCAAATTTTTTTTAAAGCATGCAATTGAGATGTCTTATATCTAATTAGAGCATTACATGGACAATTTGATGATTGAATAACCATAGAATATTTTTGAAATTTATCCAGGCATGAATGTGAATTAAATACGCAAAAAGGTTATTGATGAAATTATAAAAATTGTTAGAGGGGTAAGTTATGTAAGAAAAAGAAATAGAACTCTCGAAAAGATAGGATAGGAATTATGGGATTTTTTATGGCAATTTATGGAAACAAAACAATTTTCTAGAAAGGGGTAAAGATGTAATTAAAGCATGATGGCAAGGGTATTTTAGGAAATAAAAGAATTCTCTAGAAAGTGGCAAAAGTGTAAATAAAGTGATAAGCCAAGGGTATTTTGGAAAAATCCTAAAGTGTAAAGATAAGGATGACATAGGGGTAATTTTGGAGACAAAATAACTAGATAGTTGGACTTTGGTTGCATTGGAATGGAATTGGTTGTTAGATTTCAACCAATCAAATGCTTCCATTTCTAACTAATGGCAATTTTGTAAAATCAAAGTTAGTTTGGGGGCAAATATTAGAGCAATTGAAGGCTATATAAAGTGCAAGTTAAGTGGAAAAACAAAAAAAATAAGTTGCAAGAGAGGAAGAGCGGTTCGGCCAAAAAAGAGAGGCCAAGGACAGCAGCTGTTCTAGATGGTTTTCACACCATTTTTGAGTGGATTTCAAGCCCCCATAGTGTTGTATACAAGCCTATGAAGGTTATCCAGTAAGGGTCAGTGGTTTTCAAGTGAAAAACTTGAGTTTTCATGGTGATATTGTGAGAAAAACGTGATTCAAAACTGTTCAAAATTTCTGCTAGTGATATTGATGGAAAATTTATGCATGGATTTAAGGTTTTAAAGCATCAATCTTGTCGGGAAAGCAAAACAAATATTCAAGGCTATTTTGGTAAG
This sequence comes from Dimocarpus longan, assembly GCA_022984855.1. Taxonomy (NCBI): domain Eukaryota; kingdom Viridiplantae; phylum Streptophyta; class Magnoliopsida; order Sapindales; family Sapindaceae; genus Dimocarpus; species Dimocarpus longan. The sequence continues at coordinate 9,868,988 of CM041015.1, read as the reverse complement.
CAATAACTAAGCTAATTTTGTGATTTCAGGTGTGTTTGGTGTTATTTGTGATGATAGAATACTGTCATGGTTATTGGTGTGACTTTGATTGAATTTTTAAGTGAGAAACTTGAAGAATTTTTGGTGTAAGTGTGATAGGTTGCACAACCAAGGAAAATGATGCATGATTCATGTATGTTTGATGTGTTTGAATGAAGATTATGCATGAAAATTGAGCTAGGATATCAAGTGGAAATGTTGAAATAAGAAAACTAGAAATTGGTGGATTAATTTGCTTGTTTTAGGCTATCATAATATAATGTTAATGAATAATTGTTTTGATTGTTTTAGCATGGTCTAGTTGCAGTTTTGATGATGATTTTTATGTGAAATTGAAAGGAAACAAATTAGATAACAAGGGATGTGTATTTGGCCAAAGTGAGTACAAAAGAGGTGCAAGCTATCTATGAGATTTATGACAGCTTATATAACACCCCTCTCGCGATTCCCATTAAGATAGAAACCGGTTCGAAGGATGTTACCTTTCTTGTTAAAAATTCATTTATTAAAACGTCATTAAAAATGTTTATTTTATTTCACATAATTAATCATTTTATTTTATAAAAAATCCGGCAGAATTTCCTTTGTTTTTCTCAAAATCCAAAATTTTAGATCCTGCAAGAAAAACGATAACATTTCCAAAATTTTCTTTTCTCAACTTCCATTTCAGACCCTCCATCTGACTCCTAAAATCACTTCACCACACAACCATTTATAATATACAACTTTTATTAAAACTCAGTTTAATCGAAATGAAATACAAACTAAAAGATAATTAACAATTCATTTACAAAATCAAGTTACAATTCAAAGAAAATTTTCTTTCTACGATTTATATACATCGTCGTTTATAAAACGTCACGACTCCAAATACATGTACATGCATTGTTATATATATTAACCTCACTATACAATACCAAAAGAATAGTTATCAAATGTGAACGAGTTGTAACTCGCAAAAAGCGCGATAGATATCTTCTCATCTGTCTCTATCTACAATACCCGAATCTCAACCTGAGCGTGGACAATCCAACGCGCTAAGTATTTTTAATTAGTAGGTGTACACTTAATTTAAAAGTTACAAAACTTTATTATACATCAATATAAACTCACACTTTCGACATTTTTCAAGTTTTAGAATATAACAAAATATACAGAGAATAATTAGTAAACCTAAAAAATCACACTTAACAACAATTTCTTAAACTTTGTATCAAAATTTCACCAATTGATCAATTCATCCACAATTACACAAACAAAGTGCATAAATTTATTTCTTTGCAATTACAATTCACATTATTTTCATCAAATATTTTTCAACGCTCTTGAAAATTGTAACATTTCTTAAAATACAAATCGTAAATCAATATTTCACAAATTTTCAAACTTTTACAAATAAAATTTCAAAGAATTCAATTTACAAGTTATTGCACACATAATACACAACAGTTATTATTTTCATCCACGTTAACATGGTTTTCTTTTATATTATTCAGTGCCCTTCATAAACTCTGATACTATACAATGGACCGGATTCAGGTCTCTTGGCATCGGCCACTCAATCGCTACCTGCCAAAATAAACAGTGTCCCCGGTATCGGCCACTCAATGACTACCCACCAGGATGCATATCACAATCGGTTTTGACTTCAGGACTGGACACTTAGTGTCTCTCATAATTTATCCGTCGAGCACTGTGTATCAGTGTAACGGCGCAGTACTACTAATCCACCTTATTGGTTAGCCAATTTCCAATCCCCACCTACCAATGTTCAGGTTTACTCAGACCTTTGATATTTTTCAATAATTACAAAATTATCAAATCAAACATAATTTTAAATCAGATAAATATTTAATCAAGTATTTTTATCTATTTTTCAAAATTGTTCAAAGCATCGTTCTTTGTCATTGCAAATGATCATTTTACCCCTCATTTTAACATCAAAATGTAATCACAACTATCCTTTTTCTTTTCTCATACATATTCAGTTAAGGGGTAAAATTTGTAAACTTTTTCTTCCGAATCATTAATTCAATCCATACTTTACTCAAACATCATTCCATCGACACAAAATTAAGCATGAAATGAAAAAAATACCCTTGGATTCAAAACTCACACATATTCGGCCAATGAAGGGGGTTTGGAAAACTTTCTTTTCAACTCAATAATTTATCATATAAATCAATCAGATATCATTTAATTAACATGTAAATAAGTTTAAAATGACAAAAATACCTCTAGGTTTCTCTTTAGTGTATATTCGACCAAAGCATTTCATTTTCAAAATTTTGTTTCCAATTTATTTTCCATTCCAAAAATCATTCAAAACACACTTCAAATAACATATAATAGCATTCAAATACAGTTACAAAATCAATTGTACCAAATTCAAGAAATTTTAAAATTTTTATATAATAAACTTTGCTAATAAAAGTAAATTTCCAAAGTAAGTGTACACAAACCTTTTTGGACTTGCTAATGGTTATTCCACACCTTCAATTTGAGCTTGTAACTACTTTTGCTCCTTCTCAAAGTCTCCTAGAGCTAAATCCACACCTAGATTCAAGAATGCAAAATTTATCCATCTTTTTAATTCTCTTAATTTTAGCCACTCTAAATTCATCCCAAAACATCAAATAACTCATTCAAACATTCATATCAACTCCATTACATGCAAAAACACAAATTGTCCATATACTAATAAAAATTCTCATCACTTCATTCACTTGATTTTCTTTCCATAATTCAACTCAAATTCATATAAAATTTCATATAAACACACCAATGCATCAAAAGAAATTCAATTACACCAAATACATCATATTACCCACATACTAGTGTATCGTATCTAATTAACTCCACCTTTATTTTTCCTTCTATAAACTTAATTCCATGCAATTCAAAACCACCTAAAACATCATCAAAACAATTTTAATCATTCAAAATTCAACACAACACATAAAGTCTCTACACTAACCAAATTCATCAATAAACTTTTCAACCATTTATTTTTCAATTTCTTCACATGAACCAAATCAAATTCACTTAGATTTTTATATAAATTCATCAAGCATAAAAAAACTACATAATCTCCACCACCAACCCAGAGCCGAACACTAACACACACACACACCCTTCATTCCTTTTTCATTTCCAACAACATCCACCGTACTCAAAACATTCCAAAACTCTTTCAACACCCAACAATCAATTCAAATACTAAAATCTATCCAAATACACAATTTTTTTCAAGTTACACACATACTAGTATATGGCCAAATAAATTCATCCTCTTCATTTCAAACTTAAAATCACATCCAAATGCATCCATTAATCATCCAAACATCAAAACTCAAAATCAATAAAATTTTCATCAAATCCATAACACAAACTCTAACCTTACCTCACTAGATTCTTGACCCAAAAAGTTCTTGTTGCGTTCCTTTATTTCCAAACCCAATTTGATGATAATCTACTTCAAAATACACCGATAATCTCATCAATATACCAAGTTATCAGTTACCCATGGAATCCATAAAAATACCATTAAATAAACATCAAAACAATTCAATTTTCTTACCAAATCTTCTCCAACTCTTCTTGATTATTTGAGAGTGGAAACTAGAGTAAGAGAGAGTGAAAACCCACTTGGATTCTATTTTTTCTTTTTCTTCCTCCTTCTCTCGGTTTTCCTTTCTTTTTTTTTCTCTCTCTTTTCTCTCTTTTTCTTTCTTCTCTCTTGGCCTTCTCTCTTTCCCGGCTTCTCTCATGACCTACATTCCTTCATTCATCTCATTTCACACTAAAATATATATCATTCTCCAAATTACAATTTTACCTTTAAAAACTTTCTCAAAACTATAAAAATGTCATCCATTAAATTGTGACAAGTGTCCTCATCCTTATCTCTAATGCCACATCTCACATTTTCCTTGTTTGCTTGCCCCACAAGCTTATCCATTCTTATCTCTTTTTAGTTTAATTTTTTCGAGGTGCCTGGATTCGGATTTTTCTGGACTTTTTCGAAATCCCTTCAAAATTTATCGAGGCCTACATTCAGACTTCCAACATACTCCTAGTAACCTTCATAATTTATCGAAATCCCTTCAAAAATTTTTTCAAAATCCTTTCGAATTTCCGACGGATCAGGAAACTGCTCCGTTTTGTCTCAAACTTATTTATTTTTAATCTGCTTCAATTTCCATTAATTTCAATATAATTTTTAGAATGTTTAATATACGAAAGCCGATTTTTAAAAATTATTGTTCACACGAACACTTTCGTCCGGATATACTATTCACTAGAAAAATTTTCATCTCATGAAACTTGAGAAAATATCTGTTTTCTCGAAATCACCACTCACTCAAAAATACTATTCATTTTAAAAATACTATTCATCCGAATATATTTTCATTTCCCTTAAATAGAGAAAATTCGAGGCGTTATAGCTTAGGGACTGTTTTAGGGGTCGTTAATGGCTGCCTAAATGTTGAAATTTAATGTGAAAATAAAAGGAAAAGTTAAGTTTGAATAAGGTGTTAATTCGGCTAAAAGAGGAAGATTGAGTGCCTTGGTGGTTTGGATGATTTAGGAATTGTTTTTTATGGCCACGTGCATGATAAAATTGATGTAAAAGAATGAAGAGGAAAAGTTGAACTAGAATGCATGATGGTTTGGCCAAACATGGAAAAATATGTTAATTAAATGTTTATGTAATTACATTGATGAATTTGCAGAAGTTATGTGTGTCTAAGTGGATTGGAACTAAGAAAGATGAAAAGCTAAAAATGTTGAGATGTTGGTGTAAGCTTGCATAATTATGTTAAGTGTTGTATATGCGTAATGACTTAAATTGAGAATAAGTGAATTGGTTGTGATTTAAATTGGAATTAAGCATTGAGTTCTAAAATCAGGATATGGATGATAGGTGGAAACGAATCGAGAAAACCAAAGGAGAATTAGGAAAGAGCATCCTAGAGAATATCGAGCCACGTGAGTGAAAAACCTTTCCTTATGAAATGTTAAATGCATCTTTAGTACAATTTAAAATGTTTTATAAATGTTAAATGCTTTATTAGTTCGATTTATAGTAAATGATGACGTGTTTTAGAAATTGAAAGCAAAATCATTTGATTTTATTAGTTTATGGATATTTTACATATTAACTAAAATGAAAGTAATTTTATGCAAGCGATTATAAAGCCAATAAATTTTTATGATTTAGTAAATTTTAATGCAAAAGCTTTATAATTTTAGGCATATGGTATGAGAAAATTTAAATTTTGAATTATTGGAAAAGAATGTTTTAAAGGCCGATGGATTACCCACCAATATAGCTTTATAGCCTTATAGCATCAGACCTGCCTAGTATACCCCATCATGTATGACAAGTTTATTGGGAGGGCAAATCCTAATAACTTTGGAGGGATTGAGTCCAAATCGAGTCAGTCATGTCGCCCTCTATATGTGTGGGTTATAGTCTCCCTCCACGTTTGCGACGTAACATTTCGCTGGTGGTTAGGAGATGTCTTAGCATATTGTCACGGTGAGCTACGCTAGTTAGTCGTCACGTGATTAGACATTTAGCGGTGCTAGTGCAGTTGCTTAGATTAGCATGGCATCAGAGTACGTTTCAGAAAGAGGACCATGTTAGAATTCGGCCTACAAGATCGAGGACATAGCCCTGACTCATCCAATGTAGGTTTGGTCTCCTATGCCGGCTGCGTAAGACCTAACATTTGAGCCACCACAAGATCTCACATGGAGTTGCGATAGTTTAGTCATCATGTGATTTTAGTTTTGGGGACTTCCATTGGTTCAGTTTTAAAAAGAAAAGCAAATTTTAGAAATGAGATTTGGAAAGATTTAGAAAGAAGATATTTTAGCATTTCTATACTTCAGTTTTAGAAAGAAAAGAGTATTTTTAGAAAAGAAATTTAGAATGATTATTTTCAAATACTTTTAGAAATTTATGAGATATTTTAGCATTTTTACACCCCAGTTTTAGAAGAGAAATGCATTTTCAGAAATGAGATTTGGAAAAGTTGTTTTATAAATACTTATGAAAGTTATACGATATTTTAACATTTTTATACATTTATGTTAAATTTTTAAATTATAAACTTTGTAGTTTCAGAAATGAATTCATTTAAGAAATAGAAATTTTCTTTAAAATGTTTTTTGGGAGATAGATTTCATAAAGGAAAGATGTAGATAGAAAAATCATAAACATTCACTGAGCTCGTTTAGCTCACTATTATTTTATATTTTTATAAACAAAGCCTCTCCAAGAACAGATATAGGTGCATATAAAAGTGTTACAGTGACGTGGGACTCTAATGCAAGAGTAGATAGACTGAGTGGTGTACTGTTGGGATTGTTAAATGTATTTTGAATGCCTCTGAAAATCTGGTATATCAATTATGATATAGACTTTACTTTTATCTTTTGCAAAATGCATAAATGTATATATATATATATGCATGTCATGTGAATGATTTTTTAATTTGTTTTTGAATTTAAATATGTGAATTGTAAATGATTTCTAGGTTATATTTTAAATCTAAAATATGTTTTTGTTTGTTTGTGATTTGTCGAAATCTTTATAAAAATCGTTTGTAAAAGAAATGATAAAAGCGAAAAAAATTTTCACCACTTCCGCAAATAAAAGAGTTTTATTAAAAGAAAACGGCTTAACTTCACGAAAACTTTCCAGTCGGATTTAGATATCGACTGGAGAGCTATCGTGGAGTTGCTAGTAGGCTGCTGATTATATGATAAAAGTTTTAAAAAGTTCAAGACTTGTCATGTTGATATTAGAGCAATGGTTTTGGAAAAAAAGATTATGTGTTTTCATATTTTGGTTTTATAAAAGCATTTTTATGTTTTTGTCCGAATCAAGCAACCCAGAAAAGTTTTTATCAATTGTCACGCATATGATTTTAAAAAGATTTCAAACATTTTGAAATCTCTTTTGTTAGAATCATAACATTATGCATTGATGAGATCGTAAAGGTCCTAGTAGAATCCTTTCAAAAATTCTAGCACCCGAGGTACCATCTGCCTGGGGAGACCAACCATATGGCTTGGTCGGTGAAAAGTGAATGCCCAATAGACTAACCCCAGTTAGAACTGTCAGAAACTTTGATGTAAAATAAGTAGCCTAAGTATAAATGGTAGCACTAATGCATATAACCTATCAGGATTCTTAAGTTAAACGTGCTTAGACGAGAGTAGTATCAGGATGGGTGACCTCTTAGGAATTCTTTGTGTTAGAAGAATTACATGTTATAGGAATAAAGATATGGTAGATATGCTTAAAGGTTATGGTTATCATGACAATCGAATTGTTTGTGAAATAAGAATTGAAACGAATAATTGATGATTGAGCTTTGATGGATTTAGGTATATGATCATATTTTGTGATCAAATAGAATAAATATGATGTTAATGTCGTTGGTTATCAATTAGTACAAATTGTGGAATGTAGAAATGTTGATGTCCTTGAATATTTATGAATTGGAGTCCCTAGGTGGTTGAAATTTGGAGTAGCGAAAAAGTTTTAGACTGACTTTTGAGATGTGTGTAAGATTGTATAATTCACTTGTGATGTTACCAATAGAGTAGGTAAATATATTCTTGTTGAATATGAAAGTTGTGCAATAGAAGCGTGATGTTTACAACCCAAGATATCATTTTCATGAAAAATAAAATTTTCAATGAATAGTATTTTCGGATGAATAGGGTTCGTGTGAATAGTGATTTTGGAAAAACGGACCCTGCAAATTAAAAGTTCTAGAATAGATATTGGAGTCTAATAAAACTGAAACGGATTAAAAATAAGCTCGTTCAAATAAATTTTAAGAGCTCCGAAGATTGTCGGATGAAAATACTTGTTTTTAGAGAATAATGGGTATTAATGATTTTATACCCATTTGAATTTTTATTAAAGCATGCAATTGAGATGTCTTATATCTAATTAGAGCATTACATGGCTAATTTGATGATTGAATGACCATAGAATATTTTTGGAATTCATTTAGGCATGAATGTGAATTAAATATGCAAAAAGGTTATTAATGAAATTATAAAAATTGTTAGAGGGTAATTTATGTAAGAAAAAGAAAGAGAACTCTAGAAAAGATAAGACAGAAATTATGGGATTTTTAAATGGTAATTGATGGAAATAAAAGAATTTTCTAAAAAGGGGCAAAGATGTAATTAAAGTGTGATGGTAAAAGCATTTTGGAAAATAAAAAAATTCTCTAGAAAATGGAAAAAGTGTAAATAAAGTGATAAGCCAAGGGTATTGGAAAAATCCTAAACTGTAGAGATAAGGATGTCATACGGGTAATTTTGGAGATAAAGTAACTAGATAGTTAGACCTTGGTTGCATTGGAATGGAATTGATTAGAATTGAATTGGTTGTTAGATTTCAACCAATCAAATGCTTCTATTTCTAACTAATGTCAATTTTGTAAAATTAAAGTTAGTTTGGGGGCAAATATTAGAGCAATTGAAGGCTATATAAAGTGCAAGTTAAGTGGAAAAACAAAAGAAGAAGTTGCAAGAGAGGAAGGGAGGTTCGGCCAAAAAAGAGAGGCTAAGGATAGTAGTTGTTCTAGGTGGTTTTCACACCATTTTTTAGTGGATTTCAAGCCCCCATAGTGTTGTATACAAGCCTATGAAGGTTATCCAGTAAGGGTCAGTGGTTTTCAAGTGAAAAACTTGAGTTTTCATGGTGATATTGTGAGAAAAACGTGATTCAAAACTGTTCAAAATTTCTGCTAGTGATATTGATGGAAACTTTATGCATGGATTTAAGGTTTTAAAGCATCAATCTTGTCGGGAAAGCAACACAAATATTCAAGGCTATTTTGGTAAGCAATAACTAAGCTAATTTTGTGATTTCAGGTGTGTTTGGTGTTATTTGTGATGATAGAATGCTGTCATGGTTATTGGTGTGACTTTGATTGAATTTTTAAGTGAGAAACTTGAAGAATTTTTGGTATAAGTGTGATAGGTTGCACAACCAAGGAAAATGATGCATGATTCATGTGTGTTTGATGTGTTTGAATGAAGATTATGCATGAAAATTGAGCTAGGATATCAAGTGGAAATGTTGAAATAAGAAAACTAGAAATTGGTGGATTAATTTGCTTGTTTTAGGCTATCATAATATAATGTTAATGAATAATTGTTTTGATTGTTTTAGCATGGTCTAGTTGCAATTTTGGTGATGATTTTTATGTGAAATTGAAAGGAAACGAATTAGATAACAAGGGATGTGTATTTGGCCAAAGTGAGTACAAAAGAGGTGCAAGCTGTCCATGAGATTTATGACAGCTTAGGGACTGTTTTAGGAGTTGTTGATGGCTGCCTAAATGTTGAAATTTAATGTGAAAATAAAAAGGAAAAGTTAAGTTTGAATAGGGTGTTAATTAGGCTAAAAGAAGAAGATTGAGTGCCTTGGTAGTTTGGATGATTTAGGAGTTGTTTTTGATGGCAACATGCATGATAAAATTGATGTAAAGAATGAAGAGGAAAAGTTGAAATAGAATGCATGATGGTTCGGCCAAAGGTGAAAAAATATATTAATTAAATATTTATGTAATTACATTGATGAATTTGGTGAATTTATATGTGTGTCTAAATGGATTGGAACTAAGAAAGATGAAAAGCTAAAAATGTTGAGACATTGGCATAAGCTTGTGTAATTATTTTAAGTGTTGTATATACGTAATGACTCAAATTGAGAATAAGTGAATTGGTTGTGATTTAAATTGGAATTAAGCATTGAGTTCTAAAATTAGGATATGGATGATAGGTGGAAACGAAACGAGGAAACCAAAGGAGAATCAGGAAAGAGCGTCCTAGAAAATATCGAGCCAAGTGAGTGAAAAACCTTTCTTTATGAAATTTTAAATGCATCTTTAGAACAATTTAATATGTTTTATAAATTTTAAATGCTTTATTAGTTTGATTTATAGTAAATGATAATGTGTTTTAGAAATTGAAAGCAAAATCATTAGATTTCATAAGTTTATGGATATTTTACATATTAACTAAAATGAAAGTAATTTAATGCAAGCGATTATAAAGCCAATGAATTTTTATGATTTAGTAAATTTTAATGCAAAAGCTTTATAATTTTATGCATATGGTATGAGAAAATTTAAATTTTGAATTACTAGAAAAGAATGTTTTCAAAGGCCGATGGATTATCCACCATTTATAGCTTTACAACCTTATAGCATCAGACCCATCTGGTATACCCCATCGTGTATGACAAGTTTGTTGGGAGGACGAGTCCTAATAACTTCGGGGGGATTGAGTCCAAATCAAGTCAGTCATGTCGCCCTCTACACGTGTGGGGTATAGTCTCCCTCCACGTTTGTGATGTAGCATTTCACTAGTGGTTAAGAGATGTCTTAGCAGATTGTCATAGTGAGCGGTGCTAGTTAGTCGTCACGTGATTAGAGATTTAGTGGCACTAGTACAGTCACTTAGATTAGCATGGCATCAGAGCAGGTTTCAGAAAGAGGACCATGATAAAATTTGGCCCACAAGATTAAGGACACAGCCTCGACTCATCCAGTGTAGGCTTGGTCTTCTATGCCTATTGCACAAATCGAGAGGCTACATGTAAGACTTGACATCCGAGCCACCATGAGATCTCACATGGAGTAGCACTAGTTTAGTCGTCATGTGATTGTAGTTTTGAGGACTTCCATTGGTTTAGTTTTTTTTTAAAAAAAAAAACAAATTTTAAAAATGAGATTTAGAAAGCTTTAGAAATGAGATATTTTAGCATTTCTATACTCCAGTTTTACAAAGGAAAGTATATTTTTAGAAAAGAAATTTCGAAAGATTATTTTTAAATACTTTTAGAAATTTATGAGATATTTTAGCATTTTTACACCCCAGTTTTAGAAGAGAAATGTATTTTCAGAAATGAGACTTGGAAAGATTATTTTATAAATACTTATGAAAGTTATACGATATTTTAACATTTTTATATATCTACGTTAAAGCTTTAAATTATAAAGTTTATAGTTTCAAAGATGAATTTATTTAAGAAATAGAAATTTTCTTTAAATTGTTTTTCGAGAGACAGATTTTACAAAGGAAAGATTTAGATATAAAAATCCTAAACACTCACTGAGCACATTTAGCTCACCATTACTTTATGTTTTTATAAACAAAACCTCTCCAGGAACAGATAAAAGTATTACAATGATGTGAGGCTCCAATGCAAGAGTAGACAGACCGAGTGATGTACCGTTGGGATTGTTAATATTTTGAATGCCTCTGAAAATCTGGTATATCAATTATGATATAGACTTTACTTTTATCTTTTGCAAAATGCATAAATATATGTATATATATAGTTGCATGTCATGTGAATGATTTTTCAATTTGTTTTTGAACTTAAATATGTGAATTGTAAATGATTTATGGGTAGTTTTTTAAATCTAAAATATGTTTGTGTTTGTTTGTGATTTGCCAAAATCTTTATAAAAACTGTTTGTAAAAGAAATGGTAAAAGCGAAAAATTTCTCACCATTTTCGCAAATAAAATAGGTTTATTAAAAGAAAACTGCTTAGCTTTACGAAAACTTTCCAGTCGGATTTGAATATCGACTACAGAGCTATCGTGGAGTTGTTGGCAGGCTGCCGATTGTATTATAATAGTTTTAAAAATTTTGGGGCTTGTCACTGTGGGTACTCTCTCATATAGTGGTCTTCCTGTTTACAACGATAACAAACAGTTCTACTTGTTCGACATTCGCTCGTATGTCTCCTTCCATATTTACTACACCTTGGCACTGAACTCCTCTTGTCTCGAGAACCTCCGGGCACTGTAGGTGATCTGACTAACCCCTGACTAAAGGATGCTCCCCGACTCATCCTCCTACCACCAAACCATTTAGACTGGATCTGCTAGGTCCATCCTGGGGCAAACTGGATCTGTTGAGCTTATTTTCTGACCTCCCACCTTAGGCAATAGTTGTCACATTTCTCTCTACTTTCATAATGGCTTCCACCAATTCCCCATAAAGCATATGAGAAGCCAATGATAAATGAATTTTGAAGTTGGGATTTAAGCCCGCCATGAATCTCTTGCACTTCTGTTCCTTATCTTCAGCAATAAATGGGACAATCCTAATCAGTTTAAAAAAAATTTCTCATACTCTGTCACGGATGTCGTACTCTAATCCAATCTAAAGAACTCCTCAACCTAGGCATCCTTATAACTCTTTAGATAGAATATGTCATAAATTCTCTCTGGAACTATGCCCATGATACTCCATCTGGATGTTGTCTTTCCAAAGCCTCCCACTAATCTTTTGCTCAGTCTTCCAGGAGAAAAGTGGAAAATAATACTTTATATTCATCAGAGTACCCCACAACTCTATAAATCTTGCCAACACGATACAACCATGTTAGGGCACTCTCGAGATCACCACTCCTGTTGAATGGTTTCACGACCAATTTATAGACTCGTTCAATCCAACACTTTGTTGCTTTTGGGGTCTCACCCGGGTGATGTATTGCCACAATCAGTACTTGGGCTACTTGTTCTGCATTGAAATTTTCGCCGGCTAGTTTTGCAAGTCCTAACGGTTCTAGGTGGGGCTGATTCATAGAGGTGTTCACCAACCCAGTCATATGCTCGGCCTCCTGAGCTAATGGTGCATCAGGTGCTGAAGCCTCTGGAGTGGCTCTTTTAAGACCTTTGTGGCTTCGTTGGTGTATAATGTGATTTTAATAACAATAAAATTATGCAACACTTGAAATTTCTGAAATTATATACATGAAAAATAATGAATTTTTTTTTCAGGGTTACCCTATTCACCTAACAACGTAAAAATATTCTATGAAATCATAACCTAAAAAGAGGCAACCCTATTTCTAAACTAGGTTCTAATACCACCCTGATGGATCCCATCCTTATACAACTATTTTCATACACTAGGCAGCCTGTCGGCAACCCATGATGGCCTTCTAGTCGAGGTCTACTCCTACTGAAAGGTTTTCATGAAGCTAAAATCGTTTATAACTTTTATTTTAGCAACACATTAATATGAAAACAACGGAATATTTTTGTTTTTGTTTTTTTTTTTCCTAAAAATCTTTCCTAGCATTTTACAAATTTCTTGGACATAAAATTTTTCCACGGAATTATTTATATAACTGAAAGATAAAAGGTCACTTAAAATATTTACATATCATGCACAATCATATATTTGCACATTTTCCAAAACTGCATCTAATTATATACAAATGTTATTATACAAATTTTCAAAATTCTCTATAACAAGTATGCATAAACACAACCGCACATGATTTAGTTCGTCTATTCTGGGGTTGGAGTCCCAGTTACTGTACCACCTGTACCTGCACTTGCCCCTAGGGAGATTTTATTTATAAAACATAAAAGTAAAGAGCGAGCTAAACGAACTCAGTGAGTGTCAAATATTTTTATTCAAACGGTGCTTTCGAAATTAAACCCCCCTAAAATTTAAGTTATTACATAATTGTTTCAATGCTACAAAACTAAAATGAGCTTTTTGAAAACCTCATCTGAAATAGACACATGAGTAAGCATTTATTATAAATATGAATCATGCATCATAAAACTAAAATTCAATATCAAATTGAAAAGCTAGATTTCTGATTTCGAAAAACTATTTTGAAACGTCTTTCAAATGTGGGGTCCGGGATTTGCCTATACTGGAGTCCCCTTGGGCTGGCCCAGGTTTGCCCCGCGAGCCCACTCACTAGGTACTGTCCCTGGTCAGGGGATTTGCTTCGCCTCCCCCAGCTGCCACTCGAACCTCTGACCCTCAAGGATATGAGTGTTTAACTTGCAAGCTGGGTACCAATTGAGCTACTAGCTCAATTGGTACCCAGCTTGCAAGTTAAACACTCATATCCTTGAGGGTCAGAGGTTCGAGTGGCAGCTGGGGGAGGCGAAGCAAATCCCCTGACCAGGGACAGTACCTAGTGAGTGGGCTCGCGGGGCAAACCTGGGCCAGCCCAAGGGGACCCCAGTATAGGCAAATCCCGGACCCCACAATAAAATGAAACATGTAAAATAAGATTCTATCTTATTTTTTCTTGTACGTTAAATCATTAATAGTGGTGACAATACAATTTTTAGAAAATCTCTAAGTGAAATAAGCCAACCACTGATAGCTCATACCACGTGGTACCCTAGGTATATACAGCAGAGCGGAATTTACCCTCGCTCCAGAGCGAAATTTATCATCGCTCAAGCCACCTTTCTAGTAATTACATAGTGGAATTTTGCCTTGCTCATGTAAAAGCTAACTAATAATATACCATGTACGTACAAAGGGCGACACACTAGGCTGGATTAATCGACACAATCCTTCTGCTATTAGTGACAGATGACCCCGACACTACCATGCATACTCAGGATACTCGACCAGTAATATCGGAATACTTGTAAAGCATACCATAGGCTTATAAAACATGCTGCTCATTTTCATATAATTTATATCTCATACGGAATTTCCAAGGTCCATATAGAAGGTTTTCATATTGAACTCATTTACTTTAAAATCAAATTTTCAATATTTTAAAACATGAATTTAAACATAACACATAGAGTCATTATGAGTAAAAATATAATCATATCAAAATGTTATGAAAAGACACTCACTTTTTCCCAACTCATGATAAAGCAAAAAGATAAAATGAAGGGTTCCTTCACCTCCACTTAACCTACACATTTTCATATTCTATTTTTAGACAACTTCACAATCAAACTTATTCACATATACTTTTCTTTCAAAATTCTTAATATCTAAGCATGTAAAACACCTCAAATGAAATCTAAATCCACATCAATGCATTAAACACTTTTGTAAATTATCTTGACCCATATTGCTGAACCTTCACCAACTTTTACACCATTAATCTCATTTAATATTTTTCATCATAATTATGCTCAAACACATATAAAATGGTGAAAAATCAAGTCAAAATCATAAAACGCACACTTGAATAATAGGACAAGGTTTGGCCATGAAGTGTGTCATTTGACATCTAATGGATTTCTATTCAATTTCTAGTTAAATTCATCATCAACATAACCTATAAAATCATTTAAAGCATCCAAAAACAAATGTCTATCACTTTAAGCTTCCTATGGCCGAAACATAGCAAATCGAAAAACTATACTTTTACTTCTCATTTCACCATTATAACTTGATATTTTAGTACATTCATATGCATGAACATTACTTAAATAAATTAAACTCAAATTGGACCATCAAAACTGTTCTTGGCCATGAATCACATCCCAACACAACACCAACATTCCTTCAAGTTTTACACTTGAATTTACATTAAAATCACATCATATCTCATGGCAAGGCAACTAGTGTCCTAAACAACATCAACTTAACTTTACATCAAAACGTCATTCTCACTAATAAGCTTACCACTTGCTCTTGGATCATTAGCCTTACTTTCTTACAAATTTGAGGTCTGACAACCTTAAATCCGTACATAAAAATCACAAATAATTCATTAGAGACCATTAATCTAAATATTTAAACATTCAAGTTATGGAAACTTGAATCTTACAATTTGAAATCAACTTGATATTGATATATTTCACTCTTAGGCTTGTATAGATTTTGGTATAACCTTAAAACAACTTAAGAATGATCTCAAAGTCACCAATTTTAGCTGTTGCCCACTAGTTTCTCTCTAGCTCGTGAATCCCGTTCAAACACGTAAAACTTGCTCTTTGTTCTTCAACTTAATTTCCATCTCATGTCAGCTTTATATAACTTTTTTTTGCTCCAACAATTTGCTCCCAAACTAAGTTTAAATCTTCAAGATTGCCATTAGTTTGGTTTGGAGACTTTTGATTGGTTTAAATATAAAAACAATTCTAATTCTAACTAATTTTATTCTATTTCAACCAAATGATGCTTCTTTTTATCTTTTAGCTAAATTTGTCTTCATTTGCTATTCTTATCCACTCTTTACACGCCACACACATGCACTTTCATGCTTTCTTTCTCCCTTTTCATGCCACACACACAAATCACACTTTATTTCACAACTCCATGTTTTATCTCATATTTTTTAATTTTCTAAAATCCCTTTTTTATATGTCTTTTAATCATCAATATAATCATGCCCCATTTTGGTAATTTCTTTGACACTAATTGCATCTTAAGCCTTAATTAATCATCATACCAACTCACATATTTGAAATCCTCTCAGGTCTACTCGAAAATTCTCACATAACTTAATTAAACATCTGGCCACTTCAAATTACTTTATATTGCCTGGTAAATAAGGGCATACTTTATACAGTACATGTATAGTACAAGAATCGAAATGGTATATCACATGAACGCGCATGGATTCCTCTTTTTTGTTTTTTTGTTCTTAATTATTTTGGGTTTTATGTGGAAGAAGCAGTGTTTTGTGTGGAACAAGTAATGTTGATGGGGTTAGCTAATTTGGTTGGAGATGAAGATGGGTAAAAAGAGAAAGGGCAAAGTGGAGATGAAGTGGAGACTAAGTTGGTTGCTATGAGATCACCCGTTTAATTTTTTTTTTTTTATAAAAAAAAAATATATGTTTTATTATTATTATTTTTATTAATTCACATTAGGTTTTGGCTTCATTTATCATTTTACCCATCCACCACAAACAACAATGGCTTTCCTCTAATAGAATTGTTAATAGCAGGGTGTTATTTGTTTATTTAATTAAACTACGGGGTGGAAAAATGTTAATTACAAAACCAAGGAGAGCATTTTCTTATTAGGAGCAAAAGTTGGGGCGCAATTTATAAATATCCCTTATTTTGACCTTAATGGTAATTTAGTTCATGGGATTTTTATAATACAAAATTTTAATAAACTGGTATGCAAATCAATATTTTGGATGACAATGAATATGATAATCAAATAATGTGCAATAATTATATATCACTAATCATGTCATTTATAATATAATATTATAAAATATCAGTTTTGATATTTTTGAAATTGACTTATCACTACAGAAATTAGAAACAGAGGCATCAATTGAGGTAGTTGCCACGATGAGATTCATATTTGATAGACATGCATGGAAGTTTGGGCTAAAGTCAAAGTTTGAGGGCTCACTTGGAGTTTGGACTTTAACTTACAGTGCATGCCTTGATTTGTGTCTTTTGAATGGACTACTCACAGTTTGGGTTGAATTCACAGTTGAAGGCTCTTGAATCTTAAGCTAGCGTTGAGCCTCATGACTGGTTCATACACATGAAAAAGCCAATAATATTGGTCAATCTTAATCTCAAGCTGACTCAGTCTTCCGCTTTTCTCATTTATCTAATCCTTCACAAGTTCTCAAATAATTAAAAACAGAAGAATGTATTTTTCGAGCTGTTGTCTAATATTATACGAATATGAATAGTACTCATTTATGTCGTATCATATAAGACCCTCTATGGATTTAAGTTCTTAAAAGGGGAACGTGATTCCACCGTTTCATGAAAGGAATAAAATTTTCTATTTTATTTCTTTCTCGTGGAATTCTCATTGATTTCATTCTCAATTAGTGAAGGTGCTTTAAATGAATAAAAGAGAAGTTACGGTTTGTTGACGTTCAAATACTGGTCAACTCAAGTCCATAAGCCCAATGCTGCAAATCTAGTGAAAATAGTGCAAGAAACAAATAAAAAGCGAAGGAAAGGGCAAAGGAAGAACTGATAACACCAAATTTTTTAAGTGGTTCAACCCAAAGAATGCCTATGTCCACTATTTTTTTCTCTCACTATTTCTACAGAGTAACGACACTCAAAGTGTTTTCTCTCTCTTTTACAGTGAATTTTCTCCCTTATTTATAAAAAAACGGAGCTGCCACAGTAATACATAATAAGACAAGATAAAATCATGATAAAGTACATTCCCAATACTAACATTTGTCAGGTTAACTTTGTCAAAACATGGGTTTATACGCTAAACCAATACTGGTTAGGTGAGATTTCCTTAATTCAGGCTGTTAACTATTCTAACATGGTCTTTTTAGCATGCACGCCACATCAAGGGTCGTGTCCCACTCTTAGACATTCTGGGACTGGCGAGGGTGCCTATCGACCTAAGAGATGTAATAGTGGACAATCTTGGCATAGCGAACTGATCCCCTCCGAGCTATGCATAAGTGAGCTGAAAATAAGGAGATCGGAGAGCTCGCTTTAGACAACTAGGAATTAGATAGGTCGTTCTTCAGTTGACTGGGCCTGTTGATCTCATATCCCTTTAGGCCTTAATGGCCTAGTCTTTTAGGTCGCTAAAATATGTACAACATAAACCCCCTATCTCTCAGTTTGCTTTACGGACTGGGAGCTACAAGTTCATGCATAAGAGTTGTTTTGGCGGGATCGGTTACTCAACCTTTTCGAATTCCTTCTTATCTCTTAAACACGTGGCATCACCCTAGGTGACAGTTACAGCGTTGTACGCATTTAATGCGCACGTCTTTCAACTGACTACACATGATGACAAAATCCCGTGAATCGCACGACATCGTTAGATCAAGGGCAGTTATATAGTTGTTAAATCTAATGGTCAGGGATTAGCAGCTATATAAAAATAAAGACGCTTAATTTCTTCTTCTCATCTATCATTTTCGAAATCAAACATCATTCGGTCTTCCTAGTCTCTCTATTTCCTCCATCACTACTGTTCATTGTCCTTTTTCCAGAACCATCTGTTTTCACTGCATTCAAGGTGAGTTTTTTCTACATCTACTCCTAATTCTTCTGCATTTAACTTCGCATGCACTGTGCTCCTATGCTTTTTTCGAATCTGGTTTCTATTTTTGCTTGAACATTTTGCAACCTTTCGTATTTCTTGTTTGAGAAAACTTAAGAAATCTGAATAAAATGACTGTTCGATTGTCTTGGGAGCACACATTCGTGCTATTTCTTGTTTGTGGTTGCTCAATACAACTCTAGGATGCCTGTAGCCCTTTTTTTTTTTTTTATTTGACGAGTTTGCACCTAGAACTTCCCGATTCCTAGTAGTTCCCCTAGGCGCATGACTTGATACTTTAGAAAACTAGACTCAGGAAGATTCTGTCTTCTAAGTTTGGTCTGCTATTAGCGACCTAATCCTCGCATTTCTTTTGTAGATGTCAAGTCGTGGATGCCGTAACCGCATAGTAGGGGCTAATGATGAGGACTTTGAGGGGTAAACTATGCAACAAGCCAGAGGCACCCAAGGTACATCCTCCTAAAGTGGTGAAGGTGCACCGGAGTCGGTAGAACTAGATGATTCCCTTGCCCATGATATGACTCCATTGTCCCTCGTAGCGAACTTGTTTTAATAGCCTAGAAATTTGACTTCCCCTTAGGATGTCGTGCAATGGTGCTAGCCCTTCATGACCATGTGGCTCACCCTCCTCCAGGGTTTATAGTGATAAGTCGCTAACATTTAGAATCCGGATTTAGGTTTCCAATCTCTTGCTTCCTCATCAACCTTCTAAACGACCTGGCTTCAGCCCTATTTCAGCTTACCCCAAATTCTTATGCCCACCTAACCTCATTAGCTTCTATTTTCATTAAAAATGGACTTCCACCTCCGAGCCCAAATATGATCCAACACCTTTTTCATTTTAAGTCCATCACAAGCGCCAAACCAGGTAAGTGGGATGGGCTATATTACACCGTAGCCCGCAGCTCGCCTTATAAGGTATTCTTACCCAAATGGGCTGGCAGGTTGAACATTGGTGATTACAAAACCCGTTGGTTTAATGTATCGTGCCCGTCCCTTTTCAACCTTAAAAATTTTGCATTTTCTCTTTATCCTGGTAAGCATATTTTTGGCTTGCTGCTCCTACACATATATTATTATTATTGCACTTACTGATCTTCACTTTTATGTGCAGACGTTACCAAGAGCTCGATTGAGTTCACAAATGAGGAGAGAGAAGCACTACAGAAGTTTTTCAAGGTCAAGAGCCCGCTAGATGATCAGCTACCAAGTGACTACTTTTAAAAAGAATACGGGCTCGCACCCAAGCTCGAGATCAAGCGCCTTAGCATCAGCTGAAATATAGGAGTTCGCGGTAAAAGGGAGGTCCCTTCAGTCTTTGAAATATTTGAAGAGGGGATGTCAGACTCATCCACGAGAAGGCTTGCTACCATGGTGCAACCGGATTTAGAGACGCCACCACCTTCTCCAAATGTTAAAGCTGCGAATCTTGATATACAAATAACAGGCTCTACAGATCCTACTCCTCAGCCCATAGGACCCAGTTAGAGCTCGGGGTGACAGGACCCGAACCAGACTTTTTTTACTCTATTGTCTGGAGGATTCCGTCGGGCACTGCAACGAACTTCCTAAACTCGACTCGTCAGATTAGGGAAATCTGAGAAGTGAACCCCTAGAATATCTTGCCGGTTTACTCGTAATAACTTAAAAATATTGTTTTCTTTTAGAATAGTTAGGATTGGTGTAAATTTTTCGAATTTTCTTAAAATGAGTTTTGTAAAAATTTTGATAGCATAACGACTGTAATTTGAACATTTTCAAAATTTGACCTGCATAAAAATACACTTTGAACTATCCTTGATCACCTCCCAATTACTTTTATTCCACAAACATGTAATTTCACATATATACATATTCATAAACTTACAATTTCAACAACATGCAATTTTATAAACGTTTCGAATACTTTGCATGTGCCTAAAATGCGAGTGTTGCAACTATATATATACATGTCAAAACAATAATTACAAATATTATACACATTCATATTTAAATTAATCAATCTTTGAAGTAACATATTGACAACATCCAAGTTTGTTTGATGTTTATGCAATGCATCGGGATGATGCCCACCTAAAGTATCTGATGAGGTTTTATGTGTACAAAATCACCTGCATAGTACCTAAATGAATATGCAAGCTACACCAAAAACAAAGGCGTTAGTTCAAGCATATGGAAATAACAAGAATATATTCACATAAAAATTATAACTTATCAATTCCAATTTCGATTTTTTTTTTAAAAAAAAAAACTTTTCCTTTTAAAACACACAATGTATATCCATAAAAACTCTCTATCCATCACGAGGTGATTTCGACTAACACCAACCGTGAAGCTAATGAGATATCTCGACCACTACGAGCGGAATTTACTTCGTCATAAGAGTAGTGTGAAACCATCTCAATTCTAGACAACTACAATGTGGAATTTCTTCATCGCGATTGTAGTGCTATAAATGAATTGTAACTCTAGTAACTACGAGCGGAATTTCTTCATCGCCCTATAGTACCCAAAATTTCAATTCTAACCGACTACGTGCGGAATTTCTACCTCGTTCGTAGTGTTAAATCTAATGTAAATTAAGGGTATACACATGGTTACAAAACTCTTCACTTCTTTCTTTTCGAAAACTTTTTATTTTTAAATTCTCTTTCCTAGATCCAATATAAAAGTCATTTACAAAGCTTTAACTCATAATTTTTAAAAAATCATTTTTATAAACATTTAACTACAACAATATATATATATATATGTTTAAAGGAAGAACGGTAGCGTAAGTGATAAAACACTTACCTCGCTCCATGCAAGCTCAACTATCTTAACGAGCCTCTCGTGCCTCGCTCGCTTGCCTGTCACCTACATATCGTTTTCTTATCATTACTTGTTTAATCACATAACTCAAAACTTAAGATAACATTTCCAATATACTTTTCTCTATTAATAACTCTTTATTTTATAACTTTTCCAATTCAATTTTAAATCAAACAAGACTCTCTAATTCCGATTTCTTTGTAAAAGTCTTACTTTTAGACCCCTAAAATCATCCCCATATGGTTCGTTTGATCTCCGAAGGCTTAAAACAAAAAGTCAACTTTTTAATAACCCGTTTGACCCAAAAAAACAGTGTTAAAACCAGCGATCATTTCGCGTCTGTTTCTTTTTCTAGCATCTCCTCATCGCCTAATTAAATCACCCGTAAAGTTGCGTTGAAAAATTCTATCGTTTGCTATGTCAAATCTAGGAAAAACGCCTTGTTTTGGACACTTTTCGCACCGAACTAGCGATGATAGTTTTTCTTTCATATCTAAGCTCCTTTTACCTAATTATGATCAATTAAATTCATTCCATGCAATAAAAATTGTATTTACGTAGTTATTTCACTTATCGACTCTCTAACGGCACTATTTTGGTCATAACTTGTGCAATTTTTATCGGAATCAATCTGTTCCAAAACCTATGATTTTCTATAATTCCTAGACATCATTTGAGGTGTAAAACAACCCCATATATGTCAAACTTGCACAGGTCTTACCAATGCTTTTAAACAGCTTGGGATTTTTCAACTTACCTCTATGTCTTCCTTTTTCAACTCTATGTTTTTCCTTTTCTAATTCTATCTTTTCTACTGACTTTCATGACATCAAATATGCATAATTTAAAGCTTAAAAGGATGGGAGTACAATGATATCATACACCCCTTCATTGGCCATGACTCACTCTTTCATACACCACACACTACTTTTTTCAATTTTACATGTTTATCTCTCTCAACCATTTCATCAAACAACATTTATGCAAATTCTTTAACATTTCATTCCCTTGATTTCATAATGTAGAGTTTCCCTTTCATAACCCTAACTTGTCACTTGTACACTACATCATGTAAATCTAAGATTCCATGTCACCTATTTACGGTTCTACACTTATTTTAAGTGTAAAACATCCATGACAACACACCATAAACAACCCAATCTCTACATCAATTATCAAACCCAACAAATCATAAATTTGACAAAGTTGATGGTATCATACCTTATTCTTGTCTAGAGTTGATTAATCAAGCTTGAATCTACTTAGAAGTTTCATGAAAAACTTGAATTTTTGCTTGAAGTAACTTGATCTTTCTTCCTCTTCTTTTCTCCCTTTTGTCGTCCACTATCTCCCCACTCTCTCAATTCTCTCACGGCATGCACTTCTTGTTTTATGACAATTTTGCTAAGTGTTGATTACTAACTAAATCAATATATATAGGCCTTTTAAAGTGATAAATGACTTTTTTATCCCTCTTAATATTTATACAATCACTTGATTAAATTTAATTAAGTGTTAAATAACTAAGACTTATTTACATGTATATAACTAACTCTTGATTGGTAAATTACTATTTTGTCTCTTATGAAGGTATATAACTTCTATTTATAAAAAGACTATTTCGCCCTTTATTGAATTTTCTTACTATATGGTCAAAGACTTTCTAAAATGGCTAGTAACACTTCAATCTCACTCGTAAGATTTATATTTATGAAATTTATCGTTTATTTATTGGGTCTTACCAACTAGTACTAATAAGTGCACTTTTTGTTTTTAAGAATCAGGGCTTGCGCTTTTTATTGTAGAAACCCTTTTTAGGCAAGGCGCTACCTACTGGCCTTGGCCGGCCCTACTAGCTCAATTGGTACACACCTTACTCTAAGAATCCATTTAACTTCAGGGGCTCAGGTTGTGGGTTCGAGTGGTGTGGGAGGCAGAGCAAAACCCCAGGGGCCCGGGGACAGTACCTAGTGAGTGGGGCCAGTAGGTAGCACCCTGCCCCGAGAGGGAGTCCCACACGGGGGATTCTAGCTCATAGACTGTTTTGAAAGTTGCTAAAAGGTCATCTTCTCAACCAGAAACTACAACAACCCTCCAAAAATAAGGCGTTAGGTATAAGTCTGTGGGGAGGAAGCCTTAAAGCAAAAATGCTGCCCTACCAACGGGGCGATCCAGGGTATAGATAAGGGTAAAAGGATTGTAGAGCCCTCTCTAAAACATCAGAAAACCAAGGGGAATGAGCATGTAGCTGAAGGGAGCCATGAGGAGTAGTCCTAGGAGTTTGATGCTAGGGAATATTTTAGCGATCTCCTGGATTATCTGCCACAGCTCTTGGGACCTAACAAACTAGCCCTTTACGAGCGTTATATACGCGGCGACCAACTAATTCGCTATATTGGTCATCATCTTATGCTGGAGAGTTTCCACCTTGATTGTTGAAATTCTGTTCTCTTTATATTCATCATTGAAATTCTTTTATCTCAGGGTGCCATGGGTACGATGAAGATGTTCAAAGACTTTCCCAACCTTTCATAGGAGAAAGTTTCGCTTAAGGAAGCGATGAAGAAGCTCGAAGGCTATAACAAGAAGATCAAAGGTGAGTTAGAATTCTTTTATAAGGAATTCGAAAAGGTAAAGAAGACCGCTCTTGACTTTGAGCAAAAATTTAAAAATGCCCATAGCAAAAGGCCAAGGCAGAAGAGGCCTTAGCTCGCGAGATCAAGCTTCAAGAGAGCACAGTCTCCTCTCTTGGGAAGGCCACCGAGAAGAATAAAAAGATGAAGTAGGAAGCGGTCTCGCTGAAGCAGGAAGTGAGCTTGCTGAAGCAGGAGGTGAATTCATACCAGAAGCTAGCTAAAACTACTAAGAAGAAGGTCGAGCTGATGCATCAAGATGTAGCCGTAATGAGAGAGAAATTAGCTCGCTCTCAAGAGACAATCAGCCAGGCCGAGGCTCGTATTAAGCAGGTTCGTGAGGATGCCACCTTGAAGATGAGGAGTTCATTTCTATACACATTATGGAAACATTATCCAAAAATGGACATCTCATTCTTCGGGAAGGATGCAATGGATGAAGTGAAGAAATAGGCGGCTCGCGCTGCAAAGATCGCTCAGGCTAAAGCCGCAAAGGTTACTCAACAGGGGATTATTCCTCCTTCCCCTAAAAAGAGCTCAACTCCTCCAACCACCTAAGCTACAATTCCTCGAGTTGATGCTCCCCCAGCTCCTTCTAAGGGCTCAGCTCATGTAATTGTTCAACATGCGAGTTCATCAGTTCCTTCATCTAGCATTGCCTCTTCAGGTCGACCAGGGCCTTCTTCAAGCTCTTCGTAGTTGACAACTCTCGGGGTACAAAGTGCAATTCCAAAAGAAGCCCCCGATGACCAAGGTTCGAAGAAAACTTCTGCTAGCTCCTCATAAACCCTTTAGATATTAGTCTTCATTTCTTTTCTTTTGTAACTTATTTTGAACATTAAGAACAATGATTTTATAATATGTTTGCTTCTTGCTGGGTGAGGTTGTAATTGTATGCAGTGTCTTTTCTTTTGTTGCTTCGTTTTCTAGCTGGCATGTTTTATTATGTATTATCGAGTAATAAATCTCATCGCATAATTGAATAGACCATGATCATGCATAGCGAGGTAGCTGAATAGGCAATATTAATATCAGATCATGACAATTAATTGAACAAAATAGCCCGATTGTAATCACAAAAGCCCATCGATCACAAAAACGATTATCTCGGAGGCACTTTTCAGGGCATTTAATAAAGAGCTCGTAGGCAATATGACATCCTTCCAGAACTCTTAGGTTAACAAGTCTTGCAAATACCTTTCAAAGCGTTAGGACAAAAGTTCACAGGTTGCGAATGCACCTTCTAGAACTTTAATTTGAGAGGGTTTACAAGCTACAATTGTTCCTTCCAAAGCATCAAAACGAGCTCACAGGCTACAATCGTTCCTTTCAGAACTTTTAGATGAGTTCACAGGCTACAATTGTTCATTCCAGAGCATCAAAACGAGCTCACAGGCTACAATCGTTCCTTATAGAACTTTTAGATGAGTTCATAGGTTACAATTGTTCCTTCCAGGGCATCAAAATGAGCTCATAGGCTACAATCTTTCCTTTTAGAACTCCTGAGTTTTGGCTTATAGATAACAGTCGTACTTTCCAGAGCTTGGATGCTCATAGGTAGCACTGTATCTTCCAAAGCTTGACAATATCGGCTCGTAGGTTATAGTTGTACCTTCCAAGGTTAGAGCGCCCATAGGTAGCAACTATACCTTTAAGAATTCAAGTGGGGTTGTTTTGGTGGAACACATAAATCATACGAGGATCCACAACTAACAAACCAAAGAAACAGCTCACACAATAGCATATATTAGCTCATGATAATAAAGCAAACCAATTTGCATAATATAGCGAATCAGCTCACTCAAGAGAACAATAATAAGAATTACAAAAAAATTGACTATTGCATAATAATACAAGAGTCATAAGGGAGCTAACTAGTTAGGTGAAGTATGGCTGGAGTTTTTCAGCATTCCAGGCTAATGGAACCTCGACTCCGTTTATGTTAGTCAAGTGGTAGGCTCTATTTCCCAAATTTTCTTTGATGATATAGGGACCTTCCCAATTGGACCGAGAGTCCCATCACTAGCTGTACGAGCTGTAGGTAGGATAAGACACAGTACCAGGTCCCCAACGTTGTAGCGCCGAACTTGGACCTTCCTATCATAGTACCTTGTAATTTTTTGCTGATAGATAGGTACCTTCAACTGGGTTGTTTCCCTTGTCTTTTCGAGGATATCCAGGCTAGAGGTAAGAAGTTGATTATTATCCTCTAGATTGAATGTTGCTCTACGCTGCGAGGTCACTTCTAACTTTGCAAGGATCATGACTTCAGATCCATATACTATAGAGAAAGAGGTTTCTTGAGTAATGCTGCAAGTTGTGGTCCTGTATGCCTATAACACCTTGAGCAGTTCGTCCATCCATGCTCTTTTTCTGGCCTCCAGCTTTGTCTTCAGAATCTACTTTATTATTTTATTTATAGTTTCGACTTGGCCGTTAGCTTGTGGATGGTCTACTGCCGAGAAGCTCTTAACAATCCCCAAGTTGCTGCAGAACTTGATGAATTGATCACTGTTGAATTGGGTTCTATTATCTGTCACAATTTGTTGCGGGACCCCAAATTTGCAAATAATATTACTCCATATAAATTTTATTATTTTCACCGTGGAGATTTCTGCTAACTCCTTAGCTTCTGCCCATTTGGTGAAATAATCTACAATAACCATGGTATGCTTGCAAGTCCCGCGGGCAGTTGGTAGAGGCCAAATCAGGTCCATTCCCCAGATTGTAAAAGGCCACGAGCTCACCATTTGTTGAAGCAAAACTAGTGGAACTCACGGAACCTTAGCGAGTCTTTGGCATTTATCACACTTCTTGATGAGAGAAATGACCTCTTGTTTCATTATGGGCCAATAGAACCCCTATCGAAGTGCCTTCTGTGTAAGAGATAGCCTCCCAGCATGGTTGCCACAATGACCTGCATGTATATCACTTAGCACTTTCATGCAATCTGGCCCGTCTATACATCTCAACAGTGGGGCCGATAACTCTTTCTTATACAACATATAGTCGTAAATGCAATACCGCGCAGCTCGTGCTCGCAGACGTCGTGTTGGGTTTTGGTATGCATCTCATACATCATAGCACAACAGAAAAACAAAAATTATAGAAAACAAAAACCAAAAACCCAAGTTGGATCACTCTAGATTAGTTTAAAACCAATACAATTAAAACACATAGAGTGTTTTATTGAAACCATACCTTCGGTAGCGGCTCCTTCCCTTCTTATATGATCTAATCCACTAGCGATCCAAGCGTAAAATCGCCTCTAAGGTATCCACACAGCTACACGATGTTCAAAAACCCAATTGGAGATGGCAATAGCCAAACACCCTGTGTGCTAGTCAATGTGGTTGGCTATATGGTGATATTGAGAGCTTCTTGTTTTGCCCTAATTTTTTCTAAGAGAGATTTTTTTTGTTGTCCCATCACATAGGTAGTTATATTTTAGGCAAAGAAAAGAAACCCTAATCTAAGCCCACTAGGAATTCACCTAACCCATTAGTTTTATGTCCAATTTTAATTTAATCCAATTAAATTAAATTGATCCTAATAAAATAAATGGGCCATTATTTTATTTTATCACCATTAATATTAACATCTCATGTTAATATATTAAATCCTATTGAATAGTCATTTTACACTGTACATCGAGTTACTTAAGTGTGTGACTGATTGGGCTAAAATTATGCACGATTATATATTCTTAACTTATACTCATATGATGAAAACCCGAGTAAAATAGGGGTGTTCTAATGTTTTATGAGTGTTTTGTGCAGAAATTGAATGCAGGGACGGAATTGTAAATTTTTGGGGTAAAAGTATAATTTTTGAAAGTTAGGGGTAAAAGTGTAATTTTCAAAATTTGAGGGGCATTTTCGTAATTTTACCTACAGGCCATAGCTGCTGTTGATAATCCAGTAGCCCAAACCAGCAGCTAGCTACTGGAATTATGCATAGGCTTGTTGCCTATGTTAAAGGCTACGTCCAGATTTGTTTTATTTTTGCGCGTAAACAACATGCAGGCCAGCGTGAAGCGATCAAAGCGTGCGTTGAAAATTTTTCTTGCTGATTTTATACGTTGAGAATCACCAAAAATGTCTCAGTTGATTGGTTGAAGGTAGTTTAGGCAAGTGATCAAAGTATTGAACGAAATTTCAAGTGGTCAGTGCAGAAAATCTTAAAATTAATTTCATGAGCATTCAAAGCAGAGATTCCAGCGATCATTATATGGTATTCACAGAAAGTATTTTTGAGGAAATTGGGAGAGCTTTAGTAGGCAATTGACAGAGAATCAAGAAAAAAAAAATGGAAGTCAACCGATGCGCTCAATATATTGCCCTTCTCATATAAATTCAAGGGGTTGGGCAGCAGAGAGGGGACGTTTTCGACGGAGAGAAAAGTTTAGGGTTTTTCTTTTATTGATCATTTTCTTTTGGATGGCAGTCGGCAACAGAGAGGGTTAGAGGAAGGTGGAGTCTTAGTACAATCTCGTCATCGTCAAAACTCAGAGCACTCGAATATATTCAATTTAAGGAGGGAGCGACATCTCAAAGAACAATACAGTGACTATTTCATCTTTTTAGTTATTTGTTTCAATGTCTATTATTGTTAATTCAATTTTATATGCTGTGTTATTTAACTTTATGTTGAACTAATTTCAATTTCTAAGGCTACAATGTAGCCAATTTATTTCATCGCCTATTCAATGAGTTTTTGGGTTAATTGATTATTGTTTTCTTTTATATTTGTATTCTATTCTATTGGAACGTAATGCTGTCAATCAAATAAGGCCTGTTAATTGACAGATTTTGTGACTATGATGCGCTTGACGAAGGTATCATATGTTAGACAGTAATAGAATAGCATAATCTGTATAGGATAGACATATACCTATAGGATTGTGTAATCATTTGTGGGTAATTGAAACTTAATGAGTTCGGATTAATTTAATCTATATAGATATATAATAAATTAATTATTTTGGATAATATGACTTAACTGTTCGAAAGAGTTTGGTAATTGATTTAGAACTTTACCCGATTAATTACAATATAAAAGTCATTACTTTTGTGAGAATAAAATGAGAATAGGTTGATGAAATAAAAAGGTGAAAGTGTGTCTTAGATCTACGAATCTGCTGTTAGTTTCGTCATTTTATTTGGTTGTTTATTTAATTTTTACTTTTTATCTTTTTACTATATTTTTATTCACCTTTGTTTTGGTTTTGATAGTTTGAATAAAATTGTTTCAATCAATTTTGGTAATTGATACGTAAAATTTAGCAATTGTCCCTGTGGGAACGACCTTGATTTGCCATTATATTACATTGTGACCGTGTATACTTGCACGCAACCTATTGTAATTAGCGCATTAGGAAAATATCCATCAAGTTTTTGGCGCCATTGCCGGGGACAACGTGCTGTTTTATAGTATCAATATCAATACTAGTTGAAACAATCTTACTTCAGACAATTTTATTTTGTATTTTTTTCAAGTGCTGGCAGACATTTTATGTGAAGGTCTAAAAGCGCTGAGTTATTGCCATTCGATAATGAAATTGAGAGAACAGTTCGTGGAATAAGAAAAGCGAGGCGTTTGGCGGAACATAAAGTAAAAATGGGGGATAATCAAGCACATCCCGAGGGTTCCAAACCGCTCAGAGATTATTCTATACCAACCGTGGAAGGGATTCATCAAAGCATTCGCAGACCAGCCATTCAAGCGAATAATTTTGAGATCAAACCGGCAACCATTCAAATGGTTCAATCAGTAGTACAATTTTGCGGTTTACTCAATGAAGATCCAAATGAGCATATCGTAAATTTCTTGAAGATTTGCGACACTTTCAAGTGCAATGGAGTGACGAACGATGCCATTCGGTTGAGATTGTTCCCTTTCTCATTAAAGGATAAGGCAACTGGCTGGCTGAATTCATTGCCTCGATCTTCTATCACTACATGGGATGAGTTGGCCAGAAGTTCCTGGCCAAGTACTTCCCTCCAGCGAAAACAGCGCAATTGAGGAATAATATTGCTGCACTCACTCAGAGGGAAGGAGAATCATTATACGAGGCTTAGGAGAGGTTTAAGGAGATGCTTAGGAAGTGTCCTCATCATGGAATTCCATAATGGAAGCAAATACAGACTTTTTATCAAGGATCATCAAAGGTTGGAAGTCCAATGTGGATGCTGCAGCAGGAGGCGCTCTATTAAAAAGAAATGTGGAGGATGCATTTGAGCTTATTGAAGAGATGTCCTCTAATATCTATCAGTGGCCTTCTGAGAGAATGAAATCCAAAAAATCAGCGGCAGGTGTACACGAGTTGGATGCGATTACAGCATTAACAGCTCAAGTTTCTGCCTTGACTGAGAGATTTGATGCTTGCGGTATGGGCGTAAGTGGCATTAACGCAATCCAAAGCTCATTTGTTAGCTGTGAAGAATGTGGAGGTAGTCATGCAACAGATAGTTGTCCGAGTAATCAGGAGTCGGTACAGTTTGTAGCCAACTATAACAGATAACGCAATGATCCATATTCGAATGTTTACAATCCTGGGTGGAGAAATCATCCCAATTTCTCGTGGAAGCAAAATCAAGATCAAGCATCACAATTGAAGCCTACATTTCCACCTGGTTTTCAGAGTCAACCACAACAAGTTCAACCTCAAGTCAAGAAGCCTTCAATGGAACAAATGATGTTGTAGTACATGACGAAAACTGATTCTCTCATGCAGAATCAACAAAATATGTTACAGAATCAGCAGAATCACCTTCAGAATCAACAGAATCAGCAAAATCAATTCCAAGCTCAACTACAGAACTAGAGTGCATCAATTTGAAACTTGGAAGTGCAAATAGGGCAGATTGCTAATTCTATCAGCAGTAGACCATATGAAAACTTATCAAGCGATACAGAGCAAAACCCCATGAGGGAAGGTAAGGAGCAATGTAAGGCTATCACGTTGAGGAATGGTAAGGAGTTGAATCAAAGCATAAGAAAATCTACTATGGTGCCTAACCCATCAAAGGATGAAGAGGTAGTTGTAGAAGAGGAAGAGCTCAAGAAAGAGAAAAAGGATGACAAAGAGGGATCAGCAAAGCCAATATGAGAAAAGAAAGTGCCTCAGATACCACCATTACCATTTCCTCAGAGGTTTCAAAAGCAAAAACTAGACAAGCAGTTCTCAAAGTTTCTGAAGGTATTCAAAAAGCTGCATATCAGTATAGCTTTTGTAGAAGCACTAGAACAGATGCCTAGTTATGTGAAGTTCATGAAAGAGATCTTATCGAAGAAAAGGAAGTTGGAACAATTTGAGACTATAGCACTCACAGAAGAATGCAGCGTAATCTTACAATAAAAGTTACCTCCAAAATTAAAAGATCCTGGTAGTTTCACTATTCCGTGCAAAATTGGAGAGAATTTTGAAGGAAGAGCCTTGTGCGATTTGGGGGCAAGTGTCAACTTAATGCCTTTATCCATTTACAAGAGATTAGGTTTGGGGGAAGCCAAACCAACATCAGTTACTCTTCAACTTGCAGATCGGTCTATGAAAAGACCTAGAGGTATAATTGAGGATGTTTTGGTGAAAGTGGAGAAGCTTATATTCCCAACGGATTTCATTATCCTTGACATGGAAGAAGATCGAGAGATTCCTATCATACTAGGAAGACCCTTTTTTAGCCACCGGTAGGACTGTGATTGATGTGCAACAAGGCCAGTTAACAATAAGGGTACAAGATGAAGAGGTCACTTTTAATGTTTTCAAAGCTTTGAAATTTCCTAGTGACACCGATGAATGCAAAAGAGTGAAAGTGTTGCATGATTGTATTCAAGAGGTACACATTGAAGAAACTCCACTAGATGCTCTGGAAGCCGCATTGTTGGATTCAATTCAAGTAAGGGGAATCGTGAAGAAGTCCAAGATTATTTGGAAATACTTGAAGTAGCTCCAAAGTATGAGGTGTTAAATATGCATAATGCTCAACCTCTTTTGGCCTGGTCGATACTCAAGCCATCAATAGAAGAGCCATCGACTTTAGAGCTTAAGCCACTCCCTAAACATTTGCGATATGCTTATCTTAGGGAGGCGTCCACTTTGCCAGTGATCATCTCTGCAGCGCTGAATGATGTTAAAAAAGAGAAATTGTTGAAGGTGTTAAGAGAAAATAAGTTAGCTTTGGGATGGACAATCGCTGATATAAGGGGTATTAGTCCATCTTTCTGCATGCACAAAATCCTAATGGAAGATAACTACAAGTCAACTATTCAACCTCAATGCCGACTAAATCCAATTATGAAGGATGTGGTAAAGAAGGAGATAATTAAACTATTAGATGTGGGTATCATTTATCCCATCTCTGACAGTTCTTGGATCAATCCGGTTCAATGTGTTCCTAAGAAAGGTGGAATAACGGTGGAATAACAGTGGTGACAAATGAGAATAATGAACTTATTCCAACGAGAGTGGTTAATGGCTGGCGGGTTTGTATGGATTACAGAAAGCTAAATCAAGCCACAAGGAAAAATCATTTTTCGCTACCTTTCATTGATCAAATGCTTGATAGGTTAGCCGGACATGAATTCTATTGCTTTTTGGATGGATATTCTAGGTACAACCAAATTGCCATAGCTCCAGAGGATCAGGAAAAGACAACCTTTACATGTCCTTATGGTACCTTTGCCTAAAGGAGAATGCCATTTGGATTATGTAATGCTCCCATAACGTTTCAACGATGTATGATGTCCATTTTTTCTGAGATGGTGGAGCAATTCTTGAAAGTTTTCATGGATGATTTTTTGGTGTTTGGGGATTCGTTCGACTTGTGCTTGCAAAATCTTGCTAAGGTGTTGAAAAGGTGCACGAAGACTAACCTAGTGTTGAACTGGGAAAAATGCCACTTTATGGTTCAGAAGGGTATCGTTTTAGGGCATAAAATCTCAACAAGTGGAATTGAAGTGGATAGAGCAAAAATAGAAGTAATTGAGAAACTCCCACCACCTTCATCAATCAAGGGAGTTAGGAGTTTTCTTGGACATGCAGGATTTTACAGAAGATTCATCAAAGATTTTTCCAAGATATCAAGGCCATTATGTAGTCTCCTGGAGAAGGATATGTATTTTAAGTTTGATGAAAATTGTTTGCAAGCGTTTGAAGCCTTGAAGAAGAAATTAGTAACAGCTCTGATTATTGTTGTTGCAGATTGGAACACACCATTTAAGTTAATGTGTGATGCCAGCGATTTTGCAGTAGGGGTTGTCCTTGGTCAGAGAAGGGATAAACTTTTTCACACTGTTTACTACGCCAGTAAGACATTGAATGAAGCCCAAATGAATTACACCACAACAGAAAAAGAATTACTGGTCGTAGTATTTGCATTTGATAAGTTTAGATCGTATTTGATTGGGTCTAAAGTGGTAGTCTACACTGACCACTCTGCCCTTAAGTACCTTGTAACCAAGAAAGATGCCAAGCCACGTTTGATCAGATGGGTACTGCTATTACAGGAGTTCGACTTAGAGATAAGAGATAAGAAGGGGACAGAAAATCAAGTTGCGGATCATTTGTCAAGATTGGAAGGGAATAGTATGGATGATAAGACAAATATCAATGAGGCATTCCCCGATGAGCAGCTTTTCTCTTGTAGCAATGAAAAGGCACCGTGGTACGCAGATTTTGTTAATTTCATAGTGTGCAATGTACTTCCCCCTAACTTATCATTTCAGCAAAAGAAGAAATTTCTCCATGACGTGAAAAGTTATGTATGGGATGACCCATATTTATTCAAGCAATGTGCCGATCAGATGTTAAAACGATGTGTGCCATACGAAGATACTGAAGATATTTTATGACATTGTCACTCGTCCAATTATAGAGGTCATTTTGGTGGAGAGCGAACTGCCATAAAAGTTCTGCAGGCTGGGTTTTATTGGCCGACGATTTTTAAAGATGCAAGGCGATTCGTACAGGCATGTGATCAATGCCAGCGGACAGGAAATGTTTCGAAGTGACATGAGATGCCGTTGCAAAATATTTTAGAAGTTGAGTTGTTTGATGTTTGGGGCATAGACTTCATGGGACCTTTTCCTTCATCCTTTCAAAATCAGTATATCTTGGTGGCAGTGGACTATGTGTCGAAATTGGTAGAAGCTATTGCTATATCATCAAATGATGCAAAGGTTATGACCAAGTTTTTGAAGAATAATATCTTTACCAGATTTGGAACACCTCGAGCCATTATCAGTGATGGAGGTTCACATTTTTGTAATCGCCAATTTGAGAGTCTCCTCAAGCAATATAGGGTCACTCACAAGATAACAACCCCGTATCACCCTCAAGCCAGTGGACAAGTGGAAATTTCAAACAGGGAACTTAAGGGTATTCTAGAGAAGACTGTGAGTAGATCAAGAAAGGATTGGAGTATCAAGCTTGATGATGCACTTTGGGCTTATCGAATTGCCTATAAAACACCAATTGGAATGTCCCCATTTCGGTTAGTGTATGGGAAAGCATGTCATCTACCAGTTGAGTTGGAGCATCGCACTTTTTGGGCAATTAAGGCATTGAATTTTGATTTGAAGAAAGCTGGTGATAAACGTCTTCTTCAATTGGATGAGCTCGAAGAAATCAGATTGGATTCATATGTGCTCGTATCTACAAGGAAAAGACAAAGCAATGGCATGACAGGAAAATCTTAGCTAAGCATTTTGTAGCAGGACAGCAGGTATTATTATTTAATTCCATGCTTAGATTATTCCCAGGCAAGCTCAAATCCAGATGGTCAGGCCCTTTCATCATAAAAACAGTCTATCCATATGGAGCAGTGGAAGTTGAAGATGAGAAGACGAAGGATTCGTTCAAGGTTAATGGGCAACGGTTGAAGCATTATTATGGTGGTGAATTGGATCGTCAAAAATTCACCATCACCTTGGTGGATCACAGCAATTGAACCCAGATGGAAGTCGAGCTGAAGACTAAAAATCTAGCGCTTCTTGGGAGGCAACCCAAGTTTTCAAGTAGCTCCTTTTATTTTTACATTGTTTACTTTTCTTTTATTTGTTTTTATGCTTTTGTTTTGTTTTATCTTTTACCTTTTATTTTTTGTTTGTTTGCTATTTTGTGATTGCTTATTTGTTTTGTTTTCTTTCATATTTAAGTGTGTTTTATTTTTATTTCATTTTGTTGTCGTTCTCATAACTCTAGTTTTTTTTAAACATTGAGGACAATGTTTGGACTAGGTTTGGAGGTGGAAACATTCTTGTTTCAAACTTGATTAATAAATTGACCATCTGCTATTAAGAGGAGAGTTATTACACAATATGATTGATAATCTTGACTAGGGAAGAGCCATGAAAGTCTTAAGCATAGTTTGATGTTATCAAAGACTTTGAGCCTAGTAGGAGAATGTAGAGATATTGTGCATGCATAGTTGTGGCCTATTAGTGGAGACTACCTCTGTGAGAACTTTTGAGCCGTATCGTTTTATTTCAGAGGGACTTTATTTGTTTCCACTCTTAAACACTTTTCAGAAATTCTTTTTTCATAACTAGTTGGTCTCTTTAGGCTTTGTTTGGATTTTAAGGTAAAAAATTCATTGCAATTCTTTATAATTTCTGAAGTTTTGAGTCGTTATGTGAACTTATTGACATGAGGCAGGCATTTGTGTGATTAACTCCGGAAAAAAGGCTAAGAAACCAAAATTTTCAAACCTAAAATATGTGTGCGCCTAAAACCAATTTGAAGCCAAACACATATTGGCCTTCATTTTCTTTCATCCTTATAATTTATCTTTGTCCTAGCCAAAATTAAAAGATAATCCTTACCCTAGGAGCTTGGATGTTATTTATTTCAAAAAAAAAAAAAAAAAAAAAAGGTTGGAAGAAAGGAGTGTTGGGTGTAGAAAAACTCAGGTTTGGGGGAGTTGTTAAGTAAGGACATCGATTTATTTCAAAAAAAAAAAAGAGAAAAATATATATATATATATATATATATATAAATGTTGATGTCAAAATAAAGGAGGCATTGTTCAGTTAGCAAAATTGAGCTCAGTGTTAATTGCAATATTTTTAGAGATGGAATGAATAATCTTGGAAGGAATTCAAGCTCCATTTTGTTGACATTATTCCAGTTCTTTGTGAACCAAAACCTTTAGCCCCGTTACATCCCTTGGTAAGACCTGCTGATTAATAAGGGATCATGATTGCTTAAAGTCAGAATTTTGGGTGTTGCACTGATTTTAGATGTCTGATTCTTTCAAGAAACCTAATTTATACTTAGCATTTATAATTCATAAATTATTATACAAACATTATAAAGATTTGAATTTTTCTTGATGCATAAACTCCTAACTACTTGTATGTTGTGAGAGTGTTGCCGTAGGACTCTGTGAAATAAAATAAAATGAGTGATTTCCAGTGAGGCGTAGAGTTGAGGCGAAATAAGGTCATGGTGTGTATATATAGTGTTATCGAATTTCAAATGCTGGGTGATCAGTTGGAGAAGACGGATGACTGTGTGAAGATTACTAGTGACTTATTTTTAGTCGAGGTTCAAGAACTCAGGTGGAGTGATTTTCCTTGAAGATAGCACTGGAAGATTTGTTGTTGAGTTTGAACTGGACTGTTTTGCGTTTGCGGGTATCGTAGCTGGTAAACCCTCAGGAGACACAACTCCTCCTCTAGGGACACTTAGAGGTTTAAAGGCTTATGTCATATGCTAAATATCATCGTGTTTACCTATGAAAATTGATGTAATTTAATTTTTGTTGTTTTTAGTTTTTCGTTTTATTAGATTTTTGCTCGAGGGTGAGCAAAAGTTAGTGACCCATTAGGTATCCGAACATGTTGGCAACCTGGAATGAATTATAATCCTAATCAAATTAGGATTAGATTAAATTAAACCTTTTGATTTAATCCTTGATTCACCAATCAATTAATTGATTTCGAGTAGATCAAGATTGGCATCTAGCAATGCATCATGACCACCCAAGTACCCAGAATTGTCCGTGGTTAGAACAATACCTTTCCATAGACAGTTACCATGCAATTCAGATTTTCATCATAACATATCTCATTCAGTTATGAGTATGGACTATGTGTCAACTCTCACTAGAATGACTAAGTCATGTCTAGCCCGAATTTATTAGTTCTTGTTCCCGAAATCCGTTATTCCCAATTACGTATCTTGGGAGACTCTTCCACTGGTACGATCACTCTGGCCAGAGATTCCTGGAATAACGATTTCCTCAAGAGGTCGTGAGATATCTTCTTCTACTATGAGAAGTGACGAATCCTTTATTGATCACTCAACTACGCTCGAGTAGCCCATGTTGAACCCAAGTACCACCCTACAAGTCAACTCTCCGAGTCAACAAGGAATGGCATTAAAGGACGACATTCGATACTCAGTGTACTTTGGAGATCTCTTGTCAAAGGATACTTGCACCTATTGCTATGTTAAGATGAGATCACTAACATAAAACTATCCATGTGATCATCTTACAATCAGGTCATCCAATGTACTCATTCTAAATAAACATCCACATGTTTACTCTAGGCATCTCATATGCCATCAGCTTATGAGTATAACGCATGCTAGTCTATCTGTACTAATGATGTCTCGTCTCATTAATACTATGACTAGGGATATTTAAGTATAAACACATTTTCATGTAATAGGAATCTCATACTCAATGTACTCATTCTAATATAATAATATTATCGTTTTATTAAAATGAAATATGCATAAATACTACCTAAGGTTGATTGGTTCTAGAGCACATTACTAACATGTCGAGACTCAAACTTATCCTCCGGCTGATTCCCGTCTTGTAAATAATCGATCAATGGGCTCATCCATAAGTCCCCTGCCACAACTATGGCTATCATTGAGTCTTTCTCTTCGATGCTCAGGACTAGTAAGAACTCTATTGGTATAGACTCTAAGTCTTCTGTGGCCTGGTAGTTGTCAGAGGAGCTAGTGCATCTGCATGTGTGTTTTAAGCTCGTGGATTTTGGTTCATCTCGTGCTTCTGAAAGGTGCCCAACAACTCCTGAACCTTCTAGAGGTAAGCAGTCATTTTTGACCCCTGGGTCTGATATTCGTCGCGGATCTGGCAGACCACAAGTTGGGAGTCGCTAAAAACCCTTAACTGATCGGCTCGCATTTCTCTGGCTAATCGCAACCCTGCTAGTAATGTTTCATATTCAGCCTCGTTATTGGTGGCTCGAAACTCGAATCTCAAAGCATAAAAGATTTTATGTCCTTCAGGGCTGATCAACAGCACTCCTGCCCCAACTCTCAGCTCGTTGGATGACCCATCTATATAAAGTTCCCACATCAAACTTTCACAAGACTCAGCCCCCTCGTCTATAGGTCCCATGAATTCTACGACGAAATCTGTTAGAGTCTGGGCCTTGATCGCTTGCCTCAGTTTGTACTCGATGTCGAACTATGCCACCTCAATTGCCATTGAGGAACCGACCCGAGGTGTTAGACTTCTGGAAAACTTGTTTCAATGGGTACTAGGTAAGGACCTCGATTTTGTGAGCTTGGAAATATGGGGCGCAGCTTCCTAGATGCAATCAACAGGCAGTAAGCGAGCTTCTCCATTTGTGATACCTAGTCTCCGCATCAAGTAGTCTCTTGCTCACATAATACACTGGGAGCTGCATCTTCCCTTCTTCTCATACCAAAGCTACGCTGAGGGCATACTGAGATACCTCCAGATATAAGATGAGTTTTTCTCCTTCTACTGGCTTTGATAGAAGCAGAGCTTGGCCCATGTAATCTTTCAATTGTCGAAATGCTACTTCGCATTGCTTAGTCCACTCAAAATTTTTTGCCTTCTTCAGTACATCAAAGAAAATAACACATTTGTCCATGACCTTTGAAATGAATCTATCGAGTGATGTAACCTGGCCATTAAGGCTTTACACGTCCTCGATCCTATTAGAGGATCTTTTGTCAATCAAGGCCTGGATCTTCTTAGGATTAGCCTTAATCCCTTTGTCATTCAATATGAAGCCCAGGAACTTTCCGGAGGCCACCCCAAACGCACACTTCAATGAGTTCAACTTTATTTGATAGTTCCTTAATACCCAAAACATCCCTCCAAATCGCCTACATTAGTAGCTGCCTACCTAGCTTTCATTAGCATGTCATTCATATATACTTCCACTGTCTTGCCAATCTGTTCCTCGAACATCATATTGACTAACCTCTAATAAATTGCCCCTACATTCTTTAATCTGAAGGTCATGACTTTGTAGCAGTATAAACCATGATCAGTGATGAACGAGGTGTACCCTTCGTCCTTTGGACTCATAGGTAACTGATTATAACCTGAGTAAGCATCCATGAAGCTTAAGAGCTGGTGACCAACTGTTGCATCTACGAGCTAATCAATTCTTGGTAGAGGGAAGCTGTCTTTCGGACATGCCTTGTTTAAATCCGTGAAATCAATACACGTTCTCCACTTTCCATTCTTTTTCTTTACAAGTACGGGATTGGCGACCCAGGTCGAGTAATAGGCTATTCGGATGAAGTTGTTGGCTAGTAGCTTATTCACCTCTTCCTTCAGGGCTTCATAATGCTCACGGGTCATAGGCCTCCTCTTTTGGCAAACTGGTTTGTGGTGGGGATCAATGTTCAACTTGTATGACATAATTTATGGATTTATCCCTACCATGTCTTCATGATTCCAAGCAAAAACATCCAAGTTCGCCTTAGAAAATCAACGAGTTGGGATCTTATTTTTGGGTTTAGGCCTCGCCCCAGCCTCAAGCATCTTTCGATATTCAACTTGTTGACCTGAACGTGCTCAAGCTCTTCAACAGGCCCCATTGCTCTATCCCCATCCACTTCATAAGGATCGAAGTCATAGCTTACCCCTTTTCACTCATAACATAGGGTTTTTCTCTTGAGACTATATAGACCTTCTTTCCTCTA
The DNA here is from genome assembly GCA_022984855.1 of Dimocarpus longan. Lineage (NCBI taxonomy): Eukaryota > Viridiplantae > Streptophyta > Magnoliopsida > Sapindales > Sapindaceae > Dimocarpus > Dimocarpus longan. The sequence continues at coordinate 9,828,735 of CM041015.1, read as the reverse complement.
ACCCTCATCTTTACTACCTCTTCATAACAGCGTCATACCAGGTACTACTCGCCACATACACAACCTATTCCATTGGTAGTCAAAAATTTAACTGTGAGTGCCTGGTAGAGGTGACCACATCTAAATCATTCATTGTAGGTTTCCCCAAGACAACATTATACGCAGAGGGGCAATCTATAATCAGAAAATATACCAATACAGTTGCCTGACGACCTAAATCCTCAAGCGTGAGCGAAAGTCTGATCTAGCCCATTAGAATGATATCATCTCCAATGAGGCCATAGAGAGGCTCCGAGGAGGGCCTTAACTGCTCCGTACCAAGCCCTATCTGGTCATAGCACCCTTTGTACATCACATTAACCGAGCTACTTGTATCGATCATAATTCTTCGAACCTCGGTAATACTTATTCTAGCTCAAATGACAAGTGCGTCGTTATGGGGCCAATGTACTTCCCTTGCATCTCTCTCAGTAAAAACAATGTCGTCTGAGTTTATTCTTGCTTTCCTTGTAGATCCTTCACTTTCACCCTAACCTATACTTAAGATGTGATTTGCCTCTTGCACATAGCGTTCATACGATCTATTTGATGTACTTACAATATGGGGACCACCATGTATAGTAAAGATGGTTTTTACCAGAGCTCGTGCTCTTATTCTGAAGCCTGTTGGTGCTATTATGCTGGTTACCGAGCTGATTGAGGACGTTGTCGCCGGGGTCACTAGTTTGTAGGTTGCACCACATACTCCCTCAAGCGACCTTTTCTAATCAAGCCCTCTATAGCATCCCTGAGCTCCCTACAGTCTACAGTATAATGCCCAGTCTCCCTATGATAGGCACAGTACTTCCTCGGATTTCGAAACTTACTGGGGAGGTTGGTGGGACTTGGCCTCCTAAAATTCTCACTGTTCTTCTCAGTTCCAAAAATTCTGTCCTGCCTATCTGACAAGACATTATAGTTTTCGTAACGGTTTCGAGGTGCAGGATGATCTTTTCTGGGCTTATTCCTAGCTCGCTTTGTTATTTGATTGTTGGAGCGATTCATTTGGTCTTCATTACCACCATGATTTCTCTTTTTTCCTTGGTGGAAACCACTTGCCTCGCTCTTCAGATTATTGGGCTTCTTTGGCTCGAAGGCTTCTAACCACCTAATCTCATTGGCAACTCGCTCGTAGAACTCTCCAAGGACTTTCACAGGAGATTTATAAATGCTTTTATAGAGCTTTCCACCCTTTCTAAGCCCTGTCGAGATTACGGTTAGGATCCCCTCGTCCGTAGGGTTTTTCACATTATTTACCTCGCTTCTAAATTTGCTAATGTAGTCCTTTAACGGTTCACCAAGACGTTGAAAAATTGTAGCGAGGTGACAAGGTGGCGCAGGCTACCTCTTCAACACCTTATACTGATTAGCGAACCTTCACTGACATTCCTCCCAACTGTCAATACTGCAAAGCGGGAGGTTCCTGAGCCACATCCGTAAAATATCACTGAGCGTTGTCGGAAAGACACGACACTTAACCAGTGAGTTAGTGGTCTACAGGTCCATATGAATATTAAAGGCGACCAGATGATCATAATGATCAGAGTCCCTATTGTATTGTGGGATATTGGGGAACTTGAACTTGGAGGGTAGCGGCTCTAACTCAATCTCCAAAGTGAATAAAGTCCTTTCTCCGCTTTGACTCTCCTGCTCTTGGGCCCAGGACGCACCTCCATATGTTGGACCCTTTGAAGGAGTTGCTCAATGATTGGGTCATGGGTCTCAAATTGTCTGGTCGGAGATCGTTTGCCCCGCGTGCTTTCTCTGCTATAGGAATATCGGTCTTGCGCCCCATGCCTTCTCCCGTGTTCGAGCTCAAGGGAATAGCGACCTGGTTCACCCTTGGTCTAACCTATCCGATTCATCTTCTTTATACGAGCCTCCCTGTTGGCGTTGCCGCTCACTTTCATTTCTTCGAGCTGAAACCCTGTTCATGTCCATGGCTCACCTCAACCTGGCGATGCTTGTCACGACTCACCCTCAACCTTAGTCTTGAAGGTTGAGCCACATTTTCATCTTCGTGAGCTCGTTGAACCCGAGATCCAGATTGCACATTCGAAAAACAGATTGATCCCTCCGGTGTAGGTACCTCTCTAGTAAACCTTCCTTCTGCTACCGGGACTTACCTGGGCCTATGTCAACACCTTTACAACATCTACTATCTATATGGCATCTCCTCCCAGGGCATTAGGCACAGGTTGACCAAAGGGGAACGGAGGCATAGCTTGGTTAATTCCATCCATAGCTACATTTGAGGTGTCCACGCCTACATCTGCTGGTAGAGCACCTCGTCGTTGGTTAACATTCTCCATTTTGTCAGCCATTGCGTCAGAATTTCTAGTCGTTCTTCCATTTGCCATGATAGTTGTAAACTGAAAGTTTGCAGTTGGGCCTCTCTTTCTAACGCTAAAATATTGACGTTCAAATACTGGTCAACTCAGATCTACAAGCCCATGTTGCAAATCTAGTGAAAATAGTGCAAGAAGCAAATAAAAAGCGAAGGAAAAGTTAAAGGAAGAACAGATAAAACTAGATTTTTTAAGTGGTTCAGCCCAAAGAATGTCAATGTCCACGTCCACTGTTCTTTCTCTCACTATTTCTACAGAGTAACAGCACTCAAAGTGTTTTCTCTTTATTTTACAATGAATTTCCTCCCTTATTTATAGAGAAATGGAGGTGCCATAGTAATATATAATAAGACAAGATAAAATCATGATAAATTACATTCCCAAGATTGATATTTGTCAGGTCAACTCTGTCAAAGTATGAGTTTAGATGCTAAACTCATGCTGGTTGGATGAGATTTCCTTAATTCAGACTGTTAACTACTCTGACATGGTCTTTTTAGCGTGCATGCCACATTAAGGGCTGTGTCCCGCTCATGGACATTCTGGGACTGGCAAGGGTGCCTAGCGACCTGAGAGATGTAATAGTGGACGATCTTGGCATAGCGAGCCAATCCCCTCCGAGCTATGCATAAGCGAGCTGAAAATAAAGAGATCGAGGAGCTCGTTTTAGATAGTTGGGAATTAGACAAGTCGTTCTTCAGTTGATTGGGCCTGTTGAGTCATATCCCTTTGGGCCTTAATGGCCCAATCTTTTAAGTCACTAAAATATGTACAGCACGGTGAAAGAAGAGGTATGGTAAAAAGATTATTTATTAAATAGAAAGAAAATTTGCAATTTAATTAAAGACAAGTGCAAAGTAAACTTTGACTTTATTACGACAAAAGCAAAATTTTATGATGGTTTCATAAAAAATCATTATTATAAAAATGTTTATATGACAGTTTTTTATGGTGAACAATAAAATCAAATTGAGTGAAGGTGTAACATGATTTTGGATGGTAATAAAGATGGTCCGAATGAAGTTGATGGAGACGTTGGGTTTGGGTATTAAACTATTTATATCCCCATTTTTATTTTTTTAATTCTTATTTTTTGTTTATTATTTTGTTTAAGTAATAATACTTTTACTTATTTGATTTAATTTTAAATATTGGTATGACATTGGAGATGGTGATTTCCAAGGATGTTCATTTAAATTTAATTTAATTTAATTTTAACTGATGTTGGTATACAAAAATGCTAGGCAGTTTCCAAGGTAGGGAATAGCTTAACCCATAATCTAGCATCTTCGGCCATCTTCACACCAACTCTAATGTGTCACATTATTATTGGAAGATTGATAGCAAATTTGTAGTGTTTTATAAATTAATTTCAATGATAAAATATTTTCTAATAAAAATGCAATACCAAATATTCACATTAAAAACTTATGCAAGCATATCCGATCTCTAAATAATACAATGATAAGTAAACATTATTCCCACAATGATTGTCCAAATTATATATATGTTAAGTACTAAAACAGTCAATATTATATCTTATCCAAACTATCGAAATAATAAATTGAAAAAATTAAATGAAAATAAAGTTAAATAATGAAAACTAGTTAGTCACAACCAAGGAGAATGAGATTCTAGAGCTACAACTTCAAAATTACAACTTCACCTTACAAATCTACTTAATCTATATTTCTACTATTAATAATTTATTCTCATCATATGCTTGATCGAATAATTCTAATTTATCCACAAGCTTCTCTCGATAGTCAAATAGACTTATCTAAATTAATTAAGTAACTATATCTTTATGACAATTAACCAACATAGGCACATTAAGCATAAATCATTCAATAATGATCACATAAACCACATGGATATATCTCTATCCTATACAATTCATGTCATCCTATTTTGTGTTTCTTTGGAATGCATTCTCGATTACCAAATCAATTAAACTAGTGGTCAATTAAATCAAAGCGTTAATAATAAAATAAAACACAATAATGAGAATTAAATTAAAACAATATTATAAAGGTGAGTTTCATGGTTTAGGACTGCATCGTAACCCTAGATCGTGGAGTAGTTCATCATTGTATTACAAATTAAATAACTAAAGCAAAAATCAATTAACATATTAAAAGAAAATAATAGAAAAGAAATCCTCATTAAATGTGACGTGATCCCTTTCACTATGTTGCGACTAGTGCCTCTAATTGTTGATAATGACTGCTAAAAATACCCTCCACGTACTACTGAAAATTTATGGTTAACCCTTACCCCATGTCAGGGGCGGACCCACCATTGGGCCAAGGGGAACACGTGCCCCCCCTGAAATTTTTAAAAATTTAATTAAATAAATTTAATGCTATAATGTTATACATTTGTGGATTGGTGCTGATGGTTGCTGTGCTTGTTTTTCAACCTCATGTCACAGGTTCGAATCCTACAAACGCATACAATATTTTGTTTTTTGTCTTTTTTAATCACTTATATATTATATAAATAAATTACAAAAATAAAGCATAGCTGCAAAATGGCTTTGATGGTTGTGGTTGCCTTCCCTTTTCATGAGGAGCCGGGTTCAATACCCTTTGGCTCATTCATGTGCTTTTCCTTTTTCTTTTTATCTTTTTTTATTCACTCATTGCTTTGTTCTTTTTTTTTTTTTTTCTCTCTCTCTCTCTCTCTCTCTTTTTCCCCTTATTATTACAAATTGATTTTCAAACTTAAAATATTTAGACTTTATAAATTATTATACTCAATTCAAATTATTTTTTCATTACAAACTATATCATGTTTATACAAACTAGAGAATAAAATATATTGAGTTATTTAGTCTTAATAAGTCTGAGTTTACTCAGGATTATTAGTACGATTTATTTTTTTTTTTTATAAACTATTTTATATGATAAAATTCATAAATAAAAATAATCAGATAAAATTCATAAATAAAAATAATCATATGAATTATAATTATTTTTATTTTACTTTACTTTATTATAAATCACTTACATTTATTAGATAAAAGACTATAAATGCAGCTTGATTAATAACTTTAGTAATAAAAATATGTAGTTTGATTACATACACTTATTTGCAATTTGAATAACAACTATCATCATAGAGAAAACATATCTCTAAATTAATTTTTATTTATTTTTTTAGTAATATGAAATTTGAACTTCTCTCAATAAGAAAACTAGAGCTAATGAACAATCAATTCATAATTAGTATGCTTTTATTTTTATACTTGTATTAAGAATATTATTGTAAAAAATTTTATTTACAATTTTGTAAAGGATAAAACTACATATTCTCTACTGGTTATGTATTTTAACTATTTTTATTTCATATAATGTTCTTCTAGCAATTAAAGGAAATATTACAAAGAAAATTTTATATATAAAAGTGCCTCTCTTCACATAGATTTCTGGGTCCGCCACAGCCCCATGTGAAGCTCTCTCTCTTCTCCTTCTATTGATTCTTTTCTCTCTGGTTATGTTGTGTGCCTTAATTGCATAGTGCAACTCTCTATTTATAGAGCTCTGAAGTCAGTTTGAATGAGGATTTCGAAGTTGTCTTTTGGAAGGATTTATTGTAGCATTTAATGCATGTGCGAAAAACTCGAAATCTAGGCGCGAAAAACTCGGAATCTGGAGAAATCATGTGTCGCTACTTGAGGTCACTTGTTTCGTGGTCGCGACTCTTAACTTGCAACTTGCACAGCTGATTTTAGTTGTTGGAATGGTTCAAGCGGCTAAAAGTCGTGTCTAGTGTGTGGTCGCTTGTTATGTTCAAGCAACCCCAGCAACGGGTTGTGGTCACAACTTATGGTCATGGCTTGTGCTTTTGTTGTAGCCTGCAACTCCATCAACCTTCAGATACTAAATCGGCTATGACTTTCTCTAGAGAACTTTAATTGACGACCTTTAGTGGCTATGCAAACTAGATATTCGGGGCCTTAATTTAATAGGTTATAACTCATGTAACTTGAATTGTGCACTTCGTATGAGCTCAAACAAGACAACCTATTTCCAGCCCAAAAACAAAACGTTGCCATTTCAACTCCAAATTGATTTGATTCTCACTCATGATCCTCTTTGATTAACATTAATTGTCAATTATTTACTTCCAAATTTCGTCTTGATTTATTTCCAGATCTAATTTCTTTTCAAATTTGCTTCCAAATCTAAATTGATTCTTTATTTGCTCCTAAAGAAATCAGATTTGATTCTGCTTTATTTCCAAACATATCCACTTCAATTTGGAATATTCTACTTTGCTCTAAATCTTCATATTATTACATAATTGCCCCCAATAAATTATCAAATTGCTTAATAACACCTTCTATAACTCACCTAAATTAAATAATATAAAAACATTAAATAATTAACATAATTTACTCGAATATTCATTGCAAATATTAGTTAAAGGGGTACTAAATAATAGTATATTTTAGCGTTATCAAAGTCACACCAACATGAATATATCACGTCAACTCAACATCTTATGGAAGATTTTATCCCACTTTAAGGAGTTTCCGAGGCGCAATGTTAGCCCAAATAGTTTAAACCTTATCGTTCTTTAGCTCGTTGCTATTTACTCGAATTTTCTTCGCAAATATTAGGTAAAAGGATACTAAATAATAGTACATTTTAGCGTTATCAAAGTCACACCAACATGAATATATCACGTCAACTCAATATTTCATGGAAGATTTTATCCCACTTTAAAGGAGTTTCCGAGGCGTAATATTAGCCCAAATAGTTTAAACCCTATTGTTCTTTAGCCTGTTGCTCCTTTTCTTTTAATTTTTTCAAAAAAAGAAAAATTTTAAGAGATTTTTTGATAAAAACAAGATGTCCTCTACAATATTGTTAAGCTTCTATGAATTTATTCATATTAGAAATGGTGTTCTTGGCAGGGTAGATCAAATAAACAAATATATAGGGATGACAATTTGAGTCACAATACGATAAGTCGACACGAATTCAACACGAATATTATAGTTTCAGGTTGAACATAATTGGGTTATGTCAATAAATAGGTCAACTCGTTTAACTCATTTAATAATCTAGTCATGTTTGGCTTTCCCTAATCATGTCACGGGTTGATCCATTTAACTAGGTAAAATTGTAATTTTACATTATAGAGTAATATGTAATTTGAGCTTTAACTATATATAGTGAAAATTGGAAATTTTAGCTCAATTGTTTCCTTCAGTCACCACACCCACTCAATCTCTCAACTCCACATTTTTGTTCATTTTGTTCTCCATTTTCACAAACCCTCTCCATCTTCTACACCTCACTGTCTCCTTTCCACCTCACACCTTACCTCACCAATCATCTCTTACCCTCACACCTCAACTCAATCATTCATATGTTACTCAACTCAATTGTTCATTTCATGTTTCAACACTAAAAGCCTTCCTTGACAAATCTACTTTCTAGATTTAGGTTTTGGATTTGCATTTGTGGATTGTATTTTTTTTTTTTTTTTTTTTTTGAGGTAGTGTATTTGTGGATTATATTTTAATTTTGTTTTTTATTAGATTTATATTAAAATTTAAATGTATTAAATATGGTTAAATGGTATTCAGAAGCTGGTATTATCCTCGGTGACATTAAAAGATTAGTTTAGGAAGTGGGAGTGCAAAAATGTCAAATGATACCCAACTCTCAAAATAACAGAGCTTATTAACTAGCTTCAAAGGCGTTAGTGTTGGGTTATTGGGTTGTTGGGTCGGGTCCACCCAAGATGATCCAAACCCATAACCCGATTCAATTCAATTTGAATATGATTTGGATAAGAACGAGTAACCGCTGGCGGTTACTATTAAATACTTGATGTATTTCATTTGGTATTTGATTGATGCAAAATCAATTTCCCACGACATACATGCAAAATACACAGAGTGAGTGAATATAGAGAAGAAAACACATGACAAGGCAAATTACATTGTGATTTGAGGTTCTTTTCCGTCTACGTGATTGGAATCCGACCAGTTGAACAATTCAAAGAATCCAGAGGAATTTCCGCTGCATAGAAACGGGTACGCTTTCGATTCCATTTTATTATTCTATACTGAATTTATATAATGCTATGAATTTCTTTCATTGGTATCAGAGCTCGGTTGAATTGTTTGCTGGTTATTGATCATGCTTGAGTGATTAAATTGCCATGAAACTTAATTTTTTCCAGATTGAAAACCTAAGAAATAGAAGTATGAAACCCGAATCTATTCTTCGGCTTTTATAGCATTTTCGTTTTTTCTTCTTTATGTTATAATCACACCATTAGATAGGGCTCGAAAAGATCTTTCCAACGATATCTTATAAGCCCGATTTGGATTAGAATCGAAGGAGAAAAACAGATTTGAATGAAAATTTAGAAAATTAAAATTGGAAAAACACTATGATAGTAAAAGGTGAATGAAATTTATGAAGATCATTAGTATACTCTCACTCAAGGAGAGTGCAATTCACCTTAGAGTCAAAATGCAAAAATAAGGGCAAAAACTAAAAGAGGATGAAATTATAAAAATTCTGGCACCGATCCCGTCGCGAACAAAAGTCGGCGACATGGCGCTTGTATTACACGCGCATCCCTAGCGCGTGAACACTAAGGAGACAAGTGCTGATGACTTGTGCGCCACGCAATCGCCACGTGGTGCCACGAGGATGACACGCGAGATGACATGCAATCGACATGTGGCCTAGCATGAGTGGCTGAGCTCGCCGCGTGGCTTGCTTATATTACGACACGTTCCGTTCACTTGCATGCACGACACGTGTCACTTGGTAAACCGTCGTGGTATGCATGGCATAATATGGATTCGCCACGTGGCTTCATGACGCGTGTAGTTTGACACGTGTCTCACTCTGATTGCGGTATGTGTTACGTTGACGTCAGCGCATGCGTAGGAGGAGCGTGGAGACACGCAGCGGCGCGTGGAGGGCGTATTATGTGACTGCCACGCGCCGCCGCCAACGGCGGATTTCGATGATTTTTCCGGTGATATTTTTTAAAAAATTTTTATTTTTTCTCCTCTTTTCATCCCAGCTGTTTTTCTTTTGCTCTAATTGTCAACTAAATTAAAATGCCTTAGTTTTTGTATTAAATTTTATTTAATTTTAGATTAAGCATACATGTGTACTTTTATGTTTTTGGGTGATAGAATGTGCTTTTGTGGGACTGGGTCGATTGATTTTAATGATGAGCTATTTGATGACATGATTATGATTGTTGTTCTATCAGATAATGAGAAGATTATTAAAATCTCAAAATTGTCGACCAGGACCTTGAGATTAAATAAATCTCATATGAGTAGTAGGATTTTGAGATCATTGAAATCTCGAACGATAAAATATTAGAGATCATAGAGATTTCGATAATGATATGTCTGAGGTTATAAAGATCTCAAATGATACTATTTAAATTGTGGGTGTCCTAAAATCTTGTAGAGCTTTATATTAGGACTGATTTGCGCAAAACACTTACATATATGGTTTAGTGAATATTTGGAAGTTGGATGATGATGGATAGCTTGACTATTTTTTCGATTCCTATCCAAAGATTCTTTTATCATATTTATGAGTGTATAGTTGCTGTAATATTTTAGTGAAATGATAGTGGATGTGCTAGTATAGACGTAAAAAGATATAGAATATAAGTCTCTAAGTAGAATAAATGTCATTTAGAGAAATGACATGTGCTTTGAAAACATAGTTGCTAAACTGAACACGGGTGACAAATTGAATAGTGATATTTGGCACCGTAAGTTTCAGTATATGCTAGAAGAGCATTTGTAGAGTATCGTCGGATCAACCGAGGAACAAAATGGATCCATATGGGGAATAACTTAAGAGGAATTGGCACCTGCAAAGTGATTCTGTAAGGTGGTCAAGTGTTATGTCTCCTTGACATCCTCTATGCTCCGAAAATTCGACTAAATATTGTGTCTGTAATTGTCCTTCTGGGTTTAGGAAAATGAATACACTTTTCATGGCTACTGTTTGAGGATTTAATTTAGATTAATGGTGATTAAGTACTGGATACCTAATGAGTGGTTTCATCGTATTAAATATCGAATTTGATGGTATTATTAATGCGATGGTTGTTTTTCATTAATTACTTCAATTGATGTTGCCAATATTGATGTTTATATTTGGCATGCTAGATTATGACATATCAGGCGGAATCTAATGAATAAATTGGCCAAAGAGGAATTTTTTTTTAGGTTCTCGCAATAAGATAGATTCGCCTGCATGTGAAAGTTGTCTAGCAAGAAAAACAACTAGAAAACCATTTAAAAAGGAATCAGGGCTAAAAATCCATTGCAATTAATTCATTCTGATATTTGTGGACCAATGATTTTGAGAGCTAGAAATGGTGCCTTATATGGTATAACATTCATAGATCATTACACTTGTTTTGGTCATGTCTATCTGATCTCTCATAAATCTGAGGCATTATATTGATAGACAGTAGACCATTCCTAGAACTCCGCAACAAAATAGTGTAGTGGAAAGGAGGAATAGAATGTTATTGAAGATGGTAAGATCTATGATGGCACAAAGTAAATCTACCAGTATCTTACTGGGGAGATACACTCTTAACAGCTGCTTATATTCTACATATGGTCCTTATAAAATCATTATCTTCCATATCCTATGAATTATGGATAGGTAGGAAACCTGACCTTACTTATATGCGACCTTGAAGATGTGCATGATATGTTCATGATCTTTCCAGTATAATATGGAAAGCTGGGTGCTAGAGTAAAGAAGTGTATCTTAATTAGATACTCTGAGCACTTATATGTACTCATAGGAGAAAACTGAAATGGAAATATTACTGAATTAGAGTCACAAGATGTGAATTTCTTAATGAATGAATTTCCTTGTAGAGGTGAGGTTGAAAAGAAATTTCAATTTTACGAGTTGAACAATTCGGATGTTGTTCTATGTCCGAATATTTAACTAGAGGAAAATAAAGAGTTGTTTGAATATTCTATCCCTAGTGGGAGTGCCAAAGTTATTGGAATAGCTGGTGCATTTGTTCCTAGTGGGAGCAAAGGGGCTGAAGAGTTAGTGCCCTCAAAATTATCAACTCGTAGAAACAACCGTAAGGCTATTCATTATCGTCGATTTAAGAATGCAAAGGATTCCTTACTCCAGTACTATCAGAAGTCTCATATAGACTATGATGTATATGAGACTTGATATCTACTATACAGTTGGACTGATAGGTAGATATTGATCCAATTCTAGATAGAAACATTAGATTGCTGTGAAAAGTATATTGACATATCTGGAAGAGACTGTTGTTTTCGCCTTTACTAAAGATAAGAAATATCACAGTAAATCGAAGCACATAGAGACTAAGTAGAATTTCATCAGGGATATAGTGATGAAAAGAATGTAACAATTAAGTGTGTATCTACGTGTGAGATGGTTGTGTATCCATTCACAAAAGTTGTGACAAGAGATTATTTATGTCACATGCTGAATTTTTTGAGTTTGCGTAGATTGTAATGTTATAATTGTTACGTTAGACTATATTTACTTTATGATTAGATATGTCATTATGGTTATATAAAACTAGCACATATTCATTTCACATAGATTATATATGAAAGTATGTCGTCAGGTTTTGAGACTGGTATTCTTACACGTACAGTCGCCTTGGTTGTTAAGAGAATAAGCCAAGATGAGACACATATATTTTTTTAGAGGATAAAAATGAGATTATTCTCTTAAGGGCTTGAAATATATGAAATGTCGCCTTGATTGTAATCAAGATGAGGTTTTACCTAAGTCAATTATTGAACCACTCGTGATGTATCCCCACCATCATGAGAACCCGAGTAAGCCAGATGTGAGTTTCTTGATAAAAATGCTTGAAGGGCGAGTTTTTTTTTAGAAACTCAGGTTAGGTGCTAGGAAAGCATCTGAACTAAGATCTGTACAGTGAATAATCTAATTATAAAAGACATACGCGTCCCTATTGAAGGACAAGATTCACTGTAACATGCGTTTCATACCGCGTGTGCTTATTGTGACCGATATGGAAAATGAGTGAATTTATCTCTGATTCCTCATTGTGTAAGTTCCATTGAAGTTTGTAAAACTTCTACCTATGTCCTTAGTGACTATTCACTTTGTCTCAAAGTAATAAGGTGATGTTTGTATCATTAGTGTGTCTTCTATGGTTATGATAATGCGACCTATGAGACATTACTATGGTGTCAGTCATTTTTGTTGACCGAGGGACGAAAGTGAGATAGGAAGATTTAATGAATTTTATTTTGTTCCTACAATTACTAGTCGCGACTAATTGCAATTTGGAATTGCAATTGTGATTATATGGAATATTGAATGATCGAGCATATTACGTTAAGGGATTAAATGTGCTCGAGCAAATAAAATTATATTAAATCTAGGACATAATAATGAACATATTTACAATCTCTTGTATAACAGTACAATTGAGATTTGAAAGACAAGCCACGTTACATATATTATTGTTCATAGGTCACACGATGTATTTGCCTGTATGAATGCCTGTACTCCTTATCATAAAGAGGGTCACCAGTGTTTTCTCTATTAGTTCTTTTTGGCTCATCCTGTGTGAGTGGGAGATGTTGGGTTATTGGGTTGTTAGGTCGGGTCCACCCAAGATGATCCAAACCCATGACCCGATCTAATTCAATTTGAATATGATTTGGATAAGAATGAGTAACCGCTGGCGGTTACTGGCGGTTATCAGAAAATAACCGCCACCCCTATAAATACTTGATGTATTTCATTTGGTATTTGATTGATGCAAAATCAATTTCCCACGACATACGTGCAAAATACACAGAGTGAGTGAATATAGAGAAGAAAACACATGACAAGGCAAATTACATTGTGATTTGAGGTTCTTTTCCGTCTATGTGATTGGAATCCGACCAGTTGAACAATTCAAAGAATCCAGAGAAATTTCCGCTGCATAGAAACGGGTACGCTTTCGGTTCCGTTTTATTATTCTATACTGAATTTATATAATGCTATGAATTTCTTTCAGTTAGTAACTACGATTGAAAGCTATTGGAATGCAAATAATTTGTATATTGTTCCCCAGTGTAGTTTCTTTTTTTTTTTTTTTTCTTTTTCTTTTTTTTTTGGAAAGTTCCTAGTTTAGTTTCTGACTTGTTTATAAAAGTGTGATTTCCATAAATAAATAAATAAATAAATATGGTTAAATGAATCATAAACAGGTTAGCTAAACATGTCAGTTAAACAGGTAAATAAACATGTCAATAAACGACCCGTAAATAAACGGGTTAACCATGCCATATCCATGTTGTTCTATATATAATCATGTCATGTTCAGATTAAAGAAGTCCAACCCATTTATTAATCGTGTCGAGTAAAAAATAATCGTATCATATTCGTATCGTGTCCAACCCAATCCACCAATCAGGATTGCCTCAACTTTTATATACAAGTGGATTAGCTGAGCTAATTTTGTCAGCATGAGGAGTGGACTGTGCCACACTTTAGCTATTCTGTTTCGATTAGTTGTGGTCTTTGATCAAAAAGTCAGAAAGCAAATGTATTAAACAAATTAAAACCACCAGCCGCCACCGTCCAACCCAATTTAAGGCACAAACCAATTTAAAAATCTGAGCCACCCTAATATTGGGAGGTTATAGGTATTTGAATCATAAAATTGATAATATTTGTTTAGTATTTTCTGACTTCACCATTGCTGAGAAGGAAATTAAAATTAAAAAAATATATATATATTCTATGATTGGTATAAATTCCCTTTCTTTCACCTAATATGTACATCTGGGTTTCAACATATGTTGCCACTAAGTCCATTTCCGCAGTTGAAGTTCAGATTAAAGCTTTCCAGTTTTGAAGAAATGAAGTTCTCTTCTCGTTGCTCTAAATGCCTTTCTTTTCCATCAGAAAACTCGACAGACAATAACATAGCTGGTAATTCATTATAAATTTTTCATATAAATTTCTTTTGTTCTTTTTTTGCTTCTTAATAGATCATCCCTTTCAACATTTTAGATTTGATACTCATGGAGAAACTTTTAGTACTCAAGAGAGTTTTCTAATCTCATCTTGCAAAACCAGCCGAGAATGCAAAATTTTGTGCCTCTACAATCGTAGGTTAAAACTAACAACAATTTTTTTTTCGTCTTTTGTTATGCAATTTATGTGATAATTTTTGGACCGTTTTCGAATTTTGAACTACAACCTTTTGTTTTCAAATTTGTGCAACAGAAAAATAGGTGTATATATATCATCAATAGTGACAAATAAGTAAGAAATTTTTATGTTGCTTCAAAGATAACTCCTACATCATTTAATTCTTTTGAAAATTTGTCCCCTAAGTTGACACTACATACAAAACAAAGCATTAGGAGGTTCAAGTCATTGCCAATGTCTAAAATCTAAATAATTTATCCATTTATGTGTTTAATAACTACTTTCAGCTTCAGGTGTACAAATTTTGAAAAATGTTCATGCATTCTCCTATTCTGAAATCAAAACTGCCACCAATGGCTTCCACTACTCATCAAATAAAGTTGGCGAAGGTGGATTTGGCGAAGGTTTATAAGGTCAGTTATGAAATGCATAATATATGATTTCACATCAGATTTGAGTTTGAGAGTACTTGATCTGGTTCAAAGGTTTTTTCTTAAAAGAAAAGAAAAATGGAAGAGGTTCAAAGTTATTTTATTTGAAATTTTTTATAATAAAATTCGATAATACTTGTTGAAAAGTAAAAACATAATTAGAAGCGCTAACTTTTTCTTTTATATAAAAAGAGTATTCTTTTGGTGTTCCAATATTGATATTATACACTAAAAACAAACTATTGTTGATTTGTAAATTCATAATGAACCGCCTAGAATGGACCTGATTTTAGTAAAAATTCAGATATCACAAAACCCACTTTGAAGTTCATTAACTTGCTTCTATTTATATAATATTGCAATTAATTTATAAATTAGTATAAATTAAACATTCAAATTCACGGGTCATAAAACTCGACTTAAAATAAAAAATTGTAACTATCAACTTCAACCCCTGCCCCATCCCTCTTGGTGTGGATTTTGCACCCCACAACATCCCCCTATCAATTTGTGTGGGTAACCTTACCACGCATGTGTGGGTATTTCCCCCACCTTCGTATTGGTCGATCCCTCCCATGTAGGAGCAATTTTTCAAGTTACATCATTGGTGTCTCATTCTGATTGGTCTTGGTAGTTTATTGAAGTAATCCCAATAATAATAATAATAATAATAAACCTTCCACCCCAGACTTTGACTACCTTAATGAAACTTGAACCTCAAACCATTTTCCCATTGGTTTACTCGTCACTTAGGAATTAATTATTGATCAATTGGCATATTCGAGGAACAACTTGACCACACAATAAATTATAAAGTAGAAACCTTATCATTTTGCAGTATAAAATCATGGGATAATATTAAGGACCTATAGTTTGGTATAATCCCATTTTCCTCCTTTTGTTAACTTTGTTACTAAAAAGTGTGCCTTAACAGTGGCAGTGTGCAGAAAGAAGATATTGCCTGTAAACCCAAAAAATCGGGTTCACATCGAACTAATATCTAATGGAAACATAAAACACATCTGGGTTTCCATCGAACTAATCTCCAACAGAAACATAAACATCAAACACAAACACTTAATCACCACAGATATCAGACATCATCACCAAGATATCTAACACAAAAACAAAAACATCAAACATCTTCACCAACACATAATCACCACATAAACCTCATCATTAACACATAAATCAAACTAAGTTAAAAACCAAACATAAACACATAAACATCATCATCTAGGTTTGAATCAAACCTAGATGATGATGGTTCATTGTCCGGGTTCGATTAGGGTTCAAATTGAACCAAAATAAACCATCATCATAGGTTTGAATTAAATCCAGAAGGAGTAAAGGTAGTGAAGGTACAGATGAGGGAGGGGAGATCGATATTAGAGGAGAGAAGATAATTATGGTTCATTATTTGGGTTCGAATCGAACCTAGATGAACCATCATTATTGGATCAAATCAAACCTAAAGGGGTAGTAGTAAGGGAAGAGCGAAGGAGGGAGGGGAATCGACATCGAAGGAGAGGAGATGATGATGGTTAACTTGGATTGAGTTCAAATCAAACCCAGGAGGGGTAGCGATAGGCGAAGAGCAGAGAAGGGAGGGAAGATCAGCGTTCTAGATTAGAGAGAGAGAGAGTGAGTGAGTGAGTGAATGTGTGTGTGTGTGTGTGTGTGTGTGTGTGTGAGTTGTTCTTCATGAAAAAGTTATTTTTTTTTTTTTAATTATGTCCATCGTCCGTCATGTTGATGGACGGTGGACATAATTTTTTAAAAAGTTATTAACAAAATTTTAATTTTTTTAATTTTTAATTTTTTGAATTATGTTCATCATTCATCATGTTAAGAGACAATTTTAAAAAATATTAATATTTTTTATTTTTATTTTTGTAATTCTTTTACAAAAATATAATTTGTTAACACGTGGCACTCATCTGTTTGTTCAATTTTTTTAAAACTTATTTTATATTGAATTGAAGGTTTTACCTTTCTTGATTAATCGTCAAACATTGACTCTTAATGTCCAAGTTAATGGTAGAGGGGTTTTTAGCCATTTTGATACGATATGGGATTTTTTGACAATTTTTATAAACTACAAGGCATCCTTAGCGATTTTCTAAACTCATAGAGTTTTTTAGCTATTATACCAAACTATAGTGGAGAAATTAGATTTATCTCTAAAATTATTTTTTTTGAAATATAATAGGAAGGCTTCAAGATGGAACAGTTATTGCTGTGAAAGTGCTTGCAATGGAATCAAAGCAAGGAGAGTAGGAATTCATGTCAGAGAGAGCTTCCATGGCCAATATTTGTCATGAAAATCTTGTTAAGTTGCATGGTGGTTGCATTGATAGGCCTTGTAGAATTCTTGTCTATGACTACATGGAAAACAATAGTCTAATGCAAACTTTGCTAGGCACATCTTTAATTTAATTTCCTTATCAAATGCTATGGAGTACTATGATTTTTTTTTTTTTTTCCTATTTTAGATATCACCTTTGATGTAGCAACTCAAACCTATAACATATTGTATGCTAAATGAGCGTTCTCTATCATCAAACCACATTGGATAATGTTATGTATACAATGCTATAGTGGAGATAGTTTATTAAACATTTTATCTTGACCTTCTACATATTTTATAAAATTAAATGATAGGTGAGGAGAAAAATAGAGCTAAATTTAGTCGGAAATCAGGGCAAGATATTTTCCTAGGAATCGCTCAAGGTTTTGCAAATATTCATGAGGAGATTAAACCACATACTGTGCATTGAGATATCAAAGCTAGTAACATACTTTTGGATCAAAATTTCAATCCCAAAATCTCATATTTTAGCCTCTCCAAACTGTTTCCAGATAACGTGACTCAAATCAGCACACGTGTGGCTAGGACACTGTAAGTGTAGCTATACCGTAATCCTTTACTTTAGTAATCATTGTATAATATAGGTTATAATTAATGTCAAGAATGCGCTAATTTTTCTTTCCACTTAATACATTTATGAAGAAATCAAGAGGCTATCTAGCTCCAAAATATGCTACAAGTGGACATTTGACAAGAGAAAAACATATCTCTATTGTTTCATTTTCGTCTTCTGGAGATAGTCAATGGAAGATCAGCAATAGACTTCGACCTTCTAATTGAGGAGCACGACCTCGTGGAGAAGGTATGAACACTATAACAATGGTAGATTTTTCTTAAAATATATTTTGTTGCATTAAAATCATAGTGTTGTAACTATGTAAGCTCTTATTGAATATTTTAGGGTGAGTTTGTATGCGATTTTAAAATGATATTTTTTAAAAGTGTTTTCAAAAACAAAAAACATGTTTTGAAAATAACATTTTCAAAAATAGTAATGGGTTTGGTAGCATTTTTGAAAATTTATTTGAAAAACAAAAAATGATAAAGTTGTTTGGTACAATTTTAGAAAACGAAAAATAATAAAATACAGTTTCAAAAGAAAATAATAATAATAATAATAATATTTTCTCTCACCTCACTCCTCTCTCTCTCCATAACTTATCGGGCTATCACTGATCTCTGTTTTTTTCACACACTGCTCTCTCTCTCTCTCTCACAACACCACTATCTCTCACTGCTCTCTCACCAAGGCAAGCTCTCTATCCTCGCCTTTACCTCCTTCCGCTAGCTTAACTCCTTCGATGATACACCGCCAGAGTTTCCTTCATCATTGTCATCGTCATCATCCTTATCTTATAGGTCTTCTTCTTCGTCATCCTCTTCTTGTTTTTCTTCTCCGTCGTCTTCTTGCTCTTTGTTTTCTTCATATTCTTCTGGTTGTGTTTCGATGCTCTCTCTCATCTTCACGGTTTGTGTTTTTTTAATTTTTTTTTCATTTTTTTTGGCTGAAGTTGAATAAGATCTAGTTTTGATCTGGTTCAACCAAATCATTTTTATGGTTGAACCATATTAGCCCCCGTCACCTCCAATTGGATGTTCGTGTTTTTTCATTTTTTTTTTCATTTTATTTGTTCAACAATCAATTTGATTGTTTTTTAAAATGATGGAAAACGGAAATCGGAAAAAAATTGTTTTCCACTCCCAAGTTATAATTTTTGAAAATATATTTTTCATTTTCAAAAACATGTTTTTGAAAACGATTGCTAAACAAATTTTGTAGCATTTTTCATTTTTGAAAATGAATAATCGTTTTTGAAAACGTATCCAAACAATTGTTAATTTTTTTTTTCTACATACGCATTTTAAATTAAGTAATGTTAAATTTTGGTTAATTATTTTTTTTTTTAAAAAAAAAGTTAGTAAGGTTAATAATTGTTTTTAGGAGCATATAATACTTCCAACTTCTAATTGGTTACTTTCAAGAGGGATTCTAAAAAAATTAATAACTGTAGTATTTTATAAATAATTTAAGGATAAAAATATTACCAAATAACAAAAAGAAAAAAATATATATATTTAAAAAAATGTGGATATATATGACACCTAAGAATGTTCAATATTCTAATAATAAAACAGTTAAAAAAATAAAAAAAAAAAACAACGATTGGAATTAGAAGTTGATAATTTTGGCACTAGTCTCTTCTATTAATCTATTCTAATGCATATTAATAACGGTGAATTCACTTCCAACAATCATGTCATTTCTTTCCAAGCTTAGTACTCAACGGCAGACCTAACTTAGGGTCAGAGAGGGCACGTGTCTATCCTAAAATTTTTTAAAAATTAATTAAGTTCATGATATTAATTATTAAATAATTTAATATATAAATATATATGATATATAATATTTGAAGTAAATATTCACAATGCCATAAAATGGCACTTTTGGCTTGAATCTTGCGTTCTTTTCACCTTGTTGCACATTCGATCCCAAATCACAACAGAAAAATTTTTCTTTTTTTTTTTTTTTTTTCAAAAATAGGTGTCCTTTTATGCTATATATAATTTTCAGTCTAAATTAGATATCAAATATAAAATGGTATGGTGAAATGAGGTTTGGCCTACGCTTCTCTATATCACCATGGTTTAATACCCCACTATCTACATATATAATATAATATATTCCCAAAACTACTCATAACATAGTTTTGTTTAAAAAAAGAAAAAATGTACAGTTCAAACACCCATCATAACAAATAGTAATTTTTTTTTTTCGGGAAATCATCGTAACACACTTTTTTTTTCCAAAAAAAATTTACCGTGTACAATTCAAACCCCTACCATAACAACTAGTATTTTTTTCCCCAGAAGAATATAGCATGTATAGATTCAAACCATGAAAATATATCATAAAAATGTCCTGTAAATTATTTTCTTTATACATAAATTATTTTACATAATAAAATTTATAAATAAAAAAATTCGTATAAATTATAATTATTTTTATTTTATTTTACTTTATGATAAGGTGTTCCATTAAAACAAATGTTTGGATCCATCACAGGCAGTACTACAAACAAACTTGTTGCTTGTGAGTTGTATTCTTGTATTTTTGTGAGTTGAATTGGATTTTGTTTTTTTTTTTTGGGTCCAATAAGGTGAATTATTAATTTTGTACTTAAGCACGTGCACGCTGGTAAAACGAAAGATAATCGGTGACAGTATGCACTTTTAGATCTCACAGCAGGTTCTGAATTTTGTACTATGGTTTAACATGACCAAGTTCATCGAGTGCTCAAGCGGGTTCTGAATTGTCCAAGGACCTTTTGAAACTTTGTTTGACTGAGGTATTTAAAGGATGCATGTACTTCAAAACATATATAATTCCATAAACTATTTTAAAATTTTCAATAATAAAATGAAAATTACAGAATATACGTATCATGATTCCTCAAATTAGAAATAATTAAAAAAATGTAATAGAAATTATCCAATTAAAAGTAAAAGTCATTGATTTTATTAATTAAAATCAATATATGTGGAACACTTTTATTAACATAAAATTAGACAATGAAAAGAAATTAAGATTAGATGCGTTACAAACTACAACAACTAATAAGAAATTGTGGATACATATCTTCTTCCTTATTATTTTGGTTTTTCACATTTAACGGAGAAGACGAAAAATAAATGTGAAAATTACAAAAAATATAAATACAAGAATGTCAAATTTTGTTTTTAATCATATTTTTAAAAATATATATTTTCAAACCCTCAATAAATTAATTGCACCATATACTCACTTTAACTAAATTGCCCGTACCTACCTTGATCTCCTCTTCCATTACTCATGGTATTAGATTTTTAGCTTATTTTGTTAATTGTTTAAGTTTTGTTGGAAATTTTTAAGTGTATTTTTTATTTTTTTGTGATTTTTATATTTTTTTATATTTTTTTGTATTTTAGATGTTGGGTGTTATAGATAATTTAGCGATCAGAACAATTGAACCCAAAAAGATCTACAGTGCAGGCCCAGTGGCTCAAAGGCCCAATAATCCGCCATATCTCCCAATCCGCCTTCCTGACGGAGGGCCCATTTGTGATCGCTCGTCACGACCGCTGATCGCCTACGCTCAGCCTGACCGTTGATTCTGACCGCAGGCGCCAATTCTGACCGCTGGCTCTGACCGCTATCTTCATCCGCCATTCTAACCGTCAGTTTTGATCGTTCAGTTTGACCGCTGGTCCTGATCGCTGACCGTTGGCTCCCATCGCTTAAACTGACCGCTGGCCGCTGGCCGTGTCCGCTAAGCCTGCTCACCAGATTATCCATCATGATTGACCGCCTGCCTATTCGCCGATTTTGTCCGTGCAAGATATCCGTCAAGAGGAACCATCCATCAGAAATGTTCAACAAGTCCTCCTCGCCCGAGATGATCCGGCTAAACTAATCGCTAATCTCTGAGCGTGGCCGCATACCGGCTCCTTCACTCGCGATATTGCCCATCTCACTGTCATGACCAGCCGCGGACGTGTTGACTCGTAATCTGCCTCCTCGACTCTCCAGGTAGCCAGACTTATCAGAGATTTATTTATTCTCCTAACTGACTTGGTATTTCGTCTGCTGGAAGATCCATCCCCGCTTTGCTCCTGAGAGTCCCAAGTCAACAGAAGTCAAAAGTGTTATGCAGAGTATAGTTCCAAAATGTGACATGCACGCTGTATCAACCAGAAGCTGTGATCAAGATCTTGATAGCTCATCATGACATATCCAAACCAGTCACCAGAAATCTCCCTTGGACAGACCTCAGATGCGACGGATTCGACCGCATTAAATGTATTTTTGACCGCATTTAATGTACTGTCAGCTGCATTAATTGAGATCCCGGCGCATTAAGTGTTGTCCATCATTGTAATTGTAGTTAACTGTTCACTTTTATCTTATTTTGTTTTACTGTAACATGTCCCTTTTCTCTATAAATAGGGGACGAATTTCATTGTAAAAGATCCCCGATTCTGAGTGTCGTTACTCTACCAAAATAGTGAGAGAGTGAACAGTGGATGTAGGCATCTTTTTGGGCCGAACCACTCTAAAAATCCTTCGTGTCTCTTCTCCTCGCCTCTGATCTCTCCTTCTCATTCCTTCTGCTTTGCATGCATTCTACTGACCATCCGAAACTACAGATTGGACCCGAAAATAACCTCGTTGACTAAGGAAACCATTTTTCGACGTTAACATTTTTGGCGCTAGAAGGAAGGGCTCATCTTCAGTTTCATCACCTTTATACTTTTTAGCTTTCAGAGCTTTTTCTTTGTTCACCATGGTCAGAGGTAGGATTCCCAGAGACTTCAACGCAACGAAAAACCGCCAAGAAGCTTCAAACCAACAACAGGCTATGTCTACCGGAGCGATATCCAATGCTGGTGTAGGGACATCCAACGTGCCTGTGACGGGGGATGCTCAAGATGTACCTCCTTTCCCAACCCGCCAACCTGTGCCTAATACTGTAGGGGGAGATGCAATGTAGGCGTTGCAGCGGCGACAGGAGAGGCTAGAAATTACAATCGCGCAGTTCATTGGTGAGGTCAGGACTTTAATCCGGACGCAAGCCCAGCCTTCCCAGGTTCCTCGAGGGAGGCATGCAGAAGATCCTGACGCGATTAGGAGGGACGTTAGAGAACCAAGGCGAGAGGGATCGGTCCATTCTTCCAGTGTGCATTCCAGTGTTCGACTTCCACGGGCCCGCAACGGACACCGGCAGGAGCAAACTGGCCACAATCATGATCGAATTTCGGCCCGTGCAAACAGAACGGGGCCGAGACCTAATGCCGGAGGATAAGGGGCCAGAGACAACCGATCCCCAAGCAGAAATGACAGACATTCTGCTATTGGAGGAACTGAGACGCGAGGTACATTAGTTGCAAAACTCCTCCAAAGGGTCTGTCAGCTAGAAGCACGACCCGTGGTGCAGGAACAAAAGGGCCAGACTGGAGAAAGAATCTCGTTCACTTCAGAGATTGAGTTGGAGCCGCTCCTTCCAAGGTTCAAAGTTCCCAACATTCCCCAATACAAAGAGAACTCCGATCCCTATGATCATCTGGACGCTTTCAATATCCAGATGAACCTCCAGACGACGAGTTCGCTTGTGAAATGTCGTGTATTCTCGGTCACGCTCAGAGACATTCCGCGAACATGGTTCAAAAGCCTCCCCCCCCTCCCCGCAGCATCAACAACTGGGAGGAATGTCAGCAGAAGTTCCTGAACCAATACAAGGCGTTGAAGAGGCGGCTTGCGCCACCCTGTCACCTTTCTACCATCTGTCAACATCCAGGTGAGCTTCTAAAAGAATATATTAACAGGTTCAGACGCAAGGTAACGAATTGGAGAACCCTACGGATGAAGGGGTATTATCAGCCATCTCATCAGGATTGAGAAAAGACGGGAAGTTATACGAGAGCATATATAGGTCCCCTGTGAAGGACCTGGGAGAATTTTATGAGCGGGTCGAGAAGGAAATCCGATGGGAGGAGGTAACTAATCCCAGGAAGACCAGTTCTCAGAAGGACAAAGCAGATAGTTCCAGTCATGGAAGAAAAAGGGGCAATGGAGAAAGCAACCCTGGGGGGCGAAGAGAAAATCATTAGGTTGCCAAGAAGGCTAGGGATTGGCGAAGACCGGGGAGCAGTCGGGGACAGTAGCGACCTCGATACCAAAGCCGTTATAATACATACAGCGCCCTGTCAGATACCCAAAACCGAATCTATGCAACTGAGAAGAATAGGGAGAATTTCGGGCCGTTGGCTCCCTTTCAAGCTCCCGAAGGACGGAGAGACAGGAATAAGTTCTGCGCCTACCATAATGATATAAGGCACAATACCTCGGACTGTTGGGCGCTCAAGGATGCCATTGAGGAGATGATCAGAAATGGTCGTCTAAGGAATTAAGTTGTGAGGCCCCCGAGGCGACCATCCCAGTAGCAATGCCCCCGTCAGCGTTCAGAAGACCCGCCAGTCCAAAATCAGCCAGAGCCGGATTCTACACAAGGGCCTTCTGTCAGAACTATCCATACCATCCATGAAGGACCCTTGGGAGCAGGAGAATCTAATAGGTCTCAGGAGCGGTTTGTGCGCGAAGCCAAACGCGCCCAACTTGCAGGGCCAGAGAGAGTCGGGACGACTCGCCAAGAAAGCCAGGAAGGTGTCAAAAGACATCGTGTTTACTGATGAAGATGTCCGGGATATCCGCCTCCCTCACAATGACACCTTGGTAATCAGAGCGCGAATCGGTAACTCAATGGTCAAAAGAATCATGATTGATACTGGAAGTTCCGTGAACGTGATGTACAAAGACTGCTATGATTATATGGGGATTGGTGACGATCAGCTAAAACCATCCCCTGAACCCCTTTATGGCTTCACTGGAAATTCGATCGTCTTAGTTGGACAGATTAAATTGCCCCTAACTCTCGGTGATGCCACACGCCAGTCCACAGTGTTGGCAGACTTCCTCATCATCAACTCTCCCTCAGCATACAATGTGGTAATGGGGAGACCTGCAATGAATGATCTTGACATGGTCATCTCTACCAAGGCCCTCGCGGTGAAGTTCCCAACTCCCAACGGGGTAGGATGTGTGCAGGGTGAGCAATCTTTGGCTCATCGCTGCTACGTAGACGCAATCAGAAAGGGAATCTAGGGAAAGAAGGCAGATGCGGTCCCAGAGCGAGAGTTGCAAACTATCACTTCGACAGGGGTCAGCCATGATTTAGATCCCAGGGAATTTGATGCATGTCAGAACACCGGCCTAGTGGAAGAGTTGGAGGGCATCCAGGTCAGTGAAGCGAATGCAACAAGATGCCTCAAGCTGGGCAAAGGCTTAACTCCGAAGGTAAAGGCCCAATTGGCAAGCTGCCTTAAGAGTAATGCAAATGTGTTTGCCTGGAACCATGGAGATATGGTGGGGATTGATCCGAATGTGATGACCCATAAGCTGAATGTCGACCCCCATCATCGGCCGGTCTGCTAGAAAAGGAGGCAAATGAACCAGGAACGCAGCAAGGCTCTGAAAGAGGAAGTGGACAAGTTTCTGGCTAACAAGTTCATCCGAGAAGTCCAATACCCAGAATGGGTAGCTAACCCCGTACTGGTAAAGAAGAAGAACGTGAAATAGAGGATATACATAGACTTCACATATCTAAACAAGGCTTGCCCGAAAGATAGCTTCCCCCTGCCTAGGATCGATCAGCTGGTGGACGCGACGGCAGGACATGAACTTCTTAGCTTCATGGATGCTTACTCAGGCTACAACCAGATCCCCATGGACCCCAACGACGAGGAGCGTACATCATTCACAACTGACTGGAGACTGTACTACTACAAGGTAATGCCCTTCGGTTTGAAAAATGCAGAGGCTACCTACCAAAGATTAGTGAATGATAACTCTATTTTTATAGAGTTATTTTATCTTTTTAAACTTGAATTCTTGTTTAATTCTTGATGTTTTTATTATTATTAAGTACATTATTTCATCATTTTGTATTTTTCATTTTCAGAATAAAGTTTGTGAAAATCGTATGTGGACCCCACCAAATGCTTTCGCTCGAGACAAGATCATGAATTTCATTCGAAGCAGTTCATCGCCTCAAAAATTACTCGAATCAGAAATCGCATCAAAAAGTTATCGCAATTTAAAGATCGAGTATTCTAGAAATAAATATTATGTCATGCTTATGTAAGGAATGATGTAATCAAAATTATGATGTAAGCAATGATGTAATATTAAAGTTGACTTTGAATGGGGTAGGTGAAAGATGATGTAAGCAATGATGCAATTTGAAAGTTGACTTTGAATGGGGTAG
The DNA here is from genome assembly GCA_022984855.1 of Dimocarpus longan. Lineage (NCBI taxonomy): Eukaryota > Viridiplantae > Streptophyta > Magnoliopsida > Sapindales > Sapindaceae > Dimocarpus > Dimocarpus longan. The sequence goes on along the minus strand of CM041015.1, from coordinate 9,802,473 downwards.
GTGAAAGATGATGCAAGCGATGATGCAAAATGGTGGAAAATCAGGAAACGATGATGCAATCGATGATGTAATTGGAGGTGAATTTAGCCTATAAATAGGCCTTAGAATCACCATTCTAAGCATTCCATCACAAACCAAAACAATAAGTAGTTTAGAGAAAGAGAGAGAGAGAGCTTGGAGAGGAGGAGCAAAGCAGAGAAATAAATTCTACAGTGAAGCTTCAATCCACTAAGTTTTTCTATCTCTTGTTATGTTTAATTTTCTAGTTTTTGTAAATTCTATTATGGAGTAGATTTATTTTCTAAGGTTATGATGTAGCCTAACTTTGATGTTCCAACCCTTTGTTCAATTCAATTAATGATTTTCTATCTTAGTTGGTGCATTTAATACTGTTCTTAATGCTTCTAAATAATTGGCCACTATTTAGTTGAATTGTTAATCATAATGATAGCGGAAGCTGATTTATGTGTCTAGTTCATTGTATTTAATGTCATAACTTGCATATAGGATAGGAATATACCTGCATGGTTTGTGTAGTCTATAAAAGAGATCCATAAATCTTAATGAATCCTTTAATGTTTTGACTTGCATGGGAACATAGCAATTAATCTTTATAAGGTATTTTCCTTAGACCTCGGGAGAGGCTATGTGAATAATTCAAGGAATCTCGACTAACAACTGGATAGTTAATTTTGGTTAAAAAGAACAAAGGGGAGGAATAGATTAGTTATGGTGAAATCATAATCTTAGAGTTTTTATTCATTGAATTAATTTTCATTTATTTTCAATTGCAATTAAATTTAGTCATAGTTATCAACTCATTTACTCAAATTTCATCTACCAAATAAAAGTTGAGTTATTTTAATTTTGGGCATTAATTAACAATAATCCTCGTGGGACGATACTTCTCTAATTACTTTATTACTTGTTCGGCTCGTTCACTTACGATTTTGCACAACAAGTTTTTGGCACTGTTGCCGGGGATTGTTTGTTTCAATTAATACTAATACTACGTAACTCAATTTTTAATTTGGTCATTTATTTATTTTTTATTTGCTTTATTACTTGTGAATTTTCTGGTATATGAGAAAGTCTGGGGGCGAAATTTTACAATTTAATCCAGAAATTGAAAGAACTTGTCGTAAGAATAGGAAAGAAGCAAGGAAGGCCGCAAGTACTGCACTCATGGATATGGTTGAAGGATCTAACCACACACAGAACATTGTACCAATAGATGCTGAAATTCGAGCATTACGAGATTATGCTCTACCCACGGTGGGTAATACTTCAGCGATACGGAGACCAACTATTGCTGCTAACAACTTTGAGATTAAACCAGCAATCATCCAGATGGTACAAAACAATCAATTCAGTGGGGCTACGAACGATGATGCAAATGCCCACATTGACAATTTTTTGGAGATTTACGACACTTTCAAACATAATGGTGTTACTGATGATGCCATTCGATTGAGATTGTTCCCATTCTCTCTTCGAGACAAAGTCAAAAGCTGGCTCAACTCGTTGCCATCAGGGAGTATTACCACATGGGATACCTTGGCACAGAAATTTCTAGCCAAATTCTTTCCACCAGCCAAGACTGCAAGACTGCGAACCGAGATTGCTACATTTAGACAACTTGACGGAGAATCATTGTATGAAACATGGAAAAGATTCAAGGATCTACTAAGACGGTGCCCACATCATGGAGTTGCTGACTGGTTGCAACTACACACATTCTACAATGGTTTAGGGAGTTCCACAAGAACATTAGTGGATGCCGCCGCTGGTGGAGCACTTTTGGGGAAACCCCATCAAGCCGCTTGGGACTTACTAGAAGAAATGGCTGCAAATGCCTACCAATGGCCATCAAAAAGATCAGTTCTGAAAAAAGTTTTCGGAATACAGGAAAATGATGTGTTAACCAAACTTTCCACTCAGGTCGAGACATTAGCTAAGCAACTCAAAAATTTGACAGCAAATGCAATTCATACTCAGTCAGCATCCTGTGATTTCTGTGGAGGGGACTATTCCAACGGGCAATGCGATGAAGACCAGACGGGTCAAGCCTTTTTTGTGGGCAACAAACAACCAAATAACCCGTATTCCAACACATATAATCCAGGATGGAGAAATCATCCAAATTTCTCATGGAAAAGCAATGATCGACCCAGACAACAATATCTACCACCACTTCAACAGCAGCAGGCCAACAAACCGTCACTTGAAGAAGCACTTGCTCAGCTCACCGCAAGCACTACTCAATTTATGACCAGAACAGACACTACGCTCCAGAATCAAGCAGCTTCCATTCGAAATTTGGAGGTACAAATGGGTCAAATCTCGAATTTGCTGACTCTAAGACCTCAAGGATCCTTACCAAGCAACATAGAGACCAATCCTAGGGAGCACTTGAAGGCTGTCACGTTACGAAGCGGTAAAATGCTGAAAAAACCTGTTAAAAGAGCAGACGAGAAAGAAGAAGAAGTGATGGTTGAACAACAAGAAGCAGAGAAGCCAAAGTCAAAATTGTTCCCAGACAATCCACCACCATACAAACCACCATTACCCTTCCCTCAGAGATTTCAGAAACAGAAATTAGAAAAGCAATTTTCTAAATTTCTAGAAGTTTTTAAGAAACTGCAAATTAATATTCCTTTTGCAGATGCTCTGGACAAATGCCCAGCTATGTGAAGTTCATGAAGGAAATCCTATCAAATAAAAGGAAGCTGGAAGAACATGAAACGGTAGCTTTGACCGAAGAATGAAGTGCAATCTTGTAGAAAAAGCTACCGCCCAAACTCAAAGATCCAGGGAGTTTCACAATTTCCTGTACCATTGGTGATTCATTCTTTGATAAAGCATTATGTGATCTTGGTGCAAGTATCAACTTAATGCCATTCTCCGTGTTCAAGAAACTCGGCTTTGGAGAAGCAAAACCCATTACAGTATCGTTGCAGCTAGCTGATCGTTCAATCAAGTATCCAAGGGGAATCATAGAAGATGTACTAGTCAAAGTGGATAAATTCATATTTCCTGCGGATTTTATTGTGCTAGATATGGAGGAAGACTAAGAAATACCCATTATCTTGGGTAGACCATTCCTAGCAACAGGAAGAACCTTTATTGATGTACAGAAAGGTCAACTCATACTCAAAGTTCAAGATGAAGAGGTAACCTTCAATGTGCTAAAAGCTCTCAAACATCCACACGATGTTGATAACTGTATGAGGGTAGATATGGTGGGTGAATGTATCAAAGAAGTACATCAAATCATCACTCCAAAAGATCCACTTGAAGCTTGCCTACATGGAGCACCAAACTCAGAAAGTCCGAACATCACAGAATGTGTTAACCAACTGGAAGCTTCATCTCCCATATTTTTCAGACGACCTTTCGAGGAGCTTGGAGCAAGTAAGAGACAACCGGTACCATCAACAGAAAAACCACCAGAGTTGGAGCTCAACCCACTGCCAGTTCATCTCAAGTACGCATTCTTAGGTACCTCATCTACACTACCTGTCATTATTTCATCTTCTCTAAGTAGAGAACAAGAGGAAAAGCTTTTGAGAGTACTACGAGAACACAAGATGGCTATTGGATGGTCAATCGCAGACATTAAAGGAATCAGGCCATCTATATGCCAGCACAAAATTCTCATGGAGGATAAGTACCGGCCATCCATCGAGCACCAACGACGTTTAAATCCAAACATGAAGGAGGTTGTCCGAGCAGAGGTACTTAAACTTTTGGATGCAGGTATCATTTATCCTATTTCGGACAGCATATGGGTAAGCTCGGTGCAAGTGGTACCAAAGAAAGGAGGCATGACAGTGGTCATCAATGAAAACAATGAGCTAATTCCAACACGAACAGTAACCGGATGGAGAGTGTGCATTGACTATAGGAAACTAAATAAGGCGACCAGGAAAGATCATTTCCCTTTACCCTTCATTAATCAAATGCTCGACAAGTTAGCAGGTCACCCTTACTACTGTTTCCTAGACTGTTATTCTGGTTACAATCAGATTTCTATAGCACCTGAGGACCAAGAAAAGACTACATTCACATGCCCATATGGAACGTTCGCATTTCGGAGAATGCCGTTTGGTCTATGCAATGCACCCGCCACCTTCCAACGGTGTATGATGTCAATTTTTTCAGATATGGTGGAACGCTTCATTGAGGTATTTATGGATGATTTTTCAGTATTTGGCTCATCATTTGATTCTTGTTTGGATAACTTAGCACAAGTACTGAAAAGATGCGAAGAGACAAATCTGATTCTTAACTGGGAGAAATGCCATTTCATGGTACAAGAAGGGATCGTCTTAGGTCATAAAGTTTCAGCTAAAGGCATCGAGGTTGATAGAGCCAAGATTGAGACAATTGAGAAGCTGCCACCACCAACATCTGTCAAAGGCATTCGAAGTTTCTTAGGGCATGCAGGGTTTTACAGAAGATTCATCAAGGACTTCTAGAAGATCACAAAGCCATTATGCAATTTACTCGAGAAGGGTGTTTCATTCCACTTCGATAATGCATGTAAAGAGGCATTTGAGATACTGAAAAAGGCCCTTGTGACAGCCCCAGTCGTTATTGCACCTGATTGGGCTTTGCCGTTCGAGCTGATGTGTGATGCTAGTGATTATGCCATTGGAGCCGTGCTAGGACTATTGGTAAGATTTTTCATACCATTTATTACGCTAGCCGTACACTAACTGATGCACAGGTCAATTATGCTACCACTGAGAAAGAGCTTCTAGCTGTAGTCTTCGCATTCGACAAATTTCGACCGTACTTGATCGGTTCCAAAGTCATTGTATACACGGATCACTCAGCCATCAAATACCTTCTGGAGAAGAAAGATGCAAAACCACGCCTGATCCGATGGGTCCTTCTGTTACAAGAGTTTGATTTAGAGATTCGAGATAAGAAGGGAAGTGAAAATGTGGTGGCCGACCATCTTTCTAGACTAGAGCAACGAGGGGATAAGGAGGATCTTGACATAGACATTAAAGAGACTTTCCTTGATGAACAGCTCTTTGTTCTGGATACAAGCAATGTTCCATGGTATGCTGATTTTGTTAATTTTCTTTCTCACAAAGTTTATCCACCTGACATTTCATGGCAGCAAAAGAAGAAATTCTTGGCAGACGTAAAACATTACTATTGGGATGAGCCGTTCCTGTACAAGTTATGTCCAGATCAGATCCTTCGACGATGCGTCTCAAAAGATGAAGCACAAGATATTCTCCACCATTGTCATTCTTCTGATTATGGTGGACATTTTGGGGCTAATCGAACTGCAGACAAAATTCTCTAATCCGGATACTATTGGCCCACCATTTTTAAGGATGCTCAAGCATATGTTGCTGCATGCGATCAGTGCCAGCGCACAGGTAACATTTCACGAAGGCATGAGATGCCTTTAAACAACATTTTGGAAGTGGAGTTGTTCGATGTTTGGGGTATCGATTTCATGGGACCATTTTCACCGTCTTTCAAGAATCTCTATATTCTGGTAGCCGTGGATTATGTGTCAAAATGGGTTGAAGCCATTGCTGCACCAACCAATGACTCCAAAGTAGTGGTGAATTTTCTGCGTAGAAATATTTTCACCAGATTTGGAACTCCTAGAGCAATCATCAGCGATGAAGGGAAGCATTTTTGCAACAGATATTTTGATGCTCTTCTAGCCAAATATGGAGTCAAACACAAAGTTGCTACAGCATACCACCCGCAAACCAATGGACAAGCTGAAATCTCAAATCGGGAACTGAAATGGATTTTGGAAAAGACGGTAAGTGCATCTCGAAAAGATTGGTCGAAAAAGCTTGATGATGCATTATGGGCCTACAGAACAGCATTCAAAACACCGATTGGGATGTCTCCATATAAGTTGGTATTCGGAAAAGCATGTCACTTACCCGTTGAACTAGAGCATCGTGCATACTGGGCTATCAAAAAATTGAATTTCGACATAGGAGCATCAGGAGCTCTGCGAAGATTGCAACTCAATGAGATGGATGAACTTCGTCATGGTGCATATGAAAATGCCAAGCTGTACAAAGAGCGCACCAAAAAGTGGCATGATCAACGGATCTTAAACAAGGATTTCGCTCCAGGACAGAAGGTTCTTTTGTTTAATTCACGATTACGTTTGTTTCCAGGTAAGCTACGCTCTAGATGGTCTGGGCCTTTCACTGTTATTCAAGTTTTTCCACATGGTGCTGTTGAAATTCAAAGTGCAGATCGTCGATTCAAAGTCAATGGACAACGACTCAAAGTTTACATGGATGGTGGAGAGCCTCAACAGAAATCCACTATCGCGCTTTCAAACCCAACTTAAGGCGTTTCTCAACAGTCAAGCTAACGACTATAAATTAAGCGCTTCTTGGGAGGCAACCCAAGTTTTTCTCTTTCTAGCTAGTTTTTCTCTGTTTGTGTGTTATTGAGTGTTATTGTGTTCTTTGTGTGTTTTTGTTTTTTCTTTGATAATTTTTTTTTTCTCTTTCAGAGATGGAGACAAGTTTTGCAGCACTGAAAAATTATTTCCCTACTCTACCCCAAGATGTACTTAAAAAGATCTACAAGTGTAGAGTCGAAAGAATGAGGGCACTAACATGTTTAGGTCTTCCAGAGAATATTCGGTGGATCATTGAAGCTAAGGTACGTCTAGCAGGTGAATTGAATGATACATTCATTAAACGTTTACCAGGTTTGGGAAGAAGTTCTTACTCAAAGAAGAGGAGAGTTAAGAGAATGGAAGTCTGTCATAAGTGTGCGAGATGTAACTGCGACACAAGCTGTAAAAATCTTGGATATTTATCCATAAATAGAGAAGATAAAATCAAATACATAAAGGATGGACTGAGTAAGGAGTCTCTGGATAACATCTGTGAGACTCTTGAGACGCATCCTTGTGGGAAAGTTCAACATATTCTTTTAGATTTATGGGAGTTATTCAGTAAAGAGAAACAGCGTTACAGTCTTGGGAATCTGATTTTAAAAGACCCTGTTTGCCAGTTTATAAGAAAACTGGATGGAAAGCCAATCCTCAACTCATAGAAGTTGTTTAAGCCGTTTCTGGACGTAAAACCAGAGGAAGATGTGAGCCACAATCACAACTACTCTAACATCATTTTTTTTCTCTTTGTTTAGCAGTCTGTTTCAAATTTTTTGATAATTGTGTTTACTTTTCCTTACCTGTCATTTTGAAATTTTTTAGCTCGTTTCAATATTTCTTGATAAGTGTGTTTACTTTTTGACGTTTGTGTTTATTTTTTCGATGTTTGTGTTTACTTTTGACGTGTCATCACCGAACATTTTTATTTTTAGCAGCTCTTTTCAAAATTTTTCGATGTCTGTGTTTACTTTTTGACGTTTCGTCGCCGAACTTTTTGAATTTTGTATTTGTAGCGGCTTGTTTTAATTTTTTTTGAAGATTGTGCTTTCTTTTTGACATTTTTACACTTAATGTTTGCTTTTCCCTCTGACCAATACTGTTTAGCATTGTAAAATTGTTCTTTTACTCTTTCATGTTCTTTAAATAAGCGTTTATGACTGATAACAATTAATTCGTTTTCTATGAAAAAAAAAATGACAAAGTCCTCGAGCAGTAAATTCAAAAATATCTGTGTCTTTTGTAGCCCAAAATCAGGTACGAGTATTGAATATTCAAAAGCAGCTGCTGAACTTGGTAAGGCTTTAGCTGCCCGAAACATAGATTTGGTGTATGGAGGAGGTAGTTTCGGACTGAGGGGTTCTGTTGCGGTAACTGCAAATGTTGGAGGCAGCAGAATCTTAGGTGTCGCAGTAAAGCCGTTGGCTGAAAGGAAAGATATCATCGGTACGAGTATAAGTAACGAGTTTCTAGTCACGAGCATACACAGACGAATGGCGTACATGTTACTCAGTGCTGATGCTTTTATCGCGTTACCTGGTGGTTTGGAAACATTTGAATAAATATTCAACATTGCATCCTGGACCCATTACAATATTCACAAAAAGCCATTAAGTTTGCTTAATACTAACGGTTTTTATGATGGTTTATTGGCTTTTCTTGATCATGCTGTGGAACAGGGTTTTATGACTCAAGCAAACCGGCGTATTCTAGTCTCAGCTTTAAGTGTTGATGAGCTGATTGATCAACTGCAAGACTTTGTGCCCGAAGTTGATCCAATCATGTCGCAGGTGGTTTGGAATTCTGAAACAAGCGATAACAAGAAGCGTGCACTGGATCTTAATCTCCGGTTGTAACTTTCCTATCCTATGGTTTTATTAATAGCATTTTCATTTGAGTTTTTCTTCTTTTTATTTTACTAGACATTGGGGACACTGTCTCAAATAAGTTTGGGGGTAGAGTTTGCTATTATTAAAACCATAAGATTCAAAAGCTGGTCCGAGTTGAAACTAAAAGATGGCAGAGTAAGGAGTACTTTTGTGCTCTTGAGACGCATCTTTGTTTTCATTTCAAAAAAAAAAAGCAAAAAGATTTTCATTATTTGTTTTATTATTTTTCTTTCTACCCTAACAAGTCGACTACTTACTTTGTGTTTATTAATGGAGTTTTAATGCATGTTTTTGGTTGAATATCTTTACTAAGGAATAGTCATGAACATCTTTGCATGATTTGAGACTTTTGAATGTCATGATCTTAGTTAATTGAGTAGATAAATATCATGTTTACATAAATTATGGACTATTAGTGGAGATTATCCTTGGTGAGGATTTGAGCCTTTTAAACGTTTCATTTTGAGAGATTTATTTGTTTCTACTCTTAAACACTCTTCACTTTGTTCTTAATAGATGATCTCTATAGGTTTTGCATTGAATACTAAAGAACAAATCATTATTGTAGATAACATGAGTTGCTTTGATTTGAAAATTGGATCGACTTCTTAGAAGTAATATAGGTCATTTTTACTCCACAAAAGCCTACTTTCCTACTTTAAATGGAGACACATCATAAACCCTTTGAAGCCAAACACTTTAAATATTTTTCTCTGTTTACCTTTATTAAATGACCCTATTGAGCCTTTAAATTTAGTCATACCTTATAAAGTTTGGGATCATGCGATGAAGTAAAAGAGGAGAAGGGAATTGAAGTGTTAACATTTATACTATGTGTTATGTGTTTCTAAAATTAAAAAAAAAAAAAAAAATGTGTGATGAAGTAAGGAGAATAAATGGAGTACTTTGATATGATCATAAGTTCTTGTTGAACCTGTACCCTAAAATTTCTTACATATCAATTAACCATAGCCCAAATACAATCTTTAATAAAGCCTATTGATCTTCAAGAGGAAGTCCAATTTGAGAGTTGAAGTCTGTCATCATACTCTATATACGTTCTTAGTATTTGATTCCAATTATGAGATCTATTCACTTAAAAGTGCGGTTCTTTTTAAACGTCTATATTCATATGTGATGTAAATGACGCTTGCTATGCCTTTACATAACTTCTGTCACATATGATTGCATGAGTGTTTGCTTTAGGATTCATGAGGGTTATGAGAGATATCTTGTGAGAATTAGAGTCGAAGCGAAATAAGTCCATAACATGTGAATATGATGTTTTGAAATGAAATTGCTTTGAAAGTGGTGTGAGATTGTTGATGATTATGTTTTAGATCATTAGTGACTTATCCTTAGTCCTGATACAAGATCATACATGTATGAGACTTCTGTTAATTTGTATTTAGTGAGATGTTGATAAGTTATGGGTGGAATCTTTTAACGTTTGTGGGTATCGTTGCTGGTAAACCCTCAGGAGACACAACTCCTCCTACTAGGGACACCTAGGGGTTTAAAGGCTTGTGACATACGCTCAATGCCATCGTGTTTACCTACGAAAATGGATTGTGTTTTTATTTTCTGTGTTTTTAACTTAGGTTGTTATTTTTAGTTTTACTTGAGGACAAGCAAAATCTTAAGTTTGGGGTTGTGATAACTCTATTTTTATAGAGTTATTTTATCTTTTTAAACTTGAATTCTTGTTTAATTCTTGATGTTTTTATTATTATTAAGTACATTATTTCATCATTTTGTATTTTTCATTTTCAGAATAAAGTTTGTGAAAATCGTATGTGGACCCCACCAAATGCTTTCGCTCGAGACAAGATCATGAATTTCATTCGAAACAGTTCATCGCCTCAAGAATTACTCGAATCAGAAATCGCATCAAAAAGTTATCGCAATTTAAAGATCAAGTATTCTAGAAATAAATATTATGTCATGCTTATGTAAGGAATGATGTAATCAAAATTATGATGTAAGCAATGATGTAATATTAAAGTTGACTTTGAATGGGGTAGGTGAAAGATGATGTAAGCAATGATGCAATTTGAAAGTTGACTTTGAATGGGGTAGGTGAAAGATGATGCAAGCGATGATGCAAAATGGTGGAAAATCAGGAAACGATGATGCAATCGATGATGTAATTGGAGGTGAATTTAGCCTATAAATAGGCCTTAGAATCACCATTCTAAGCATTCCATCACAAACCAAAACAATAAGTAGTTTAGAGAAAGAGAGAGAGAGCTTGGAGAGGAGGAGCAAAGCAGAGAAATAAATTCTACGGTGAAGCTTCAATCCACTAAGTTTTTCTATCTCTTGTTATGTTTAATTTTCTAGTTTTTGTAAATTCTATTATGGAGTATATTTATTTTCTAAGGTTATGATGTAGCCTAACTTTGATGTTCCAACCCTTTGTTCAATTCAATTAATGATTTTCTATCTTAGTTGGTGCATTTAATACTGTTCTTAATGCTTCTAAATAATTGGCCACTATTTAGTTGAATTGTTAATCATAATGATAGCGGAAGCTGATTTATGTGTCTAGTTCATTGTATTTAATATCATAAATTGCATATAGGATAGGAATATACCTGCATGGTTTGTGTAGTCTATAAAAGAGATCCATAAATCTTAATGAATCCTTTAATGTTTGACTTGCATGGGAACATAGCAATTAATCTTTATAGGGTATTTTCCTTAGACCTCGGGAGAGGCTATGTGAATAATTCAGGGAATCTCGACTAACAACTGGATAGTTAATTTTGGTTAAAAAGAACAAAGGGGAGGAATAGATTAGTTATGGTGAAATCATAATCTTAGAGTTTTTATTCATTGAATTAATTTTCATTTATTTTCAATTACAATTAAATTTAGTCATAGTTATCAACTCATTTACTCAAATTTCATCTACCAAATAAAAGTTGAGTTATTTTAATTTTGGGCATTAATTAACAACAATCCTCGTGGGACGATACTTCTCTCATTACTTTATTACTTGTTCGGCTCGTTCACTTGCGATTTTGCACAACAGTGAACAAGATGTTTGAGGAGCTAATTGGGAAGAGCATGGAGGTATACGTGGATGACATGCTTGTCAAATCTGAGAAAGCTGCTGATCATGTCCAGCACCTTGAAAGAATGTTCCAAATCTTGAGGAAATACCAGATGAAGCTCAACCCGCTCAAATGCGCCTTTGGGGTCTCCTCAGGTAAATTTCTGGGTTTTATTGTGAATAACAGGGCAATAGAAGCCAACCCAGAGAAAATCCAAGCTCTGCTGGACATGAGATCTCCGACCAGCGTAAAAGAGATTCAGAGTCTGAACGATCAGATAGTGGCCTTAAGCAGATTCGTATCTAAAGCCTCCGACAGGTGTGCTCCATTCTTCGAGGTGCTAAAGAAGGCCAGGAATTTCAAGTGGACTGACGATTGTGAAGCTGCCTTCACACAACTGAAAGAGTATATAGGGCACGCCCCGTTGCTGACCAAACCAAAAGAAGGAAAAACTCTGACCGTCTACCTGGGGGTATCCCAACACACCCTGAGTGCAGCCCTGACAAGGCAAGAAGAAAATGGAGCACAGGTCTCAGTTTACTATGTTAGCAAGAAGCTGGTAGAGGTGGAAACCAAGTACACCCCGATGGAGCTGCTTGCTTATTGTCTGGTAATGGCGTCCAGAAAACTGCGCCCCTACTTCCAAGCGCACAAAATTGAAGTCTTGACTAGGTATCCATTAAAGCAAATCCTTCAGAAGCCAAATACCTCCAATCGACTCATCAAATGGGCCATTGAGATTGCCCAGTATGACATCGAGTTCAAGCCAAGACCAACGATCAAAGGGCAAGCACTAAGGGATTTTATTGCTGAGTTTACCGGACCCGTGGACGATCAAGCTGAAACTTCTGAAGCACCGTATTGGGAACTCTTTGTGGACGGATCCTCCTGTGAAAGGAGCGCAGGCGCCGAAATTCTTTTAATCAACCCTGATAGGGGTAAGTTTCTCTGTGCCCTTAAATTTGGCTTCAGAGCGACTAACAATGAAGCGGAGTATGAAGCACTGCTGGCAGGGCTCCGCTTAGCCAGAGAGTTGCAGGTTGAGCGGCTTAGAATATTTAGCGATTCGCAGTTGGTGGTTTGCCAAATAAAAGGTGAATATCAAGTCAAGGGATCAAAAATGGCAGCTTATCTACGGAAGGTTCAGAGGTTACTAGAGGCTTTCCAGACATTCGAGTTGAACCAAATTCCGCGCGCCCAGAACTCCCATACAGACGCACTGGCTCGCCTGGCGGCCACTCCGGACACAGACTGCTTCAAAAACATACCTATGGAGTTTTTGCCTAAGCCAAGTATTAAATCCGGCGTGAAAATGATGGCTCTGACAGTGGCGGTTGGATTATGGATGAGCCAGCTGGTTGATTACTTGCAAGAAGAGAGACTACCAGAAGATAAGATGGAGGTGCGCCGTCTGCGTATAAGAGCAGCTAGGTGCTACATTTATGGTGACGTTCTCTACAAAAGGGGTCTCTCAGCCCCCCTACTCAGGTGTATTGACGAGCCGGAGTGTACCGTGCTGATGAGGGATATTCATGAAGGGCATTGTGGAAATCATGCTGAGGGACTCTTCTTGGCTCAAAAGGCGCTCAGACAGGGGTTCTACAGGCCGACAATAAAGCAGGATGCCATTAAACTGGTAAGGAAGTGTGATAAATGTCAGAGATTTTCTAAAATTCCCAGGGCGCGTCCAGCTTATCTCCGACAGATGATCAGTCCGTGGCCCTTCGCCATCTGGTGCATGGACCTGATTAGACCTCTCCCGATGGGTCGAGCAAGGTGCAAGTACACCATCGTGGCAGTTGACTATTTTACAAAATGGGCGGAGGCAAAAGAGCTGGTCGAGATCTCCACAACGAAGATTGAAAAGTTCGTGTGGGACAACCTAATCTGCAGGTTTGGCATTCCCCAGCAGCTAGTGACAGATAATAGGACCCAGTTCACAAGGTGAACAATTCTAGGAATTCTGCAATAGTCTTGGCATCGTCAAAAGCTGCTCAGCAGTCGACCACCCTCAAGCTAACGATCAGGTGGAAGCGATCAACAAAATCATCAAGCAGATCTTGAAGACTAAGCTTGAGGCTAGAAAGGGAGCATGGGTTGATGAGTTACAGAAGGTGTTATGGGCCTACCGCACTACCGCCAGAAGTACTACAGGAGAGACCCCTTTCTCAATGGTCTACGGGTCTAAGGCCATGATTCCGATAAAATTTGAAGTCTACAGTCACCGAAGGGCAAGCTTCAACCTTGATGACAATAACCAGCTCTTGGCCGCCAACTCGGACTTACTTGAAGAATCAAGGGAAGCTGCTCGCCTCAGGATGGCCGTCTACCAGCAGAGGATGGCCAAGCATTACGATAAAAAGGTCCGGGTACGTCAATTCAAACCAGGTGACCTTATCCTACGAGAAGTCCTACCTGGTGCTCGCAAAGCAAGTGAGGGAGTACTGGGACCAAACTAGGAAGGACCTTACGTGATCCACGAATGCTTGAAGAACGGAGCCTACCACCTGGTAGACATGAGCGGGGCGATTCTACCAAGGGCTTGGAACGCCATTCATCTAAGGACATATTACACCTGAATGGTGTATTTTTATTTACTATTTCCATTCTGTTACATATGTAAAACAAACCATGTACAGACATAATGAGAATTATCCATCAATTATTATGAATTATTACTGACATCAAACACTCGTGTGTGTTCTTATTTAAGGTACACCATCATAAATGGCAAAGCGCCAGTATAAAGCTCCAACATCTGATTACCCTACAAGGCAAGAGGGGCTAAAACGGCCACGAGCCTGCGCACCTAATTACCGCTCGTTGATTGGCCTCTCCCTCCACATTCGCACGCGAACAAAAAATAAAGGCTCGATCGAAATAACACTCAGCCTAACTCTCGCTGTAAATGCTCAAGTTTAACCTTGTGAGCGTAGCTGGAGAGGTTCATCTCATTACGCTGTAAATGCTCAGGCTCCGGCTTTGTTAGAGCAGCCGAGGTCCCAACCTCCACAACTCTCGCTGTAAATGCTCAGGTTTAACCTTGTGAGTGCAGTTGGAGAGGTTCATCTTATTACGCTGTAAATGCTCAGGCTCCGGTCTTGTGAGCGCAACCGAGGTCCCAATCTCCACAACTCTCGCTGTAAATGCTCAGGTTTAACCTTTTGAGCGCAACTGGAGAGGTTTATCTCATTACGCTGTAAATGCTCAGGCTCCAGCCTTGTGAGTGTAGCCGAGGTCCCAACCTCCACAACTCTCGCTGTAAATGCTCAGGTTTAACCTTATGAGCGCAACTGGAGAGGATCACTGCACCGTATAACTTAGGTATCGGTCTTATGAGCGCAGCCTGCTGTAAATACTTAGGTTTAACCTTGTGAGCGTAGTCGGTTGTATATGCTCAGGCCCCTACCTTCTGAGCGCAACCCTTCATCAACTCCGACAGTGGTCAGAAAAACACGTTAACAGCTCGCTTATTCTCCGTCTGGTTTCTTCTCTTCCTCAGCACAATTCTCATTATCTACATTGCCTTATATTGTGTATATGTATATATTGGATGCGTCACAACCACATGATAGCACGAGAACAGGACTACTTATTCATCATTTGGGTTAATTTTTGCAAGCAAGCCAATTGGCCTACTACTCCTAAATCTGGTGGTACCTGTTCAACAGTGGAGGTCAGATTATCTACCTATCTTCTGGGATTATTTTCTACCCCCCAGGTTATTATTCATATTAAGGGCCATCTGCTTGAAAAACATCTGCAGCCCGAAGTATGACCTTCCTTATTGTACCTCCCCAAAGGTACATGCAAGGCCGATCAGCCCCTTTATTATTCTTATTTGTTGTTTATCTTGCAGGATATACCTGTTTGTAATCTACTCTGGTTATACGTATGTATGAAGATAAGAAAGCAATAGGATAAATTGAAGGAAATCCCACTGAGATAACGATAAATCAATAATTACAAAGCGTCCTGGAAATAAATGAAAATAGTAACCATAATAACATCGATGTTCAAAGATAAGCCCAAACGGCAGCAAGAGAAAATATTGAAGCTATTTATCCGGAGGGGCCTTTTGAAGAGCTGGCAGGAGTGTCCTTCGGATCTTTCTAGCTGGGGGTTCCTTGAAAAGACGAACTTTGTCCTCCGTTTAGAACTGATTCGTGAGGAACTGAGGAGGGACCACCCTGGCTGGAGGTTCCTTGTGAAGACGAGCCTTGCCCCCCATCCTTCGCCAATCCTTGAGGAGCTGAGGAGGAGCCAACCTGGACTGATGAAGTACCAGTTTGAGTAGGCGACGGGCCAGGACCCTTTTTCACAGAATCTATCCCCTTTTGGGTAGCTTGTGCGGCCTTCATTTGGGCGTCTCTGGTAGCGCGGGCCGCATACTTTTTCACCTCCTCTACTGCTTCCTTCCCGAAGAATGAGAAATCTAGCTCAGGATGATGTAGCCACAAGGTGTACAGGAATTTACTGCTTGTCTTGTCGGTTGCCTCTTTCCAAGCTTGTTTGGCCCAAATTTTCGACTTGCGATACGCCTCCCGTATCTGAGTAAGCTTATCCCTCACCACAGTCAGGTCCTTCAGCGTCGTCTCATTAGTTTTCTCGACATCATCGGCCCATTTTTTCTGAAGGATGGCTTCACGGGTGACCTTGTCTACATTCTCAGTGGCCTCCTTGAGCGAAAAAGAAGCAGCTAGCAAAAGTTTCTTCTCAATCTCCGCGATTTTCTCCGCATCCTTAAGTTTCTGCTCAAGCTCGAGGATAGTCTTCTTGGCAGCATCAGACTCTCCTTTGAGCTTTTTATTTTTCGCCTCCAGGTTCCTGTTCGCCTCCTCAAGAGAAGCCTTCTCTCCTGCCAGGTCGGGGAAGTCCCGACGTATCTTCATCATAGCCAGCGAAGCCTGGAAAGGGAGCATATTAGCAGTATGTATGGGTGTGAAGTATAAGTACAGAGTAAGGAACAGGATTTACAAGCACATTGCAACGAGCGGTATAATCAACCAATTGGTCACAGAGGATATGCTTCTGATAGACATCTGGCTTGTCAAGACCCAATAATGTTGGCAGCCAGTCCAGCAAGTCGTCGAAGTATTCCCTTGCATTAGCCTCAGGGGTTGGTCCTCCATCAGTTCCTCCTATCATGACCGCTTTACCCTTGCCTTTGGATCTCAGACGCTTAGCAGGGGACTTCATGGTCTCCTCGTCCTCACCTTTGGCCACTGAGGGCCTAGTCGACTCATCCCGAGAAGTTGAAATTCCCTTTCCGGTGGTACCCTTTGGTGGAGGTATCTGTTTCACGGTCTTCTTCGCCACACTTCTATACTTTATTGTCAGCCTCTTAGTGGACGGATCGACCACTGTATCCAGAAGGTCTGCCTCCTGCACTGTGGGCTCCTTCGAGCCCGTTATCTCCACCTCGGGCTCCCTTATTTCAACTATTGGCGAGGACGGGGGAGAGGTAATTTGAGGTTTACCATTGTTTTGGGTTTCTTGGGGACTGGAGCAGAAGTCTTGCTCCGGGCCCTGCAAAGACAGATTTAACTTCCCAACCCTTTTGTACTCCAACGTCCAGGGCCAATTTCAGAGGTATGGTTTCAACTCCAGGTGCGAGCCCGTATTTCCCCAGAAAAAAGTTGGATGGAAGGTAATCGTCCTCGGGGTCCTTCACCTCGGCGAACCTTTTAAACACCTTTATTTCCTCGTCTGAAAAATTGACCGATCCCTTGATGAAAGCTGCATACAGGGAGAGAAAATGTCAGTAATAATGGGGCATGAGGATGTGTGTGTACGCGCTCCAACAGCGAGCAAGAATATGCTCACCGGGATTGTTGTTAAAGTCAAAATTTACAAGTTTCAGCAGGGACAGACAGGAAGCATAAAACCACCGAGACTTATAATCCTCTACATTTGATTTGCCAACTTTCTGTGGTAGAAGCGCCTTGTAAGGAGAGCTACGAGCGGTTATGTAGTAAATACCGTCTCGTTTTGTGGCGTGAGGACTGGTAGTGGACTTAAAGAAGAAAAGGCTCTGGATTATATTCGAAGTTGGTGGCGGAAGGCCATTTTTTAGAAAGATGTAGGCCATGGTGGTTATTTGGGCTTAAGAGTTTGGTGTCAACTGGAAGGAGGCTAGTTCCAAGTCATTCAGCAAGTTAACCAAGCATGAGGGAACCGGGAACCTGAACCCAGATTTCACATGTTGGCGACTGATCGTTATGAACCCGTCAGGAGGATCAGCCGCATGGTCGCGGTGAGCAAGAACCATGACGCGACACCCGGAAGGGAAATGGTATGCCTCGACCACTGTCTTAAGCTCATCAAAGGTCATCTGGGAGTCATGTTGATAGAAGGTCTGATAAGCAAAGGTCTCCCCTCGCCCAGAGGAACTCGGCGCATCCCCACTGCCTTGAGCGATTACGCTCGAAGAGTCCCCGTCATGTTGAAAAGACCCCCCCCCCCCCCCCCCCCCCCCCCCCCCCCCTCAGAGTTTTCTTCACTAGACATGACTCGACGATATCGGAGTCCACGACTTGACATCTACAAAAGAAACAACCAGTTAGGTTGCTGACAGCCAACCAGACTCAAAGAACAAAAGAAGCCTAAGTCTACTAAGCCTAAGCGTCAAGCCGTGCGCCTAGGAAGCCATGAAGGGGGAGACAAGGGCCTCATTCAGTGAAGTTTCCCCCCCAGGATTGAGGAAAGAAAGGAAAAGAAGTGAGCAAATTACCTCATACTATCACCAGACTCTATCGGACCAGAGGCAATGCAGAGATTATCCACCCCAACTGGTCCAGACTCTCAGGAAAGTAAGTACTACGCAGAGAATGAAAAACAGCAATAACGAAAACGATGTGAGCAGAGAGAAAAAACCTTACCTTGAATGTGGTGGTGATCGGTACTTGCGGATGAAGACTGTTGAACGGAGATGAAAAATCGAAGTAGAGAAAAAAAGTGATGAAGGTGTCTGTGATTCTTGAAAATGCCAGAAGAAGAAGAAAGTGGGGCATCGTTACTCTTTATAAAATGATTGAGCCCCAGCCATTGGATCAAGACAGCTGTGTAACCGCCCCCAATCGGACAACGTGGCATGATTCCCGGGATTTTGTCATCATGCAGCGTGTCAGTTGAGAGACGTGCATTAAATGTGCACGGCGCGTAGCGTGACCCGTAACTATTGTCTAGGGAAACTCCACGTGGCCTAGCAATAAAGCGGAATTCAAAAGGTACTGTAACTGACTCCATTTTGTAACTGTTCCCGTCTAATCTGCTCGCCCTAAAATCTATGGCTCGGTCCTCTTTAAAGCACCAAGAGCCAGGGGGCTTAATGTTATGGATAATTTAACGATCAGAATAATCGGGCCCAGAAAGATCTACAGTGCAGGCCCAGTGGCTCAAAGGCCCAATAATCCGCCATCTCTCCCAATCCGTCTTCTTGACGGATGGCCCATTTGTGATCGCTCGTCACGACCGCTGATCGCCTACGCTCAGCCTGACCGTTGATTCTGACCGCAGGCGCCAATTCTGACCGCTGGCTTTGACCGCTATCTCCATCCGCCATTCTGACCGTCAGTCTATCTGTCAATTCTGTTCGTTCAGTTTGACTGCTGGTCCTGATCGCTGACCATTGGCTCTCATCGCTCAGACTGATCGCTAGCCGCTGGCCGTGTCCGCTAAGCTTGCTCGCCAGATTATCCGCCATGATTGACTACCTGCCTATTCACCGATTTTGTCCGTGCAAGATATCCATCAAGAGGAACCATCCATCAGAAATGTTCAACAAGTCCTCCTCGCCCGAGATGATCCGGCTAAACTAATCGCTAATCTCTGAGCGTGGCCGCATACCGGCTCCTTCACTCGCGATATTGTCCGCCTCACTGTCATGACCAGCCGCGGACGTGTTGACTTGTAATCCGCCTCCTCGACTCTCCAGGTAGCCAGACTTATCAGAGATTTATTTATTCTCCTAACTGACTTGGTATTTCGTCTGCTGGAAGATCCATCCCCGCCTTGCTCCTAAGAGTCCCAAGTCAACAGAAGTCAAAAGTGCCATGCAGAGTATAGTTCCAAAACGTGTCATACACGCTGTGTCAACTAGAAGTTGTGATCAAAATCTCGATAGCCCATCATGACATATCCAAACCAGTCACCAGAAATCTCTCTTGGGCAGACCTCAGATGCGACGGATTCGACCGCATTAAATGTATTTTCGGTCGCATTTAATGCACTGTCAGCCGCATTAATTGAGATCCCGATGCATTAAGTGCTATCCATCATTGTAACTGTAGTTAACTGTTCACTTTTGTCTTATTCTGTTTTACTGTAGCATGTCCATTTTCTCTATAAATAGGGGACGAATTTCATTATAAAAGATCTCCGATTCTGAGTGTCATTACTCTGTCAAAATAGTGAGAAAGTGAACAGTGGATGTAGGCATCTTTTTGGGCCGAACCACTCTAAAAATCCTTCGTGTCTCTTCTCCTCGCCTCTGATCTCTCCTTCTCATTCCTTCTGCTTTGCATGCATTCTACTGACCATCTGAAACTGCAGCTTGGGCCCGAAAACAACCTCGTTGACTAAGGAAACCATTTTTCGACGTTAACATTGGGTATTAATGTTTAGAGTTAAAATTAGTTAGGTTTGATTGAATTTGATTGGATTTGGCTTGAGTGAAGTTTTTCGATGAGATGAAGTGTCAAAGAAAACAATCGGATTTTAATGAGCCACAAAATCTAGTACTTGTTTTTATGGTGCCACAAAATCCGGTACCGTATTTTATGGCACCATAAAATCGACCGAATTTTAATGGGCAATAAAATATGGTACCTGGTTTTATTGCCCATTAAATTCGATACCAAGTTTAAATTTCGTGTTTTTAAAATTTTGATTTAAGGGTAACTTGATAAAATTGAGTATCAAATGAAAATAGTTTATTTGAGAAATTAAAAACAAATCTTCATAAAAAAGTTGGTAAAAACGAAATTTTTTCTTTTGTAATTTGTTTTTGGATAAAAGTAAATTTGACCCAAAATTTACCTATTTAAGGATTCAGTTTTACTTTCAGGTTTAGTTTTATAATGGGCCAGGCCTCCACAAATAAAATTTCCTTGTATGTTCATTGTAGCAGTTTTGCAATCCTATATAATTCATGCAATGAGTTCCTCCAATTGTCTTTCTTTATTTGAATTAAGATTAGATGCATTAAAAATTATAGCAACTAATAGGAAATTGTTGGATACATATCTTCCTCTTATTGCTTTGTTTTTCTACATTTAAAGTAGAAGACAAAAATGACCTCTTTTAAGATTTAGTTTTCTATTATTTCAAATATTATTGCTTAAATTAGTCTATATTCACTTTTTCTAAAATTTGTGTTATTTATATTTGTTATTTTTATTAAATTATTAATACGATTTCGATAAAATTCTTTTCTAAAAAAATTGATTTTAATAAACTTATTTTACTAGTTCATAATCTAAATATGTGTTTGTTTAAATTCATTCCGAGTTATTATAAATTAATATAGTTTAATATGAATATAATAAAATTAAATTATGAGGAACTATATAACTAAATGATATTTAAACATATATCACAGAATAGTCAAGCTAATGCTTGTCAAATATAGGTATTGTTAAAAGTTAAAACTAAATTTCATAACAAGATTAAAGATGATATTCTTACAAACTCTTTAATCATACATGTTGAAGATGAAATCAATGAAAAATTTAATATAGTTTCCATTATAAATGGTTTTTTAGATTTGAATGAGTAACAAGTTCCATTAATTTGATTCATAAAGTTAGGATCTACATCATTTATTGATTTATTTTATTTGTAATAAAACTAATAGTATTACATTTAGTTTTTCAATAAGTTTTGTTTTAATACAATTATATTTATTTTGTACCAATTTAAATATTTATTTTTGCCTTATCCCCAGAGCGAAACTTCTCTCTCCTCCACTACTAATAAAGTACGTGAATGGAAAAAAAAAATGTCAATTTGAAAATAGAAATTTTTAATTTATATCTAGTTGCATTTATCTTTCTAATTCTATAATCACAAACCTAAATTGAAATGTGAAATCATTAACTCAAACAGGCATGGGAAATGTACAACTCTAACAAGCTTCTTGATCTAGTGGATCCAATGTTGAATGGAAACTTCTCAGAAGAAGAGGCCATTAAATTCCTCAAGGTCAGCCTGCTATGTGTAAAAGAGAAATGCAGCCTCCGGCCATCGATGTCCGCGGCGATCAAGATGATGAGCCGCGAGATCATCATCGACAACGTGCAAATATCACAGCCGGGACTCATAACCGATATCATGGACGTGAAAATCTGTCAAAGACGCTCCTCAAAAAGAATCAATAGCATGCGCAGCCCACGTTTGTAACCTCTATGAGTTTAAAATTTATTTGTGTTTGCCGGTTTGCAAATAATATACATGAGGGAGCTTGTAAAAATTTAATTGAAAAAGTTCATGTTTCTCATACATTGAAGGTACATTAAAGAAGATAGAAAGTATCAAGCAAGCAGGAGACCTATAGTGAAGCTTCCTAGTTCCTGGGAATGTAGGTGTTTGATACAAAATTCGAATAAAATTTTTATTTGTTAAAATAATTTAAACTTAAACTTTAATAACAATAAAGTGTTACTCCTGTTTGGAGTGTCACAGTTCCACCAAGCTTTGCTTCTTCCAACCGACGGTTGGGTTCGAGTGTCATATATTACAAACGTGAGCAATTTCCTATTAATTCATAAGTGTAGGTAATATATTTCCTAAAAAGTTCTACCGGTATATGGACAGATTTTTCACTTTGTGTGAATTGGTCTCTCCTGTCTATTTAGAAACAGAGATTCGGATTATACCTTAAAGGCCTATACGAGGAGGTTTCGATAGTTATAAAATACACTTGTAATAATAATAATAAAAATAAAGTGTTGGGGAAAGAGTTATTTTTTATATATGTACTAATATGTAATTAAAAATGTAGTGACGCTAAGGTGTTTGATACACGACGCATGGAATCAAATGGGACTGGACTAACAATCCCTCCAGTCCCATGTCTAGTGGCAGCTCCTTGGCCCCCAACGATGCCCATGCACGGTCCTGGCTCGCCAAGACTAAGTAAACCCACCAAATCGGTGGGTATTGTGTCGGACTATACAAAATATTTTTGTTGTTATTTTTAATTATTTATAATATGAAATTAATTTTAATAATTTTATATTAATAAAAATAAATATGATTTTATTTATAATATTTTTATACCATTAGTTTTATTTTTTGAAAATATTTTTATACTATTAGTTATTATATATGAACTATCAACCATATTTAAAAAAATAATAATAATTTAATATATATTTTAATATTTATTTACAAATAAATATTATTTTAGTCATGGTGATTAATTATAAATAACATTAAATAATAATTTAAATATTATGTATACATAAATTAGTGTAATATAATATTATATTAATTCACTCATTACATTAAACATAAAAAAAATTAATTTTTATATTAAAATATGATTAATTTTTGCTCAATCCTAAACTACACTAAACAAGAAATAATATTATTTTTAATCTAATTCGACTTATGCCAAAAGTATCATTATATTAATTTATTTCAGTTTAATCCAATTTTATAAAAATAGTCCAATAGAATGTGTCAAATGCATCCTAATAGTTAGAAATCTACCAACACCTATTGTAAATAATGTATACAATTCGAAATCTACTTTTATAGCCTCAAGAAAAATTTAACCAATATCGAAAAACAAATTTTATATACAATCCAAAAATTGAGGTCAGAATTGCAAAACAGTAAAAGTAAATAAGTTCCTATTAGATTTTCAGATTTGAAACAATTTTACTATATACTACGATAGGAAACATGAATCATTTAATAGAAGTTACTCCAAGAAAATGTCATAGTTATCATGAAATATTTACTCACATAATAAATATTAAAAAAATTTATTTTTCTTTCCTAATATAAAGCTTTTGCCACAACAATATTTGTAACACTCTCTTACAACATATTGCAATATAATTTTTTTCCATAGCAAAATATCATTTTCTGTATAATGGATACTAGCTACTGAGTATAATTAAAGGTTTTGGTTTAGATTATGTTTATTAATATATCATAACCTCAAATTTTAAGTATTATAATTTAGTTATTTTCTATCAACTTAAGTTTTTAGGTCTGGTGGTAACAATATGGTATCAGATCTTAGAGATATATAATTCAAACCCTCTCTCCATTCTTTATCTGTCATTTTATTACACATGTTATACAATAAAGAGCGTTTAGTATGTGTTCATCATGTGTTATTTGCCCACGTTATATATGAAGGGATGTGTTAACGAATCATAACATCAAGTCTTAAACATTATAATTTGATTATTTTATATTAATTTAAACTTTTAAGTTTAATGATAATTAACAATATTATTTGAAAATTATTTTTTAGTTAAGAATCAAATCTCTCCTTATTTTTGTCTTTCCTTTCTAACAAACTCATATGTAGAATAATCAAGGAAAAGGAATCATAATTCAGAATTAAAAACCTCTCACAATAATTTTTGGAAAAAAAAAAAGAAAAAGAAAAAGAAAAAAAAGTGAACAAAGAAACAAAGAGCAGTACAGAGTTCATAGATAGACTGTCACCGACCATGCACATTGACGAATTTTACAAGTCAACTGGCACAGTGACTAAAGATTTACAACCAGTAAAGAATTATTTTGAAGAATACTACAACAGTATCGAAGAAGCACAACTAGTATAAATCCAGCAAAATAAATATTAATAAAAATTTCTCTCTCTCTTTCTCCCTCTCCCTTTTAGCTCTTTCTAACCTGTAAATCTAATTTATAGATACAGAGATAAAGAAGATTTATTGTTCCCCTTTAAAGGAGCAAGGTGTCCTTCACATAATCAGTGAAATTTTAGCCTAAAAAACTGGTCTTTCAGTTTCTTTTCGGCCTAAAACATATAAAACGGTTCACTAGGGCAAAGAAAAAGAGAAATCACTACGTATATAATTCGTTTTAGTGATAAATATATTGTTGAACCCTTTTACCTGGATTAATTATTAACAAAGTCTAGAGGAAGGAATTTTGCTGGCAAATCCCACCAAACAATTAAACTCTAAATCTATAATTAATATAAACTATAAGTACTCTCGTTGGCAAAAATATTAACACACTTTTCTATAACTTTTTATAGATGTCCATCCAAATTAAGAACATGTATAATTCATCTAAAATCCGAATATTACTTATCACTCTAGAAAATTTTTAATCATGTATATGAATTATGATTGAATCCCAATTTTATATTTAATATATATAAATAAAAACTAAACAAGCAACAGCAACTTAAATTATATTAAATGTTGGTAAAAATAAGGGTCTTTTCGTGAGATAAGTATATCAGTCTCAACAGGCAATGCTACACAGTACACACACAGATATATATATATATATATATATGTGGGCTTCTCAGTCAGTTCCTCATAAAAAGGGCAAAAAATTTATCCCAGCTATAGAAATATATGTGACATATTGCCTGCATATATTCTTTCCCAGACCTGATCAAAAAACATTCCAAAGCAAAAACATCATTAAATTACGCAGATATATATATATCTGAAGAAACCTTTTTCTTTCGGTGGATCTATGAAAATCTATCTACTTTCCAGGCTCTTGAACGGCATATTTATATATTACAGTGAGCTAGGAAGGTGGTAATGGACTATTCGTGGACCCCCACTAATGTGCCCTGTAAATATGTTTTTTACTTTTTCTTTTTTTAATTCACTATTGAGACCCTCCTGTCAATGTTATCACAGAGAATGTTCTGTAGACGATCAAGGCTGTGGAAATAAAAAAGTAGCCTTAATAAAATCATGATCATCATGAACCCATCTAAATTGATTTCAGGAGATCTTGAACATGGTCCCTTTGCTTTTTTGCCTGACCCAATAAATCCCAAACCTTTTTTTAAAATAATATTTTTGACCTGCTTTGACCGTAAAACATATTCCCTACTCACCAATCAGAGAGACAGATAGATAGATATTAGAAGTGTGGTCCATTGCTGTATAGCTTTTCTCTCCTTTGTGTGTGACATGAGATTCCCTAGTAGCTATAATCATAGTCCCACCACTGCTCTCTTTTGCTTTCCCCAGAATCCTTTCTTTTGCTTTCTCAAATCCCTGGCCAGACGTGTGTGTGTATGTGAGAGAGATATTTATGCATACATACATGTGCAATGATAGACATAGGGATAGAGATAAAGATAGAGATAGTGATAGAAGAGTTGTGTATCTGGACATGTATGATGCATGGTATAGGTACTGAGGCTTAATATATATTTAAGATGTTTGTGCAAATGAAGATATAGATAACCCTAAAAAGATATCAAAGATATATATAACATCTAATCAATCTTCATATTTTCAGGCAGTTGATAATGATCTCTGAGAACTCTATAGGTAGCTATTCAAAACTAGGACAATGGCCAAGTCAATTGTGAGAAAGTTTGGGACAACTACTTTTTTTCCAATTAATAAAAATTAATCACACCCTTTTATAAGAATTGTAGTTGATAAATTTCAAGCTACAGATACTAGTACTTCATTTAACTTTTTTGCTGCTGATCTATTTATTATTGAATCAACTGCCTGGATGATTTGGACTTTATGTGTGTATGTGTGTATATATACATGAAAAAAAATTTTTGAGTGGCTAGGCTTGCCCAAAGCGAGAGTTCTTATGTCTAAACATGCATTTGTAAATATTATTTATGATTCAATAAGTCCATGGTCATGGCAAATGGCCCATTTAGCTGGAGGTTTCTTTGGAGGTCGTTTTACACCATTGAATCAGAGAGAAATAATTGAAATTAAACATTCAAAGGTAGATAAATTACAAACAAATTTCAGGATGTAAAGATTGAAGTACAAAGAACTTTGATGAAGCAAAAAAACAACAATTTTTCACTCAGTTTGCTATAGATTTCTCTACAAAAACAGAAAAAGAAAAACTTTCTATGCACTACAGATCAATTGATGTGGCGCTAGTTTTGGCTGCTTATAAATCAGTGTTTGAACTTGCGGTCAATTTCTAGAATAGTGATATGATCTGATAACAGGCAGGAGGAGGAGAAGTGTAATTTGATGGATGGATATGGGCAACAAGTTAGTTGCAACTCCTATGCAACTGTGTCAGGTGCAGCTCTAATTCAGTGTAATAATTTCCTAGAATCCTCGTTATAAGTGTCCTATCATCATTTCAAGTCTCTCCTGGAAAACAAAGGACACCATCGGTTTACAAAATTATTAAAACAAGAAAAATAAAATAACATTATTGTTGATTATTCGCTTGATCAGACTTACAGGTAAAAGCGTCTGATCATTATATATAATCATGAGAAAACCCTAAAATCCACGAGGGGGATTCAAGAGAAGAAGAAGAAGAAGAAGAATGTGATCAAGATTCAAGTGTACCTTGACTAGACATATGGCGAAATTACAATGCTGCCCTTATGAAGTTAGGCAAGGAATATGACCAAGTGAGGGATTTACCTATGGATAAAAGCGGAAATTTAAAAACCTGCAAAAAGAAGGAAAAATCATGGATAATATACATCGAATATGCATGGCTCCTCATACGCCATCCACGGAGGCCATCGACAGTCGGTGGGCTCTGCAAATGGCATACAGGGAGCCAGGCACATACTTATATATAACTATGCATGATATTATTGTATATGCACATAACATGTACATATAAAATCATGTATGCATGCATGAAAATTATATCTATGCATGAGTGAATATGGCTTTGAATGTATATATGCTTTCGATTTGCATCAAGGCATGTATAATCTTCTTCATGATCAAAATGAGAAACCAAAGATTTTGTTAAAGAAGATATGGTTGAAGAAGGAAGAAAAGAATTGGGGGGAGAACTTAGGGAGAGAATTAAGAGAAGGGCTGTGAAGGGGATGGAGAGAGGGAGAAGGAGAGGTATTTATGGAGGAGATCTGAATAGGTCTAGCTATAGCTGGGTCATAATCAAATGTGGTTTGGGGTTGGGGAGAGGGGTTGGGTTACAATTTTTCAAACATTGAAGAGCCCCACAAAAAAAATAAATAGAAAAAAACCCTTTGAAAGCAAAACCAGTGGCTAAACATAGGGGAAAATAGAGCTAAATTTTGAGTGAGAGAGAGAGAGAGAGGGAGAGAGAGGAAGATGTGGGGTTGGGAGTCTCTCTCTCACACACAAACAAACACACACCCCCTCCTCCCAAGCTTTGCCACTAAATATAGACACCACCACACACCACAACCCCATCATGAGAGAGAGAGAGAGAGAGAGAGAGAGGAGTGTGTGATGGGGTTGAATTAGTAACCACGCAGTTTCCTATGCTAGACCTTATGGTGGTTTGAAATCTCCTTTTCTGGGTCGTAAAGCAGAGCTTGCTTTTCTTCTTCTGAACCTCATTTTGTCTGGGAGTGCTTGGAAACACTTGGATTCCCCCCCCTCTCTCTCTCTCTCTCTCTTTCTCTTTTTCTTTAAATAAAGCAAGAAAATTAAATAAGAGAGAAAGGAACCGATTATTTATCATAATTTATTACCATCTATTATACTTTTTCTTTTTTCTTTTTCTGGCCATTTTTTCCCTTTTATGCTAATCATATTATATTGCTAAATCATGTACATTAACCGCTTAGCCAAACAACTTATTAAGTGAGATTCTCACTCCTGATCATCCTTTTCTGTTTAGATTTTATAATAAACTTTTGCTGCTTTGCTACCTAATTCATCACCTCCACAGTCTACAGTACTTCTGTCCAATTCATCGACCTCCCTTTTTAAATTATCACTACTTTTGTTTATAATTAAGTGGCACTTTAACTAATCTCTAGTAACCAGCACGTATGCAATATTAGAATGTTATTTTAATATTCATTTCATTCAATTCTCTTTGAATTTAACATATAAGAAATCTGATTCAGTTCAAACTAACATCACGAAAGTGAGATGTTCAACTTGATAGTGTGTGTGTGTCTATATATATATATATATATACACACATTATATTTGTATATATTATAGCAAGAATTAAACTATATTATTTTATATTAACTAAGCATAATAAAAAGAATATTAAAATCAAACTATTTTATTTTTGTGTAAACTGAAGTCAAGTCAGTTAATTTTTTTTAATGAGTGATCAGTGAACTAATTTGAAATTAGTTAGCATATATATTTTCAAACTTTCCTTTACGTTAAAGTCCAGTATGGGATTAAGATTTTTTATTGTTTTCATATTAATCTCACACAAATAAGATTTACATTTATATATATTATAACAAGAGTTACACTATTATTTTATATTAAATAAGCATAATAAAAAGAGTATATATTAAAATCAAATTATTTTATTTTTGTAAACTGAAGTCAAGTCAGTTAATTTTTTTTTTCTTAATTTTAATGAGTGATCAGTGAACTCATTTGAAATTAGTTAGCATATATTTTCAAACTTTCCTTTACGTTAAAGTCCAGTATGGGATTAAGATTTTTTGTTGTTTTCATGTTAGTCTCATACAAATAAGAATAAGATTTCTTAGGTTGAATATTCTATAGTAAACATGATTTGAATAAGGGTTTATTGAATTTTCAGTCCTTGTACATCTTGCGTGTATAGATGTAAAGTGTACTGGTACAAATAATTAGACAAAAACGAACGTATTTAGTAAAAATTATATCAAAACAATAAAAACATGTTTCGTCATTTGTATGATATTATATCATAAATTTATTTTTCTTCGAATAAATTTTATTTTGCTATATAAAGAAGATTACATATATTTGTTTTTCATCAAATATAGCCTTTTCATGTGTGTATGTATATATATATATATATATATATATGAAACTTTTATGGTTAATAACACTTCTATGGTCAGTGTCTTCTAATTTTAAAAAGTTAGGATGAACCAATCAAATTCATCAATTATATTATCTTTCCTAAAACAAATTCTCTCTTCTATTTAATTTAAATACAATGAATGAATTTGATCAATTCGTCCTAACTTTTTAAAGTTATGAGATACTAACCATAGAAGTTATATATATATATATAAATATTTGTAACAGTTAAACATATATAAGATGGTACATGGGTTGCAATTTAAAGAATCCGTGAGTCAAATAAAGCTAACAACACAGAATTCAAACAAATCTCTTCACCACCAAGCCATTTGATGAATTAACTCAATCTCTTCCTAATATTTGTATTTTTTAAAAAAATTATTTGTTGCTATATTGTTCTTTATTTTTATAGCAAATTTTTTAGCCCCATTTAGACACAATCAGTTAACAAAACATTTCCAATAATACATCACTTTTATGCGCGATTGTCCTACGAATAGTCAATTTCTTGATGAGAATCTTTAGCTGTCCATATAAAGCCACCACCAGAATTTTAGGGTTTTGACATCAAAAC
Organism: Dimocarpus longan; assembly: GCA_022984855.1. Classification (NCBI taxonomy): domain Eukaryota; kingdom Viridiplantae; phylum Streptophyta; class Magnoliopsida; order Sapindales; family Sapindaceae; genus Dimocarpus; species Dimocarpus longan. The sequence goes on along the minus strand of CM041015.1, from coordinate 9,772,579 downwards.
AACAGGTGTCAGCCTAGCTACTGCCTCTTGTATTTCACTACTTCTTTATCTATATAAATCTATATATATATATACGCATACATACATATATATTTTTTCAATTTTATGATATATTCGATTCTTGATTTCGTCTCTATAGTCTAAACGTTTCGGTTAAAAATTATTACCTGACAGGAAATTTTTGTTCATATTATGTAACTAGCTTGGCATGTGAATATGTAATGATTTCATTTTTGTTCAACGTAGGATTTTTAGTTAATTGACCATATCATTTCAACTGAGGATGTATCAAATTTCTAATGAAACTTTGAATCTAGACATCATGTTAGTTGGACAGCACATTCATCTTTTGATCATTCCTTTCTAACGATTATTATAAAGAATATCGTTGATTTTTCAACAAGTTATTCAAATAAAGTGAATGTGAAATCTCCACTATTGGGAATTTTCAGTGTCTAAAAAATCTTGTAACATGTGCGTCTTAATCTTACCATAAATATGTTCAAGTCTACGACTATCAACACAAATACTTTTATACAAGAAAAATTGAATCTTCTGCCTATTTATTCAATAACAATTTAGGGTGTATTTACTAATTAAAAAAAAAAATGAAGACTTGAATTTTGAGTGCCTACTTATTGATTCCTTAAATATGTGTAGGATTTAGTAACTTAATTAATTCCCAAATTTTTATATGATTACAAATCAAAAATTAAGTTTTTTTTTTTCTTTTATAGAATTTTTTGCTAATAAATATGATCTCATATCATCCAGTTAAACAGATTAAGATATGTTTCAATGTTTTTCTACTAATATGAGATTGGTCTAATGAAACATTATGTATAAAATAATATGAGATTGGTTTTATGATATGTCCACTACACTTACATCTTAGGGATTAGGATTTTAAGTTAGTTCCAGATTTTCCAAATTTCAAATTAGGTAAGAATCATTTTCATCCTTAAAATTTTGAAAAATAATCATAATTTTAACTATGTTTCGAAAACACATCAAATCAATCTTAAAGTTTCACAAAAATATTAAAATAGTCTCTCCCATCAATCAATTAACTATCAAACCTAACGAAAAACATGAAAATACTTATTTTTAATATTCAAACATATTAAAAAATCTTAAAAATTAAAATAGACAAAATACAAATAAAAAAAATGAATTAATAGAAAAATCTAGATTTTAATTTTTTTTATTAATTTTTAAATATATATATAATTTTGGTCCATCCCAATGTTAATGAATCATCAACGGTGAATTTTTTTTTTTTTTTTTTAAAAAAAAATGAATTAAAAAAAAATACTCACTTCTCCATTTTCATCTTCAAATTGTTAATTAGTGAACATAATTATACAAAAATCACTCTCAAACCGAATCATTAATTGGTGAACATAAACGCCAAAAAAAAAAAACAAATACAGAGACAAACAAACCAGCTTGAGCTAGAGGACATTGGCGCGATTCTAGGCTTTGGAGTGGGCCTAAATGACAACATTTTGGTTGCTCATAAAGGGATCGTTGTTGAAGTCTCCCATGTTAACTTCCATTGAAGATCGCGTTGAGTTAGTGTTTGAAGATGATCGATTGGAGAGCTACATGTTGTTTGTTGGGATCGGAATGGGTTTTGGAGAGTTTGGGTTGTTGATGGGGAGAGCAGATGCTCCATCACTAATGCCTCCAAACTCGAACAATGATGAAGCTTTAAGCTCCAATGATGATCCATCTCATATGGATTTTCTCCATCTGGGATGAATTTTCCAAATGTAGATTTGGAAAGTTCCGGATCTACAACTAGAAATTTGATTTTATTTTATTTTAAATGAATTTTTATTTTTATTTTTATTTTTTATTTTAAAAACAACCCATCTCTACCTTCCATCTGTGGTTGGACGGTAGAGATGGATTTTTTTTTTTTTAAATTATTTTTAATCTTTTTTAAAATTGTATTTTTATTTTTTAAATTAATATAAAAAATTTTGGATTCTAGATTTTTCTATCAATTCATTTTTTGTTATTTATATTTTGTTTATTTTAATTTTTCAAAATTTTTTAATATGTTTGAATATTATAAATTAATCTTTTCAATTTTCTGTTTCGACACTCAGTTGACTAACGAAATTGATTAATTTGACACTTTTTTAAAATGTTGGGTTGATTTGATACATTTTTTAAACATAATTAAAAATATTATCATTTTTCAAAATTTAGGGATAAAAATGACTTTTATTCTTTTAAGTTTCTTATAATAGTTAATATATATATATATATATATATATATATAAATTGTATAAAAATAGAGTAATTGAAGTTGGACAAAAAAGAAAAAGTTAAGAGCTAAAGTATAAAATAAAGTTGATATGACAAAACTAAAGGTTGAGGTTTTAAATAGAGCTCTAATTAAATAGTAAAATTTCATTTTAGTTTTGAGGTATTGAAAATTATTAAGTTTTCAATTAAGGTTTTTTTTTCTAAACAGTTATTTTTATCTCTAATTTTTCTATAATTTTTTTAAAAAAGTTCAAATTGTCAATCAATTGAAGATCAAACTAAATAGAAAAATGAAAAAAACTCAATCATCCCTCATAATCTAAAATGATCATTTTATCCCAAATAAAATCCAAATATTACATATCAATTGATTAATAAAAAGTTAACACGTATACAATAATAATATTATTATCTTTAAAAAAATATATATGATTATTGTTTTTTTTTTAAATTAAACAACAATTAAAAAAAAAACAAGTTTCAACAGAGATGAATTTAAAAAAAAAAAATTAAACCCAAATGAATATCACTACAATTTCAAAACCAAAAAACTAAATAAATAAAAAATAAGACAAAATTAAGTACAAAACTAAAAAAAAAAAAAAAAAAAAAAATCAACCTAATTACTCATAATGTCACAATCAATAAGATTTGAAACCTAGAAAATAAAAAATTAAAAAAAAAAATTGTTGCAAAAAAAATTAAAAATTAAACAATAATAGTAGTGATTAATATTCTTTTAAAAAAATTAAACAATAATAATAAAAACAGATTTAAAAAAAAAAAAAAACAAATTGTCAATAGAACGATCTGGAAATCTGGTTCCAGACCGTTCATTTGTGGTTTTTTTTTTTTTTTTTTAAATGAAACTTTATTGGTTTTTTTTCTCACACTCTCTTCCCCAACAACTTCCACTTTCTCAACAAAAGTCTTGCAATTACTCACAAAACCATCAAGCTCCCACAAAGTGTTTTTATCAACAACGTCAATCATCAACTACGCCAAGGTACTCACTAACCCCTTCTTCTCTTCTCCCCCTGAACAACATCAATAGAGTCTCGGACATGGAATGGACATGGTGACCTACTGGGTAGTATTTCAGGGTGCTGTTGAAGGTCAATCTGATGTTCGCCATGAATTCCACCTGAGACTTGTATGCCTTCTTGTCGAGATTAGATTTCACGATGCCTAGGTCCATCGGTGTCTTGATGCCTTTGTAGTTGTGAAGCCCAATGCTACCACATCCACTGAAGCGTTGAGGACCTATCCGTGCGTTTACTTCATCAACTTCAGCAAGATTTGAAGGCAACATTTCATCATATCTGACACTACCACCTTTCTTTCCAAATTCTTACCTGAATTGCCAAACGAGTTGGCCTGTTTCAAAAGGCAGGGGGAGGGAGGGGGCTAGGGTAGTTGTTGTCGTTGTTGCTGCTCTCATAGAGGAGTTCGAACCAGTTTAACTATATCTTTAACCCAGATCTCTAGTTGATTTTTTTGACAAAGGTTGATGATGAATAGGTTGTTGACAAGGAGGGGGTGTTTATTTTGGGTTTGTCCAAAATCTCAATATGTTTTTTTTTTTTTTCCAAAGAGCAAAAATCATTTTTTTTTTTTCAAAGAGCAAAAATCAATATGTTATATCCCTAGGTTTGTGATGATAATGATGAACCCAGAAATTTTTAATTTTAATTAATTAATTATTTATTTTAATTATTTTATTTTTTTTTAAAAAAAAAATTATATATTTAAAATTCTAGTTATCCACGAATCACGATTTTATCCTTTCACACGAAAATATCATCTTATTTTTTTTATCCAAATAATCTATCACCGTTAATAATGAGTTGACAAACAATTTGAATATTTTTAAAAAATTTTAAAAAAATTAAAAATAAAAAATTTATTTAAAAAATAATAATAAAAATTAAATATTTTTCCAAACCTTAATTATTAAAATGATTTTTTTTCAACTAAGTAGAACGTGTAGTAGAAGTCAAAGGAAGTATATAAAGTCAGTCAAAACATCAAATCTTATATGTGTCTTTTAAGATAGTGATATTTTGAGGGGTGTCATTCACTTTCTTTTTCTTTTCCTCCCAGTTTCTTGAGTGTTTACCACTTTGTTTTTGCTTAAAGTCCTTTGAAATCATTTTGTACGTTTAGTATTGAAACATATATGACCCACTACATGTGTAAAGATGGATACCTCATAGTTGATTGAGAAATTTGACTTATATAATCTCTCTCATATTTGCCAAAATTGGTTAGAATTTACTGTTGATTTAGATCACAGTACTAAGCAAGATCTACAAAGAATTAATTCGATGAACATAAAATAGGTTAAAATGCAAAATCTATAAGGATTTGCAAAGAATTTTGACAATAAGGACTCTAATAAAAGTTTATTTTCATTTAAGTAATTAAAATTTGATTATATTTTCAAAAACATAATATTAAAAAAAATGATTTTCAATCATTAATTTTGGATAGACAAATTAAAGGCCTATTTGTCGCTCAATTTGGGATTCCAAAAGAAACTAAGCATGAATGTCGGCAGTAAAAATCATTTTATGTTGTCGTCAAGAGTGAGCTTCCCAATAATTTCTTTTGTTTTGTCTGGGTAAAACAGTGACCTTCCAACATGGAAGAAAAACTTGGCTTGGGTGAGCATTGTGGTGTCATTTTATATTCGTTCACTTACAAAATATCACGTAATAGACAATATTATTTGATTAAGTGAGTAAAACTATCAGAATGCAAAAACTTTTAGCATAGTGCGTGCACAGTACACCTGCCCCATCCAACTTTTATATATATATATACGTATATTATAAGTATATGACAGTCAAGATCAATTAAAATATGATTTTGGTAGTGTGGTTCGAGAAATGCTTTCAAGAAACGAAAAGGAGTAACCCACGTCAGGTAAGGGAACAACCCATAATAGGTAGGGAGTAAGTCCTCAACTTTGTGGGGGATGGGTAAGATAGAAGTTGACAATAATCTTATCACTGTACCACTGTCCGAATTACGTATACCCAACTTTTTTTTTTTTTTTTTGAAACAGAACCACCCAACTTTTTATCCCTACAGGACACAGACCAGAACCACTTGGTTCAGGTTTCTTTGGTTACTCAGTCATTTTCAAAGGTAACATTAGGTAAAAAAAAAAGGAAAATCTTCTCTTTTTCCAATCAATACTAAACAAGAGTAATTATACCCAAAAGTGTGATGCAATTAAAGCAACCCTTGATGTTTTGAACAAAGTTGAAAATCCAAAACATATATTAATAACTCTCAAAGACGAACTTTTATCAGGGGTTAAAAAGATCCGTGAAATAATATTTTAATTGATGTAATTACTTGATTAATTAATTAAGCCTTTTGGCGGTGCCAATTGGCTCAATGGCTTCTTGTAAAAATGCAGAGGCTTCAAAGAGCCATATGAACATGGGTCCATTTGAATCATTTTCTTAGGGGAAAAACAAAGGGAAAAAAATCCACTTGTCATTTAATAAATAAATTTTAAAAAATTTATTGAAATTTTAAATCTATCATAACTAAGGTTTTTTTTTTTTTTTCAAAGACTCTAACTAAAACCTTACTGATGCAATATAGTTATCCAACTAAATTACGTCACTTTAATATATATATATATAGAAATACGTCACATTAATATTTTACTGCTCTTTAAAGTAAACCAGTTAATACAGTATCACATTCTTACTTTTATATTTGTAAATGGAATTTTCCATGTGATGTGATACACTTGCTATTCATTTTTGTCATTACCACACATGTATCTTTTTTTTTTTTTTTTTCAACTATCCTTTTAAGCAAAGTAATTTGAAAGAAAATAATAGCTAATTCATCTAATCGATATAATTGTGTTTCTCTGCCTTCATCATATTTCACAGTAGTCGTACAGTACTTACTACTCAAGCCTTCAATTTGTATTAATAAAAATTTATGAACTGACCTTTGCGTCAGTTGATAAACGGGTTTTTGGGTTGTCAGACTAGCATAACAATCGGTCTAAGAACAGGAGTTAGCTCGAAGTTTGATAAAATCAGTCGTTTTTCTTAGGCCAGTTTGCATTTTTGGATGATGAAGAGGCCATGCCTCTCTGGCTCTTACCATACGTAATCGCAGATTCAATAAATAAGGTGCAATTGAGTTTTTATTGTTTAACTCATTCTTTAAAAAGTGTTAACTATAGTTAGATTTAAAATTTTAAATTAATAAATGTTAACGTCGGAAAATTGTTCCCTTAATCAACGAGGTTGTTTTAGGGCCCAAACTCACAGTTTCGTACGGTTTACGGGTTGTATGCAAAGTAAATGGGAATGAAATGGAGAAGTCAGAGGCGAGGAAGAAGAAAAACACAGAAGATTTTTAGAGTGGTTCGGCCCAAAAAAATGCCTACGTTCACTGTTCACTCTCTCACTATTTGGGCAGAGTAACGACACTCAAAAATTCCATACTTTTTACAGTGAAAATCGTCCCCTTTTATAGGGGAAGGGGACATGCTACAGTAAACAGAATAAGACAAAGGTGAATAGTTAGTTATAGTTACACTGACAGACAGTATTTAATGCGCCGGAAACTCAATTAAAACGACTGACAGTGCATTAAATGCGGCCAAAAACACATTAAATGCGGCCGAATCCGTCGCATCCGAGGTCTGTCCACAGAGGATCTTTGCTGACCGGGTCGGATACGCAATGATGGGTTGTCGAGGTTGAGGTTCTGACTTCTGATAGAAGTAGCGTGCATGGCAAGCTTTGGCACTGTACTCTGCATGGCGCTTTTGATTCCTGCTGATCGGAACTTCCAAACTCGAGAGGGAGACGGATTTCTCCAGCAGGCTGGAAAATTGATGGGATGGATTCTGGACCGGCACGTCCGTGGCCGGTCACGGCATTAAAGCGGATAACGTCATGAGTGAAGGAGTCGGAATGCGTTCACGCTCAGAAAACAGCGGCCAGTTCAGACGGACAATTGTGGACGAGGATGGCTTGTTGGATACCTTAACCAGACTGGAAATAATCGGTCAGACAGGCTGTCGATCGTGGCGGAGATATGGCGATCTGACATAACTGTCACGGATGGCGGATATTCTTGCGGACAAACCTGAAGGATGGAAGTCAGCGATCAGCGACGAGGACCGGCGGTTCACTTTTAGCAAGTAGAATTCTGGGGGAACATGGCGACTGAGCGACATGGAACATAACGATCATAAGAGATCTCGCGGGATAGGTGGTACATGTTGAGACCGAGCGATCAGACTGAGCGACTGCGGGCTTAATGAGCGAAAACAGGCTTCGGCCTCAGCAAGCGCCCACTAATGGGCTCCACTTCCAGGAGAATGGGCCAAGATGAGGACGGATATTTGGACGTCTGGGCCTCTGGGTTTGCACTGTAGATCCAATTGGGCCGGACTATTCTGATCGCAATAATTCCACCATAACAATAAAAAATGATCCAATTATAGTATTAAAAGACTTTGAGATTATAATATATTAACACACCCTCTCACGTATAATGTATACAGATAATAAATTATAGACATATTAAATGTCACCTCACATGCAACATATATAGGTAATTAATGACGGATATATGTTAAATATCTTCTATTATATAACATGTCTAATAAGAAGATTTTCAGATAAAGAGATGAGAGAGTGTTTGAATTAGGAACTTTCAAGTTCTGATACCATATTAGTTATCATCAGATTTAAAAGCTTAAATTAATAGGAAAAGATCAAATTATAATATTTAAAATTTAAAATTGAGATACGTTAACACAAAGTACAACTTTAAGGATTTGTTTTTCAAAAGAAAAAAAAAAAACAAAATTCAAGGATTTAAAAAAAAAAAAAAAATTCAAGGATTTGAAAAGTAAGTAAGAAAATTAGAGTATCTCCGATACTATTAGTTTTGAGTTTTTATTCGTGACGCATTAATAATTTTTTAGAATAGAGATCAATTTTAGCAAAAAAAAAAAACTATAAAAATATATATTTTCACCTCTAATGTAACTATTTAAAAGCATCTTTAATGTTATTATACATTTCTAAGTTTTTATAAGTAACACACATCAATAATTTTTTTGAATATAGATCCACTTTAGCAAGAAAAATATATAATGTATATTTTTATCTTCAATGTAATTATTTAAAACAAAATATGTATCTACTTTTAACCAAACACTATGAAATATGTGTCACACTTTCTTATATTTTCTATTTTATAATTAAGAGAAGAGAGAATATGACAAATCTTCATATTTTTATTTGGTAGGAAAAAATAGAAAAAAATTAATAAAATGAATAGTATTTTTATGAGAGTTTTTTAATTGAGAAAAACATCTCCATATTCTCTAAGGATGTGTTTTCTTATAGGATTAAAGAATGATAATGATGAATAAGAATCATTATAAGTGTTTACTTGTTTTTAAATAACAAATATGTAATGGGAATGAAAAATGTAGACCTCACACATATAGGGTTATGGAATGGTAAAGATATTCTCTGCATCCTCTTAAAGATTTTCAATCTCATTACTTATTAAATACTAAAAAGTCAATTTTATCATTATCTTAAAAAAAAAAAAAAAGTAAACAGAATTGAAAATTAAAAAAAAATTAAAAAAAAATTGTGAAAAGAAAAAACCTATTATTTACAAAGTTGTTTCTAACAAGTCTGTTTTAATAATTAATAAATAAATAAATTACCTATACATATTTATTGAAGATAAAAAAAGTTATATATATTTTTAAATGCTTATGGAGTATATAATTTTAATCGAGAGTATTTTTGTAATTTGTAAATAATTCATTCCAATTCAAAATCAAAGCAAACATCTTAATGCCAATATTGTTGATTCCGATTCCAATTCCGATTCCTACAATTGAAGTAAACAACTTGTTCTAATTATGATACATCATTTCAATTACAGACCAATTCGTTTCAAGATCATTCCAATTTGTAGACCATTCTGATTACATGCAGATAAACGCAACATAAATTTCTTTACCACATCAATTCTATATTTGGATTAGATAATTGCATTGGAGATGATTTTTTAGCCTCATTATTTATCCATCATATGTGTCAAGAAATTCAATCTAAATAAAGAATTGCATTGGAGATGCTCTAATATAAAAATATTTATCCACTTTTGACCAACCACAATCTTACTCTTTTTCCATTTATACAATTAAAAGGAGAGAGTGTGACAAATCTCCGTAGTTTTAATTAGTTGGAAAAAGTGAGAATCCTAGTCAACATTCTATGAGAATTTCTCAATTGAAAAATACATCTCCATCTTCTCTAATTTTTTTTTTCCACATTAGCTCCATAATTGGGTTAAATAATTGCATTAGAAACAGTTTTTTTTTTTTTTTTTTTTGTCTCATTATCTAGCAAGAAATTCAATTCAAATAGATAATTACATTGAAAATGCTCTTATTTTATAGACTTTAACATGTATTTAAAAAGGTACTTGTTAACACAATCTATAAAATTATATTATGAAAATATATATTCATGACACTTATCATATATATGTTTGTTATAAGTTTTTAATGTAATCATCCCAAAAAATAATACCAAACAAAGGCGTGAATTTTTGAATTAGTAGTGAAAAATAAAATAAAATGAGAATTTTAGTACCATTAGCATTTGTGAATTATAATTCATATATAAGGGTAATAGTTCGTGAATAAATTATCATAGTTTTTGTTTACATCATTTGTTTACAAACTATTGCAATAGTTCGCAAACAATAATCTAAAGTGACTTTAGTGAACTTTAAAACTGGTAATTGTCACCCTCGTGATTGATATACTGAAGGATGTTTGTATTATAAGAAAATGGTGTTCGAGTCTTTCAGATTTTCATGAGACTAATAGTAATATAAATCATAATAAATGAAGTTCAAAATATTGCAAACATCATTAATGGCAGATGTACAGTACTAGTACTGGTTTTATCTATCTATAAATACAAAAACTCCTATATGCACAAGAGTTGCTATATTCATATATCGGAAATTGGAGTACTATACATATATATAATCTCAGTCTTGGTTATTATAATCCTAAGTACGTACATACGCCAGCATATACCCAACAGCTTTTTTGATAATCACAACACATTTTTTATCGGTGAATGCAACAAGTCAAGCACAATCTGACATTCTCAAAACGACATTTCATTTCAGAAAACGTTACAAGCCCTAACAGTACTTGGAAACGTTGAATAAATGGTTAATATTATTGATAATTTGAAGGGTGGTTGAAAGTTTCCACCATGCGCTTTTACAAAATGCACAAACAGCTAGCAACACTTTTTATACCTCAAATACATAATATTATATTTTGTATTATGTCGATCCTAGAGTTGGCAAAAGCCAGATGCTAAAATGGGATGGAAACAGCATTTCTACATACTTCTTATGCATATAAAACCATCACAAAAGTTAAAAAAACGCATTCTCACTCTCTCTCTCTCTCTAGTCTGTCTGATATCATATATATGTACACTTGATTTTTTATATTGATTCACCCATTCCTTTGCTTTCTTTTGCTCAAGGTATGTAATGGGATTGCTTTTTAATTTATTGAACCCTAGGCCATGCGTTCTTTATTAAACGTCTTTTTTTTTGGGTCATAGAAGCCAACCCAAACCCCACCTATTTTGTCCCTTGAAATGAAACAAAATCTCAATGTGTATGTAATACACTGTACCATGTAAAGAGATAGGAGTAATATAATGTTTATATTAAAGAATTATGTTATTATGTGTTTTTAGAATATATAAAAATTAAGATTTCAAAGTTCATTTTTAATTGTAGTGTAAGCCTCATTTTCATTTATTATATATTATAAATGTTTTAAGTTTTACCATGCGTATTCATCAAAAAAAATATATATATATATAAAGAGATATTTTTTTTTTTTATATTATAAGAGTAAATATTTCAAATTGCGAAAGTAGAACTCGATATGTCTTTATAAACTCTTGATTCATCAATGTCAAATTTCAAAATGGTGAACAAAGGTCTTATATTTTTTTTATTTCAATACAATACATACAATCATATATAAACATTGAAAAAAGAATAATGAGCGTAAGCCTATGCTTTTATTAAATTTTGTGTATCACCTTATTGTATGGGGTTAACATACAACTATACATATTTATCAACATATATAAATATATTTCTCCATGTCATTGAGGAAGTAAATATATTTTTATTTCGAAAGTAGAACTTAATAAATCTCTACAAACCTTTAACCCATCAATGTTAAATTTTCTAAAAAATGAATAAAAATCTTATATTTATTATTTGGGTTATTATCAATTTACCCCTTGAAATCGAAAATAATATCAAACCACCACTGGTTTTGAAAATATTAGTTAAAATGGTTCGACCGTCAATTGGAATAATAAAACGATCGAGAAAGTGACAGTTCTGTTAATTCTGAGGATAAAATGATCATTGGGACAAAACAATGAAAACAAATTAAAAGAAGGAAAAAAAAAAATACTTTGTCTCCTTCTCTCTCCAGGTCACTCACCCTCTCTTTTTCCCTCTGTGACTCGCCGTCTCTCTTTCTCTCTCTTTATCACTCCATCTCAGCCGGTTCTATTTCTCTATCGCCGGTGAGCAGTCAGTGATGGACCAGTGCGACATGGAAATGGAAGAAGAGGAGATCGATCAGAGGAGGAAGCCGATGAGGGACTAGTGCGAACTAGTCGACGATGGAAGTAGCCACTCCATCTCAGCTGGACCAGTGCGACATGGAAGCGGAAGAAGAGGAGATTGATCGAAGGAGGAAGCCGGTGAGGGACTAGTGCGAACTAGTCGGCGATGGAAGTAAAAGGAGGTCTGTTGTGCAGACCAGTATGACATGGAAGCGGAAGAAGAGGAGATCGATCGAAGGAAGAAACCGGTAAGGGACTGGTGCGGACCAGTCGACAATAGAAGTAAAAAGAGGTCTGTTGTGCAGACCAGTGCGACATGAAAGCGGAAGAATAGGAGATCGATCGGAGGAGGAAACCGATGAGGGACTAGTGCGGACCAGTCGGCGATGGAAGTAGAAGAAGGTCTGTTGTTAAAGATTTGGCCAATTTTTTTTTTCAATGTTTTTTTTTTCTACTTGTTGAATAAGAGTTTGCTCTGATTTTTGGGTTTCTAGGTGATTGATTTCTGGGTTATTGGGTTTCTGGGTTGTTGGGTTTCTAGGTTGAGTTGATTTCTAGATGATTTCTGTGTGTGTTTGATTCTTTGTGTAGAAGATTTCTATCTTTGATTCTGGCGATAGAAAGGGTTCGTGTTTAATTTTGTGTGTGAAAAATTTATGGGTTGTTGAAAGCAGTGGAGACATTAGAGAAGAAGATTTCTGGACAATGGATGAATTTTTTTATTTAATGTTTATTTCAATTTAATTTATTTTTAAAGTTAATATGAGGTTCTTTTTTCATCTCATTGATTTTTTATTTATTTATTTTTTTCATATTTTTCAAATTAATATTGATGGTGGATATCACACTCTTTTGATAATTGTTTTTAATTATTAATTAATTAATTAATTAAATTAACTTTTAATCGAATATTTAATTTGTTTTTTTCCATTTTTAATTTATTAGTCTTTTTCAAATGAAAATACGAGAGTATTTTGGTCTTTTAATGTTTTTATCACAAAACCATTGAAATTTGAATGGAAACCGCTTTTAGGGAACGGTAAAGGGTTTTTTGGCTAATATTTTCAAAAATTAAGATAAATTGAGGTTATTTTTGTTTTCAAGCGTTTTTCAGGATTATCCCTTATTATTTTAACACCTTGAAATTATACATAAGTTTTTTTTTTTTTTTTTGTTAAATTTTGAACATTTAACTCATGTCCTTAGATCATTTTTTTTTTTTTAATAATTACGAGCTAACTGAAAATCTGCTATCACAAACATATTGATATTTAAGCATAGTGGAATCCAAACCTTTATTATGAATATAACGAAAAGATACACTAATCACTTTAACTGTGAATGGATCTACATTCTTCGATCATATATGAAGAGTACATAAACGATATATATCATTCGATTTCACACATAAATATATAGACGTGCACATATATATACATGTATGTATATACATATGTGTGTGTATATATATAAAGGGAAAATGGGAGGTTACGGAGGGAGGAGAGAGTGATAGATCTTGGATGTCTAGAAAAGGGTGCAAAGTAATGGTTTCCATATATATAGAAAATGGTAAAGGATAGAGGAGAAAAATAGAGAGGGAAGGCGGGTATTAAAAATGAAAAAGGTTTGAATCCATCATAAAATTTATTTATTGTGGAGAGTGCAGCCGAACTGGAAGGGAACAAAGCGTGGGATTCCTGGTACCAGATAATTATCATGCTTTCTCGTCTTCCCTTCTCTCTTTTCTCTGTGGGTTTTTGGTGTTTGCTTCTAAGTGAGTATATGACTGTTCAGATTCCAATTCTACTGTAAAACACTATTTAGTTTTATTTAATTGTCTCTCCAAGTGAAGTGAATGTCATTAAAAATATAACATTAGAAACAACTGAGTGCAAGAAGCAGAGCTATGCCTGCATAGTTTGCAAGCTTCTCTTCTAGTCTTCTTCTATACTGCCTCGAATTGTTACACAAACACGTTGACGCACGTACCTATTCGACTTATGATGATGAGTTCTCTGCACGTAGTCATGTGCTCTGCACCCATACTCTCTCTCTAATTACTTTTCTTCTCTATATTCTTTTACAAATTATAATTTATTACCTAGTGTTTACTTATAATTACTCCTATTATACATATATGGGCAAACAGTCAATGAATGTATATATATTTATTTAAAAAAAAAAGGTTTTCAACGAGTAAGATATGTTTTACATTTTACATTCATGTACTCTACAAAAATTTGAATGAGATGCAGTTTGGCCGACCTAATATTCATATAATTTGTCACGTGAAATATTATGTCTGTAATTGGGCTGATGCATTGACGGCGGCGTGCATATATACCAGTCCGGCTAAGATTTTCTCTTTTCAAAGTCTCGATGAAGAATTTCTTGTGAATATATGCTTGAGCAAACACTAGCTTTATTCTCGTGTCTTCTTACTTGGAAAAAGGAAAACTGTTATTCGGGTCCCTTAAAGTTTAATAAAACTATATATTTATATATATATATATTAATAATTAATGATTGCATTAACTCTATATCTGCTCCTTAATTTTAGAAATACATCGATTTAATCAATTTAATTACTTAATTTTTCAAGTGTTTAACTACTTTACCTAACCACTAACATTACCCCTTAATTGAAACTCTTGAATTGATTTTTGGACCCTTAGATTGACATCAATATCCACTCTTGTAATCAATTCAAAAACTCCAATTAAGAGATAATGTTAGTGGTAAAATAAGGTAGCCAAACTCATTTTTTAATAGTCACTAAGTCCGGCGTAACAAAAAGACAAAAGGATAATTTTACCCTCAGTTAAATAATCAAATTTATATTTATTTAAAAATTATTATTATAAAATTAAAACTTATATAAAAAAAAGAATACATTTAAAAATATTTTTCAAATTTAAAAAACAATTTTAAATTTAAAAAAATTTACAAAATTAAATTTAAAAATATTTTTTAAAAAATTCATTGTTGTGTCCTTAAATTCCAGACTACATTCTTCCAAATCTAGAGGGATTGGATTAAGGGTGCAGGCTCCCATGAGCCTCCCTCCCCATGGTTGTGGGTGACAGCAAAGATGGAGAGCAATCTTCATCTCTGCTCAGTTGTTGCTTTCTTATGCCCAGAGATGAGGTTTCAAATCTCTATCTATGTATCCATTTTTTTTGGGAAAAATTTGTATTGAAAACATTAGACTTCTATCGAATATGGAATCTGGAAACTAGACTTCGATTTGTTTTTAACAAAACTGGATCGAAATATGGTTTCACATTTAGACTAGATCAGTTTGATTTAATTTCATTGATAACAACCCAAATCGAAATTTGGCTTTCAAAGAAATCAAGAGACTTTGATCTGGTTTCTAAAGAAACTAGGAAATCAGATCGAATATGGTTTATGAAAACCAAACATTGTTTTGGTTTCTAATAGGAAATCATATTGATTATGGTTTGTGGAAACTAGAAATAATTTTTTAAAATAATTTTTTATTTTATTTTATATAATTAGTTTGTAATTTTTGTTTATTTTTTAAAAATGATCTTCATCATCCATCCTAAAATAGACAATGGATTAAAACCTTTTACAATATTTTTAATATTATATGTCTTAAATAAAATTTTAATCACTCAATTTCTAAAATATTGACACGTGTACTAGTACACGAAGCTCGTATAAAATGATGACTATTTCTTTTGTGCCGTTAACTTTGATTAACGTTAGACTGCTACAATGGATCAAATTGATGTACTTATGAAATGTGAGTGAGTAGGTATTGAGTTAATGTATTTATTAAAAATGTGAAATTTTGTTAAATGTTAGGGATTGAGATAAAGCTTTTCCTTACAAAAAGAATAAGTATTTGATGAAGATATATAATTTTGAAGGACAGAGGCACTTTGGAACTCAAAAGTAAAGGCCACAAAGGACACGTAGCAAAAACTGGTCAGTCATAGCTGGCTATTTGGGTTTAATTAATTAATTAATTAAAAACAATTTTTTTAAAAAAATTGTTTTTATAAATTATAATAATGAAAAGGAAAGCAAACCTGAGACCCAGCTGTCACTTAATCGAGGAGGGAAAAAGCATCATCATTGCACTCCGAAACTTTGTTGTTATTAGGCAGACATTATTATTATGTTCTTCTTTATCAGAGTAAAATTATAACGTATTTGCATTCTCATTGTGGAAGCTAAATTCAAAGTTATGATTATGTTGTTAGGGTTTAGATTAGGAGAAGCATTCTTGGAAGTTTTGAATTTGTTTATAGTTGATAGATAATTTTTAATAAAGTTTCTTAACTTTTACCCTTAATAAATAAATGGTGGCTTATTAAACAGTTTATTTGATGATGAAAGGTGCTTTTTGAATTTTTAAAACGGTTGGAATTTTAAATTCATTCATGGGTAATGGCGTAATGCACAGTAAATTAAAGTTTAAAGTAATTATAATTATATGTTCTCTGATGGTGAGGTCTAATACAATTTAATATCCAAATAGATTTTTTTTTCTTTTAAAAATATATATATATTCATGTAGATATATAATTAAAAGATGATGATGATGATAATAATAATAATAATAATAATAATATATTTTTTTATAACTCAAACTGATCCAGAGAATTATCGGGATCAACTGGAATGGAACACTGTTTGTATGACTCGTAACCTATTTTCATACGGGAGGGATCGACTCATAAAAAGATAAAATAGCGGTTCACATGAGAGTGAGAAGTCTACCCACATAAATTGGTGGGAAGAAGGATTGCTATCAAGTGTAGAACCATGTTTCATGGCATAGGGCTGCAACATTCTTACTAAAGGCGCTAGCAGCCAACTACAATAATAATAATAATTATAACTTCTTAGTATATGCTTTCTTAATAAACCGTATTTTAATAAGATTTTTTGTGAAAATTCTAAGAAACAAGAAACATTTAGACAAAATTTTATATTTTAAATGTTTGGAAGATATTTTTTCTAAAAATTTAATTGAAAAAAATCTTAAAAATAAAATAAAAATTAGAAACATACATACATATATACATACACATATACATACATACATATATGATTTTTTGGTACATACTCTCGTACATAAGCTTTATATCCAAAATTTCCCTTTTTTGATGAAATCTTGTGTATTTTGATGAGATTTTTTTGCAAAAATTTTAAGAAATATGAAATATACTTAAAACCAAATTTATGTTTTTTCATGTTCGGAAGCTAGTTTTTCTAAAAATGTCAATTTAAAAAATAGGTTAAAATAGAAAAACAAAATAAAAATTAGAAAAAATAGCTCCCGAATATGACAAAATATAAAATTTTGTCTATAAGTATGTTTCATATTTTTTAGAATTCCTACAAACAGTCTCATTAAAATACATAAGATTTCATTAAAAAAAAAAAAAAAGTGGAAGGTTTGAATATAAGGTTTATGTACGAGAATATACACTAGAAAATTCTTTAATACACACACGCGTATATATGTGTGTGTATATATATATATAGAGTATACACTAGAAAATTCTTTGATATATATATACATACATACATATATATATGTGTGTGCGTGAGAGAGAGAGAGAGAGAGAGAGAGAGAGAGAGAGAGAGAGAGAGAGAGAGAGAGAGAGAGAGAGAGAGAGGGTTATGTAACGTAAACATAAATTCAATATATGCATTGTAAGGACTCGCCCCGGATCCCTTTACTGGATTCGATGGGAGTCCCTACGGAGCATCCCGACAGAACTTAATCGAACCCTCACTTTGGCTCGAAAGAGTCCCGTTGAGGTACTCATCTCATTCAGAAACTCTTTTCTCGCGAAAATAAATAAACATTTTCTTTTATGAGAAATTGTAAAGTGGGTTTATAAAAATTTTGATAACATAACAACTGCTTTTTGAACATACTACTCTGCAAATTTAAAGAAAACACTTATATGACATACATCTTTTCTCAACTTCCAGGCCTCAGACCCTCATTTTCACAATCAAATGCAAACATGCTTTCAGTTCAAGATAAATTTGAAAATAAATTCATTTACATAAATTCATCATTTATACCCAAAACTTAATTTACAAATAAATGTTTTCAAAAGATTTATGAACATTCAAAAACAATATTTATAAAAATATAATGAAGTATGATATATCATGCATGCTCATACATGTGAAAGAAGTGGACTAGTGCAATAGTATCATGTTCGCGGCCCGTTTAAACGTCTGATGGAGCTGCGTCTGAATACTGTCTCATTCATACACTTGGGGAGGATTTTTCAGAAAACATGAAAGCAGAGCGGTGAGTATACAACTCAATGAGTGGGTAGACTTTTCTAACAATAACTTATTTTTTAAAATATAATAATATCCTTCCAAAATAGTTTTAGAAAATTATCGATTTCACTGAAATTTTATAATACTGGAAAACTAATATAAATAACTTTAATAAAACATAAATACTTTATTTAATAAAATTTCTTTACTTTCTAAACTTCGTGCTTAACGATGCGCTCTTTTTCTTTCGAGAACTAGCTAAGGGAACCCAAAGAAACTTGCTCTGTCGTGACGAAATTTCTCATAGTCACTAGAGCTTGGGAATGCTACCATGTGTAGTCTCTAAGGTGGGAAAAAAATCAGTAGATTTACACTATCTCACACATGCAAAGGGCGACTCACTGACTCAATCCCTCAGTTAGTAACTCTCCCAACCAACTTGCCGTACACGATGGGGTATTTCGGCCGGGTATACTAGGGATTAGGGTAAACCTTGCTTTTATGATTTCTTTTGCTTTAATAAATAATTCTCAACCTCATTAGATATAAAAATAATTTAACTTAACTAGAAAATCTTTATTCTTTAGTATAAAATTCTCATTCGAAAAAAACTATTTTTTTAAGGTGAAATCCGAGATATTTGTAAATACTCTTAGCATGTAATTCGCTTAACTTATTAATTCGATTTAATTTTAAAATATAAATACGTTTATAACATGAATCAAGAAAGTTTACTAACATCATACAATAAAAGAATTACATGCTAAAAATCTAATTAAATCAATTAAATAAATTTAATACTAAATTATACAATTGCAAACATAAATTACTAACAACTAAAATTCATAAAAACTTTTAAAACAACTGATAAACATAATTTATATATATATTTATTACCCTTAAATATAGATTTATTAGTCCAATTTTATGTTAAGTTTATTTTAATTAGTTGTGTTTTTGGTGAAATAAGAATAAAAGAGGATTTATGTGTTGAATGAGGAAAAATTACAATTTTTGTCAGGTCAAAATCCAAGTCAATCAAGGATTCAATTATTGTCTAAAATCTTTGTCAAACAATTAGAAAATTGATTGAAACAAGGAAATAGATTGATGTAGGAAAAAAAAAATTTAGAAAAAGTAAATTTTGAGTTATTTTTAAAGGGTTTGACACATATAAAAAGAAGATTTTTGGAGGAGCCGTTATAGCTTTGAGACGGCTGAGAAGAAACAAGATAGCAGCTTTGGTAGAGAAAAAGAAGAACAAGAGTGCAGTAAAACAAGACAAGACAGCAGCCAAAGTTTATAAAAATTATGCCGGGTTTTGATTTATTTGTTTTTGTTATCACCATGATTGTTTAGTTTTCTTTTATGAGGTATAGGATGAAATCATTATTAACTTTGTAATGATTTTGCTGTTTAAATATTATTCTTATTTTTGTTTTTAATGTTTAATAATTCTTAGTTTCATTAATTAATAAAATAAAAATTGTTTTACATTTAATATCAAGTATTTTGGGTTGTTACAAAATTATTTTATTAATTTGACTTTGAATTGAAAGGTTTAAATATAAGATTTTTTATTATATGTTTTTCAATATTGGATGCATATAATACTTAGATCTTATAAATTTCAAGTCTTGACGTAAGAATTTACATAAGATTTATTTTTAAAGCTTAATCGATTAATCCTAAGAAAACAATATATTGATTCTAAGTTGTTTCTTTAATTTTTGATAATAATATTTTGAATAGTAAAATATTATAAGTTGATAACAGTGGATTTTGAACCTCAGATTTCTCGTCTATTGTTTGAATTTTACAATTTAATCTTATTTTGTTAATTCAGAATTTTATTTGCTTTAGTTTTAATTAATTCTCAATATTTTTTAAACCTTGTTAATTAGATTAGAATTAAATTTAATTTGGATTTAGATTAATATTTTTTCAATCTCTGTGGGATCGACCTCGTATTTACATAATCTATTTTACAATAGACTCGTGCACTTACGAATACTAAAATTTGCACAATAACAACCACACTTACAACTTAATTCCAACTAGTGCACCATTCTTCCGAGCCTTTTCTTTCGCTTTTTTTAATCTGAACTCCTCCTACACTTAGTATAACATAATTTCTATTTAGAACTTACTTAATCACATGCATAAATACATTAAAACTCATCAAGATAATTGAACAACCGCTTGAACATCAATTACGCCCCTTAGCCGAATTACCTAACACACCCATCAAACTATTTTCTTTTAACTTTCTTGACTTATATCATCTTAAATTCATATCACATATCAACTAAATTCATCAAACGATAAAAATCAAGTCGGTCGCATAAATTCCCTACGTTGACCGAATACTAACCACCAACTACAAATTTTTTCATTTTGATTCCAATAATTCATATCAACTTAAAATTATGTTAAATATCTATTAATTTCATCAAATGTCAAAAATCTACTCAAACCCCTAACTAAGTTAGCTTGGCTGAAATTATCCCTAAGGTATCACATAAATTTTCTTCAATTTTAAGCTCATCAAACACCTCAAAAACACAACATAATCTATCTTTTATCATAATAACAACTCAATAAAAATTCACACAAACCCTAACTTTGACTTACTAGCCTACTTGTTGTTGACGTGGGAAACCAGTCAACCTGATTCTTGAGCCCAATGCTGCAACGATAAGAAGACCTGCAACAGACAAACCAGATAATGGCAAAAGAGAAGAGAAGAAGGAAGAACAAACAACACAATTTTTAAAGTGGTTCGGCCTTCAGAAGCTGCCTATGTCCACTGTTTTATGTTATTTCTGATGGTATAATCTCTCTCAAAGTGTTTCGCTCCTAACGTTTCAATACCCGTTACAATAAATGCTCCCCTCTATTTATAGAGAAGAAGGGGCTACAAAGAGAACAATCAGACAAAAATGTCTAAATCTATTACAATTAATGCTGCTGAACGTCATTTAATGCTTCTGACTTCCGTCAGGTCAACTCTGGCAACACGTGGGCCGAATGCTAACCCATGCTGTTTTGGTGAGATTTCCCGGAATTACGCTGTCATTAGTTGAAGTAACCTTACTTATCGTATAAGATACGCCATCTTACTGGTACTGGGCGAGCTGAACTGATGCTGGGCGAACCGAGGTGAAAGATGGACTGGAACATTGACATGAGCGATCTTGACTTTGCAACGGTTCAGCGATCTCGACGCCGTTACGGTCATAATGGCAGATTCGCGACCTCGACTTCGTTATCCTTTTGACGATCTCGACCTCGTTAGCCTTTAAACCTAGCTTGCGAGCTGATATGTCGGGCTTCTCACTTGGCCTTGATAGCTTGGGCCACTATCTTTATGGGCCTCTGCCAGCCCATTTGAGTAGTCCGAAAAACACCCATAACATCAACCCCCCAGTTCTTAGGTCGTCTCTAGCGGCCTGAGAACTTGAATTTTAATGAGAATAATTTTTCCCTCCTTTTTTCTTGGACACGTGGCAACACCCCTGGCGACGGTTCGGCGTCTGTAACGGGCATTTAATGCACGTCTCTTCGACTGATGGCGTCTTTTGGCCACGTCTCGAGATTTACGCTGCGACGTTAGATCTGAGGCGGTTGGTAAGCCACCAAATCCATCGGTTGGGGACGCGACCTCGGGACCGGATATAAGACAGAAACTTTTGCCCTTTCACTTCCTGCTTGTCATTTTCACGCTTCAACCTTCTTCTTCGTCTCTTTTTCTCTCGTTCGCCGCCAAGTTCCAGTCCTCGGCTCTTCAGCGCGCGTCACTCAGGCATCTTTTCCGTCTCCGATCACCGGTGAGTTTACCTTTGTCATTCTTCCTTCTTTAGCATTTTGTTGCTTCTTCCCTAGTAATGATTTTGCTTGCATGTTACTCGATTTTCTGGCTTTCCTGGTGCTTTTATTCTTCTGCTTTTGTTTGAATGTCCGCGTCTTTTCATGTTCCCCTAGTTTGATCTGTTAGGCTGTTGTAGACTGCTTGATTGGCTGTTTGTGAGTCTCAACGACCTTGAGGTCGCGCATAGGAAGTAGAAAACGTTCTGGAGGTCGCTAGTGATCTTGCGTGGCGTCTACGACTTGTCATTTTTAGGACGTAGCTGAGTAACAAACTTGGAGCTTTAGTTTTGATAGGAACGGTTTGCATATAGCGACCTAATTGCTCATTTTTTTCTGTAGATGTCTTCAGGTCGCACACGTCCACAGCACATCATAGGAGAGGATGACTCCTCCAGCTCGGAGGATCAAGTGAGGGAAGTTCCTCAAGCATCCTTACATAGCGGGGAGACCGCTGAGGGGTTCTCAGCTCGGATGAGTTCAGGAGGGGACCAACCTTCAGAGGCCGGGGATCTCGACCCTGCAGAGACTAGGTGAGGTCGTCAAATGTTTAAGCACTATCCTTTGCGGTTGTCGCACTAGGACCTCGTCGGTCTAGGATTGCAATACCACCTCCCCCGGGGTTGTCGCCTCATGGAGCCCTCTCCCTGGGACCACGCGGCTACTCCTCCCAAAGGTTTTGTGGCCGTTAGCGTTCAGTATTTGGAGGCCGGGCTGCAATTTTCATTTCCTTCATACCTGATCGAGCTTCTTAACGACCTTAAGCTCGCTCCATTTCAGTTGACTCCGAACTCGTACACCGAGCTATCCTCTTTAGCGATCTTCTTTAGGAAATACGGTCTCCCTCTTCCTTCTCCCGGAATCATAAGGCACTTGTATGCCTTCAAGTCTACTAGCAAGGGTCGGCCTCGGGATGGTTTTTATTACGTTTCACCTCGCACGTCCTCCATTTATAGGGAAGTCTTGCCAAAGGGCGAGGCTAAGGGCAAATCCAACGTAGAAAATTATAAAACCAGTTGGTTTTATGCGTCCTGCCATTCTTTATTAAATCTTTCGAATTTCAGCTTTCGGGCTGAGCCAGGTAGGAAATTCTCCGAACTGGTTCCCAGCTTGCTGGTGACTGGCGAACTTGTCATGAATGAACTAACTTTTTTCTCTTTCTGCAGACCTTAGTGCACCGTTGCTCGGCTTATCCCAGGGTGAGATAGCTGACCTCGAGGTTCTTGGAGCTCAGAAATCTGACGAGGATGACGTTAGGCCGTCAAACGAGTTGCTTCGTCGTTTTTTACTCGCTCCCGATCCCAAGGAGAGATTGATCCGTTCCAAACATATTGGATTGCGGCGTACTCGACCCATAAGGTATGCTTTCGACGAAGACGACGTCGAATTGAGCTCAAGTTCGGAAGAGCTATCGCCTATCGGTGCCGAGGTCGAGGTCGAGCAGGGAGGGTTCGCGGAGATGGCACATTTGAAGGTAATTCCACCTCCAAAGAGAAGGGTTCGTCAGTCCGGGGGTCAGGCCGCGACGTCGTCAGTTGCTTCGGACTCATCTCAGGCGGCTGCCAAAGAGGGGCATCAGGCCGCGAGCAAGGCTGAATCTCCAGCCCCTAAGGTCGCTCAACCCGTATCTCAGCAGAAGGCTCCTTTGGGCAAAGAGTCTGCCGCTGTAAGGAAAGGTAAACAAGTCGCGGCCCAGTAAGGGACGAAGAGGAAAGATCACGACGTCCCCAGTAAGCTTCCTCTTGCCAAGAAGACTTCGAAAGAGAAAGGGAAGCAGGTCGTTTCCACAGCTCAGGAGCCTCCGCTCGAGGAAGCCATAGAATCACCTGTCGGGGACATTCCTGGGATATCCTACTTCGATCTCATGGTCGAACAAGCTCCCGGCTTTTTGGGCAGATCGGCTAAGTTTCTGGACCACAAAGACTGTCACGGGGTGAATTTACTTTCCTGGGTAGCTTGCGAGTCGGTTAAGGTCGGATCTTGTCTATTCTCGTCCTCTACTTCTTTTGGTTGTTTTCTTCTCATTGTCTTTTGGTATGCAGTCCGCGATGGCATTGGCGAAGGCGCTGGACGAGGACCTGATGAGGGAAGAGAAGGGGGACGAGCTTAAGGCCGCCAAGGAAAAGCTTGAAGAGACATTGGCGGAGTGCGATATTGAGCTTGCAATGGCGAAGAGCGATCGCGAGGTCTTTCAGAGGAAGTTGGATGTAGCTGAAGCCGCCCGGTTCTAGGCCGAGACCCTTAAGGCCGAAGAAAAGAGCAGACTTGAAAAGATCAACGAGAGTCTCTATTCTCAGCTTACAATGGCCCAAACCCTTATGGACGACTGGAACAGGGAGCTGAAGATCGCGGCGGAGCAGCATGCTGAGGAGATCGCCAAACTCAAGGAGGCGTTGGCCGCTGCTGAAGCTCGGGTCGAAGAGATAAAGGCGGACGAAGCAGAACATTATATACACCCTGTGGGTGCATCATCCTGAGATAGATTATTCTATCTTTGGAGAGGAGGCCGTGAAGGACGTCGAATTCTATGTTGAGGAAGCTCGGGCCACAGTGGAAGCAGAACAGGGTCATTCTCAGGAGGCTTCACCGATGTTTGCGAAGAGCGTCCCCCATGAGGTTGTTAGTGATCAAGCGGCCACAAGCTCAACCCCCTAGGACCCTCAAGATCCCCCGAGCAAAGAAACTTAGCTCGCTTGCATAAATTTTCATTCTTGTTAAACTATCCTCCTTTTATTTGTAATATCTTAACTGATGGATGATTGATATTTTAATTTGAAGTACGATTCCTCTTACTTCGCCTTCTGTTTGTGCGATCTGAATGCTACTGTCGAATGATAATAATTTTTGCAAGCTTGACCCCAAAGTCGTTATATCGTGCCTTTAATCCATAAGAGGCCATCGCTCCGTCCAGAGCATTGCGAGCTCACAGGACGCGATGACTCCGTCCAGGATTTTGTCGAAGGGCGAGTCCACAGGAGACCATCGCTCCGTCCAGAGTGTCACGAGCTCACAAAACGCGATGACTCCGTCCAGGACTTTGTCGAAGGGCGAGTCCACAGGAGACCATCGCTCCGTCCAGGGCATCGCGAGCTTACAGGACGTGGTGACTCCGTTCAAGATTTTACCGAAGGGCGAGTCCACAAGAGACCATCGCTCCATCCAGAGCATCGCGAGCTCACAGGACGCGATGACTCCGTCCAGGACTTTGTTGAAGGGCGAGTCCACAGGAGACCATCGCTCCGTCCAGGGCGTCGTGAGCTCACAGGACGCGATGACTCCGTCCAGGACTTTGTTGAAGGGCGAGTCCACAGGAGACCATCGCTCCGTCCAGGGCGTCGTGAGCTCACAGGACGCGATGACTCCGTCCAGGACTTTGTTGAAGGGCGAGTCCACAGGAGACCATCGCTCCGTCCAGGGCGTCGTGAGCTCACAGGACGCGATGACTCCGTCTAGGACTTTGTTGAAGGGCGAGTCCACAGGAGACCATCGCTCCGTCCAGGGCGTCGCGAGCTCACAGGACGCAATGACTCCGTCCAGGACTTTGTTGAAGGGCGAGTCCACAGGAGACCATCGCTCTGTTCAGGGCGTCGCGAGCTCACAGGACGTGATGACTCCGTCCAGGATTTTACCGAAAGGCGAGTCCACAGGAGACCATCGCTCCGTCTAGAGCGTCGCGATCTCACAGGACGCGATGACTCCGTCTAGAACTTTGTTGAAGGGCGAGTCCACAAGAGACCATCGCTCTGTCCAGGGCGTCGCGAGCTCACAGGACGCGATGACTCCATCCAGGATTTTACTGAAGGGCGAGTCCACATGAGACCATCGTTCCGTCCAGGGCGTTGCGAGCTCACAGGACGCGATGACTCATTCCAGGACTTTGTTGAAGAGCGAGTCCACAGGAGACCATCGCTCCGTCCAGAGCATCGCGAGCTCACAGGACGCGATGACTCCATCCAGGATTTTACCGAAAGGCGAGTCCACAGGAGACCATCGCTCCGTCCAGGGCATCGTGAGCTCATAGGACGCGATGAATCCGTCCAGGACTTTGTTGAAGGGCGAGTCCATAAGAGACCATCGCTCCGTCCAGGGCGTCGCGAGCTCACAGGACACGATGACTCCGTCCAGGATTTTACCGAAGGGTGAGTCCACAAGAGACCATCACTCCGTCCAGAGCGTCGCGAGCTCACAGGACGCGATGACTCCGTCCAGGACTTTGTTGAAGGGTGAGTCCACAGGAGACCATCGCTCCGTCCAGGGCATCGCAAGCTTACAGGACGTGGTGACTCCGTCCAAGATTTTACCGAAGGGCGAGTCCACAAGAGACCATCGCTCCATCCAGAGCGTCGCGAGCTCACAGGACGCGATGACTCCATCCAGGACTTTGTTGAAGGGCGAGTCCACAGGAGACCATCGCTTCGTCCAGGGCGTCGCGAGCTCACAGGACGCGAGGACTCCGTCCAGGACTTTGTTGAAGGGCGAGTCCACAGGAGACCATAGCTCCGTCCAGAGCGTCGCGAGCTCACAGGACGCGATGACTCCGTCCAGGACTTTGTTGAAGGGCGAGCGAGTGCGGGCGAGCCAAGAGCAGAGAAACAATTTTGAGAAGCAAAGTAAATCTGTCTGAAAATATATATATAAAATGCCAAAAGATCGTTACATTTAAGACAAGCGATTTAAACTGAATAAATTACACAAAGTATGGTCGGAGCTTCTCAGCGTTGGACGCCCTTGGCACTTCGGTTCCATCCATGCTGCTCAAGTGGTAGGCCCCATTCCCCAGATCCTTTTGGACGATGTAAGGCCCTTTCCAGTTCGGCCCTAGAGTGCCTTCGCTTGGATTCTATGCTGCGGGCAGAATAAGTCTTAGCACTAAATCCCCAACTTTGTAATGGCGAGCACGGACTTTCTTGTTGTAGTATCTGGCAACCCGCTGCTGATAAACTGCCAACCTCAGTTGAGCTTCATTTGATATTTCCTCAGAATCTGAAATGTTTTCGCCAGATCGTCAATGTGAGATTCTGCTTGCTTCGACTTGACCAGCATGTCGTCTACATATACTTCCATCGTTCTGCCGATCTGTTCCTCAAACATTTTGTTGACCAGCCTTTGGTAGGTCGCACCTGCATTCTTGAGTCCGAAAGGCATCACCTTGTAGCAATAAAGACCTCTATCTGTGATGAACGAGGTATGCTCTTCGTCCTACGGGCTCATAAGGATCTGATTGTAACCTGAATATGCATCCACGAAGCTCAGCAGCTGGTGACCAGCAGTCGCATCTACCAGTTGATCGATCATTGGAAGGGGAAAACTATCTTTCGGGCACGCTTTGTTGAGATCTGTAAAGTCGATGCACATCTTCCACTTCCTATTTTTCTTTTTCACGAGCACTGGGTTGGCGAGCCAACGTGGATACTGGACGGCTCTGATGAAATTATTGGCCAGCAGCTTGTCTACTTCTTCTTTGATAGCTTCAAATCGTTCCTTGGTCAACCGCCTCCACTTCTGGCGAATTGGTCTGCAGCAGGGATCAATATTTAGCTTGTGCGACATGACCTCCGAATCGATCCCAATCATGTCCTCGTGATTCCATGCGAAGACATCTACATTCTCTCTGAGGAACTCAACGAGCTGGCTCTTCGCGTCTGGTGCTAGACTTCGGCCCACACTTAGGCATCTTCTAGGGTCTTCCTTGTTGACCTGGATTGATTCGAGCTCATCAATTGGACCCGATGTCCTGTCCTCGTCCACCTCGTGAGGATCAAGGTCACGATCGAACCCTTCTCTGCTAACCTTAGGTGGCTTTCCTCCGGCGACCATGTCGATTCTTTTGTACGTCACCCCTATTTTTACGGCCTTCACATAGCAGCGCCTCGCCGTATACTGCTCACCTCGCACCACTCCCACTTCGCTGGTCGTTGGGAACTTGATCATAAGAGCTTTTGTTGAAACGACCATATCCAGATCGTTCATCGCAGGTCTCCCCAAGACCACATTGTAAGCAGATGGTCCATTAACGATAAGGAAGTCCGCCAGCATGGTTGCCTGGCGAGCTGAGTCCCCTACTAAGAGTGGAAGTCTAACTTGGCCCAATGGGATGACGGGGTCCCCGGTGAAGCCATAGAGAGGCTCTGGAGATGACTTTAATTGGTTGGCTCCCAGCCCGAGTTGATCGTAGCATTCTTTGTACATGACATTTACCGAGCTACCTGTATCCACCATGATCCTTAGGACTTCTGCATTGCTGATCCTCGCCCTGATGACAAGGGCGTCATTATGAGGCCACCGCACTTCGCTCGCGTTCTGCTTGGTGAAAACAATGTCTTCCAAGGTTATCCTGACCTTATTTGCTGGCCCCTCCTGGTCACTTCGCCCTGTGAGTAGGACGTGATTGGCTTCCCGCACGTATCGCTCATGAGATTTATTGGAGGATCCAACGATGTGAGGACCGCCGTGAATGGTGAAGATGGTTTTTACCGTTAGGTCGACCTCTTGCTCTTGGCTTTGCTGATTCTTCTGCGCGGGCTGATGATCCCGTCGAGGACGCTAATCTTGGGACTTCTCGTGGGCGGGCTGCACCACATATTCTTTCAAACGGCCATTTCGTATCAAATCTTCTATGGCGCCCTTGAGGTCCCAGCAGTTAGATGTATTGTGCCCTACCTCCTGATGATAGGCACAATACTTGCGAGAGTTCTTGAACTTGCCAGGGAAACCAGTAGGGTTCGGTCTCCCGAAGTTCACCATATGCTTCTTGGTCTGAAAGATCCTATCCTGCCTGTCCGATAAAGTGCTGTAATGATGGAAGCGGCTTCGAGGTGGAGATCGATTTCTTCTAGTCTCCTTTTTAGCCCGTTTTGCCACCTGATTATTAGATCGATTCCTCCTGTCTTCATTACCACCCTGGTCCCTCTTCTTGCCCTGCTGGGAACCATTTACCTCGTTTTTCGGGTGACCAGCCTTCCTCGAGCTGAAAGACTTCTCCCACCTGATCTCCCTATTAGCTCGCTCATAGAATTCACCCAAGTTCTTCACAGGTGATTTGTAGATGCTTTCATAGAGCTTACCATCCTTCCGAAGTCCCGTCGATATTGCAGTTAGGATCCCTTAATCGAACGGGCTTTCCACATTGTTGATCTCGCTTCTGAATCGACAGATGTATTCCTTTAACGATTCTCCAGATCGTTGAAAAATTGTAGCGAGGTGACAGGCCGAGGCGAGCTGTTTTTTAATGCCTTGTATTGGTCAAGAAATTTTTGCTGGCATTCTTCCTAGCTGCTGATGCTGCGAGGTGGAAGGTTTCTAAGCCAGGTCCGAGGAATGTCTCCGAACGTCGCAGGGAAAATGCGACACTTCACCAATGAGCTGGAGGTCTGCAGGTTCATCTGAACGTTGAAGGTGTCCAGGTGAACGTACGGGTTTGAGTCTCCATTGTATTGCGAAATGTTTGGGACTTTAAACTTGGCAGGAATCGGTTCCTGGTCTATCTCCGCTGTGAAAGGACTTTTGTCTTCACTTCGCTGCTCCACCGCCTGAGCCCCAGGCCGCGCTTCCAGCTGCTGCATTCTCTCCAGAGGCTGCTCAATTATCGGGTCTCGAGCTCCGTGCTGTCTCATGGGGGATCTCCCGCTACTTCGGTTTACCCCTGTGAGAGAGCGTTGATCGTACCTCCTATGTCTTTGACCCATCTCGAGATTCTCATTTTCTCTGCGCAAGCCTTCCTGCCCTCGTCGTAGCTCGTTTTCACTTCTACGGGCTGAAGCTCGGGGATGCCCGTTACTCATCTCCATCCGTTTATGTCCGTCCTGGCTGATCCTCACCCTCACCTCTGAAGGTCGAGCTGCCTCTCCGTTTTCTCGAGCTCGCTGACTCCGAGCTTCAGGCCGTCTGTTCGACGAATGGATGGACCCTTCCGGGATAGGTACTTCTCTTGCGACCTCTGCTCCAAGCGGCGGGACTATGGTTGTCCTTGGAACGTTCTGATCACAACCTCGTGTCAACGTCCTCAACGTATCAGCTATCTGCGCTATAGTAGTCTCTAACATCTCTTGACGTCGGGGCCAGGGCATGCACGACGTCCCGTCCTCCATGAGAAGGTCCTGCTCCAATATCTATCATCTGAGTTTGACGTCGCTGCTCAGCTTCTTCAGTTCTCTCGTTCATCACATTAGAATTCCTTGTTGTCCTCCCCTTTGCCATGGCGGTTACAGACCTCCACTTGTAGTTGGGCCCTCCTTCTAGGGCCAAAATGTTGACGTGGAAAACCAGTCAACCTGATTCTTGAGCCCAATGCCGCAACGATAAGAAGACCTGCAACAGACAAACCAGATAATGGCAAAAGAGAAGAGAAGAAGGAAGAACAAACAACACAATTTTTAAAGTGGTTCGGCCTTCAGAAGCTGCCTACGTCCACTGTTTTATATTATTTATGATGGTATAATCTCTCTCAAAGTGTTTCGCTCCTAACGTTTCAATACCCGTTACAATAAATGCTCCCCTCTATTTATAGAGAAGAGGGGGCTACAAAGAGAACAATCAGACAAAAATGTCTAAATCTATTACAATTAATGCTACTGAACGGCATTTAATACTTCTGACTTCCGTCAGGTCAACTCTGGCAACACGAGGGTCGAATGCTAACCCATGCTGTTTTCGTGAGATTTTCCGGAATTACGCTATCATTAGGTGAAGTAACCTTGCTTATCGTATAAGATACGCCATCTTACTGGTACTGGGCGAGCTGAACTGATGCTAGGCGAACCGAGGTGAAAGATAGACTGGAACATTGACATGAGCGATCTTGACTTTGCAACGGTTCAGCGATCTCGACGCCGTTACGGTCATAATGGCAGATTCGCGACCTCGACCTCGCTATCCTTTTGACGATCTCGACCTCGTTAGCCTTTAAACCGAGCTTGCGAGCTGATATGCTGGGCTTCTCACTTGGTCTTGATAGCTTGGGCCACTATCTTTATGGGCCTCTGCCAGCCCATTTGAGTAGTTCGAAAAACACCCATAACACTTGTCAACTTGTTTCCTTTGTGTTTTCTTCCCATTCCAAGCTCAATCCCAAGAATTTCTACTTCAAAATACCTAAAAACATCATTAATTCATCAAGCCATCACACATCTATGAAAACCCATCAAAATCCCATCAAAATCCACACTAACACCATTTCTTACATACTTTTTCTCCACCTTTTTGCTTAATCTTCACTCTAACACCTTTCTTGAGTGATTTTGACATGAAATCATGGATCAACACATTGATTTTCCTCCCTTTGCTGGCCGAATACCTTGATACCTTGCACCTCACTGTTTTGCTCTCTTTTTGCCATCCAAAATTGCTAGAAAAATTCACCACCAATCACTTTATATAGTCTTCTATTCACTTAACCAAAATACCCCTCATTAAATCACTAAATGGCCACAAATCATTTGATTTATTTACTTAAATGCCCTTAATTATATCTCACACCCAATTGACTTTTTAATGGGCAAACTTGTCATTTGATTAATAAAATATGATAACTCCATTTATGCTTGCCAACTAACTTTCAATTAATCCCATAATTAAATTTAATTTGTCACTCTCCCATTGATTAATCTCACTTAAAATGGATTGTGCTTCTTGTCCACTTCTTTCCATGTAGTGCTCACACCAAAATCCATGTATTATTTAAACTTGAATTGACCATTATGCCCTTAATGTAATTGATTGTCATACACACTTAATAAATTCCAAAAATATTCCATGGTCATCCTATTATCAAATTGACCATGTAATACTTCAATTAGGTATAAAACCTCTTAATCTCATGCTTTTAAAAAAAATTCAAATGGGTGCTAAATCACTAATATCCATTATTCACCAAAAAGGGTGTTATCGTAAATTACTTTTGGATCACTCAAAACTTATTCAAATGAACTCATTTTTGATCCGTTTCAGTTTCTAATAACTCTAATTCCTATTTCAAGACTTTTGATGTCCGGAGTCTGTTTTTCGAAAATCACTATCATATGGACACTTTCCGTTCGGAAATACTATTCACTCGAAAAAATTATTTAAAAAAAAAATGGCACCTAGGGTTCTACATGCATAATGTAATTTTTATTTGTAATATTATTATGTAGCAAGATCTCAATTAAGGATATATATGCATACATTTCACTGCGTCCAAAATTTGCTTCAGGTATGTGTTAAATTAGCCTCACTTTTTAACAAAAGCTTAAGTTAGCCATAAACTACTTTAGTAAATTATATTGTTATTTGGCAACATCTACAAACAATTGGCAGACGTTAGAGGTTTTTAGTGGAAAATTCAATGCATGGATTTGGACTCCTAAATAATTTGTAATGATTTACACGGATAGGTTTCTCATATGATAACTATTCATTCCTTAATTACAACATGATTTTAGATGATTTATGTGTGCTACACCATTGAGATGTTAGTTTAATAATACAGTCTCTATAAAAGAAAAATAAAAACTGTGGTTTAAGATTATTTACTGGTTTCAACTTATTATTAAAGTTATAATACCTAAAATTTATTGTTGAAATTAATCATTCAAATCAAAGTGGTCATAGATACATCATATAACCCAATGGTAGTCGTAGCTTTTAACTAAGAAGAGATTCTAAGTTCAAATGTTCTCACTCAAGTAAAGAAAAAAAAATTAGAATCAAATGTCTATATGAACTTATATAATATTTTATAAATATATAATCACTGAAAATTTGTATTAGAGGTTTTGAAACACTATTGAATTGAGGAGACAAAACTCAAGTTACACTCACTTCAGTGATTTTTTGGGTTCCAAGTCACAAATGCCTCTATCCAAACTCACAAATTTCAAGTTAAAAATAAGAATAAGAATGAGAATGAGAATAATAATAGGAATATTTTAGTAAATTTGTAGTTTAGATCCTCTAATTAGGCCTTCCATGATAAAAGGTGCCTATGGAAGCAGTGGGCTAATAGTTGCTTTGACCCAAATCCAAAAGTAAGGCCAAGAAAAAAGTGAAATCTCATTACATGCAGCATCGGCTCTACGAACCCTTAAACATGAAAGATTCTATCATGAAATTTCCACTATTTGATAATAATTACTACGCTTTCCATTCATATATCCAATTGCATTTCGAGTCCTGTTATATATATATGAAAAAATTTTCTCCGCTTATAACGAGAATAAAGTTATCTTGGTGCTAGCAAGACTAGGTTTTTAGGCGAGATATTGTGTTAAAGTTTGGAAGGACATGGCACCTCCAATCAATAGTGTAAAATGAATTTTCAAAGGACATGGATATATACGTATATATATATAACTTTTATGATCAGTGCTTCATAACTTTAAAAGATCAGAACAAATCAATCAAATCAATTTATTGTATTTTCTTTTCTATTCAATTCAAATGCAATAGATGAATTTGAACAACTCAAATCGAATAGAATCGTTGTCAAATTGAATAAATGTTTTCTACTAGCTAACAAGTTATATTAGACAGTAATAACTTCGAAATTGTAGTTGTTCAACTACTTTTCTTCACTATAATTCCAGTGATTTTGGAAATCCATTTATACTATTGTTTAGAGTATGTCAGCGTATGTATATATATATTAATCATTCATTTTTTAAAGAGTTAGATCTAAAAGTTAAGACTTAATCTAATAAGTCAATAAATTGGGAAACCTATCAAATAGGTAAAATAGTGTCTGCCAGTTGTATTGCACACAGCCATATAGCCGTTGGAAGACACTGTTACTTCATTCTCCTTAACTCTCCTCTCCTCTGTCATTCTTGCTTTCCTTATTTTCTCCTTTTGCTTTATTTCTTGCTTTCATTTAACCGTTCTTTATCTTATCTTCTTCCATTATTGATTTTGTTCTGCTCTCTTTTTTCTGTCCTCTTTTTATTACATTCGTTTCTTAGGTTTTCAGTTGGACGAACACCAGCTTTAGTTCGACTATCTATTCACTTGTGTTGATTGAATATCAATTTACACTTAAGAATATGAAAAAGTAGAGCATCATGTTTCGGTCATTTTGGTTAACTAGAGCATCATATTTCAGAAGCAGGACAACACATGCAGCAATGAGTCAATTTGCTTGTATATAGTTAACTTATTTTGTTAGATGTTCTGTTAGTGGAGGCACTGTTAGACATTAGTGATGGCAGCTTATGAAGTACGTCATTTTTATTTGTTAGCATTAAATTTTTGGTTCATAAAACCATTCTTATATATTGTACACACTATCACTAGTTTTGGTTGCACATGCAAGACACGTGCTTAAATTTATATTAGGTTTTTTATCAAATAAGTTTAAAGGTTAAAACAGTTATATATTATTATTATTCTTAATTTATATTAAGTGGATGTTTAAATTTAACTACTAGATTAACAATATTTTTTTTTACTTAAATTATTATCATATATATGATATCATAGATAATAATTCTAAGTTTAACTATAACTATAATACATTTAGTTTAATTAGGAGACAAAAATAAGATTTACTACATTTTTATTCTATAGATTAATAAAATTTCAAATGATCATAAAAATTACATCAAACATTTCATACTTGGAAGAGAGTAATTAAATAAATAAACATAATAAAGAGAAACCTTATCTATAGCATACTATAAAAAGGAGAAGATATGTAACAGTACATATAGTTAACATCCATAACATCTAAAAACTTCTATACACATTATAGTTTTTTGGATTCTTAAGCTTCAAAAAGAGTATTTAAAAGATTCAAATCCAAGTACCTACTGTTAGATGACATGCTTTGCTTACACATGAACAAAATGGAATGTTTTTCATCTTACCTTCTTTTTTTTTTTTTTTTTTCTTTTTTTTAAGTCATGGTAGACACACTTGAACAAAAAACCATCACATATACTTGTCCTCTAAACAACTAACATTAAGTTTCGATATCATGGATTGCAACCATATTAAACATGTTTTTTATTTCTTCACTCCTTTGAAATGTAGAGGCTTTGACATGGACAAAAAATATCCTTAGGTCATGGAGTGTGGTAAAAGTTTCAATCTCTTTGATTACCTCCTATTACATTGTAATGTATAGAATAATTTATACAATTTCATTCTAGATTATAAAAAGAAGTACAAAAATATGTTAATGGACTATAATTTGTATTTGACAATAATTTAGCATTAACAAGATACCTGATTATATAACATCTAACCTGAAAGTTATCATATCATTGTCGTTTCAATCTTTCTCTCACAAAGATATATCATACAATAAAATTATAATTATTGATAATACATTTAAAGACATATTCAAATATATTACATCAATAGGATATATTCAAAATTAATTAATTTTTTTTAGATAGTTAAGTGTAGCAAGTCATTTTGGTACTATTGTAAACAATTAAACAAGTCCTCAAAATATAAACATATAATTTTTTAATCAATGAAATTGAGTGTTATATATACATATGTATATATATTAAGTTAATTAATTTAGATAATTTGTTAGCCTATTAAGTGGTAAATCTATTGTTTGTCCACAAGATTGAGTAAAAAAATAGTACAGTATTTTGCATATAATTTTTGCTACTTCAAATTATAGTCATATTAGGGAAGAGATAGTTTATATACTATATATATATATATATATACTCCATAGTTTAGAAGTTTATATATTAAATAAGTAAAATATTATGTACCTCAAATGCTTGGTCCATCAATTATTTAGCAGAACAAGATAAAATTGTCTCGACATTTTTTTCCAAATAAAGTTGCAACAATTGATCCAACTGCATTATGTAACTTCACTTCAAGATGACATCCATGATAAAATAATAAACTTTATTGTTATTTGAATCATATGACATAATCAAACTAAATTACAATGTGGTAAGGTTTTACATAAAATTAGAGTATAATGATTTATTTTATAAATTTTTGGAGCGGGTTGCCAAACTAGTTGGGATGTTTTGTCATTTTCTTTCTTAAACAATAAATAAATACCTTGGTTTAGCTTTAAATGAAGGAAAAAACAACAATTGTTTTTATGAAAAATATTAATTTTACGGAACACTGAGTTTTAAAATTTTTTAGAAAACTCAAGAAACCTTAGATTCATAAAACAATGAAATAAAATAATATAAGAAAAAATAAAAATCAGATTTTTACCTTATGTATTGATCTCTGTGGATTGCACACCACTTAACATTCTTTGATATGTCTCTACACTAAGAAACAAGTGAGTGAGAACAATTATATAGAATTGTGTTAACTTTCTATTGATTTCTTTTCTAAAAAGAATCAATAATATATTTAAGAGGTGAGTATATGACTTTGGTTATGCTATAAAAAAAATTTTTTCTCTTCTTTTCGAAGAACGTACAACAAAACAAAAAATAACTTCTATTAGGAAAAGAAAGCTATTTATTTTCTATTTATAGGCAACTATTTAGGGTTTTAATTAATCAAATTAACATTAAACCCCAAATTTATTAAAATCAAACTTTTGCCCCATATAACATAATTAATTCAAAATTAATTCATGTTATATTTTAAAATTAAACATGTGACCTGTAATTAATTCATAATTAATTTATACCTTGTCACAGCTGAGAATCAAATTCAAAACCTCTTATAAAATTAATTAAATAATTATTAATTCATAATTAATAGTTAGCTAATTAATTATTAAATAATTTGAATAATTAATATTATTCAAATATTAAGTGAACACAAATTTTGTTACTTGCGTAACAATTAGAATTAGACGGTCCAATTATAATATTCTATATACAAGTTTCTTATAGTGAAATGAGCTATCAAGGGAACCTGATGGACCTACAGTTTTGAACTCCGATAATATCAGAATTATTAATTAAACTCTTTAATTAATAATTCACTATTATTAATCTTAGAATTATTCCACTAAAAACCTAAGATTGCACTCTCAAAACTGTAGATGTTTTTATACAATCTGAAATTTTCAGTGTCCATTGATTTAATCATTACATATGATTTGACCCTCCACAAATAGTTCATAATTAGAGCTAGGTCAAAATATCCGTTTTACCCCTCTAATTATTTCTTAATCCTTAAGTACCATTGATTCTCTAATGAACAATATATCCATAACAACTTATGAATTTATCTTTTCATTTTCATATGAATGGAAAGTTGAGCGCTCATATTGTTCAAGACCTGAATTAATCCTTAAGGGAACTATTTCTCTACTTCTCGCAAGAAGGAGTGAATTCCATTATCGTGTAGAATGTTTCCAGCTACTTACTAAATCATATCCGCAAAGTACGAAGTTATTGACCAAACATCTACACCGATCTCACCCATGTAAATTAAAAGATATAACTCAACAAGCAGGAGTCCATAATACACTCAAGATTAAAATCAATTCATATATGATTATCTGGTTGATAAATATAAATATTTGAGTTTAACGGATATTGATAAGAGACTTATATTTATCGTGGTCCAGTCCTATGTAATCTATATTATATAAGATGCCTCCATTTTCATGTCACTACATGAATAGTCTCGGATAAGACTATCGTACCGAATACAAAATGGACCGCAACTGTAGATTTACCGCAAATAAAGTACTCAACTTTATTTGCTTTCTACGGACTCTTTAGATTACTTATTTCAAATTAAATCCGTATGTATATAATACTTATATACTTAGTTTGAAATTACATCAGTAATCAACAATGTTTCTCATGATATATATAATTTTTGAAAAATATATAAATTGAATAAAATGAATACTTTATTATTTATAAAACCGTTTACATTATTACAAGCTCTTAGGGCATAAAACCCAACATTAAGTACTTCTTTCTGCTTGCATTTGATGCATAAAAACAATTCTCTATATTCTGCACCTGTAACTTTATGGCATTACTCATAAGACATATGCAAAAAGTTTTTATTCAAGTTTGTGACCATAATTGATGCTTTGATTTAGAAACTTGTTTGCTGCATTTAGAGAGTTAAATTTATTATCTAACATAGTTTATTACACAAAATAATGAGTTGAATTCTAAGTAGATCAAGGGGAAAAAAAAAAAACCTTATACCTTTACCATTGAATTTTCAATTTTGGCAATCTCTACTCATCTTCAAT
Source organism: Dimocarpus longan (assembly GCA_022984855.1). Classification (NCBI taxonomy): domain Eukaryota; kingdom Viridiplantae; phylum Streptophyta; class Magnoliopsida; order Sapindales; family Sapindaceae; genus Dimocarpus; species Dimocarpus longan. The sequence goes on along the minus strand of CM041015.1, from coordinate 9,734,281 downwards.
TAATGAGACTGTTGTGCTAGATGTAGAGGCTAAGTATGACTTTTTATTGACAATATCTTTTAATTCAAATTCATTGTCATTGAACCTGATACATATAACATATTTGAATTTAACTCTACTTAATGAGGTTAGTGAAAGAACAATACAATAGTAGACATCTTACAACATTTTATATAGTTAAAAATTTTAGAAAACCCACTTGTAATATATTTAGTGAATAAATATTGTGGTAATATAAACTCATAATATCTAAACTAGGAATAATCTAGTTAGGTTTGGATAAAATATTTTGGAAATATATGATTGTTCAGTAATAACACTCTTTCTACCCACATCTTCACTATTGTTAGATATCTACCACAAATAATTAATCTACTTTAGGTGATATGAAATACTTAGTAGGTTTAAAATAAGTTGAGTAATAAAACTAAAAACGTATTCACACAAGAGAATATTAAGAAGTCTGAAAAGTTTTAAATAGAGTCTTTGATATTATATATTAATATATACAATATAGTGAGAAATATATTAGTTATATAAGTCTTTGGCTGACCAAAGAATGAAATGTCATTGCTTCGCATGTATCAGAATTATAAAAGATGGATTTTTTTGTTGACAAGGACATGTCTAAAAAGAATTCAAAGTTAATTTTAGGGATAATTCTAATTTCCCCTCATTGTTTGACGTAATCGTTAACTACTCCCAAATCATTTCCCATAAATCTAAAATACACCTTTCCATTAGTTTTGGTTGGAAAATGATAGTAGATGGTAAAAAGACCTATTTACTCTCAAGATAATTAATAGAGAAAATTCGAATATCCCCCCTATCGTTTAACGTACTTGCTAAGTAACCTCCAGTCGTTTTCCATAAATCTAAAGTACCCATTTTTGTAGTTTTAATTGAAAAATATTAGCATATGGCAAAAAGACCTATTTACCCTCAAGATATTTGATATAATAATATAAAAAAATTATTAAAAGTGATCAAATAAAAAAATATATGTAAAATATTAACTTTCATTATTTGTCTCTATGACGGATGGTAGAGATTAATTTCACATATTTCTTTAAAAAATATAAAAAAGCAAAATTTTAAAGAAAAAAATGAAGATCTGTGTTATATTTTTCTCCCACAACATGTAAAAATGATAAAAAAAAAAAAAAGATCTTCTTTTGGTTGAAGATCTAAAGATGAAGAATGTCAACGATATGAGAAACTTAGATCGTCGACTTCTGGGTCTCACGACCCAGAGAACTAAATCTAGGTTTTGAAACCCAAATCTAAACAAACATCAAACAAAGCTAGGCAACTTAGGCTTATTTGAAGATGTTCATCTTCAAACAAATCGCGTGGGTTTGTTTGAAATTGAATGAATCAAGATGGACTCGGGTCTTTTGAAGTCGAACGAACCTAGGTCGCCTGGGTCCTTTTTTTTTTTTTTTTTTTAAATTTTTTAATTTATAGAGAGAAGAGAAATAAACGAGAGAAAGAGGCAATAAGAGAAAGATGAAGAAGAGAGATAAGAGAGAGAAATGTATGTTGAGAGAGAGATGAAAAAGAGAGAGAAGGATAAAGGAGGATAACCTATTTTTTTTTTTTTTTTAATTTTTTTTGGTTTTTGAAAATAATCTCCTCAATCCATTAACATAATGGATGGTAGAGATCTCACAATAATTCTTTTAAAAAATTGTTAATATTTTTCTTTATTTTTATTAAGTTTCATTTTTTTTCAAATTTTTTTAAAGTTAAATTTTCTTTTTTATTAAATATTATATCTTTTTATATTTGATCTTACTTTGATGGTTTTACCTTTTCACACTGTTGGTCACAGCTGATCACATCGTCGTACAACCATCTCGTATTGTTGCACCTGGTCTCGCATCATCGTCATTGTTTTTGCTGAACCTAGTCTCACATCGAACCACCGTGGTTACCTAGGTTCATCGTAGCTGCTACGTGCCAGATTGTGTCAATTTTCACAGTTTACTAGTTCTCTCGGTTTGTTATTTCTCATGCTGCTCCTTACTAGTTTCTTGCTCGTTGGTCTCTCTCACTAGTTTTACTTATTTTTGGACTCTCTTACAAGTTATTTGGTTCTCGCTGCTATGTCTATCCCTCATGGTTCACATCGTTATCTCTCTTTTTGCACTTGGTTTGGCACGTACACACTTGGTCTGTTAGTTTGCTTCTTTAATTGGACTTATTTTCTTGATTGGGCTTGTTACTTAGTTTGCTTCCCTGGGCTTTAAATTCAAGGCTTGTTTTTTCTTTTTCCTTCTATTAAACTATTATTGGATTTGTTATTAGTGTTAGACCTTAAGATTATTTGTAAGGCTTATTAGTTCTTATTGATTTTATTGGGCTTATTCATTTTGTGCTTTTGATTTCCTTAGGATGGAGAATTTATGAAAGTTAGATGTGTCTCAGCCCATCCAAATTATTTTAGATGGCTCAAATTATGTCTTATGGGCTCAAGTAATGTCTAGTTTTCTAAAAGACAAGAAATTATAGCAGTTTGTTATCGGTGATAATAAATGGTCCACAAAACTTGAAGATGAGATTGATGAAAAATATAATGAACGACTTGATGATTAGGACAGTAAACTTCATCAAACCGTCACTTGGATTTGTAACACCTCTATTTAGTCTATTAATCTTCAATTTGGTCACTTTGACAATGCTCAATCTCTCTGAACTTTTTGGCTCGAAGTTATAGTACCTTAGATCTCTCTCATCAGTATCATTTGTTATGTAATCTTCATCAATTACAATAGAAACATGGTCAGTCTATTGCTGATTTTCACTCAAATATATAATTTATCTAGGATCAACTGTCACTTTCCAAGCCCACCTGGACTACTAATACTTATGCCGAAAAATTTGACACCTTTAGAGATTACCAACACTTGATACAATTTCTCATAGTTCTCATAGATACTTTTGACCCAACCCATGCATCTCTTATGCACTGTCATCTTCTACCCACTCTTGACCAGACTATTTCTGAGTTAATATTTGAGGAGACTCGACTTGCCACATTACAACTTCTACAAATAAACACCATTCTCACTACTTATTCTAAATAGTGTGAGATGAAGAAATCTTTCTACAATTATTGCAAGCTGCGAGGACATAGTGTTCGTTATTGCCTTTTGAGAAGTTGTAAACATTTCCACAAAAATATACTCAAGCATTACAATCATACTTGTTCTCAGGATCTTAATAAAGAAGAATTTGCAACCAATTCCAAGAGTGTTCCTCTCAAATCTTTTCAAAGTAATCAATAATTTCCTATAGTTATAGCTGATGACATAACAGGTACTATTGGTTCCTCTTCTATCTCAGTTCATGATCTTAAATCCATGCCCCACTAAATGATTTCCAAATTTAGTAATGCTTCATTCGTGTCAATAGGTAATTCTTCTTGGTATTTTGATTTAACTTGTTATAATCATCATTTTCCTCTTTACCTATCATTTCTACAACTAATGGCTCATTCATATCCAGATCATATCTCTACAGATAATTTATCTTTACAAAATACATACGTCATTCCTAAACATAAAGTTAATTGTGTAAACTTAATTTTGATGTACACTTTACTTTGTCTGGTTATCGTGTACAGGATCCACAAACGGTGTGATTTATGGGATGGACTGTAAAGTTAGACGTTATTTGAGCTCATTCATCTTCAACTACCTTAAAGTGTCTCATCTTCCTGTCAGTTTGTAGCTACTTCTTCATTTTTACAATGGAGTCTTTGACACTTACGTTTAGGTTATGTTTCATTTAGTAGTTTATGTTCTTTACAGTGGATATTTAGGCTTTGTAACTGATTATTACATTGATTGTTTATCTATCAGTTGTCTAAACAATATGCTTTACCTTTTGATAATGGTTTCAGTTTCTTAGGTATCTTTTGATTTAATTCATTCAGATGTTTAAGGACCCTCATCAACAACTATCACTGTGGGATCTAAGTATTTTGTTGTTTTTGTAGATTATTATTCTTGTTATACATAGTTTTATCTTATGCATAATATGACGAGACCTATCTTGAATTTCCCCTTTCGGAGCTTCTGTGATCCCGTCGAGCACCCCACGAAACCCTTTTGGACTCTAATTAGTAAGTCCAAAAGAACTTTGTGGAGCAAGCCCTTAAACTTAAATCATTTCATAAACATATGAATTTTCAATTATAAACTTTTCTTTTTCCATAATTTAGGTTTTCAAAAATTTTGACAACACAATGACTATTTTTTTAGATTTCCCATAAATTCAAATCACCTGAAAAACAATTCAATAACACTTCTATATTTCAAACAACATTCATCACTACTATGTTGGACCTCCAGTCCATCTCAAAACCATCACCTAGCCACAATAGATCTAATTCAACAAAATAATTTCAAATTTGAAAATACAATCTCATGCATAAAATCAAAAACATTTATACATCTTCCAAATATTTACATTATATATACATATAGGTGTCAAATCACTTCATTCAAAAGAATACAACATATCACCACAACCGTGGTAAAATTTCATAAAATTCTTTACAAACAAAACTATGTACATATGAAAATTTTCAATTAAAGTAAAATATGCAAAGTGTAACTTCACTGAACATCATCTATGGCTAGCCCACTTAATCTAAGATGGGGGAGTGAGCACCTTGACTGCTAGTTCTTACGTTTGGGGAGGTTTTTCATAAAACATAAAACAAAGAGTGGTGAGCTAATTAAGGAGCTCAGTGAGTGGTAAGATTTTTCTATTAAAATCATTTCTTTCAAAATACCTCCCAAAAACACTTTAAAAGAAATTATTTTATTTCTTAACATTTTCATAATCAAAATCATAAACTTTAGTAAATTTATGGACAATCATAAAACCTGAGTTCATGTATAAAACATGGTAATATTTCAATTATTGCATAAAATTTTAAAATGCCAGAATATCTTATAAATATTCGAGAATATCATATAAATATTCATTTCCTTGCTAAAACTGCACCAATAGAACCCAGAGAGGTCATCATAACGTGGTCACATGGCGATTCAATTAGTGACACTTATCGTAATGATATATATGAGACATCTTACAAACATGTAGCGAAATTTTCTGCATCGCATACGCGAGTGAGATAATACCTCATTTATGTAGAGGGCGACACGACTTAACCGATTGACTCAATCCCCCCGATGTTAGTGACACGCCTTCCCAACATTTGCCATATATAATGTATACCGGTCGGGTCTAAATCATAATCCATAACATATAACATGGAGTAGACCATTGGCATTTGAAAACATTTTCTTTTTCTATATAATACAAAACTGAATTCCTTCATTCCATATATTTAAAATATGAAACATATCACATAAAAATATACTGAAACATAACTATCATCGAGTCAAACTTTTCATGTATAAAATATTTCTTTTTCAAGCAAATACATAAAATATCCGTAAACTAATATTTTCAAAAGAAAATCAATTTAAATCTTAAAATACATTATCAACAACATAGATGCTTTAAAATCGTAAAATATGTATTTAACAAGTAAAAAAAATGTATTTTCACTTACTTGGCCCACAAGTCACTAGTTTACCCTTCAATTAATCTCCCTTGATTCTTTTGCTTGCTTTTCACCTACAACATACATCCTAGATTAGAATTCATTACTACTTAATTAAAATTAGCATTTATTCACTTATTTTCACTTAAAACGTCATGTCCACCCTAAACCACAAAATTGGTATAAACTAATACATTCATCATCGCATTTGTTTTTTTTCCATTTTCTTAATTCAAGTTTACTTAATCACATGCATAGATTCATAAAAACACATAAAAATAATTAACTCACATTTTGAACACCATTATGCCCTCTTGGCTGAATCAACATAGCAACCAAACACAAGTTTTTTCTTTTCATTCCATTGATACACATTAACTTAAAATCATGCCAAACATCATGTAGTTACATCAAAACACCAAAATCAATTCACATACCTATCAATCATAGCTTGGCCGAATTCATCACTATGTTATCCAATATCATTCTTTCAATTTCATAGTCACCAAACACAATAAAATCACTTCAATAATCATCTAATATCCTAAAATCAATTTAATTCAAGTTTACTTGAAAATTTACTAATACACTAAACTCACCTTACTAGTTTGCTTGCTACACCACTTCCTTTGTAACTCCTTTCAATTCCCAGCTCAAATAGAAGATAATCAACCTCTAATCACACCAAAAATTCCATAAACACATCACTTTATTATTCCATCATAAAAAACTATCAAAATACTTTAAAAACTCAACCTGCATACCTATTTCTCCTCATTTTCTTGCTCAATCTTTGCTCTAGTAACTTACTTGATGAAGTTTGATGAATTTTAGCATGAAAAATTGGATCAAACTTACTTGTTTTCCACCTTCCTTGCTAGCCAAAACTACTACCCTGCTCTCACCAAATTTTCTCTCTTTTTGTCGTCCAATATCTCTCTAGAATGCTCATCCAATTCACTTTATATAATGCTCAATTTATTTGATCAAAATGCCCCTCATCTAATCTCTAAATGACCATCAAATTCTTTAACTAGATTTACCATAATGCCCTTAATTATAACTCATAGCAATTCACTTATCTAAGGGCAATTTAGTCACTTGATTATCAAAACATTAAAAATTCTTAATGCATACCAACTAATTATATATTAATTCAAAAATTAAATTTGATGTGTCACTCTCCCCTTAGTTAATATTACATGACATAGATTGTACTTCTTATTGAATTTCTTTTCATGTGATGCTCACACCAATTCCATAAATATTTGAAGTTGAAATGACCATTTTGCCCTTAATGCATTTAATTATCATTCATATTCAAATAAATTCAAAAAAATTTCATGGTCATCCTATCATCAAATTGACCATCTAATACTCTAATTGACTATCCTAACTCCTAATCTCGTGCTTTAAGAAAAATTCAAATGGGCATAAAATCATCAATACCTATTATTCTCCGAAAAGGGCATCTTCGTCCATTAAATTTTGAACTGTCTAAAACCTATCCGAATGTACTTATTTTCGATCCATTCAAGTTTTTAATAACTCTAATACCTATTCTAGGACTTTTGATGTCCGAAGTCCATTTTTTGAAAATTATTATTCCCACGGACACTATTCGTCCAAAAATACTATTCATAAAAAAAATTAGTTTTAGAAAAAAATGAAAATCTGGGGTTTACATAATAGGTCTGAATTATCTAAAATTTATCCTAATTTTAGTAGAATGATTTAAACTCAGTTCTTCAAATCTAAAATAGTTTTTATGTACTAATAATGTTATGGAATCTCTAGATAATACATTTCTTAACATGTTAAGTCAAATGGGCAACATATATCATCGTTCATGTCTTGGAACATCACAACAAAATGGTTGTGCTGAACACAAACATAAACACATTTTTGAAACTGTTCATGCACTTCTCATATCTGTCTCCTATCTTGAAAAGTTTTGAGGAGAAGCTGCATTAATAACAATATGCACCATCAATTGTGTTCCATCATCTGTCATTGTTAATCAGACTCCTTATGAATGATTATGTGGCACTCCTTCAAACTTTCAAAATCCCAAAGTTTTTGGATGTGTTTGCTTCATTCTTCTTCATCCTCACGAATGAAACAAATTAGAGTCTAAAAGTTTGTTTGTATTATTTTCTTGGCTGTGATATTGAATATAAAAATTATCGTTGTTGAGATTCTATCTCAAATCATCTTCACATCTTGTTATATTGTCTTTTAGGAACATAATATTGTTTCATCTGTATCCATATTTCTCCTAATAAACTCTTTATAACTATTACTATTTCTTTGTTCCCTGATGATAGTGATTAAGGTATTCTTACAACTCAAACAGATGTTTTTGATGATATCCAACCCATTCTTGAGCAGTCTCACCTACTTGTTAATCCTGCATCAAAGTTTTCTTGCCCAATCTCATATATTACACCTCCTCTTTGTCCCTCTAAATTGGGAAAGGGAACTATCGGTAACCTTTCAAAATTTTCATTGTTTCTCTATCATTCTTTATTTATATGAACCTCAATTTTATAAAGAGACTAACGTTAACCCTATTTGACAACAAGTTATGGCTGAAGAATTGTAAGCTCTTTGTAAAACCCAGAATTTTATTTTTTTACTGGAAATATAAATTTTTTCGATAAATAGTATTTTCATGTAAATAGTGTTTCTAAATAAATAGTGATTTTTGATAAACGGACCCTAAAAATCATAACTTTTTTCAATAAATAGTATTTTCATGAGAATAGTATTTTAGAGTGAATAGTAATTTTTGGGAAATAAACCCCGAAAATTGTAAATTTCTAAAATAGGTATTAGAGACCAAACAAACGATACAGATAAAAAATTAGTACATTCGAATAGTTGTAAGTGATCCGAAGTTTATTGGACAAAAATACACTTTTTGATTTTAGTACCATGCATGTGCCCTTATTTATATGGAGTAATAAAATAATTTAAAGTGCTCGAATGTATAATTGAATTATAGTAGAATTTTTCGATATAAAATTGAGTCATAAAAAAAATTATCGGATGGACCGAAAATGATTTCGAATACGGAATTGGAATAAGAGAATGCATGAATGACAAATGGCAAAGAAAACTTGCATGTGTGACAATGCACATTCTAACTGATTTCTTTGCTAGAATACCTTTCAAAAATTCTCCCTTGATTCCTTTACTTCATGTTTACCTACAATGCACGTTCTAACTTAGAATTCATCACTTAATCATTTGAAACTAATGCTAATTACCATTATTCACCCAAATTGCATTATTTATTTGTATGAGCCTCAATTTTATAAAGAGACCAACATTAACCCTGTTTGGTAACAAGTTATGACTGAAGAATTGCAAGCTCTTTGTAAAGCTCAGAATTTTCTCTTTTTACTAGAAATATAAATTTTTTCAATAAATAATATTTTCGTGTGAATAGTTTTTTGAGTGAATTGTGATTTTTGGGAAACGGATCCTAAAAATTGTAACTTTTTTCAATAAATAATATTTTCGTGGGAATATTATTTTAGAGTGAATAGTAATTTTTGGGAAATAAACTACGAAAATAATAAATTTCTAAAATAGGTATTAGAGACTAAAGAAACTTAAACAGATAAAAAATTAGTACATTCGAATAGTTGTAAGTGATCCGAAGTTTATTGGACAAAAATACCATTTTCGATTTTAGCACCATACATATGCCCTTATTTATATGGAGTAATAAAATAATTTAAAGTGTCCGTGTAAAACCCGAAACCTCGTTCATCAGAAAATGAATTATTTTCGGATAGATCGCGTTTTCGAACGAAAATATATTTTTCGGTTCCGGATTATTCGAAATATTTTTAGAAAAATAAAATAATTCCAATTGAACGGAGATGAATTCTAAAATCGAAGCGGTTTCGAATTTGAAAGTGAAACGAAAATCAAGTGGCAAGAAAAGATAAGTGAAAGCATGTTTGAGGGACATGTGTTGTGCATGCAAAGAATGAAGCAAGACAAGTGTTAGAAAATTTGAAATGATAGTGACAAATGTCTAAATCTTATCAAGTATATATATATATATATATATATATATATCTTGGAAAAAGAAAAAAAGAAGCAAATTCAACATTACTTGGTCATTTCTTCCATGTTCAAATTGAGATCCATTTTGAAAGTTGAATGAGAGAGAGAGCTTAGAGTGATAAGTAGAAGCTCGATCCTCCATTCTTCAAAGACCGAGAGCTGTTCTTTTTGCTCCATTCAAGCAGCAACTAAGAGAAGTTTAGGGAGAGAAGAGGAGAAGAATCACGAGTACAGCAGATCCAAGATGCCAAGCCCAAGTGTTTTGCATGTGAGTGCAGCCGTGAGAGTGAGCTCGTAAGAAACCAAGAGCTGCACCTTCATCCGTGAGCTAAGTGTGCGAAAGAGGGATAGATTGACAGGACCCAAACCAGACCTTCTCTAGGCTCTTGTCTAGAGGGCCCCGTCGGGCACTTCAACGGACTCCCCGAACCCGACTTGTCGGATTTGAGAAATTCGAGAAGCGAACCCCTTTACTTTACTTAACCGGTTTACTCGTTTTAGGCTTAAAAATTTTATTTTCTTTTAATATAGTTGAAACAGTGTGAATTTTTCGCGTTTGATTGAAAACTAATTTTATAAAAATCGGACAGCATAACGGCTGTAAATTTAACATTTCCAAAATCAACCTGCATAAGAAATACACTTCGAACTATTTTGATCAACGTCCAACTTCTTTCAATCTCAAACATGCATTTTTCATTCATTTCACAAACATGCAATTCTTTCACAAACATAATTCACATATGTAATTAACATATAACAACTCATACTTATATGCAATATGTGCCTTGTGCAATATGTGCATATCAAGTGTAATAGTTCATTTATATATACATATCAAAATATGGTTTATAATCCATCAAGTATCTCATGCCAACACACAATTATTTGATTCAATATATACACATGTACATAGTGTCAAAATACATTAACATCCATATATTTCATCTCATTATTTCCCCGACCTAAAGTTAATCAAAATAATGTCTTTGAAGCAAGAGCGTCTGTGCCAACGTCCACTAAAGTATATGAGCTACACAAAACAAAGAGAGGTTAGGCAATGTATATATAAAGGTATAACTCCGCATAGACATTACTTAGAAAATAATCGCTTTTATTTATTTCTTTTGAAAACCATTTCTCATAAGACAACCATGTGCAAAGCCACTACGCACGGAATTTGCTACATCGCGACGTAAGGCGAACTTTCTCAACTCTAGGTAACCACAACGCAGAATTTTCTACATCGCCGTTGTAGTGCCAACAGCTTATACTTTACGCAACTATATGCGGAATTTTCTACATCGCATATTGTAATGCAATTTACTCATCACTTGCAATTAGATAGGGAATTTTCTACATCGTATCACATTGCTATCAACCTTGATAACTACGAGCGGAATTTTCTACCGAGCGAAATTTTCTACCTCGCCACATAGTGCCAAGATGCTAATATTACAACATGCACATGGGTCTTAATTCAACTTTACTTTGCTTTACTTTTAAACCTTTTTGCAACTTACTTTGGCTTTCGAATCTCATTTCTAGATTCTAGGCATAACTCATTTCTCAACATAAAACTTATGATTTTGGAAAACCATTTTGCAAAACTCTTTGAAAGAATATATTTTATCATTGCCATATAAACGGAAATCAACTAAATGTAAGTGAAGTGAAGGACACTTACCTCGATCCCAACGCTCTCAATGCCTCAACGAGCCTCTCGCGTCTTGTCCGCGTGCTCGTCACCTACACATCATAGTCTCGTTATAACTTACTCACTTTCATAGCTAAAACTAATAAAAATAGAGTTTCCAATACATTGAAAACTCACTACACCACACTTTCCCAACTCGATTTTTGACTCGACCGAGGCTCTCAAAATTTGGTTTCTTTGTAAAAGTCTTACTTCTAGACCCCTAGAATCATCCCTATATGTTTCGTTTGGTTTCTAGAAGCTTAAAACAAAAAGTCAACTTTTTTAACTATACGGTTGACCAGGAAAAACAGAATTGAAACCAGCCATGGTTTCACCTCCGTTCCTTTTTCTAGCATCTCCTTATCATATAACTAAGTCGCCCGTAAAGTTTCGTCGAGAAACTCCATCATTTGCTATGTCAACCTAGGCAAAACGCCCAATTTTGGGCACTTTTCAAAGCGAGTTTTTACATCGGACAAGCGACGATGGTTTTTCTTTCGTATCTAAGGTTCTTTTACCTAATTATGACCGAATATATCTATTTTGGGCATCAACGAATGCATTTGCATTGCTATTACACATCTCGGTTTCCTACGCCCACTATTTTGACTATAACTTCGTCAATTTTTATCGGATCGCTCCCATTCCAATTTCTACGGTTTTATATCATTCCTAGGCATCATTTGAGGTGTAGAACAACCTCAAATAAGCTAGAATAGGTCAGGTCTTACCAGACCCCCTCTATCACCTCGGGTTTTTCAATTTGCTTTTATGTTGTTCCTTTTAAATCCTATGCTCTTCCCTTTAAATTTCTAACTTCTCTAAAGACTTTTGTGACATTAAATATGCATAATTTAAAGCTTAAAAGAATGGAAATACAATGGGATCACACACCCCTTCATTGGCCATGACATACACACCAAGCACTCATATGTCATTCTTTCAAGTTTTTCATGTTACATTTCCTTCAATCCTTTAACCAACAAGTGATTGATAATGTATTTAGCTCTTTACTCACTTAATCCACAAGTTAGGGTTTTCTCTACATAATTCCTAACTTGTCATTCAAGTCCTCTAACTTATAATTTAAGTCTCCATATCATATACCTATCACTAAAGCATAAATCTACCTCAAAATCCCACCAACAATTTCACAAGAAATAACTCAATCCATCAACATTTTCATACATCCAACTATCATCAAATTTAAAGAAAGTGATTGTAACTTACTTTGTGCTAGCTTGGGTTTTATCCTCCTAGCTTGGGTTTGCTTGAAAATGAGACCTAAAGCTTCAAAAATGAGTTGTGCAACTTTTGGTCTTCTTCCTTGGTCTCTCTTCCTTTGGCGTCCCACCACTCTCTCTTTTTCAACTCACGGTTTCTGCCACTTATTTGTTGTGTTTTTGCTTTTAAAAATTGCTAAGTGTCACATATATAGGTGTGACTTTTATGGAAATGACATTGATGCCCTCTTTTGCTTTTTATTGCCGTCACTCTCTCTTTTGTCTAACATAACTTTTGTTTCACTTTTGCTTCTTGTTTTTGGCGTGAATGGTGGCTTAATTGTCATGCTTTATTTATTTTATTTATTTTGCTCACTTACTAGGACTAAAATAGCCCTACTATTCATGACATGGAGACTTGTCCATCTAAGGGTAATTTGGTAACTCATGAAATTGAAATAATTCTTTAATTATTAGTGCATGACAACTAATTTATACATATATGTAATTAATATTAAACTATGGGATTTGTCACTTATCTTGCTTCCTATTGGTTGAGATAAAGTATCTCCACTTTATCATGTGAGCTCACCTCACATGATTAATGAATAATTCATTCCTAACCGTCTTGTATTCGTACCGGGGTCAGCCAAACGACATCCGACTTACGATACGAAATTATAATAAACTTCAAATAACATTAAGGGAAACTTATGATTCGACCGTAACTCAATTTGAAGATTTTTAATACTACAAAACAATAAGTCTGGATGAGGGCTTACAATTTCTCCCCTCCTTATAAAAATTTCGTCCTCGAAATTTAAACTGCATACCTGTTTCGAATAATTGTGGGTACTGGGAGCGCATTTGTTCTTCAAGCTCCCATGTAGCTTCCTCTGATCCATGACTTTGTCACAACACCTTTACCAACGGTATTGTCTTGTGGCGTAACACCTGATCTCTGCGATCTAAAATCTCTACTGGCTGCTCTTCATAGGTCAGGTTCTCTCTAAGCTGCACTGGTTGTTCTTTTAGGATGTGCGAAGGATCAGCTACATATTTTCGAAGCATGGAGACATGGAACACGTCATGAATATTTGCTAACTCTGGTGGCAGTTTCAAACGGTAAGCTACTTCGCCCACTCTTGCTACTATCTCGTATGGCCCTATGTATCGAGGACTCAACTTTCCACGTTTTCCGAACCTCATAACACCCTTCCAAGGTGAGATTCGCAGGAACACTCTGTCCCCCACTTCGAACTCTAGATCTCTTCTTCGATTATCCGCGTAGCTTTTCTGTCAGTCTCTAGCTACCTTCAACCGCTCTTTTATTACGTTGATCTTCTCGGTGGTAACTTCGACAATCTTTGGGCCAATCAATTTTCTTTCACTTACTTCATCCCAGCAGACTGGGGTTCTACACTTTCTGCCATACAACGCCTCGTATGGTGCCATACTAATGCTGGACTGATAACTGTTGTTGTAGGCGAATTCTATTAACGGTAGGTGATTATCCCAACTTCCTTTGAACTCCATCACGCAGGCTCTTAACATATCTTCAAGAGTCTGGATGGTTCTCTCTGATTGGCCATCTGTTTGTGGGTGAAATACCGTACTGAAATGCAGTCTGGTACCCATAGCTTCTTGTAGCTTCGGCCAGAATCTAGAAGTGAACCGTGGATCTCGGTCAGACACAATAGATACTGGTGCGCCATGCAACCTCACTATCTCATCCACATATAGTTGAGCTAACTTCTCCAGGGAATAAGTATTCTTGATGGCTAGAAAGTGAGCAGACTTTGTCAATCTGTCGACTACCACCCAAATGGCATCATGTCCACTCGATGTCCGTGGAAGTCCTACTACAAAATCCATGGTAATCCGCTCCCATTTCCACTCAGGAATTGATAGAGGTTGTAATAAACCTGCTGGCTTTTGATGTTCTGCTTTAATCTGTTGGCAGGTTAAACACCTTGAAACAAACTCTGCTATCTCTTTCTTCATTCCTTTCCACCAGTAGTGCTCTCTTAGAGTCTGATACATCTTGGTACTCCCTGGATGCATGGCGTATGCCGATGAGTGTGCTTCTTCCATGATCTCTTTCTTCCATTCACTCACATCGGGCACACACAATCTTTGATCTAGCATCAAGGTGCCGTCCTCCCTCAATGCCAAACTGCTAGGCTTCCCTGCTTCTATTTCGCTTCTGAGCTTCACCAAATAGGGATCTTGCTTTTGCAATTCCCTAACTCGATCTACTAATATCGGACGGACATGAAAAGCTGCTAGTAAGGCACCTAAATCCGTCGCCTCTAATTTAACTCCCATAGATTTAAGCTCTAATAGCATGGGTAAGCATTCTGCTTCAATTCGGGTTAGGGAGCTGGTAGGTTTTCTACTCAGGGCGTCTGCCACCACATTAGCTTTACCTGGATGATACTCAATAGTGCAGTCATAGTCTTTGATGAGCTCCACCCATCTTCGGTGCCTCATGTTCAGATCCTTCTGCGAAAACAAGTACTGCAGACTTTTATGATCTGTAAAGATCCTACAGGGTACTCCATAAAGGTAATGTCGCCATATCCGTAAAGCAAACACCACTACAGCCAGCTCTAAGTCATGTGTCGGATAATTGACCTCATGCTTCTTCAACTGTCGCGAGGCATAAGCTATCACTCTGTCATGCTGCATCAACACACAACCTAAACCCTATTTGGATGCGTCGCAATATACTGTAAACCCATCACTTCCCGATGGTAGTGTAAGCACAGGGGCTGAGGTCAGTCTTTTTTTCAACTCATCAAAACTATTCTGGCATGCCTCTGACCACACAAACTTCTCTTCTTTCCTTGTTAACTTGGTCAACGGGGTAGCAATCTTTGAAAATCCTTCCACGAATTTTCTATAATAACCTGCTAAGCCCAAGAAGCTTCTAACTTCTGTCACATTCGTGGGTGGTTTCCAATTGACCACAGCTTCTATTTTTTGAGGATATACTGATATCCCATCTGCTGAGACCACATGTCCCAGAAATGCCACGCTATCCAGCCAAAACTGGCACTTGCTGAACTTGGCGTATAATTGATGTTCCCGCAGGGTTTGCAATACTATCCTCAAGTGCTCAGCATGTTCTTTTCGACTACCCGAATACACTAATATATCATCTATGAAGACTATCACAAACTTGTCTAGGTAGGGTTTAAAGATTCGATTCATCAAATCCATAAAAGCTGCGGGGGCGTTGGTTAAGCCAAATGGCATCACCAAAAACTCATAATGCCCATATCTAGTCCTGAAGGCCATCTTGGGAATATCTTCCCTACGCACCTTCAATTGATGATACCCGGATCGTAGATCGATTTTTGAAAATACTTTCGCCCCTTGAAGCTGGTCAAACAGATCATCTATTCTAGGTAGCGGGTACTGATTTCTGATGGTGACTTTATTGAGCTGTCTGTAGTCAATACATAGTCGAAGACTCCCATCTTTCTTCTTTACAAATAGCACTGGAGCTCCCCACGGCGATGTGCTGGACTTAACGAAGCCCTTATTCACCAACTCCTCTAATTACACTTTTAACTCCTTTAGTTCTGCTGGTGCCATCCGATATGGAGCTATAGAGATAGGTTCAGTACCAGGAGCTAGCTCAATCTCAAACTCTACCTCTCTATCTGGAGGTAGTCCGGGTAGATCTTCTGGAAAGACATCTATGAACTCATTAACCACTAGAACCTCTGCAATCCGTAACTTGCTATCGTCCGGTCTCACGATATAAGCCAAGTATCCTTGGCAATCCCCGCGAAGCATTCTATTCGCCTTCACCATACTGATCAAACTCGCAGAGAGTATCTTCCTTTCTCCACAGAAAGTCACCTCTGGCATTCCCGGTCTGCTCAGCTTAACTTCTTTTCTGTAGCAGTCAACTGTAGCTCGATGCTTCGATAGCCAGTCCATACCAAGAATGACATCGAAGTCATGAATGGGGAGGACCATCAAGTCAGCTTCAAATTTCTGACCCGCTATAATCACCTCACTTCCCACAAATACCTGATCTACTATAAGTGAATCACCCGTGGGAAGTGACACTCTCATACTGCACTCGATCGGTCTCAAATCTATCCCGACTCTATCAATAAAATCCCCAGATACAAAAGAATGGGTGGCACCAGGGTCCACCAAAACATGAGCATCTAAAGCAAATACAGTGAGAATACCTGTCACCACATCTGGGGCTGCATCAGCCTGCTGCTGAGTCACGGCATACACTCTGGCTGCCTGGCTACGAGGTCGACCAGGCTGTCCCCTGGGTGGTAAGGCCTGTCAGATTTGCTACCAGACTGTGCTGGAGCTGTGCCGGCTCTGGCCTGGGGGCCTTCTCTATCTGGTCCACGACCCCCACTAGTCTGTCCCTGGGCTGTTGATCTGGCCTCTGCTGGGCTCGAGGCAGCTACACTGGGACAGTCTCTCATGAAATGACCCTTCTGGCCGCATCTGAAACATCCCGTACGACCCATAAGGCACTCGCCCGGATGCATTCGGCCGCACTTGCTGCAGGTAGGTCTGTCTATCCAGCTCGATCTCCTCTTGGATCCCCCTGAGGATTGAACTGAACTTTGGTTGGTCTAGGACTTCTGGCTCTGCTTACGGCTCTCAGACCATGTGGACTTCTGATCTTGTTTGCCCACCTTACTCGGTCCCCCTTGTTGACTACCGCTCCAACTACGTTTCTGACTGAATGGTGGCTTCGGCTTGGGAACAGTTCCTGCACTTTGTTCCACTCGGGTGGCTACCTCCACCAGCTGTCCATACCGCGTATGTACTGAAGATGATACAATGGTCCTAAATGTAGGGTTAAGGCCTGCTAGGAACCTGTTGATCTTTTGTTCTTCATTTTCTGCAATAAAAGGGACCAGGCGGATCAGCTCGGAAAATTTCTTCTCATACTCTGGCACTGAGGAGTTCCCTTGCTTCAAACTGAAAAATTCTTCTATTTTTGTATTCTTGTAGCTTTTTGGAAAGAATTGATCTGTGAATTCCGTCTTAAAGTTTTCCTAAGAAACTCCCTCCGGATGTGCTCTCTGATGCGCCCTCCACCAATCCTTGGCGCGATCTTTAAGCAGAAAGGCTGAGTAAGAGACCATCTGTTCCTCGGTGCATCCCATAATCTGGAATATTTCTTCATTAGTGTCCAGCCAAGATATTGCACGCTCTGGATCACCTGTGGCATCATAATGCTTTGCACCTAATTTTCGAGCCCGCTCAATGGATACCCCTGTTTCATAGGGCTGCTGCGGTGGTGGCGGATGGAGTGCTGCAGCAAAAGCCTGTGCCATCCTCTTTGCCATCTGCTTTATATTCACCTGTGCTTGTGCCTGCTTTGGTCTCTCAGGCTGGGAAGGCTCGGAATGTGAAGAACTAGCCGACACATTGATTGACTCGTCAACATGTTCCTCTTCAGGGGTGGGTACCTGTGCAGCTGCCCTTCTCGTTCTAGGGCGACCTCTACGCTGCATCTCTATAATTGAAATGATCATAAAGTCAAGTTAGAACTTTTATAATGCATGAAATAACTCCATACTCATGCAATTGTCTTCTTTAATCTCTCTATCTCATATATAACTGCATAAGCTACTCATGTCTCATGCATATAATGACTTACACATATTGATGTACATCAACAACAGCATAACTCATATAATCTTCAAAAACATGGATGCATCATCACTAATGCACAATTGATGCGAAGATCGTTAAAACTTCTCTTAAAACTTTTATTTCAACTTAACGAGAACCGGGCTCTGATACCAACTTGACAGGACCCAAATCAGACCTTCTCTAGGCTCTTGTCTAGAGGGCCCCGCCGGGCACTTCAACGGACTCCCCGAACCCGACTTGTCGGATTTGAGAAATCCGGGAAGCGAACCCTTTTACTTTACTTAACCGATTTACTCGTTTTAGGCTTAAAAATTTTATTTTCTTTTAATATAGTTGAAACGGTGTGAATTTTTCGCGTTTGATTGAAAACTAATTTTATAAAAATCGGACAGCATAACGGCTGTAAATTTAACATTTCCAAAATCAACCTGCATAAGAAATACACTTCGAACTATTTTGATCAACGTCCAACTTCTTTCAATCTCAAACATGCATTTTTCATTCATTTCACAAACATTCAATTCTTTCACAAACATAATTCACATATGTAATTAACATATAACAACTCATACTTATATGCAATATGTGCCTTGTGCAATATGTGCATATCAAGTGTAATAGTTCATTTATATATACTTATCAAAATATGGTTTATAATCCATCAAGTATCTCATGCCAACACACAATTATTTGATTCAATATATACACATGTACATAGTGTCAAAATACATTAACATCCATATATTTCATCTCATTATTTCCCCCACCTAAAGTTAATCAAAATAATGTCTTTGAAGCAAAAGCGTCTGTGCCAACGTCCACTAAAGTATATGAGCTACATAAAACAAAGAGAGGTTAGGCAATGTATATATAAAGGTATAACTCCGCATAGACATTACTTAGAAAATAATCGCTTTTATTTATTTCTTTTGAAAACCATTTCTCATAAGACAATCATGTGCAAAGCCACTACGCACGGAATTTGCTACATCGCGACGTAAGGCGAACTATCTCAACTCTAGGTAACCACAACGTAGAATTTTCTACATCGCCGTTGTAGTGCCAACAGCTTATACTTTACGCAACTATATGCGGAATTTTCTACATCGCATATTGTAATGCAATTTACTCATCACTTGCAATTAGATAGGGAATTTTCTACATCGTATCACATTGCTATCAACCTTGATAATTACGAGCGGAATTTTCTACCGAGTGGAATTTTCTACCTCGCCACATAGTGCCAAGATGCTAATATTACAACATGCACATGGGTCTTAATTCAACTTTACTTTGCTTTACTTTTAAACCTTTTTGCAACTTACTTTGGCTTTCGAATCTCATTTCTAGATTCTAGGCATAACTCATTTCTCAACATAAAACTTATGATTTTGGAAAACCATTTTGCAAAACTCTTTGAAAGAATATATTTTATCATTGCCATATAAACGGAAATCAACTAAATGTAAGTGAAGTGAAGGACACTTACCTCGATCCCAACGCTCTCAATGCCTCAACGAGCCTCTCGCGTCTCGTCCGCGTGCTCGTCACCTACACATCATAGTCTCGTTATAACTTACTCACTTTCATAGCTAAAACTAATAAAAATAGAGTTTCCAATACATTGAAAACTCACTACACCACACTTTCCCAACTCGATTTTTGACTCGACCGAGGCTCTCAAAATTTGGTTTCTTTGTAAAAGTCTTACTTCTAGACCCCTAGAATCATCCCTATATGTTTCGTTTGGTCTCTAGAAGCTTAAAACAAAAAGTCAACTTTTTTAACTATACGGTTGACCAGGAAAAACAGAATTGAAACCAGCCATGGTTTCACCTCCGTTCCTTTTTCTAGCGTCTCCTTATCATATAACTAAGTCGCCCGTAAAGTTTCGTCGAGAAACTCCATCATTTGCTATGTCAACCTAGGCAAAACGCCCCATTTTGGGCACTTTTCAAAGCGAGTTTTTACATCGGACAAGCGACGATGGTTTTTCTTTCGTATCTAAGGTTCTTTTACCTAATTATGACCGAATATATCTATTTTGGGCATCAACGAATGCATTTGCATTGCTATTACACATCTCGGTTTCCTACGCCCACTATTTTGACTATAACTTCGTCAATTTTTATCGGATCGCTCCCATTCCAATTTCTATAGTTTTATATCATTCCTAGGCATCATTTGAGGTGTAGAACAACCTCAAATAAGCTAGAATAGGTCAGGTCTTACAAGGCCCCCTCTATCACCTCGGGTTTTTCAATTTGCTTTTATGTTGTTCCTTTTAAATCCTATGCTCTTCCCTTTAAATTTCTAACTTCTCTAAAGACTTTTGTGACATTAAATATGCATAATTTAAAGCTTAAAAGAATGGAAATACAATGGGATCACACACCCCTTCATTGGCCATGACATACACACCAAGCACTCATATGTCATTCTTTCAAGTTTTTCATGTTACATTTCCTTCAATCCTTTAACCAACAAGTGATTGATAATGTATTTAGCTTTTTACTCGCTTAATCCACAAGTTAGGGTTTTCTCTACATAATTCCTAACTTGTCATTCAAGTCCTCTAACTTATAATTTAAGTCTCCATATCATATACCTATCACTAAAGCATAAATCTACCTCAAAATCCCACCAACAATTTCACAAGAAATAACTCAATCCATCAACATTTTCATACATCCAACTATCATCAAATTTAAAGAAAGTGATGGTAACTTACTTTGTGCTAGCTTGGGTTTTATCCTCCTAGCTTGGGTTTGCTTGAAAATGAGACCTAAAGCTTCAAAAATGAGTTGTGCAACTTTTGGTCTTCTTCCTTGGTCTCTCTTCCTTTGGCGTCCCACCACTCTCTCTTTTTCAACTCACGGTTTCTGCCACTTATTTGTTGTGTTTTTGCTTTTAAAAATTGCTAAGTGTCACATATATAGGTGTGACTTTTATGGAAATGACATTGATGCCCTCTTTTGCTTTTTATTGCCGTTACTCTCTCTTTTGTCTAACATAACTTTTGTTTCACTTTTGCTTCTTGTTTTTGGCGTGAATGGTGGCTTAATTGTCATGCTTTCTTTATTTTATTTATTTTGCTCACTTACTAGGACTAAAATAGCCCTACTATTCATGACATGGAGACTTGTCCATCTAAGGGTAATTTGGTAACTCATGAAATTGAAATAATTCTTTAATCATTAATGCATGACAACTAATTTATGCATATATGTAATTAATATTAAACTATGGGATTTGTCACTTATCTTGCTTCCTATTGGTTGAGATAAAGTATCTCCACTTTATCATGTGAGCTCACCTCACATGATTAATGAATAATTCATTCCTAACCGTCTTGTATTCGTACCGTGGTCAGCCAAACGACATCCGACTTGCGATACGAAATTATAATAAACTTCAAATAACACTAAGGGAAACCTATGATTCGACCGTAACTCAATTTGAAGATTTTTAATACTATAAAACAATAAGTCTGGATGAGGGCTTACATAGATTGAAAGAGTGTAGCTAGCAAGAAGAAGGTCTGACTGTGAACTGGTGTGAGAGTACAGTCGTGAGCCAAGTAGAGAGAGAGGGATCTGTTTGTGAGGACAACAGCCAATAAAAGAAGCTTGAGAACTGAACCAAGAGAAGATAGCTGCAGTTCGGTCTGGAGAGGAAGACAACAGGTATTTGAGAGCTGTTTTAATTGAAAAACAACACATGCATACAAGTGAGGAAGAAGGATTCTTGTTGCCATGAGTCAAGCTTCAAAGTGCAGTTTTTGCTCGTTCATGAAGGGAGGAAGAAGGTTGCTTGTTGCCATGAGTTTCTGGTGAGCGTCAATCTGTTGTCAAAGAAGTTTAGAAGCTGTTTTTGAAGAAAATCAACACATGCAAAAGTGAGTTGCTACCTTATAAATCCTCCTAAACTATTTTTGAGAGATATTAAGCATGCATGTCATTGTTTGGATTGAAGGGCTCAATCAAAGAGGATTTAGTGGTTAGCAGCTGCATGTGGAATTGTGGGTTGTTATGGTGTAATTTTTGAGTTAAAAAGTGGGAGGTAAGTTGTGTTTTTCAAGCGTTATTTAGTTGGAAATATTTTGATTGTAATTTGGATGAAATTTGATGATGTTATGATTGGGTTTTAAGATTTAGAACCTCGTTAGTGTAGAGATTCGTGCGAATGTGTTTCGTTATGATTGCGGATGAATTTCGATGTTGAGATTGTTGTGTAAAATTCGATGTAGGGGCTATTATGTTGTGTTTTTAGATTCGAGTTTGTTCTCGTGAAAAATGATGCATAATGATGTATTTTAAAGTATCGAATAGTTGTTCGATTATCGAAAAATTGTTTCCGAGTGATTCGGATAAGTTTTTCACGAATACGAATGTATTTAGTGTGCGATTTTCGTTGTCGAATGTGAAATTGTAATTGAGGTTATCAAGCTGCCTTGGTGTGTTATTAAGCTCACTAAAATGATAAATGTTGACGTTAGGATAGTTTGAAATATATTAAAGTTAATCGGATAGTTTTCGTTACGTGCGATTATATTAGATCGTTGATTTTCGGAGTTGAAACGAAAATTGAATTAAAGTGTAGTATGCTGCCATGATTTTCGTGATTGTGTTTTAAAGTGTTTGAATATTTGTTTTCCATGATTTGAGTGAAGTTACAAGTTGTATTGACGTTAAGTTTGATTGGAAACAAAATAATCGCGTAAAGCGTTAAAAAATGATAATTCGCGATAAATTGTTGAAATCGCGCAAAGTTCACATTATTCGTTAGATTTGAATATTCTTTTTGTTGAGTCCATTGGAGTGTGATTTCGATGATATTGATTGAGAATGAACAACGTTATTGTCGATTTCGGAATAGTTGAAAAGCTAGTGAAATCGTAAAGTTTCGATTAGATTATGTTGCAATAATGATTTTGTTTCGAAATAGTTTCCGTGTGTAAATATTAGTGTTTCCATGTTGTAATTGTGTGAGGATAATCGCTTGAAATGTCGTGATTCGAAATCCCCGTGTGATTTAAGTTTAGTATTTATGCAAGCCTCGTTGTTAACGAAAACTCGATCGAAACCAATTGTAGGTGAACCGACGAGCGGACGAGAGCTATAACAGGAGTGGTTGATAAGTTATTGGAAGCAAGTTATGAGTGTGAATTTTCATAAAGCTTTCGTAAATTCTATTATATGAATATTTATTAATGCGATACCATTTTAGTTTATGATTATTATGTTATTCGAGCAAAATTTTAGAATATTATCGCTTTCCTTATAATGCATGTATAGTTGTAAATATATATCATGAATGTATTTAGTTTTGAAGTAAAGAAAATAGAAAGTGTAAATGAAATACATGCATAGAGATACATAAGAAAGTTATTTCGAATGATTTAAGTTTTTGCTCTAGAAAGAAAGCTTTTCGGTTTTAAACCATAAACTAGAAAACGAAATACTTATGAGATATTTTTAAAAGTGATTAATATGCTTGAATGCTAAGTAAATAAAATTTAAGCATAAATTTTAAGTGTATTAAAAGATTTTCATATGTCTTTAGTTTATCTTAACCTCTAGCATAACCCGGTCGAGGTACCCTATGCGAGTATGGCAAGAGACGGGGGGAATCGTAATCCCAAGTTCCTGTACGGCTTAATATTCGGAGAAAATTGTAATCCCAAGTTTCCGTATTTCCTGATGTTGGGGGGAAACGTAATCCCAAGTTCTCACATTTCCTGATGTTGGGGGAAATCGTAATCCCAAGTTCCCGTATCTGAGCACACGTAAATAGAAAATTTCTAGTATTTCATGTCATGTAGATATTTAGTTTAAGAGAATATGTTTTCCCTGAGTTAGCTTTTAAGTTAGTTAAAGAAATGAAATACGTCAATAGACGTAAGTTTAGAAAAATAAGAAAATTCATTTACGAAAAGTTTACTAAAAGAATCTTTCGCTTAAATGAACTTTATTGTTTTCAAAATAATAATAAAAGCATAATTTATTATAAAGCAGACACTTACTGAGTTATTCTCACCACTATTTTCCATGTTTTATAAAAATCCTCCCCAGGTGCAGAAACGAGCAAAGTAGTGGAAGCATATTCGTCGGACGTACAGATGAGCTAGAGACGTGACACTACTGCACTAGTTTTCAGTCGAGTTATCATGTATTACATTTATTTTTGTTTTCAGACTTATCTCATGTTGTAAATATTCTTTTGGATAACTGATTTTATGATAAGTTACATGCAATTATGTTTTAAGATTTTTCTCAAGTTTGATTTCCACATGATTTAAGTTGAGAAGTATAATTGCGATGGTTTGTGTAATTGAAAAAGAGTCTGAGGCCCATTAGTTTAAGAAAATATATTGAATGAAATTATACAGGTTTTGTGAAGTTTTTACAGAGTAAAAATCTTAGAAAAATAGCCGTTGTGCTACCGGATTTTCATAAAAATCTATCTTCGTAAAGTTATTTTCAACGAACAAAACTCCTACCCATTTTCAAAACAGAAAGAGTTTCAAGCATTTTCAGATAAGAAAGAGGCATAGCTCAATGGGAACTTTCTAGCCGGAGCAGATCTCGACTAGAAAGCCACTGTAGGGTGCCGAGCAGGTCGTCTAGCTGGTATAGTTAGAGAGGGACTTGTCAGCCCGAATGTGTAATCGAATTCTAGTAAAATTTTCAGATATGAAATTGAGTCATAAAAATAATTACCAGACGGACCGAAAATGATTTTGAATATGAAATTGGAATAAGAGAATGCATGCCTAACAAATGGTAAAGAAAACTTGCATGTGTGACAATGCACATTCTAGCTGATTTCTTTGCTATAATACACTTAAAAAATTCTCTATTGATTCCTTTGCTTCCTGTTTACCTACAATGCAAACTCTAACTTAGAATTCATCGCTTAATCATTTGAAACTAATGTTAATTACCATTATTTACCCAAATTACATTTAAAATACTGTGCACATCATAATCCATATACTTGGCACAAACTTACACTAACATTGTAGCATTCTTTTCTTTCCATTTTTTTACACAAACTTGCTTAGTTTCATGCATAACCTCATGAAAACACATCAAAATACTTGAATTTCCACTAGGACACCAATATGTCATTTTGACCATAGTTGCACACAAAGGCATCCAACATGGTTCTTTGATTTTCTTGGCCACCAAACACGTTAAAATCACACAAATATTCATCTACAACCTTAAACTCAACTCAATTTAAGTTTTCTTGAAAAATTGCACAAACCCTAAAATACTCACCTTGATTACTTGCTTGCCAACTTGCTTTTTTTGAGTTTCCTTTCAACTCCAAACTTGAATTTAAGATGATCTAGTTCTAAACATGCTAAAAATTTTACATAAACACATCAAGTTGTTATACTTCCGAGAAACCATCAAAACATCATAAAAATCAACTTACTTACCCTTTTTTATTCACTTTCTTTGCTTCAAGTTTTGTCCTAATATCAATCTAGTGAAGATCAATTGAGTTTTTCATGCAAAAGTGGTCAAACTTGTCTTACCTTTCTTCTCCCTCCTTTGGCCAAATTCTTCCTCTCCTCTCTCTCAATTTTTTTTTTTCAATTTTTCTACCCATTCTATGCACAATTCATTTTGTATAGGCCTCCCCTTAATTGATCAAAATGCCCTTGAACTATTTTCAAAGTGTTAATCAAGTCTTTAGTTACAAATGGTGGCATATGATTGGTCCATGATTAATTAATCATTAATATAACTAAATTTTTTTAATTTACAATTACATGATAACCATTATATTATTTATTTTACTTTTTTGTTGTCGCTCTTTCATTGGCCCATTTTAATTCATATGGATTGTGCTTTTTGTCCAATTTCTTTTCATGTAATGCTCACACAATTTCCGTGTATGCTTGAATTTGAAATGTCTATTTTGCCCTTAATGCATTTCATTCACTTTCTTATCTAAGTAAATTTCAAAAATATTCTATGCTCCTCAAATCCTCCAATTAAATATAAAAACTCTCAATTGCATGCTTAAAAACATTTAAATGGGTATAAAATCATTAATACCCATTATTTTTCAAATGGGTATTTTTATCCAATCAACTTCGGATGACATAAAACCTATTTGAATGAACTCATTTCCGATCCATTTCAATTTCTTTAAACTCTAATACTTATTCTAGAACTTTTAATTTACGAGGTCCGCTTTTCAAAATTACTATTCACATCGATACTATTCATCCACAAATATTATTCATCGAAAAATTATTTTTCATAAAAATGAAACTTTGGATTTTACAATTCACTCATTCTTATAAAAAATTTCGTTCTCAAAATTAAAAAAAAAAAAAAAAAAGAATAAACATGCCTGTTTCAAATAGATGGGGATACTAGGCACACATCTATTCCTTAGGTTCCCATGTTACTTCCTCAGACTCATAATTTCTCCACGACACCTTTACTAAGGGGATTACCTTATTGCATAGAACTTGCTCTCTACGGTCAGGTATTTGAACTGGCTTCTCGTCATATGTCAAGTTTTCCTTTAGTTTTATTGGTTGTTCCCTTTGAACATGTGAAGGATCTACCATGTATTTACGAAGCATGGAAACATGAAAAACATCATGGATTTTGGCCAATTCCGATAGCAATTTTAGACGGTATGCCACCTGTTCGATTCTATCAACAATTTCATATGGCCTAATGTATCGCAGACTCAATTTTTCATGTTTTCCAAACCTCAAAAGCCCTTTCCATGGTGATATTCTGAGAAACACTTTATCACCCACTTGAAATTCTAGATCCTTATGTCAATTGTCCGCATAACGTTTCTGCCTGTCATTAGCTATATTTAGCCTATCTCTGATAATTTTAACTTTCTTTGAAGTGATCTAGATAATCTCTCGGCCTATTAACTTTCTGTCACCTACCTCATCCCAACAAACTAGAGTTCTGCATTTTCTTCTATAGAGAGCTTTATAAGGTATCATACAAATACGGGCCTGATAACTATTATTACATGCAAACTCTATCAAAGGTAGGTGTGTATCCCAACTCCCTCTAAACTCTGTCACACAAGCTCTAAGCATGTCCTCCAACGTTTGGATAGTTCGTTCAAATTAACCATCTTTTTGTGGATAAAATGTCATACTGAAATTCAATCTAGTGCCTAGAGTTTTTTGTTGACTTGGCCAAAATCTAAAAGTAAATCTCGGATCCCTGTCTAATACTATAGAGATAGGTGTACCATGTAACCTCACAATTTCACTTACATATAACTGGGTCAGCTTGTCTAGTGAATAATTATTTCTGATTGGTAGAAAATGAGCAGATTTCATTAACCTATCTACGATCACCCATATAGCATCAAGACCACTCTGGCTATGTGGAAGTCTTACCACAAAATCCATGTGACCTTTTCCCATTTCCATTTAGGGATAGGAAGTGGCTGTAACAACTCCGCAGGTTTATGATGTTTAGCTTTTTCTTGTTGACAAGAGTCAGACATTTGGAGACATATTCTACTATATCCCTCTTCATACCTCTCCACCAATAATGCTCATTTAGGATATGATACATTTTAGTACTCCCTAGATGCATAACATAAGTCGAGGAATGAGCTTTGTCTAGGATCTCTTTCTTTAGTTCACCTATATTCGGTACACATAATCTCTTACCCAAAGTCAATGTACCATTATCCTTCAACGAGAAGTCTGTTTATGGGTCGGACCCTATTTTTCTTTTCAACTTAACCAGGTAAGGATCATGAGGCTATAATTCCCTTACTTGATCTACCAAAATAGGGCAAACATGGAACATAGCTAGCAACACCCTTGAATCTATCATCTTTAGTTCCTAATGACCTCAATTCCATCAACAGTGAAGGTATACGGCCTTCAATTGTGCAATTGAACTTGTAGGCTCCCTATTTATGGCATCTACGACTATGTTTGCTTTCCCAGGGTGATACTCAATGGTGTAATCATAATCCTTAATAAACTCTATCCATCTCCTTTGCCTTATATTCAACTCTTTCTGAGTAAACAGGTACTATAGACTCTTGTGGTCGGTTAAAATTCGACAAGGGACTCCATACAGATAATGTCTCCATATTATCAAGGCAAATATTATGGTTGCAAGTTCTAAGTTATGTGTTAGGTAATTCTGTTCATACTTCTTTAATTATGTAGAAGCATATGCAATTACTTTGTCATGTTGCATTAACACACAATCTAGGCTCTGCCTAAAGGCATCACTGTATACTGCGAAACCATTTTTTCCTGATAAAAGTGTGAGCACTGGAGCCGAGGTCAATCTTTTCTTTAATTCATCAAAACTTTACTGACATGTATTTGACCACACGAACTTTTCTTCTTTTCGGGTTTGTTTAGTCAATGAAGCAGCTATCTTAGAAAATCCCTCTATGAATTTTTTATAATAGCCAGCCAAGCCCAAAAAGCTTCTAATTTTGGTCACATTAGTGTGTTGCCTCTAGTTCACTATCGCTTCAATTTTCTGGAGGTTCATAAATATTCCTTCTACGGAGATCATATGTCCCAAAAACACCTCTCTATTTAGCCAAAATTGACATTTAGTGAATTTGACATACAGTTGATGCTCCCTTAAAGTCTGTAAAATAATTCTGAGATATTCTGTATGTTCTTCCTGGCTGCCTAACTACATCAATATATCATCTATAAACACTATCACAAACTCATCAAGGTAGAGCCGAAAAATCCTATTAATCATATCCGTGAAGGTTGTAGGGGCATTAATCACTCCAAAAGGCATAATTAGGAATTCATAATGCTCATATTGTGTCCTAAAGGCAGTTTTGGGAGTATCATTTCTACAAATTTTCAGCTGATGGTAGCCCAACCTCAAGTCAATCTTGGAGAATACTCTAGATCCCTAGAGTTGATCAAACAGATCATCTATACTTGGAAACGGATACTAATTACACATTGTCACCTTATTCAATTATTTTTTGTATTCAATACACAATCTCATGCTTCTATCTTTCTTCTTAACGAATAACACTAGTGCTCCCCAAGGTGATGTACTTGGCGTGACAAAACTTTTGCTCACTAATTCCTCCATCTGCACCTTCAAACTCTTTTAACTCTAAGAAAGCCATTCTGTAGGGTGCTTTAAAGATTGGTTGGGTTCCTGGAATCAATTCTATCTCAAATTCAATCTCCCACTCGAGTGGCAACCTCAGAAGATCCTTCAAGAACATATTAGGAAAGTCCCTGACTACTGGGATATCTTTCAAACCCATTCCGTTATCTCTTACTTCTATTGTATAGGCTAAATACCCCTTATATGACTTTCTAAGCATTTTGTTATCCGTCATTGCAGTCATGATACTAGTAAGAAGCATTTTCCATACTTCAAGAAAAATAATATCAGACTCTCCTACTTTGACAAATCTAACTTTCTTTCGAAAACAGTCTACCGTAGTGTGATGCATTGATAACCAATCCATCCCTAATATTACATCAAAATAACAGATGTCCAGTAAAATCAAATTCATTGGAAATTATCGACCCTCTGTAACTACTTTAATACCTTTGTACACTTTTTCCGCTAAGAAGAAATCTCTGTAAGAATGGATACTATCATGCTACCATCTCAGGGTTTTGGCTCTATACCCACAATTTTAGCAAAGTTCGTAGAAATAAATGAATAGGTATCCCCAGCGTCAATCAATGTATATGCATTATAATCAAATATGGTAATAGTACCGGTTACTACTTGAGGGGTAGTATTTGCTTCCTAATGAGTGTAAGCTCCTATTTTTAAGTAGAAACTCATTGATTAGTTAATGAAGCTTAAGGTATAAATGATGAAATTTATAAATATTAATCTTATAAGTGAGATTGAAATGCTAATAGTCATGGTATAAAGTAGTTGCTCATTATGGTAAGAAAAATCAAAGAAAGGGCATAAGGGTCATTTTGACAAATAAAGAAATTTATGTATGTGTAAGAGTAAATAAAAAGGAACTTTACTACATGGTGGTGAACAATTTTAACGTTAGTAACAATGCCATAGAATAAATGAAAGATGGAGGACTTTTTATTAAAATTTAAAAGAGTGGCATGACTTGTAAATAAGTACCAAAGTTTGAGGGCAAAGTTATAAGTGAATGTCTATATATAAGTGACACTTAGAAAACTTTAGACATGAAACAAGAAGCAATTACCGTGAGGTTGAGAGAGGGTGAGGGGTGTTGGATGGCAAAAACAAAAAGAGAAGAGGAAAGCTTCCGTGCACTTTTTCAAGCTTCAACTCATAACTTTAGAGTGTTTTTAAGCTAAACCAACAACCTTAAGCAAGAAATAAGGTAAGATATTGATAACTCTATTTTTATAGAGTTATTTTATCTTTTTAAATCTGAATTCTTGCTTAGTTCTTGATGTTTTTATTATTATTAAGTACATTATTTCATCATTTTGTATTTTTTATTTTTAGAATAAAATTGGTGAAAATCGCATGTGGACCCCACCAAGTGTTATTATTCGAGACAAGATCATCACTACCAAATGAATGTCATTCGAAGCAGTTCATCGCCTCAAGAATTACTCGAATAAGATATTGCATGAAGAAGTTATCACAGTTTGAAGATCGAGTATTCCAGAACTAAATATTATGTCATGCTGATGTAAGGAATGATGTAATCAAAATTATGATATAAGCAATGATGTAATATTAAAGTTGACTTATATGGGGTAGGTGAATCATGATGTAAGCAATGATGTAATATGAAAGTTGACTTGAATGAGGTAGGTAAACGATGATGCAAGCAATGATGCAAACTGGTGGAAAATTAGGAAAAGATGATGCAAATGATGATGTAATTGAAGGTGAACTTTGCCTATAAATAGCCTTAGAATCACCATTCTAAGCATCTCATCAAATACCAAAACAACAAGTAGTTTAGAAAAAAAGAAAGAGAGCTTGGAGAGGAGGAGCAAACCAAGAGAAGAAATTCTACGACGAAGCTTCAATCCACTAAGTTTTCTTATCTTTTCTTATGTTTAATTTTCTAGTCTTTGTAAATTCTAATATGGAGTAGATTTATTTTTCTAAGGTTATGATGTAGCCTAACTTTGATGTTCCAATCCTTTGTTCAATTTAATTAATGATTTTTTATCTTGGTTGATGCATTTAATACTGTATTTAATGCTTATAAATAACTGATCACTATTTAGTTGAATTGTTAATCATAATGATAGCAGAAGCTGATTTATGTGTTTAGTTCATTGTATTGAATGTTATAAATTACTTACAGGATAGGAATATACCTGCATGATTTGTGTAGTCTATAAAAGATATCCAAAAATCTTAATGAATCCATTAATGTTTTAACTTGCATGGGGACATAGCAGTTAAGCTTTATAGGGTATTTTCCTTAGACCTCGGGAGGGGCTATGTGAATAATTCAGGGAATCTCGACTAACAACTGGATAATTAATTTTTGTTAAAAAGAACAAAGGAGAGGAACATATTAGTTATGGTGAAATCAGAACATTAAAATTTTCATTTATTGAATTAATTCTTATTTATTTATATTTGCATTTAAATTTAGTTTTAGTTTTCACTTCCAATTTCGTCTACAAAATAAAAGTTGAGTTATTTCAATTTTGGGCATTAATTAACAACAATCCTCGTGGGACGATACTTCTCTTATCACTTTATTACTTGTTCGGCTCGTCCACTTGCGATTTTGCACAACAAATATCACCCTTTTTCTCAACTTTGATGGTAGTTAAATAGATGGAAAAGTTTGAGAATGGTGGGTTTATGTTTTGTTGTGTTGTTGATGAAATTATGATAGAGATCAATGATTTTATTCATGAGTAACTAAAAAGAAAGGTTGTTGTGATGAAAGTCATGCACTAAATAAGAATTTAAATGCATATGGTAGAAACCCTAAGTAGAGATTTAAATATGGATTTAACAAAATAAGTTGTAGAGAACTTGTTTGATGAAATGATTGAAAGAAATATAGCATGAAAATTTGAAAAGAATGACATATGAGTGCTTGATGTGTGTCATGGCCAATGAAAGGGTGTATGATCTCATTGCATTTCCATCATTTTTAGCTTTAAATTATGCATATTTGATGTCATGAAAGTCTCTAGAAAAGTTAGAATTTGAAAAGGAAAAATATAGAATTGTAGAAGGAGAAATATAGAGTGAAATGAAAAATCCCGAGCCGAAAAAAGGGTCTGGTAAGACCTGACTTGTTATAATTTATATGGGGTTGTTCTACACCTCAAATGATGCCTAGGAGTCATAGAAAAGCATAGGTTTTGGAACGGATCGATTCCGATAAAAATTGCGCAAGTTATGCTCAAAATAGTGCCGTTAGAGAGTCGATAAATGAAATAACTATGTCAAGGCAATTTTTATTGTATGGAATGAATTTAGTTGATCATAATTAGGTAAAAGGAGCTTAGATACAAAAAAAAAAAAACCATCGTCGCTCATTCAATACGAAAAGTGGATTGAAAAGTGCCAAAAATAAGACGTTTTTCCTAGATTTGACATAGCAAACTATAGAATTTTTCGACGAAATTTTACAGGTGACTTAATTAGGCGATAAGGAGATGCTAGAAAAAGAAATAGACACGAAATAATGGCTGGTTTTAACACTGTTTTTTTTTGGGTCAAACGAGTTAATTAAAAAGTTGACTTTTGTTTTAAGCCTTCGGAAACCAAACGAACCATATGAGGATGATCCTAAGGGTCTAAAAGTAAAACTTTTATAAAGAAATCGGAATTAGAGAGTTTCGGTTAAGTTAAAATTGAGTCGGGCAAATTATAGCGTAACGGGTTTTCAATAGGTTGACTTATATTGAAAACTCTATTGTTACGTTTTAAGTTATGTATTTGAGTAAATGAGAAATTAATGTGTAGGTGATGAGCAGGCGAGTGAGGCATGAGAGGCTCGTTGAGACGATCGAGTTGATATTACGCGGATTGAGGTAAGTGTACTTCGCTTAAGTTATTTTGATTTCAATTTGTATTGTAAATTGTTAGTATTCAATAACCTTCTAAAATGGGTTTCCAAATATAAGTTGGATTTTAAATAAACATCATTATCTCGAATCAAGAAATGAAATTCGAAGGCAAAAGTTGTTTTTAAAAAGTTTGCGGCAAAGTTTGAATTAAGAACCATGTGTATACCGTAGAATCAGAATATTTGGCACTGTGTGGCGACATAGAAAATTCTGCTTGTAGTTTGTCAAGATTTATAGTTACTTGCAATAGGGTACGATGTAGAAAATTTCGTACCTAGTTGTAAGTGATAGTGAGAAATTGCACTACAATATGCGATGTAGAAAATTTGGCATGTAGTTGCATAGAGAATAGTTTATTAGCACTACAATCGCGATGTAGAGAATTCTGCGTTGTGGTTGTCTAGAGTGAGATTATTTCACTCTACGTCGCGATGTAGTAAATTCCGCACGTAGTGGTCGAGATATCATAATGGCCTCATGTTGGCGTCAGTTGAAAATCGTCACGTGATGTTTAAAGTACACTAGATATACACATGATCTTTTTAGAAGAAATGGTATTGAAAACTAAAAATTTTATGTATCGATATAATTACAACATTTTAAGGACCGTTATTTTGTATTATAAATATGTGATGAACTAATCTTTAATTTTGTTCTGTAGCTTCCTCATTTCATCAGGTGTTGTATAGGTGGTTTGTGGCGAAAAGGTCGACGTCTTACTTATAGGTGGGGCACTAATAAACGAACCATAGGAATGCTCAATATATGTTAACACGATTGTATATAGTTTAACAAGATAATTGTGTGTTGATATATGAACACTTAATGGATTGTAAACCCATATTTTGATATGTATATATAGTTGTACATTCACACTTGAGATACATATATCACATGACGCACATGATATATATATGTTTTGATGAATGTGATTTGCACGCGAAAAAGATATGAATGATATGAGAAAATGTATATTTGTGGTTATAAGAAGTTGGGAGGTGATGTGATATAGTCGAAGTGTATTTTCTTCACAGGTTGAATTTGGAAACATTCAAAATACAATCGTTATGCTATCAAAATTTTTATTAAAACTATTTTCAAAGAAATGTGAAAAATTTACACCAAGCCCAACTATTTTAAAGAAAATTAAGGTTTTTAAGTTCAAACGCATAAACCGGCTAAGAAAGTTAGGGGTTCGCTTCCTGAATTTCTTCAATCCTACGAGTAAGGTTCAGAAAGTCCGTTGAAGTGCCCTGCAAAACCCTCCAGACAAGAGCCTAGAAAAGGTCTGGTTTGAGTCCTGTCACTGAGTCACCGCAAACACTCGGGTCTGAGTACGGGGTCTACCTAACTGACCTCTGAATGGTAAACCCGTATCCGTTGCTCTACTAGGCTGGTTGAAATTAGTAGCCTCTCTAACTTGGGAACCCTTCCGGTCTTGTCCTCGACTTCCACTAGTGTGTCTTGGGGTTGCAGTTCTGATCTGTGGCTTATTTGTTAAAGCTAGGTTCCGGCAATCTTTCATGAATTGATCCTTCTGCCCACATCTGTAACATCTGGTACTACCCTTAAAACACTTGTCCGGATGAGTAGTTCCACATTTTTTGCACATTGGCCAGCTTTTCTTGCTCTCTTTAGTGCTATTCGACCTTACTAATTACTTCACAAAACTTTGACTTGATTGTGGCCTATGACTCAGCTTTTGGTTTTCTAACTAAGTTAACTTCTCTCCACTTCTAGTTGACTTGCCAGGTCTTCCTCGAAAGCTACCTGACCAACCATGTGATATCCCTTTCCGAATCCAGTACTGTAAATGAGTTTTATAAGCATTATAAATGTATTATCTAATATGCCCTCATTGATGAGATAATAGAATTTTTTAAATTTTTGGATGAATAACCGAATTTTAGTAGAATTTCCAAAAGGATCGGAAATAAATTTGAATCCGAAAAACGAAATGATAATTTATTAAAGTATCTGATGAAATTGTGACAAAGGAATTTCCATGAATGGGCATGATTAAACAAATTAACTAGAGGTTATGAAAGGGCACTTTTAGAATTGAATAATTTTGAATGCAAAGAATGTAGAGAAATTGGAGGCAAAATGGACAAATAAATCAATGGCAAAATGGTTAATAAAGTGAATGGCATGAATTGTAAATAAATGATGAAGTTGAAAGACAATTAATAAGGTCAATGAAAGCTATATAAAGTGAAGAAGCAACTAAAAGAAGTAAGAAGAAGCTATGGGCAAAAAAGAAGAAAAAAAGAAACTGCAGGGGAGTATTCGGTCTGCAGAGGAAAAAGCATAGCAACAGTTGATCTGGGTCCAGTTCACACCAATTTTAAGTGGTTTTCAAGCCAATAAAAAGTGGAGAATAAGTCTAGGAGTGTTATCCAACAAGGGTAAGTGATTTTCAAGTGAAAAAGTTCAAGTTTTCATGGTGTTATTGTGTGAAAATTTTGATTCAAAGCTATCAACTTACTGTTAGTGTTGTTAATAGAATTTTCATGCATGAGTTTAGAGTTTTGAAGCTTGAATCTTGTGGGGAAGCAAAGCAAATGATCCTAGGCAGCTTTGGTAAGCATACAATTAAGTTAATTTTATGATTTAAAGTATAATTGGCATGGTTTGTGAAGGTGAACTGCTGTCATGAAAAATTTGTGTGATATGAATTGACTTTTAAGTTGAAACTTGAAGAAACCATGATGTTATGTTTAGTTGTAGCTTACTGTCAAAGGAGGAAATGCATGATTAAAATGTGTTTGAATTGTTTTAGTGAAACTCATGCATGAAATGAGTTAGAATGTCAAATTCGATTGCTGAAATTAAAACTAGAAATTGATGGATGAAAATGCTTGTATTCAGCCATAAGACATAAGATGTGATGGATGATTGGTTTTAATTGTTTGGCATGATTTATAGGTTGTTTTGATGATGAAATTGGTATGAAATTGAAAAGAAAAGGATTAGGTGATAAAGGGTATAGTTCTCGACCAAAGCTAACATTGTTGTCCAAGCATATTATTTCATGAGTTTAGTTTTGATTTACATCATAATATATGTATTTGAATGAAATTATGATGAGAAAAATTGGTTTGAATTGATAATGTGAGTGATGGCACACATTCGGCCACGATTGTCCAAATTGGGGCTAATTGTTTTGCCATGAAATATGATGAATTTGTAGTGTAAATTTAAGTGTGAAGATTGAGGA
Source organism: Dimocarpus longan (assembly GCA_022984855.1). Classification (NCBI taxonomy): domain Eukaryota; kingdom Viridiplantae; phylum Streptophyta; class Magnoliopsida; order Sapindales; family Sapindaceae; genus Dimocarpus; species Dimocarpus longan. The sequence goes on along the minus strand of CM041015.1, from coordinate 9,697,777 downwards.
AATGTTGGAGTTTTGATGCATGAAATATTTGGCCAAGGCAATCCCTTAATACTTCATTTTGAGTTTAAGTTGTTTGAATGATTTTCATGCATGATTATATGATAAAATGTTGAGAATTGGTGCATAAATGAGAAGTGAAAACTTGATGTAATAAACTACCATGTTTCGGCTTTAGTGTATTTATTGTGATGGAAAGTTGTTTTTGAATAATTTGGATAATTTCATGAGTTATATGGATGATAGGATTGACTTAAAATTGAAAGAAAAATTATTAAAATGTTAAATGGTCACTTTGCAGCCAAACTTTCTATAATTACAAAAGTTTAATGTTTTATAGAAATGTTTGTAAATGAATGAATTTAGTTGTACAGTTGCCTAAATATAGAATACAAAAACATGTAGGTGATGAAAAACGAAGGAAAGTCTAAATTGCTCGCTAGAGTGAGGCGAGTTAAAGGAATAAGTGAGTTGTCATTTCAAAATGTCATGAAATGATTCTATTTCTATCCATTGATGTTACATTTTATGCTTAAAGATTATTCGTTGAAATATTTAGAAATAATTTTAAAGTGAATAAAGTTATTGAAACCTCCTGAATGAATTATTAAAGTTTTAAAAAAATGTGAAATGTGATATTTGTAAAGAAGTTGAAATAGAAATGTTTTATAAACTTATGGTATGCCTGATAGGTATTCTAGAACATGATAAAATTAAAGATAGATCAGCAGACAATACCTGCTACCCAAATCCTTGAGGACTAAGGTCCAAGAAAGGACCAAGAGAAGGGGTAGCCGAGTGGTTGCATCTGAATCCATAAGGGTCGAGGCCGAAGCCGAGGCCCAAGAGTAGGGATGAACTGACCCGTTATATAAAAAAGTTGTCTCGCCTAGCGACACATAAAGTAATCTGGTCAGAGTACCCAAATCCGTGCATGACAGTGTCAGGAGTGTCTGTCGGTAACAGCGGGAGGGACTGAGTCATTTAGTCCAGTTAGTTTGTTGTACATACATGAATTAGGGTATATTATAGCTAGCACCTTACCGGACAGGAGGTCGAAGTGAAGGTAGCTTCCGTGGAGGCTTAATGATGATACATTCTGCTTGTACCTAGGGTATCATATTACATAGATTAATAGTGGTTAGCCTATCTTTATATAGGGATTTTTTGAAAGTTCTATTGCCGCCATTATTTACGTTTTACAGCAAAGAATTTAAAAGTATTTCAAAATAGTTTTCTAAAATCAGAATTATAAAGTATGATTTATAATTGTAAGGAAAGTTTATTAAAGTATTTAAACTCAAATTTTTATTTTTAGGAAAACCAATTTTATTTCTGTTGTATGTATTTTTGGACTACCTCAAATGGGCTGGTAAAAGTTCAAAAGCCCATTAAAATCGTTCCAACAGATAAGGGTCCAAGTTACTGGTCCAAAGAAACGGGCATAACTTTGCGCTCGGTTATTAGATTGCCTATAATATTTTCGGAAAGGGATTTTCGTGCTCCATAACGTGGCAACCCAAATTACTCGGTTGATGTCGTTGACATCTTAAAAGTTATTGTTTAATGCATGTGTTCTTGAGGTTTACGTTTGCAATCCTGTTATTCTTTCATTCTGCGTCAAAAAGTACTGAACGAACAGTGCATGAATAAGCATACAGACGGGCTGATGAGCGAGCAGCCGTATGAGCAGGTCGCGTGACTGTACACAACATCCTGCTCATGTCAACGAGCAGGGTCGACACGACAAGATGATTAGCAAGCAGATAAACGAGCAGTTTATTGTTACACTCTCCAATTCAGACACGACCAGCTCACAGATGTCTTCAGTCCAGCCCACTGATCAGGTAGCTCATTACTTGAACAAGTCTTCTCAGAATACGGCTCCAGCGACTAGATCTTCCCAGCAAACTCAGCTCGCCCATCAGATCGCCCAGAGCTATTCGCCCCAACTGCTCGCAAATAGCGTGGCATGCACGTCAAATCCTTCCCAGAATGGTAGTAGCGCAGATTATGGAACGCATAACTACCAAGTCAACGGATCATATCAAATCCCGGATATTAAGGGTGTTAGTTGTGGAAAATAAATCAACATTAAATGCTTTCCTATTTGAGTTGTACTAAAACTGAAGCACCACCCTCTTTCTATAAATAGCAACAAAATCAATGTAATGGGGGATGAGTTTTTTCTGGTCTCTCTCTCTTTCTGTAACCACAAAAAATTCATAGTAACAGTGATTGCCTCTCCACCATCAAAGCCGGCACCGTGGATGTAGGCCATTCTTAGGCCAAACCATGTAAATCTCGTGTGTTTTTCTTCTTCCTCTCTGCCTCTCTTTTTGTTTGTTTGTATTTTTCACAGATCTACAGTCTGGACTTCACGAACTAGCAGTTGACTATTATTTCACATCAACAATTTTGCATAATATTAAAATGTTTATAAATGCATTTTAAAGAATTTTAGGGAGGTTTAATTTTAGAAAGTAAAAACATGATAGATTTTATGACACTCACTGAGCTCGTTTAACTCACCCATATTTCATGTCTTATAAACAAAACCTCCCCAAGGACAGGTACAGGGACTGGTGCATTCATAGCAGGAACTTCGACACAGGATTAGACAGGTTAAGTCGTGTGTGCTGTTATGTTTATGCATATAAATGTTATGGATATTTTTTTAAAAGAATTGAATGCTTGTAAAGTTATATATATATTTGTTCATTTGTATATATATTTTGGAAAATGTATAAATGTGTATATATATGCATGACATATAATTAATTTTGAAATTGTCTTTGAATTTAAATATATGTTGGTGGTTGCTTGTGGCTTTGAAATAAGAAGGACCTGAGGTTTAGAAGTTGAGAAAATTTTTTATTTTAGAATTTTAAAACTTTTCTGTGATTTGTTACAGTGTGGCATATTTAAAAAAACAGATATAATGCCAAAATTTTTATTAAATCTATTATATAAATGTATGAAAAAAACAATTTCCCCACTTTTCGCTAGTAAAGAGAATTTTAAAAAGATTTACAGTAAAGTAAATTCACGAAAACTTTTCAGCCGAATCAAATATCTATTAGAGGGCTACCATGGGATTACCGACGGGTTGCCGATAGTATGAAAATAGAGGTATAGGATCGAGGCCCATCAAACCGTGTTTCTGAGTTGGTTTTCTTGACTTGGGTATTGCTTCTACTCCTTTCTACCTTAATTGTCGCTTCCACCAACTCACCAAACTGGGTGTGGGCTGTTGATGCCATGTAGGCCTTGATTTTGGGATTTAGGCCTATCACAAACTTTTTGGCCTTTTGTTCCTCATCGTCTGTAATAAATGGAATAACCCTGGCCAATTCTGAAAATTTCTTTTAATATTCGGTCACAAAGAGTGTACCCTGCTCCAACTTGAAGAATTTCTCTATCTTGGCATCCTTATAACTTTTCAGGTAGAACTTGTCCATAAATTCTCTCTTGAATAATGCCCAAGATACTCCTTTAGAGTTTCGTCTTTGTAATTCTTTCCACTAATTTTTGGCCCTATCCTTTAGCAAAAAGGCGAAGAATATCACAATCTGATCGTCAGAGCACCCTATGACCTAGAAAATTTCCTCATTGGTTTCCAGCCAAGATAAGGTGCGTTTTAGATCACCAGTACCATCATAAAGCTTAGCACCCAATTTACATGCACGTTCAATTGAACCCCTCTGTCTTCTATGGATGACAGAGTGCCGCTACCAAAATATGAACCATCTGTTCTACTTTGGCATTTCCAACTCTTGGCTCTATAGGCTATGAGGGTCCTGCGTGTGGGACCCCCCCTCATGGCCTCGGCCACCTCGGGGATACGGGCCTCGCCTCGCAGCCTCGGCGGCCCACTCCAATCAGGTATTGTCCCGGGCCCAGGGATTTGTTGACCTCGATCACGCCTCCCCAGCCTCTCGAACCCACCACCTGGCCATTGGTTAAATGGATTCTTAGAGCAAGACTGGTACCAATTGAGCCACCAGCTAGGGAGGCGTGACCGAGGTCAACAAATCCCTGGGCCCGGGACAATACCTGATTGGAGTGGGCCGCCGAGGCTGAGAGGCGAGGCCCCTACCCCCGAGGTGGCCGAGGCCATGAGGGGGGGTCCCACAATAAAAAGGCACCTTTTTATTGTGGGGTCCGGGATTTGCCTATACTGGGGTCCCCTTGGGCTGGCCCAGGTTTGCCCCGCGAGCCCACTCACTAGGTACTGTCCCTGGTCAGGGGATTTGCTTCGCCTCCCCCAGCTGCCACTCGAACCTCTGACCCTCAAGGATATGAGTGTTTAACTTGCAAGCTGGGTACCAATTGAGCTAGTAATACCCTAACCTTTAATTTTGGGTAAATAGTGAATTTTCGTGTGAATAGTGACTTTCGATGAATAGTATTCCGATGAATAGTAATTTTCAAAAATTTTACTTTGGGATTCAAAAACCCTGGAATGAATAATGTAGTCCATAGAAACTGAAACAGATTAAAAATGAGTTCATTTGAATAGATTTCGAATGATCAGAACGAAAATTATTAAAAACGTCATTTTTGAGTTATTAAAAATAATAATGATCCGAAGACCGTTTGAATTTTTTTTCGAAGCTTAAGATTGATTAGTTAGATACCCAATTAGAGTACCCCATGGTTAATTTGATGATTAGATGACCATAGAATATTTTTGGAATTTTATTAACTTGGAACTTGGAATTAAATTATAAAGATGATTTGAGTAAATTATAATTTTAATGTATATGGATTTGATGTGAGTAAATGGGAGTAATGAAATCCTAGAAGAAACATAAATCCATGTGAAAGTTTATTAGCCAATAAGAGTTTGCCAAGAAAAAGTGGAAAATTATGGAAGTTAACTAAGGTTAATTGGAATTTAACTTTAGTTAAAGTTAACCAATGGGTGTTATGTAATTAAGCAATATTTGAGGCACTTTTTAACAAGTTTTGGAGGGCCTATATAAAGACACTCTCAGCTGGAAATTGAGGCAGAAACCTTCACTCATTCAGCTCACCAAATCGTGAGAAACAAAAGCTGAAACGTGAGAGAGAGTTGATGCAGAGAGCTATCTGCGCAGATTTCAGAGAATCGGGATATCTCCTTCATCCACCGTTGGATCGAGCTGAAATTTGTGGGTTATGTTAATCACACATGGTTCTTAGTTATGTACGGTTTGATTTTCAATTAAATGTGTATAGGGTGAGTTATGGCTTTCGTAACAGGGCTGGCCGGATAACAGGGCACAACCAGGACAGTCTTGTTTATTTCACCATATCTCCTTTGTTAACCATTGGATCAGCTTCAAATTTGGTCTGGAGGTTCCTTAGACATTGTTTATCAATCTGAACGGTGGGATGCTTGAGAAAATGTTTCTGTAGAGAGAAAGAAATCCGTGACCAGTACCTTTAGGTTTGTGGTATTATTTTTTTTATTTTGTTTAAAGTTTAAATTGTTTGATTTATAATTTGGGTTAAAGTTGGAGATGTTTTAAGTGGCTAGTGAAAATGTTTTTTTTTAGAGGATTAAATTGAATCTAAATGAAGTGAATTAAGGTAGTAGCTATGCCTTGGAATGATTAAAATGAGTATGGTAATTTAAGATAAAGAGATGTTGTGTAGCATGGAGGAAAATTCAAGTTTTAGGGGCTGAGATGAGGGCTGATCCATATATCGTTTATTTGAGTTATGTTAAGATATAAAAATGTGCTTAGATACCAAATTTAAATGTTGGAATTGGAAGGAAATGTGTAGGAAAGAAATTGTTAAGTTTCAAGTTATTATAGAGTAAATAATGAGAGAATTATGTTTTGTTAAATGCTATATTTTTATGTTATCAATTATGTGATGATTAGGTTGTAAATGAGCCATTTAAGTAAAAGAATGATGAAGAATTAGTATGAAAGCTCTCCTAGCAATATTTTGTTAGATGAAGAGCAATTGTGTTTAGGTAAATAATGTGTTTGAGAGAATAACCAAGTAAATCTCATGAAACAATGTGTAGTGTGTGTGCATGTCAGGACCTATGAAGGGGCATGTGACCCCATTGTGTTTTGAAGGTATTCATGACGTATTTAGGGTCATAAAAGCATGCATAAATGAGTAGGAATCAGCAAAATTGACATGGATACACATAGGTACAAGAATAGCCTAAATCTAGTAGAGGTTAAAATAATGCATAGAAGCATGTTGACAATCCCGAGCTCATAAAAGGGTCTGGTAAGACCTGACCTATTCTAGCTCATTTGAGGTTGTTCTACACCTCAAATGATGCCTAGGAATGATAGAAAACCATGGAAATTGGAATGGGATCGATCCGATAAAAATTGACGAAGTTATAGCTAAAATAGTGGGCGTAGGAAACCGAGATGTGTAATAGGGATGCAAATGCATTCGTTGATGCCCAAAATAGATGTATTCGGTCATAATTAGATAAAAGAACCTTAGATACGAAAGAAAAACCATCGTCGCTTGTCCGATGTAAAAACTCGCTTTGAAAAGTGCCCAAAATTGGGCGTTTTGCCTAGATTGACATAGCAAACGATGGAGTTTCTAGACGAAACTTTACGGGCGACTTAGTTATGTGATAAGGAGACGCTAGAAAAAAGAACGGAGGTGAAACCATGGTTGGTTTCAATTCTGTTTTTCGTGGTCAACCGTATAGTTAAAAAGTTGACTTTTTGTTTTAAGCTTCCGGAGACCAAACAAAACATATGGGGATGATCCTAAGGGTCTAGAAGTAAGATTTTTACAAAGAAACCAAATTTTGAGAGCCTCGGTCGAGTCAAAAATCGAGTTAGGAAAGTGTGGTGTAGTGAGTTTTCAATGTATTGGAAACTCTATTTTTATTAGTTTTAGCTATGAAAGTAAGTTATAACGAGACTATGATGTGTAGGTGACGAGCACGCGGACGAGACGCGAGAGGCTCGTTGAGGCATTGAGAGCGTTGGGATCGAGGTAAGTGTTCTTCACTTCACTTACATCTAGTTGATTTGCATTTATATGACAATGATAAAATATATTGTTTCAAAGAGTTTTGCAAAAAAAATGGTTTTCCAAAATCATAAGTTTTATGTTGAGTAATGTGAGTTATGCCTAGAATCTAGAAATAAGATTCGAAGGCGAAAGTAAGTTGCAAAAAGGTTTAAAAGTAAAGCAAAGCAAAGTTGAATTAAGACCCATGTGCATGTTGTGATATTAGCATCTTGGCACTACGCGGCGATGTAGAAAATTCCGCTCGTAGTTGTCAAGATTGATAGCAATGTGATACGATGTAGAAAATTTCGTATCTAATTGCAAGTGATGAGTAAATTGCACTACAATATGCGATGTAGAAAATTCCGCATGTAGTTGCGTAAAGTATAAGCTATTGGCACTACAACAGCGATGTAGAAAATTCCGCGTTGTGGTTACCTAGAGTTGAGAAAGTTCGCCCTACGTCGCGATGTAGCAAATTCCGTGCGTAGTGGCTTTGCACATGATTGTCTTATGAGAAATGGTTTTCAAAAGACAAAGAATCAAATCGATTATTTTCTAAGTAATGTCTATGCGGAGTTATACCTTTATATATATATTGTCTAACCTCTCTTTGTTTTGTGTAGCTTGTATACTTTAGTAGATGTTGGCACGGACGCTTTTGCATCAAAGACATTATTTTGATTAACTTTAGGTGGGGGAAATAATGAGACGAAATATATGGATGTTAATGTATTTTGACATTGTGTACATGTGTATATATTGAATCAAATAATTATGTGTTGACATGAGATACTTGACGGATTATAAATCATATTTTGATATGTATATATAAATGAACCATTACACTTGATATGCACATATTGCACAAGGCACATATTTCATATTTCATATAAGTTGTTATATGTTAATTACATATGTGAATTATGTTTGTAAAAGAATTGCATGTTTGTGAAATGAATGAAAAATGCATGTTTGAGATTGAAAGAAGTTGGACGGTGATCAAAATAGTTCGAAGTGTATTTCTTATACAGGTTGATTTTGGAAATGTAAATTTACAGCCGTTATGCTGTCCGATTTTTATGAAATTAGTTTTCAATCAAACGCGAAAAATTTCCACCAATCCCAACTATTTTAAAAGTAAAGTAAGTTTTAAGTTAAAACGAGTAAATCGGCAAAGTATTTTAAGGGTTTGCTTCTCGGATTTCCTTAATCTGACGAGTCAGGTTCGGGAAGTTCGTTGAAGTGCCCGACGGGATCCTCCAGATAAGAGCTTAGAAAAGGTCTGGTTCGGGTCCTGTCACTGCGTGAGTCTAATTTACAGGAACATTAACAAATTTGTCAACCTGTTCCTCCTCTAGTGCAGATGCCTCAGTAGCTACTTTTTTAGTATATGGGCGGCTTCGACGATGCATGATTCTGTGAAATTTCATCATGAATGAAATCATGTAATGTATTAAATTAATGATAAAAATAACATTAAGAATTCATGTAACTACGAGAGGCCCATGCTAAAAATAAACATCTAAATATTTACAAAACTTTATCTCAAAATTATACAAAATCGAGCTATGAGACCACACCATACACATATAGGGTATACTGGTTGGGTTTGAAACTTTTCTATAAATTTGGGTAAGCCATTGGCCTTTGAAAACTTTCTTCATTCATAATTTAAAATTGATCATTTAGTTCTATAAGCATGAAAGTATAAAAACATATTACTTAAAAATCTTACTAAAACATAAAAACTCAATTTTTCCACACTTTCATGCATAAAATATTTCTTTTTAAATTGATACATAAATGTATTCATAAACTAATATGTTTAATGCAAACTTATTTTCAATTTCAAAGTTACATTGGCAATATTAAAAATGCTTTAGAATATGCTAGAAATGCATTTAGTATTCATAAATATATTTACACTCAGTTGCTTCCAATTTACTAGAATACCCTTAAAAAATTCTCCCTTGATTCCTTTGCTTCCTTTTCACCTACAATGCACGTTCTAACTTAGAATTTATCATTTAATCATTTGAAACTAATGCTAATTACCATTATTCACCCAAATTGCATTTAAAGTACCATGCACATCATAATCCTCATAATTGTCACAAATTTACACTAACATCATAACATTCTTTTCTTTCCATTTTCTTTACACAAACTTGCTTAGTTTCATGTATAACCTCATGAAAACACATAAAAATACTTGAATTTTCACTCGAAGACCAATATGTGATTTTGACTATAGTTGCACACAAAGGCATCGAACATGGTTTTTTCATTTTCATAACCACCAAACACATTAAAATCATACAAATATTCATTTAAAGCCTTAAACTCAACTCAATTTAAGTTTGCTTGAAAAATTACACAAACTCTAGAATATTCACCTTGATTACATGCTTGCTTACTTGCTTCTTTTGAGTTTCATTTCAACTCCAAACTTGAATCTAAGATAATCTACTTCTAAACATGCCAAAAATTTTACATAAACACATTAAGTTATCATGCTTCCATGAAACCATGAAAACATCATAAAAATCAACTTACTTACCACTTTTTCTTCACTTTTTTCGCTCAAGTTTTGCCCTAATACCAATCTAGTGAAGATCAATTGAGTTTTGCATGCAAAAGTGGTCAAACTTGTCTTGCCCTTCTTCCCCCTCCTTTGGCCGAATTCTTCCTCTCATCTCTCTCAATTTTCTTTTTAATTTTTCTACCCATTCTATGCATAATTCACTTTATATAAGCCTCCTTTCAATTAACCAAAATGCCATTAATCTATTTCCAAAATGTCAATCAAGTCCTTAGTCACAAATGGTGGCAAGTGATTGGTCCATGGTTAATTAATAATTAATGTAACTAAATTTTTCTAATTTACAATTACATGACAACCAATAAATTATTTATTTTACTTTTTTGTTGTCGCTCTTTCATTGGCCCACTTTAATTCACATAGATTGTGCTTTTTGTTCAATTTTTTTTCTATGCAATGCTCACACAATTTCCATGTATGCTTGAATTTGAAATATCTATTTTGCCCTTAATGCATTTCATTCACTTTCTTATCAAGTAAATTCCAAAAATATTCTATGCTCCTCAAATCCTCCAACTAACCTATATACTCCAATTAAATATAAAAACTCTCAATTGCATGCTTAAAATGTTTAAATGGGTTTAAAATCATTAATACCCATTATTTTTCGAAAGGGCATTTTTGTCTAATCAATTTCAGATGACTTAAAACCTATTTGAATGAACTCATTTATGATCCGTTTCATTTTTTTTTTTAACTCTAATGCTTATTTTGAAACTTTTAATTTACGAGGTCCGTTTTTCGAAAATCATTATTCATACAGCTACTATTCATCTAGAAATACTATTCATAAAAAACTTATTTTTCATAAAAATGAAACTTTGGATTTTACAGGTAAAAATATTTTTTTACACATTCTGTTAATGTTGACCATCAGTTGATTGACGGTTTGAATATGTTAAAAGAGTTTTGGAAAAGTTAAAAATTAAAAGAGCTATTTTCAAAAAAGCTTTCAAAATTTGATATTGTTTGAAACCTTAGGGATTAAAATGAAGTTTATCCTTTAAAATATTGCGTTTTTGCAGATTAATCTTGATGTAGTTATGTTGTGTAGATCTAGTTCTCTCTTTGGTAAGCCAGAAAGTGCATGATAATTGGTAGGAAAATTTTGTTTTAATAGGTTGTAAAATGTGTAATAGATTACTTGTATATTATTATACTTTTTAGTTTTCGATTGTCAGGTTTTAATGAGTTATTGTTTTAATAGGTTTAAAACATGTAACTGATTACTTGAATTGTTGTTATATAGATATGATATCTTTAATTTGTAAGAAGATTTATTGAATTATCGGGTTGTTTAATATTACGATAATACAAAATCATATGTGATCAACATATTATTATCAGTGGTTGTAACATTTTTATTACAATCACATATTTGGATAATACCATATATTAATTGATCTTCTTCTTCTTTCGTTTCCTCGTGGTCCTTAACTTTCTTTTCCTCTTCTCATTCCTCTTTTTCTTTATACATATATATATATATATATGTATGTATCTGACACATTCTAACATACGCTTAGGGTATTATACACTTGACAAAAAAAAAAACATGTGATTACATTTTAAATGTAAACCCCTATATTCGATTTTATGTTTCCTAGCCTTAGAAACTAAGTTATTGAATAAAAAGGACAAAATGGTCATTTAGTAAAATATATATATATATATATAATATAAATGGATGGCAAGATTGTAAAACTTTAGTTTAGTAAGTTAATAATTCAATTATATGAAAAAAATGAGACAAATGATCATTGATTTTTATTAGTAAATAACATAACTAAGGGCAATTTTGTAAATCCAACAAGTCAATAGAGGATATGGTGGTCATTTAGCAAAAAGGTGGCCATATAATACACCACTTAGTCACTTTTTCATTCAAAATGAAGAAGTAGGCGTGAGAAACAAAAATAGAAGAGAGAGTTGAGAGGGAGAGCATGAGATGGAAGGAAATTAGAGGGGGAGAAGAACAAGTGATATTTTCAACCAATTTTCAAGCTTCCAAGCAATTGTTCTAGTTGATCCCAAGCCAAAACATCAAACCCTAAGCATAGATAAGGTAAGATCTCATCTTCTCCATAGACTTTAATGTGATGAAAATGTGTAAAAGCATGATGTTGGGTTTGTATGATATGATGATGGATTAGTTTGTTTACTTGATGTGTTATTGGTGAGATTTTGATGTAAATCAATGTTATAGTTATAAGTTGTTAAAAAGGGAACTTGAATGATGTAAAAATGGTAGGTTAGGGTTATGGGAGAAACCCTAACTTGTGATTTAAATTGTTAGAAAAGCAAAAGTAGTTGTAGATTAAGTGTTTGATGAAAAACTTATGAGAGATAGTTTTGTAAAAACTTGAAAGTTTTACTCTAGAATGAGTGTGTGGGTGTGTTATGGCTGTGAAGATCAGTGGAAAACCTCTGAGATTAGATGGTTTTGAACCCAAATTTTACCATAAATAAGATTAGGAAGATAAGTAGAAAAGATAGAAGTTCAATGGAAGTGGTTTTGAGCATATTAGAAATCCCAAGCTTAATGAAGGGTCAGTAGAGACCTGACTTGTTTTAGCTTATTTGGGGTAGTTCTACACCTCAAAACATGCCTCAGAAAAATAGAAAACCATAGGAATTGGAACGGAATCATTCCGATAAAAATTGGCGAAGTTATGGCCAAAATAGTGCGCGTAGAAAGTGTCATAGAGTAAAAGTGGAATCCCGAGCTCAAACCATGAGCTAGAGAAAACCTGACCAAGTCTGACATGTATGGGGGTGTTCTACACCTCAAATGATGCCTAGGAATGATATAAAACCATAGAAATTGGAATGGGATCGATCCGATAAAAATTAACGAAGTTATAGCCAAAATAGTGAGCGTAGGAAACCAAGATGTGTAATAGCGATGCAAATGCATTCGTTGATGCCCAAAATACATGTATCAGGTCATAATTAGGTAAAAGAACCTTAGATACAAAAGAAAAATCATCGTTGCTTGTCCGATGAAAAAACTCGTTTCGAAAAGTGCCCAAAATGGGGCGTTTTGCCTAGATTGACATAGCAAACGATGGAGTTTCTCGACGAAACTTTACGGGCGACTTAGTTAGGTGATAAGGAGACACTAGAAAAGGGAACGGAGGTGAAACCATGGCTGGTTTCAATTCTGTTTTTCGTGGTCAATCGTATAGTTAAAAAAATTGACTTTTTGTTTTAAGCTTCCGGAGACCGAACGAAACATATGGGGATGATCTTAGGGGTCTAGAAGTAAGACTTTTACAAAGAAACCAAAGTTTGAGAGCCACAGTCGAGTTGGGAAAGTGTGGTGTAGTGAGTTGCAATGTATTGGAAACTCTATTTTTATTAGTTTTAGCTACGGAAGTGAGTAAATTATAACGAGACTATGATGTGTAGGTGACGAGCACGGGGACGAGACGCGAGAGACTCGTTGAGGCATTGAGAGCATTGGGATCGAGGTAAGTGTCCTTCACTTCACTCACATCTAATTTATTTCCATTTATATGGCAATGATAAAATATATTGTTTCAAAGAGTTTTGCAAAAAGGTTTAAAAGTAAAGCAAAGTAAAGTTGAATTAAGACCCATGTGCATGTGGTAATATTAGCATCTTGGCACTACACGGCGATGTAGAAAATTTCGCTCGTAGTTGTCAAGGTTGATAGAAATGAGATACGATGTAGAAAAATTCCGTATCTAATTGCAAGTTATAAGTAAATTGCACTACAATATGCGACGTAGAAAATTCCGCATGTAGTTGCGTAAAGTATAAGCTATTGACACTACAACGTCGATGTAGAAAATTCCGTGTTGTGGTTACTTAGAGTTGAGAAAGTTCACCCTACATCGCGATGTAGCAAATTTCGTGCGTAGTGGCTTTGCACATGGTTGTCTTTGAGAAATGGTTTTCAAAAGAAAAAAAAAATATTAATTATCAATTATTTTCTAAGTAATGTCTATGCGGAGTTATACCTTTATATATATATTGCCTAACCTCTCTTTGTTTTGTGTAGCTTGTATACTTTAGTAGACGTTGGCACAGACGCTCTTGCATCAAAGACATTATTTTGATTAACTTTAGGTGGGAAAAATAATGAGATGAAATGTATGGATGTAAATGTATTTTGACATTGTGTACATGTGTATATATTGAATCAAATAATTATGTGTTGACACGAGATACTTGACGGATTATGAATCATATTTTGATATGTATATATAAATTAACCATTTCACTTGATATGCACATATTGCACAAGACACATAGTTCATATAAGTATGAGTTGTTATATGTTAATCACATATGTGAATTATGGTTGTAAAAGAATTGCATGTTTGTGAAATGAATGAAAAATGCATGTTTGAGATTGAAAGAAGTTGGACGGTGATCAAAATAGTTCGAAGTGTATTTCTTATGCAGGTTGATTTTGGAAATGTTAAACTTACAGCCGTTATGCTGTCCGATTTTTATAAAATTAGTTTTCAATCAAACGCGAAAAATTCACACCGTTTCAACTATAGTTATAAGAAAATAAAATTTTTTTCTTTTAGCTTACAACGAGTAAACCGGTTAATTTAAAGTAAAGGAGTTCGCTTCCCAGATTTCCCCAATCCGACAAGTCGGGTTCGGGGAGTCCGTTGAAGTGCCCGGCAGGATCCTCCAGACAAGAGCTTAGAAAAGGTCTGGCTCGGGTCCTATCATTAAATGTGTTATTATAATTTATTGTATATGATTATAATAAAAAAATGTAATATATTGATCGTATTTACTGATTATGATCACATTTAGTATTTATAATCACACATGTTTAGTTATTATAATCACATATAATAAATTACAATCATACATTTTAGAATGCAATCACGCATTTTTTTTTTTTTTTGTAAGTATATGCATACCCCAAGTTTACCTGAAGGAACCCCTATATATATATGTATGTATATATATATATATATATAGAGGTTGCGTTGTGTGTACTGGATGTATGCATATACTTAATAAAAAAAATGCATGATTGCATTTTAGAATGTATAATTGTAATTTATTATATATGAATACAATTAAATATATGTGATTACAATAATTAAATGTGATTTCATTAATCATAATCAATAAATGTGATAACATTTACTGATTATAATCATACATGTTTAGTTGTAACCATATATAATAAATTACAATAACACATTCTAGGATGCAATCATGCTTTTTTTTTTTGTCAAGTATATGCATACACTGGGTGCACCTTAGAATGCGCCATATATATATATATATATATATATATATATATATATATACCAATTAAAAACTACCCTCTTAAATAAGAAGAGTCTCAAACATTACACCAAAATTAGATACAATGATATTTATATAGGGAATGTCCAAATAACAATCAAACCAATGTCCAAAATTGGACTCAACAACTCAATGTTACTAGTTCTGAGAAATGAAAGAATTAAAGACTATATGGAATTTGCCCTTGCTATGGTAGAAACGTCTCTCATGTATGGACCAATATATTTTAAATGTTATCCTCGACTTCAGTTTTTCTCTTAAAACAGATAAGCATAAAGAGAAATGCTTGACTTTAGACATACAACTTCATAATTATAAATTCCTGTAAAATTCCTGCCCTTAGGAGATCATTTATTATATAAATTATAGACTATTAAGTTCAGGAATGATTCCTAGTTTTGTTAACCCTAGAATTCCTCATTTCTAGACAATTTGCTATGAATTTTTAGATCAAGTTAATGTTATGGTCCCTTAAACTTTAGAATGGAAGCAAATCAAGGTTCTTGAAGAATGGTTGAAGCTAGTCCAAACACCAGTTACTACTAAACCCCCTAATAGACCTTTAGGATTAGCCAGACAATATTCTAATGGAACTTTAAGAATTTCTTTCTGGCCTAGACATTCTTGTTTCAGTAGACCTAGTAGTTCCAAAACTAGTGAATTTCAAACAGCTAGACAATTCTATCTCAAAGTTACTTTGGAAGTGATAGTATATGTAGCAAACCAATTTCAAATACTTCTAGAATTAGTAGATGAAAGAGCAAATTGCTAAACCAATTCATGAAATAGACACTAGTGACCAAGAGGTGTTTTCTCCTACCCAATCCCAAGTGCAATCAGAACAGTTTAGAGAAATCAATACAATTTCTAAAAAAATGATAAATTTTGATTTTTTTTTCTTAAAGAATACGATTTTAGACTAAATCAAGACAAGAGATTAGATTATGAAAAGAAATATTCAGACAGAAAGAGGAAACAATATAGGAGTAGATGGTTAGAAACAATTCAGATTCTAACAGAAGAAATTCTTTTCTTTATATGGTTTTTAAATAGAAAACAGTATAAGAAGGAATGTCAAGTCATAACCCAAAAAACTCTCGGAAAACATACCACTAAACATGGTGATGAAATAGGTATACATCCACCTAACCAAAGGTTTGAAATGGCCAAATGTGGTAAACCAATATTTTGCGCTCTTTTTACCTATGCTTCTAAACAGTTTTCACCAATAGAACTGGCTATACAAGACTAAAAGGGTATTGTCCTTAGATAGAACAATTTTACTAATGACTATCTTAGTATAGTAGAAGAACAACTAGATAGGATATAATGCAACAACCAAATAGAGACCAACACTATTAAAAGGCATTTAGAAAGGTTAGAAGTAACCTCCACTGTTGGATCTACAAAACCCTCTTTAACCACAAAAAAAAAAAAAAAAAAACAAAGAAAAAGTCTCAGTGCAATCAACAAAAACAACTTCACAACCAATGTTCCCAAAACCTGAAGGAATAGAAAAATGTTTTGATAATGATATTAGTTTTAATGAGCTAATAAGAATTATAGACAAAAAACTATCCTTCCTTCATTCAAGCTCAAGACCTCTGAATAGGATAGGATCAAATATTCAGACTATATATGAAAATATTAGCAAAACCAATTACTTTGACTTTCTAAATGATGAAAAGTAAGCATCCAAAGAAGAATCAGGGCTATTTATACAAGGCATGCATCATCATCCAGCAAGACAACAAACAAAAGCAACAAAATAAGCTAGATTATACTATTAAAGCTTATTACCCCAAACCTACCCTACTAAACTTACAATATAAAGAGATAGTTCCCTATAAGGCATATAAAGGTAATGCTTGCTACCAATGGAATATAGATGGATTATCAGAATATTAGATAATGCAAGTCTTAAGACAAATGTACACAGTAGCACACACTTATGTTAAGCAACAAAACACCTTTGAAAAAGAGGCATGTAGCTCATTAGCTTAGGTTTTGAAGGACTACTGTTAGGATGGTTATAATATACCCTTTTGATTCTAATACCGTATATGTATTATATAAAGTATGCTCTTATTTATAGAGTAATAAAATAATTTAAAGTGCCGGATGTGTAATTGAGTTATAGTAAAATTTTCGGATAGACCGGAGATGATTTCGAATACGAGACTAGGTATGGCGATTAATTAAGGTTTAAAATACAATTAGTGTCTAAAAAATTACTAAAAAGGACATGATTATATTGAATTGTAAAAAACATGTACAAGTGCATTTCAGGAAATTGAAAAGTATGGAAGAATGCATGTGTGTGGCGTGACAAGTGGGAAAGAAAGCATGAAAGAGCGCATAAAAGTGTGACATGTGTCTTGCATGTGAAGTGAGAGTGATGACAAGTGAAGTTAAAGACAAACTAGTTATCATTTAGTTAGCATTTGGTTGAAATTTAGTTAAAATTGAAATAGTTTTTATATTTCAACAAATCACAAGTCTCCAAACCAAACCAATAACAAATTTGTAGATTTAAATAGTTTGAGGGCATTTGTTGGAGCAACTAAAGACTATATAAAGTGAAAATCAAATGGAACAAACAAAAAACCATTTACATGAGAGAAGATGGGGGTTTCAACCAAGAGAGGAAAACCAAGATAGCATGCTGCACTTGATGATTTCGAGGTCTTTTTGAGTGGTTTTCAAGACATGTAAATGGTGTATACAGGTTTAAGAGTGAAGTACATCAATTGTATGTTGATTTCAAGTGGTAAGATTTAAGTTTTCATGACTAGTTTGTGTAAATCTTTAGATTAATAGTTTCTAATGAATTATTTGTGATTTTTATGTATGGATCTAGAGATTTGAGACCTCAAATTTGTAGGAAAACAAGACTTGTGGTTCAAGAGCAATTGGTAAACTTACTAGTAAAGATGAATTTTTTATTTAAATTCATGTTTATGTTATTTAGGACATTGATTGCCTTGCCATGAGATTTGATGTAATTTTAATGTAAATTTAAGTGTAAAACTGGAAGGAATGTTGGTGTTATGTTGGAGGTGATTCACGACCAAGAAGCATTGCAATGGTTCAAATTGAGTTTAACTTGTTTGAATAATTTTCATGTATGTAAGTGTACTAAAATATCAAGTTATGATGTTGAAATGAGAAACAAAAGTATGGTACACCAATTTGCTTCGACTACAGATAACTTTAAAGTGATGGACAATTGTTTTTGGATGTTTTAGATGATTTTATTGGTCATGTGGATGATGAATTTATCATGAAATTGAAAAGAAATCCATTAGATATCCTAGGACACACCTCACGGCCAAACTTTGTTTTATTGCTCAAGTGTGAGTTTTATGAATTTGATTTGGTTTGACACCCATTTTCATGTGTTTGAACATAATTATGATGAGAAAATTGAATGAGTATGATGGTGTAAAAGTGTGGTCAAGGTTTGGCCAATATGAGTTAGGATGATTCAAAAATGTGTTTAATATACTGATGTAAATTTAAGCTTCATTTGAGATGTTTTACATGCCTAGATATTGAGAATTTCGAATAGAAAGTATATACGAATAAGTTTGGTTGTGACGTTGCCCGAAAATAGAATATAAAAATGTGTAGGTTAAGTGGAGGTGAGGGAACCCTTCATTTGATCTTTGTGCATTATAGCCAGTTAGAAAAAATGTGAGTATCCTTTCACAATGTTTTGATATGAGTATATTTCTATTCATAATGATTTTATATGTTAAATTTAAATTCATGCTTAAAAGATTGAAAGTTGATTTTATAGCAAATGAATTCGGTATGAAAACCTCCTGTATGGATTTTGGAAATTTTGCATAAAATATGGATTGTATGATGAAAATTAGCATGTTTAGAAATGAATTTGTAAGCCTGTGGTACGCCTTATAGGTATCTCAGATATTACAAGTTGAGTACCTTAAGCGTGCATGGTAGTGTCGGGGGCATCTATCACTAACAACGGGAGAAAATATGTTGGTCAATTCAGTCTTATGTGTTGCCCTCTGCACGTACAGAGTATATATTATTAGCTAGCTTTATGAGTGATGGTAAATTTTACTATGTAGTAACCGAACAGATGGCCTAAGCGATGGTAAATTCCGCTAGGAGCGATGGTCAATTCCATTTTGCCATATACCTAGGGTACCATATGGTATGGACTATCAGTGGTTGGCTTATTTCACTCAGAAGTTTTTCCAAAAGCTTTATTGCCACCACTGTTTATAATTTACATCAGAAAAATAAAATCATACGGAATTTTACTTTATATATTTCAGATTTGAAAAGCGTTTCAAAATAGTTTTTCAAAATAAAAAATCTCTCTTTTCAATATGTTATTGAAATTTAGTTTTACAATATATGATTTATATTGATAATAAATGTTTACTCATGCAATTAGTTCAAACTGGTTTTCAGAAAACCTATTTTTGTTCTGTAGCATTAAAACGTTATGAAATATTTTAAAGGTTTAAAAGACTTATTTTCGAAAGTAAAGTCTGAATAGAAATATATGACACTCACTGAGCTTGTTTAGCTTACCTTTTATTTTTATGTTTTATAACCAAAACCTCCCCAAGAGTAGGTGCTGATATAGGTGTTTCAGTAGCAGGGACTTCAACCCGTAGAGTAGACGAATTTAGTCATGTGTTGCCATGTTTATGCAATTATGCCATGAAAGCTTTTGAAAATCTATATAATAACTTTTGTATGTAATTAGTGAAGGAAAAACAACAATTGTTTTTATGAAAAATATAAATTTTACGGAACACTGAGTTTTAAAATTTTTTAGAAAACTCAATAAACCCTAGATCCATAAAACAATGAAATAAAATAATACAAGATAAAATAAAAATCAGATTTTTACCTTATGTATTGATCTCTGTGGATTGCTCACCACCTAGTCTTCCTCGATATGACTCTATACCAAGAAACTAGTGAGTGGACACAGTTATATAGTATTGTGCTCACTTTCTTTTGATTTCTTCTCTAAAAAGAATCAACAATATATATAAGAAGTGGGTTTATGATTTTGGTTATGCTAAAAGAAAACTTTTTCTCTTCTTTTCAAAGAACGTAAAGTAAAACCAAAATATAACTTCTGTGTTGTGAAAAGAAAACTATTTCTATTCTATTTATAGGCAACTAATTAGGGTTTTAATTAATCAAATTAACAATAAGCCCCAAATTTATTAAAATTAAACTTTTGCCCCATATAACATAATTAATTCAAAAATTAATTCATGTTATACTTTAAAATTAAACATGTGACATGTAATTAATTCATAATTAATTTATACTCTGTCACAACTAAGAATCAAATTCAAAACCTCTTATAAAATTAATTAAATAATTATTAATTCATAATTAATAATTAGCTAATTAATTATTAAATAATTTGAATAATCAATATTATTCAAATATTAAGTGAACACAAATTTTGCTACTTTCGTAGCAATTATAATTAGACGGTCTAATTACAATATTCTATATACAAGTTTCTTATAGTGAAATGAGCTATCAAGGGGACCCGATGGACCTACAATTTTGAGCTCCAATAATATCGAAATTATTAATTAAACTCTTTAATTAATAATTTACTATTATTAATCTTAGAGTTACTCCACTAAAAACCTACGATTGCACTCTCAAAACTGTAGATGTTTTTATATAATTTAAAATTTTCAGTGTCCATTGATTTAATCACTACATATGATTTGACCCTCCACAAATAGTTCATAATTAGAGCTAGGTCAAAATGTCCGTTTTACCCCTTTAATTATTTCTTAATCCTTAAGTACCATTGATTCTCTACTGAACAATATATTCATAACAACTTATAAATTTATCTTTTCATTTTCATATGAATGGAAAGTTGAGCGCTCATATTGTTCAAGACCTGAATCAACCCTTAAGGGAACTACTTCTCTACTTCTCGTAAGAAGGAGTGGATTCCACTATCGTGTAGAACGTTCCCAGCTACTTACAAATCATATCCCCAAAGTACGAAGTTATTGACCGGACATCTACACCGATCTCACCCATGTAAATCAAAGGATATAACTCAACAAGCAGGAGTCCATAATACACTCAGGATTAAGATCAATTCATATATGATCATCTGGTTGATAAATATAAATCTCTGAGTTTAACGGATATTAATAAGAGAATTATGTTTATCGTGGTCCAGTCCTATATAATCTTTATTATATAAGATGCCTCCATTTCCATATCACTACATGAATAGTCTCGGATAAAACTATCGTACCGAATACAAAATGGACCGCAACTGTAGATTTACCACAAATAAAGTACCCAGCTTTATTTGTTTTCTACGGACTCTTTAGATTACTTATTTCAAATTAAATCCGCCTGTATATAACACTTATATACTTAATTTGAAATTACATTAGTAATCAAGGATGTTTCTCATGATATATACAATTTTTGCAAAATATATAAATTGAATAAAATGAATACTTTATTATTTATAAAACCGTTTACATTATTACAAGTTCTTAGGGCATAAAACCCAACAATCTCCTACTTGCCCTAGAGCAGATGGGATATATCTCGTAATCCTAGACCTTCTAGATGACCTTCAAACACTTTAGCCGTTAAGGTCTTCGTAAACGGATCAGCAAGATTATCTTGTGATGCAATCTTCATCACGTTCGCATCTCCCCTTTGTACGATCTCCCTAATGAGATGATATTTCCTCTCTATATGCTTCCCTCGTTTGTGGCTTCTTGGTTCTTTGGAATTAGCCACTGCACCACTATTATCACAATAAAGGGTAAGTGGTTTATCCATATCTGGAACAACTTCCAGATCAGTCAAGAATTTACGTAGCCATACCGCTTCTTTAGCTGCTTCACAAGCTGCTACATATTCGGCTTCTATAGTGGAGTCAGCAATGCATGATTGCTTAACACTCCTCCATACAATGGCTTCACCACCAAGAGTGAATACTGATCCGGACGTGGATTTTCTTGAATCCTTATCTGATTGAAAATCAGAATCTGTATATCCTAGTGGGATCAAATCCTCTCCAGAATATACGAGCATATAGTTTCTCGTTCTCCGAAAATACTTGAGAATATGCTTTACTGCCACCCAGTGATCTAATCCTGGATTGGATTGATAACGACTAACTATTCCCACCGAATAACATATATCCGGTCTCGTGCATAACATAGCATACATGAGACTGCCTACTGCAGAGGCATAGGGAATCCGTCTCATATCCTCAATTTCTTGAGGTGTCTTAGGACACTGTTCCTTAGACAAATGAACTCCATAACAAAAAGGTAAATTACCTTTCTTAGAGTTCTGCATCGAAAATAGTATAAGAATCTTATCGATATACGATGCTTGAGACAGCGCTAACAGTTTGTTCTTACGATCCCGTATTATTTGGATCCCAAGGACATAACTGGCCTCTCCCAAATCTTTCATTTGGAATTAGCTAGCGAGCCAGCTATTTACGTCTGACAATACTCCAATATCATTCCCAATGAGTAGAATATCGTCAACGTAAAGTACAAGGAAAACCACTTTCTTATCGATTATCCGTTTGTATACACAAGGTTCATCGATATTTTGCTCAAAACCATAAGACTTGATCGAAGTATCAAACCTTATATTCCAAGATCGAGATGCTTGCTTAAGTCCATAAATGGACCTTTGCAACTTGCAAACTTTTTGCTCTTGACCTTGGGACACGAATCCCTCTGGTTGTACCATATAAATACTTTCATCAAGATTACCGTTCAAAAACGTAGTCTTGACATCCATCTGCCAAATCTCATAATCGAGACATGCAGCAATGGAAAGAAGAATCCGAATGGACTTAAGCATAGCTACTGGCGAGAAAGTTTCCTCATAGTCAACTCCTTTTTTCTGGGTATAACCCTTTGCCACTAGTCTAGCTTTAAAGGTTTCAACCTTTCCATCCACTCCTCTCTTCCGCTTGTAGATCCACTTGCAACCTATGGGTTTTATCCCATCTGGTTGATCCACAAGTTCCCAGACTGAGTTAGAGTACATAGACTCCATCTCGAGATTCATAGCTTTAAGCCATTCCTCCTTATCAGAATCCTCCATTGCATCATGATATGTCAATGGATCATCTACACTCTCATCAAAGATAGCAATTTGTGCCTCTCCAATCTTTCTGTAGTGGACTGGTGGTCTAATAACCCTCCCACTACGACGAGGTGGTAGATGATTCTGATGAGAATCTATTTGACGTTCAGACGTGGTTTGAATTATGTCATTGTCAACAACTTTTGCTGACAGGGTACTATTCGACCCAGGAAGTAACTCCTAGAGTACAACTTTACTTTGAGGTTTGTAATCTCTCATATAGTTCTCTTCAAGAAAAATAGCGTTTGTCGATACAAACACTTTGTTTTCTTCAGGACTATAAAAGAGTCCGCCCCTAGTCTCTCTAGGATAACCTACAAATAGGCAAAATTTTAAACGTGGTTCCAACTTCCCAGTCTTGTCCTTCAACACATGTGCTGGACACCTCCATATGCGAAAGTGACGTAAACTAGCTTTACGACCTTTCCACAACTCTAAAGGTGTCTTTGGAACTGACTTAGATGGCACAACATTCAAAATATACATTGCAGTTTGCAATGCATATCCCCAGAATGAACTAGGTAATGATGAATAACTAAACATAGATCTCATCATGTCCAAAAGGGTCCGATTTCTCCTTTCTGCAACACCGTTCTGCTGGGGTGTTCTAGGAGCAGTCAATTGGGATAAAATCCCATGCTCAAGCAAGTAATCCTCAAACTCTGTATCGAGATACCTCGCCTCCACGATCTGATCGTAGAGTTTTCAATGTTTTACCTAATTGATTCTCAACTTCAGCTCGAAACTCTTTGAACTTTTCAAAAGTTTCTGACTTTCGTTGCATAAGGTAAACATATCCATATCTTGAATAATCATCAATAAATGTGACGAAGTATTCATAACTGCCTCTAACTTTAACATTCATAGGACCGCAGACGTCCGAATGTATAAGCTCTAACGGTTCCTTAGCTCTAAGCCCTTTTCCAGTAAAAGGTCTTTTAGTCATTTTACCTTCTAAACATGATTCACAAACAGGTAAAGTACCGATCTTTAACTCGTTTAAATGTCCGCTCTTTACAAGTCTGTTTAATCTGTCAAGGTTAATATGACCAAGTCTTAGATGCCAAAGATATGTATCATCATTATGAGAAATCTTTTGTCATTTTGTTTTTGGTTTTTTAACCTTAAACATTTCAGTATTAAGCAGTAGGTTATGCATTAACGGTCTTAATACATATAAATTGTTTTCTTGTATCCCTGAACAAATTTTCAAACCATTTCTAGAAATAATAACTGATTTATTATTAAAAGAAATAGAATAATTAAATTCCAAAAGTTTAGAAACAGAAATCAAATTTCTCTTAAAACCTGGAATAAAATAAACATTGTTCATTACAATAAAACAATTATTATTAAAATGAAGTCTAACTTCTCCCACTGCCTTTGCAAAAACGACTTCCCCTGTCCCGACTCTCATGTTAAACTCACCCTCATCAAGCTGCCTATATGAATCAATCAACTGCAAAGAAGAACAAACATGATTAGTGGCTCCTGAATCAATTATCCAAGGGGATGAATCATCCTCCACTAAACAAGATTCAATGACTAGTAAATCACATTTACCTTTCATCTTCTTCTCTTGGAGCTCCTTGAGGTACTTGGGACAGTTCCTCTTCCAATGCCCATCAACACCACAATGAAAACATTTTCCTTTGGGCTTTATGGCCTTGGAGCCCTTTTTGCTCTTCTTTTGAGTAGCTTGCTTCTTGGGCTTAACATTAGCCTTAGCCTTTCTAGTATTTCTCTTCCTCTTATTTTTAACAGAAGAAGAAGTCTCAGCAACATTTGCTTCACCGGACTTATTTTTGTCCTTATTCATAGACTCATAAGTAGTGAGCTCATTTAGCAACTGTGTAAGTGAGTAAGTCAACTTGTTCATAACATAGTTGCTCTTGAATTGCATGAAACTCTTCGGAAGAGTTTCTAGTATCATGCTCACTTGGCTAGCTCATCTATAGCCCCACCATGGCTTTCAGCTGTGTTAAAGTGGGTCATCATTTTCAAGACATGCTCTCGAACAGATGTACCCTTCTTCATCCTAGCAATCATAACAGCAGGAACAGCTTCGTGTCGTTGCTGCTCAGAAGGTTGCCCAAACATGCCTTGCAATGACTCCAGTATTTGAGTTGCTGTTGTCATTGCCTCGTGCTTGGTAGCAAGCACCTCGGACATCCCTGCTAACAAATAGCAGTGGGCCTTCTCATCAGCTGTGACCCATTTTTGATAGGCCTCGCGCACAGTACGTCCAGCATTTTCTGCTAGCTGGGGAGGACAAGGCTGAGTCGTGACAAATTTAAGATCTTCACAGACCAGGACTGCGTTCATGTTACTTTTCCATTTGACATAATTTTTCCCGTTTAATTTATCATTAGCAAGTATAGAAATCAACGGAGATACCATTGCTGAAAATAAATAACAAACATTTAATATCAATTTGCAAAAATTAATATCATGTAATTTTGGCATAAAATTAAACGTGATGCATGATACACGAATAATGAATTAGAAAATACCCTAAAAAATAATTATTACGCCACGATAATCTAACATTCCACAAATAAGTGCCGTCGTAGGGTAGGTCAAGTATTTGTATGTTAGACTGAGACATTCTCAATTAAATAATATAATAAAATAACTCTTATTCATATATTATTTAACTACCGTTTTTCGGTCAGGAAAATAATTAACAATTAATTATTTCCTTTATGAGTGTAACCCATCATTTCGGATTCCATGGACTTAACTCGAGAATTGCCGCTGTAGGGTAGGTCAATCCCAAGATACATCTAGAAATCCTATCCGTTAGGAAGTCAACCTTGATCAACTTAAATGGACACCACTCGTAGGGGGACAATAACAAAGCCGTCTCGAGGCGCCTTTAAGTTTCACGGTGTTGAACTAATGATGGAGACCACGAGATATATTGTCATATATCTCTCTCCCACTCACTATTTTAGGATAAGGGTTTTCTATTTAAATATTCCTAGTCATCGTCTTAGATTATTAACGGCTAAAAAGATAATCTAAGTTACTAAGAATTTATGTGTTGCTAAAGTCTGAAACTTATTAACACTTAATGAATTACCAGATTTTTAACACTTAAAAATCTAATTCAATTTATAAATATAATATAAATAATCAAAATTATAAATATTAGATTTAATATGAAGTTACCTGATTTTAACTAATTAAAATCTAATCCACATTATGAATGCCAATTATTGAAATATAATTTCTAACTTGAAAACTATGATTTTCTACTAAAATCAATTCAAATTAATTAAAAGGCATTCTATGTATTATTCTTCTATTTATACTAATAAACAATTTAATAGTAAAATAAAATAATACATATGATGCATGTCATGTTATAATGTAATGAGTAGGCACCTCATGATTCTATATGGCATATGTTGATGCATGTACATATTATATAATTATCAATTCATCTCATGAAAATAATTAAATAAACAACATGTGTATGACCGGGTTCTTTGGTTTTGACAACCTAAATCTAATTTCAAGATTACATTAATTAACCAAGGCATTCCTTGGTCTTCACTTGTAGTCTTTAGGTCTTGACAAGTCTTTATGGGCTCTCTTGGGCTCAAAATTAAATCCAATTTAATAATCAAGAATTTCCATCTAATGGATTGGACTTTAAGCCCATTTCTTGATTTTTGGATCCAAGAAAAATTATCTAATAAATTGTCAAATAAAAATATGTGCAAATTGACCATCAATTAAGTGCACTAGATGCACATTTGTCTTATGCACAATTGTGAATCTAACATTCACCCGTAAACTTATGTAACAATTTCACTAAGTTTTTGTCTTTTGTGCATTATAAGCAAACAATTTGCTATTTTGTCTTTTGTACATCACACGCAACTCTCTGCACCATATTTTTATCTTTTGTGTGTAACAAAAACAATTGTAACTTTGACTTTTCTTTGCATAAGTGCAACAATTACACTTTTTGACTTTGCATACCAGAGCAACAATTGCACAAGCTTTTGTCAATCTCGGTTTTCACAGTGCAACAATTTTACTTTAAAACAAATTACACCAAGTCAAATTTGCACGTTTACCGAGCCTGCAGCAAAACTGCGCACATCAAAGGCAACAGCCATGCGCCTGTTTTCGCACTGCTGCAACTGCCCAGAAACACACAAAAATTGCACGCTGCTGTCTGTTGTCGTGCGGCTGCTGTCCAACTCTATTTAATCGCACAACAAACTGGTTCAAAACCAGTCACCAGACCGCATACGCAACTGGTTCAAAACCAGTCCATAATCGTATCTGCCCAGAATAGCAGCAAATCCTCAACCGCATCAATTTACAGAAAATATAAAAAATCTAAATCTATAAATTTACAACAGAAAATTTGCCACAAACGGCTTACAAATTTATTTAAATTAAATAACCAAAGAACCATATAATTAACGATCATACCATACAATCCTCATTCATCAAACATGAATAAAATACATCATAATAAAAAAAATAGTGCCTACTCAATGACATACATATCAATACAAAACATATTATTTTAAAATCATTATTTTATTGGAACTAAGACTCTGATACCAATTGAAGGAAAAACAACAATTGTTTTTATGAAAAATATAAATTTTACGGAACACTGAGTTTTAAAAATTTTTAGAAAACTCAATAAACCCTAGATCCATAAAACAAATGAAATAAAATAATACAAGATAAAATAAAAATCAGATTTTTACCTTATGTATTGATCTCTGTGGATTGCTCACCACCTAGCCTTCCTCGATATGACTCTACACCAAGAAACTAGTGAGTGGGCACAGTTATATAGTATTGTGCTCACTTTCTTTTGATTTCTTTTCTAAAAAGAATCAACAATATATATAGGGGTGGGCAAAAAAACTGGGACCGACCCGACCCGGACCGAACCGAACCGAACCGAACCGACCCGAAATTATCGGGTTATATTAGTTATTCGGATCGGATCGGATGAAAAAGATAAAAACCGATTTAAATCGGTCTCGGTTCGGTTTTCAGATCGGATAAGCCGACCCGACCCGAAAAACCGACTTTTACAAATAAAAGTCCAATCCCCTCTCAAACTTTACCCTAGCTGCCGCATCATTCATCATCTTCGTTTTTTTTTCTCCACTCTCTTTTCCTTTTCTCTGTCAGGCCTCAGCCACTTCTTTTCTCTCTGTCTTCTCACCACCTTCTTCCATCTCCTTCCTTTCTTGCGGTCACTGTAAACGGTCGTGTAAGACCCTTAGTTTCTTGTGTTGCCGCTATCTTGAATCTGTGGGTTCAGTTTTGTTTTTGTTGTTTTGCTCGGACCGGAGGAGATCGACGCCGATCTGTTCTACAGGGAGGAGACTGACATCGATTTCTTCCACTAGTGATGATGTAGAGATAGAAGAAGAAGAAGTAGAGGGATGCTACTCGTTGGTGATGACTGAAGATGGATGGCGAATCAGTGATGAAGCAAATGGTTATGGGTTGGTGATTTAGAGGGAGAAGAAGATGGAGGTTGGGGATGGAAAGTGACGAAGAGAAAAAGGGAACTGGTCGGTGGTGACTGGTGAGGGTGAGTTGAGTGTTGAGCTGGTGGGGTAGTGGTGGCCTGGTGGGTAATGACAGAAGACTTGGTGGGGGTAATTAGTAACGGGCTTTGGTGAGTTGGTGGGGGGTAATGATAGAAGAGTTGGTGGGGGTAGTTAGTGACAGGCTTGGGTTTTTGTTTGAGTTTCGCATAGGGCCTTTTGTTTCTTGAAGGCCCATTGATAGGCCCAAACCGATATAAACCGACCCGAACAAGTCGGATTATGCCGGGTTGTATCATCAGTTTGGGTCGGTTCGGTCTTCAGATCTGAAGACCGATTTATGTCGGTTTCGGGTTGATTTTTGGAAAAACTGACCCGACCCGACCCGTGCTCACCCCTAAATATATATAAGAAGTGGGTTTATGATTTTGGTTATGCTAAAAGAAAACTTTTTCTCTTCTTTTCAAAGAACGTAAAGTAAAACCAAAATATAACTTCTGTGTTGTGAAAAGAAAACTATTTCTTTTCTATTTATAGGCAACTAATTAGGGTTTTAATTAATCAAATTAACATTAAGCCCCAAATTTATTAAAATTAAACTTTTGCCTCGTATAACATAATTAATTCAAAAATTAATTCATGTTATACTTTAAAATTAAACATGTGACATGTAATTAATTCATAATTAATTTATACCCTGTCACAACTAAGAATCAAATTCAAAACCTCTTATAAAATTAATTAAATAATTATTAATTCATAATTAATAATTAGCTAATTAATTATTAAATAATTTGAATAATCAATATTATTCAAATATTAAGTGAACACAAATTTTGCTACTTTCGTAGCAATTATAATTAGACGGTCTAATTACAATATTCTATATACAAGTTTCTTATAGTGAAATGAGCTATCAAGGGGATCCGGTGGACCTACAATTTTGAGCTCCAATAATATCGAAATTATTAATTAAACTCTTTAATTAATAATTTACTATTATTAATCTTAGAGTTACTCCACTAAAAACCTACGATTGCACTCTCAAAACTGTAGATGTTTTTATACAATCTGAAATTTTCAGTGTCCATTGATTTAATCACTACATATGATTTGACCCTCCACAAATAGTTCATAATTAAAGCTAGGTCAAAATGTCCGTTTTACCCCTCTAATTATTTCTTAATCCTTAAGTACCATTGATTCTCTAATTAACAATATATTCATAACAACTTATGAATTTATCTTTTCATTTTCATATGAATGGAAAGTTGAGCGCTCATATTGTTCAAGACCTGAATCAACCCTTAAGGGAACTACTTCTCTACTTCTTGTAAGAAGGAGTGGATTCCACTATCGTGTAGAACGTTCCCAGCTACTTACAAATCATATCCCCAAAGTACGAAGTTATTGACCGGACATCTACACCGATCTCACCCATGTAAATCAAAGGATATAACTCAACAAGCAGGAGTCCATAATACACTCAGGATTAAGATCAATTCATATATGATCATCTGGTTGATAAATATAAATCTCTGAGTTTAACGGATATTAATAAGAGAATTATGTTTATCGTGGTCCAGCCCTATATAATTTTTATTATATAAGATGCATCAATTTCCATGTCACTACATGAATAGTCTCGGATAAAACTATCGTACCGAATACAAAATGGACCGCAACTGTAGATTTACCACAAATAAAGTACCCAACTTTATTTGTTTTCTACGGACTCTTTAGATTACTTATTTCAAATTAAATCCGCCTGTATATAACGCTTATATACTTAATTTGAAATTACATTAGTAATCAAGGATGTTTCTCATGATATATACAATTTTTGCAAAATATATAAATTGAATAAAATGAATACTTTATTATTTATAAAACCGTTTACATTATTACAAGCTCTTAGGGCATAAAACCCAACAATTAGATCCAATTTTGGGAAAATGTGCAAACATATTGGTGCATGACATATAAATATTTTGAATGACATTATATTTTAGTTATATAAATAATTCTACGGAAAAACTTTGTGTAAATTAAGTAATTTTCAAGTTATATTTTAAACTAAAAGTATGGTTGCAGTTGATTGTTGAAAAAGAAACAAGAGGGCCTAAAGTTGAGAATTTTATTGTTATAGAAGTGTACACGTTTTCTATAAATTTTTGCAAGATTGAATTTTTAGAAAAACAATCGTTGTGCTATCCAAATTTTTAATAACCCTATTTTGCAGATGTAAAAAAAAAAAAAAAAAAGTTTCCAACCATTTTCATTAGAAAAGAAAATTCTAAAAAGTCATAAAAGATTTTCAGTATAAACAACGGCTTAGCTTAATAGGAACCTTTTAGTCAGAGCAGATCTTGTTTACCATCGTGGGGTTACCGGTGGGCTGTTGAGTGTACGAAAATAGTCGTATAAGGACGGGGCCCATCAATGGTGGAATAATTATTTGAACTCTAACCAAAGATATGACATTCTTAATGCCACCAAAATAAAAGAAGACGAATCAAGCACTAGTTCTGTGGCAGAACCAGATGCTATTAACACATTAGTTGTCACAATAGTCTTACATTTCATAGGAAATCCCAATGTTTACTAAGAAAGACAAGTCTCTATTCTTCAAAATCTTATATGTAGAAGATTAGAATATTTTAAGTGGCATAAAAACATCATCATCACTCTGTGTCATGCAGAGAAAAGATAATGCTTGCACCTATTGGAAAGAAAATTTTATTTTGGGCTTACCAATCCTTTTTGCTAATAAAGTTAGAGAAAAATTCCTCACAAATCAATGGGAAGAAGATCGAGCAAAAATAGATATAGAAAAAATGACTCATGGAGAAATAATCTAGGCTATTAATGACGGGTCTTGTTCGCCTTATCCTATTACGACTCGATGACCCCACAGTGGCTCTCTAGAGGATATCTAATTCGGCTGGGTGGTTACTGTGAAGCTAAGCCTCCTTCCTGATAACTTGAAACATATCTATACATATATATTTTGGTAATCCAGATTTAATATAAAAGCGGAAGTTTAAGTATATTTTCATACATTCAAAATTTTATAGCAAAATTCAATTTATGTAATTAAAATCAAATGACATCATGGAGGAATTTAAAACGGCTTATAAAATAGCTTACAATTCATATATAGATAGGTTTACAAATATCTCAAAATATAGTTAATATAATTCAAGTGTCAATATTTACATTCCAAAAATATTTATAACAAAAAGTAGTAGATAAAAACGCACAGCAATTACACATGCAACCGAGTCCTGCTATTTGTGGGTCAAAGTTCCAGCGACTGAAGCTATGACACCTAAACCTGCACCTTGACCTGGGAAGTTTGGTTTTATAAACATATAATAGAGTGAGTTAACGAACTCGGTGAGTGTTATATTTTTCTAAATAAAATCCTGTTTCAAAGTTGTCACCTCCCTAACGTTTATGAATTGATTCATAAAACATAATTAAATCATTTTACTTAAACTTTAAATGCATTCATAAAACATAATTCATAAATTTGAAACAAAAATTCAGTAGCTTATATCATTTCAATATATCATAAACTTGTAAATTAAAATGGTGGTATACAAATTAATAAAAATTCATTTCATAATAATATAGTAAATCAACCACCAATACTTTAATCACCAAATGGTATGCCCAGACATATGGCAAAGCGGAATCCTACATCGCTACGAGCGGAATCCTACATCACTAAGGTAGTAAGCTAGCTTATAATATACCCTAGGGAGAGGCGAAATCCTACATCGCAACTCCTAAGCGAAATTCTATATCACTTTAGGGTACTCTACCATTACCGATAACATCATGAGACCACCCTAAGGAATACCATAGGTTTGATAAAATGTTTATAAATAAGCTGTATTTCATATAAAATTCATATTTCCTTCTTAAACATAATAATTCGTAAGAGAGGATATCACAATTAATTTAATTTCATATCATGACATATTTGATTATAGAATTTAAATGTTGTATATCAATTTTATAACTTAAAATTTAGTAACATCATTTTACTTAAATAAGATTACATAAGATCATAAAGCTTAAAATAAATTTATTCATGCCAAAACAGTTATAAAATTCATATGACTTAGAATTGAACAATAGTTTCAAATCAATTTAATAACACTCACCGAATACTCTATTGGGAAGCTCATAACCTATTCACTTTTGCCTTTGCGTTACCTATACATTTAACGTTAATTCTTTAGGTAACGTCGTAAACAACTTTCAATCGCACATTTAATCACATAAAAGCATTCACTTAATATAATCACTTTCGTATTTGATCAACTATATAATACACTATATAATGGTTTCAAAACATCCCTTTTTAATTCAAAACCACTCTAAACTTCCATTTAAACTTTCCGATCTAACTTCCTAACATCCAAGCATCCATAACATTACCATTTTAACTTAACCACATTTAAACATATATCTAGGGGTGTAAATGCAAGTCCATCAAATAAAATGTTATACTTTTGCAATTACGCAAAATTTCTTTGCAAAGTTATTACTAATAATCTAATGCATTCATTTAAGTATCCAAGCTACTTTCATCATCAAAACCAACTACAAACTCATTTAACGCATCTCAAAACCATCTTCCATCACCTAAACATAACCTTGACCGAATACACCATGCAATCGTATCAACTTTTAGTTTTCATTTCGACATTAAAATTCATCCTTTCAATCCATTACCAAGTAGGAAAATCACTCAATTACTCAACTAAAAAATGCATCAAATCAGACCCCTTTTTGACCGTAGACAAATGTAGCATCAAATCAACATTTCAAAGCATTTTACACATCCAAATTATACAAAAACACACAGTAATCCAACCATATTCCATTGAATCCAAAATTTCTTCTTTTAGCCGAATTTAACATGCATTAACATATCCATATTTCATCATGTTTTAACACTTGAATTTACATCCAAACATCACCAAACTCATGGCAAAACCATCAAAACTCATCCAATCCTAACATTTCATTCTTAACCGAGAACAACATCAACATGCATGACATTATGTAACATGCTATTTCAATGTCCAAGTAACTTATTAAATATAGTCATTGATTAAGGGATAATAGAATTAATTATCCATTCAGATTTGGATGCGTAAATGAATTTTATGAAATTCCCGGATGGGTCTGGGGATAAGTTTTAAATTCGAAATCATAAAATAAATTAGAGCGATCGGATCCAAATAATCATTCGAATTCAAATGAAGTTTCTGAATGTGAAAATGAATCATAATAAAGTTTTCAGGTGGACCCGAAGAGATTTCAAAACGGAAAGCGAAAATCGAAAAGTATGAAATGAAAGCATAAAAGAATGGGCATAGGAGATTGTGCATAATAGGACACGTGTCAAGAAATGAGCGAATGAGTGAATGGATGCAAGACAAGTGTCACAAAATTAGAGATGGACCAATGGATGATGGATAAGTGGCAAGCAAGGAATTAAATAAATTGATAATTAGATGGTGGACAATGATGTGGACGTGACATGTGTGCAAAGTATTAATGAAGCAAAAGCAACAAATGAAGTGGAAGAAGTCGGTGAAAGTGAGAGAGTTATCTAGAGAACATTTTATGGGGACTCGGTCAAACATCAAGCAAAAACCAAAACCAAAGAAAGAGAGAACGTGAGAAAGAGAGAGTGATTAAAAGAGAGAGAGTTCGGTCTCCTCCATCCAAAGCCGAGAGCAGCTAGAGAGAGAAAGAGTGCAGCTCATGCTTTCATCCTTCGATCTCATCATTAACCCGAGAGTTCAATTGAAGGAGAAAGTGCAGCAGCAAGGAAGAGCGAGCAGCATCTTCAAGCTCGAGCTGCATGTGACAGGACCTTTCCCATACCTTATCTAGGCTCTTGTCTGGAGGATCCTGCCGGGCACTTCAACGGACTTATCGAACCCGACTCGTCGGATCGAATTAATTCGAGAAGCAAACCCTAACTTTCTTAGTCGGTTTACTCGTTTAAAACTTAGTAACTCAGTTTTCTTTAATTTGGTTGGGAGATTTTTTTTTTCGCTATTTTTGTCTTAATTACTTTAAAAAAAATTCAGCAGCATAACGGCATAAATTTGAACATTTTCCAAATTTTACCTGTAAAATAAACACACTTCGAACTATAGAAATCATCACCCAACTTCGATTTTCCACAAACATGCAATTCACATCAAATTTCACATCCATACATGTCATATGACATTCATATCCAACCATTTACAACATGTATATATATTCCATAGGTATCACAACCTATGCAGATATATCATGTGTATTCTGCGATAAGTGTGAATGTACAATTTTATATATACATATTTAAGTATAAATTACAATCTGTCAAACATTCATATATCAACATGCAATCATTTAGATCATAACATTTACAACAATCTCAAAATATATTTAATATTCACATAGTCCATCCACTCATCCCCACCTATAAGTGGAACGTCGCTTTCTCGGCCACAAAATCACCTATAATTTTACTGGGTAAAACAAGCGAGCTACACGACAAAATAAATCGTTAGTTCACTACATAATAATACAACCATTTCAAGTTCATAGTAAAGCATAACTTAAAGAGATATTTAAAGGTTGATCTTTGAAACTATTTCTTATAAAACAACCATGTGCATCTTGAAGCTACTATAGTATTTCGACCACTACGTGCGGAATTTACTTCCTCGCCCGAGTGGTGTACAATTATCTCAGTTGTAAACATCTATAATGCGGAATTTCTTCATCGCATTTGTAGTACTAAATTTTTATAATTCTAGCAACTACGTGCGGAATTTCTTCATCGCAACCATAGTGCCCATAAATCAAACGTTGGCGACTACGTGCGGAATTCCTACATCGCAACGTAATGCCAATAGCTCTCAATATACTTGACTACGTGCAGAATTTACTACGTCGCAACGTATCGATATATACTCTAAAAATCAAGGGATTACACATGGTTTTTACAACTTATTTTCTCTTATGTGCAAAAGCACAGAATTTCCTTTCTTCCAAGGTTTTTTTTTTTTTTTTTTTTAAACCAAACTTAGGATCAGAGAGTTATTTTATAAAACTCTTTAGCAACAATTAAAATAATTGAAATTACAATTGAACTAGTGTAAGTGATGTAGTACTTACCTCAATCCGTGTAAATGCAACGATCTCAACGAGCCTCTTGTGCCTCGCTTGCGTGTTCGTCACCTACACATTAATTTCTTATTATATTTTACTCAAATAAAATGTAACATTAGAGTTTTCAATATAAATCAACCTATTGAAAACCTGTTACGCTATAACTTTTTCGACTCGATTTTTAACTCAATAGAGACTCTCAAATTCTAATTTCTTTACAATAGTCTTACTTTTAGACCCCTAGGAATACTCCCACGCTGTCCGTTTAATTGTTAGAGGCCCGAAACGAAAAATTAAATTTTTAAGCTCAAATGACAGCCCTTAACAGAATGCATGACAGCACACTGCCCGGGGCTCTGTTTTTCTTCATTCTTGTTCCTATGGTTCATTATCTCACATTCTGGTCACACGTCAAATTTCGTTGAAAAATTCTATCGTTTGCTATGTCAAATCTAAGAAAAACGCCCATTTTTGGGCACTTTTAGTGTGATTTTTATGCACTTTTTTGTTTCGGACTAGCGACGCTAGTTTTTCTTTCATATCTAAGCTTCATTTACCTCATTATGATCATTTAACCTCATCCCATGTAATAAAAATTTTATTTGCATAGTCATTTCACCTATCGACTCTCTAACGTCACTATTTTGCGCATAACTTGCGCAATTTTTATCGGATTCGATCCATTCCAAAACCTATGGTTTTCTATAGTTCCTAGGCATCATTTGAGGTGTAGAACACCCCCATACCTGTCAGACTTGGTCAGGTTTTCTCTAGCTCATGGTTTGAGCTCGGGATTCCACATTTACTCTCTGACACTTTTTTTTTTTTTTTGAACAACTCTCTGACACTTTCTACGCGCACTATTTTGGCCATAACTTTGCCAATTTTTATCAGAATGATTTCGTTCCAATTCCTATGGTTTTCTATGTTCCCGAGGTATGTTTTGAGGTGTAGAACAACCCCAAATAAGCTAGAACAAGTTAGGTCTCTACT
The DNA here is from genome assembly GCA_022984855.1 of Dimocarpus longan. Lineage (NCBI taxonomy): Eukaryota > Viridiplantae > Streptophyta > Magnoliopsida > Sapindales > Sapindaceae > Dimocarpus > Dimocarpus longan. Next base: position 9,660,958 of record CM041015.1, on the reverse strand, counting down.
GACCCTTCATCAAGCTCGGGATTGCTAGTTTGCTCAAAGCTACTTCCATTGAACTTCTATCCTTTCTACTTATCTTTCTAATCTTATTTATGGTAAAATTTGGGTTCAAAACCATCTAATTTCAGAGCTTGTCTACTGATCTTCACAGCCATGACACACACATAAACACCATTTTGTCATTTAACCTCTCACAACTCACTCACCAATTTTATCGACTACTTGATGTGCATGTAAAAACAGATTTTTGTTTCTACTTTAATCAAGTAGATGGCAGCCCATATTTACAACCCTAAGCTACCATTTACACATCTCAACTTATCATTTAACTCTCTACAACAATCACTTAGAGTTCTACCATAATTTTGAGGGTAAAATACCCAACACAACACAACAAAATTCTGCACATGACAGCAACTAATTTTTCTGGACAGTTTTGATACTTCAAAATCCCATGAAAACTAATTTTAATTCACTCAAAACTCACTTACCCTTGTTGGATGACCTTCCTAGCTTGTTATTGACCTTTTTCTTGCTTGAAAACTCTTCAAAAATGGGTTGAAATGGTGAAAAACGGGACTGTTCTGTCATCCCCTGCAGTGCTGGTAGCTACACTTCTCTTCTCTATTTCTCTTCGTGATTTTGCTGGATGTTGGCCGACCAATATCTACCCCTCTCAATAATATATAACACTTCAAAGATTAAATGGTTTAAATTACTTTACTACCCTTAGTCATCTCTTTTACTAACAACTAACATATGGGCTTTATGGGCTTTTATGTCTTTCATTAATATCTTTAATCCTTTATCATTTAATCAATGTCTTTAAGTTTTTAAATTTTACAACTTTATCACTTAATCATTTATCTCTCATTATGGAATAACCATATTGCCCTTCGTGGCATTTATCTCTTTATTAATATTTAACACTTTATATTAATTTTATTGTTATTTGTTACAATTCCTACATCTCCCTTGAAAATATCAAATTGCTAGTATTAGTGAGTGATTTATCAAGAATCGAATAGGGGTTTATAGCATGTGCAATCATCAACCTCAAAGTCGAGCAGCAAGCACCCCATTTTCGTAGCCATTGAAACCAAGAAAAAGAGAGATGAGGGAGCTATTCTGCCTTGAAGAAGAAAACCAAGATAGTTGGTTGCTTGGTAAGTTTGGAAGTTGTTTGAATAATTTATTTTGTGCAAGAAAGCTGGACTATTCTGCTGTGAGTTACAACGAAGGACAGCAGCTGTTTGTTAATTTTGAAAGCTGATTTTGATGGTTTTGAACTCATGCAAGAAACAACTCATTCGAAGAAGGAAGAAGGGAATTATTCAGTCAAATCAAGGGGTGTTCTACCGTGAGTTTCAAATAAGACAGCTTGCTGCTGAAAATTTTTTTAAAGCTGTTTTGAGGTGAAAATGAGCACATACAAGCAAGGGAGATCATGGTACTCGGTCAAGAAGAAGAGTGTGAGCTGTTCGGTGTTGATAGATGACAATAACAGCTCGTTGGAAGAGTTTAAAGCTGTTTTTGGGTGAACTTCACTCATTCTAGGGAGCTCGAACGAAGTGATTTTTGTGGACAGCAGCGGTGTTCAAATTGCGGGCTGTTATTGTGTCTTTTTGGGTTGTAAATGTATGAGGTAAGTTGTGTTTTTAAGAGCGTCGTTTTGTTGGAATAATTTTGATGTGTTATCGGATGAAATTTGATGATGAAATGATTGGGTTTTAGGATTTAGAACCTCATTAGTGCGGAGATTCGTTAGTTTGTATTTCGTTCTATTAGCAGATGAATTTCAATGTTGAATTGGTGTGAAAATATGTTGTAGGGACTGTTATGTTGAGGATTTAAGGGCTGTTAAAGCACACTTCAAGGAGCTGTTAAATCACACTTTAAGGGACTGTCAAAACATCATGTAATGGGCTATCAAAATGATGTGTTGTGTGCTGTTTTCTGGACTGATATATATGCTGTTTTATGAGCTGTAACATGCAGTTTTTGTGGGCTGTTAGTATGCTGTCATAGGTGCTGTTTTGATGTTGTTATAAGTGTTGTATTACGAGTTGTTTTATGAGCTGTCAAGTTGTTATAATATGCTGTTTTTATGAGCTGTTACGATGTTATCATTGTGCTGTTATAGTGCTGTCATCATGTGCTATCATCATGTTATTTATGGTGTAGTCAGCGTGCTATTTTTATGGGCTATTATATGCAGTTTTTATGAACTGTTTTTATGGGCTGTCATGGGTTGTTATGTGTGCTGTTTTGGGGCTGTTTTGTGTGCAGTTTTTATACATTGTTTAAGAGCTGTTATTGAGTTGTTTATAGGCTGTTAGAGGGCTATCAACATGCAGTATTTTAGGCTGTATATGCGCTGTTTAGTAAGCTATAAAAATGCTAAGTATTGAGCTGTTAAAGTGTCACGTAACGGGCTGTCTTCGTGTTGTTTCGTGCACTGTTACATGCTGTTTTTAGAGTTGTTTCGATGCTGTTTTAAGAGCTGTTAGGATACTGTATCATGCTGTTTTGAGTTAAAAAATCATGGGCTGTTTTATGTTGAGCTATCTCCAATGATTTCGTAAGCTATTTTGATGAATACAAGCTGTTTTAAAGTGATGTAAGTGTTGTTTTTGCATCGAAACTATTGATATGAATGTCGCGTGTTGTTTTGATGATAATCATGGTTTTGGATGAGTGTTATGCGCCTTCTTGATGGCGGGTTGCTTTGAGTTCATTTAGAAATGTTTCGAAGTCGTTATGTAATATTTATATATGCGATTGATTTGCTTGTGACGTTACGTAAAAGATTAACATTAAATGTATAGGTAATGCGAAGAAAATATCGAATAGTTTGTGAGCTTTGCAAAAAGGTGTCAGGTAAGTGTCTTATCACTTACACCCATTTAGATTTGTATTTTTAAAACTTTGTGAATTGTAATTAAATGAAATCAAAAATGATTTTCGAAATTCTAAAACTAAGTTTTGAATATGTGATTTCCATATAGAAATCACAAAAATGAAGGAATTAAAATAAAGTCAATTTCAAAATGCTTGAATCGAGAAAATTTTTAAGAGTTAGAAAAGTAAGAGGTTTTGTGCTTTTTGCACTTAGAGAAAATAGTTTTAAGAACCATGTGTATACCCTTAGTTTTCTTATTATCTAACGCTATGTTGCCATGAAGAAATTCTGTATGTAGTCGCCAATGTTTGGTTTATGGGCACTATGGCTGCGATGAAGAAATTCCGCACGTAGTTGCTAGAATTATATAATTGAGCAATACAATATGTGATGAAGAAATTTTGCGTTGTAGTTGTGCAAATTAAGATGGTTTCACATTACAATTGTGATGTAGTAAATTCTACATCGTAGTGGTCGAGATATTTGACTAGCTTCACGTTTGGCGTATTGTGAAAACCGTCATGTGATGGTTCGAGTATATTAAGGGTATACATGTATTTTTAGATAGAAAAGTTTTAAAAACCGAGAAATTATAACATACGAATAAATTATGAGTTGAATTACAATTATATGATTATATTGCCTTGTAATATGCGCTAACACGTTTACTTGTTGTGTAGCTTGTACATTATTTTTGGGATCGTTACAGGTGACTGGGTGTTCGAAAAGACTTACACAATACAAATGGGTGGGCGAAATCCAAGAATGCATCAAACAAATCACATATTTTGTTGTAATTATCATGATTAAATGATTGTTTGTTTGACTTATGGACATTTAGAAACTTGTAAATCCATATTTTGCTATTGGCGTATAGTCGAAACACTTGCACATGACACATTGAATAGGTGGTATTTCTATAATTATATAAATGCACATGAATTACTTTCTTGAAGATTGTCGTAATATAAGCTTGTGGAAAATTTTATGTTATGGAAATTATATATTTGCGAATAATGTATGTTGTGAAATCGCTTGAGAAAATGTATGTTTGTGGCCAAACAAAGTTGGGTGGTGATTTGACTTAGTACGAAGTGTGTTTTCTTTACAGGTAAATTTTGGAAACGATAAAAATACAGTCGTCATGCTGTCAAATTTTTTATAAAATCTGTTTTAAGAAAACGAGAAAAATTTACACCAACCCAACTATTTTCAATGAAAACAAGTTTTCAACTTAGAAGTAAATGGGCAAGATTAAGGGGTTCGCTCTGCGGGTTTTCTTTTACTTGACAAGTCTGGTTAAGAGAAGTCCGTTGGAGTACCCGGCAGGATCCTCCAGACAAGAGTCTAGAGAAGGTCTGGTTCAGGTCCTATCACATTATCTCACTTGATTTTTACACTAAATTCACATGCATTTCAACCTCCACACTAATGAGGTTTCCATTCCTAAAACCCAAGCATAACATCACAAAATCCATTCATTTTTTCAATAAAATTCATGGGAACTTAGAGCTTACTCTTGGAATGGATGAATCTTGCTTCTACCTTTGCTTGCACCCTTTGCATGTGATGAAATCCACCCAAAACAGCTTCAAACTCTTCTTGACAGTAAGCCATCCCCTTGTTACAGTTCACAGTAGAACACCCATTATCTTGACCGAAATACCTCCCTTCTTCCTTCTTTGAAAGAGTTACATGCAACAAGCTGTCTTGGTTTTCTTCTTCAAGGCATAATAGCTCCTTCACTTTGATGACCAAGAACATCACTTGCATGCATGAAGTTTGGTCAAAAACAGCTTCCTAAAATCACCCAAGCTGCTGCATTTTTTGTCTTATTCTTCCCTCGGCCTGCATGTTTCTTTTCTGCTCTCAAAACTGAAAGCTTCCTCTTGCTTTTGCTCTCGCGTTCTTGCTAATATCTATCTCTCTCTTTTGGAGAATGATGACCGAGTGAGTATTTTTGCTTCCCCTTTGATTGACTTCACTTATAATATATATATATATATATATATGTATTTGCTTAATGGATGCTAGCCATTATCAATTCCTTATCTCAATCACCATACACTTGTCTTCCACTTATTAATGTTTCCTCCACTAAAATGCCACTTGGAATTCCACTAACATGCTTTATTCCATAAATTCCCAATCTCTTATAAAATCCTTTTTGTATTCGGAATCGTCTTAGGTCCACCTGGAAATTTTAAAATAATCCAATTGCACAATTGAAAACTTCATTAGTAATCGATTAATTATTCGGATTAGATCGTTCTGAATTATTTTATGATTTTGAAATTAAAAACTATTCCCGGACTCATCCGGGAATTTCATAAAAATTCAATTACACATCCAGATCCAAATACTTAAATAATTATATTATTCCTTAATCCATAACAAAATTTATTAAATTACCTGAACTTTGGGATAGCATGTTACAATTAATGTCACAACCATACAGTTATGTAATGACATTTGATTAAAAGACCAGATGAAGAGGCAAAAATTGACCACTAGGAAAGAACTAGGATCTTGGTGTTAACAATTTAGGTTTGAAAATTTTAAGTAATACAGCAATAGAAGAAATTATAGAAAAAATTAAATGCTACAAAGCTTATAAGAATAAGAGGAGACATATAAGTTCCAAAAAGCAAACAAATAATAAAGAAAATTATTATAAAAAACCAAAAAAGAATTCCAAAAAATCAAACAAGTGTTACAAATGTAGGAAAACTGGACATTATGTGGAACTTATAACTTCGGAAGAAAATTAGAAATTTAGAATTAGAATGACCTGTCAAAGATAAGATAATTTGTAATTTATGTGATAGTCAGACGAAGGAATCAAATATTGATGAAACTGACAATGAACTCTAAGATATAGAAAATTACTTGAACTCTAATAGCAGTAGTACTTCCTTATATGGAAAAGGATTTAGTAACTGTAATGACAAAGACTACTATAGTTGCACGACAATTTGTTTTCTAGAAAAGGAAGACTTAGTGTTATTGCTAGATATGATAGACCAAATTGAAGAACAAGATCAAAAGGAAGCTAAGTTAAGACAATTTAAAGATAGGATTATTAACTCAAAACTAAGATAGTCCTCATCTAGTACTATGAGAAAACTATTCCGAGCTCTAAACTTTGAAGAAAACATTCTTCGAAGGTTCAAAACAAAAACAAAAAATCTCATAGTTTCTGATCTCTAGCAAGAGGTCAACAAGTAAAATGTGAGGTCAAAGAGCTAAGAGAAATTATTCAAATTCTCCAACTTAAAGTGCTTAAAAAAGAATCAAAAGGCAAAACCCGAAATATCAAAAACTTTCAAGTTCTGAGGATTCTGAGAAATCAGAAGATGAGGGAACAGAAGAAAAGATAAAAGTAGTTCAATCTAAAGAAAGTTCAGATCCATAAACCTTCATCAATATCGTAGATAGAATTACATTTGGAAAATGATATTGCCACATTATAATTAGGATTAGTCAAGATTGTGTCCTAGAAATCCAACATGCTCTAATAGATTCGGAAGCAGATATAAACTATATGAAACAAGGACTTGTACCAACCAAATATTTAGAAAAAACTAAGGAAGTCTTGCATGGTGTAAATAGAACTGAATTAGATATACAATACAAATAACCAGTGGCCAGAGTCTGTAATAATGTGTTTGCTACAAAATGCCATTCATCATACTCAGAACACTAACGTAGAATATAATCTTAGGAACACCTTTATTAGAACTGATCACCCCCTTTAAGGTCTATAAGGAAGGAATAGTTATAGAATTCATAGGAAAAGAAATCCTATTCAGGTGTTTGCTCCCTTCCCAAACTTGAGAATTTAATATATTAAAAGACCAATCTATTAGTCTAGATCGAGCCATACAAAGCCTTGACAACAAGCAAAAGCATGTCTTTTTCCTTAAACAAGATGTTAACTACCTCAAACAAAAGGAAAAATTAGAAAGCCCAATTATTAAAAAACAAACACAAGAGTTTTTTTCAGAAAAATAACAATAAAAAAAGAGGTATGTGCTTCTTTCCTCAATGCCTTTTGGGAAAGGAAAAGATATATAGTCAAACTGCCCTATAATAAGGAATTTAATGAAAAATCAATTCCTACAAAAACAAGACCCATCCAAATGTCTCCTAACATTTTCAAATATTGTCAAAAGGAAATACAAGACTTACTTGAACGATCAATTCTTCAAGATCATTTTCTCAACCAACTAAAAAATCTGGCAGGCCATTACATCACCTCATAATACTATTGACTCCATGAAGACCAATTGAAAATACAACGATTTTACCAGGTTGTCCTTGTTGGTATGGAATCAAGAGGAATTTAGGAGATATCTGACAAAAAAGAGTAATCAAAAATAGCATTTTGCGAAATCAAAATCCAAAAATTTATTACTCTACAATGGGGTCATCCGTAAATCAAGAGAAAATTTTCACAACTCTTTATCCCTTAAGACTTTTCATACAAGATTAAAAGATTCATGGTTCAAAACCTTTTCAAACAAAATCAGACCAATTTTGTAAACCCTAGAGTTTTATTTTTCAAAAACTAATTTTTTATGAATAGTGTTTCTGGGTGAATAATATACATAGGAATAGTAATTTTCGAAAAACGGACCCAGGACATTAGAAGTCGTAGAATGGGTATTGGAGTAATTAGAAACTAGAATGAGTAAAAAATAAATCCATTCGGATTGGTTTTAATGGTTCGAAATTTAATGAACGAAAATGCCCATTTCGAAGAATAATAGGTATTGATGATTTTACATCCATTTAAATTTTTTTAAAGCATGAGATTGAAGCCTAAGATACTCAATTAGAGTATTACATAGTCAATTTGATGATAGGATGACCATGTAATATTTTTGGAATTTATTGAGTATGAATACCAATTAAATGCATTAAGGGCAAAATGGTCAATTTAATCTCAAGCAAATGTGGATTTGGTGTGAGCATCACATGGAAATGAATTATATAATAAGCACAATCCATGTAATATGAGATTAACCAATGAGAGAGTGACATGTCAAATTAAATTATAGAATTATTGAATTAATGAAAATTAGTTGGCATGCACTAAAATGATGATTGATATTGTAATTGCCAAGTTACTAAATTTCCTTTGGATGGATGAATTATTATGAGTTATAATTAATAGCATTATGGTAAAGTTAATTAAAGGATTGGATGGTCATTTAAGGATTAGATAAGAGGCATTTTGGTCAAGTAAAATTAGTACCCTATAAAGTTGAGTGTGTGAGTTGTTTTAGAGACATGTTGGACGGCAAAAGAAAAAAAAAAGAAGAACAACTAAAGTTTGGCTAGTAGGGGTGACAAAAAATAAAAGAGTTTGATCCCATTTTTCATGCCAAAATTCATCAAATTTCATCAAGTAAGTTGCTAGAGTAAGGATTGAGCAAGAAAGTGTGGAAAAATAGAGGTCGATTGCCTTGCATTTGAGCTTGGAATTGAAAGGAGTTTCAAAGGAAGTGATGTGACAAGCAAACTAGTAAGGTGAAAAGCAAGCAAAAGGCTTAAGGGAGATAAATTGAAGGGCAAACGAGTTACTTGTGGGCTATATGAGTGAAAATATGTTTTATAAATTGTTAAATGCGTATTTTGGCCATTTTAGAGCAATTATGTTAATGATATTGTATTTTGTGAATCGAAAGTGATTTTCCCTTGAAAATATAAGTTTATGAACATTGTATATGTTTGCTTGAAAAAGACATGTTTTATGCATGAAAGGTTGAAATGATGATACCAATGTTTTAATGATTTTTATGTGATATGATTCATATTTTTCAAGCTTATGAAAGGAAGGAATTCGGTTTGTATGGTATGGAAACGAAAATGTTTTCAAATGGCAACGGCTTAGCCCATGTTATATGTTATATGTTGTGGATTACGGTTTAGACCCGACCGGTATACCCCACTGTGTATAGCAACTGTTGGGATAGCGTGTCACTAATATCGAGGCGATTGAGTCAGTTAGTCGAATCGTGTCACACTCTATATGTGTGAGGTATTATCTCACTCACGTATACTATGCAGAAAATTCCGTTGTGTGTGGTGAGATGTCTCATGTGTACCGTCACGATGAGCATTGCTAATCGAATCACCAAGTAACTATGTTATGATGATTTTCTGGATTTCATTGGTGCAATTTTAGCATGGAAAGGAAAATATTAAGTTATGAAATAAATGAAATATTATTATGTTTTTATATTTGAAACCATGTTTTAAGATTTCCCATAAATTTATTAAAGTTTATGATTTTGATTTCGAAAACATTATGAAATAAAATGATTTTTTTTAAAAAAAAAAAAAAAGTGTTTTTGGGAGGTAATTCGAAAGAAAAAGTTTTAATAGAAAATCTTAATACTCACTGAGCTCATTTAGCTCACCACTCTCTGTTTTATGTTTTATGAAAACCTCTTCAGGTGTAGGAACTAGCGGTTAGGGTGACTGCTCTCCCATCTCATATTAGGTGGGCTAGCCGTGGACGATGTTCTGTGAAGTTACATGTTGCATATTTTAATTTTGTTGAAAATTTACATATGTATATAACATTTTTTGAATTTTGTCGTGGTTGTGGTGTTATGTTGTATTCATTTAAATAAAATGAATTGATGTCTATATGTATTTACAATGTAAATATTTTGGAATGTGTATACATGTTTTTGATTTTATGCATGAAAAGTGTGTTCTTGAATTTGAGATGATTTTATTGAATTAGATCTATTATGGCTAGGTGATGGTTATGAAATGGACTGGAGGTCCAACATGGTAGTGGAGATTGTTACTTGAAATATTGAAGTGTTATTGAATTATTATCAGGTGAATTGAATTTTTGGGAAACCTCAAAAAATAGCAATTGTAATGTTAAAATTTTTAGAAAACCTAAATTATGAAAAAATAAAATTTTATATTTGATAATTCATATGTTTACGAAATAATTTGAGTTTGAGGGCTTGCTCCACGATGTCCTTTTGATGATGCTAGCTAAAATCCAAAAGGGTTCGTGGGGTGCCCGACGAGATTACGGGAGCTTCGAAAGGGGAAATAAAGGGTAGGTCCCATCAGAGTGGTATCAGAGCCGGTTTTTGGGTGATTTTGAAATGAAGTTTTGAAAGTATTTAAATGTTTGTTTTGTGAAATGAGTCTTTTGTAGTCGCATGAATTTTTTGACATTATTTTTACTTTAATTATTTTATGCATTGCATGACCTCAGTTGTGATTGAACTTCATATAATCATGCATCGTAAAGGTCGCCTAGTTATGAGGAGGGCAACTATAGAGGCACCCACACCTGCACAGGAACACGTTAATGAATCTGTCAACATCCCTGCAAATCAATCTCCTGCAGGACCCTCCCATCCAGCAGAGCAAATAGGAGGGAATATAAATGTCGAACAAATGGCTCAAGCGTTGGCAACGGTGATCCACCAGCCATGAGAGATGAGGGTTTCCATCAAACGTGCTCGTAAATTGGGCGGTAAGTCATATGATGGGATCGGTGACCCCGAGCACACCTTTTCTTGGTTGGAGGTAAATGAAGAGATTTTCCTAGTGATAGGGTGTTTAGATGATCAGATGGTCACTTTCTTTACCTTTCTATTAAAAGACAGAGCCAAAGACTGATGGAAATCATTGCAAAGGTGGATTCTAGGAGGTTTGTCATGAGAGTTGTTCAAGAAGGAATTCCTGGATAAATTCTACCTTAGAAGCTACGAAGATGCCAAAGTTAAAGAATTTTTCAAGCTAGAACAGGGGGCGCTATCGGTAATAGATTATGAGAAGAGGTTTTCAAAACTAGTCAGGATGGTCCCTTACATTTCAAATAATGAAGAATAGAAGATCAAGAGATTTATAGTAGGCTTAAACCTTAAGATTAGGGCCTACGTGTCGACAATGACCCGTCTTCAGTATGGTGAGTCAATGGAGGGGGCAATCAAGGTAGAAAAGAGTATAGAGGCATTCCCAGACCTAGAAAGCCATTCAGAAACTTGGTTGGTCAGGTAGTTATTTCGGGAGACCTAGCAAGTTCGCGAGGAGTGGAAAGAAGTCAAATGGGTCAGACAGTTGGCAACGTTAGCCCATGTGCAAGAAATGCAAGAAGAATCATCCGGATGAATGCTTCAGAGACGGCACCAGATGTTTTAGATGTGAGCAAGAAGGCCATTTTGTGAAAGATTGCCCATATACGGGTTCCACTAGTTAATCAGAGACCCGCACTGTAGCACCAAGATAGATAAGTAGAGGCTAAGGATCAGATCGGTAGGGTTCATCGATAAGAGGGCCTACCGATTCCGACCATCCCGATGGAGCAATTGGTATAAGTGTGTCATTTAGGGGTCAGCTAGGTAGATTCCATACCCAGGCCGGAGTATTCGTAGTGACACAACAAGAGGCAAACGTAACACCTAAAGTAGTGACAGATACTGTTAAAGTATTTGGTTATGATGCATACACATGGATTGATCCAGGAGCTACCTATTCATTTGTTTCCATGCATTTTGTTGAAATTGCTAGTGGAAAACCAAAAGCTCTGGGTTGTAGTATGATAATGTTGATTCCTATAGGGGATTTGCTTTTAGCAAAAAAGGTGTACATAGGTAGTCAGATAGTCATTAATGGTCAGAAGTTTCCTACGAATTTGATTTTGTAACATCCGGGATTTTGATGTGATCTTCGGGATGGATTGGTTGTCCAAGCATCACATTATAGTGGATTGTTACCGTAAGGAAGTTAAATTTGTTAGAAATGGGAAATCTGATATGGTTTTTCGGGGAGTACGGAGAATGTTTTCCAGTAGTTTGATGAATGTAATGACAGCATCCAAAATGCTTCAGAAATCATACTAGGGATATCTAGTATACGCAATTGAGGTTAGGAAGGATGAGGTGAAGGTGGAAGATATTCCTATGGTTAGGGACTTCCCTGATGTGTTCCCAGAGGATCTTTCTGGTTTATCACCTGACAGGAAGATCGATTTTGAGATAGAACTGGTTTCCAAATCATAACTCATTTCTAAAGCCCCCTATAAAATGGCTCCTTAAAAGTTGAAAGTACAAATAGAGGAGTTGGTAAACAAGGGTCTTCTTATGTTGAGTACCTCGCCTTAGGGGGCACTGGTGTTATTCATGAAGAAAAAAGATGGAACATAAGGGTATGTATTGATTACAGACAACTGAACAAGATAACGGTATGTAATCAGTACTCATTTCCAAGAATAGATGACATGTTTGATCAACTTAAGGGATCTAGAGTGTTCTCCAAGATTGATTTGAGGTTCAGCTATCATAAGTTGAAGATTCATAGGGACTGCATTGAAGATGCATTACGAGTATTATAAATTCTTAGTCATACCTTTCGGATTGACCAATGCCTCTGTAACGTTCATGGACTTGATGAACAGGGTGTTCCAGCCTTATCTGGATAAATTTGTGATTGTATTTATAGATGACATATTGGTGTACTCAAGAGAGGAACATGCAGAGCACTTCAGAACTGTATTACAAACTTTAAGGGAGCAACCGGTTATACACCATGTTGAATAAATGTCAATTCGAGCTTGATCAAGTGACATTTCTAGGGCATGTAATATATACAGAAGGAATCTCCTTAGACTCCTAGAAAATAGAGGCGATAGTAAACTGAAAACCACCCACCAATGTAACAGAAGTCAGAAGTTTTCTGGGTTTAATTGGCTATAATAGGAAATTTGTAGAGGGATTTTTCAAGATAGTTGTTCCATTGACCAAGCTAACCAGAAAGGAAGAAAAATTCGTATGGTCAGACGCCTGTCAGCGACATTTCGATGAATTAAAGAAAAGATTGATCTCGACTCTTGTACTTACAATTCTAACAAGAAGGGACGGTTTCACAGTGTACAACGATGCCTCTAGGCAAGGCTTAGGTTGTGTGTTAATACAACATGATAAGGTGATTGCATACTCTTTTAGGCAACTAATGAAGCATGAACAGAATTACCCAACACATGACCTGGAGCTTGCAGCTGTAGTGTTTACCTTAAGGATCTGGGGGCATTATCCATATGGAGTCTCTTACCGAATCTTTACAGACCACAAGAGCCTACAGTATCTGTTTACTCAAAAGGAACTGAATATGAGATAGCGGAGATGGATAGAGTTGATTAAAGATTATTACTGCACTAGTAAGTACCATCTTGAGAAGGTGAATGTGGTCGTAGATGCTTTAAGCAGGAAGCCAACAGGGTCAATCGCACACATGAAGGCTGTATATCTTCCTTTGTTAATGGAGTTGAGAACCCTTTGGGTGCAATTAAGGATAGCAGATTTGAGGGTGTTATTGGCTACATTCCAAGTTCGCCTTATTTTAGTAGATAGGATAAGAGAACCATAGCCTTAAGATCCCTACTTGGTTGAATTGAAAAGCAAGGTAGGTTCTAACACATGAAAAGATTGTTAGGGTAATGTGCCCTAAGAACTTGTAATTTGTAAATATTTAAATTTAATAATAAATAAAATCTAATTTATTTTATTCAATTTATGTGCATTTATGAAATGATTACTTCATACAAATATCATGTAACATCCATGGTTATTTATGTAGTCTCAAACTAAGTATATAAGTGTTATATACAAGAGGATTTAGTTTGAGATCAGTAATCTAAAGAGTCCATAGAAAGCACACATAGCTGAGTACTTTGCTTGTGGTAAATCTACAGCTGTGGTCTATTTTATATTTGATACGATGATCCTATCTGAGATCGTTCATGTGGCGACATGAAAATGGAGACACCTTATATAATAGAAATTATATAGGACTGGACCATGATAAAATGAATTTCTTATTAAAATCCGTTAAATAAAGAAATTCATATTTATCAACCAGATGATCATATATGGATTGATCTTAATCCTGAGTGTTTTATGGACTCCTATTTGTTGAGTCATATCTTTTGATTTACATGGGTGAGACTGTTATAGATTTACGGTCAATAAGCTTCGTACTTTAGAGATGTGATTTAATAAATGGCTGGGAACATTCTACATAATAGTGGAATCCACTCCTTCTTGCGAGAAGTAGATGAGTAGTTCTCTTAAGTGTTGATTTGAGTCTTGAACAATAAGAGCGCTCGACTTTCTATTTGTAAATAAATGGAAAGATAAATTCATAAGTTGTTATGAATATATTGTTCATTAGAGAATTAATGGTACTTAACGGAATAAGAAATAATTAGAGAGGTATAACGGACTTTTTGACCTAGCTCTAATTATGAACTACTTGTGGAAGATTGAACCATATGAAATGATTAAATCGATGGACATTGAAAATTCAGATTGTATAAAATATCTATAATTTTGAGAGTGCAATCTTAAGTTTTTAGTGGAGTAACTTTAACGTTAATAATAGTGAATTATTTAATTAAAGAGTTTAATTAATAATTCCGATATCATTGGAGCTCAAATTGTAGGTCCATTTGGTCCCCTCGCTAGCTCACAACCACAAAAAGAAACAAAAGGAAGAATAAAATTGGATAGTCCAATTATAAGTGTACATACAATTTTATGAACACGTTCACGAAAAGTTTAAATATTTTGATTATTTAAATATAAGTAATTATTTAGATTAAGAGTTCAATTTTAAATGGTGTCATTAAATTATATATGATTTAGAATCATTTAATTTAATGAAAAATCTTTTAATTGATAAAAATGCTAATCAAATTTAATTGGAATTAGATTCCATATTAAATTAGATTAAAGAAGTTTTAATTTAATAGGAATTAGATTCCATATTAAATTAAAAGTAAAGAGTTTTAAACTAGTGAGAAATTTGATTCCATATTGGATTTGAATTGAGTTTTCTAATTTAAATAGGAAATTGTATTCCTTGTTAAATTAGAAAACTCTAACTTACCATTATAAAAGTGTGTTTTATGTTGGTAACAAAAGAGAGAGCATTTTTGGTTACTTGAATAAAAAACTTCTATTAATTAAAAACACCATATTACCCAATCTAAAAAGAAATCAAGAAAATCGTTTTTTTGATTTCTATATAATAATCTTTTATAAAAAGATTTCGTGATATAATTCTTCGAGATTGTGCTCACACAATGCATGGATTGATCGTTAATTGTATGATTCTTTGACTAATCTAATTTAATTATATATGTAAGCCGTTTGTGGCAATTTTTTTCCATTGTAAAATCATAGATATAGATTTTAATTATTTCCAAAGAATTATTCTTGAAGATCGTTGTCAACAGAATTGATTCAGCTGTGCAATCGGTCCAAAATTTGAACCTAGTTTAGCACCAAACCTTGATATGCCCATTGGATGCGTACTGAGCTATAGGTGTGTTGGTAGTGCATGATATACTCAATAACACTGCATTGGATACGGTGCCTTTGCACATCACGTGTTGACAAAACAATGCAATGCATAGTAAAGTGCAATAGTTGCACCTGATCAAGTTTCATGCACATAACAGTGCAATTATTGCAATTGTGCGTGAAAGTTAAAGCATTGCAAGTTTGTGTGTACGACACGTGTACACCCAGAGCACATGGTTGATGGCTCATGCTTGGCAGTTTATTGGATTTTTCCGGAAAGGCTCCTAGACTTTGAGTTTCAAGCTTTTTGGGTTTCCATTAAGTTTGTGTGTATGTATATATATATATATATTTATCAAACTGTCCATTCTTAAATGGACAATAACTCCTTGGTTCAAGAATTAAGTTATGGGCTTCTAACCCAATCCATATGATGAATATACTTGATTGTTAAATTGGATTTAATTTTGAACCCAAGTGAGCCCATGAAGATCATGAAGACTACAAGTGAAGGCCGATGAATGTCTTGATTAATTTTTTATAATCTTGAAAAACTAGTTTTAGGTTGTTAAAGTCAAAGAACTTGATCAATCACATGTTGTTTATTTAAATTATTTATCATGTGATGATTGAATAATTTGTTGTTAACATGATCACGCATAAAATATGTCATATAGAATAGAGAGTGCCTACTCGTTGCATTATAACATGACATACAATCATGTATTATTTTTATTTTTTCTATTAAATAGTTTATTAATTAAAGTAGAGATAATAATACATAGAATACCAATTTCATAATTTGTTAGAATTTTAGTTGAAAATCCTAAGTTCACAAATTAAATATATGATTAGTTTTAATGTGATTAAAAACATATATCTCAGTAATTGGTATTCATAATGTGATTAGATTTTAATAGTTAAAATTCGGTAATTCACATTGCTTCTAATCTAAATAATTTAAAGAGTTTAATTTATTTAGAATAGTAAACCAATTAGAAATATAGTTTTAATGTGATTAAAAGATATATTTCATATAATTGGCTTATAATGTGGATTAGATTTTAAAAGTTAAAATTGGGTAATCTCATATTAAATCTAATCTTTATAATTAAAGAGTTTAGATTATCTAGATTGGATCTTTCAAAATAAATTAGATTTTTAAGAGTTAAAAATCCGGTAATTTATTAGGTGTTAATAGGATGTCGATTCTAGTAACACACTAATTCCTAGTAACTTAGATTATATTTATTAGTCGTTAGTAATCTAAGATAATGACTAGGAATAATATATAAAAAACCCTAATCCTAAAATAATGAGTGGGAGAGGGATATATGACAATATATCACACGGTCTCCATCATTAGTTCAACAACATGAGATTTGAATGGCGTCTCGAGACGGCTTTTTTTTCATCCCCCTAAGGGTGGTGTCCATTTGGGTTAATATCAAGGTTGACTTCCTAACGGATAGGATTTATGGATGTATTTTGAGATTGACCTACCCTAAGGCTGGCAATTCTCAAGTTAAGTTCGAGAGATCTGAAATGATGGGTTACACTCATAAAGGAATTAATTAATTGATAATTTAATTCTTTGACCGAAATAAGCGGTAGTCAGATTATATAGGAATAAGAGTTATTCTGTTATATTATTTGATCGAGATTTACTCAATTTAACATACAAATATTTGACCTACCTTAAGGTGGCATTTATTTGTGGTATGTTAGATTATCGTGGAATAGTAATTCTTTTTAGGGTATTTCTGATTCATTATTCGTCAATCATGCATCACGTTTAATTTTATGCCAAAATTTATTGATATTCGTATGAATACAGTTTTGAATAAAATATTTTGTTTATTTATTTCAGCAATGTCGTCACCTTTAACTACTATACTTGCCAATGATAAATTGAATGAGGATAACTATGTTAAATGGAAAAATAACATGAACGCCATTTTGGTCTGTGAGGACCTAAAGTTTGTCCTGACGGAGGAACGTCCTCTTGTGTCACCGATAAATGCTGCGCGTAATGTACGAGAAACCCATCAAAACTGGGTTAAGGCTAATGAAAAGGCCCGTTGCTACCTGTTAGCAGGAATGTCCGATGTGCTTGCTAAGAAGCATGAAACAATGGCAACAGCATTTGAGATGATGCTATCATTACAAGGGATGTTTGGGCAACCTTCTGAGCAGCAGCGATACGAAGCTGTTTGTGCTGCTATGACTACTAAGATGAAGGAAAGGACATTGGTTCGAGAGCATGTCTTAAATATGATGACCTATTTTAACACAGCCGAAACTCATGGTGGGGTGATTGATGAGCCTAGCCAAGTAAGCATGATACTGCAAACTCTTCCAAAGAACTTTATGGAGTTCAAGAGTAATTATGTTATGAACAAATTGTAATATAATATTACTCAATTGCTTAATGAACTAACAACTTATGAGTCCATGAATAAGGACAAGACTAAGTCTGGTGAAGTAAATGTTGCTGAAACTTCCACCTCTAATAAAAATAAGAGGAAAAGGACCACCAATAAGGCTAAGGCAAAGCCCAAGAAACAGGCTACCAAAAAGAAGAAGCAGAAGGGATCTATGACTCCCAAACCCAAAGGAAAATATTTTCATTGTGATGTGGAAGGGCATTGGAAGAGGAATTGTCCAAAGTACCTCGAAGAGCTCAAGAACAAAAAGAAAATGAAAGGTAAATTTGATTTACTCGTCATTAAATCTTGTTTAGTGGAGAATGTTATATTCACTTGGATAATTGATTCAGGAGCCACTAATCATGTTTGCTCTTCTTTACAGTTGATTGATTCTTGGATGGAGCTTGATGAGGGCGAGTTCACCATGCGAGTTGGCACTGGGGATGTCGTTTCAGCTAGAGCAGTAGGAGAAGTTAGACTTCAATTTTCAAATAGTTGTTTTATTATTTTGAACAATGTTTATTATATTCCGAATTTTAGAAGAAATTTGATTTCAGTTTCTAGATTGTTGGAACATAATTATTCAATTTCTTTTAGTAATAAAGATGTTATTATTTCTAAAAATGGGTTGAATATTTGTTCTAGAATATTAGAAAACAACATATACATGTTAAGGTCGTTAACACGTAATTCACTGCTCAATACTGAATTGTTTAAAGTTGAAAAATCAAAATCAAAATGACAAAAGATTTCTCCCAACAATGATACCCATCTTTGGCATCTAAGACTTGGACACATTAATCTTGATAGAATAGACAGACTAGTAAAGAGCGGAACTTTAAGAGAGTTAAAGATTGACACTTTACCTATTTGCGAATCCTATTTAGAAGGTAAAATGACTAAGAGACCTTTTAAGACAAAAGGTTATAGAGCCAAAGAACCACTAGAGCTTATACATTTGGACGTTTGTGGTCCAATAAATGTTAAAGCTAGAGGTGGTTATGAATATTTCGTCACTTTTATTGACGACTATTCAAGATATGGGTATGTTTATCTAATGCAACGAAAGTTTGAAACTTTTGAAAAGTTCAAAGAATTTAGAACTGAAGTTGAAAATCAATTAGGTAAAACATTAAAAGCTCTATGATCAGATCGTGGAGGAGAGTACCTTGATACAGAGTTCAAGGATTACTTGATTGAGAATAGGATTATATCCCAACTCACAGCTCCTGGAACACCACAGCACAATGGTGTTGCAGAAAGGAGAAATCGAACCCTGTAGGATATGATGAAAGCTATGATTAGTTTTTCATCTTTACCTAGTTCTTTCTGGGGATATGCACTGCAAACTGCAGTATATATCTTGAATGTAGTTCCTTCCAAGTCTGTTCCTAAAACACCTTTAGAGTTGTGGAATGGTCGCAAAGCTAGTTTGCAACATTTTCACATATGGGGGTGTCCAGCATATATGCTGAAAAATAAGACTGGGAAGCTAAAACCACGTTCAAAAGTTTGCTTATTTGTAGGTTACTTCAAAGAAACTAAAGACGGATTCTTTTATGATCCTCAAGATAACAAAGTAATTATATCGACAAATGCTACATTTCTTAAAGATAATTACATAAAAGAACACAAACCTCGAAGTAAGGTTGTACTTGAGGAGTTATTTCCTGGTTCAACCAGTATTCAATCAACAACAATTGTTGAGAATAACATAGTTAAGACCACATCTGAGCATCAGATAGACTTCTATCAGAATCATTTACCATCTCGTCGTAGTGGAAGGGTTATTAGACTACCAGTCCGTTACAGAGAAATCGGAGAAGCACAAATTGCTATCTTTGATGAGTGTATAGATGATCCATTGACATATAATGATGCAATTGAAGATTCTGATAGGGAAGAATGACTTAAAACTATGAATCTCGAGATAAAGTCTATGTACTCAAACTCAGTATAACGACCCATCCTCTCCCTATGCTGGGCCGAGACCTTCCTGGGTGCATGAGCTCACCCATTATTCGGTCCATGTACTGTCCCTTAGCCTTTAGGGATTTCATACGCCTCCCACACCTCTCGAACCCATGACTAAGGCCATATAGTCAAATGGGAAGCAAGATGTGTACCAATTGAGCTACAAATTGTTAGGACCAAGTTCTCTATGCTTAAGAATATATATAAATATCGATAAATAAGTCAAATGTGATTGTATTTTTAAAATATTTCATCGTTGTGAGAAATTTTTTATGTGATGCAAGTGAACAATTATGGGTCTAATTGAATGTTTATGAGGTTAATTTGATGAATTGATAAGGGTGGAATATTTTAGAAATACTCTTGAGAGAAATAACAATTAATTTTATTGATATTAAAATTGTTATGGAAATTTATGGATTGGACGTATTTATTTTTATGGAATAATTTTTTTATAAAAAATATAAGTGTATGAGGATTAAAAGAGGTCATTAAGAAGTGTTAATTTTAGATTAAAAATGGGTATGGACATGATTGAAAATGGATAAGTAAAGTTCATAAAAATAATAATAAAAGAGGGGTGTAAGTGCAATATTTGGATTGAAATTTTAGCTGTCATAATTGAGAATAATGGAGGGGCATGTGGGCAAATTTTGAAGCAATTAAATGTGTCTTCTTCCAGCTCAGATCTGGCACAGCAACCACACTCCATTAGACCCGAAAATAACAAACCAGATAGCAGAACTGAAGACAAACTCCACTCGGCGATCTCATCTCTCTCGGCCACCAAGTGCAACAACAAGACCGATCATCTAAGGGATTTCTTCACGGTCAGATGGAGGCTTGAAGAAGCAAGATGAGTATCTGATTTCAGCCTAGAAAATCAGATCCGGAAGTGAGGAGGACGAACTAGAAACGGGAAGAGAAGCTAAAGTCGCGCGGGTTATTGACGAAGCTGCAAACCGCGAGTGAAGAAAAGCAATTTCGGGTGAGCTGAGACCAGAAAAAGATGAGCTGAAAGGAGCTGGATGAAGCCAAGAAATGGAGGAAAATGGCAGGGGTAGGCGTGAAGATGATGGTCAATAGTAGGTAAGAGAAATAACTTGAGTTTGTGAGTTGTTTTCTTGAGTTGTTTGCTGTCAATTTCAAGAGTTATGGTTAATATTGTTGTAGTTCAAGTTTGACAAGCTGAAATGGAAGGAAATTGATGTCGTGAGAATTTCAGAGCAGCTGTGGATCTCAAAGACAAGTAAGTTATGTTGGGTTTAAGTGATTTTATCTTATGAAAAGCTGAAATGGAATAAATTGTTGTGTAGAGTTTATGTGAAGTGTGTGTGCCGTGAATGAAATGGAAAAATATGGGTATGTGTTATGTTCTGTTCGGCAGAATGTGATTGTGTGTGTGTGGGTTGTATTTTGTTTAGTTAAATTAGAATTAATTGATTATTAAGTATATAAATGCATGATAGAATGTAATTATGTGTTGGAATCGAGAGAAAACCAAGAAAAGAGTAATCGTGTGCTTTTTGACAAAAGTAAAGAGCAGCTGCATATAAGTTGAAATCGGGTGATTTTAAGGTCTTAAATATGTGCTTAAATAAGTAATTGAGTGTGATTAAGTCATAGATAATAAATTGCATTGCATGGAACGCATTTAATACTCAAAGGTAACCATGCGGACATATTACGTACAAGCTGTCCCATTTGTATTTTATGTTATTTTGGTGGTTCCAAGTGTGTGTTTAAATGTATTAGGACATGGAAATGTCACGAAAATGAATGGTATTAAGATAAGGGCATGTAACGGAAAGAATATTGCTTAATTAGTTTGAGAGATTGTTAAGGAAAACTCTATTGTCATTAGAGTTGTATTTGAAGAGAATTTCAAATAAATTGGTGATTAAATTTTAGGTGAGTTGGAAACTCTTCGAACGGAAACGAAGATGTGCAGGAGGTGAAAGAGGTTCTTTGAATCGAAAGTTAACGGACGGAAATAAGTTGTGAGTGTAAAAATATATATATATGTTTTGGGTAATTATATAAATATATATATGTTCTTTTAAGTATATATTTGCATATGTATATTTGATATATGTTTATGTTTTGAATATAACCGTTTTGATTATAGAAATGTTTTAAGTTTTGATATCAAGTTTAAAGAAAAAGAATCAAGTGTTAAGGTTTGACCTTAAGAAAAGTTTTGACAAACGAATGTTTATGAAAAGTATAAAAGAAATGGTTTTGGTTTTTAAATGAAATGTGGTTTATAAAAGGATTTTTAGCCGATGGTTACCCTAAACCCTATCATGACTGAAATAACTGGATAATCGGCCGAGATACTTTAAATGTGTAAAGGTACGGGTAAAGAAATAGGTTACTAACTAAGGGAAGGGATAGAAATTGTAGGATTGCCTTTATACATTATAAAGTATTCTTATGACGGTTACCCTTCGCAAGGCGTGATTTTATCCGCAGCATAGTGGTTTTATGACTGGAAATGGACTGTCCCGCCACCGTCCCTTTTAGGGCGGTTGGTGAATTATTCCCTGGGTTCCATTGGTAGTGACTGAAATGTTAAAGATTGTTTCAAATGTATATTTATGATTTTTATAATTGATAAATGAAATGAAATGCTCTAATTATTTATGTAAATGTTATGATTTTACTGAAAGATGTTGAAAGGTATTTTCTTATTAAACTGAACACTCACTGAGCTATTTTTAGCTCACTCTTCCAAAATGTTTTAATAAAATTTTCAGGAACTGAAACTAGGGAGCAGTCTGAACATCCTCCAGGGCAGTCGTAGGCGGCCTACTTGTAGACGACGACGACTTGAAAAGATGTATATAATTTTTGGGCTGTAAATATGTCATATTATGGTTTTGATACTTGCATCATTATTTTTGTATTGTATATACGTATATGCATAATTAAACTCTGAACTACGAGGGCTTTGATCCTTTGTAGATAATTGAGGTACGTAGGCGTTTGGGAGTGCCCAAACTCAAGCCCAAAATATTTTAGAAAATATTTTGAATTGTACATAATGCATATGTTTTGTTTTATGAATAAAAAATGATTCTACTGAATGCTTTTAAATGTTCTTGTGGTTAAATTATGTGGACTTGAGGTCCTGAAAATGGTAGTGGAGAAAATGAATGAATTTTAGAAGTGTTTATGATTTTATTTGCAGGTTTTGTAAAATTGGGATGTTCGAAAAATAGAGGAAACTCTGTCCGTTTTTCCTCTAAATTTTTAATTGAATAAATGGTTTGTTTTCATAGAAAAAAAAAAAAAAACTTCCCACCACATTTTTCGATAGTTGATGAAAAGAATAAATGTTTTAATTGGGTTCGCTCCATGGATTCCTAAGTTAATTGTTTAAAGAAAAGGTTTTCGGAGTCCGTTGGAGTGCCGGGAGGGCTTTCCACGGATTCAAGAGGTTAAATTCGGGTTGGGTCCCTTCACTCAGTCTGGGAACTTGTGGATCAACCAGATGGGGTAAAACCCATAGGTTGCAAATGGATCTACAAGAGGAAGAGAGGAGTGGATGGGAAGGTGAAGACCTTCAAAGCTAAGCTAGTGGTAAAGGGTTATACTCAGAAAGAGGGAGTTGACTATGAAGAAACTTTCTCGCTAGTAGCCATGCTTAAGTCCATTCGTATTCTTCTATCCATAGCTGTATGTCTCGACTACGAGATATGGCAAATGGATGTCAAGACTGCATTCTTGAATGGAAATCTTGATGAAAGCATTTATATGATGCAACCAGAAGGATTCGTGATTCAAGGTCAAGAGCAAAAGGTTTGCAAGTTGCAAAGGTCCATTTATGGGCTTAAACAAGCTTTTTGATCTTGGAATATTAGATTTGATATATCGATCAAGTCTTATGGTTTTGAGCAAAATGTTGATGAACCTTGTTTATACAAGCGTATCATCGATAAGAAAGTGGTTTTTCACGTACTTTACATCGACGATATCCTACTCATTGGGAATGATGTTGGATCATTATCTGATGTAAATAACTGGCTTGCTAACCAATTCCAAATGAAAGACTTGGGAGAGGCTAGTTATGTTCTTGGGATCCAAATTATACGAGATCGCAAGAACAAACTGTTAGCATTGTCTCAAGCATCGTACATTGTTAAAATCCTTGTATGCTTTGCGATGCATAATTCCAAGAAAGGTTATTTACCTTCTCGGCATGGAGTTCACTTGTCTAAGGAACAATGTCCTAAGACACCTCAAGAGATTGAGGATATGAGATGAATTCCCTATGCCTCTGTAGTAGGCAATCTCATGTATGCTATGTTATGCATGAGACCTGACATATGTTATTCAGTGGGAGTAGTCAGTCGTTATCAATCTAACCCAAGATTGGATCATTGGGTGGCAGTAAAATGTATTCTCAAATATCTTCGGAGAATAAAAAATTATATGCTTGTGTATTCTGGCGAGAATTTGACTTTAACAGGATATACAGATTCTGATTTTCAATCAGACAAGGATTCTCGAAAATCCACGTCTGGGTCAGTATTCACCTTAGGTGGTGGAGCTATAGTATGGAGAAGTGTTAAGCAATCTTGCATCGCTGACTCCACCATGGAAGTTGAATATGTAGCAGCTTGTGAAGCAGCTAAGGAAGCAGTTTGACTCCGTAAGTTCTTAATAGATTTGGAAGTTATTCCGAATATGGATAAGCCAATCACACTTTACTGTGATAATAATGGTGCAGTGGCTAATTCTAAAGAACCAAGAAGCCATAAGAGAGGAAAGCATATAGAAAGAAAGTATCATCTCATTAGAGAGATGTGTCGATGATGAAGATAACATCACAAGACAACCATGCTGATCCGTTTACAAAGACCTTAACGGCTAAAGTATTTGAAGGTCATTTAGAGGGTTTAGGATTACGAGACATGTCTCATCCGCTCTAAGGGCAAGTGGGAGATTGTTAGGGTAATGTGTCCTAAGAGCTTGTAATTTGTAAATATTTAAATTTAATAATAAATAAAATATAATTTATTTTATTCAATTTATGTGCATTTATGAAATGATTGCTTCATACAAATATCATGTAACATCCATGGTTACTTATGTAGTCTCAAACTAAGTATATAAGTGTTATATACAAGAGGATTTAGTTTGAGATCAGTAATCTAAAGAGTTCGTAGAAAGTAAACAAATCTGGGTACTTTGCTTGTGGTAAATCTACAACTGCGGTCCATTTTGTATTTGATACGATGATCCTATCCGAGATCGTTCATGTGGCGACATAAAAATGGAGGCACTTTATATAATAGAGATTATATAGGACTGGACCATGATAAAATGAATTTCTTATTAATATCCGTTAAACAAAGAAATTCATATTTATCAACCAGATGATCATATATGGATTGATCTTAATCCTGAGTGTTTTATGGACTTCTATTTGTTGAGTCATATCTCTTGATTTACATGGGTGAAACTGTTATAGATTTACGGTCAATAAGCTTCGTACTTTGCAGATGTGATTTAATAAGTGGCTGGGAACATTCTACATAATAGTGAAATCCACTCCTTCTTACGAGAAGTAGATGAGTAGTTTTCTTAAGTGTTGATTCGGGTCTTGAACAATAAGAGCGCTCGACTTTCTATTTGTAAATAAATGGAAAGATAAATTCATAAGTTGTTATGAATATATTGTTCATTAGAGAATTAATGGTACTTAACGGAATAAGAAATAATTAGAGAGGTATAACGGACTTTATGACCTAGCTTTAATTATGAACTACTAGTGGAGGATCGAACCATATGAAGTAATTCAGTCGATGGACATTGAAAATTCAGATTGTATAAAACATCTATAATTTTGAAAGTGCAATCTTAAGTTTTTAGTGGAGTAACTTTAAGGTTAATAATAGTGAATTATTTCATTAAAGAGTTTAATTAATAATTCCGATATTATTGAAGCTCAAATTGTAGGTCCATTTGATCCACTCGCTAGCTCACAACCACAAAAAGAAACAAAAGAAAGAAGAAAATTGGATTGTCCAATTATAAGTATACATACAATTTTATGAACACGTTCACGAAAAGTTTAAATAATTTGATTATTTAAATATAAGTAATTATTTAATTAATTGTTGATTATTTAATTATTTAGATTAAGAGTTCAATTTTAAATGGTGTCATTAAATTATATATGATTTAGAATCATTTAATTTAATGAAAAATCTTTTAATTGATAAAAATGGTAATCAAATTTAATTGGAATTAGATTCCATATTAAATTAGATTAAAGAAGTTTTAATTTAATAGGAATTAGATTCCATATTAAATTAAAAGTAAAGAGTTTTAAACTAATAAGAAATTTGATTCCATATTGGATTTGAATTAAGTTTTCTAATTTAAATAGGAAATTGTATTCCTTGTTAAATTAGAAAACTCTAACTTACCATTATAAAAATGTGTTTTATGTTGGTAACAAAAGAGAGAGAATTTTTGGTTACTTGAATAAAAAAATTCTATTAATTAAAAACACCATATTACCCAATCAAAAAAGAAATCAAGAAAATCTTTTTTTTTTTTTTATTTCTACATAATAATCTTTTATAAAAAGATTTCGTGATATAATTCTTCGAGATTGTGCCCACACACAGTTTCTTTTGTGAAGAGTCATAACAAGGAAGATCGGGTGGTGAAGAATTTATGAATCAAAAGGGATCAATTCAATATTTATGCAAGGTAAGATTCGATCTTATTAATTTAATTATTCAATTGTTATTACTAGCATCGATCAAACGTATTTTTATTTGGAAAATTTTTTAAAATCCATTTTTGCGCATTAAATTCAAAATTCAATTTTTCCTTCAAAGACTTCTCCCTGAAGGATGATATGACTGATAACTCTATTTTTATAGAGTTATCTTATCTTTTTAAACTTGAATTCTTGTTTAATTCTTGATGTTTTTATTATTATTAAGTACATTATTTCATCATTTTGTATTTTTTATTTTCAGAATAAAGTTTGTGAAAATCGTATGTGGACCCCACCAAATGCTTTCGCTCGAGACAAGATCATGAATTTCATTCGAAGCAGTTCATCGCCTCAAGAATTACTCGAATCAGAAATCGCATCAAAAAGATTATCGCAATTTAAAGATCGAGTATTCTAGAAATAAATATTATGTCATGCTTATGTAAGGAATGATGTAATCAAAATTATGATGTAAGCAATGATGTAATATTAAAGTTGACTTTGAATGAGGTAGGTGAACGATGATGTAAGCAATGATGCAATTTGAAAGTTGACTTTGAATGGGGTAGGTGAAAGATGATGTAAGCGATGATGCAAAATGGTGGAAAATCAGGAAACGATGATGCAATCGATGATGTAATTGGAGGTGAATTTGGCCTATAAATAGGCCTTAGAATCACCATTCTAAGCATTCCATCACAAATCAAAACAATAAGTAGTTTAGAGAAAGAGAGAGAGAGCTTGGAGAGGAGGAGCAAAGCAGAGGAAGAAATTCTACGGTGAAGCTTCAATCCACTAAGTTTTCCTATCTCTTGTTATGTTTAATTTTCTAGTTTTTGTAAATTCTATTATGGAGTAGATTTGTTTTCTAAGGTTATGATGTAGCCTAACTTTGATGTTCCAAACCTTTGTTCAATTCAATTAATGATTTTCTATCTTGGTTGATGCATTTAATATTGTTCTTAATGCTTCTAAATAATTGGCCACTATTTAGTTGAATTGTTAATCATAATGATAGCGGAAGCTGATTTATGTGTCTAGTTCATTGTATTTAATGTCATAAATTACATGTAGGATAGGAATATACCTGCATGGTTTGTGTAGTCTATAAAAGAGATCCATAAATCTTAATGAATCCTTTAATGTTTTGACTTGCATGGGAACATAGCAGTTAATCTTTATAGGGTATTTTCCTTAGACCTCGGGAGGGGCTATGTGAATAATTCAGGGAATCTCGACTAGCAACTGGATAGTTAATTTTTGTTAAAAAGAACAAAGGGGAGGAACAGATTAGTTATGGTGAAATCATAATCTTAGAGTTTTTATTCATTGAATTAATTTTCATTTATTTTCAATTGCAATTAAATTTAATCATAGTTATCAACTCATTCACTCAAATTTCATCTACCAAATAAAAGTTGAGTTATTTTAATTTTGGGCATTAATTAACAACAATCCTCGTGGGACGATACTTCTCTCATCACTTTATTACTTGTTCGGCTCGTTCACTTGCGATTTTGCACAACAAGTTTTTGGCGCCGTTGCCGGGGATTGTTTGTTTCAATTAATACTAATACTACGTAACTCAATTTTTAATTTGGTCATTTATTTATTTTATTTGCTTTATTACTTGTGAATTTTCTGGTATATGAGAAAGTCTGGGGGCGAAATTTTACAATTTGATCCAGAAATTGAAAGAACTTGTCGTAAGAATAGGAAAGAAGCAAGGAAGGCCGCAAGTACTGCACTCATGGATATGGCTGAAGGATCCAACAACACACAGAATATTGTACCAATAGATGCCGAAATTCGAGCATTACGAGATTATGCTCTACCCACAGTGGGTAATACTTCAGCGATACGGCGACCAACTATTGCTGCCAACAACTTTGAGATTAAGCCGGCAATCATCCAGATGGTTCAAAACAACCAGTTCAGTGGGGCTCCGAACGATGATGCAAATGCCCACATTGACAACTTTTTGGAGATCTGTGATACCTTCAAACATAATGGTGTTACTGATGACGCCATCCGATTGAGATTGTTCCCATTCTCTCTTCGAGACAAAGCCAAAAGCTGGCTCAACTCGTTGCCATCAGGGAGTATTACTACATGGGACATCTTGGCACAAAAATTCCTGGCCAAATTCTTTCCACCAGCCAAGACTGCGAGGCTGCGAACCGAGATTGCCACCTTCAGACAGCTTGAGGGAGAATCATTGTACGAAACGTGGGAAAGATTCAAGGATCTGCTAAGACGGTGCCCACATCATGGAGTTGCTAACTGGTTGCAGCTACACACATTCTACAATGGTTTGGGGAGTTCCACGAGAACATTAGTAGATGCCGCAGCTGGTGGAGCACTTTTGGGGAAACCCCATCAAGCCGCTTGGGATTTACTAGAAGAAATGGCTGCAAATGCCTATCAGTGGCCATCAGAAAGAGCAGTTCCGAAAAAAGTTTTCGGAATACAAGAAAATGATGTGTTAACCAGGCTTTCCACTCAGGTCGAGACATTAGCCAAGCAACTTGGAAACTTGACAGCTAATGCCATTCATACTCAGTCAGCATCCTGTGATTTTTGTGGAGGGGACCATTCCAACGGACAATGCGATGAAAACCAGACAGATCAAGCATTTTTTGTGGGCAACAGACAGCAAAATAATCCGTACTCCAACACATATAATCCAGGATGGAGAAACCATCCCAACTTTTCATGGAAAAACAATGATCAACCCAGACAGTCATATCCGCCACCACCTCAACAGCAACAGACCAACAAACCGTCGCTTGAAGAAGCACTTGCTCAGCTCACCGTAAGCACTACTCAATTTATGACGAGAACAGACACCACGCTCCAGAATCAAGCAGCTTCCATTCGAAATCTGGAGGTACAAATGGGTCAAATCTCGAATTTGCTGACTGCAAGACCTCAAGGATCCCTACCAAGCAACACAGAGACCAATCCTAGGGAGCACCTGAAGGCTGTCACGTTACGAAGCGGTAAAATTCTAAAAGAACCTGTCAAAAGAGCAGACGAGAAAGAAGAAGAAGTGATGGTTGAACAACAAGAAGCAGAGAAGCCAAAGTCAAAGTTATTCCCAGACAATCCGCCACCATACAAACCACCATTACCCTTCCCTCAGAGATTTCAAAAACAGAAATTAGAAAAGCAATTTTCTAAATTTCTGGAAGTTTTTAAGAAGCTGCAAATTAATATTCCTTTTGCAGATGCTCTGGAACAAATGCCCAGCTATGTGAAGTTCATGAAAGAAATCCTCTCAAATAAAAGGAAGCTGGAAGAGCATGAAACGGTAGCTTTGACAGAAGAATGCAGTGCAATCTTGCAGAAAAAGCTACCACCCAAACTCAAAGATCCGGGGAGCTTTACAATTCCTTGCACCATTGGTGATTCATTCTTTGATAAAGCATTATGTGATCTTGGTGCAAGCATCAACCTAATGCCATTCTCCGTTTTCAAGAAACTCGGCTTTGGAGAAGCAAAACCCACTACAGTTTCGTTGCAGCTAGCTGATCGTTCAATCAAGTATCCAAGGGGAATCATAGAAGATGTACTAGTCAAAGTGGATAAATTCATATTTCCTGCGGATTTTATTGTGCTAGACATGGAGGAAGACCAAGAAATACCCATCATCTTGGGTAGACCATTCCTAGCAACAGGGAGAACCCTTATTGATGTGCAGAAAGGTCAACTCATACTCAGAGTTCAAGATGAAGAGGTAACCTTCAATGTGCTAAAAGCTCTCAAACATCCACACGATGTTGATAACTGTATGAGGGTAGATGTGGTGGATGAATGTATCAAAGGAATACATCAAACCATCACTCCAAAAGATCCACTTGAAGCTTGTCTACATGGAGCACCAAACTCAGAAAGTTCGAACATCACAGAATGTGTTAACCAACTGGAAGCTTCATCTCCCATATTTTTCAGACGACCTTTCGAGGAGCTTGGAGCAAGTAAGAGACAACCGGTACCATCAACAGAAAAACCACCAGAGTTGGAGCTCAAGCCACTGCCAGTTCATCTCAAGTACGCATTCTTAGGTACCTCATCTACACTACCTGTCATTATTTCATCTTCTCTAAGTAAAGAACAAGAGGAAAAGCTTTTGAGAGTACTACGAGAACACAAGATGGCTATTGGATGGTCAATCGCAGACATTAAAGGAATCAGCCCATCTATATGCCAACACAAAATTCTCATGGAGGATAAGTACCGGCCATCCATCGAGCACCAACGACGTTTAAATCCAAACATGAAGGAGGTTGTCCGAGCAGAGGTACTTAAACTTTTGGATGCAGGTATCATTTATCCTATTTCGGACAGCATATGGGTAAGCCCGGTGCAAGTGGTACCAAAGAAAGGAGGCATGACAGTAGTCACCAATGAAAACAATGAGCTGATTCCGACACGAACAGTAACCGGATGGAGAGTGTGCATTGACTACAGGAAACTAAATAAGGCGACCAAGAAAGATCATTTCCCCTTACCTTTCATTGATCAGATGCTCGACAGATTAGCAGGTCACCCTTATTACTGTTTCCTAGACGGTTATTCTGGTTACAATCAGATTTCTATAGCATCTGAGGACCAAGAAAAGACTACATTCACATGCCCATATGGAACGTTCGCGTTTCGGAGAATGCCGTTTGGTCTATGCAATGCACCCGCCACCTTCCAACGGTGTATGATGTCAATTTTTTCAGATATGGTGGAACGCTTCATTAAGGTATTTATGGATGATTTTTCAGTATTTGGCTCATCATTTGATTCTTGTTTGGATAACTTAGCACAAGTACTGAAAAGATGCGAAGAGACAAATCTGATTCTTAACTGGGAGAAATGTCATTTCATGGTACAAGAAGGGATCGTCTTAGGTCATAAAGTTTCAGCTAAAGGCATCGAGGTTGATAGAGCCAAGATTGAGGCAATTGAGAAGCTGCCACCACCAACATCTGTCAAAGGCATTCGAAGTTTCTTAGGGCATGCAGGGTTTTACAGAAGATTCATCAAGGACTTCTCGAAGATCACAAAGCCATTATGTAATTTACTCGAGAAGGGTGTTTCATTCCACTTCGATAATGCATGTAAAGAGGCATTTGAGATACTGAAAAAGGCCCTTGTGACAGCCCCAGTCGTTATTGCACCTGATTGGGCTTTGCCGTTTGAGCTGATGTGTGATGCTAGTGATTATGCCATTGGAGCCGTGCTAGGACAACGGATTGGTAAGATTTTTCATACCATTTATTACGCTAGCCGTACACTAACTGATGCGCAGGTCAATTATGCTACCACTGAGAAAGAGCTTCTAGCTGTAGTCTTCGCATTCGATAAATTTCGACCGTACTTGATTGGTTCCAAAGTCATTGTATACACGGATCACTCAGCCATCAAATACCTTCTGGAGAAGAAAGATGCAAAGCCACGCCTGATCAGATGGGTCCTTCTGTTACAAGAGTTTGATTTAGAGATTCGAGATAAGAAGGGAAGTGAAAATGTGGTGGCCGACCATCTTTCTAGACTAGAGCAACGAGGGGATAAGGAGGATCTTGACATAGACATTAAAGAGACTTTCCCTGATTGAACAGCTCTTTGTTCTAGATACAAGCAATGTTCCATGGTATGCTGATTTTGTTAATTTTCTTTCTCACAAAGTTTATCCACCTGACATTTCATGGCAGCAAAAGAAGAAATTCTTGGCAGACGTAAAACATTACTATTGGGATGAACCGTTCCTGTACAAGTTATGTCCAGATCAGATCC
Organism: Dimocarpus longan; assembly: GCA_022984855.1. Lineage (NCBI taxonomy): Eukaryota > Viridiplantae > Streptophyta > Magnoliopsida > Sapindales > Sapindaceae > Dimocarpus > Dimocarpus longan. The sequence goes on along the minus strand of CM041015.1, from coordinate 9,628,780 downwards.
TTCGACGATGTGTCTCAAAAGATGAAGCACGAGATATTCTCCACCATTGTCATTCTTCTGATTATGGTGGACATTTTGGGGCCAATCGAACTGCTGGCAAAATTCTTCAATCTGGATACTATTGGCCTACCATTTTTAAGGATGCTCAATCATATGTTGCTGCATGCGATCAATGCCAACGCACAGGTAACATTTCGCGAAGGCATGAGATGCCCTTAAACAACATTTTGGAAGTGGAGTTGTTCGATGTTTGGGGTATCGATTTCATGGGACCATTTCCACCGTCTTTCAAGAATCTCTATATTCTGGTGGCCGTGGATTATGTGTCAAAATGGGTTGAAGCCATTGCTGCACCAACCAATGACTCCAAAGTAGTGGTGAATTTTCTGCGTAGAAATATCTTCACCAGATTTGGAACCCCTAGAGCAATCATCAGCGATGAAGGGAAGCATTTTTGCAATAGGTATCTTGATGCTCTTCTAGCCAAATATGGAGTCAAACACAAAGTTGCTACAGCATACCACCCGCAAACCAATGGACAAGCTGAAATCTCAAATCGGGAACTGAAATGGATTTTGGAAAAGACGGTAAGTGCATCTCGAAAAGACTGGTCGAAAAAGCTTGATGATGCATTATGGGCCTACAGAACAGCATTCAAAACACCGATTGGGATGTCTCCATACAAGATGGTATTCGGAAAGGCATGTCACTTACCCGTTGAACTAGAGTATCGTGCATACTGGGCTATCAAAAAGTTGAATTTTGACATAGGAGCATCAGGAGCTCTGCGAAGATTGCAACTCAATGAGATGGATGAACTTCGTCATGGTGCATATGAAAATGCTAAGCTGTATAAAGAACGCACCAAAAAGTGGCATGATCAACGGATCTTAAACAAGGATTTCACTCCAGGACAGAAGGTTCTTTTGTTTAATTCAAGATTACGTTTGTTTCCAGGTAAGCTACGCTCTAGATGGTCTGGGCCCTTCACAGTTGTTCAAGTGTTTCCACATGGTGCTGTTGAAATTCAAAGTGCAGATCGTCGATTCAAAGTCAATGGTCAACGACTCAAAGTTTACATGGATGGTGGAGAACCTCAACAGAAATCCACTATCGCGCTTTCAGACCCGACTTAAGGCGTTTCTCAACAGTCAAGCTAACGACTATAAATTAAGCGCTTCTTGGGAGGCAACCCAAGTTTTTCTCTTTTTAGCTAGTTTTTCTCTGTTTGTGTGTTATTGTGTTCTTTGTGTGTTTTTGTTTTTTCTTTGATAATTTTTCTTTCTCTTTCAGAGATGGAGGCAAGTCTTGCAGCACTGAAAAATTATTTCCCTACTCTACCCCAAGATGTACTCAGAAAGATTTACAAGTGCAGACTCGAAAGAATGAGGGCACTAACATCTTTAGGTCTTCCAGAGCATATTCGATGGATCATCGAAGCTAAGGTACGTTTAGCAAGTGAGTTGAATGATTCATTAATTAAACGTTTACCAGGATTAGGAAGAAGTTCTTACTCAAAGAAGAGGAGAGCTAAGAGAATGGAAGTCTGTCATAAGTGTGCGAGATGTAACTGCGACACAAGCTGTAAAAATCTTGGATATTTATCCATAAATCGAGAAGATAAAATCAAATGCATAAAGGATGGACTGAGTAAGGAGTCTCTGGATAACATCCGTGAGACTCTTGAGACGCATCCTTGTGGGAAAGTTCAACGTATTCTTTTAGAGTTATGGGAGTTATTCAGTAAAGAGAAACAGCGTTATAGTCTTGGGAATCTGACTGTAAACGACCCTGTTTGCCAGTTTATAAGAAAACTGGATGGGAAGCCGATCCTCAACTCATAGAAGTTGTTTAATCCGTTTCTGGACGTAAAACCAGAGGAAGATGTGAGCCACAATCACAACTACTGTAGCATCATTTTTTTTTCTTTGTTTAGCAGTCTGTTTCAAATTTTTTTGATAATTGTGTTTACTTTTCCTTACCTGTCCTTTTGGATTTTTAGGTCGTTTCAAGTTTTCTTGATAAGTGTGTTTACTTTTGACGTTTCATCACCGAACATTTTTATTTTTAGCAGCTATTTTCAAAATTTTTCGATGTCTGTGTTTACTTTTTGACGTTTGTGTTTACTTTCTTGATAAGTGTGTTTACTTTTGACGTTTCATCACCGAACATTTTTATTTTTAGCAGCTATTTTCAAAATTTTTCGATGTCTGTGTTTACTTTTTGACGTTTGTGTTTACTTTTTCGATGTTTGTGTTTACTTTTTGACGTTTCGTCGCCGAACTTTTTGAATTTTGTATTTATAGCGGCTTGTTTTATTTATTTATTTATTTTTTTTTTTTCTTTCTCGAAGATTGTGCTTTCTTTTTGACATTTCTACACTTAACATTTCCTTTTCCCTCTGACCAATACTGTGTAGCATCGTAAAACTGTTCTTTTACTCTTTCATCTTCTTTAAATAAGTGATTATGACTGATAACAAATAATTCGTTTTCTCTGAAAAAAAAAAAAAAAAAAAAAAAAAATGGCAGAGTCCTCGAGCAGTAAATTCAAAAACATCTGTGTTTTTTGTAGCCCAAAGTCTGGTATGAGTACACAATTTTCAAAAGCAGCTGCTGAACTTGGTACGGCTTTAGCTACCCGAAAAATAGATTTGGTGTATGGAGGAGGCAGTTTAGGACTGAGGGGCTCTGTCGCAGTAACTGCAACTGTTGGAGGTAGGCAAACCCTCGGTGTTGCAGTAAAGCCTTTGGCTGAAAGGAAAGACATCATCGGTACGAGCATAGGTAATGAGTTTCAGGTTATAAGTATACACGGACGAATGGCGTACATATTACTCAATGCTGATGCCTTTATCGCGTTACCTGGTGGTTTGGAAACATTTGAAGAAATCTTCAACATTGCATCCTGGGCCCATTACAACATTCACAAAAAGCCATTAGGTTTGCTTAACACTAACGGTTTTTATGATGGTTTATTGGCTTTTCTTGATCATGCTGTGGAACAGGGTTTTATGACTCAAGCAAACCGGCGTATTCTAGTCTCAGCTTCTAGTGCTGATGAACTGATTGACCAACAGCAAGACTTTGTACCCGAAGTTGATCCAATCATGTCACAGGTGGTTTGGGCTCCTGAATCAAGCGGTAGCAAGAAGCGTGCACTGGATCTTAATCTCCGGTTGTAACTTTCTTATCCTATGGTTTTATTAATAGCATTTCCATTTAAGTTTTTCTTCTTTTTATCTTACTAGACATTGGGGACACTGTCTCAAATAAGTTTGGGGGTAGAGTTTGCTATTATTAAAACCATAAGATTCAAAAGCTGGTCCGAGTTGAAACTAAAAGATGGCAGAGTAAGGAGTACTTTTGTGCTCTTGAGACGCATCTTTGTTTTCATTTAAAAAAAAAAATTAAAAAAAAAAAAAGCAAAAAGATTTTCATTATTTGTTTTATTATTTTTCTTTCTGCCCTAACAAGTCGACTACTTACTTTATTAATGGAGTCTTAATGCATGTTTTTGGTTGAATATCGTTACTAAGGAATAGTCATGAACATCTTTGCATGATTTGAGACTTTTGAATGTCATGATCTTAGTTAATTGAGTGGATAAATATTATGTTTACATGAACTGTGGACTATTAGTGGAGATTATCCTTGGTGAGGATTTGAGCCTTTTAAACGTTTCATTTTGAGAGATTTATTTGTTTCTACTCTTAAACACTCTTCACTTTGTTCTTAATAGATGATCTCTATAGGTTTTGCATTGAATACTGAGAACAAATCATTATTGTAGATAACATGAGTTGCTTTGATTTGAAAATTGGATTGACTTCTTAGAAGTAATATAGGTTAGTTCTACTCTACAAAAGCCTACTTTTCTACTTTAAATTGAGACACATCATAAAACCTTTGAAGCCAAACACTTTAAATATTTTTCTCTGTTTACCTTTACTAAATGACCCTATTGAGCCTTTAAATTTAGTCATACCTTATGAAGTTTGGGATCATGCGATGAAGTAAAAGAGGAGAAGGGAATTGAAGTGTTAACATTTACACAATGTGTTTCTAAAAAAAAAAAAAAACAAAAAAAAAAACAAAAAAAAAAAAAAAAAAAAAAGAAAAAGAAAAAGAAGTTGTGATGAAGTAAACAGAATAAATGAAGTACTTTGGTATGATCATATGTTCTTGTTGAACCTGTACCTTAAAATTTCTTACATGTCAATTAACCATAGCCCAAATACAATCTTTAATAAAGCCTATTGATCTTCAAAAGGAAGTCCAATTTGAAAGTTGAAGTCTGTCATCATGCTCTATCTACGTTCTTAGTATTCGATTCCAATCATGAGATCTATTCACTTGAAAGTGCGGTTCTTTTAAACGTCTATATTCATATGTGATGTAAATGACGCTTGCTATGCCTTTACATAACCTCTATCACATATGATTGCATGAGTGTTTGCTTTAGGATTCATGAGGGTTATGAGAGATATCTTGTGAGAATTAGAGTCGAAGCGAAATAAGTCCATAACATGTGAATATGATGTTTTGAAATGAAATTGCTTTGAAAGTGGTGTGAGATTGTTGATGATTATGTTTTAGATCATTAGTGACTTATCCTTAGTCCTGATACAAGATCATACATGTATGAGACTTCTGTTAATTTGTATTTAGTGAGATGTTGATAAGTTATGGGTGGAATCTTTTAACGTTTGTGGGTATCGTTGCTGGTAAACCCTCAGGAGACACAACTCCTCCTACTAGGGACACCTAGGGGTTTAAAGGCTTGTGGCATACGCTCAATGCCATCGTGTTTACCTACGAAAATGGATTGTGTTTTTATTTTCTGTGTTTTTAACTTAGGTTGTTATTTTTAGTTTTACTTGAGGACAAGCAAAATCTTAAGTTTGGGGGTGTGATAACTCTATTTTTATAGAGTTATCTTATCTTTTTAAACTTGAATTCTTGTTTAATTCTTGATGTTTTTATTATTATTAAGTACATTATTTCATCATTTTGTATTTTTTATTTTCAGAATAAAGTTTGTGAAAATCGTATGTGGACCCCACCAAATGCTTTCGCTCGAGACAAGATCATGAATTTCATTCGAAGCAGTTCATCGCCTCAAGAATTACTCGAATCAGAAATCGCATCAAAAAGATTATCGCAATTTAAAGATCGAGTATTCTAGAAATAAATATTATGTCATGCTTATGTAAGGAATGATGTAATCAAAATTATGATGTAAGCAATGATGTAATATTAAAGTTGACTTTGAATGAGGTAGGTGAACGATGATGTAAGCAATGATGCAATTTGAAAGTTGACTTTGAATGGGGTAGGTGAAAGATGATGTAAGCGATGATGCAAAATGGTGGAAAATCAGGAAACGATGATGCAATCGATGATGTAATTGGAGGTGAATTTGGCCTATAAATAGGCCTTAGAATCACCATTCTAAGCATTCCATCACAAATCAAAACAATAAGTAGTTTAGAGAAAGAGAGAGAGAGCTTGGAGAGGAGGAGCAAAGCAGAGGAAGAAATTCTACGGTGAAGCTTCAATCCACTAAGTTTTCCTATCTCTTGTTATGTTTAATTTTCTAGTTTTTGTAAATTCTATTATGGAGTAGATTTGTTTTCTAAGGTTATGATGTAGCCTAACTTTGATGTTCCAAACCTTTGTTCAATTCAATTAATGATTTTCTATCTTGGTTGATGCATTTAATATTGTTCTTAATGCTTCTAAATAATTGGCCACTATTTAGTTGAATTGTTAATCATAATGATAGCGGAAGCTGATTTATGTGTCTAGTTCATTGTATTTAATGTCATAAATTACATGTAGGATAGGAATATACCTGCATGGTTTGTGTAGTCTATAAAAGAGATCCATAAATCTTAATGAATCCTTTAATGTTTTGACTTGCATGGGAACATAGCAGTTAATCTTTATAGGGTATTTTCCTTAGACCTCGGGAGGGGCTATGTGAATAATTCAGGGAATCTCGACTAGCAACTGGATAGTTAATTTTTGTTAAAAAGAACAAAGGGGAGGAACAGATTAGTTATGGTGAAATCATAATCTTAGAGTTTTTATTCATTGAATTAATTTTCATTTATTTTCAATTGCAATTAAATTTAATCATAGTTATCAACTCATTCACTCAAATTTCATCTACCAAATAAAAGTTGAGTTATTTTAATTTTGGGCATTAATTAACAACAATCCTCGTGGGACGATACTTCTCTCATCACTTTATTACTTGTTCGGCTCGTTCACTTGCGATTTTGCACAACAAGTTTTTGGCGCCGTTGCCGGGGATTGTTTGTTTCAATTAATACTAATACTACGTAACTCAATTTTTAATTTGGTCATTTATTTATTTTATTTGCTTTATTACTTGTGAATTTTCTGGTATATGAGAAAGTCTGGGGGCGAAATTTTACAATTTGATCCAGAAATTGAAAGAACTTGTCGTAAGAATAGGAAAGAAGCAAGGAAGGCCGCAAGTACTGCACTCATGGATATGGCTGAAGGATCCAACAACACACAGAATATTGTACCAATAGATGCCGAAATTCGAGCATTACGAGATTATGCTCTACCCACAGTGGGTAATACTTCAGCGATACGGCGACCAACTATTGCTGCCAACAACTTTGAGATTAAGCCGGCAATCATCCAGATGGTTCAAAACAACCAGTTCAGTGGGGCTCCGAACGATGATGCAAATGCCCACATTGACAACTTTTTGGAGATCTGTGATACCTTCAAACATAATGGTGTTACTGATGACGCCATCCGATTGAGATTGTTCCCATTCTCTCTTCGAGACAAAGCCAAAAGCTGGCTCAACTCGTTGCCATCAGGGAGTATTACTACATGGGACATCTTGGCACAAAAATTCCTGGCCAAATTCTTTCCACCAGCCAAGACTGCGAGGCTGCGAACCGAGATTGCCACCTTCAGACAGCTTGAGGGAGAATCATTGTACGAAACGTGGGAAAGATTCAAGGATCTGCTAAGACGGTGCCCACATCATGGAGTTGCTAACTGGTTGCAGCTACACACATTCTACAATGGTTTGGGGAGTTCCACGAGAACATTAGTAGATGCCGCAGCTGGTGGAGCACTTTTGGGGAAACCCCATCAAGCCGCTTGGGATTTACTAGAAGAAATGGCTGCAAATGCCTATCAGTGGCCATCAGAAAGAGCAGTTCCGAAAAAAGTTTTCGGAATACAAGAAAATGATGTGTTAACCAGGCTTTCCACTCAGGTCGAGACATTAGCCAAGCAACTTGGAAACTTGACAGCTAATGCCATTCATACTCAGTCAGCATCCTGTGATTTTTGTGGAGGGGACCATTCCAACGGACAATGCGATGAAAACCAGACAGATCAAGCATTTTTTGTGGGCAACAGACAGCAAAATAATCCGTACTCCAACACATATAATCCAGGATGGAGAAACCATCCCAACTTTTCATGGAAAAACAATGATCAACCCAGACAGTCATATCCGCCACCACCTCAACAGCAACAGACCAACAAACCGTCGCTTGAAGAAGCACTTGCTCAGCTCACCGTAAGCACTACTCAATTTATGACGAGAACAGACACCACGCTCCAGAATCAAGCAGCTTCCATTCGAAATCTGGAGGTACAAATGGGTCAAATCTCGAATTTGCTGACTGCAAGACCTCAAGGATCCCTACCAAGCAACACAGAGACCAATCCTAGGGAGCACCTGAAGGCTGTCACGTTACGAAGCGGTAAAATTCTAAAAGAACCTGTCAAAAGAGCAGACGAGAAAGAAGAAGAAGTGATGGTTGAACAACAAGAAGCAGAGAAGCCAAAGTCAAAGTTATTCCCAGACAATCCGCCACCATACAAACCACCATTACCCTTCCCTCAGAGATTTCAAAAACAGAAATTAGAAAAGCAATTTTCTAAATTTCTGGAAGTTTTTAAGAAGCTGCAAATTAATATTCCTTTTGCAGATGCTCTGGAACAAATGCCCAGCTATGTGAAGTTCATGAAAGAAATCCTCTCAAATAAAAGGAAGCTGGAAGAGCATGAAACGGTAGCTTTGACAGAAGAATGCAGTGCAATCTTGCAGAAAAAGCTACCACCCAAACTCAAAGATCCGGGGAGCTTTACAATTCCTTGCACCATTGGTGATTCATTCTTTGATAAAGCATTATGTGATCTTGGTGCAAGCATCAACCTAATGCCATTCTCCGTTTTCAAGAAACTCGGCTTTGGAGAAGCAAAACCCACTACAGTTTCGTTGCAGCTAGCTGATCGTTCAATCAAGTATCCAAGGGGAATCATAGAAGATGTACTAGTCAAAGTGGATAAATTCATATTTCCTGCGGATTTTATTGTGCTAGACATGGAGGAAGACCAAGAAATACCCATCATCTTGGGTAGACCATTCCTAGCAACAGGGAGAACCCTTATTGATGTGCAGAAAGGTCAACTCATACTCAGAGTTCAAGATGAAGAGGTAACCTTCAATGTGCTAAAAGCTCTCAAACATCCACACGATGTTGATAACTGTATGAGGGTAGATGTGGTGGATGAATGTATCAAAGGAATACATCAAACCATCACTCCAAAAGATCCACTTGAAGCTTGTCTACATGGAGCACCAAACTCAGAAAGTTCGAACATCACAGAATGTGTTAACCAACTGGAAGCTTCATCTCCCATATTTTTCAGACGACCTTTCGAGGAGCTTGGAGCAAGTAAGAGACAACCGGTACCATCAACAGAAAAACCACCAGAGTTGGAGCTCAAGCCACTGCCAGTTCATCTCAAGTACGCATTCTTAGGTACCTCATCTACACTACCTGTCATTATTTCATCTTCTCTAAGTAAAGAACAAGAGGAAAAGCTTTTGAGAGTACTACGAGAACACAAGATGGCTATTGGATGGTCAATCGCAGACATTAAAGGAATCAGCCCATCTATATGCCAACACAAAATTCTCATGGAGGATAAGTACCGGCCATCCATCGAGCACCAACGACGTTTAAATCCAAACATGAAGGAGGTTGTCCGAGCAGAGGTACTTAAACTTTTGGATGCAGGTATCATTTATCCTATTTCGGACAGCATATGGGTAAGCCCGGTGCAAGTGGTACCAAAGAAAGGAGGCATGACAGTAGTCACCAATGAAAACAATGAGCTGATTCCGACACGAACAGTAACCGGATGGAGAGTGTGCATTGACTACAGGAAACTAAATAAGGCGACCAAGAAAGATCATTTCCCCTTACCTTTCATTGATCAGATGCTCGACAGATTAGCAGGTCACCCTTATTACTGTTTCCTAGACGGTTATTCTGGTTACAATCAGATTTCTATAGCATCTGAGGACCAAGAAAAGACTACATTCACATGCCCATATGGAACGTTCGCGTTTCGGAGAATGCCGTTTGGTCTATGCAATGCACCCGCCACCTTCCAACGGTGTATGATGTCAATTTTTTCAGATATGGTGGAACGCTTCATTAAGGTATTTATGGATGATTTTTCAGTATTTGGCTCATCATTTGATTCTTGTTTGGATAACTTAGCACAAGTACTGAAAAGATGCGAAGAGACAAATCTGATTCTTAACTGGGAGAAATGTCATTTCATGGTACAAGAAGGGATCGTCTTAGGTCATAAAGTTTCAGCTAAAGGCATCGAGGTTGATAGAGCCAAGATTGAGGCAATTGAGAAGCTGCCACCACCAACATCTGTCAAAGGCATTCGAAGTTTCTTAGGGCATGCAGGGTTTTACAGAAGATTCATCAAGGACTTCTCGAAGATCACAAAGCCATTATGTAATTTACTCGAGAAGGGTGTTTCATTCCACTTCGATAATGCATGTAAAGAGGCATTTGAGATACTGAAAAAGGCCCTTGTGACAGCCCCAGTCGTTATTGCACCTGATTGGGCTTTGCCGTTTGAGCTGATGTGTGATGCTAGTGATTATGCCATTGGAGCCGTGCTAGGACAACGGATTGGTAAGATTTTTCATACCATTTATTACGCTAGCCGTACACTAACTGATGCGCAGGTCAATTATGCTACCACTGAGAAAGAGCTTCTAGCTGTAGTCTTCGCATTCGATAAATTTCGACCGTACTTGATTGGTTCCAAAGTCATTGTATACACGGATCACTCAGCCATCAAATACCTTCTGGAGAAGAAAGATGCAAAGCCACGCCTGATCAGATGGGTCCTTCTGTTACAAGAGTTTGATTTAGAGATTCGAGATAAGAAGGGAAGTGAAAATGTGGTGGCCGACCATCTTTCTAGACTAGAGCAACGAGGGGATAAGGAGGATCTTGACATAGACATTAAAGAGACTTTCCCTGATTGAACAGCTCTTTGTTCTAGATACAAGCAATGTTCCATGGTATGCTGATTTTGTTAATTTTCTTTCTCACAAAGTTTATCCACCTGACATTTCATGGCAGCAAAAGAAGAAATTCTTGGCAGACGTAAAACATTACTATTGGGATGAACCGTTCCTGTACAAGTTATGTCCAGATCAGATCCTTCGACGATGTGTCTCAAAAGATGAAGCACGAGATATTCTCCACCATTGTCATTCTTCTGATTATGGTGGACATTTTGGGGCCAATCGAACTGCTGGCAAAATTCTTCAATCTGGATACTATTGGCCTACCATTTTTAAGGATGCTCAATCATATGTTGCTGCATGCGATCAATGCCAACGCACAGGTAACATTTCGCGAAGGCATGAGATGCCCTTAAACAACATTTTGGAAGTGGAGTTGTTCGATGTTTGGGGTATCGATTTCATGGGACCATTTCCACCGTCTTTCAAGAATCTCTATATTCTGGTGGCCGTGGATTATGTGTCAAAATGGGTTGAAGCCATTGCTGCACCAACCAATGACTCCAAAGTAGTGGTGAATTTTCTGCGTAGAAATATCTTCACCAGATTTGGAACCCCTAGAGCAATCATCAGCGATGAAGGGAAGCATTTTTGCAATAGGTATCTTGATGCTCTTCTAGCCAAATATGGAGTCAAACACAAAGTTGCTACAGCATACCACCCGCAAACCAATGGACAAGCTGAAATCTCAAATCGGGAACTGAAATGGATTTTGGAAAAGACGGTAAGTGCATCTCGAAAAGACTGGTCGAAAAAGCTTGATGATGCATTATGGGCCTACAGAACAGCATTCAAAACACCGATTGGGATGTCTCCATACAAGATGGTATTCGGAAAGGCATGTCACTTACCCGTTGAACTAGAGTATCGTGCATACTGGGCTATCAAAAAGTTGAATTTTGACATAGGAGCATCAGGAGCTCTGCGAAGATTGCAACTCAATGAGATGGATGAACTTCGTCATGGTGCATATGAAAATGCTAAGCTGTATAAAGAACGCACCAAAAAGTGGCATGATCAACGGATCTTAAACAAGGATTTCACTCCAGGACAGAAGGTTCTTTTGTTTAATTCAAGATTACGTTTGTTTCCAGGTAAGCTACGCTCTAGATGGTCTGGGCCCTTCACAGTTGTTCAAGTGTTTCCACATGGTGCTGTTGAAATTCAAAGTGCAGATCGTCGATTCAAAGTCAATGGTCAACGACTCAAAGTTTACATGGATGGTGGAGAACCTCAACAGAAATCCACTATCGCGCTTTCAGACCCGACTTAAGGCGTTTCTCAACAGTCAAGCTAACGACTATAAATTAAGCGCTTCTTGGGAGGCAACCCAAGTTTTTCTCTTTTTAGCTAGTTTTTCTCTGTTTGTGTGTTATTGTGTTCTTTGTGTGTTTTTGTTTTTTCTTTGATAATTTTTCTTTCTCTTTCAGAGATGGAGGCAAGTCTTGCAGCACTGAAAAATTATTTCCCTACTCTACCCCAAGATGTACTCAGAAAGATTTACAAGTGCAGACTCGAAAGAATGAGGGCACTAACATCTTTAGGTCTTCCAGAGCATATTCGATGGATCATCGAAGCTAAGGTACGTTTAGCAAGTGAGTTGAATGATTCATTAATTAAACGTTTACCAGGATTAGGAAGAAGTTCTTACTCAAAGAAGAGGAGAGCTAAGAGAATGGAAGTCTGTCATAAGTGTGCGAGATGTAACTGCGACACAAGCTGTAAAAATCTTGGATATTTATCCATAAATCGAGAAGATAAAATCAAATGCATAAAGGATGGACTGAGTAAGGAGTCTCTGGATAACATCCGTGAGACTCTTGAGACGCATCCTTGTGGGAAAGTTCAACGTATTCTTTTAGAGTTATGGGAGTTATTCAGTAAAGAGAAACAGCGTTATAGTCTTGGGAATCTGACTGTAAACGACCCTGTTTGCCAGTTTATAAGAAAACTGGATGGGAAGCCGATCCTCAACTCATAGAAGTTGTTTAATCCGTTTCTGGACGTAAAACCAGAGGAAGATGTGAGCCACAATCACAACTACTGTAGCATCATTTTTTTTTCTTTGTTTAGCAGTCTGTTTCAAATTTTTTTGATAATTGTGTTTACTTTTCCTTACCTGTCCTTTTGGATTTTTAGGTCGTTTCAAGTTTTCTTGATAAGTGTGTTTACTTTTGACGTTTCATCACCGAACATTTTTATTTTTAGCAGCTATTTTCAAAATTTTTCGATGTCTGTGTTTACTTTTTGACGTTTGTGTTTACTTTCTTGATAAGTGTGTTTACTTTTGACGTTTCATCACCGAACATTTTTATTTTTAGCAGCTATTTTCAAAATTTTTCGATGTCTGTGTTTACTTTTTGACGTTTGTGTTTACTTTTTCGATGTTTGTGTTTACTTTTTGACGTTTCGTCGCCGAACTTTTTGAATTTTGTATTTATAGCGGCTTGTTTTATTTATTTATTTATTTTTTTTTTTCTTTCTCGAAGATTGTGCTTTCTTTTTGACATTTCTACACTTAACATTTCCTTTTCCCTCTGACCAATACTGTGTAGCATCGTAAAACTGTTCTTTTACTCTTTCATCTTCTTTAAATAAGTGATTATGACTGATAACAAATAATTCGTTTTCTCTGAAAAAAAAAAAAAAAAAAAAAAAAATGGCAGAGTCCTCGAGCAGTAAATTCAAAAACATCTGTGTTTTTTGTAGCCCAAAGTCTGGTATGAGTACACAATTTTCAAAAGCAGCTGCTGAACTTGGTACGGCTTTAGCTACCCGAAAAATAGATTTGGTGTATGGAGGAGGCAGTTTAGGACTGAGGGGCTCTGTCGCAGTAACTGCAACTGTTGGAGGTAGGCAAACCCTCGGTGTTGCAGTAAAGCCTTTGGCTGAAAGGAAAGACATCATCGGTACGAGCATAGGTAATGAGTTTCAGGTTATAAGTATACACGGACGAATGGCGTACATATTACTCAATGCTGATGCCTTTATCGCGTTACCTGGTGGTTTGGAAACATTTGAAGAAATCTTCAACATTGCATCCTGGGCCCATTACAACATTCACAAAAAGCCATTAGGTTTGCTTAACACTAACGGTTTTTATGATGGTTTATTGGCTTTTCTTGATCATGCTGTGGAACAGGGTTTTATGACTCAAGCAAACCGGCGTATTCTAGTCTCAGCTTCTAGTGCTGATGAACTGATTGACCAACAGCAAGACTTTGTACCCGAAGTTGATCCAATCATGTCACAGGTGGTTTGGGCTCCTGAATCAAGCGGTAGCAAGAAGCGTGCACTGGATCTTAATCTCCGGTTGTAACTTTCTTATCCTATGGTTTTATTAATAGCATTTCCATTTAAGTTTTTCTTCTTTTTATCTTACTAGACATTGGGGACACTGTCTCAAATAAGTTTGGGGGTAGAGTTTGCTATTATTAAAACCATAAGATTCAAAAGCTGGTCCGAGTTGAAACTAAAAGATGGCAGAGTAAGGAGTACTTTTGTGCTCTTGAGACGCATCTTTGTTTTCATTTAAAAAAAAAAATTAAAAAAAAAAAAGCAAAAAGATTTTCATTATTTGTTTTATTATTTTTCTTTCTGCCCTAACAAGTCGACTACTTACTTTATTAATGGAGTCTTAATGCATGTTTTTGGTTGAATATCGTTACTAAGGAATAGTCATGAACATCTTTGCATGATTTGAGACTTTTGAATGTCATGATCTTAGTTAATTGAGTGGATAAATATTATGTTTACATGAACTGTGGACTATTAGTGGAGATTATCCTTGGTGAGGATTTGAGCCTTTTAAACGTTTCATTTTGAGAGATTTATTTGTTTCTACTCTTAAACACTCTTCACTTTGTTCTTAATAGATGATCTCTATAGGTTTTGCATTGAATACTGAGAACAAATCATTATTGTAGATAACATGAGTTGCTTTGATTTGAAAATTGGATTGACTTCTTAGAAGTAATATAGGTTAGTTCTACTCTACAAAAGCCTACTTTTCTACTTTAAATTGAGACACATCATAAAACCTTTGAAGCCAAACACTTTAAATATTTTTCTCTGTTTACCTTTACTAAATGACCCTATTGAGCCTTTAAATTTAGTCATACCTTATGAAGTTTGGGATCATGCGATGAAGTAAAAGAGGAGAAGGGAATTGAAGTGTTAACATTTACACAATGTGTTTCTAAAAAAAAAAAAAAAACAAAAAAAAAAAAAAAAAAAAAAAAAAAAAAAAAAAGAAAAAGAAAAAGAAGTTGTGATGAAGTAAACAGAATAAATGAAGTACTTTGGTATGATCATATGTTCTTGTTGAACCTGTACCTTAAAATTTCTTACATGTCAATTAACCATAGCCCAAATACAATCTTTAATAAAGCCTATTGATCTTCAAAAGGAAGTCCAATTTGAAAGTTGAAGTCTGTCATCATGCTCTATCTACGTTCTTAGTATTCGATTCCAATCATGAGATCTATTCACTTGAAAGTGCGGTTCTTTTAAACGTCTATATTCATATGTGATGTAAATGACGCTTGCTATGCCTTTACATAACCTCTATCACATATGATTGCATGAGTGTTTGCTTTAGGATTCATGAGGGTTATGAGAGATATCTTGTGAGAATTAGAGTCGAAGCGAAATAAGTCCATAACATGTGAATATGATGTTTTGAAATGAAATTGCTTTGAAAGTGGTGTGAGATTGTTGATGATTATGTTTTAGATCATTAGTGACTTATCCTTAGTCCTGATACAAGATCATACATGTATGAGACTTCTGTTAATTTGTATTTAGTGAGATGTTGATAAGTTATGGGTGGAATCTTTTAACGTTTGTGGGTATCGTTGCTGGTAAACCCTCAGGAGACACAACTCCTCCTACTAGGGACACCTAGGGGTTTAAAGGCTTGTGGCATACGCTCAATGCCATCGTGTTTACCTACGAAAATGGATTGTGTTTTTATTTTCTGTGTTTTTAACTTAGGTTGTTATTTTTAGTTTTACTTGAGGACAAGCAAAATCTTAAGTTTGGGGGTGTGATAACTCTATTTTTATAGAGTTATCTTATCTTTTTAAACTTGAATTCTTGTTTAATTCTTGATGTTTTTATTATTATTAAGTACATTATTTCATCATTTTGTATTTTTTATTTTCAGAATAAAGTTTGTGAAAATCGTATGTGGACCCCACCAAATGCTTTCGCTCGAGACAAGATCATGAATTTCATTCGAAGCAGTTCATCGCCTCAAGAATTACTCGAATCAGAAATCGCATCAAAAAGATTATCGCAATTTAAAGATCGAGTATTCTAGAAATAAATATTATGTCATGCTTATGTAAGGAATGATGTAATCAAAATTATGATGTAAGCAATGATGTAATATTAAAGTTGACTTTGAATGAGGTAGGTGAACGATGATGTAAGCAATGATGCAATTTGAAAGTTGACTTTGAATGGGGTAGGTGAAAGATGATGTAAGCGATGATGCAAAATGGTGGAAAATCAGGAAACGATGATGCAATCGATGATGTAATTGGAGGTGAATTTGGCCTATAAATAGGCCTTAGAATCACCATTCTAAGCATTCCATCACAAATCAAAACAATAAGTAGTTTAGAGAAAGAGAGAGAGAGCTTGGAGAGGAGGAGCAAAGCAGAGGAAGAAATTCTACGGTGAAGCTTCAATCCACTAAGTTTTCCTATCTCTTGTTATGTTTAATTTTCTAGTTTTTGTAAATTCTATTATGGAGTAGATTTGTTTTCTAAGGTTATGATGTAGCCTAACTTTGATGTTCCAAACCTTTGTTCAATTCAATTAATGATTTTCTATCTTGGTTGATGCATTTAATATTGTTCTTAATGCTTCTAAATAATTGGCCACTATTTAGTTGAATTGTTAATCATAATGATAGCGGAAGCTGATTTATGTGTCTAGTTCATTGTATTTAATGTCATAAATTACATGTAGGATAGGAATATACCTGCATGGTTTGTGTAGTCTATAAAAGAGATCCATAAATCTTAATGAATCCTTTAATGTTTTGACTTGCATGGGAACATAGCAGTTAATCTTTATAGGGTATTTTCCTTAGACCTCGGGAGGGGCTATGTGAATAATTCAGGGAATCTCGACTAGCAACTGGATAGTTAATTTTTGTTAAAAAGAACAAAGGGGAGGAACAGATTAGTTATGGTGAAATCATAATCTTAGAGTTTTTATTCATTGAATTAATTTTCATTTATTTTCAATTGCAATTAAATTTAATCATAGTTATCAACTCATTCACTCAAATTTCATCTACCAAATAAAAGTTGAGTTATTTTAATTTTGGGCATTAATTAACAACAATCCTCGTGGGACGATACTTCTCTCATCACTTTATTACTTGTTCGGCTCGTTCACTTGCGATTTTGCACAACAAGTTTTTGGCGCCGTTGCCGGGGATTGTTTGTTTCAATTAATACTAATACTACGTAACTCAATTTTTAATTTGGTCATTTATTTATTTTATTTGCTTTATTACTTGTGAATTTTCTGGTATATGAGAAAGTCTGGGGGCGAAATTTTACAATTTGATCCAGAAATTGAAAGAACTTGTCGTAAGAATAGGAAAGAAGCAAGGAAGGCCGCAAGTACTGCACTCATGGATATGGCTGAAGGATCCAACAACACACAGAATATTGTACCAATAGATGCCGAAATTCGAGCATTACGAGATTATGCTCTACCCACAGTGGGTAATACTTCAGCGATACGGCGACCAACTATTGCTGCCAACAACTTTGAGATTAAGCCGGCAATCATCCAGATGGTTCAAAACAACCAGTTCAGTGGGGCTCCGAACGATGATGCAAATGCCCACATTGACAACTTTTTGGAGATCTGTGATACCTTCAAACATAATGGTGTTACTGATGACGCCATCCGATTGAGATTGTTCCCATTCTCTCTTCGAGACAAAGCCAAAAGCTGGCTCAACTCGTTGCCATCAGGGAGTATTACTACATGGGACATCTTGGCACAAAAATTCCTGGCCAAATTCTTTCCACCAGCCAAGACTGCGAGGCTGCGAACCGAGATTGCCACCTTCAGACAGCTTGAGGGAGAATCATTGTACGAAACGTGGGAAAGATTCAAGGATCTGCTAAGACGGTGCCCACATCATGGAGTTGCTAACTGGTTGCAGCTACACACATTCTACAATGGTTTGGGGAGTTCCACGAGAACATTAGTAGATGCCGCAGCTGGTGGAGCACTTTTGGGGAAACCCCATCAAGCCGCTTGGGATTTACTAGAAGAAATGGCTGCAAATGCCTATCAGTGGCCATCAGAAAGAGCAGTTCCGAAAAAAGTTTTCGGAATACAAGAAAATGATGTGTTAACCAGGCTTTCCACTCAGGTCGAGACATTAGCCAAGCAACTTGGAAACTTGACAGCTAATGCCATTCATACTCAGTCAGCATCCTGTGATTTTTGTGGAGGGGACCATTCCAACGGACAATGCGATGAAAACCAGACAGATCAAGCATTTTTTGTGGGCAACAGACAGCAAAATAATCCGTACTCCAACACATATAATCCAGGATGGAGAAACCATCCCAACTTTTCATGGAAAAACAATGATCAACCCAGACAGTCATATCCGCCACCACCTCAACAGCAACAGACCAACAAACCGTCGCTTGAAGAAGCACTTGCTCAGCTCACCGTAAGCACTACTCAATTTATGACGAGAACAGACACCACGCTCCAGAATCAAGCAGCTTCCATTCGAAATCTGGAGGTACAAATGGGTCAAATCTCGAATTTGCTGACTGCAAGACCTCAAGGATCCCTACCAAGCAACACAGAGACCAATCCTAGGGAGCACCTGAAGGCTGTCACGTTACGAAGCGGTAAAATTCTAAAAGAACCTGTCAAAAGAGCAGACGAGAAAGAAGAAGAAGTGATGGTTGAACAACAAGAAGCAGAGAAGCCAAAGTCAAAGTTATTCCCAGACAATCCGCCACCATACAAACCACCATTACCCTTCCCTCAGAGATTTCAAAAACAGAAATTAGAAAAGCAATTTTCTAAATTTCTGGAAGTTTTTAAGAAGCTGCAAATTAATATTCCTTTTGCAGATGCTCTGGAACAAATGCCCAGCTATGTGAAGTTCATGAAAGAAATCCTCTCAAATAAAAGGAAGCTGGAAGAGCATGAAACGGTAGCTTTGACAGAAGAATGCAGTGCAATCTTGCAGAAAAAGCTACCACCCAAACTCAAAGATCCGGGGAGCTTTACAATTCCTTGCACCATTGGTGATTCATTCTTTGATAAAGCATTATGTGATCTTGGTGCAAGCATCAACCTAATGCCATTCTCCGTTTTCAAGAAACTCGGCTTTGGAGAAGCAAAACCCACTACAGTTTCGTTGCAGCTAGCTGATCGTTCAATCAAGTATCCAAGGGGAATCATAGAAGATGTACTAGTCAAAGTGGATAAATTCATATTTCCTGCGGATTTTATTGTGCTAGACATGGAGGAAGACCAAGAAATACCCATCATCTTGGGTAGACCATTCCTAGCAACAGGGAGAACCCTTATTGATGTGCAGAAAGGTCAACTCATACTCAGAGTTCAAGATGAAGAGGTAACCTTCAATGTGCTAAAAGCTCTCAAACATCCACACGATGTTGATAACTGTATGAGGGTAGATGTGGTGGATGAATGTATCAAAGGAATACATCAAACCATCACTCCAAAAGATCCACTTGAAGCTTGTCTACATGGAGCACCAAACTCAGAAAGTTCGAACATCACAGAATGTGTTAACCAACTGGAAGCTTCATCTCCCATATTTTTCAGACGACCTTTCGAGGAGCTTGGAGCAAGTAAGAGACAACCGGTACCATCAACAGAAAAACCACCAGAGTTGGAGCTCAAGCCACTGCCAGTTCATCTCAAGTACGCATTCTTAGGTACCTCATCTACACTACCTGTCATTATTTCATCTTCTCTAAGTAAAGAACAAGAGGAAAAGCTTTTGAGAGTACTACGAGAACACAAGATGGCTATTGGATGGTCAATCGCAGACATTAAAGGAATCAGCCCATCTATATGCCAACACAAAATTCTCATGGAGGATAAGTACCGGCCATCCATCGAGCACCAACGACGTTTAAATCCAAACATGAAGGAGGTTGTCCGAGCAGAGGTACTTAAACTTTTGGATGCAGGTATCATTTATCCTATTTCGGACAGCATATGGGTAAGCCCGGTGCAAGTGGTACCAAAGAAAGGAGGCATGACAGTAGTCACCAATGAAAACAATGAGCTGATTCCGACACGAACAGTAACCGGATGGAGAGTGTGCATTGACTACAGGAAACTAAATAAGGCGACCAAGAAAGATCATTTCCCCTTACCTTTCATTGATCAGATGCTCGACAGATTAGCAGGTCACCCTTATTACTGTTTCCTAGACGGTTATTCTGGTTACAATCAGATTTCTATAGCATCTGAGGACCAAGAAAAGACTACATTCACATGCCCATATGGAACGTTCGCGTTTCGGAGAATGCCGTTTGGTCTATGCAATGCACCCGCCACCTTCCAACGGTGTATGATGTCAATTTTTTCAGATATGGTGGAACGCTTCATTAAGGTATTTATGGATGATTTTTCAGTATTTGGCTCATCATTTGATTCTTGTTTGGATAACTTAGCACAAGTACTGAAAAGATTCGAAGAGACAAATCTGATTCTTAACTGGGAGAAATGTCATTTCATGGTACAAGAAGGGATCGTCTTAGGTCATAAAGTTTCAGCTAAAGGCATCGAGGTTGATAGAGCCAAGATTGAGGCAATTGAGAAGCTGCCACCACCAACATCTGTCAAAGGCATTCGAAGTTTCTTAGGGCATGCAGGGTTTTACAGAAGATTCATCAAGGACTTCTCGAAGATCACAAAGCCATTATGTAATTTACTCGAGAAGGGTGTTTCATTCCACTTCGATAATGCATGTAAAGAGGCATTTGAGATACTGAAAAAGGCCCTTGTGACAGCCCCAGTCGTTATTGCACCTGATTGGGCTTTGCCGTTTGAGCTGATGTGTGATGCTAGTGATTATGCCATTGGAGCCGTGCTAGGACAACGGATTGGTAAGATTTTTCATACCATTTATTACGCTAGCCGTACACTAACTGATGCGCAGGTCAATTATGCTACCACTGAGAAAGAGCTTCTAGCTGTAGTCTTCGCATTCGATAAATTTCGACCGTACTTGATTGGTTCCAAAGTCATTGTATACACGGATCACTCAGCCATCAAATACCTTCTGGAGAAGAAAGATGCAAAGCCACGCCTGATCAGATGGGTCCTTCTGTTACAAGAGTTTGATTTAGAGATTCGAGATAAGAAGGGAAGTGAAAATGTGGTGGCCGACCATCTTTCTAGACTAGAGCAACGAGGGGATAAGGAGGATCTTGACATAGACATTAAAGAGACTTTCCCTGATTGAACAGCTCTTTGTTCTAGATACAAGCAATGTTCCATGGTATGCTGATTTTGTTAATTTTCTTTCTCACAAAGTTTATCCACCTGACATTTCATGGCAGCAAAAGAAGAAATTCTTGGCAGACGTAAAACATTACTATTGGGATGAACCGTTCCTGTACAAGTTATGTCCAGATCAGATCCTTCGACGATGTGTCTCAAAAGATGAAGCACGAGATATTCTCCACCATTGTCATTCTTCTGATTATGGTGGACATTTTGGGGCCAATCGAACTGCTGGCAAAATTCTTCAATCTGGATACTATTGGCCTACCATTTTTAAGGATGCTCAATCATATGTTGCTGCATGCGATCAATGCCAACGCACAGGTAACATTTCGCGAAGGCATGAGATGCCCTTAAACAACATTTTGGAAGTGGAGTTGTTCGATGTTTGGGGTATCGATTTCATGGGACCATTTCCACCGTCTTTCAAGAATCTCTATATTCTGGTGGCCGTGGATTATGTGTCAAAATGGGTTGAAGCCATTGCTGCACCAACCAATGACTCCAAAGTAGTGGTGAATTTTCTGCGTAGAAATATCTTCACCAGATTTGGAACCCCTAGAGCAATCATCAGCGATGAAGGGAAGCATTTTTGCAATAGGTATCTTGATGCTCTTCTAGCCAAATATGGAGTCAAACACAAAGTTGCTACAGCATACCACCCGCAAACCAATGGACAAGCTGAAATCTCAAATCGGGAACTGAAATGGATTTTGGAAAAGACGGTAAGTGCATCTCGAAAAGACTGGTCGAAAAAGCTTGATGATGCATTATGGGCCTACAGAACAGCATTCAAAACACCGATTGGGATGTCTCCATACAAGATGGTATTCGGAAAGGCATGTCACTTACCCGTTGAACTAGAGTATCGTGCATACTGGGCTATCAAAAAGTTGAATTTTGACATAGGAGCATCAGGAGCTCTGCGAAGATTGCAACTCAATGAGATGGATGAACTTCGTCATGGTGCATATGAAAATGCTAAGCTGTATAAAGAACGCACCAAAAAGTGGCATGATCAACGGATCTTAAACAAGGATTTCACTCCAGGACAGAAGGTTCTTTTGTTTAATTCAAGATTACGTTTGTTTCCAGGTAAGCTACGCTCTAGATGGTCTGGGCCCTTCACAGTTGTTCAAGTGTTTCCACATGGTGCTGTTGAAATTCAAAGTGCAGATCGTCGATTCAAAGTCAATGGTCAACGACTCAAAGTTTACATGGATGGTGGAGAACCTCAACAGAAATCCACTATCGCGCTTTCAGACCCGACTTAAGGCGTTTCTCAACAGTCAAGCTAACGACTATAAATTAAGCGCTTCTTGGGAGGCAACCCAAGTTTTTCTCTTTTTAGCTAGTTTTTCTCTGTTTGTGTGTTATTGTGTTCTTTGTGTGTTTTTGTTTTTTCTTTGATAATTTTTCTTTCTCTTTCAGAGATGGAGGCAAGTCTTGCAGCACTGAAAAATTATTTCCCTATTCTACCCCAAGATGTACTCAGAAAGATTTACAAGTGCAGACTCGAAAGAATGAGGGCACTAACATCTTTAGGTCTTCCAGAGCATATTCGATGGATCATCGAAGCTAAGGTACGTTTAGCAAGTGAGTTGAATGATTCATTAATTAAACGTTTACCAGGATTAGGAAGAAGTTCTTACTCAAAGAAGAGGAGAGCTAAGAGAATGGAAGTCTGTCATAAGTGTGCGAGATGTAACTGCGACACAAGCTGTAAAAATCTTGGATATTTATCCATAAATCGAGAAGATAAAATCAAATGCATAAAGGATGGACTGAGTAAGGAGTCTCTGGATAACATCCGTGAGACTCTTGAGACGCATCCTTGTGGGAAAGTTCAACGTATTCTTTTAGAGTTATGGGAGTTATTCAGTAAAGAGAAACAGCGTTATAGTCTTGGGAATCTGACTGTAAACGACCCTGTTTGCCAGTTTATAAGAAAACTGGATGGGAAGCCGATCCTCAACTCATAGAAGTTGTTTAATCCGTTTCTGGACGTAAAACCAGAGGAAGATGTGAGCCACAATCACAACTACTGTAGCATCATTTTTTTTTCTTTGTTTAGCAGTCTGTTTCAAATTTTTTTGATAATTGTGTTTACTTTTCCTTACCTGTCCTTTTGGATTTTTAGGTCGTTTCAAGCTTTCTTGATAAGTGTGTTTACTTTTGACGTTTCATCACCGAACATTTTTATTTTTAGCAGCTATTTTCAAAATTTTTCGATGTCTGTGTTTACTTTTTGACGTTTGTGTTTACTTTCTTGATAAGTGTGTTTACTTTTGACGTTTCATCACCGAACATTTTTATTTTTAGCAGCTATTTTCAAAATTTTTCGATGTCTGTGTTTACTTTTTGACGTTTGTGTTTACTTTTTCGATGTTTGTGTTTACTTTTTGACGTTTCGTCGCCGAACTTTTTGAATTTTGTATTTATAGCGGCTTGTTTTATTTATTTATTTTTTTTTTTTTTTCTTTCTCGAAGATTGTGCTTTCTTTTTGACATTTCTACACTTAACATTTCCTTTTCCCTCTGACCAATACTGTGTAGCATCGTAAAACTGTTCTTTTACTCTTTCATCTTCTTTAAATAAGTGATTATGACTGATAACAAATAATTCGTTTTCTCTGAAAAAAAAAAAAAAAAAAAAATGGCAGAGTCCTCGAGCAGTAAATTCAAAAACATCTGTGTTTTTTGTAGCCCAAAGTCTGGTATGAGTACACAATTTTCAAAAGCAGCTGCTGAACTTGGTACGGCTTTAGCTACCCGAAAAATAGATTTGGTGTATGGAGGAGGCAGTTTAGGACTGAGGGGCTCTGTCGCAGTAACTGCAACTGTTGGAGGTAGGCAAACCCTCGGTGTTGCAGTAAAGCCTTTGGCTGAAAGGAAAGACATCATCGGTACGAGCATAGGTAATGAGTTTCAGGTTATAAGTATACACGGACGAATGGCGTACATATTACTCAATGCTGATGCCTTTATCGCGTTACCTGGTGGTTTGGAAACATTTGAAGAAATCTTCAACATTGCATCCTGGGCCCATTACAACATTCACAAAAAGCCATTAGGTTTGCTTAACACTAACGGTTTTTATGATGGTTTATTGGCTTTTCTTGATCATGCTGTGGAACAGGGTTTTATGACTCAAGCAAACCGGCGTATTCTAGTCTCAGCTTCTAGTGCTGATGAACTGATTGACCAACAGCAAGACTTTGTACCCGAAGTTGATCCAATCATGTCACAGGTGGTTTGGGCTCCTGAATCAAGCGGTAGCAAGAAGCGTGCACTGGATCTTAATCTCCGGTTGTAACTTTCTTATCCTATGGTTTTATTAATAGCATTTCCATTTAAGTTTTTCTTCTTTTTATCTTACTAGACATTGGGGACACTGTCTCAAATAAGTTTGGGGGTAGAGTTTGCTATTATTAAAACCATAAGATTCAAAAGCTGGTCCGAGTTGAAACTAAAAGATGGCAGAGTAAGGAGTACTTTTGTGCTCTTGAGACGCATCTTTGTTTTCATTTAAAAAAAAAAATTAAAAAAAAAAAAAGCAAAAAGATTTTCATTATTTGTTTTATTATTTTTCTTTCTGCCCTAACAAGTCGACTACTTACTTTATTAATGGAGTCTTAATGCATGTTTTTGGTTGAATATCGTTACTAAGGAATAGTCATGAACATCTTTGCATGATTTGAGACTTTTGAATGTCATGATCTTAGTTAATTGAGTGGATAAATATTATGTTTACATGAACTGTGGACTATTAGTGGAGATTATCCTTGGTGAGGATTTGAGCCTTTTAAACGTTTCATTTTGAGAGATTTATTTGTTTCTACTCTTAAACACTCTTCACTTTGTTCTTAATAGATGATCTCTATAGGTTTTGCATTGAATACTGAGAACAAATCATTATTGTAGATAACATGAGTTGCTTTGATTTGAAAATTGGATTGACTTCTTAGAAGTAATATAGGTTAGTTCTACTCTACAAAAGCCTACTTTTCTACTTTAAATTGAGACACATCATAAAACCTTTGAAGCCAAACACTTTAAATATTTTTCTCTGTTTACCTTTACTAAATGACCCTATTGAGCCTTTAAATTTAGTCATACCTTATGAAGTTTGGGATCATGCGATGAAGTAAAAGAGGAGAAGGGAATTGAAGTGTTAACATTTACACAATGTGTTTCTAAAAAAAAAAAAAAACAAAAAAAAAAACAAAAAAAAAAAAAAAAAAAAAAAGAAAAAGAAAAAGAAGTTGTGATGAAGTAAAGAGAATAAATGAAGTACTTTGGTATGATCATATGTTCTTGTTGAACCTGTACCTTAAAATTTCTTACATGTCAATTAACCATAGCCCAAATACAATCTTTAATAAAGCCTATTGATCTTCAAAAGGAAGTCCAATTTGAAAGTTGAAGTCTGTCATCATGCTCTATCTACGTTCTTAGTATTCGATTCCAATCATGAGATCTATTCACTTGAAAGTGCGGTTCTTTTAAACGTCTATATTCATATGTGATGTAAATGACGCTTGCTATGCCTTTACATAACCTCTATCACATATGATTGCATGAGTGTTTGCTTTAGGATTCATGAGGGTTATGAGAGATATCTTGTGAGAATTAGAGTCGAAGCGAAATAAGTCCATAACATGTGAATATGATGTTTTGAAATGAAATTGCTTTGAAAGTGGTGTGAGATTGTTGATGATTATGTTTTAGATCATTAGTGACTTATCCTTAGTCCTGATACAAGATCATACATGTATGAGACTTCTGTTAATTTGTATTTAGTGAGATGTTGATAAGTTATGGGTGGAATCTTTTAACGTTTGTGGGTATCGTTGCTGGTAAACCCTCAGGAGACACAACTCCTCCTACTAGGGACACCTAGGGGTTTAAAGGCTTGTGGCATACGCTCAATGCCATCGTGTTTACCTACGAAAATGGATTGTGTTTTTATTTTCTGTGTTTTTAACTTAGGTTGTTATTTTTAGTTTTACTTGAGGACAAGCAAAATCTTAAGTTTGGGGGTGTGATAACTCTATTTTTATAGAGTTATCTTATCTTTTTAAACTTGAATTCTTGTTTAATTCTTGATGTTTTTATTATTATTAAGTACATTATTTCATCATTTTGTATTTTTTATTTTCAGAATAAAGTTTGTGAAAATCGTATGTGGACCCCACCAAATGCTTTCGCTCGAGACAAGATCATGAATTTCATTCGAAGCAGTTCATCGCCTCAAGAATTACTCGAATCAGAAATCGCATCAAAAAGATTATCGCAATTTAAAGATCGAGTATTCTAGAAATAAATATTATGTCATGCTTATGTAAGGAATGATGTAATCAAAATTATGATGTAAGCAATGATGTAATATTAAAGTTGACTTTGAATGAGGTAGGTGAACGATGATGTAAGCAATGATGCAATTTGAAAGTTGACTTTGAATGGGGTAGGTGAAAGATGATGTAAGCGATGATGCAAAATGGTGGAAAATCAGGAAACGATGATGCAATCGATGATGTAATTGGAGGTGAATTTGGCCTATAAATAGGCCTTAGAATCACCATTCTAAGCATTCCATCACAAATCAAAACAATAAGTAGTTTAGAGAAAGAGAGAGAGAGCTTGGAGAGGAGGAGCAAAGCAGAGGAAGAAATTCTACGGTGAAGCTTCAATCCACTAAGTTTTCCTATCTCTTGTTATGTTTAATTTTCTAGTTTTTGTAAATTCTATTATGGAGTAGATTTGTTTTCTAAGGTTATGATGTAGCCTAACTTTGATGTTCCAAACCTTTGTTCAATTCAATTAATGATTTTCTATCTTGGTTGATGCATTTAATATTGTTCTTAATGCTTCTAAATAATTGGCCACTATTTAGTTGAATTGTTAATCATAATGATAGCGGAAGCTGATTTATGTGTCTAGTTCATTGTATTTAATGTCATAAATTACATGTAGGATAGGAATATACCTGCATGGTTTGTGTAGTCTATAAAAGAGATCCATAAATCTTAATGAATCCTTTAATGTTTTGACTTGCATGGGAACATAGCAGTTAATCTTTATAGGGTATTTTCCTTAGACCTCGGGAGGGGCTATGTGAATAATTCAGGGAATCTCGACTAGCAACTGGATAGTTAATTTTTGTTAAAAAGAACAAAGGGGAGGAACAGATTAGTTATGGTGAAATCATAATCTTAGAGTTTTTATTCATTGAATTAATTTTCATTTATTTTCAATTGCAATTAAATTTAATCATAGTTATCAACTCATTCACTCAAATTTCATCTACCAAATAAAAGTTGAGTTATTTTAATTTTGGGCATTAATTAACAACAATCCTCGTGGGACGATACTTCTCTCATCACTTTATTACTTGTTCGGCTCGTTCACTTGCGATTTTGCACAACAATGACACTAGTTTTGGGTAAAAGATTGTGTATACCGGATGTAGGCGTATTAAGGAAAGATCATAGAAGAGGCGCATTCATCAGTCTATGTTATGCATCCAGGGAGCACTAAAATGTACCACATCCTAAAAGAACATTACCGGTGGAAAGGCATAAAGAAAGACATAGCAAAATTTATCTCTAGATGTTTGACCTGTCAGTAGATAAAAGCTGAACATAAAAAACTAGCAAGATTACTGCAGCCGCTTCCCATCCCTGAATGGAAATGGGAGAAGATTATGATGGATTTTGTGGTAAGACTTCCACATAGCTAAAGTGGCCACGACATGATATCCGCCCATTTCCTACCAATCAAGAACAATCATTCATTGGCGAAACTGGCCCAGTTGTACGTGAATGAGATCGTGCAGTTACATGGTACACCTGTTTCTGTAGTGTCAAATAAAGACCCCAGATTCACTTCCAGATTTTAGCCTAGCTTACAGAAAGCTTTAGGCACCGGATTGAATTTCAGTACAGTGTTCCATGCATAGACAGACGGCCAATCAAGATGCACCATTTAAACATTTGAAGATATGCTTAGAGCTTATGTATTGGAATTCAAGGGAAGCCACGACACGCACTTACCTTGATAGAGTTCGCATACAATAATAGTTATCAGTCTAGCATTGGCATGACACCTTATGAGGCCCTGTATAAAAGAAAATGCATAACTCTAGTGTGCTATAGTGAGGTAGGCAAGAGAAAATTAATAGGTCCCGAGCTTGTCTAGATTACTTCAAAGAAAGTCAAAACTATCAGAGACAAGCTAAAGATAGCAAATGACCAATAGGAGAGTTATGCAGATAACCGACGAAGGGACTTGGAATTTCGAGTGGGCGATCTGGTGTTCCTTAGAATATCGCTATGGAAAGGGGTGTTAAGATTTGGGAAATATAGAAAATTGAGCCCACGATATATTGTATGAAATTGTTGAAAGAATTGGAGAAGAATCAGAGAAGTGGCATATTATCTTAAGCTGCCACTAGAATTAGCCAAGATCCATGATGTATTCCATGTTTCCATACTTTGCAATTATGTAGCTGATCCTTCACATGTATTGAGGGAACAACCAGCGGAGTTGAAGGAAAATCTGACGTATGAAAGGAAGCCAGTTTGAATCCTCGATCGTAGAGAACAAGTTTTGTGTAACAAAGTCATTCCATTGGTTAAGGTTCTGTGTAGGAATCATGCAATGAAAGAAACTACATGAGAACATGAGGAGCAGATGCATACACAGTATCCTTAACTATTTGAGTTAGGTGCATTTATTTAAATTGCATGCATTTTTAAATTTCGATGATGTTGACACCTAATTTTGGTCAACCCGGTGCTTTAAGCTCAATACCTGCGAAACAACAACCAATAGATGAAACAAGTATGACCAAGACCAAAACAAATAGAACACAATGATTTTTATGTGGTTCGACAAAATAATAGTTTACGTCCACAATTGCCACCCTTATTCTCTCAGAGTAATAATATATATTTTTTAGTTGTCTTTTACAATGAATTTGATCCCTTATTTATAGAGGAGATGTTACATTATGAATAGGTTTAAGAATCTCATAGATAAGGTAAAAAATAATAAATATTAATCTAGATAATATCTCCCAAGATTATCTCTACCGTATCTGCAACAGTTGCCAAGAATGTAGTGATTCAATTTGCATGGAAATAGGCAAGTTGACTCATTTCCTGAATTAAATTGATTCCGCTTTCTAGAAGGTCAACTGGTCAAATTTAACGAGCACATTGAACGAACAGACTACTCAAGCGATCAGATATTATACCCAACGAGTAGATCAGAAGACCTCCTGATCGCTCTGATGGCCTTTGAAGAATACTATCGAGCAGTTCTTGACCACGATCAGATTGACTTAGCGACCACAACTTGCAATCAGGCTGCCACCCGATCAAACATGTGTTCAAATAATACAATCAGTCACACAATAGTTAAAACGATCAGCCATTGTAAGCCCTCACCCAGATTTATTATTTTACAGTATTAGAAACCTTCGAATTGAGTTACGGTCGAATCATAGGCCTCTTGTTGTAACATTCCGTTATTATATCAATATAATTTATTAAATATTGATTATATATTAACGGACGATGTAAGTAATTATCCGATCGGATCCGAAGGAGTAACGAAATTTTTATAAAATTTTCCAGACGGATCCGGGGATAATTATTTAATCCAATCTCGTAAAATAAATTAGTGTGTCCGAATTTAAATATTTATTCGGAACCTAATGAAGTTTCTGTTTGTGAAATTGGATTTTATTGGATTTTCAGGATTGATCCGAAGCGAATCCGAGCGGAAAACGGAATCCTAAAGCGAAAATTGGTGGCATGGAAAGATTAAATAAAATGAGTGGGGCCATGTGGGACACATGGCATGCATGCAAAGGAAAACAATGACAAGTGGCATGAAAAGCATGTGATGGGTAATGATTGTTGGACATGTGTCATGAGGGGAATAAAGGAAATGAAATAAAAAAATGAATAGAGGAAAAATGGAAATGAAATGATAAAGAGGAAAGAGTGTGTTCGGCCACTCTATTATCAACACCAAAACCCAACATAAGATAAACAAAAAAACAAAGGAAAGCAACTCAAAAACAGATCTGAACGGAGAGAGAAAAGAGAGACCGAAGGCTTGCAGCTCGTGGAAGAGAAGAAAAAGTGTTGTTCGGGCTGTTGGACGTGACCAGAACTGGAAGTGAAACAAGGGCAGCAGCTGTTTGTGGAAGAAGTGTGAGCTGAACCACGAACGAGAAGAGGGAAGCGACCAGATTTCTGCTCGTGACTTGCTGCCGTCGCCGAAGTGGTGTTCAAGCTTCCCCGATTCTACCTCTAACCTTGCATGCAAGCTTGGGAGAGTGATCTTGCTGCTGTTGAAAAGGGAGGAGTGATAACCATCGCTGTCAAGTCCATTGCTGAGCTGAGTTGCTGTCGCCGTTATCTATTGGTGGCGTGATCACAAGCTGACAGTGAACTTGCTGCTGGAGACCGTGAGGTTGTTGCTGGAGGAACGTGAGCTTGCTGTCAGTTTTAAGGTTGGTTGTGCTGTTGTTATTGCTGGAATTTTCGTTGTTGTTGTGTTGTCGTTGTTGTCGAAGTGCTGTCGATCTTGTTGTTGAGCTGTCGTGATTGTTGCTTGCTGTCATGGTTACGATTGTGCTGTAGTTGCTGTAATTGTTGTGCTGTCGATACGTGCTGTTTTTGTTGCTGTCGCGAAGCTGTTTGCATCGCGAAGTGCTGCCATTGCTGTCGCGCTGTTGTGCTGTTGTGCTGCCGCTGTTGTGCGCTGCCGTGTGCTGTCTTTGCTGCCTTGCTGCTGTACGTGAGCTGCTGGTGGCTGAAATCGTCGACGCTGCTGCGAGCTGTCAAGCTGAAGCTGTGCCGCTGCTGCGTCGTGTGCTGTCATCGAAGATAAGGTGCTGTTTTTGTGCGAACTGCTGCCAAGTTGCTGTCATTGTTATCAAACTTGTTCGCGAGCTGTTTCGAAGTGAAAAACAGCCCAAGCGAAGGAAGCTCGTTAATAAAAGGAGTTATTGGGCAGCCCTTCGAAAACAAATTGGTTGTGTTTGTCTCGATTTCCGGAAGGTACGTTGAATGTTATTAAGATGATTTTTAATAGAAAATGTTTAGGATGGATTATGGATGAATTGTGATGATGAATATGTTTGGGAAATAGGATTTTAGAACCTCGTTAGTGCGGAGGTTCGTTTGATTGAGTTTTGACGTGTTTGCGAATGATCTTGCAATGTTGAAAATCGAGTTGTGAAGCCGTATAGGGGCTGTTATGTTAGGAAGGATAAGTTGTGATGTTTTGCTTTTCATTTTGAAACGGTTGGCAAAAAAAAAAAATGGTTCGACATGATATGCATTAGAATATTGGAAAGTTATTGGAATATCGTTACAATGTTTTCAAGTGTTTCGATCTAGTTTTCCATGTTTTTAAAAGGCATTAGATTGCGAGTTAATGTCGAATGACTTATGATTACGATGCCATGTCGTCAAACGATATTTAAAGGAGATTCAAATAAATATTTATGACGGAAACAATTGAGAAATTTCATGAAAATTGGTTAGAGATGATCGCGTAAAGGAAAGGCGATGTGACTAAGTTTATAAGCTATTTAAGTGTGATTATGCGCGTTGTTTCGAGGTGATAACCATTGGAAGTTTTTAGGATGCATAATAGGAGAGCATATAGTTATAGAGCATTTTTGTAACGCTAGAAACTTACTAAATAGATTTTGCTATGTTTGTTTAATGAAAGGTCAAGGAGAACCCGGCGAACCGGATTCTCGACCCGAAAGTAAGAGTAAGGCTTAGGAGGAGCATTCGATTCAAGGATTGAATCATTTTGAGGTCGGTATACACATTATCTTTAATTTTACTTGAAAGTGTTTTCATTGTGAAATGATTTTCATTAAATGGGATTGATATATCGTTTTAATACAATGCCTTACAAACCTATTTGACTATACTTGAAATGAAACGCGAAATTGATTTGTTATGAAATGAATCTCTTAAATGAGATTGTTATGCGAATATTTTTAAAATGATATTGTTATATCTTTTCAACATGATACATTTACAAACGTATTTTACTATACTTGAAATGAGATACGAAATCGATTCGTTAAGAAAATCTTGTTACTAAAAATCAAAGTGAAAAATATGTGATACAAACGTCGTGATATAAATAGCCCTTGTAAACATAGATATCGATAAATGGAAATTGGTAATTGACATGTCAATAGGGAACTTAGCAGCTGCACCGTTTATTTACATTGATTCGTTATGGATTATGAGAGGCACTACGTGTCCGATCCTAAACGATTATGTGTTATGATATACGACCCGGTGGATAATCACCGAGCGGCCGTTGCCGGGGTCGACCGTTATTTCGGCGGATACTACCAAGTGTCCGATGCCGGAAACCCATATGCCAATACATGAGTATCGAATATATGTTTACTAAGGGGCACTGAGAAAAATGTGATAAGCGATGAAATGAAATTGTTACATGATATGAAATGTTTAATGTTTTGAAATATGTTGAACTCGAAAAAGTGTGAATCATATGTTTAAATATTTTTATGCAGCATATATATATCTATGTTTATGAATGGTAAAGTTATAATGCTTTTAATTACGAATGAAATTATATTTGAAATTTGAGAAATTTGATTATGTGTATACCACTAAGCGAATATGCTTAGCGCGTTGATTTACCGCGCGCAGGTTGAACCTTGTGATTCCTTTCCCAGACAGGGAAGTAGCTGATACGCAGAAGTTCAGATAGTCACCATCCACTCCATGCCTTTGGTAGATATATAGATATATTGCATATGATCATGCATTTTTGGGATACATGTATATTTGTGTAAATTATTGTTTTCCACTTAATTATAACAAAGTTCTGTATAAAAGCATATCTATATTTCTTAAAAGCTTACTTTGGTTATGTATGCATATAAATATTTATGATATATTTGAGTAATGTAATGTTTGGAAAACGGACCGGAGGTCCGAAATGAAAATTCTGAAATTTATGTTTTAGAAATGTTAAGAGTTTTATTTACAGGGAATGAATTTTGGATTTCAGAAAAACAGAGGAAACTCTGCCGAAATTATTTCAAAAAAAAAAAAAAAAATTCCCGCTATCTTGGTAATGAGTTTTATAATTTTGATAATAAGTTTTTAAAAAGATAACAGAACGGATTTATAAAAGAAAGTAACGTTCTCCGTTCTGGATTTCCGACCGTAACGGAAGTCGGGCGAAGGGCGTTACACTTGTAGTATTATTTGAGGTTGATTATATTTTCGTATCACAAGTCGGATATCGTTTGGCTGACCCCGGTACGAATATAAAGTGATTAGTAAATTCAAACCAAATTAACTTATGGATTTGGTGTGAGTGGTGTGAGTACTACATGGAAGGAGCTTGAATAAAAGTCAAACTCCATGTCACTAGAATTGCACCAATGAATGGATGACAAATTAAAAATTAAATATGAATTATCATAAATTAGTTGTCATGCAATAATGATTAAATGATTAGTGTTTTTCCATAAGTTACCAAAGTGCCCTTTTTGATAAATTCCATGAGATGAATTATTTTGGTTATTATGTGATAGAATGAAGGGCATTTTAGTCCTAGCAAGTTAGTAATCATGATATGAAAAGAGATGAACTCTTAATAGCATATATGTTGCACGAAAAAAGTGGAAGCAAAACATCAAAAGTGGAAGCAAAGCAAGAGAATTCGGTCAACAGAGGTAGTCACGACAAACAAGAAAAAGGGGGCACCATTGTCATTTTTGCAAAAATCACATATATATATAATTGACACTTAGCAAAATTCTTATAAAACAAGAAACACATGTCGTGAGAAAGATTGAGAGAGTGGGAGAGATAATGGACGGCAAGGAAGAGTGGAGAAGGAGAAGTGAAACCAAGCATTCCTAAGGTCATTTTGAAGCTTCCGAATCCAACTTTGAACAAATCCAAGATAGGATAGCAAAGCCCAAGCAACAACAAGGTAAGATATTATCACTTTGTTTAAGTCAATGATAGTTGGGAATTTTATGGATATGTTGTAGTGGTTAGTTTTTGATGTGTTTAGATGAAGGTTGTATTTGTAAAGCAAATGTAGAATCTTAATCAAGGAAAAGGGAAACTTAGATGGTAGGAAATCATGCATGAAATTAGAGTTAGGGTTTATGGAGAAACCCTAGAGATTGCTTGAAGTTTGTTGAAAATGAGTTAAGTGATGGATGATATGTTTGATAAAATGCTTGAGAGACTTTTTAAACAAAAAAATCATACAAAATGAAAGTAATTAACGAATGGGTGAATATGTGTGAGTCACGGCCTCATGAAGGGGGTATGTGATCTCATCGAATTGTAGGCTTATGACCTTGAATTGATACATATCTAAAACTCTCTAGAAAAGTTAGAATTTGAAAAGGGAAACATAGAGTTGAAAAAGGAAGACATAAAAGTAATTTGGAAAATCCCAAGCTGATAAAGGGGTCTGGTAAGACTTGACTTGTTCTAATCTATATGAGGATGTTTTACACCTCAAATGATGCCTAGAAGTTATAGAAAATCATAGGTTTTGGAACGGATCGATTCCGAT
Source organism: Dimocarpus longan (assembly GCA_022984855.1). NCBI lineage: Eukaryota > Viridiplantae > Streptophyta > Magnoliopsida > Sapindales > Sapindaceae > Dimocarpus > Dimocarpus longan. Next base: position 9,594,178 of record CM041015.1, on the reverse strand, counting down.
AAAAAATTGTGCAAGTTATGCACAAAATAGTGCCGTTAGAGAGTCGATAGGTGAAATAGCTATGCAAATGCAATTTTTATTGCATGGAATGAATGTAGTTGATCATAACTGGGTAAAAGGAGCTTAGATATGAAAGAAAAACCGTCGTCGCTCGTTCGATGCGAAAAGGGCATCGAACATCGAAAAGTGCCCAAAAGAGGGCGTTTTTCCTAGATTTGACATAGTACACGATAGAATTTTTCGACGCAATTTTATGGGTGTCTTAGTTATGTGATAAGGAGATACTGGAAGAAGAAACGGACGCAAAACGAGCGCCGGTTCTAAATCTATTTTTCTTAGTCAAACGGGTCATTAAAAAGTTGACTTTTCATTTTAAGCCTCCGGAGACCAAACGAACCATATGTGGATGATCCTAGGGGTCTAAAAGTAAGACTTTTACAAAGAAATAGGAAATAGAGATCCTCGATTGAGTTAAAATCGAGTTAGGAAAATTATAGTGTAAAAAGTTGTTAATAGAGAAAAGTGTATTGAAAATGTTATTTTAAGTTTTGAATTATGTGATTAAGCAAGTAATGATGAGAAATTAACATGTAGGAGACGAGCAGACGAGCGAGACACAAGAGGCTCATTGAGACGATCGAGTCGCTATTCCTCGGATTGAGGTAAGTATACTTTACTTACTTTATATCAACTTCCAATTATATAGTAATGTATTTTGTTATTTTCAAACGTTTAAAGTAAGGATTGAGTTAAAAACCATGTGTATACCGTAGCATTAAAGTTTTGACTCTACGCGACGATGTAGAAAATTTCGCTTGTAGTTGTCAAGATTTATAGTTACTTGCAATAGGATACAATGTAGAAATTTCCGTATCTAGTTGTGAGTGATAGTAAGAAGTTGCACTATAATACACGATGTAGAAAATTCCGTGTTATAGATGCTCATAGTTGAGATCATTTTACCCTACGTCGCGACGTAGTAAATGCCGCACGTAGTGGTCGAGATATTATAGTAACTTCACGTTGACGTTAGTAGAAAAATCGTTACATGATGCTTAGAGTACCGTAAATATACACATGGTCTTTTTATAAACAATGGTTTTAAAATTGAAACTTTCAACATCTATATAAGTAGAGCACCACTATATAGTGTTATTATTATATGACGAACTAACCTTTCATTTTTATTGTGTAGCTCGCTTATCTTATCAGGTGTGATTATAAACAAATTCGTGGCCTAAAGATCGTCATTTCAATTATAGGTGGGCGTCACATAAACATATCGTCGAAAGTACTAAATAATTATGTAAATGAATCATGAACATGGAAGCAATTGTATATTTGTATTTTGGGATATGTATATGATAGAAACACTCACACACGATATATATATCTGTCATATATATGTGAACACCTATGTATTTTATGGAATTCATTTTGAAAATACATGTTGTGGAACGTGTATTGTGTAATTGAAAAGAAACAGGTTGTGGAATAAAAGAAGTTGGGAGGTGATCAAAGATAGTTGAAGTGTTTTTATGCAGGTCAAATTTTGGAAATGTTCAAATTACAGCTATTATGCTATCAGAATTTTTATAAAAATCTGTTTTAAAGAAATGCGAAAAATTTCCACCAATCTCAACTATTTTTAGAAAAAGTAAAGAAGTTTTAAGTTAAAACGAGTAAATCGTCAAAGTATTCTAAGGGTTCGCTTCTCGAATTTCCTTAATCTGACGAGTCAGGTTCGGGAAGTCCGTTGAAGTGCTCGGCGGGATCCTCCAGACAAAGAGCTTAGAAAAGGTCTGGTTCGGGTCCTGTTAGCTATACGATCAGATGTGCTCGGGTTCACAAGCTAAGAAACGATCACATATTCCCTCATTTGACCTTTGACTAATTGACTAGCCTCTTGGGCTTCTTCTCATAGAATAACATAATGGGCTCATCCTTGGGCCTTTATTAGCCCATTTTCTATGATTGCAAAAATGCCCATAACACTAGCCCCTTTGCTTTCAGTACATTCCTTGTACTGGAAGCAACGAGTTCATTCTCGAGGCAATTTTAACTGGATTCGTTATGTTGCTTTTTCAAATATTGACTTATCTCGTGACACATGACACTTCCCTAGGCGTCAGTTTGCTGCACGTCCCATGTGGTGCGTTATTAATGCACATTTAATGCACGTCTCCTCACTGACTGTGCATTACAACAAAATCGTAGGTTTCGTGCTGCACCGTTAGATTAATGACGGTTACACACCTATTTTTGATCTGACGGCCAGGATTTCAAAATGACAGCTATATATAAACCCTTAGTCACTTCATTTTCTGCTTTTACTAGTCATTTTCAAAAACAAACGTCTTTTTGTCTTCAACTTTCTCTCGTTTACCACCGCTGTTCTGTATCAGCTTTTTCTCCGTTGTTAAAATCCACCATACTTAAGGTAAACTTCCGTGTCTTTCCACAACCCTTTCAGTTATGATTTTTACTTGCATCTTACTAGGTTAAAAATATGAATATGTTTTCATGTTCGCATGAATATCCCCGTTTACACTCTCGAAGAACTTGAATAAAAACTTGCTTGATCATATAAATCACATGTATGTGTACCATTTCTTGTTTGCAGTCGTTTAATACCCCAACTCTGGCCGAGTTGGGAGGTTGTTGATATTTGATAGCTTCTGTAACCTATTAGGCTTGCAAATAGGCCTTCCCTACACTCGGTAGCCCCCTGTATGCGCAACTTGATCTTTAGGAAAATAGAAATAGCCTTAAACACTGTATTCTGGGATCCCTTTGTTACTTTTGTAGATGTCTGGTCATAGTTGTCGTGACCATAAAGTGGGGGCTGTTGACGTAGATCCTGAGGAGGAACCTGACCAAGTTAGAAAAACTGATAGTGCGACCTCTTAGAGTGGTGAGGCTGTATCAGAACCTGCAGGGCACCATAATCCCCCTGCTCACACCCCCTTTTTTAGACACGAGTCCTCTGTTAGCCCCAGCGAGCTTGAATTCATCGCTGAAGATTTTTCCTTACCTTTTGAGTGTCGGGCAATGGTGCCGAAAACCCATGATCATGCAGCCTATCCTCATAACGGATTCATTTCTATTAGCCGCCAGCACATAGAAGCTGGTTTTAGATTTCAACCATTACTTGGTCGACCTTTTAAACGACCTTAAGCTTGCTCCATTCTAGCTCACTCCCAACTCCTATGCTCACCTTATTGCCTTAGCTTCAATTTTTATCAAAAATAATCTTCCTCCACTAATCCCTGCAATGATTCAACATCTTTTCCTTTTTAAAAGCACAACAGGCCCCAAATCAGAGAAAAAAAATAGCTTTTACTATACATCAGCCCATAACTCTCCCTACAAAGTGAACCTTCTAAAGGGGGTTGGTAAATCCAACGTTGGTGACTATAAGACGCGTTGGTTTTACGCATCCTGCCTCTCTTTGGCCAACCTTAAAAACTTTTCATTTTGCTCTTCCCTTAGTAAGTATGTCTTTATATTGCTGTTATGCACACATACTGCTTATTATTAATACTTGCTTTTGTGCAGATGTTGCCAAGAGTAAGGTCACGCTAACAAACGAGGAGTCAGAAATTTTCGGAGGTGAAAACATTTTTGGACGACCAATCGCAGTCTGAACACCTCCTTCAACCACATGGCCTCGCCCCTCCGACTCATCAAAAGTTGATCGATAAGCGCTTCGACCTAAGGGCTCACAAAGATAAAGAAATTTCTTCTGCTTTTGAGGCCTTTGGGAGGGAAATACTGAGCTCACAAAAAGGCCAATCTTCAATAATGGAGCGGCTTCACTTCGAGGAATTCCATCTTGGAAAAGGTGTTTAAGCAGTAGAAGCCGCTGATCTTTCACCTCTTCCAAAGAAGACTGATCAGGCTTCGAGCACCCCTGATTCCCATACGACCACTAAAACTACCACAGGGTCGTTTACTCAAAAGGATTTTGTCGCACCCTCTGCTCGTTGTGTGAAATACAAATCGATAAGGAAAAAACTCTCAAGCAAAGATGTTTCTAAAGAGCCTCCTACACGATCAACTCCTGCTGCTAGTGGCTCGCCTGTTCTATGACCCCAGAGCATTGACAAAGGCAAAGGGGTAGCAGAACCCCCCCTAAAGTGCCAAAAAAATGTCGGGGAAAGAGCCCGTTGTCGAAGAATAGTTCCAAGACTTCGACACAGAGGTATATTATAACGATCTCCTAGATCGCGCGTCCCATTTCCTTGGTGCAAGAAAGCTTGCCCTTTACAATGAAGACATGAAGGGTGAGAAGCTGATTAACTACTTTGGTTACCACGACCTGCTCGTAAGTTCCGTTCTTGTTGTTGTTACTTTCATTGTTTTTATTCATCCTTTATCGCTTTGCTAATATCTTGTTTTAGGCATCTATGGCCTACATAAAGCTTCTCAGAGAAATTTTCAATTGGCCCGAGGAGAAAGCTTCCATGGAGGCAACGATAAAATCACTGGAGAATGAGAAGAACAATGTCTAGAACGAAGTGGACTTCCTCAAGCTGGAGGCCGAAAAGTCTCAGAAGGCCTTCCGCAACCTAGAACAGAATCATGAAAAACCTTGAGACAGAGACTGGAGCTACGGAAATCTGTTAAGTACCAAAATAGTACTATCACCTTGATGAAGGAAGAAGGCAAGGATCTGAAGAGGAAACTGGATACGACCCAGCACCTGGAGAAGACATTGAAAGCAGCAAACAAGAAGCTGAAAGAGGAAATGCCCTTTCACAAGCAACGAGCTGACACTGTTGAGAAGAAGAATGAGCTGGTGCATCATAAAGCTATAGCGATGAAAGAGGAGCTCGTTAAAGCACAAATGGCCCTCAATTAGGCTGAGGCACGTACTGAGGCTTTGGTAAGGGAGACATAAGAAAGAACAGGTAGTCTGTTCTTATATAACTTATGGTAGAAGCGGCCAGATATAGACATCTCCTTCTTCGGGCAGGAGGATATCGAAGAAGTAAAAATGTATGCATCAAGGGCTGCTGTAGAAAAGGCTCTGTTAGGAGCTAGTTTTCTAGCTCCCCAACCAGGCTCAGACCCTTCTACTTTAAAAGCGCCCCCAAATCAGCCCAAAGGTCCTACTATGTCGCAAGGCAGAACTTCTCAAGATCCAGGTCCCTCAGATGCAAAATTACCGGATCCCTCTTCTGAAAGTGGTCCTCTAACTCATCCAAGACCTTCTTCAAGTTCTTTTCAGCCAATTATTATCAATGATGAAGGCAAAATTTTAGTAGAGGCCATAGGCGAGTAGGACGTTCCTCCCAACAATACTTAGGAAATTTTTAATTCTTTTAACTCAATTTGTATATAAACTATTTAGTTCATGAACTTTAATGTAATAGATACAATTTGCTTCTTTCATCTGATTTCACTTATTCGTTCTTTACTGATTATTGAATGACAAGCAACTCTGATCGCTAATGATTATAAAATATCTAAATCAATTGCAAATATTAATTAAGTTGCAATTTTAATATAGACGCCCACAGGTCATATGATAATTAGATCATTTGAATCCTCTAGGATTTATAAAAGTTCATAAACAATAGGCACACCTTCTAGAGCCTGCTCGCTCATAGGTAGTGTTGGTACCTTTCAGAACATAAAAATCTACAAATCAAATGTTTCTTCTAGAGTTTGCTCGCTCATAGGCTACATAGATCTTCCATGATTATTTTTCATAAGTTCACAGGCCATAAGCATTCCTACCAGAGCTTGGTCACTCACAGGCTATGTTGGGACCTTCCAAGACATTTTTATGAGTCCACAGGCCATAAGTATTCCTTCCAAAGCTTGGTCGCTCACAGGCTATGTTGGGACCTTCCAGGACATTTTTAGCTTACAGATAATGATTACACCTTCTAGAGCTCAACTACTCATAGGTAGTAATCATATCTTCTAGAGCTTTGGCTTACAAGTAGCAATTGTACCATCTAGAGTCTATTCGCTCACAGGTAGCAATTGAACCTTCCAAAGCATGAGTAGAAATAAAACAATGAGTTGCCGAACAAAGAACAAAACGCAATCAAAATTTCTTTGCTAAGAGAATCTTTATTGATAGAATAGCTGCAATCATACAAGTCAGATAAACTAAATAAATTAAACATAATATGATAGAAGATTCTCTTCATTCCATGCTCGTGGGACTTCGACCCCATTCATGTTAGCCAGGTGATAAGCTTCATTTTTCAGACTACCCTTTACAATGTAAAGGTCATCCCAGTTTGGACCAAGAGTTCCATCACTAGCTTTTCGAGCAGCAAGCAAAATGAGATGAGAGACCAGGTCACCAGGTTTGAAGCTTCGAACTCAGACTTTCCTATTTTAAAATCTAGTGACCCTTTGTTGATAAATTGCAACTCTCATTTGAGCTTCATCTCTTGCTTCCTCAAGCATATCCAAATTAGCCGCGAGCAGATGGTCGTTATCTTCCTGTCTAAACGTTGCTCTACGTTGACTAGCAACCTCAAACTCTGTTGGAATCATTGCTTCTGATCCATACACCATCGAGAAAGGAGTTTTCCCAGTAGTATTACGAGCAGTTGTTTTGTAAGCTCACAACACTTTTTGCAACTCATCAACCCAAGCTCATTTTCTTGCTTCTAGTTTAGTCTTTAAGTTTTGCTTGATAATCTTGTTGACCGATTCAACCTACCCATTTGCTTGAGGGTGGTCCATAGTTGAAAAGCTCTTCTTGATTCCAAGGTCTTTGCAAAACTTCTAAAACTGCTCGCTACTGAACTGGGTTCCATTATCTATCACGATCTGCTGAGGAACTCCAAACCTATAAATGATATACTCCCAGACAAACTTCTTAACTTTTGTAGTGGAGATTTCAGCAAGCTCTTTGGCTTCTGCCCACTTCATAAAATAATCCACCGCCACAATTGCATGCTTGCATCTTCCTCGAGCTGTCGGGAGTGGGCCGATCAGATCCATGCCCCAAATGGCAAAAGGCCATAGATTGACCATTTGCTACAGAAAAGCTGGTGGGACTCGCGGAACCTTGGCAAACCTTTAACATTTATCACATCTCTTGACCATTTTGAGTGCGTCTTGCTTCATGGTTGGCCAATAAAATCCTTGTCGAAGAGCCTTTTGAGCCAAAGATAGCCCCCCGGTATGATTACCATAGTATCTTACATAGATGTCTTCAAAAACAGTCTGGCAGTCCATGCCATCAATGCACCTAAGCAATAGGGCCGAGAACCCTCTCCTATAAAGCTTGTCATCGTAAATGCAATATCGGACTCGAAAACGATGAGCTTCTAACTTGTCTTCAGGCAATTTTTCATCCTGTAAGTACTCAACCAAAGGATTCATCTAGGAGTCTTGTGCCACAACAATCTTCATCATCTCATCCCGTGGTTTTATACTCGGGAGTGGCAGAACCTCTACTGGTATAGCTCCCATGAAATCCACATCTTTTGTTGTGGTAAGATGGGCTAATGCGTCCGTATGAGAGTTCTGTGATCGTAGAACATGGTGTACTTCATATCTTTCAAACTTTGCGAACATCTTCTGAACTTTTTATAGGTAAATGGCCATCTTGGATCTTTTGGCTTGATATTCCTCTTGAACTTGACATACGACGAGCTGAGAGTCGCTGTATATCCTTACTCATTTTGCTCGTACTTCCTTAGCCAGCCTTAATCCTACTGGTAATGCTTCATACTCGACCTCATTGTTAGTGGTTTTAAACTTGAACCTCTAGGCGCATAAAATTCTATGACCCTCTGGGCTTATCAGAATCACACCTGCCCCAACCTTCTGCTCGTTTGAGGATCCATCCATATACAACTCCCAAAATGGGCCTCAAGAGGATTTGACTTCTTCACTTCCCCTACCCGTAAACTTAGCCACAAAATCGACTAGGATCTACCCCTTTATTCCTGTCCTAGGCTTGAACTCTATTTCAAATTGGGTGAGCTCGATTGCCCATTTGAGTAAATGACTTGATGTGTCGGGCTTCTGAAGAACTTGCTTCAATGGGTACCTGGTTGGAACTTCGATTGTATGGGCTTGGAAGTAAAGGCAAAGCTTTCTGGATGCCACTACTAGAGAGTATGCCAGTTTCTCCATGGGGGTTATATCTAGTCTCTGCATCGAACAACCTCTTACTGATGTAGTATACAGGAAGTTGTGTCCTGTTCTCTTCACGAACTAAGGCTGCACTGAGAGCATACTGAGTAACCCCCAAATAAACTATCAGTTTTTCCCCTTCTGCAGGTTTAGAAAGCAATGGTGCTTGGCCCATATACTTCTTTAGTTGTTGAAAAGCCGCTTCACATTCCTCAGTCCACTGAAAGTTCTTTGCTTTTTTCAACACATCAAAAAAAGGGATGAACCTATCTGTTGATTTGGATATGAATTTGTTGAGAGCGGCGACCTGACCATTCAAGCTCTGTACTTCTTTGATCCTCGTGGGCGATTTCATGTTAATCAAAGCTTTAATATTCTCGAGGTTTGCTTTAATCCCTCTATTATTGACCATGAAACCCAGAAACTTGCCTAAGGCCACTCCAAATGCACACTTCAAAGGATTCAACTTCATTTGGAATTTTCTCAAGATCTAGAAAATCTCTCTCAGGTAGAGCACATGCTCGGATTCCTGCTTGGATTTTACCAACATGTCATCTACATATACCTCCATCGTTCTACCAATCAGGTCTTCAAACATCATATTGACCAACCGCTGATAGGTTGCTTCAGCATTTTTCAACCCAAACGGCATTACTTTGTAGCAATATAGCCCGCGATCAGTGACGAATGAAGTGTGCTCCTCGTCATCAAGGTTCATCAAAATCTGGTTGTACCCTGAGTAAGCATTCATGAAACTAAGGAGCTAATGACCAGTGGTTCCATCAACGAGCTGATCAATCCTCGGTAAAGGAAATCTATCCTTTGGACATACTTTGTTCAGATCGGTGAAGTCGATACAAGTTCTCCACTTCCCATTCTTCTTCTTTACCAGAACAGAATTTGCTACCCAGACTGGGTAGTGAGCCTTCCTTATGAATCCATTTGCCAGGAGTTTTTCTACTTCTTCTCTAAATGCTTCATAGCGTTTTTCCGACATTGGTCTCCTCTTCTAGCGAACTGGTCGATGGTGAGGATTGATATTTAATTTGTGTGACATAATATCTGGACTGATACTCATCATGTCTTCATGATTCCAAGTGAAGACGTCTAAATTCTCCTTCAAAAAGTCAGTAAGCTGTGCTTTAACATCTGGAGGCAAATATTTTTCTACTTTCAAGCACCGCTCAGCATCCTGCTTACTGACTGGTACCTCCTTGAGCTCTTCCACAGGACCTGCTGCTCGTTCTGCTTCTATCTCTTTGAGATCCAGGTCCTAGCTTACCCCCCTTATACTAACTGGTCGCGGCTTATCCTCGGCTACAATGTTAACCTTTTTTCCTTTAACCCCCGCTTTTACTGTATTTCTATAACATTTCCTCGCCAATTCCTGTTCTCATCGCACATATCTTACTCTATTTGGCATTGGAAACTTGACTGTGAGGGTCTTAGTCGATATTGCCATGTCTAGATCATTCATGGCTGGTCTTCCGAGGATAACGTTGTATGCTAATGGGTAGTCAATGATCAGTAACTCTGCCATCGTCATAGCTTGCCGATCCGAATCTCCAACAAAGAGGGGGAGTCTGATTTGCCCCAATGGCATGATTGCATCTCCAGTAAATCCAAAAAGAGGCTCAAGAGATGGTGTTGTTTGATAAGACCTTAAACCTATTTGTTCAAAACAACTTCTATACATCACATTTAATGAGCTGCCCGTGTCCATCACGATTCTCCTTATTTCGGCATTACCAATCCTTGCCCTGATGACCAGCGCGTCATTATGAGGCCAGTGTACACCTTTAACACCTTCTTCATTGAAAACGACGCCACCTAAAGTTATTCTGGCTCTTTTTAAGGATCTCTCTGCCTCATTATGCCCTGTTAGTAGAATGTGACTGGCCTTCCGCACATATTGCTCGTGCGACCTGTTTGACATCCCTACTATGTGCGACCCATCATGAATAGTAAAGATGGTCTCACTGCGACATATGGTCTTGATCGGCTATTTGCTGAGGTTGTTGTTAGGCAGGTTGTTCAACCGAATCAGGATGTTGCTGTGCCGGTTGATGCCTACGCTGAGGACGCTGATCTTCTGGTCGTGCCATATATTCCCTTAAGCGACCTCTTCTGATTAGCTCTTCTATCGCATCCCTAAATTCTTTGTACTGGAAAGTATAGTGCCCAATTTCATTATGATAGGCATAATACTTCCTTAAGTCTCGGAATCTGCTCGGGATGTTTGTGGGACTTGGTTTCCTGAAATTCTCTCATCTCTTCTCTGCTTTATAAATTCTGTCTTGCCTATCTGTCAGAACGCTATAATTCTGATAGCAGCTCCGTGGTGGAGATGGGTTCTTTCTGAGCTTATTCCTTGCCCGCTTCACTACTTGATTACTAGAGCAATTTCTGCGACTGCTCTCTTCATTCCGACCTTGACTTCTCTTCTTTCCTTAGTGAGAACTGCTCACTCCATCCTTCTGATCGCTGGGTCTTCTTTGTCCAAAAGTCTCTTCCCAGCGGATCTCCCTTGCTGCTCGATCATAAAACTCATCAAGATCCTTTACAGGGGACTTATAAATGCTCTCGTAGAGCTTTTCATCTTTCCTAAGCCTCGCTAACATTGCTGTCAGGATACTTCCGTCTGAAGGATTTTCCACATTATTCACATTGCTTCTGAACCTAGCAATATAGTCTTTTAACGGCTCGTCCCACTTTGAAAAGACCGTCACTAGGTGGTAAGTTGGCACGAGCTGCTTTCTCAATGCCTTGTACTGATCGGTAAATTTCCTTTGACATTCCTCCCAGTTATTGATACTGCGTGCTAGAAGACTCCTTAGCCATGTTCTCGGCACGTTCCCTAATGTGGTAGGGAACACTCGGCACTTGACTAGAGGGTTGAATGTCTATAGGTCCATCTGGACGTTGAAAGCATCTAGATGGTCATATAGATCACTGTCTCCGTTGTAGAGTGGGACACTCGGGAGCTTGAATCTCGATGGCAATGGCTCCATCTCGATCTTCCTTGTGAAAGGGGTTCTTTCTTCTCGTAACTCTTTTTGACTATAGAGCCTAGGTTGTACCTCTAACTGTTGGACCCTCTGCATCAATTCTTCTACCATTGGGTCCTGCGACTCCATTAATCTCGCAGGGGATCGATGACTCCTCTTGCTCTCCCTATCTCCCGAAAATCGATCACGTGATCTCTCTCGATCAACTGGGATTCTTTCACGTGACCTATTTCTTCTATGCGAGCTCTCTGCACGGTGCTACTCTTTTCGGCGCATACGCTCCTCGTTGCGTCTATGAGCTCGCTCATTACCATGATCAGCCTCTACGCAATGGCCCCCATCATGGCTCACCCTTGCCTTTAGACTGGATAGGCGAGGTGTTACTTCCTCTTCACGAGCTTGACATCCGCCTCCTCTGGAGAGTAAATTTGAGGAATGGACTGAACCTGCCAGCTGTACTGTAAACCCATGTATTCGATTTTATGTGTCCTAGCTTTAAAAATTAAGTTATCGAATAAAAAGGACAAAATGATCATTTAGTAAATAAGAAATATAAACGGATGGCAAAGTTGTAAAACTTCAGTTAGTGAATCAATAATTCAATTATACGAGAAATGAGATAAATAACATAAAAACCATTGATTTTTTATTAGTGAATCAAATGGACTAAGGGCAATATGGTAAAAAAATTAATAGTCAACAAGTCAAGGGGACATGAGGGTCATTTTCATGAAAGTTAAATATATATATATATATATATATATTGGACACTTAGTCAATTTTTGGATGAAAATCAAGAAGTAGCCGTGAACAACAAAAAAAGAGAGAAAGAGAGGTGTGAGGGATGGCAACTTAAGAGAGGAAGAAGGTGAAGCTTTCATAAATTTTTCAAGCCTCCAATCAAGCTTTCTAGTTGATTCCAAGTTTAACCACTAAACTCTAACCAAGACTAAGGTGACGAGCATGCGAGCGAGGCACGAGAGGCTCGTTGAGATCATTGCGTTTACGCGGATTGAGGTAAGTATTACATTACTCACACTAGTTCAATTGCAGTTTCAATTATTGTAATTGTTGATAAATTGTTTTGTAAAATAATTTTCTTATCGTGAGCTTGGTTTAAGTAAAAATCTTAGAAGGAAAGAAATTTTGTGCTTTTGCACATAAAAGAAAAAGAGTTGAAAAAAAAAAATCCATGTGTAACTCAGAAGTTTTCAAATTTTCTAACGCTATGTTGCGATGTTGAAAAATTCCATATGTAGTCGTTTAGATTGAGAGTCAGTGGCACTACATTGTGACATAGAGAATTCCGCTCGTAGTTGCCAGATTTATAACCTCTTGCAATATGTTGTGATGTAGAAATTTCGTACATAATTGTGAGAGCTATCGAGTAATTTGCACTACGATATGCAATGTAAAAAATTTCGCATGTAGTCGCAAAGAATTGTAGTTTATTATCACTACAATTGCAATGTAGAAGATTTTGCGTTGTAGTGACTCAGAGTTGAGATTACACATGGTATTCTTAGTAAGACAAAAATTCCATTTTGAAAATAAAGAGTTCAAGTAAGTTATGATTAATTATGTAATTGTAATCACATCTCTTTCATGTGTTAAACTAACAACTTTATTTTTATTTGTAGCGGGTACATTCTACTAGGTGATTTTACAGGTGACTACACTTCTAGAAAGGCGTTACAAAAATAGGTGGGAGTTCGAAGAATATATTGAATACACAAACGTCTTTTGGCTTGTGAAAAATGACAACAAAATGATGATGTATAACATGTTAATACATGTGTAGAATATTTAAAGTTGTTTTATATGATTGTGTGATATAAATGGTGTTGTGAATATTTGGAAATATTTGTGAACTTTTCTATTACATGAATATTCATTGTGGTGGTTGTGCATGTAAGTAGAAATGCATGTTTGTGGTAAAATCGAAGTTGGGTGGTGCTCGAAATTAGTATGAAGTGTATTTTCCTTACAGGTTGATTTGGGAAATCTTAAAAATACAGCCGTTATGCTGTCAAAATTTTTATAAAATTATTTTACGAAAACGCGAAAAATTTACACTAACCCACCTATTTTAAAAAGAAAATCAAAATTTTAAGTTTAAATGAGTAAACCGGTTAAGCAATTTAAGGGTTCGCTTCTTGGGTTTCTGCAGTCCAACGAGTCTGGTTCAGGAAATCCGCTGAAGTGCCAGGCAAAACCCTTCAGACAAGAGCCTAGAGAATGTTTGGTTCGGGTCTTGTCATGTACCTTCGCTCCAACAGCCTGCTCTCTTCTAACAGGTATGACATCTATTGATTGGTGTTGGGGATCTGCATTTCAGGGAACTTCCTACGCTTATGCTTGTGTCAGAGCCTTGATTGCCTCTGTCAATTGCGCCACTGTATTCTCCAATGCTTCCTGGAGCTGCTGCCAAATTGGGGCAGCATCTCTACCAGTGGTAGCCTGTTGTGGGTGAAAAGGAGACAAAGCCGTACTAGAAGCTCCTGCAGCGTGACCTTAGTCCTGGTGACCCTCTGATTGGTCAACTACTAACGTAACAACTCTGGTTGTTTTGATCCTAGCCATATTGGCGAAGTGCCAGGCAGGACCCTCCAGACAAGAGCCTAGAGAATGTTTGGTTCGGGTCTTGTCATGTATCTTTGCTCTAACAGCCTTCTCTCTTCTGGTAGGTGTGATATCCATTTATTGGCGTTGGGGATCTGCATTTCAGGGAACTTCCTGCGCTTGTGCTTGTGTCAGAGCCTTGATTACCTCTGTCAATTGCACCACTGTATTCTCCAACGCTTCCTGGAGCTACTGCCAAATTGGGGCAGCATCTCCACCAGTGGCAGCCTGTTGTGGGTGAAGAGGAGACAAAGCCGCACTAGAAGCTCCTGCAGCATGACCTTGGTCCTGGTGACCCTCTGATTGGTCAACTACTGATGTAACAACTCTGGTTGTCTTAATCCTAGCCATATTGGCAAATTACAACTACAGCAAAAAAGAAGTGTTAAAAAGATTGCGGATTCGCACTCTGGGCCCTTCCTCTAGCGCTAAAAGATATTGACACCTAATTTTGGTCAACCCGGTTCTTTAAGCCCAATACCTGCGAAATAACAACCAATAGACAAAACAAGTATGACCAAGACTAAAACAAATAGAATACAATGATTTTTACGTGGTTCGGCAAAGTAATAGCTTACGTCTACGACTGTCACTCTTATTCTCTCAGAGTAACAGTATATATTTCTTAGTTGTCCTTTACAATGAATTTGATTCCCTATTTATAGAGGAGATGTTATAATTTGAATAGGTTTAAGAATCTTATAGATAAGGCAAAAATAATATATATTAATCGAGATAATATCTTCCAAGATCATCTCCACCGTATCTGCAATAGTTGTCGAGAATGTCATGATTCAATCTGCATGAAAATAGGCAAGTTGACTCATTTCCTGAATTAAACTGATTCGGTTTTCTAGAAGGTCAACTGGTCAAATTTAACGAGCACCTTGAGCGAACAGACTACTCAAGCGATCAGATATTATACCCAGCGAGCAGATGAGAAGACCTCTGATCGCTCTGATGGCCTTTGAAGAATACTATCAAGTAGTTCTTGACCACGATCAGATTGAGTTAGCAACCATAACTCGCGATCAGGTCACCACGTGATCAAACATTTGTTTAAATAATACAATCAGTCACATAGTAGTTAAAACAATCAACCATACGATCAGATGTGTAAGCCCTCATCCAGATTTATTATTTTACAGTATTAGAAACCTTCGAATTGAGTTACGATCGAATCATAGGCCTCCAGTAGTATTATTTGAGGTTGATTATATTTTCGTATTACAAGTCGGATATCGTTTGGCTGACCCCGGTACGAATACAAAGTGAGTAGAAAATTCAAACCTAATTAACATATGATTTTGGTGTGAGTGGTATGAGTATTACATGGAATGGGCTTGAATAAAAGTCAAAGCCCATGCCACTAGAATTGCACCAATGAATGGATAACAAATTAAAAATTAAATATGAATTATCATAAATTAGTTGTCATGCAATGATGACTAAATGATTAGTTTTAATTCGTGGATTACCAAAGTGCCCTTTTATGGATAAATTCCATGAGTTGAGTTAATGGTTATTTTGTGGGAGAATAAAGGGCATTTTAGTCTCGTGTAAGTAGCAATAAATGAATATAAGTGATGACCACTTAGAAGACACTTCATTTGATCGGTCAACAAGGAAGAAAAGCAACAAAGTGAGATGGAACAAAAGAAGTTCATGGCAAACAAGGAAAAGGGGACATAATGGTGATTTATAAAAGTTGATCATCTATATATCTATTCAACACTTAGTCATTTTTCAAGCAAAAACTGAGAGAATGAAGGAGGGTAACTCACGGTCAAAGAAGGAAGAAGAAGAAGCAAGTTGATTTCATCCAAGTTTCAATCCCTAATCAAGATATCAAGTAGACTCAAACTAGAATAGCTAACCTTAAACAAAACCAAGGTAAAATCTCATCATTTTCTTCAATTTTGATGTTAGTAGGAATTATATGGATGTGTAGATAGTTGATTTGTTTTGATGAGATTGTGATGAGAATTTTACAATTAAATCAAGTATAGAACTCAAGTTATGTGTAGGGAAAGCTTAGGTTACTAATAAAGCAAGAATTAGAGGTTAGGGTTTATGGGAAAAACCCTAACTTGTGTTTCAAACATGCTTAAAGTGAATTTAAGGGTAGATCAAGTGTTTGATGGATTTCCTAAGAGAATTTTTAAGTTAAAATATAGTGAAAATTTAAAAGAATGGTATGTTGTGTGTGTTATGGCTATGAAAACCAGTAGAAAAGCTCTGAGATTAGAGAGTTTTGAACTCAAATTTAGACATATTTGAGGTTGAAAAAACATAGAAAAGCATGTAGAAGTGGTAGAAGTTCAAAAGAGCTAGTTTAGACAACTTTTTTCAATCCCGAGCTCAAACCATGGGCTGGAGATAACCTAGGTAAAACTGACCTATATGAGGATGTTCTACACCTCAAATGATGCTTAGGAGTCATAGAAAACCATAGGTTTTGAAACGGATCGATTCCGATAAAAATTGCGCAAGTTATGCGCAAAATAGTGCCGTTAGAGAGTCCCGAGCTCAAACCATAGGCTGGAGATAACCTGGGCAAAACTGACTAAAATGATGCCTAGGAGTCATAGAAAACCATAGGTTTTGGAACAAATCGATTCCGATAAAAATTGCGCAAGTTATGCGCAAAATAGTGTCGTTAGAGAGTCGATAGGTGAAATAGCTATGCAAATGCAATTTTTATTGCATGGAATGAATTTAGTTGATCATAACTAGGTAAAAGGAGCTTAAATACAAAAGAAAAACCATCGTCGCTTGTTCGATGCGAAAAATGCATCGAAAAGTGCCCAAAACAGGACATTTTTCCTAGATTTGACATAGTAAACGATAGAATTTTTCGATAAAACTTTACGGATGACTTAGTTATGTGATAAGGAGATGCTAGAAAGAGAAACGGACACGAAATGATCGCCAGTTTTAAATCTGTTTTTGTTGGTCAAACGGGTTATTAAAAAGTTGACTTTTTGTTTGAAGCCTTCGAAGACCAAACAAACCATATGAAAATGATCCTAGGGGTCTAAAAGTAAAACTTTTATGAAGAAATCAGAATTGGAGAGTTTCGAATGAATTAAAATCGAGTCGAAAAAGTTATAGCGTAACGAGTTTTCAATGGATTGATTTATATTGAAAATTCTAATGTTACGTTTTAAGTTATATACATTGTGTAAAGTATGATGAGAAATTGACATTGAGGTGACGAGCAGACGAGCGAGACACGAGAGACTCATTGAGACGATCGAGTTGCTATTACTCGAATTGAGGTAAGTATACTTCACTTACAATATTTCAACTTCCATTTATATCGTAATGTATCTTGTTTAAAGATAGTACAAATGATTTTCCAAATTATAAATTGGATACGTTTGATAATGAGTAAAAAGCTAGGTCTCGAATCAAGAAATGAGATTAAAAAACAAAAAGTTATTTTCAAAACGTTTAAAGTAAAGTTTGAGTTAAAAACCATGTGTATCCCGTAGCATTAGAGTTTTGGCATTACGTGGCGATGTAGAAAATTCTGCTCGTAGTTGTCGAGATTTATAGTTACTTACAATAGGATACGATGTAGAAAATAGAAGTTACACTATAATACACGATGTAGAACATTCCGTGTTGTAGATGTCTATAATGAGATCATTTTACCCTACGTCGCGATGTAATAAATTCCGCACGTAGTGGTTGAGATACTATAGTAACTTCACGTTGACGTTAGTAGAAAAATCGTCATGTGATGGTTAAGTATATTAAGGTACACACATGGTCCTTTTTAAAAGAAAAGAGATTTCAAAATCAACAATTTGATGTCTTTTGAAGTTATGCATTATTATGGACTTACAATTGTTGTATTATCATGTAAAGAACTAATGAATTATTTTATTGTATAGTTTGTTTGCTCTATCAGGTGTTATCATAGGTGATTTTGTGGCCGAGAGGACGACATCTTACTTATAGGTAGGGCACGAATAAAATAACCATAGGAATGCTCAATATATGTTAACACGATTGTATATAGTTTAACAAGATAATCGTGTGTTATATATGAACACTTAACTAATTGTAAACCCATATTTTGATATGTATATATCGTTGTACATTCACACTTGAGATACACATATCATATGCTTCACATGATATATATATTATGATGCATATGAAGATTATATTGGCAATGTTAATGCATGATTGTGAAACGTGATATGAATTGTATGGTTGTAAATATGTATACATGAAAAATTACATGTTTGTGGAATCAAAGTAGTTGGGAGGTGATCAAGGATAGTTCGAAGTGTATTTTTATACAGGTCAAATCTTGGAAATGTTCAAATTATAGCCGTTATGCTGTCGAAATTTTTATAAAATCTGTTTTTAAGAAATGCGAAAAATTTCCACCAATTCCAACTATATTTAAAAGTAAAAAAGTTTTAAGTTAAAACGAGTAAACCGGCAAAGTATTCTAAGGGTTCGCTTCTCAGATTTCCTTAATCTGACGAGTCAGGTTCGGGAAGTCCGTTGAAGTGCCCGACGGGATCCTCCAAACAAGAGCTTAGAAAAGGTCTGGTTCGGGTCCTGTCAAGATGTACTCGGGTTCACAGGCTAAGAAATGACCACATATTTCCTCCTTTGACATTTAATTAATTGACCAGCTTCTTGGGCTTCTTCTCATAGAATAACATACTAGGCTCATCTTTAGGTCTTTATCAACCCATTTTTTATGATTGGAAAAATGCCCATAACAGATGATAAAATTTTTTTAATGGGGGTTGAAATTATAAACCCCAAAGCTTCATTTTTTGAAAACTAATTTTTTGATGAATATTATTTTTGAGTGAATAGTATTCATAAAAATAGTAATTTTCAAAAAATGGACCCTGGACATTAGAAGTCATAGAATGAGTATTGGAGTTATCAGAAACTGGAATGCGTCGAAAATAAGTCCATTTCGATAGGTTTTAACGGTCCAAAATTTAATGGACAAAAATGCCCTTTTCGGAGAATAATAGGTATTGATGACTTTATGTCCATTTGATTTTTTTTTTTAAAACATAAGATTGAAGCCTAAGATACTTAATTAGAGTAATGCATGGTCAATTTGATGATAGGATGACCATGGAATATTTTTAAATGCATTAAGGACAAAATGGTCAATTTAATCTCAAGCAAATGTGAATTTAGTGTTAGCATCACATGGAAAGAAATTAAATAAGAAGCATAATTCATGTCATGTGAGATTAACCAATGGAAGAGTAACATGTCAAATTAAATTATGGAATTATTGATATAATGGAAATTAGTTGGCATGCACGAAAATGATTATTGATATTGTAATTGCCAAGTTACTAAATTGTCTTTGAATGGATGAATTATTATGACTTATAATCAAGGGCATTATGGTAAAGTTAATTAAAGGATTTGATGGTCATTTAGGGATTAGATGAGGGGCATCTTGTAAAATGAGTACTATATAAAGTTGAGTGTGTGAGTTGTTTTAGAGACATGTTGGACAGCAAAAGAAGAAAAAAAAAAAAAGGGTGAGAGCAGCGGAAGTTCGACCAATAGGGGTGAGGAAAAATAAAAGAGTTTGATCTCATTTTTCATGCCAAAATTCATCAAGTAAGTTGCTAGAGCAAAGATTGAGCAAGAAAGTGTGGAAAAATAGAGGTTGATTGTCTTGTATTTGAGCTTAAAATTGAAAGAAGTTTCAAATGAAGTGGTGTGGCAAACAAACTAGTAAGGTGAAAAGCAAGCAAAAGGCTCAAAGGAGATAAATCGAATGGCAAACGAGTAACTTGTGGGCCATGTGACTAAAAATATGTTTTATAAATTGTTAAATGTGTATTTTGACGATTTTAAAGCAACTAAGTTGATAATATTTTATTTTGTGTATTAAAAGTGATTTTCCTTCGAAAATATAAGTTTACGAACATTTTATTTGTTTGCTTGAAAAAGACATGTTTTATGCATGAAAGGTTGAAATGATGATGATTATGTTTTAATGATTTTTATGTGATATGATTCATATTTTTCAAGCTTATGAAAGGAAGGAATTCGGTTTTGTATGATATGGAAATAAAAATGTTTTCATGCACCAATGATCTACCCCATGTTATATGTTATATGTTATGGATTATGGTTTAGACCCGGTTGGTATACCCCACTATGTATGGTAAGTGTTGGAAGGGCATGTCACTAACATCGAGGGGATTGAATTAGTTAGTCGAGTCGTGTCACCCTTTACATGTGTGGGGTATTATCTCACTTGCATATACGATGCAAAAAATTTCACTGCGTATAGTGAGATGTCTCATGTATACTGTCACAATGAATATCGTTGATCGAATCGTCATGTGACTATATTATAATGATTCTCTAGGTTCCATTGGTGTAGTTTTAGCATGAAAAGGAAAATCTTAAGTTATGAAATAAATGAAATATTGTTATATTTTTATACTTGAAACCATATTTTAAGATTTCCCATAAATTTATTAAAATTTATGATTTTGATTTCCAAAACATTATGAAATAAAATTGATGGGCCCCGACTTTTATACTCATGGCGACCCGCCCGACAACCCCACGGTGGCCATCCTGTAGAGAACTACTCTGGCTGAAGGTTTCCGTGAAGCTAAACTTTTTTAAAACATCTTTTAGAAATTATTGATTTAGAGAAACTTTGGTTGGAATTTTTTTTTTTATTCATTTTAAAATATGGATTTACAAAAAAAAAATTATAAACATTTTGACAGTACAATTGTTATTTTTCTAAAAATTCTAACCTGTAAAAATTCACTTAAGATTTGTACACTTTTATTTCAATACAATTCTCCACTACCAGGCCTCAGGCCCTCATTTCAAAATCACATCAATCGTAAATATGTTTTAATTTAAAAGGTATCTCAAAATCAAAATCAACTTATGCATATACAAGCTTTCTAAAAGATATAAATGAGTACATACAAAATTATTTCACTACTTTTCAAAACTTAAGTTGCATACATGTAAATTTATAAGTCACAGTAGCACTGCACACTCGACAACAACTAACTACTTTGGGGTTGGAGTCCTTGCAACTGTAGTATCCGCACCTGTACTTGTCCTTGGAAGGTTTTATTTTTAAAACAATTAAACTAGGTGAGCTACATAAGCTAAGTGAGTGTTGTACATATATATTTCCATTTAATCAATTTTCAATAATTCCTCTATAAAACTTTTAAATACAAATTCGTAAACACAATCATGCTGTAGTAATTAAACATATATCTTGAGAATCATATAAAATTTAAAAGTATGAATAAACATTTAATCAATACAATCCTTGCATCGAAAATCTGTAATTTATTGATGATTTGAAAAGCAAATTTTTTTATTTTGAAAAATAATTCTGAAATGTTTTTCAAATATAAAACGACGCATATAATAATATTTCACATAATTTTATTTTTCTGCCATAATTCATAAACAGTGATGATATTTTAATTTCCAAAAAGCTTTTAATTAAACAACCCAACCACTGATAATTCATTTCCACATTGTATACGAGTATATGGCAGAGCGGAATTTTTCGTCGCATAAGCCATCTATTAAGTATCTACTAGTGGAATTTAACCTCACTCGGAGCGGCATTTATCCTCACTCAAGTCATAAATCTGATAATTGCATAGCGGCATTTATCCTCGCTCAAGTCATAAATCTGATAATTGCATAGTGACATTTAACCTTGTTATGGTGTGGCATTTATCCTCGCTCAGGCGAAAGCTAGCCAAATATATACTTTGTACGTGCATTGGATGACACACGGGACTAAACCAATGGACACATTCCCTCTCGTGGTTAGTGATAGACTGACAGGACCCAAATCAGACCTTCTCTAGGCTCTTATCTAGAGGGCCCCACCGGGCACTTCAACGGACTCCCCGAACCCGACTTGTCGGATTTGAGAAATCCGGGAAGCGAACCCCTTTACTTTACTTAATCGGTTTACTCGTTTTAGGCTTAAAAAATTTATTTTCTTTTAATATAGTTGAAACGGTGTGAATTTTTCGCGTTTGATTGAAAACTAATTTTATAAAAATCGGACAGCATAACGACTGTAAATTTAACATTTCCAAAATCAACCTGCATAAGAAATACACTTCGAACTATTTTGATCAACGTCCAACTTCTTTCAATCTCAAACATGCATTTTTCATTCATTTCACAAACATGCAATTCTTTCACAAACATAATTCACATATGTAATTAACATATAACAACTCATACTTATATGCAATATGTGCCTTGTGCAATATGTGCATATCAAGTGTAATAGTTCATTTATATATACATATCAAAATATGGTTTATAATCCATCAAGTATCTCATGCCAACACACAATTATTTGATTCAATATATACACATGTACATAGTGTCAAAATACATTAACATCCATATATTTCATCTCATTATTTCCCCCACCTAAAGTTAATCAAAATAATGTCTTTGAAGCAAGAGCGTCTGTGCCAACGTCCACTAAAGTATATGAGCTACACAAAACAAAGAGAGGTTAGGCAATGTATATATAAAGGTATAACTCCGCATAGACATTAGTTAGAAAATAATCGCTTTTATTTATTTCTTTTGAAAACCATTTCTCATAAGACAACCATGTGCAAAGCCACTACGCACGGAATTTGCTACATCGCGACGTAAGGCGAACTTTCTCAACTCTAGGTAACCACAACGCGAAATTTTCTACATCGCCGTTGTCGTGCCAACAGCTTATACTTTACGCAACTATATGCGGAATTTTCTACATCGCATATTGTAATGCAATTTACTCATCAGTTGCAATTAGATAGGGAATTTTCTACATCGTATCACATTGCTATCAACCTTGATAACTACGAGCGGAATTTTCTACCTCGCCACATAGTGCCAAGATGCTAATATTACAACATGCACATGGGTCTTAATTCAACTTTACTTTGCTTTACTTTTAAACCTTTTTGCAACTTACTTTCGCCTTCGAATCTCATTTCTAGATTCTAGGCATAACTCATTTCTCAACATAAAACTTATGATTTTGGAAAACCATTTTGCAAAACTCTTTGAAAGAATATATTTTATCATTGCCATATAAACGGAAATCAACTAAATGTAAGTGAAGTGAAGGACACTTACCTCGATCCCAACGCTCTCAATGCCTCAACGAGCCTCTCGCATCTAGTCCGCGTGCTCGTCACCTACACATCATAGTCTCGTTATAACTTACTCACTTTCATAGCTAAAACTAATAAAAATAGAGTTTCCAATACATTGAAAACTCACTACACCACACTTTCCCAACTCGATTTTTGACTCGACCGAGGCTCTCAAAATTTGGTTTCTTTGTAAAAGTCTTACTTCTAGACCCCTAGAATCATCCCCATATGTTTCGTTTGGTCTCTGGAAGCTTAAAACAAAAAGTCAACTTTTTTAACTATACGGTTGACCACGAAAAACAGAATTGAAACCAGTCATGGTTTCACCTCCGTTCCTTTTTCTAGCGTCTCCTTATCATATAACTAAGTCGCCCGTAAAGTTTCGTCGAGAAACTCCATCATTTGCTATGTCAACCTAGGCAAAACGCCCCATTTTGGGCACTTTTCAAAGTGAGTTTTTACATCGGACAAGCGACGATGGTTTTTCTTTCGTATCTAAGGTTCTTTTACCTAATTATGACCGAATATATCTATTTTGGGCATCAACGAATGCATTTGCATCGCTATTACACATCTCGGTTTCCTACGCCCACTATTTTGACTATAACTTCGTCAATTTTTATCGGATCGCTCCCATTCCAATTTCTATGGTTTTATATCATTCCTAGGCATCATTTGAGGTGTAGAACAACCTCAAATAAGCTAGAATAGGTCAGGTCTTACCAGGCCCCCTCTATCACCTCGGGTTTTTCAATTTGCTTTTATGTTGTTCCTTTTAAATCCTATGCTCTTCCCTTTAAATTTCTAACTTCTCTAAAGACTTTTGTGACATTAAATATGCATAATTTAAAGCTTAAAAGAATGGAAATACAATGGGATCACACACCCCTTCATTGGCCATGACATACACACCAAGCACTCATATGTCATTCTTTCAAGTTTTTCATGTTACATTTCCTTCAATCCTTTAACCAACAAGTGATTGATAATGTATTTAGCTCTTTACTCACTTACTCGACAAGTTAGGGTTTTCTCTACATAATTCCTAACTTGTCATTCAAGTCCTCTAACTTATAATTTAAGTCTCCATATCATATACCTATCACTAAAGCATAAATCTACCTCAAAATCCCACCAACAATTTCACAAGAAATAACTCAATCCATCAACATTTTCATACATCCAACTATCATCAAATTTAAAGAAAGTGATGGTAACTTACTTTGTGCTAGCTTGGGTTTTATCCTCCTAGCTTGGGTTTGCTTGAAAATGAGACCTAAAGCTTCAAAAATGAGTTGTGCAACTTTTGGTCTTCTTCCTTGGTCTCTCTTCCTTTGGCGTCCCACCACTCTCTCTTTTTCAACTCACGGTTTCTGCCACTTATTTGTTGTGTTTTTGCTTTTAAAAATTGCTAAGTGTCACATATATAGGTGTGACTTTTATGGAAATGACATTGATGCCCTCTTTTGCTTTTTATTGCCGTCACTCTCTCTTTTGTCTAACATAACTTTTGTTTCACTTTTGCTTCTTGTTTTTGGCGTGAATGGTGGCTTAATTGTCATGCTTTCTTTATTTTATTTATTTTGCTCACTTATTAGGACTAAAATAGCCCTACTATTCATGACATGGAGACTTGTCCATCTAAGGGTAATTTGGTAACTCATGAAATTGAAATAATTCTTTAATCATTAGTGCATGACAACTAATTTATGCATATATGTAATTAATATTAAACTATGGGATTTGTCACTTATCTTGCTTCCTATTGGTTGAGATAAAGTATCTTCACTTTATCATGTGAGCTCACCTCACATGATTAATGAATAATTCATTCCTAACCGTCTTGTATTCGTACCAGGGTCAGCCAAACGACATCCCACTTGCGATACGAAATTATAATAAACTTCAAATAACACTAAGGGAAACCTATGATTCGACCGTAACTCAATTTGAAGATTTTTAATACTATAAAACAATAAGTCTGGATGAGGGCTTACATAGACACTCCCAACAGACACTGTCAATGCACGCTTAAGGTACTCAACCTCAACTGGTAATATCAGGATACTTTTAAAGTATACCATAGGCTCATAAATCATTTCCATTCATTTTACTTTTCATCACATCATTCACATTGCATGCAAAATATTCAATAATTCATGCAAAATGGTTCTCGTATAGTAATTCAACAATTGTAAAAAAATAAACTTTTATTCGTAAACAGCATGAATTTAAATTTATCATATAAAATCAACACAAATAGAAATATAATAATTTCGATACATTTTTATTAAAGCACTCACCATATTCCCTAGTTCGCAATAAACTTAAATTCAACAAAAAGATTTCCTTGCTTCCGCGTAACCTACTCATTTTCGTATTCTATTTTTAGGTTATGTTACAACCAATGTTATTCACTTGAATGATTGCATGTAAACATACTAATATACCAATAATTCAAAACGCCCTTTTAAAGTCATATCAATGCAAATTCTTCGTGTTTAATATCCGTTCTTCATTATGATTATTTAAGCAAGCAAAGGGCATCGTACGAAACCCAAATCCTTACTAACGGATCAAGCGACATTTTTGAATCAATCATTCCTATAACGGCTGAACCTAACATATCCTTTTATCATCAATCTTTTTAAATTTTCTTATCAAACTCACATTCAAATTTATCAAAAATAGTTTAAATTCCATTTAAATGCACCAAGTATTACTTTCAGGCAATTACGAAACGTTTAGCCGCAAAATGGTTGTTTAACATTCAATGAATTTTCTTTTAATTTCCATGCCATTTCCATCATCTAAATACTCAATAAAATCACACAAATAAATCAAAAACAATTTTCTATCATCCAAGCAATGTCTTGGCCGAATAATAACATATCACTATACAATATTTTTGCTTCAATTTTCCACATTAAAAACCTCTCATTTCATCATATTTTCAAGCATAAAAATCACTCAAATAACTCAACCCAAAATGTATCAAACCTGTCCCCTCTTGACTGAATGCACATGTAACAAAAAATCCACATTTCCAAAGCATTTTACACATCCAACATATAGCAATGCAACCAAATTCCATAGCAAAAAATCACACCAAGACACATAGCAATGCAACCAAATTCCATTCACTCACAATTTTTTCCTTTAGCTAAATTCAACATATACTAACTTATTAACATTCCATCAAGTTTTATACATCCAAAATATACCAAAACTCATGATAAAATACTTAAACTCAAAATAACTCACTACACTTATCCTTGGCCGAGACTAACATCATATGCATGACAAATTTTTCACTTGAGTTAACATTAAATTTACATGCATTCTGTCGTGCAAAATTGCAAGTGGATGAGCCGAACAAGTAATATAATGATGAGAAAAGTATCATCCCACGAGGATTATTGTTAATTAATGCCCAAAATTAAAGTAACTCAATTTTTATTTGGTAGACGAAATTTGAGTAAATGAGTTAAAAACTACAATTTAATTTAATTACAAATATGAATTAATTCAATGAATAAAAACTCTAAGGTTATGATTTCACCATAACTAATCTGTTCCTTCCCTTTGTTCATTTTAACAAAAATTAACTATCTAATTGCTAGTCGAGGTTCCCTAAATTATTCACATAGCCCCTCCTGAGGTCGGAGGAAAATATCTTATAAAACTTAACTGCTATGTTCCTATATAAGTTAAAACATTAAAGGATTCATTAAGATTTATGGATCTCTTTTATAGACTACACAAACCATGTAGATATATTCATATCCTACATGTAATTTGTGACGTTAAATACAATGAACAAAACACATAAATCAGCTTCCGCTATCATTATGATTAACAATTCAAATAAATAGTGGCCAGTTATTTAGAAGCATTAAGAACAGTATTAAATGCATCAATCAAGATAGAAAATCCTTAATTGAATTGAACAAAAGGTTGGAACATCAAAGTTAGGCTACATCATAACCTTAGAAAAATAAATTACTCCACGCTTAAATTAAAATTTACAAAACTAGAAGATTAAACATAACAAAATATAGGAAAACTTAGTAGATTGAAACTTCACTGTAGAATTTCTTCCTCTGCTTTGCTCCTCCTCTCCGAGCTTTCTCTCTCTTTCTCTAAACTACTTATTATTTTGGTTTTTGATGAGATGCTTGGAATGGTGATTCTAAGGCTTATTTATAGGTCAAGTTCACCTCCAATTACAT
The DNA here is from genome assembly GCA_022984855.1 of Dimocarpus longan. Classification (NCBI taxonomy): domain Eukaryota; kingdom Viridiplantae; phylum Streptophyta; class Magnoliopsida; order Sapindales; family Sapindaceae; genus Dimocarpus; species Dimocarpus longan. Next base: position 9,567,004 of record CM041015.1, on the reverse strand, counting down.
CATCGCATGCATCATCTTTTCCTAATTTTCCACCATTTTGCATCATCGCTTACATCATGGTTCACCTACCCCATGCAAGTCAACTTTCATATTACATCATTGCTTACATCAGCATGATATAATATTTATTTTTAGAATACTCGATCTTTAAACTGCGATAACTTCTTTATGCGATCTCTGATTCGAGTAATTCTTGAGGTGATGAACTTGCTTCAAATGACATTCATTTTGTAGCAATGATCTTGTCTTGAACAATAGCACTTGGTGGGGTCCAGATACGCTTTTTCACCAATTTTATTCTGAAAATAAAAATACAAAAATATGAAATAATTTACTTAATAATAATAAAAAATATCAAGAACTAAACAAGAATTCAAGTTTAAAAAGATAAAATAACTCTATAAAAATAGAGTTATCACACCCCCAAACTTAAGATTTTGCTTGTCCTCAAGCAAAACTAAAACTAACAACCTAAGTTAAAAGCACAATCCATTTTGGTAGGTAAACACGATAACATTGAGCATATGCCACAAGCCTTTAAACCCCTAGGTGTCCCTAGTAGGAGGAGTTCCTGAGGGTTTACCAGCAACGATACCCACAAACGTTAAAAGATTCCACCCATAAGTTATCAACATCTCACGAAATACAAATTAACAGAAGTCTCATACAAGTATGATCTTGTATCAAGACTAAGGATAAGTCATTACTGATCTAAAACAGAATCATCAACAATCTCACACCACTCTCAGAGTAATTTCATTTCAAAACATCATATTCACATGTCATGGACTTATTTCTCCTCGACTCTAATCCTCACAAGATATCTCTTATAACCCTCATGAATCCTAAAGCAAACACTCATGCAATCATATGTGATAGAGATTATGTAAAGACATAGCAAGTGTCATTTACATCACATATGAATATAGACGTTTAAAAAGAACCGCACTTTTAAGTGAATAAATCTCATGATTGGAATCAAATATTAAGAACGTAGATAGAGCATGATGATATATTTCAACTCTCAAATTGGACTTCCTCTTGAAGATCAATAGGCTTTATTAAAAATTATATTTGGGCTATGGTTAATTGATATGTAAGAAATTTTGAGGTACAGTTTCAACAAGAACAAAGTACTTCATTTATTCTCTTTAATTCATCACATCTTCTTTTTTTTTTTTTTTTCACTTCTACCTCCCCTTATACATATTGGCATTATAAACTTGTGCTTCTCATATATATATATATATATTTTTACAATGCTATTTAGAAACACATTTCTTTTAATGTATATGCCTATGTACATATCATATAAATATTAACCCTTTAATTCTCTTCTCCTCTTTCACTTCATAGCATGATCCCAAGCTTCATAAGGTATGACTAAATTTAAAGCTTAATAGAGTCATTTAATAAAGGTAAACAAAGAAAAATGTTTAAAGTGTTTGGCTTCAAAGGGTTTATAGTGTATCTCAAATCAAAGTTGGAAGGTAGGCTTTTATGGAGTAAAAATTACCTATATTACTTCTAAGAAGTCGATCTAATTTTCAAATCAAAGCAACACATGTTATCTACAATGATGATTTATTCTTTAGTATTCAATGCAAAACCTATAGAGATCATCTATTAAGAACAAAGTGAAGAGTGTTTAAGAGTAGAAACAAATAAATCTCTAAAAAGAAACATTTAAAAAACTCAAATCCTCACCAAGTGTAATCTCCACTAATAGTCCACAATTTATGTAAACATGATATTCATCCACTCAATTAACTAAGATCATGACATTCAAAAGTCCCAAATTATGCAAAGATATTCATGACTATTCCTTAGTTAAGATATTAAACCAAAAACATGCATTAAGACTCCATTAACAAACACAAAGTAATTAGTCAACTTGTAAGGGCATAAAGAAAAAAAATAAAAAAATAACTAAAATTTTTGCAATTTTTTTTTTTTTTGAAATGAAAACAAAGATGCGTATCAAGAGCACAAAAGTATTCCTTACTCTGCCATCTTTTGGTTTCAACTCGGACCAGTTTTTGAATCTTATGGTTTTAATAATAGCAAACTCTACCCCCAAACTTATATGAGACAGTGTCCCCAATGTCTAATAAGATAAAAAGAAGAAAAACTCAAATGAAAATGCTATTAATAAAATCATAGGGTAAGAAAGTTACAACCGGAGGTTAAGATCCAGTGCACGCTTCTTGTTACTGCTTGCTTCAGAATCCCAAACCACCTGCGACATTATTGGATCAACTTCGGGCACAAAGTCTTCCAGTTGGTCAATCAGTTCATCAGCACTTGAAGCTGAGACTAGAATACGTCAGTTTGCTTGAGTCATAAAACCTTGTTCGACAGCATGATCAAAAAAAGCCAATAAACCATGATAGAAACCGTTAGCATTAAGCAAACTTAATGGCTTTTTGTGAATGTTGAGATGGGCCCAGGACGCAATGTTGAAGATTTTTTCAAACGTTTCCAAACCATCAGGTAACGTGATAAAGGCATCAGCATTGAGTAACATGTACGCCATTCGCTCATGTATGCTCGTGACTTGAAACTCATTACTTATACTCATACCGATGATATGTTTCCTTTTAGCCAAAGACTTTACTGTGATACCTAGGATTCTGCTGCCTGCAACATTTGCAGTTACCGCGACAGAACCCCTCAGTCCTAAACTGCCTCCCCCATACACCAAATCTATGTTTCGAGCAGCTAAAGTCTTATCAAGTTCAACTGCTGCTTTTGAATATTGTATACTCATACCAAACTTCGGGCTACAAAAAACATAGATGGTTTTGAATTTGCTGCTCGAAGAATCTGCCATTTTTTTTCATACAAAACTAATTATTTGTTATCAGTTATGAACTTTTATTTAAAGAAAAGGAAAGAGTAAAAGAATAGTTCTACGATACTAAACAGTATTGGTCAGGGGGAAAATAAAATGTTAAGTGTAGAAATGTCAAAAAGAAAGCACAATCTTCAAAAAAAAATTTAAAATAAGCCGCTAAAAATACAAAATTCAAAATGTTCGGTGAAGAAACGTCAAAAAGTAAACACAATTATCGAAAAAGTTTGAAACAAGCTAAAAATTCCAAAATGGCAGGTAAAGAATTGTTAGAAAGTAAACATAATTATCGAAAAAGTTTGAACAAGCTAAAGATCCAAAATGGTAGGTAAAGAATTATCAAAAAGTAAACACAATTATCACAAAAGTTTGAAACAAGCTGCTAAATAAAGAAAAAAAAACTTATGCTATAGTAGTTGTGATTGTGGCTCACATCTTTCTCTAGTTTTACATCTAGAAATGACTTAAACACCTTCTATGAGTTGAGGATCATCTTCCCAGCTAGTTTTCTTATAAAGTACAAACCCCTCAAGGTCTTTTAAAGTCAGATTCCCAAGACTGTAACGCTGTTTTTCTTTACTGAATAACTCTCATAAATCTAAAAGAATGCGTTGGACTTTCCCACAAGGATGCGTCTCAAGAGTCTCAAAGATATTATCTAGAGATTCCTTACTCAGCCCATTATTTATGCATTTAATTTTATCTTCTCGATTTATGGACAAATATCCAGGATTTTTACAGCGTGTGTCGTAGTTCCATCTTAGATATTTATGGTAGACTCCCATTCTCTTAGCTCTCATTTTCTTTGAGTAAGAACTTCTTCCCAATCCTGGTAAACGTTTAATGAATGAATCATTCAACTCACCTGCTAGACGTACCTTATCTTTAATGATCCACCGAATATGCTCTGGAAGACCTAAACATGTTAGTGCCCTCATTCGTTCGAGTCTGCACTTGTAAATCTTTCTTAGTACATTTTGAGGCAGAGTAGGGAAATGATTTTTAAGTGCTGCAAGACTTGTCTCCATCTCTGAAAGAGAAAAGAAAATTATCAAAGAAAAACAATAATACTTAAAGAACACAATAACACACAAATAAAAGAAAACTAGCTAAGAAAGAAAAACTTGGGTTGTCTCATAAGAAGCGCTTAATTTATAGTTGTTAGCTCGATTGTTAAAAAAAATGCTTTAAGTTGGGTCGGAAAGCATAATGGTGGATTTCTGTTGAGGATTTCCACCATCCATATAAGTTTTAAGTCTTTGTCCGTTGACTTTGAATCGACGATCTGCACTTTGAATTTCAACAACACCATGTGGAAACACTTGAACAATTATGAAGGGTCTAAACCATTTGGAGCGTAGCTTACCTGGGAACAAACGTAACTGTGAGTTAAATAAAAGAACCTTCTGACCTAGAGTGAATTCCCTGTTTAGGTTACGTTGATCATGCCACTTTTTGGTGCGTTCTTTGTAAAGTTTAGCATTCTCATATGCACCATGACGGAATTCGTCCATCTCATTGAGTTACAACCTTTGTAAAGCTCCTGATGCTTCTATGTCGAAATTTAACTTTTTGATAGCCCAATGTGCACGATGCTCAAGTTCAACAGGTAAATGGCATGCTTTTTCGAATACCAACTTGTACATGGACATCCCAATCGATGTTTTAAACGCTGTTCTGTAGGCCCATAATACATCATCCAACTTTTTTGACCAGTCTTTTCGAGATGCACTTACTGTCTTTTCCAAAATCTATTTTAATTCTCGATTTGAGATTTTAGCTTGTCCATTGGTTTGCGGGTGGTAGGCTAGAGCAACTTTGTGTTTGACTCCATATTTGGCTAGAAAAGCATCAAAATACTTATTGCAAAAATGCTTCACTTCATTGCTGATGATTGCTCTTAAAGTTCCAAATCTGGTGAAGACATTTCTACGTAGAAAATTCACCACCACTTTGGAGTCATTGGTTGGCACGACAATAGCTTCAACCCATTTTGACACATAATCCATGGTCACCAGAATGTAAAGATTCTTGAAAGATAGTGGAAATGGTCCCAAGAAATCAATACCCCAAACATCAAACAACTCCACTTCCAAAATATTGTTTAGGGGCATCTCATGCCTTCGCGAGATATTACCTGTGCGTTGGCACTGATCGCATGCAGCAACATACGATTGAGCATCCTTAAAAATGGTAGGCCAATAATATCCAGATTGAAGAATTTTGCCTGCAGTTCGATTGGCCTCAAAATGTCCACCATAATCAGAAGAATGACAATGGTGGAGAATATCTCGTGCTTCATCTTTTGAGACACATCGTCGAAGGATCTGATCTGGACATAACTTGTACAAGAATGGCTCATCCCAATAGTAATGTTTTACATCCGCCAAGAATTTCTTCTTTTGTTGCCATGAAAGGTCAGGTGGATAAACTTTGTGAGAAAGAAAATTGACAAAATCAGTATACCATGGAATATTGCTTGTATCCAAACTGAAGAGCTGTTCATCAGGAAAAGTCTTTTTAATTGCTATGTCGAGATCATCCTTGTCCCCTCATTGCTCTAGTCTAGGAAGATGGTCGGCCACCACATTTTCACTTCCCTTCTTATCTCAAATATCTAAATCAAACTCTTGTAGTAGAAGAACCCATCAGATCAGGCGTGATTTTGCATCTTTTTTCTTCAGAAGGTACTTGATGGTTGAGTGATCCGTGAATACAATGACTTTGGAACCGATCAAGTATGGTCGAAATTTGTCGAATGCGAAGACTAAAGCTAGAAGCTCTTTCTCAGTGATAGCATAGTTGACCTATGCATCAGTTAGTGTACGGTTAGCAAAATAAATGGTATGGAAAACCTTACCAATACGTTGCCCTAGCACGGCTCCAATGGCATAATCGCTAGTATCACACATCAACTCAAACGGCAAAGCCCAGTCAGGTGCAATAACGACTGGAGCTGTCACAAGGGCCTTTTTCAGTATCTCAAATGCTTCTCTACATGTATTATTGAAGTGGAATGAAACACCTTTCTCGAGCAAATTGCATAATGGTTTTGTGATCTTTGAGAAGTCCTTGATGAATCTTCTGTAAAAGCTTGCATGCCCTAAGAAACTTCGAATGCCTTTAACAGATGTTGGTGGTGGCAGCTTCTCAATTGCCTCAATCTTGGCTCTATCAACCTCAATGCCCTTAGCTGAAACTTTATGACCTAAGACGATCCCTTCTTGTACCATGAAATGACATTTCTCCTAGTTAAGAATCAGGTTTGTCTCTTCATATCTTTTCAGTACTTGTGCTAAGTTATCCAAACAAGAATCAAATGATGAACCAAATACTGAAAAATCATCCATAAATACCTCGATGAAGCGTTCCACCATATCTGAAAAAATTGACATCATGCATCGTTGGAAGGCGATTGGTGCATTGTATAGACCAAACGGTATTCTCTGAAACTCGAACGTTCCATATGGGCATGTGAATGTAGTCTTTTCTTGGGCCTCGGGTGCTATAGAAATCTAATTGTAACCAGATTAACCATCTAGGAAACAATAGTAAGGGTGACCTGCTAATCTGTCGAGCATTTGATCGATGAAGGGTAAAGGAAAATGATCTTTCCTGGTCGTCTTATTTAGTTTCCTATAGTCAATGCACACTCTCCATCCGTTCACTGTTCGTGTTGGAATCAACTCATTGTTTTCATTGGTGACTACTGTCATGCCTTCTTTCTTTGGTACCACTTGCACCGGGCTTACCCGTGTGCCGTTCAAAATAGGATAAATGATACTTACATCCAAAAGTTTAAGTACCTTTGCTCGGACAACCTACTTCATGTTTGGATTTAAACATCGTTGGTGCTCGATGGATGGCCGGTACTTATCCTCCATATGAATTTTGTGTTGGTATAAAGATGGGTTGATTCCTTTAATGTCTGCAATCGACCATCCAATAGCTATCTTGTGTTCTTGTAGTACTCTCAAAAGCTTTTCCTCCTGTTCTCTACTTAAAGAAGATGAAATAATGACAGGTAGTGTAGATGAAGTACCTAAGAATGCGTATTTAAGATGAACTGGAAGTGGCTTGAGCTCTAACTCTAGTGATTTTTCTGTTGACGGTACTGGTTGTCTCTTACTCACTCCAAGCTCTTCGAAAGGTCGTCTGATAAAGATGGGAGGTGAAGCTTCCAGTTGGTTAATGCATTCCATGATGTTCGGACTTTCTGAGTTTGGTGCTTTATTTAGGCAAGCTTCAAGTGGACCTTTTGGAGTGATGGTTTGATGTATTTCTTTGATACATTCATCTACCACATTTACCCTCATGCAGTTGCCAACATCATGTGGATGTTTAAAAGCTTTTAGCACATTGAATGTCACTTCTTCATCTTGAACTTTTAGTATGAGTTGACCTTTCTGTACATCAATGAGAGTTCTTCTTATTGCTAAGAATGGCCTACCCAAGATGATAGGTATTTCTTGATCTTCCTCCATATCCAGCACAATGAAATCTGTCGGAAATATGAACTTATCCACTTTTACCAATACATCTTCTATAATTCCCCTTGGGTATTTGATTGATCGATCAGCTAGCTGCAACGATACTGTAGTAGGTTTTGCTTCTCCAAAGCCGAGTTTCTTGAAAACGGAGAATGGCATTAAGTTGATGCTTGCACCAAGATCACATAATGCTTTATCAAAGAATGAATCACCAATGGTACAAGGAATTGTGAAACTCCCCGGATCTTTGAGTTTGGGCGGTAGCTTTTTCTGCAAGATTGCACTACATTCTTCGATCAAAGCTACCGTTTCATGTTCTTCCAACTTCCTTTTACTTGATAGGATTTTCTTCATGAACTTCACATAGCTGGGTATTTGTTCCAAAGCATCTACAAAAGGAATATTAATTTGTAGTTTCTTAAAAACTTTTAGAAATTTAGAAAATTATTTTTCTAGTTTCTGCTTTTGGAACCTCTGAGGGAAGAGTAATAATGGTTTGTATGGTGTCGGATTGTCTGGAAATAACTTTGACTTTGACTTCTCTGCTTCTTTTTGTTCAACCATCACTTCTTCTTCCATTTTGCTAGATCCTTCTTTCTCGTCTGTTTTTTTGACAGGCTCTTTCAGCATTTTACCGTTTCGTAATGTAATAGCCTTCAAGTGCTCCCTAGGATTGGTCTCTGTGTTGCTTGGTAGGGCTCCTTGAGGTCTTGCAGTCAGCAAATTCGAGATTTGGCCCATTTGTACTTCTAGATTTCGAATGGAAGCAGCTTGATTCTAGAGCGTGGTGTCTATTCTCATTATAAATTGAGTAGTACTTGCAGTGAGCTGAGCAAGTTCTTCTTCAAGCGATGGTTTGTTGGCCTACTGTTGTTGAAATGGTGGCGGATATGGTTGTCTGGGTCGATCATTGCTTTTCCATGAAAAATTTGGATGATTCCTCTATCCTGGATTATATGTGTTGGAGAACGGGTTATTTTGTTATTTGTTGCCCATAAAAAAGACTTGACCTACTTGGTCTTCATCGCATTGCCAGTTGGAATGGTCCCCTCCACAAAAATCACAAGATTCTGATTGAGTATGAATAGCATTAGTTGTTAAGTTTTCAAGTTGCTTGGCTAATGTCTCGACTTGAGTGGAAAGTCTTGTTAAAACATAATTTTCTTATATTTCGAAAACTTTTTTCAGAACTGTTTTTTTTTATGGCCATTGATAGGTATTTGCAGTCATTTCCTCTAATAAGTCCCAAACGGCTTGATGGGGTTTTCCCAAAAGTGCTCCATCAGCTGCGGCATCTACCAATATTCTCGTGGAACTCCCTAAACCATTGTAGAATGTGTGTAGTTGCAGCCAATCAACAACTCCATGATATGGACATCTTCTTAGCAGATCTTTGAATCTTTCCCATGCTTTGTATAATGACTCTCCATCAAGTTGTCTGAATGTGGCTATCTCTATTCGTAGTCTTGCAGTTTTGGCTGGTGGAAAGAATTTAGTAAGAAATTTTTGTGCCAAAGTATCCCATGTGGTAATACTCCCTGATGGCAAAGAGTTAAGCCAGTTTTTAGCTTTATCTCGAAGAGAGAACAGAAACAATCTTAATCGGATGGCATCATCAGTAACACCATTATGCTTAAAAGTATCGCAGATCTCCAAAAAGCTGTCAATGTGGGTGTTTGCATCATCGTTTGGAGTCCCACTAAACTGGTTGTTTTGCACCATCTAGATAATTGCTGGCTTGATTTCAAAATTGTTAGCTGCAATTGTCGGTCGCTGTATTGCCGAAGCATTACCCACTGTGGGTAGAGCATAATCGCGTAATGCTCGAGTATTTTCAGCAGTTATTGGTACAATATTTTGTACGTTGTTTGGTTCTTCAGCCATGTCGACGAGAGCAGTACTTGCAGCCTTCCTTGTTTCTTTTCGGTTCTTACGGTAAGTTCCTTCAACTTCTGGATCAAATGGTAAAACTTTACCCCCAGACTTTCTCATACACCAGAAAAATCATAAGCAATAAAGCAAATAAAAATAAATAAATAAATGAATGACCAAATTAAAATTTGAGTTACGTAGTATTAGTATTAATTTAAACAAACAATCCTCGGCAACGGCGCCAAAAACTTGTTGTGCAAAATCGCAAGTGGACGAACCGAACAAGTAATATAATGATGAGAAAAGTATCGTCCCACGAGGATTGTTGTTAATTAATGCTCAAAATTAAAGTAACTCAATTTTTATTTGGTAGACGAAATTTGAGTAAATGAGTTGAAAACTATAACTTAATTTAATTACAAATATAAATTAATTCAATGAATAAAAACTCTAAGGTTATGATTTCACCATAACTAATCTGTTCCTTCCCTTTGTTCTTTTTAACAAAAATTAAGTATCCAATTACTAGTCGAGATTCCCTGAATTATTCACTTAGCCCCTCCTGAGGTCTGAGAAAAATACCCTATAAAACTTAATTGCTATATTCCCATACAAGTTAAAACATTAAATGATTCATTAAGATTTATGGATCTCTTTTATAGACTACACAAACCATTCAGGTATATTCCTATCCTACATGTAATTTATGACATTAAATACAATGAACTAGACACATAAATCAGCTTCCGCTATCATTATGATTAACAATTCAATTAAATAGTGGCCACTTATTTAGAAGCATTAAGAACAGTATTAAATGCATCAATCAAGATAGAAAATCCTTAATTGAATTGAACAAAATGTTGGAACATCAAAGTTAGGCTACATCATAACCTTAGAAAAATAAATTACTCCATTCTTAAATTAAAATTTACAAAAACATAACAAAATATAGGAAAACTTAGTAGATTGAAGCTTCATCGTAGAATTTCTTCCTCTGTTTTGCTCCTCTTCTCCAAGCTCTCTCTCTCTCTCTTTCTCTAAACTACTTATTGTTTTGGTTTTTGATGAGATGCTTGGAATGGTGATTTTAAGGCCTATTTATAGGCCAAGTTCACCTCCAATTACATCATCGCATGTATCATCTTTTCTTAATTTTTCATCCCTCTGCATCATCGCTTACATCATGGTTCATCTACCCCATGCAAGTCAACTTTCATATTACTTCATTGCTTACATCATAATTTTCATTACATCATTCCTTACATCAGCATGACATAATATTTATTTTTAGAATACTCGATCTTTAAACTACGATAACTTCTTTATGCGATCTCTAATTCGAGTAATTCTTGAGGTGATGAGGCTTCAAATGACATTCATTTTGTAATGATGATCTTGTCTTGAACAATAGCACTTGATGGGGTCCACATGCGATTTTTCACAAATTTTATTCTGAAAATAAAAATACAAAAATATGAAATAATTTACTTAATAATAATAAAAATATCAAGAACTAAGCAAGAATTCAAGTTTAAAAAGATAAAATAACTCTATAACAATAGAGTTATCACATTCCAAGCTCCACACTAATGAGGTTTCCATTCCTAAGACCCAAGTAAAAATCTCACAAAATTCATCCATTTTTTTAACAAAAACTCAAGGTAGCTAAAACTTACATCTTGGAATGGATGAAAATGGTTTCTAGCTTGGTTCACCCTCCTTGCATGTGATGGATTTCTTCAAAAATGGCTTTAACTCCCCTTGAATAGAATTCGATCTTCACTTTTCCTCTCCAGCCGAACACACCCTCACTTGAATTCTCTTGAATTTTGGCTCTCAGTTTTTGGTGTCTCTCTTTAACCTTTTGTTCTCTTTCGTGACCGAATGTGCATCAAGTCTTTCTTCACTTCATTTCACTCTTTAATTGCCTTACAGATATATATATAACTCATGATTTTATGTCACTTGTCACACCATTTACATTGCATGAATGCCACTTGCTTGCCTGTTATTTGCTTCAATGTGTGATACTTGTCACACATGTAAGTCATCTCACACTTTCATTTCACACATTTCGATTTCTATCTTTCCACATTCGAAATCATTTTGGGTCCACCTAGAAATTTTATTATAATCCAATTTCACATTCAAAAACTTCATTACTATTCGATTATTTATTCAGGTCCGATCGTTTTAAATTATTTATGATTTCGAAATTAAAAACCATTCCCATATCCATTTGAAAATTTCATAAAAATCCAGTTACACATCCAAATCTAAATACTTTAATAATTCTATTATTCCATAAATAAGGGAAAAATTTAATAGATTACCTGTATATCGGAAGAGCACGTTACAAAAGTGATTTCTTTTAAAAAGTGTTTTTGGGAGGTAATTCGAAAGAAATAGTTTTAATAGAAAATCTTAATACTTAGTAAACCCCTGTTTTTGATGTTTCACTCTCCAATTTTAGAAAGTAGAACATGGCAATGGAAATGTTAAAGCTATGAATAATGGCCTTGCAAGTGATGTTAAGTATTAATAAAACTTGTAAAAAGTGTTGAATATTAATAATAAAGTAAATGCCTTGAAGGGAAAAAGGGTCGTTCCGCAAATAAGAGTTAAACGATTAAGTGACAAAGTTGTAAAATTTCATTATAAGAGTTAAACATTTACTTATAAGAGTAATTTTATCACTTACCTAAAAACCAAATGAAGATTAGTAGTGAAATAAATCATTAAGGGTAGTTTAGTAAATTATTACCATTAAAAGCCATATATAAGAGTGTGTTAGTGATAGTCACTAACACTTAGCAAAAATTGAAGCAAAATAGATTAAGAGAGTTGAGAGGAGAGGGACGACACAAGGAGGAGAAGAAAAGGTGCCTTCCACAACAATTTTCCATGCCCCAAAACAAGTGTTCTAGTTGATCCCAAGCCAAAACATCAAATCCTACGTATAAATAAGGTAATATATCATCTTCTCCATAGACTTTAATATAGTTGAAATGTGTAAAAGCATGATGTTGGGTTATGTAATATGATGATGGAATGGGGTCATCTTCTTACCATGTTGTGATGGGGTTTTACATGAAAATCAAGTATAGGACCCTAATTTAGTGATAAGGAAGTTTAGGTTGTGAGTTAGAAAGCTTGAATGGAAAGTTAGGGTTTATGTAAAAGGAACCCTAACTTATGATTTAAGTAAATGAAATGTTAAGAAAGTTGCACATAAATTGTTTGATGAAATGCTTGAAAGAAGTATAACATGAGAAATTGAAAAGAATAACAAGTGATGGTGCATGTGTGTGTGTCACGGTCAAAGGTGTTGTGCAAAATCGCAAGTGAACGAGTCGAACAAGTAATAAAGTGATGAGATAAGTATCGTCCCACGAGGATTGTTGTTAATTAATGCCCAAAATTAAAATAACTCAACTTTTATTTGGTAGATGAAATTTGAGTGAATGAGTTGATAACTATGATTAAATTTAATTGCAATTGAAAATAAATGAAAATTAATTCAATGAATAAAAACTCTAAGATTATGATTTCACCATAACTAATCTGTTCCTCCCCTTTGTTCTTTTTAACAAAAATTAACTATCCAGTTGCTAGTCGAGATTCCCTGAATTATTCACATAGCCCCTCCCGAGGTCTAATGAAAATACCCTTTAAAGATTAACTGCTATGTTCTCATGCAAGTCAAAACATTAAAGGATTCATTAAGATTTATAGATCTCTTTTATAGACTACACAAACCATGCAGGTATATTCCTATCCTACATGTAATTTATGACATTAAATATAATGAACTAGACACATAAATCAGCTTCCGCTATCATTATGATTAACAATTCAACTAAATAGTGGCCAATTATTTATAAGCATTAAGAACAATATTAAATGCATCAACCAAGATAGAAGATCATTAATTGAATTGAACAAAGGTTTGGAACATCAAAGTTAGGCTACATCATAATCTTAGAAAACAAATCTACTCCATAATAGAATTTACAAAAACTAGAAAATTAAACATAACAAGAGATAGGAAAACTTAGTGGATTGAAGCTTCACCGTAGAATTTCTTCCTCTGCTTTGCTCCTCCTCTCCAAGCTCTCTCTCTCTTTCTCTAAACTACTTATTGTTTTGGTTTGTGATGGAATGCTTAGAATGGTGATTCTAAGGCCTATTTATAGGCCAAATTCACCTCCAATTACATCATCGATTGCATCATCGTTTCCTGATTTTCCACCATTTTGCATCATCGCTTGCATCATCTTTCACCTACCCCATTCAAAGTCAACTTTCAAATTGCATCATTGCTTACATCATCGTTCACCTACCCCAGTCAAGTCAACTTCTATTACATCATTGCTTACATCATAATTTTGATTACATCATTTCTTACATCAGCATGACATAATATTTATTTCTAGAATACCCTATCTTTAAACCGCGATAATTTCTTTATGCGATTTCCGACTCGAGTAATTCTTGAGGCGATGAACTTGCTGCGAATGATATTCATTTTGTAGCGATGATCTTGTCTTGAACAATATTACTTGGTGGGGTCCACATGTGCATTTTTAACCAATTTTATTCTGAAAATAAAAATAAAAGAAATATGAAATAATTTACTTAATAATAATAAAAATATTAAGAACTAAGCAAGAATTCAAATTTAAAAAGATAAAATAACTCTATAAATATAAAGTTATCACACCCCCAAACTTAAGATTTTGCTTGTCCTCAAGTAAAACTAAAACTAACAATCTAAGCTAAAACCACAAAAATTAAATCACAATCCATTTTCGTAGGTAAACACGATGGCATTGAGCATATGCCACAAGCCTTTAAACCCCTAGGTGTCCTTAGTAGGAGGAGTTGTGTCTCCTGAGGGTTTACCAGCAACGATACCCACAAACGTTAAAAGATTCCACCCATAACTTATCAACATCTCACTAAATACAAATTAACAGAAGTCTCATACATGTATGATCTTGTATCAGGACTAAGGATAAGTCACTAATGATCTAAAACATAATCATCAACAATCTCACACCACTTTCAAAGCAATTTCATTTCAAAACATCATATTCACATGTTATGGACTTATTTCGCTTCGACTCTAATTCTCACAAGATATCTCTCATAACCCTCATGAATCCTAAAGCAAACACTCATGCAATCATATGTGATAGAGGTTATGTAAAGGCATAGCAAGCGTCATTTACATCACATATGAATATAGACGTTTAAAAGAACCGCACTTTCAAGTGAATAGATCTCATGATTGGAATCGAATACTAAGAACGTAGATAGAGCATGATGACAGACTTCAATTCTCAAATTGGACTTCCTTTTGAAGATCAATAGGCTTTATTAAAGATTGTATTTGGGCTATGGTTAATTGACATGTAAGAAATTTTAAGGTACAGGTTCAACAAGAACATATGATCATACCAAAGTACTTCATTTATTCTCCTTAATTCATCACAACTTCTCTTTTCTTTTTTTTTTTTTTTTTTTTTTTTTTCAACATTTTTTTTTTTTTTTTTTTTTTAGAAACACATTGTGTAAATGTTAACACTTCAATTCTCTTCTCCTCTCTTACTTCATTGCATGATCCCAAACTTCATGAGGTATGACTAAATTTAAAGGCTCAATAGGGTCATTTAATAACGGTAAACAGAGAAAAATATTTAAAGTGTTTGGCTTCAAAGGTTTTATGATGTGTCTCAATTTAAAGTAGGAAAGTAGGCTTTTGTAGAGTAGAACTGACCTATATTACTTCTAAGAAGTCGATCCAATTTTCAAATCAAAGCAGCTCATGTTATCTACAATAATGATTTGTTCTCAGTATTCAATGCAAAACCTATAGAGATCATCTATTAAGAACAAAGTGAAGAGTGTTTAAGAGTAGAAACAAATAAATCTCTCAAAATGAAACGTTTAAAAGGCTCAAATCCTCACCAAGGATAATCTCCACTAATAGTCCACAGTTCATGTAAACATAATATTTATCCACTCAATTAACTAAGATCATGACATTCAAAAGTCTCAAATCATGCAAAGATGTTCATGACTATTCCTTAGTAACGATATTCAACCAAAAACATGCATTAAGACTCCATTAATAAATACCAAGTAAGTAGCCGACTTGTTAGGGCAGAAAGAAAAATAATAAAACAAATAATGAAAATCTTTTTGCTTTTTTTTTTTTTTTTTTTTTTTTTTAAATGAAAACAAAGATGCGTCTCAAGAGCACAAAAGTACTCCTTACTCTGCCATCTTTTAGTTTCAACTCGGACCAGCTTTTGAATCTTATGGTTTTAATAATAGCAAACTCTACCCCCAAACTTATTTGAGACAGTGTCCCCAATGTCTAGTAAGATAAAAAGAAGAAAAACTTAAATGGAAATGCTATTAATAAAACCATAGGATAAGAAAGTTACAACCGGAGATTAAGATCCAGTGCACGCTTCTTGCTACCGCTTGATTCAGGAGCCCAAACCACCTGTGACATGATTGGATCAACTTCGGGTACAAAGTCTTGCAGTTGGTCAATCAGTTCATCAGCACTGGAAGCTGAGACTAGAATACGCCGGTTTGCTTGAGTCATAAAACCCTGTTCCACAGCATGATCAAGAAAAGCCAATAAACCATCATAAAAACCGTTAGTGTTAAGCAAACCTAATGGCTTTTTGTGAATGTTGTAATGGGCCCAGGACGCAATGTTGAAGATTTCTTCAAATGTTTCCAAACCACCAGGTAACGCGATAAAGGCATCAGCATTGAGTAATATGTACGCCATTCGTCCGTGTATACTTATAACCTGAAACTCATTACCTATGCTCGTACCGATGATGTCTTTCCTTTCAGCCAAAGGCTTTACTGTGACACCGAGGGTTTGCCTACCTCCAACAGTTGCAGTTACTGCGACAGAGCCCCTCAGTCCTAAACTGCCTCCTCCATACACCAAATCTATTTTTCGGGTAGCTAAAGCCGTACCAAGTTCAGCAGCTGCTTTTGAATATTGTGTACTCATACCAGACTTTGGGCTACAAAAAACACAGATGTTTTTGAATTTACTGCTCGAGGACTCTGCCATTTTTTTTTTTTTTTTTTTTCAGAGAAAACGAATTATTTGTTATCAGTCATAAACACTTATTTAAAGAAGATGAAAGAGTAAAAGAACAGTTTTACGATGCTAAACAGTATTGGTCAGAGGGAAAAGGAAATGTTAAGTGTAGAAATGTCAAAAAGAAAGCACAATCTTCGAGAGAAAATAAATAAATAAATAAAACAAGCCGCTACAAATACAAAATTCAAAAAGTTCGGCGACGAAACGTCAAAAAGTAAACACAAACATCGAAAAAGTAAACACAAACATCGAAAAAATAAACACAAACGTCAAAAAGTAAACACAGATATCGAAAAATTTTGAAAATAGCTGCTAAAAATAAAAATGTTCGGTGATGAAATGTCAAAAGTAAACACACTTATCAAGAAAGCTTGAAACGACCTAAAAATCCAAAAGGACAGGTAAGGAAAAGTAAACACAATTATCAAAAAAATTTGAAACAGACTGCTAAACAAAGAAAAAAAATTGATGCTACAGTAGTTGTGATTGTGGCTCACATCTTCCTCTGGTTTTACGTCCAGAAACGGCTTAAACAACTTCTATGAGTTGAGGATTGGCTTCCCATCCAGTTTTCTTATAAACTGGCAAACAGGGTCTTTTACAGTCAGATTCCCAAGACTATAACGCTGTTTCTCTTTACTGAATAACTCCCATAAATCTAAAAGAATACGTTGAACTTTCCCACAAGGATGCGTCTCAAGAGTCTCACGGATGTTATCCAGAGACTCCTTACTCAGTCCATCCTTTATGCATTTGATTTTATCTTCTCGATTTATAGATAAATATCCAAGATTTTTACAGCTTGTGTCGCAGTTACATCTCGCACACTTATGACAGACTTCCATTCTCTTAGCTCTCCTCTTCTTTGAGTAAGAACTTCTTCCTAATCCTGGTAAACGTTTAATTAATGAATCATTCAACTCACCTGCTAAACGTACCTTAGCTTCGATGATCCATCGAATATGCTCTGGAAGACCTAAAGATGTTAGTGCCCTCATTCTTTCGAGTCTGCACTTGTAAATCTTTCTGAGTACATCTTGGGGTAGAGTAGGGAAATGATTTTTCAGTGCTGCAAGACTTGCCTCCATCTCTGAAAGAGAAAGAAAAATTATCAAAGAAAAAACAAAAACACACAAAGAACACAATAACACACAAACAGAGAAAAACTAGCTAAAAAGAGAAAAACTTGGGTTGCCTCCCAAGAAGCGCTTAATTTATAGTCGTTAGCTTGACTGTTGAGAAACGCCTTAAGTCGGGTCTGAAAGCGCGATAGTGGATTTCTGTTGAGGTTCTCCACCATCCATGTAAACTTTGAGTCGTTGACCATTGACTTTGAATCGACGATCTGCACTTTGAATTTCAACAGCACCATGTGGAAACACTTGAACAACTGTGAAGGGCCCAGACCATCTAGAGCGTAGCTTACCTGGAAACAAACGTAATCTTGAATTAAACAAAAGAACCTTCTGTCCTGGAGTGAAATCCTTGTTTAAGATCCGTTGATCATGCCACTTTTTGGTGCGTTCTTTATACAGCTTAGCATTTTCATATGCACCATGACGAAGTTCATCCATCTCATTGAGTTGCAATCTTCGCAGAGCTCCTGATGCTCCTATGTCGAAATTCAACTTTTTGATAGCCCAGTATGCACGATACTCTAGTTCAACGGGTAAGTGACATGCCTTTCCGAATACCATCTTGTATGGAGACATCCCAATCGGTGTTTTGAATGCTGTTCTGTAGGCCCATAATGCATCATCAAGCTTTTTCGACCAGTCTTTTCGAGATGCACTTACCGTCTTTTCCAAAATCCATTTCAGTTCCCGATTTGAGATTTCAGCTTGTCCATTGGTTTGCGGGTGGTATGCTGTAGCAACTTTGTGTTTGACTCCATATTTGGCTAGAAGAGCATCAAGATACCTATTGCAAAAATGCTTCCCTTCATCGCTGATGATTGCTCTAGGGGTTCCAAATCTGGTGAAGATATTTCTACGCAGAAAATTCACCACTACTTTGGAGTCATTGGTTGGTGCAGCAATGGCTTCAACCCATTTTGACACATAATCCACGGCCACCAGAATATAGAGATTCTTGAAAGACGGTGGAAATGGTCCCATGAAATCGATACCCCAAACATCGAACAACTCCACTTCCAAAATGTTGTTTAAGGGCATCTCATGCCTTCGCGAAATGTTACCTGTGCGTTGGCATTGATCGCATGCAGCAACATATGATTGAGCATCCTTAAAAATGGTAGGCCAATAGTATCCAGATTGAAGAATTTTGCCAGCAGTTCGATTGGCCCCAAAATGTCCACCATAATCAGAAGAATGACAATGGTGGAGAATATCTCGTGCTTCATCTTTTGAGACACATCGTCGAAGGATCTGATCTGGACATAACTTGTACAGGAACGGTTCATCCCAATAGTAATGTTTTACGTCTGCCAAGAATTTCTTCTTTTGCTGCCATGAAATGTCAGGTGGATAAACTTTGTGAGAAAGAAAATTAACAAAATCAGCATACCATGGAACATTGCTTGTATCTAGAACAAAGAGCTGTTCATCAGGGAAAGTCTCTTTAATGTCTATGTCAAGATCCTCCTTATCCCCTCGTTGCTCTAGTCTAGAAAGATGGTCGGCCACCACATTTTCACTTCCCTTCTTATCTCGAATCTCTAAATCAAACTCTTGTAACAGAAGGACCCATCGGATCAGGCGTGGTTTTGCATCTTTCTTCTCCAGAAGGTATTTGATGGCTGAGTGATCCGTGTATACAATGACTTTGAAACCGATCAAGTACGGTCGAAATTTGTCGAATGCGAAGACTACAGCTAGAAGCTCTTTCTCAGTGGTAGCATAATTGACCTGTGCATCGGTTAGTGTACGGCTAGCGTAATAAATGGTATGAAAAATCTTACCAATACGTTGTCCTAGCACGGCTCCAATGGCATAATCACTAGCATCACACATTAGCTCGAACGGCAAAGCCCAATCAGGTGCAATAACGACTGGGGCTGTCACAAGGGCCTTTTTCAGTATCTCAAATGCCTCTTTACATGCATTATCGAAGTGGAATGAAACACCCTTCTCGAGTAAATTGCATAATGGCTTTGTGATCTTCGAGAAGTCCTTGATAAATCTTCTGTAAAACCCTGCATGCCCTAAGAAACTTCGAATGCCTTTGACAGATGTTGGTGGTGGCAGCTTCTCAATTGCCTCAATCTTGGCTCTATCAACCTCGATGCCTTTAGCTGAAACTTTATGACCTAAAACGATCCCTTCTTGTACCATGAAATGGCATTTCTCCCAGTTAAGAATCAGATTTGTCTCTTCGCATCTTTTCAGTACTTGTGCTAAGTTATCCAAACAAGAATCAAATGATGAGCCAAATACTGAAAAATCATCCATAAATACCTCAATGAAGCGTTCCACCATATCTGAAAAAATTGACATCATACACCGTTGGAAGGTGGCGGGTGCATTGCATAGACCAAACGGCATTCTCCGAAACGCGAACGTTCCATATGGGCATGTGAATGTAGTCTTTTCTTGATCCTCAGGTGCTATAGAAATCTGATTGTAACCAGAATAACCGTCTAGGAAACAGTAGTAAGGGTGACCTGCTAACCTGTCGAGCATTTGATCGATGAAAGGTAAAGGGAAATGATCTTTCCTGGTCGCCTTATTTAGTTTCCTATAGTCAATGCACACTCTCCATCCGGTTACTGTTCGTGTTGGAATCAGCTCATTGTTTTCATTGGTGACCACTGTCATGCCTCTTTTCTTTGGTACCACTTACACCGGGCTTACCCATGTACTGTCCGAACTAGGATAAATGATACCTGCATCCAAAAGTTTAAGTACCTCTGTTCGAACAACCTCCTTCATGTTTGGATTTAAACGTCTTTGGTGCTCGATGGATGGCCGGTACTTATCCTCCATGAGAATTTTGTGTTGGCATAAAGATGGGCTGATTCTTTTAATGTCTGCGATCGACCATCCAATAGCCATCTTGTGTTCTCGTAGTACTCTCAAAAGCTTTTCCTCTTGTTCTCTAGTTAGAGAAGATGAAATAATGACAGGTAGTGTAGATGAGGTACCTAAGAATGCGTACTTGAGATGAACTGGCAGTGGCTTGAGCTCCAACTCTGGTGGTTTTTCTGTTGATGGTACCGGTTGTCTCTTACTTGCTCCAAGCTCCTCGAAAGGTCGTTTGAAAAATATGGGAGATGAAGCTTCCAGTTGGTTAACACATTCTGTGATGTTCGAACTTTCTGAGTTTGGTGCTCCATGTAGGCAAGCTTCAAGTGGATCTTTTGGAGTGGTGATTTGATGTACTTCTTTGATACATTCACCCACCATATCTACCCTCATACAGTTATCAACATCGTGTGGATGTTTGAGAGCTTTTAGCACATTGAAGGTTACCTCTTCATCTTGAACTCTGAGTATGAGTTGACCTTTCTGCACATCAATGAGGGTTCTCCCTGTTGCTAGGAATGGTCTACCCAAGATGATGGGTATTTCTTGGTCTTCCTCCATGTCTAGCACAATAAAATCCGCAGGAAATATGAATTTATCCACTTTGACTAGTACATCTTCTATGATTCCCCTTGGATACTTGATTGAACGATCAGCTAGCTGCAACGAAACTGTAGTGGGTTTTGCTTCTCCAAAGCCGAGTTTCTTGAAAACGGAGAATGGCATTAGGTTGATGCTTGCACCAAGATCACATAATACTTTATCAAAGAATGAATCACCAATGGTGCAAGGAATTGTAAAGCTCCCCGGATCTTTGAGTTTGGGTGGTAGCTTTTTCTGCAAGATTGCACTGCATTCTTCTGTTAAAGCTACCGTTTCATGCTCTTCCAGCTTCCTTTTATTTGAGAGGATTTCTTTCATGAACTTCACATAGCTGGGCATTTGTTCCAGAGCATCTGCAAAAGGAATATTAATTTGCAGCTTCTTAAAAACTTCCAGAAATTTAGAAAATTGCTTTTCTAATTTCTGTTTTTGAAATCTCTGAGGGAAGGGTAATGGTGGTTTGTATGGTGGCGGATTGTCTGGGAATAACTTTGACTTTGGCTTCTCTGCTTCTTGTTGTTCAACCATCACTTCTTCTTCTTTCTCGTCTGCTCTTTTGACAGGTTCTTTTAGAATTTTACCGCTTCGTAACGTGACAGCCTTCAGGTGCTCCCTAGGATTGGTCTCTGTGTTGCTTGGTAGGGATCCTTGAGGTCTTGCAGTCAGCAAATTCGAGATTTGACCCATTTGTACCTCCAGATTTCGAATGGAAGCTGCTTGATTCTGGAGCGTGGTGTCTGTTCTCGTCATAAATTGAGTAGTGCTTACGGTGAGCTGAGCAAGTGCTTCTTCAAGCGACGGTTTGTTGGTCTGTTGCTGTTGAGGTGGTGGCGGATATGACTGTCTGGGTTGATCATTGTTTTTCCATGAAAAGTTGGGATGGTTTCTCCATCCTGGGTTATATGTGTTGGAGTACGGATTATTTTGCTGTCTGTTGCCCACAAAAAATGCTTGATCTGTCTGGTTTTCATCGCATTGTCCGTTGGAATGGTCCCCTCCACAAAAATCACAGGATGCTGACTGAGTATGAATTGCATTTGCTGTCAAGTTTCCGAGTTGCTTGGCTAATGTCTCGACCTGAGTGGAAAGTTTGGTTAAGACATCATTTTCTTGTATTCCGAAAACTTTTTTCGGAACTGCTCTTTCTGATGGCCATTGATAGGCATTTGCAGCCATTTCTTCTAGTAAATCCCAAGCGGCTTGATGGGGTTTCCCCAAAAGTGCTCCACCAGCTGCGGCATCTACTAATGTTCTCGTGGAACTCCCCAAACCATTGTAGAATGTGTGTAGCTGCAACCAGTTAGCAACTCCATGATGTGGGCACCGTCTTAGCAGATCCTTGAATCTTTCCCACGTTTCGTACAATGATTCTCCCTCAAGCTGTCTGAAGGTGGCAATCTCGGTTCGCAGCCTCGCAGTCTTGGCTGGTGGAAAGAATTTGGCCAGGAATTTTTGTGCCAAGATGTCCCATGTAGTAATACTCCCTGATGGCAACGAGTTGAGCCAGCTTTTGGCTTTGTCTCGAAGAGAGAATGGGAACAATCTCAATCGGATGGCGTCATCAGTAACACCATTATGTTTGAAGGTATCACAGATCTCCAAAAAGTTGTCAATGTGGGCATTTGCATCATCGTTCGGAGCCCCACTGAACTGGTTGTTTTGAACCATCTGGATGATTGCCGGCTTAATCTCAAAGTTGTTGGCAGCAATAGTTGGTCGCCGTATCGCCGAAGTATTACCCACTGTGGGTAGAGCATAATCTCGTAATGCTCGAATTTCGGCATCTATTGGTACGATATTCTGTGTGTTGTTTGATCCCTCAGCCATATCCATGAGTGCAGTACTAGCAGCCTTTCTTGTTTCTTTCCTGTTCTTACGGCAAGTTCTCTCTATTTCTGGGTCAAATGGTAACACTTCGCCCCCAGACTTTCTCATACACCATAAAACTCACAAGTAATAAAGCAAACAAAATAAAAAAAATAAAATAAAAAAAATAAATAAATAAATGACCAAATTAAAAATTGAGTTACGTAGTATTAGTATTAATTGAAACAAACAATCCCCGGCAACGGCGCCAAAAACTTGTTGTGCAAAATCGCAAGTGAACGAGTCGAACAAGTAATAAAGTGATGAGATAAGTATCGTCCCACGAGGATTGTTGTTAATTAATGCCCACAATTAAAATAACTCAACTTTTATTTGGTAGATGAAATTTGAGTGAATGAGTTGATAACTATGATTAAATTTAATTGCAATTGAAAATAAATGAAAATTAATTCAATGAATAAAAACTCTAAGATTATGATTTCACCATAACTAATCTGTTCCTCCCCTTTGTTCTTTTTAACAAAAATTAACTATCCAGTTGCTAGTCGAGATTCCCTGAATTATTCACATAGCCCCTCTCGAGGTCTAAGGAAAATACCCTATAAAGATTAACTGCTATGTTCTCATGCAAGTCAAAACATTAAAGGATTCATTAAGATTTATGGATCTCTTTTATAGACTACACAAACCATGCAGGTATATTCCTATCCTACATGTAATTTATGACATTAAATATAATGAACTAGACACATAAATCAGCTTCCGCTATCATTATGATTAACAATTCAACTAAATAGTGGCCAATTATTTAGAAGCATTAAGAACAATATTAAATGCATCAACCAAGATAGAAGATCATTAATTGAATTGAACAAAGGTTTGGAACATCAAAGTTAGGCTACATCATAATCTTAGAAAACAAATCTACTCCATAATAGAATTTACAAAAACTAGAAAATTAAACATAACAAGAGATAGGAAAACTTAGTGGATTGAAGCTTCACCGTAGAATTTCTTCCTCTGCTTTGCTCCTCCTCTCCAAGCTCTCTCTCTCTTTCTCTAAACTACTTATTGTTTTGGTTTGTGATGGAATGCTTAGAATGGTGATTCTAAGGCCTATTTATAGGCCAAATTCACCTCCAATTACATCATCGATTGCATCATCGTTTCCTGATTTTCCACCATTTTGCATCATCGCTTGCATCATCTTTCACCTACCCCATTCAAAGTCAACTTTCAAATTGCATCATTGCTTACATCATCGTTCACCTACCCCAGTCAAGTCAACTTCTATTACATCATTGCTTACATCATAATTTTGATTACATCATTTCTTACATCAGCATGACATAATATTTATTTCTAGAATACCCTATCTTTAAACCGCGATAATTTCTTTATGCGATTTCCGACTCGAGTAATTCTTGAGGCGATGAACTTGCTGCGAATGATATTCATTTTGTAGCGATGATCTTGTCTTGAACAATATTACTTGGTGGGGTCCACATGTGCATTTTTAACCAATTTTATTCTGAAAATAAAAATAAAAGAAATATGAAATAATTTACTTAATAATAATAAAAATATTAAGAACTAAGCAAGAATTCAAATTTAAAAAGATAAAATAACTCTATAAATATAAAGTTATCAAAAGGGAATGTGTGTGATGTTATAGTTTTTTGATCTCTTTGAGCTCTAAATCATGTATAATTAATATTAGAAAAGTATATATGAGTGTTAGAATTGATAAGGAAACCAGATTGGATTGTTTGTACATTTCGGCTTAATGAAGGGCATTAGCTTATGCTGTATTTTGTTGGTGTTTATGATGTATTTAAGGTCCTAAAAACATGCATGAGTGAGTAGGAATCAAGGTAATTGAAATGGACATACATGGATGCATAAATGGCATACAATCTAGTAAAGAGTGAAATGATAGTATAATGGAAGAATAGGTGTTTGAAAGAGTTATAGAGACTTAGACTATTTGGGTTTAATTGGGGTTGTTTTAGACCTCAAAACATGCATAAATATCATAGCAAACCATAAAAATTTGAAGGGAAAGGTTTGGATAAAAATTGAGTAAGTTAGAGCCTAAATAGTGTAAATATGTAGTTGTAAAAGTTGGTTGAAAGGTATGAAGGAATTGGTGGGTCTTGAAGGTCAAATGTGATTATTTGAGTACTAACATGATAAATGAATGACGTGGGAAGCTTCGGCGAAGAAATGGAAGTGAAAAGCCCATGGATTGGGCTGTGTATACCATTCGGTAACGAAGGGATTAAAAACGGTGATTTTTTTAGTTTCAAGCTTCTTACAACCAATTTGAGCATAACGGGATGTCCCTAGGTGAAAATTAATAGAGTTAGTAGAAAGAAATGGAAATCTTAGAGCCTCGATCGAGTCCGAACTTAGATGGAAAGGTTATAGGAAAAAAGGTTTTTAATAGAGTACTTTATGAAAACCGTTATTCAATAGTTTTAAATAGCATGATTTAGCAAGGTTTTGAGTGAGATTGTGTTATGCAGGTGAGGAGCAAGCTACTGGAACACAGGAGGCTTGTTGACGGATATAGCTCGCTTGACTTGAGGTAAGCGTCCTATCACTTGCAATTACCTTAATCTATATTTTAAATTATGAGTAATGTAGTTAAAATTCTTCAAAAATAATTTCTAAATGATGAATTAAAAACTTTGAAAAACGATCCCTATATTGGATCTTGAAAAGAGTTTCTAAAACAAAATTGTTTTGAAAAGATTCGAGTAAAGAATTATAATTAAAGATTTGAAAGGAAATCAATTTTTGTACTAAATGTACATAATAGAAAAGAGTTTTGAAAAACCATGTATATACCCTCAGTATATGAGATTTAGAGCTACGTGGCGATGTAGAGAATTCCATCCACAGTCGCTCAGTTTTTTAGACTATCTAGCACAATATATACGATGCAGAAAATTCCGTACATGGTCGCTAAGATATAGAGAAATTTCTAGTGATACGCTGCGATGTAGAAAATTTTGCACGTAGTCGTTAGATTTACAGTTTTGGGCACTACGTTGTGATGCAGTAAATTTCGCTTGCAGTCACCCAGGTTTACAGTGTATATATAGCACTACATTTGTGATGCAAAAAATTCTACATTGTAGTTGCTCAGATATGAGATTGTTTCACACTACGCTTACGATCCGTAGTCGCTCAGTTTTTCAAAGTATCTAGCACAATATTTACAACGTAGAAAATTCCATACATGGTTGCTAAGATATAGAGAAATTTCTAGCGATACGCTGCGATGTAGAAAATTTTGCACGTAGTCGTTAGGTTTACAATTTTGGGCACTACATTATGATGCAATAAATTTCGCTTGCAGTTACCCAGGTTTACAGTGTATATATAGCACTACATTTGTGATGCAGAAAATTCTGCATTGTAGTTGCTCAGATCTGAGGTTGTTTCACACTACGCTTATAATGCAGTAAATTTTGCTCGTAGTGGTCGAGATATCTCAACAGCTTCACGGTTAGTGTTAGTTAAAAATTGCCACGTGATGGTTAGAGTACATTAGGGGTATACATGGTGTTTTTAGAAAGAAAGGTTTTCTAATAAATTGAAATTACTGATATATACATAAGTATAAAATCTTATGTGATTATATTGTTATATTGTCATTATATGTTGAACTAGCACTTCTATCTTTTGCGTAGTTTGTATATTTTAGTAGATGCTTGTACAGGCGGTGTTGCATCCAAGAAATCATCGTTGATAAATTTTAGGTGGGAAATTAAGGACTACATCAAACAAATAATTACATTTTGCCTGTGATATTAAATATCAAAATAATGTATAATATGTTTGTATATACATATTTTGCTACATAATTGAGGTTGCATTGTGTATGTGTATATTATCAATAATTTATTAAGGTTCCATATGAAATATATATTGATGCATATGGTTAGTGTTTGGAATTGTTGTGAAAATGCATGATTTCAAAATATACGTGTTTGTGGAGATGCATGGTTGTGAAATTAATTGAGAAAATGTATGTTTGGGAATAAAAAAAGTCAGGTGGTGATTGAAAATAGTCGAAGTGTATTTTATTTACAAGAAAAATTTTGGAAAATCTTAAATTACAATCGTTATGCTGTCAAAATTTTTAGAAAAATTGTTTTAAATTGAATGCGAAAAATTTTCATTCACCCAAATTGTTTACCAAAAATAAAAGAATACATTTAAATCAATTTAAGGAATCGGGTAAGATTAAGGGCTCACTCCTCGGATCTCTTTTACCTGACAAGTCGGGTTAAGAAAGGTACATTGGAGTGTCCGACGAGACCCTCCAGATAAGAGCTTAGAGAGAATCTGGTGTAGGTCTTGTCACACTGAGCTCCTTTAGCTCACCACTCTCTGTTTTATGTTTTATGAAAACTTTCCCAAATGTAGGAACTAGCGGTCAAGGTACTCGCTCTTCCACTTTAGATTAAGTGGGCTAGCCATGGACAATATTCTGTGAAGTCACATGTTGCATATTTTGACTTCATTGAAAATTCACATATGTATATAGAATTTTACGAATTTTTCCATGGTTGTGGTGTTATGTTGTATTCATTTAAATAAAATGAATTGATGTCTATATATATTTACAATGTAAATATTTTGGAATGTGTATAAATGTTTTTTATTTTATGCATGAAAAGTGTGTTCTTGAATTTGAGATGATTTTATTGAATTAGATCTATTGTGGCTAGGTGATGGTTTGAAATGGACCGGAGGTCCAATATGATAGTGGAGATTATTGTTTGAAATATTGAAGTGTTATTGAATTGTTTTATAGGTGAATTGAATTTTTGGGAAACCTAAAAAACAGTCATTGTATTGTCAAAATTTTTAAAAAGCCTAAATTATGAAAAAAGAAAATTTTATATTTGATAATTCATATGTTTGCGAAATAATTTAAGTTTTAGGACTTGCTCCACGATGTCCTTTTGGTGATACTAGCTAAAATCCAGAAGGATTCCGTGGGGTGCCTGACGAGATCATGGGAGCTTTGAAAGGGGAAATTTGTGGCGGGTCCCATCTAATTCAATGTCTTGGTTTTTCTACTTTGACAAAAATTTTCAACTCAATTCAATTTCCCATTGGTTTTTTAAGTGGTGGGATAGTCTAAACACTGATTTTCTTCCTCCACAAATAAAAGAAACTTTTAATTATTGAGCTAAACGTTTTGTAGTTTTTAAAGACAAAGACTTTCTCCTAGAATTACTGATCCTTTTTAAAAATTTTAATCTCATATAGATTATAATGCTTAATTATCAAATCCAAGACAAGATGGCAATATACAAGTTCCTTACTTTGGCAAACAATTTAAAATCAGTGGTGAAATGGAATGGACTAGTCCAAAGTAGACAAGAATGTAATAACATTATGGTTCTCCAATAATCCATCCCATTACAAGGATTCAATTGTCAAACCAAAGCATCAGCAATACCTTGTGGCAAAATCTCAATTCCAAGCTAAGATAGCTATAGCAAAAACAAAAGAAGAGATGACTCAAATTATTAAAGAAATCATGCTAGTTCTTTCAACTCACGGGACAAATTCAAATAGTGACAACTAGGAGGGAAGTGATTATGAATATGACGCCTTTGGATGTGATCTTGAAGATTTCAGATACTTTGACAAGATTCTTCAATTATCAACACCATTTTTAGACAAGCCTAACAAGATTCTTCAGTTATCAACTCCACTTTTTGATAAGCCAGTCAAGATTCCTCAATTATATGTCTGCTTTTCTAATGAGATTCTAAATTATCTGATGATCAACCAATAATTTTTAATCGATTTCCATTATTAAAACTATAATGAGATTCCTTCACTTACTACTTTTGCTTGAACAAGAGAAAAGCTGAGAATCTCACCAAACAAAAGATATCTATCATTTTGTAACTAGTGTTAATTTCATATAACTATGATTAGATTTATCTTTTATAAATAGATAAGATTAGGCAAAGAAGGAGATCACAACAATTTTAGAGAACATTCATATGTTGAAACCTCTCTGAAAAAAAAAAACTACATGTAACCCTTGTATTTTGAAATAATATTCCTTAAGTTATTATCAAGAATCATTTTCAAGTCCCAAGAATTTGGTAAGATAGTATTTTCAATTATTCCAAGCATGTTGGAAAGATATTACATATTGATATACCATTGTTCTCATTTTCATCTTTTGTTTGGTGAGATTCCCAAGTTTTCTTTTACTAGAGCAAAATTAGAAAGTGAAAGAATCTCACTATAGTTTCAATAATTATTCTGGAAACCAATGAATTATTGCTTGGCCATAAGATAATTTGGAATCTCATTAGAAAAGCAAATGTATAATTAGGGAATCTTGTCAAGCTTGTCAGAAAGTAATGTTGATAATTGAATAATCTTGTCACATTTGTCTGAAAGTTGTGTTGATAATTGAATAATCTTGTCAAGCTTGTTTCAAAGTAGTGTTGATAATTGAAGAATCTTGTCAAAGATTTTGAAAGCCTTCAAGATCACATCAAAAGGCATTATCTTGGTAATCACTTCCCTCTTGGTTGTCACTATTTGAATTTGTATCATGACTTAAAAGTGCTTGACAGGCTCCGTTCCTGCACATTATTTTTCATACAGACGGCAGCCCACCGACAACCCCACAATGGCGCTCCAGTCGATATCTAAACAGATTGAAATGTTCTCGTGAAGCTAAACCGTTTTTCTTTATTTAAGATTTTACTTTTTCTTTTAGAAATTTCTTTTCCAACGGAAACGAGAGGAAAAATTTTTCTTTTTATCATACGATTACAAAATAGCTTTATAAAATTTTGAGTAGCATAACGATTGTTTTTCTGAGATAGCCATCTTGCAAATTTTATATAAAATTTGCACATTTCTAAAATCAAATAATTGTTCCAAACTTCGAGGCCTCAGACCCTCATTTTATCAAAGTGCAAGCAACCATAAATATGTCATCACATGTAAAAATAAATTGAAATACATTCACAAGTCATGCATATATTTATTTATATATTTTTTGAAACCATAGAAAAGTTATACAATCATTTATATACAAATTTTTGTGAATGTCTAAAATACATTTAAGCAATTACAGTGGCAACACGACTCGACCTGTCTAATCCTGAGCTGGAGTCCCTGCTACCGATGTACCTATCCCTGCATCTGGTCTCTGGAAGGTTTTGTTTGTAAAATATAAAATAACATATGAACTACATGAGCCCAGTGAGTCTCATAATTTTTCATTTCAAGTTTAACTTCATAAAATAAACCTTTCTTTAGTTTTAAAAACATTTCATGAATCCTTAATCGCTATAGCATCAAAATCTAATTTTCTCTAAAAACCATATTTCAAATAATTGCATGGATAAACAATTTTTATAAATATCATTCGATTTTATTATAAAACTAAATAATAAAGCAAGATACTGTGTGCTTTCATTTTTCTGCTGAAATATGTAAATAGTGGTGGTGCTACTATTTTCGAAAGAAAAATCTCTAAATAAAGTAAGTCAACTACTAACGATCCGTACCACATGGTATCTTAGGTATGGAGCGAAATTTTGAATCACTCCGGCTTTCCTAGAATTTTTTATTGTTCAAACCGTCTTTCTGATTTTATGTAGTGGAATTTTTCCCTTGCTACGTAGCGGTATTTTTCTTCACTCAGGTGGAAGCTAGCTAATAATATACCATGTACGTGTATTAGGCAACACACTAACTGAACTGACACGACACAATCCCCCCAACGGATTCCCCCCATTGTTAGTGACAGACACCTCTGACACTGCCAATGCACATTTAGGTTACTCAATATTAACCAGAGATATCTGTAATATCTACTAGGCATACCATAGGTTCACAAAATATATTTCCAAATTCATGTAATCCATATATCATATAATAAATTTTACAATCCATGCAAAAAAATTTCATTTTTAAACTTATTTAATTCAAATCAATTTTTCAACACATCATGGCATAAATTATTATCATATGGTATCAAAATATTTCAAAAGACACTTACCTAGTGTTAACTCATGGTAATACACGCTTTAGGGGTTCCCTAGATTCCGAGTTACCTACATATTTTCACATTTCACATTTAGGCAATGATACGATCAGATTCAATCATATATATATTTTTCAGTGATTACATTAACATACAAACAAGTATTTAACGGTATAGGGATTCCGAACACCCTAAATTCAAGTCGTAATAACCTCATTTATTTACACATGTTTTCCTTTTGAATTTCTCAACATTTATGCAAGCTACAATTGAAGTCTAATTTCTTCATCAATGCATTAAACAACTTTTTACACCATTATGACCCATCTTGGCCGAATGCACTCCCCCTTTCAAACCATCCATCCAATTTAATTTTTCTTTACTAAAATCACATTCCAAGGCATACAATGTATCATAGAATTTAACCAAACTCATAAAACATCACAATTAGATAACATGACATAGTTTGGATGAGATATACATCCTTTAGAATCCAATTAAATTCCTTTTAATTCCATACTAAATTAATCACCAAAACAGCTCATAAATTCATCCAAATCAATTAAAACAATCATCCATCACACAAGGCTTCTTATGGCCGAAAACGTAGCATACTAGTCCACCATGGTTTTTAATTTTCATTACAGTAATCTAACTTGATATTTTAGTATAGTTTCATGTATGAAATCACTTCAAACCATCCAAACACAACTTGAATTACATCATCTCTACTTGGTTGTGTAGCATACCCTATCCTACACCAAAACCTCTTCAAGTTTTCCACTTGAAACTCATGCAAAAATCATATCAAATTCCATGGCAAGAAATTCAACATAAAAAATATCATCAATCCATGCTTAAATCAAAATTATCTTGGTTAATATGCTTACCAAATTTATCCTTGCTCACTTGCTTTGCTTTCCCTCAAGTTTAAGGATTCAAAACTCTAAATCAATACATAAAAATTTTATTAATAACACATGCAGTCCATTGATAGCTTTGGAACCAATTTTTCACATTGTAACTTCATGGAAACTTTTTCACTTAAAAGTCACTTATACTTGTTAGATAACCATCCTAGGCTTGTTCTCCACCTTTTAATGGGTTGAAAACCACTTAAAAATGGCTTGGAATGGTTAAAGAACAGTTGCTGTTCTGCCTCTATTTTGCTTTTGCTGAAACTGTCTCTCTTTTTCTCTCCAATTTTCTTCCATCTTCTAGTCACTTTTCCACTTATATATTTATATATATATGACCTTAACAAATTACCCCTCAAGTTTGAAACATAATTATAAGCAATGTGATTGACATAAATTTACACATTTGCCATCATTTTCTCTACATTTTCCATGCATTCTCTTATTTAGTTTCATTTCCCATAATGCCTTTGAATCTATTTTAAATTAGTTTATTCTATCTTATCCTTTCTTAGAAATTTTTCTTAATATCGACTCCAAGCTAACCTTAATCGATTATCATACCACTTCGCGTATTCGAAATTGTTTTCGGTTTATTTCGAAAATTTTATCAGAATTTCATTTTACATCCGAAAATTCTACTGAAATTCAATCACACCTCTTGACACTTTAAATCATTTCTTTATTCAATAAATGAGAGCTTACTTGTACAATACATTTACAACACTAAAATTGGGAGGTGTATTACAATTTCTTCCCCTCTTATAAAAATTTCGTCCTCGAAATTTACAAGACTCATAAACATTTATTGAAACAAGTGAGGATATTTATGACACATTTGATCCTCACGCTCCTATATGACTTCCTCTACGTCATGATTCCTCCATATAACATTCACTAAGGGAATGACTTTATTTCGTAGAACCTATTCCATTCGATCCCGAATCTACATTGATTATTCTTTATAAGTCAAGTTCTCCCTCAGTTCCACAGGTTGCTCTCTAAGTTTGTAGAAGGGATCTGGGATATATTTCTAGAGCATGGATATACGAGATACATCATGAATTTTATCCAACTATGAGGGCAGTTTCAACCTATATGCCACTGATCCCATTCCATCTATGATCTCGTATGGCCCAATATAGTGTGGACTCAATTTACCATGCTTTCCAAATCTGAGCACGCCTTTCCAGGGGAATATCTTGAGAAATACCTTATCCTCAATCACAAACTCAAGGTCTCTATGACGATTATCTGTAAAGCTATTTTATCTATCGCTCGCTATCTTGAGCCTCTCTTTGATAACTTTAATCTTATCTACAGTGATTTGAACAAACTCAGGACCTATCAGTTTTCTTTCACCTACCTCATCCCAGCATACTAGAGTTCTGCATTTCCTTCCATAGAGTGCTTCATATAGAGTCATACCTATACTGGCTTGGTAACTACTATTATATGCGAACTCCATGAGTGGTGGATATGTATCCCAAATCCCCTTAAACTTTAGGACATGCTCTGAGTATGTCTTCAAGTGTCTGAATTGTTCTCTCTGACTAACCATTCGTCTAGGGATGAAAGGCTGTGCTAAAATTTAGCCGAGTACCTAATGCTTTCTACAAACTAGGCCAAAACCTCGATGTGAACCTGGGATCACGGTCTAAAACAATAGAAACTGACATACCATAGAGTCTGAGTATTTCATCAATGTAAAGCTGTGCTAACTTGTTTAGAGAGTAATCATTTCTGATCGGTAGAAAGTGATCAGACCTCATCAATCTATCAATTATCACTCATATCGCATCATGTCCCCTCTGACTATGCGAAAGCCCTACTACAAAATCCATGATAATCTTCTCCCATTTCTATTCAGAGATAGGGAGAGGTTGCAATAATCCCACCGGTTTCTGATGTTATACTTTCACTTGCTGGCAGGTGAAGCATCGGGAGACAAAATCTACAATCTCTTTCTTCATCCCTTTCTTCCAGTAATGTTCCTTCAGGTTATGGTACATTTTCGTGCTGGTCGGATGTATCGCGTATGCTGAAAAGTGAGCTTCCTGCATAATTTCCTTTTTTAGATCCTCCATATTCGATACACATAGTCGCTGGCCCATTATTACAGTACAATCTTTCCTGACTATAAAATCTATCCTCTGACCATCTTTAACTTCCCTTTTTAGCTTCATTAACTAGGGATCTTGTTTTTGCTGCTCGCTTATCTAATCTACCAAAATGGGACGGACATGAAAGTAGCTAACAATGCCCCTAAGTCTACCACATCTAACTTCACTCATAGCAATCTTAGTTTTATTAGAAGTGGAAGGTATATAGTCTTCAACTGCGCTAGAGAACCCATAGGTCTCCTACTCAAAGCATCAGTTACTACATTGGCTATTCCGGGGTAGTACTCTATCATACAATCATAGTCTTTTATTAGCTCTAACCACTTCCTCTGTCTCATATTCAATTCCTTCTGGGTGAGCAGGTATTGTAGACTTTTATGATCTATGAAGATTCGATAAGGGGCACCATACAAGTAATGCTTCCATATCCTCAATACAAATACAACTGCTGTCAGCTTCAGATCGTGGGTAAGGTAGTTCTGCTCATGCTTCTTTAATTGTCTAGAAGTACATGCTACGACTTTATCATTATGCATCAAAACACAACTCAAACCCTGTCTTGAGACATCACTGTATACTGTGAAACCATCTGTCCTTATTGGTAATGTCAATATAGAAGCTAATGTCAATCTTCTCTTTAACTCATCAAAACTCAGTTGACAAGATTCTGACCACTTGAACTTTTCTTCTTTCCTCGTCAATCTAGTCAATAGGACCGCTATCTTGGAAAACCCCTCAACAAACTTTCTATAGTGACTTTCCAACCCAAGGATGCTTTTGATTTCAGTCACATTTGTGGGTGGTCTCCAGTTTGTGATAGTTTCTATCTTCTAAGGATCCATACTGAGTCCTTCAGCTGAAATAACATGCCCTAAAAAAGCAACTTGGTCTAACCAGAATTGGCACTTACTGAATGTAGCATATAACTTGTACTCTTTTAGGATCTACAACACTATCTTGAGATGTTCCGTATGCTCCTTATGACTTCCTGAATACACAAAAATGTCATCAATGAACACTACCACGAACTTGTCCAAGTAAGCTCGAAAGACCCTATTCATCAGGTCCATGAACGCGGTTGGGGCATTCGTCAATCTAAATGGCATGACTAAGAACTTATAATGCCAACATCGTGTCGTAAAGGCAATTTCGGAACATCTCCCTCACAAACTTTCAGCTGATGATACCATGATCTTAGATCAATCCAATACACTTTGGATCCCTGTAACTGATGGAATAAATCATCAATTCTCTGAAGTACCTATTGATTTCGTATTGTCACCCTGTTCAACTATCTAT
Source organism: Dimocarpus longan (assembly GCA_022984855.1). NCBI lineage: Eukaryota > Viridiplantae > Streptophyta > Magnoliopsida > Sapindales > Sapindaceae > Dimocarpus > Dimocarpus longan. The sequence continues at coordinate 9,531,836 of CM041015.1, read as the reverse complement.
AATCAATACACAACTGTAAGCTCCCATCCTTCTTCTTAACAAATAAAACTGAAGCCCCCAATAGGGATGTACTGGGTCTCATAAAACCCTTATCCAGTAGTTCTTTCATTTGTACTTTCAACTCTTTCAACTCTGTTGGCACCATTCTATACAGAGTAATTAAGATTGGTTTAGTTCCCGGAACCAAATCTATCTCGAACTCTATCTCTCTACTGGGTGGTAAACCTCAAAGATCCTCCAGGAATACATTTGGGATTCTCTAACCATTGGGATATCTTCTAATCGAATATTATCCTTGTTCTATTCAACCATATGGGCCAAGTACCCATGATATTCTATATGGAGCATCCTACTAGTTGTCATGGCGATCATAATATTGCTGGCAAATACTTTTCATATTCCGTAAAATACCATCTCTGGTTCCCTTAGTCTGACCAATCGAACCTCCTTATAGCAATCGATTGTGGCCCAATGTTTGGATAACTAGTCCATCTCTAATGTCATATCAAAATCCCGAATGTCTAATACAATCAAATTAGTCGAAAACTTTTTATCTTCTATCCCAATTTTACTATCCATTATCATCTTCTCAACTGATAAAGAGTTTCCAATAGTGTTGGAAACCACTACACCGCCCTTCAATGACTGTAATTCTGTTTTGACTTTTACTGAAAATAGTACGGACATGAAAGAATGTATGGCTCCGGGATCTATAAGCGCATATGCATCATGATTAAAAATAGAAACCACATCAGTAAAGACCTCTGAAGCGGCGTCGCCTCTTGCTGAGTGACGACGAACGCTTAGTCATGGGCGCGAGGTCCACTTGGCTAACATACAGAAGACACTTCTATGCCCACTACACCTCAGACTGAAACTGAAGTACCCTATCCTCTGGTCTGGGAGCCTCTACCTCCTTGTATCTGGCCCACACTGGCCTATGTAGGTGATGCGAAAGGTACAGCTTCTGAACTCATTGTGGTGGCTAACTACTGCACTCTCTCATAAAATGGCCCTCCTACCCATAGTGAAAACAAGTAGTGTTTGTGCCTCTCATCCTACACTAACCTAGATGCCTCTTCCCATATGTACTGCATTCTAGCACTGAACTCTTGATGGCATGAGAGCCTTCAGGAGTTGCAAGTGATCTGACTGACCCGTGACTGGATTATGCTCCTCGGCTCACCCTCCTGCCATCAACCTATCTGGATCTACTATTCTTTCTGGCAAACTTATTGGGCCCTTCCTACGACATGTTGAATCTACTATGCTTGCCTTCCAACTTTCCATTATGAACAGCAACTGTCGTATTTCTTTCCACCATCAGTGTAGCCTCAACTAACCCCCCATAATGCGTCTAAGGGGCCCATGACAAATGAACTCTAAGGTTGGAATTTAGGCCCGCCATGAATTTCTTGCACCTCTACTCCTTATCCTTAGAGATGAACGAGACAATTCGGACCAATTCAGAGAACTTCTTTTCTTACTTGGTCACGGATGTCGAGCCCGCTCTAGTCTGAAAAATTCTTCAACCAAACCTCTTTTTATGTAACATACCTTCCCGATCCTAGTATGGTATGCGTGCGAAATAGTATATGTCTATTATATTGAGGTAATAAAATAAATTAAAGTGTCCAGAGGTGAAATTGAATTTCAATATGATTCTCGGACAGTACGGAGGAGATTAAGAAAACTTTCGGATAGTCTGAGATGATTAGTAAAATTTTTGAACCGTACATAAAAGATTTAATAAGGTTCTTGGAGAGTTTGGATGAGTAATTAAAGTTCCGATAAAATTCCTGGATCATCCAGAAAGGATTTAATAAGATTTTTGGATAGCCCCAAATGTTTAAATTGAAGTCTAGTATAATTTCTGGGTGGTCCAAAGAGAATTGAAAAAATTCCCAGAAGGTCCAGAAGTAATAATTTAAGTAATAAACAAATGAATAAATATATTTATCTTTAATGTAAATCCAAGCTTAGTCCGACGAAAAACAAATTAAATTTCGATGGATCATGTTTTCGAACGGAAAGTATCTGCGGGAATAATAGTTTTTCGAAAAGTAGACTTAGTAAATGAAAAGTTTTGAAATTTATTTTGGAGTTGAATAAAAGTAAAACGGATCAAAAATGAATCCATTCGGATAGATTTTGTGTGATTCAAAAATTTATCGAATGAAAATATCCTTTCCGATTTAGGATCGTATAAAATATTTTTTTAGGGAAATAAAATAATTCAAAATTCTCAAAGGTGAAATCGAAATTGAAAATAATTTTGTAGGTGGAATTGAGTTATATGCGGATTTTCGGATGGATCGGAATCGAATTCAAATACAAAAATAGGAAATTGTAAAATGTGAATGAGTATATGCATGAAAGTGGACAAGTGTCATGAGAAGAAAAGAAGAGACAATGCATAAAGGACACTTGACATGCAAATGGAGAATGGTAGTGTGCATGAAAGCCAAGTGTCACAAGAAGAAGAGATAGGCTTGACACATGGCAAAAAAAGCATTAAACATATATAAAAGCAATGTGAAAATGAAACAAGAGAAAGTGAAATGACGTGCTCGATCACCAAAAGCATTAAATCGAGAAATTGAATTTGAAAATGAGCTCTCGGTCAAAAAGCTAAAGAAAAGAGAGCTTGAGAGAGTGAGAGAGAACGTGAGAGAGGGAGGGTGGTTGAAAGAGAGAATTCGATAACAAGAAGCAAAAGCCGAGAGAAACAACTTGTGCATTCAGTCTTCAAATCCGTCCAACCCGAGAGATAGAGAGAGGCTTGCACGCAGTAGCTTTGTGGGATGATTTAAGTGCAGTTTTCTTGAGGGAAATCAGCTCATGCAAAGGAAGAGAAGCAAGAGAATTAAGTACAGTTTGATCAAGCAAGAGAAGAGCTATCAAGAGCTAATCAAAGAGGACAGCTGTTGCCCATGGTGATTTAGAGACTATTTTGAGCAAAAATTTATAACATGCATGTCCATTAAGGTGAGCTGCTATCCTAGTTAAATGTATATGTTAATTTTGAGTGATTTTAAGTCTTAGACGCTGTTTGGATTAAAAGGAACTCAAAGTAACCAAAGAGGAAGTAAGGAGACAGCTTGTATGTTGAATTGGATGAGATTGTGAAGTTGTTTTTCAAAAGTAAGTTTGAGTTCCCATGGTTTTCATTTTGTTGGAAATGTTTGGATTGTGATATTAAAAAGATTATGGTGATATAATATTTGGGTTTTAGGATTTAGAATCTCATTAGTGTGGAGGTTTGTTTGCATGTGATTTTGATGTGATAATGGATGGATATTGGTTTTGGAAACATTGCTAAAATCTGTCATAGGGGCTGTTATGATTTTATTTTTGTCTTCGAATGTGTTACATAGAAAATGATGTGTTTCAATGTGTTTGAAAGTGTCGAAGAGTTGTTTTGATTATCGAAAATTGTTTTCGAGTGTTTTGGATGATTTTCATTGCATATGAACGCGTTTAAATGACGAATTTCGAAATTGAATCAGAAAGTGAATATATAGTTACTAAGCTGCCATGATTTTAGTTTGAGAGCGTTAAAATGATAAATCATGATGTTAGGATGGTTTAAGTTACGTTAAAGTTACCTGGATAATTTCATTGCGCACGAATGTAATTAATTGTTGAAATTGCGAAGTTGAAACATGTAGTAATTAAATGAATTCTAAGCTATCATGTGAGTTGTTTTGGTGTTATAAAAGCTGTTTTGATTGAGTAGCATGGGTTGTTTTGTTGTTAATGCTGTCTTGGGCGAATGCGTGAGCTATTTTGATGTTGTAAGCTGTCTTGAATGAATTGCGCGAGCTGTTTCGATGATTAAAAGCTGTTTCGAAGGAATTGCATGTGCTCGTTTGGTGTTGATGCTATTTTGAATTGATGGCATGAGCTGTTTTGGAATTAAATGTTGTCTCGAATGAACGTTATGAGCTATTGTGATGTTGCGAGCTGTTTTGAGTAACGTTTAGGGGTGTTCGAAGCCATTATAAAGTATATTTATATAGTCATTGAAATGCAAATGCTTTTATGTGATTGAATGTAAGTTTGAAAGTCGCTTACGACGTTACCTAAAGAATTAATATTAAATATATAGGTAATGTAAAGGCAAAAGCGAATAAGTTGTAAACTTCACAATAGGGTACTCGGTGAGTGTTCCTAAAATGTTTTGAAACTATTGTTTAATTCCAAGTGACATAAAGATTATAAATGTCTTGGTATGAAAGTTCTATTTTAAGCGTATTAATTTCATGAAAGCTTATTTAAGTTAATTGATGTTATTAAATTTAAGTTATGAAATTTTATGTGACATTTAATTTCTATGATCAAATATGTCATGATATGAATTTAAATTAATTGTGATATCATCCCTTATGAATTATTATGTTTAAGTATGAAATGTGGATTTTATATGAAATGCAGCTTATTTATAAATATTTTATCAAGCCTATGGTATTTCTTAGGGTGATCTCATGATGTTATCGGTAATGGTAGAGTACCCTAAAGCGATATAGGATTCTGTTTGGGAGTTGCGATGTAAGATTCCACCTCTCCCCTAAGGTACACTATAAGCTAGCTTACTACCTAAAGTAATGTAGGATTTTGCTTGGGAGTTGTGATGTAAGATTCCGCCTCTCCCTGGGGTATATTATGAGCTAGCCTACTACCTGAGCAATATAGGATTCCGCTTATAGCAATGTAGGATTCCGCTTGTAGCAACGTAGGATTCCGCTACTTAGTTACCGATCATATGACCTTGCGATGTAAGATTCCGCTTTGCCATATGCCTAGGGTGTCATAGATGAATAAATGATTGGTGGTTGATTTACTTTATTATTACGTAATAATTTTTAATTAACTTGTATACCACCGTTTTTATTTTACAGGTTTATGTTTTATTGAAACAATATGAGCTACTGGATTTTATTTCAGATTTACAAATTATGTTTTATGATTGTGTTTAAAGTTTAAGTGCAATGATTTAATTATTGTTAACATCGAAAAATGGTTTTCCTTAGTCAACGAGGTTGTTTTCGGGCCCAAGCTGCAGTTTCGAATGGATAACAGAATGCATGCAAAGCAATGAGAATCAGAAAGGGAGGTTAGAGGCGAGGAGGAGGAAACACAAAGGATTTTTAGAGTGGTTCGGCCCAAAAAGATGCCTATGTCCACTGTTCACTCTCTCACTATTTTGGCAGAGTAACGACACTCAGAGATTCGATCCCTTTTACAGTAAAAATTGCCCCTTATTTATAGAGGAATGAGACATGCTACAGTAAAACATAATAAGACAAAAGTAAACAGTTAACTACAGTTACACTGACAGACAGCACTTAATGCGCCGAACCTCAATTAATGCGGCTGTCAGTGCATTAAATGCGGCCGAATCCGTCGCATCCGAGGTCTGCCCAAGGGAGATTTCTGCTGACCGGGTTAGATATGCAATGATGGGTTGTCGAGGTTGAGATCACAGCTTCTAGCGGGTGTAGCGTGCATGGCAAGCCTCGAAACTGTACTCTGCATGGCGTTGTTGACTTCTGCTGACTCGAGACTTCCAGAAGCGTGGTGGAGACGGATCTTCCAGCAGGCTGAGAATCGAGTCGGTTGGGAGAACAAGAGAATCTCTGATAAGTCTGGCTACTTAGAGAGTTGATGAGGTGAATGGTGAGTCGGCGTGTCCGCAGCTGGTCATGGCGATGAGGTGGACAATATCATGAGTGAAGGAGTCGGTAAGCGGCCACGCTCAGAGACTAGTGGTCGGTTCGATCAGATAATCTTGGATAAGAGCGGCTTATTGAACATTTCTGATGGATGGCTCCTCTTGGGGAATATCTCTGTCTGGGCAGGATTGACGGAGAGGCAGATGGTTAATCATAGCGGATAATCTTGCGAGCAAGCTTAGCTGTCACAGATGGCGGCAAGCGGCAATATGAGGGATGAGAACCAATGGCCAGCGACAAAGACCAACAGTCAAACTCAGCAAATAAAGCTGGCGGAGAACACGGTGATCTTAATGGCGGAGAATATAGCGGTCACAGCAAGCTTTCAGAACAGGCGGTCTGCGGTCAGAATGAGCGGTCACGTTGAGCGATAGCGATCAGTGTTCATGATAAGCGCCCACTAATGGGCCCCTTCTCCAGGAGAATGGACTGGATGGATGGCGGATAATTGGGCTTCTGGGCCACTAGGCCTGCACTGTAGATCCATCTAGGCTCGATTATTCTGATCGCTAATTTATCCATAACATAAAGCCCCCTTGGCTCTTGGTGCTTTAAAGAGGACCAGAAGACATATATTCCAGAGCGAACAGAATAGGCGGGAATAGTTACAGAAGGGGGACAGTTACAGTACCTTTTGAATTCCACTTTATTGCCAGGCCAAGTGGAGCTTCCCAGACAGCGGTTACAAACCACACCGCACGCTGTGAGCATTAAATGCACGTCACTCAACTGACACACTACATGATGACAAAATCCCGGGAATCACGCCACGTCGTCAGATTGGGGGCGGTTATACAGCTGTCTTCATCCAACAGTTGGGGCTGAATTATTTTAAAAAGAAAAAACACCCCTCCATATTCTTCTTCTGGCATTTTCACGACTCATAAGCATCTTCATCATCTTCTTCCTCTGCTCCAATTCTTCAACCCTGCTCAGAGGTTATTGTCTGCAACTTCCGGAGACCACCATACTCAAGGTAAAGCTCTTCTTCAACGTTCGCATTGTTTTTGTCGTTGCTGTTTTTCATCTTCTGTATGGCATTCGCTCATCGGAGAGTCTGGACCAGTTAGGGCGGATAACCTCCTAACTGTCTCTGGTCCGGTAAAGTCTGTCAATAGTATATGATATTTTTTGTTTACTTCTTCTCCTTTCTTTCTTCAAACCTGGGGGGAAACTTTATAGAATAAGGCCCTTATCCCACCCATTTTTCATGGTTTCCTAGGCGCACGGCTTGACGCTTAGGCTTCTTTTGTTCTCTAAATCTGGTTGGTTGTCAGCGGCCTAATTGGCTGTTTCTTTTGTAGATGTCAAGCTGTGGACTTCGATATCGCCGAGTCATGTCTAGTGACGAAAGCTCCGGGGGGATGTCTCCTCAGCACGATGGGGGCTCCTCAAGTGCAACCGCTCAGGGCAGCAAGGACACGCTGAGTTTCTCCGGGCGAGGGGAGACCTTTGCCTATCAGACCTTTTACTGACATGATTCCCAAATGACCATTGGAGAGCTTAAAACCGTGGCCGATGCATACCATTTCCCTGCCACTTGTCGCGTCATGATTCCTGTTCATTGCGACCATGCGGCTGATCCTCCTGATGGATTCATAGCGATCAGCCGCCAACATGTGAAGATGGGGTTTAGGTTCCCGGTTCCCTCATATTTAATAAATTTGTTAAATGACCTGGAGATAGCCCTTTTCCAGCTCATACTGAATTCTTACGACCAAATAACCACCCTGGCCTATATCTTTCTCAAGAACGGCCTTCCGCCACCAACCTCGAATATAATTCAAAGCCTTTATTTCTTTAAGTCCACCACAAATCCTCTTGACACCAAACGAGACGGTATTTACTATATAACCGCTCATAACTCCCTCTATAAGGCATTTCTGCCATTGAAGGCTGGCAAATCAAATGTAGGGGATTATAAATCCAAGTGGTTTTATGCTACATGTCTGTCCCTGCAGGAATTTGTCCATTTTGACTTCAACAATGGTCCTGGTAGGCTTATTTCAGTTCGCTACCGGAATATTCGCACATTTGTCTTCATGACTTATTATCACTAATGCTCTTTATTTCTGTATGCAGCTTTTGTCAAAGGAACGGTCAGTCTCACAGGCGAGGAGGCAAGAACGCTGAAGAGATTCACCGAGGTGAAGGATCCTGAGGATGATTATTTTCCAGAGAACTCCTCCTTAAGGAAGTACGGGCTCGCACCTGGGATAGAGACCGTGCCTTTGAAATTGGCCTTTGACGTCGGTGTGCAAAAAGGTCGGGAAGTCAAATCCGCCCTCACTGGACCTGGTGAAGGAACTTCTGCTCCAGCCCCAAAGAAGCCCAAAACTATGGTGGATCTTGACATGGTCACACCCCCCTCCTCGTCGGCAGTTGAGACAGGGGAGCCGGAGGTAGAGATAACCGGTTCGAAAGAGCCCCCAACTCCGTCAACAGATTCGTCAGCCATAATCACCGCTTCATCCGCTAAACAACCTGTGTTGAGGTTCAAGAGTGTGGCGAAGAAGACTGTCAAGCAGGCCAGGGGTGTCGCCGGGAAGGGAACTTCAGCTTCGGAGGCCGAAGAGGAGGACGAGGAGGCCTTGGAGCCCCCTGCCAAGCGCCTGAGATCCAAAGGCAAGGGCAAGGAGAAGGTGACCATGACGGGGGGAGCTGATGAGGGACCAACCCTTGAGGCTAACACGGGGGAATACTTTGACGATTTGCTGAATCGGCTGCCAATTTTACTGGGTCCTAACAAGCCAGATGTCTATCAGAAGCACATTAGCGGCGACCAATTGATTGACTACTCTGCACACTGCACCATGCTTGTAAGTTCTATTTATTACTTTGCAACCACGTTCCATGCCTATACACTTCGTTAATGTGCTATCTCTTCAGACTATGTTGGGCATGATGAAGATGCGTAGGAACTTCACCGTCCTGGAGGGGGAAAAGGCTGCTCTTGAGGAGGCGAACAAGGAGCTGGAGGCGGAGGTTCAACGTCTCAAAGAGGGGACCGCGACTGCTGAGAAGACTATTTCTGAACTAGAGCAGAAACTTAAAGACGCGAAGAAGATCGCGGATAAGGAGAAAAGGCTTCTGCTTGCTGCCTCCGACTCACTCGTGAAAGCCACCGAGGACGTAGATAAGATCACCAAAGAGGCTGTCCTTCAGAAGAAACGGGCTGATGATGCCGAGAAGAATAATGAAGCAACGCTGAAGGACCTAACCGTGGCGAGGGGTGAACTTGCTAAGGCACGGGAGGCGCATCGTAGAGCGAACCTTCTGGCCAGACAAGCTTGAGAGGAGGCCACCAAAAAGACGAGCAGCAAGTTTCTGTACACTTCGTGGCTGCATCATCCTGAGCTGGATTACTCGTACCTTGGGAAGAATACAGTGGAGGAAGTGAAAAAATACGAGGTCCGTGCTGCCACAGTCGCCCAGAAGAAGGCAGCATAAACTGCTCAGGAGGGGGCAACTCCTTCAGCTCCGTAGGAGGCTTCTGACCCGCCACCCGCTCAGACTGGTGCCTCATCAACCCAGGGTGGTTCTTCCTCAGCTCCTCAGGGACTGGCAAAGGATGGGGGGCAGGGCTCATCTTTTCAGGGAGCCTCCAGCAGCAAAGATCCCAAGGACATCCCCTCCAGCTCTTCCAAGATTCCTGCAGACACTCTGGCCAGTTCCTCCAAGGCCCCTTGAAGCATATTATTTCTGACATTTTTCTTTTGCTGTAGATAAGACTTATTTCTGAACATTGATGCTTTCGCAATTATAATTCTTGGTTTGTTTTTGGAACAATTTGTAATTATTGTTTGATCATTATCTCAATAGGATTTCTTCCGCTTTGCTCTGTCACTTTCTCATTTTCATATGCATGTAGTCATAGTAGATTGTGAATCGGTATACTCTTTAAGGAGGTATAATAAGGAAAGTAATTCCTTGGGTTGTGGACCATATCTAGCGGATGGCCCCCAACACACATAATAATCTGAGGGGCAGAAATGAATCCTCGAAGATGGATGAATAATTTTGATCCCATAATATGCGGACACGACACTTCAAACATATGTATTCATGTATGATAAAAAAGCAAGATAGATAACAATGAGTGTGTCGATGAAGAGGAGAAACCAGGTGGAGAACAGGTGGGTTGACTATGCGTCTTTCCTGACCGCTGTCGGAGTTGATGTAGGGTTGCGTCCAGGAAGTAGGTGCTTGAATCATACGGTACAGTAATCCTCTCCAGCTGCACTCACAAGGTTATACCTGAGCATTTACAGCGAGAGTTGAGGAGGTTGAGACCTCGGCTGCGCTCACAAGGCCGTAGCCTGAGCATATACAGCACAACGGAGTGGACCTATCCAGCTGCGCTCACAAGGTTATACCTGAGCATCTACAGCGTAATGGAATAAACCTCTCCAGCTGCGCTCACAAGGTTATACCTAAGCATCTACAGTGAGAGTTATGGAGGTTGGGACCTCGGCTGCACTCACAAGGCCGTAGCCTGAGCATCTACAGCATAAGTCGGGCCGAGTGTCACTTCGATTGGGCCCCTCATTTTTTCGGAAGCAAGGTTGAGTGTCATTTCGATCGAGCCCTTTTATTTTTTGCTCGCGCGCGAAGGTGGAGGGGGAGGCCAGTTAGCGAGCAGCTATTAAGTTTGTGGGCTCGTGGCCGTTTTAACCCCTCCTGCCTCTTAGGTCTGTCAGATGTTGGAGCTTTGAGCTGGCGCTTTGCCGCTTTGTGGGGGCGTACCTTAAATAAGAACGCACATAGGCATTTGACGTTAGTAATAATTCATCATAATTGATAGATAGTTCTCATTATATCTGTACATGGCTCATTTTACATATGTGACAGAGTGGTAATAGTAAATAGAAATACAATCGTTCAGGTATAGTATGTTCTCAGGTGGATGGCGTTCCACGCTCTTGGTAGAATTGCCCCGTCCATGTCTGCCAGGTGGTAGGCCCCATTTTTCAAGCTTTCATGAATCGCGTAAGGCCCTTCTCAGTTCGGTCCCAACACTCCTTCACTTGCTTTGCGAGCACCGGGTAGGACTTCTCGTAGGACAAGGTCACCTGGCTTGAATTGACGTACCCGGACTTTCTTGTCGTAGTGCCTGGCCATCCTGAGGCGAGCAGCTTCCCTTGACTCCTCAAGCAAATATGAGCTGGCGGCCAAAAGCTGGTTGTTGTCATCAAGGTTAAAGCTTGCCCTGCGGTGACTGTAGACTTCGAATTCTGCCGGAATCATGGCTTCAGACCCGTAGACCATTGAGAAGGGGGTCTCTCTAGTAGTACTGCGGGCAGTGGTGCGGTAGGCCCACAACACTTTTTGTAGCTCGTCAACCCATGCTCTCTTCCTGGCCTCAAGTTTAGTCTTCAGGATCTGCTTGATGATTTTGTTGACTGCCTCTACTTGGCCGTTAGTTTGCGGGTGGTCGACTGCAGAGAAACTTTTGACGATGCCGAGGCTTCTGTAGAACTCCTGGAATTGTTCACTTGTGAACTGGGTCCCGTTGTCTGTTACCAGCTGCTGGGGGATGCCGAACCTGTAGATTATGTTATCCCACACGAACTTCTCAATCTTCGTCGTGGAGATCTCAGCCAGTTCCTTCGCCTCTGCCCATTTGGTGAAGTAATTGACGACCACAACAGCATATTTGCACCTCGCCCGACCCACTAGAAGAGGTCCAATTAGGTCCATGCCCCAGATGGCGAAGGGTCATAGACTGATCATCTGGTGGAGATAGGCTGGCGGAGCCCGGGGAATCTTAGAGAATCTCTGGCCCTTGTCACACTTCCTCACCAGGTCAATAGCGTCCTTCTTCAATGTCGGCCAGTAGAAACCTTGTCTGAGTGCCTTTTAGGCCAAGGGGAGTCCCCCAGCATGGTTGCCGCAGTGTCCTTCATGTATGTCCCTCATCAGAGCGGTGCACTCTAGTTCGTCAATGCACCTGAGAAAAGGGGCTGAGAGCCCCCGTTTATAAAGAACATCGCCATAGATACAGTACCTGGCTACTCTTATACGCAGACGGCGCGCCTCCATCTTATCTTCTGGCAGTATTCCTTCTTGCAGGTAATTGACCAACGAGCACATCCATGATCCATCCGCCACTGTCATAGCCATCACTTCCACGCCAGATTTGGTACTTGGTTTAGGTAGGAACTCCACAGGTATGTTTTCGGCGCAGTTTGTATCTTGAGTTGTCGCTAGACGAGCCAGAGCGTCTGCGCGGGAGTTCTGGGCGCTCGGGATCTGGTTCAACTCGAATGCTTCGAAAGCCCCCAGTAATCTCTGAACCTCCTGCAGATAGACCGCCATCTTCGATCCCTTGGCCTGATATTCACCTTTTATCTGGCAGACCACCAATTGGGAATCGCTGAAAATTCTGAGTCGTTCAACCCGTATCCTTCTGGCCAAACGGAGTCCTGCCAGCAGCACTTCGTACTCCGCCTCATTGTTAGTCGCCCTGAAGGCAAATTTAAGGGCACAAAGGAACTTACTCCCATCTGGATTGATCAACAGGATTCTGACCCCAGCGCTCATTTCGCAGGAGGATCCGTCCACAAAGAGTTCCCAGTATAGTCCTTCAGAAGTTTCAGCTTGATTGTCCACCGGCCCAGTAAACTCAACAATAAAGTCTGCCAGCGCTTGACCCTTGATCGCCGGCCTTGGTTTGAACTCGATGTCATATTGGGCGAGCTCGATGGCCCACTTGATGAGTCGACCGGAGGTGTCTGGTTTTTGAAGGATTTGCTTCAACGGATACCTGGTTAAGACTTCAATTCTGTGTGCTTGGAAGTATGGACATAGCTTTCTGGACGCCATCACCAGGCAGTAAGCAGTTCCATAAGGTTGTATCTGGCTTCCGCTTCAATCAGCTTCTTACTTACATAGTACACAAGGACCTGAGCTTCGTTTCCTTCTTGTCTTATCAGTGCCGCGCTCAGGGCGTGCTGGGATACGCCCAGGTAGACGGTCAGAATCTCTCATTCTTTTGGTTTGGTCAGCAGCGGGGCGTGCCTAATGTACTCTTTAAGTTGTACGAAGGCAACTTCACATTCATCAGTCCATCTGAAGTTTCTGGCTTTCTTCAACACTTCAAAGAACGGAGCACACCTATCGGAGGCCTTTGACACGAACCTGCTCAAGGCCGCTATCTGGCTGTTCAGACTCTGAATCTCCTTTATGTTGCACGGTGACCTCATGTCCAGCAGACCTTGGATTTTTTTTGGGTTGGCTTCTATCCCCCTATCATTCACAATGAAACCTAGGAATTTACCTGAGGAAACCCTGAAGGTGCACTTGAGAGGGTTGAGCTTCATTTGATACTTCCTCAAGATTTGGAACATCCTCTCAAGGTCCTGGACGTGATCGGTAGCTTTTTCAGACTTCACAAGCATGTCGTCCACGTAGACCTCCATACTCTTTCCGATCAATTCTTCAAACATTCTGTTCACCAGTCTCTGATAAGTAGCTCCTGCATTTTTCAGACCGAAAGGCATTACCTTGTAGCAGTACAGCCCTCGGTCAGTTGTAAACGATGTACACTCCTCATCATTGGGGTCCATAGGAATCTAGTTGTAGCCCGACTATGCATCCATGAAGCTAAAGAGTTCGTGCCCTGCTGTCACGTCCACCAGCTGATCAATTCTGGGCAGAGGGAAACTGTCTTTTGGGCAAGCCTTGTTCAGGTCCGTGAAGTCTATACACGTTCTCCATTTCCCATTTTTCTTCTTCACCAGCACGAGATTAGCTACCCATTCAGGATACTGGACCTCGCGGATGAACTTATTGGCCAGGAGCTTGTCCACTTCCTCCTTCAGAGCTTCACTGCGTTCTTGGTTCATTTGTCTCCTCTTTTGGCAGATTGGTCGATGGCGGGGGTTGACGTTCAATTTATGAGTCATCACATTTGGGTCAATCCCCACCATATCTACATGGTTCCAGGGGAATATATCTGCATTTTTCTTGAGGCAGTTAATTAATTGGGACTTTACCTCCGGGACCAAACTTCTACCCAGCTTGAGACACCTTGACATATCCGCTTCAGCGACCGAGATGTTCTCGAGTTCTTCTACTGGACCAGTGTTTTGATGTGTGTCGAACTCCCTGGGGTCTAAGTCGTGGCTGATTCCTGATGGAGTGATCACCTGTAACTCTCGCTCCGGAATCACTTCTGTTTTCTTCCCCTGTACGCCCTTTCTGATCGCGTCCACGTAGCAGTGACGAGCCATGGATTGTTCGCCTTGTACACATCCTACCCCGCCAGGAGTCGGGAACTTCACCGCGAAGGCCTTGGTAGAGACAACCATATCCAGATCATTCATTGAAAGCCTCCCCATCACCACATTATACGCCGAGGGAGAGTTGATAATGAGGAAGTCCGCCAGTACTGTGGACTATCGGGTGGCGTCGCCGAGGGTTAAAGGCAATTTGATCTATCCCGCGGGGATGACCGAGTCTCCAGTGAATCCGTAGAGGGGTTCAGGGGATCAGGGGATGGTTTCAGCTGATCATCACCAATCCCCATCTGATCATAGCAGTCTTTGTACATAACATTCACGGAGCTGCCAGTGTCAATCATGATTTCTTCACCACTGAGTTGCCGATGCGCGCCCTGATTACCAAAGCATCATTGTGAGGGAGGCGGACATCCCGCGCGTCTTCATCAGTAAATACAATGTCCTCCGATACCTTCTTTGCCTTTTTGGCAGGTCTCCCCGACTCCCCCTGCTTCCCAAGCTGGACGCGTCTTGCTTCATGCACAAATTGTTCCTGGGACCGATTAGATTCTCCTGCTCGCGAGGGTCCCCCATGAATGGTATGAATGGTTCTGACGGAGGGCCCTTGGATAGAATTCGGCTCTGGCTGGTTTTGAGCTGAAGGATCTTCTGAACGCTGACGCGGCTGTTACTGCTGAGTTGGTCGCCTTGGGGGCCTCATAACATAATCCCTCAGGCGGCCATTTCTGATCAATTCCTCAATAGCATCCTTGAGCGCCCAGCAGTCGGAGGTATTGTGCCCAATGTCATTGTGGTAAGCGCAGAATTTGTTTCTGTCTCTCCTCCCTTCTGGACCTTGAAGGGGAGCCGACCGCCTGAAATTTTTCCTGTTTTTCTCAGTCGCATATATTCGATCTTGGGTATCCGACAGGGCGTTGTATGTATTGTAACGACTTCGATACCGTGGCCGCTCCGGTCCCCGACTGCTGTCCAGTCTCCGCCAGTCCTTGGTTTTCTTGGCAACCTGCTGGTTTTCTCTTAGCCCTCCAGGGTTGCTTCCCCCGTTGCTTCTTTTTCTTCTATGACTGGAAGTACTAGCTTCGTTCCTCTGAGCACTGGTCTTCCTAGGATTGGTCACTTCCTCCCACCGGATTTTTTTCTCTACTCGTTCATAGAACTCTCCCAGGTCCTTGACGGGGGATCTGTATATGCTCTCGTACAATTTGCCATCTTTCCTCAGACCGGATGAGATGGATGATAATACCCCTTCATCCGTAGGGCTTTCCACATTCGTCACCTCGCGCCTGAATCTGTTGATGTATTCTTTTAGAGGCTCACCTGGGCATTGGCAGATGGTAGAAATGTGACAGGGTGGTACAAAACGCCTCTTCAACGCCTTGTACTGGTTCAGGAACTTCTGCTGGCATTCCTCTTAGTTGTTAATGCTGCGCGAGGGGAGGCTTCTGAACCACATCCGCGGAATGTCCCCGAGAGTAGCTGGGAACACTCGACACTTCACGAGCGGACTTATTGTCTGGAGGTCCATCTGAATGTTGAAGGCGTCTAGATGATCATAGGGGTCGGAGTTTCCTCTGTACTGGGGGATGTTGGGAACTTTAAATCTTGGAGGAAGTGGCTCTAACTCAATCTCCAAAGCGAATGGGGTCCTTTCTCCGGTCTGGCTCCTTTGTTCCTGCACCACGGGTCGCGCTTCCAGTTGATGGACCCTCTCGAGGAGTTCTGCTACCAACGTACCCCGTGTTTCAGTTCTTCCAACGACGGAATGTCCATCTCTCCTACTAGGGGATTGATTGTTTCTACCAGCTTGCCTTTCACCATCAGGTCATGGCCCCGCTCTATCTACATAGGCAGGGATTTGGTCATGATTGCGGCCAGATTGCCCTGGTCGATGTCCGTCGCGGGCTCGTGGAGGTTGAGCACTAGAATGCACGCTGGAGGAGTGGACAGACCCTTCTCGTTCAAACTCTCTAGCACCCCTTCTACTCACATCGGGATCCTCCGCGTGCCTCCTGCTGGCAACATGTCTTTCTGGAACGGCCTGAGGAGGAACTCGGGGAGGTTAGGCTTGATTCCGGAATAGAGTTCTAACCTTACCAATAAACTCTGCGACGGTATTTTCCAGCCTCTCCTGTCGTCGCTGTATCGCCTGCATTGCGTCTCCTCCTGTAGTATTACATGTAGGTTGGCGAGTTAGGAGAAGGGGTATACCTTGAGCGTCCTCCATCCTGGGCATATTAGACGTCCCTACACCAGCATTGGATGCTCCTCCGATGGACATAGCTTGCTAATGGTCTGAAACTTAATACTATTTTCCACTGAAATATGTAAATAGTGGTAGCGCTACTATTTTCGAAAGAAAAATCTCTTAATAAAGCAAGCCAACCACTAACGGTTTGTACCATATAGTATCCTAAGTATAAAGCGAAATTTTGCCTTGCTTTAGCCTTCCCAAAATTTTTTCTCCTTCAGGCCATCTATCCAGTTTTAAGTAACGGAATTTTTCTTTGCTACGGAGCTGTATTTTTCCTCGCTCAGATGGAAGCTAACTAATAATATACCTTGTACGTGCATTAGGCGACACACTAACTAAACTGATACAACATAATCACACCCTACCTATTTCTTCCTGCTGTTAGTGGCAATACCATTTTCTAAATGTAATTCTATCTACTGGATTTATAAAGGTCTATGGATCCAAATTTTCTTCATATGAACTTCTTTTCTCTTTTCTTCTTTTCCCTCATCTTTTGATTCTTCAAAATCCTCAAAACTTGAAGGTTCTTGATATTTTGGGGTTTGTCTTTCGATTCTTTTTTAAACACCTTGAGCTAGAGAATTTGAATGATTTCTCTTAGCTCTTTAACCTCGCTTTTTACTTATTTGACCTTTTGCTAAAGAGCAAAAGCTATGACATTTTTTGTCCTTGTTTTAAACCTTTGAAAAACATTTTCTTCAAAGTTTGGAGCTTGAAATTATTTTTTTGTAGTACTAGAAGAGGACTCTCCTAGTTTCGAGTTAATAATCCTATATTTAATTTGTCTTAACTTAGCTTCTTTTTTATCTTGTTCTTCAATTTGGTGTATCATGTTTAACATCAATACTAAGTTTTCCTTTTCCATAACACAAATTATCGTACAACTATAATATTCTTTATCATTACAATTGCAAAATCATTTTCCTTGTGAGTTAGTACTATTGCCATTAGAGTCCGAGTAATTTTTTAACTCACAGAGTTCATTGTTAGTTTCGTCAGTATCTGATTCCTCCGTCTGACTATCACATAAAAAACTAATTATCTATTTTTGACAGGTTCTTCTAATTCTAAATTTCTAATTTTCTTCCTAAGTTTTGGGCACTTGTTCACATAATATCCAGTTTTTCCACATTTACAACACTTATTTGATTTTTTGGAATTTTTATTCGGTTTTCTATAGCAATTTTCTTTATTCTTTGTTTGTTTTTTGGAACCTATATGTCTTCTCTTATTCTTATAAGATTTGCAGGATTTATTTTTTCTATAATTTCTTTTATTGCTAGATTGCTTAAGTTTTTCAAACCTAAACTATTCACAACAAGATCCTAGTTCCTTCTTAGTGGTCATTTTTTGCCTCTTCATTTGGTAATCTAATCCATGGTCATTATATAAATGGAGGGCTATAACATTAATAGCCTGAATTATTTCTCCATAAGTCATTTTTCTTATATCTATTTTTGCCCTATCTTCTTCCCATTGATTTATGAGGATTATTCTTGAACTTTATTAACAAAAAGGGTTGGTAAGCCTGGAATAAATTTTTCTTTCCAATAAGCACAAACATTATTTTTTCTTTGCATGACATGAGTGAAGATGACATCTTTATACCACGTAAAATCTTCTAATCTTCTACATTTAAGATTTTGAAGAATAGAGACTTTTCTTTCTTGGTAAACATTAGGATTTCCTATGAAATATAAGGCTATTATGACAATTAATGTGTTAATAGCATCTAGTTCTAGCACAAAACTAATGTTTGATTCTTCTTTTTTTTTTTTTTTTGTGGTATTAAGAATGTCATATCTGTGATTGGAGTTCAAATAATTATTCCACCATCCTAATAGTTGTCCTTCAAAACCTAAGGTAAGGAGGCTACAAGCCTCTTTTTCAAAGGTATTTTATGTCTTAACATAGATGTGCCCTATTGCTTACATTTGTCTTAGGACTTGCATTGTCTGATATTTTAATAATCCATCTATATTCCATTCGTAGCAAGCGTTACCTATATATGCCCTATAAGTGCATACTCTAAATCTAATGGGGTAGATTTAGGGTAATAAGCTTTAGTAGGGTCTAGTTGTTCTTCTATTATACTAAGACATTCATTAGTAAAATTGTTTTGTCTAAGAACAAGACCTATTTGGTCGTAGCCGATTCTAATGGTAACAATTGTTCAAAAGCATAGGCAAAATGAGTGCAAAATATTGGTTTATCACTTTTGACCATTTCAAACCTTTGATCAAATGGGTGTATGACTATTTCATCACCATATTTAGCGGTATATTTTCTGTAAGTTTTATGGGCTATGACTTGACATTCCTTCTCATATTATTTTCTATTATATATATATATATGTATATATATATACATATATATATGCAAATACAGATCTAGAAAACATGTCGTAAGTCTTTCTCTTCTTCCTTCTCATCCTCTTCTTACTTTTCCTCATCCTTTTCCGTTTCTTCTTCTTCTTTTGTTTCTTCATTCTCTTTTTCTTCTTCGTTTTTTCTCTTTTTCCTTCTCAACCTCCTCTTCTTGTTCCTTATCTTCTTCCTCCTTCTCTTTTTTTTCTTCTTCTTGTTCTTCTTCTTCTTCTTACTCCTATTTTACCTCTTCTTTTTCCTGATGAATTTGGAGAATACAAAAAGAATAAAAGGTTTTCAACGGTAACTAATAAATTGTAAATTCATACCATTGTTTACAAAAAAATGTATACACAAGTTTTCGTACAATTTTGTGTAATGGTAACATAAAGATAATTTAGAAAAAATTTATTTGATTTTTTAAAATTGGAAATCATGCTATGACAGAGGAGGAATGTTAGGAAAAATTCCTGAACTATTGAGGAATGTTGTTATACAATAATTAAGGAAACATTCCTCAACTATTGATTTTCCAATATTCAGGTTTTATTACTATATTTATCTCTAATGATTGCTTCTTGTTTGAATTTTTCATTGATATTGATTATTTTTTTGTAGCAACTCTCCATAATCATTGGAGTCAATTTTACAAGGAAGTAATGAGGTCTTATCATCCCCCCGTAAGGTTGGTAGTGAAACCAAATGAACACCAAGCTTGTAACAAAAACCTTAAAAGTTCCATATGGTAGAGTTTTTGTTAGAACATTAGAAATTGTCATTGAAGTTGGAAGATAGTGAACTTACAACACACAACAATAACTTTTTTATAGACAAAGTGGTAATCAAGCTCAATATGTTTTTCTTGAGCATGGAAGATAGGATTGTGAGACATATGAATGGCATTTTGATTATCACATAACAGTAATGGTTGCCGTTTAAGAGTGACACTAAGGTCATGAAGAAGATATTAAAGCTAAGTAACTTCAACTATTGTGGTTGCCGATGATCGATATTCAGCTTCAGCACTTGAGTGAGAAACAGTAGATTGTTTCTTGGATGCCCATGACACATAATTAAAGACTTCAAAGATACAGTAGCCAATGGTACTCCTTCGAGTGGTAGGGCATCCTACCCAATTTGCATTAGAAAAAGCATTGAGAATTAGGGAATTTTAAGATAAAAACCTAAGGTCATATGTCAATGTGCCTTTGATGTAGCGTAAAATTCATGTCAAACGAAAATCCTTCTTTATGGGATTTTGAAAGTTTGAACAAACAAGATTTACAACATGAGTAAGATAAGGTCTTGTGAATGTAAGATACTAGAGAGAACCATATAGTTGCCTATATTCGATAAGATCAATGGGTTCTTTATCATCGTGTAGAAGGAAAGGTTTGATACCACATGCTCAAGCATGTGGTATTTGGTGGGAAGATCTGTGGCATATTTGCTTTAAGAATGAGTAAGGCCATTAGGAAAATATTTGCCTTGAAGACAAAGAAAATAATGAAGTTGGCTTAGGTCTTAAGGGCAAAATCTTTATGAATTCGTTGAATAAGCAAGAAATCAAAAAAGAAACATTACTAGTAATGATAACATCATCTACACAGACAAGTAAAGAAATTATATGAGTCCTATAACAATATATAAACGAGAATTAGCTTTACTGTATATAAAACCAATAGAAAATAAACAAGTAGAAAGTCTAGCAAACCAAGCACGTGGGGCTTGTTTAAGACCATAATTAGACTTATGGAGAAGGCAAGCATGATCAGGATAATATTGATAGATGTATCTAGGAGGTCATTCCATGTAGATTTGCTTATGAAAGGAACCATTAAGGAATGTATTTTTAACGTCCAACTATTTAAGGGGCCATTTGAAGTGGCCAGTAGGAGCCATTATAAGGCGATGGTTATAACCTTTACCATTAGGCTGAATGTTTCACCAAAGTCAACACTAAGAATTTGTAAGTAACCCTTTAGCTATAAAATGCACTTTAAAATGATCAATGTTGCCATCTTCATGATATTTGGTTTTGTAAACCTATTTGGAACCAACTACGTTAGCATCATGAGGACGTGGAACAAGCATCCAAGTTTTGTTGTGGTAAAGAGCAATAAGTTCATCCTTCATGGTAGCTACACAATTGGGATATTTAATGACTGTTTTTAAGGTCTTAGTTTATTAGAAGAGACAATAAAAGTCTAGTACGAAGGAAAAGAGTGAGAAAGATATTGCAAATAAGAGGGTAGATGTTTTGTATGAACTAGTCTATACGGTGAATCTAGAGATGGAGTGCTAGAATTTTCATTGATGGAAAAGATATATGGTGATATACAAGGTGACGGAACCCTTCTCGAATCCCTCATCTGGACTCGAGAAAAACTAAATAGCGCCTCGACAAAACTTCGACGGACCCTAACTTCGGTCTGAAGAAATCCTGTCGGAGCACCGAAACTCAATTTAACTTATTTTCTAACTCATTTTATTGGTGGCAAGATAATTTTTTTTCTCTGATAAAAATCCGACAGCATGCCGACTATTTATTGAACTATGCCACTTTGCAAATTGGAAAGCAATTTAAAAACAGTTCTAGGGCACGCAATCTCCACTACCAAAGGCCTTAGGCTCTCATTCAAATTCAATCACAACATGAATCATTACATTTCTGAAATTGGTAAAAATCTAGAATTTTCTTTTTAAAACATTTTCATAAAATGTGCATCCAACAATTGATATTTATATTTACAAATGTACATCATTTCCACCATGATTTATATACAAAACATGCATGATAAAATATGAGCTATACAATGAAAAGTAGTCGTTTGTCAAATCGATTCGCGCGTCGGTCTGAGCCTCGTCTGCGTGGATGACTCGCTCCTACACCTGAGGGAACATTTTAAGAAACACATGGAAAACAAATGATGAGTATAACTCAGTGAGATAAACATTAAACAGTTTCATAAACTAAAGTATTTTTCTGAAATACTTTTTAATCTTTCAAATAAAACTCTTCTTGAAACTCACTTCGAATTTCTTTCGAAAACTTTCTTATTTCTCGCCTAGATGGTAACCTAGGGAAACTACTCCTCTCGTGGCCACATAAATCTCTAGCTAACCACTAGGAATTAGGGAATCTACCCTATGTAGTCACTGATACGCGACTCTGGGCATGCGTTACCCCTACGCAATCGATTTGAACTACACTACCCTATACGTGCAGAGGGTCGCTCAACTGACTCTCTCTCTCTCTCTCAGTTAGTAACTCTCTCACATCTATCATGCACGTATAAAGTATTCTACTAGGTACTCAACTGGGCTAGGGTAAACCATCGGCGTATTAAAATACTTTTGCTCGATCTTTTTAAAATAAACTCGTTCTTAAGGCAGAAAGCCTAAAACATTTACTTCTAGTACGTTTTAGATAATAATATATACCTGGTTTAAAACTCACGTGCTAGATTTTTATTATAACTTCAACAAATCACATAATTATATATAAATACACTCACATGAATAAATATGAAATACAATCATTTATATATATAACAACTAATAAGAAATAAATATAACAACACTAAAAGAACTAGTTTTCTACTCACGAAACGCCCTCCGAGCAACTGTGAACGTACTTCCCGCTTTCACCCTAAAATATCCAATACTCATTTAGAATCAATAAATTTACTAAAACAAAGTTCTAAATAGTTTCTAACACCACTAACTGAATAAAAGTTCTTTTTTGCCTAAACTTCGCAAATAAGTTTTAACTTATCTGAGGCTTTTGAATTCTGATTTTTTTTTACAAAATCTATTTGTTATCACCTAGGAACACCTCAGAATATCAATTTTATCGCCAGAAGCTTGGAACGAAATTCGTCCTATTTCGCTTACTAATAAAAATCACTTTTCGCTTCGAACATCAGATAACTTTAACAATCAATCCCCTAGTTCTAACACCCAATCATGATTAAATAAACAGTTTCGAAAGTTGAACGAATACGTTTCGAAGGATTTCAAAAAATGCCTTTCAACTTGTCCGTTTAACTCCGAAATCAATCCTAAACTTTTCGTTTTCGAAATCTAACTTCATAGCATTATTTCCTAACCTCTGAAACATCCATCTAATGCCTTAAAATCAAAAACGAAATAGGATTCTAGAAAAAACCCATTTTTGGCCTAATTTCTCTCTCTTTTTTTTTTTTCTATTTTTCTTTCATTAAATCACTCACAAACCACACCAAAATCATCCTCACATCACCCTCTCATCATCCCTAAACTCGATTTCGAAAAAGAAACGAAAAAGGAAATGGGTTTCACGAAAATCAACAAACTTTGAACTGAAATCTCACTTTACACCTCAAACTTTCAATAATTGCACTAGTGCCCAAAAATAAATACTTATATATTCTATTGGTCCACTTGGCACATTTTAGTCCACTTATTTCTTCAACCAATCAATAGATGACACGTGGCACAACCATAGCCACTAATGTTAAAAGTCACTTATCTCATTTCTTATTTGTTGAAATTAAATATCTTTTACTTTATTCTGTGAGCTCACCTCGCTTGATTAACATATAAATCACTCCTAATCACTTTGTATTCGTACCGGAGTCAACCAAATGATATCCGACTTGAGATAAGAAAATATAATAAACCTCAAATAACATTACTGGAGGCCTACTATTTGACCATAACTCAATTCGAAGATTTCTAATATCATAAAATAATAAATCTGAGTGAGAGCTTATAGAAGGACAAGAAGCATCCTGGTGAGGTTGACATGACCCTCCCAGATTCCGATGTTGAATCCAAGAAGATCATATCATAGTCGAAAAATTGTACGAATTCTAGACTCTTTCAATTAAAATCATTTAGAAAGTTTAATAAGGTATTAGGTGGTTTAATAAAATTTAGGCAGCATAACAGCTATTTATTGAACAATTCTATCCGGTGACAAAGAGAATATGCACTTCTAAAATTCATTTCAATTCTCAACTACTTAGAACCTCTGGTCCTACTTCCAATTTTCATTCCAACACAAGTATTGTCACATACCCTAAAATACATTGTAAGTATGATTATAATGTTCATAATATCAAAAGTAAAAGTTTATGCAAACTAATAAAAGTTTTTGATACTTTACATCATTAATGCATATACGTATATTCAAAAACATATCGGCTAATATGTGTTATGGAATGATTAAAACACACATGGATAATATCAAAACACGATTTCCATGCATCACTAACTCGAGTGACCCACCTTTTCCCATTTGGATGCTTCCTTTAAGACCTGATGGATTCTTGAAAAATGATTTTATTTTTGTATTTTTTTTTTTTAAAAAAGGAGCATTAATGCTCAGTGAGTGGATATAATTTTCGAAAACCAAATGAATCATTTGTGGCAAAAGTTAATGTAATATAAAACATGTAAGAATGTAAAGTCTAAATAATTCATATTTAACAATAATTGAAACTTATTACTAAATTTTCATATGCAGAACTTTGTATTATAATAGCTAGACGCATTTGCATGGATTATCTTTAGATATGGTTTTATATTCGTAATCTATATCAAACTAGTACTCAGGGAATTCTACCATACGTGGTGGAAATACTCAGCGCACATGCAGAAAGCGGTGGATTAACTCTACTATCAACATGCTAGGAGACTCAATGACTCAGTCTCAAAGTCCCAATGACTTTTCTAACTTCTGCCAAATATGTGTTAGGCGACTATCTCGACTTTATTCACGTGATGCCAATCTAACCATTAAAAGGGGGTACACTTTCTGACGAGCCTTGACTTTTATACCCAAGTCGACCCATCCGGCAATCCTACGGTGGCCTTTTAATGAAGAATTTCTCCTACTGAAAGGTTCCTGTAAAGCTAAGCCTTGTAAAATATCTTTTAGAAATTATTTATTTATCAAAAAATGGGTGGAATTTTTTTTTTTCATTTTAAATTATACATTTACAAAACAGAATTTATAAGAATTTTGGCAGCACAACGACTGTTTTTCTAAAAAATTCCAACCTATAAAAAAATTCACTTAAAAATCTGTACACTTCTATTTCAACATAATTTCTACTATCGGGCCTCAAGCCCTCATTTCAAAATCACAACAACCACAATCATGTTTTAAATTAAAAAATATCTCCAAATCAAAATCAACTTATGCATATACAAGCTTTCCAACAGATGTAAATAAATATATACAAAATTATTTTACAACTTTTCAAAACTTAAGTCGCATACATGTAAATTTACAAGTTTTTCACAGTAGCACTGCACTCGACAATGGCTGACTATTCTGGGGCTGAAGTCCCTGCTACTGTCGTATCTGCTTCTGTACCTATCCCTAAGAGGTTTTATTTTTAAAACAATAAAACTAAGTGAGCTACATAAGCTCAGTAAGTATTATATATATATTTCCATTCAATAAGCTTTCAAATTATCCTCCCTAAACTTTAAACACAATTTGTAAATATACTCATGCTGTGTTAATTTAAATATATTTCTTGAGAACCATATAAAATGTAAAGGTATGAATACACATTTATATCAGTACAATCTATGCATCGAAATTCTATAATTTGTTAAGGAATTGAAAAGTAAATTTTCTGATATCGGAAAATTATTCTAAAATGCTTTTCAAAATATAAAACGATGCATAAAGTATTATTTTGTATGATTTCATTTTTCCGTCATAAATCATAAACAGTGGTGGCATTTCAGTTTTCAAAAAGCTTTTAATTAAACAACCAACCACTGATAATTCATTCCACATGGTACACTAGTATATAGCGAAGCGGAATTTATCATCGCACAAGCCATCAATTAGGTACCTACTAGCAGAATTTAACCTCGCTCAAGGCATCAATTCGGTCATTGCATAGCAAAGATTTAACCTTGCTACGGAATGACATGTATCCTCGCTTAGGCAGAAGCTAGGTAAATATATACCCTATATATGCATTGGACGACACACGGGACTAAACCAACAGACACATTCCCTCCCGTAGTTAGTAATAGACACTGCCAATGCATGCTTAGGGTACTCAACCTCAACCGGTAATATCAGGATACTTTTAAGGTATACCATAGGCTCATAAATTATTTCCATTCATTTTGCTTTTCATCACATCATTCACATTTCATGCAAAATATTCAATAATTCATACAAAATGGTTCTCGTATAGTATTTCAACAATCGTAAAAATAAACTTTTATTCCTAAACAACATGAATTTAAATTTATTATATAAAATCAACATAAATGGAAATATAATAATTTCGATACATTTTTATTAAGACACTCACCTTATTCCCTTGTTCACTAATAAGCTCAAGTTCAATGGAAAAATTTTCTCGCCTCCGCGTAACCTATACATTTTCGCATTCCATTTTTAGGTTACGTCACAACCAACGTTATTCTTTTGAATAATTTCATAATCACATACTAATATACCAATAATTCGAAACACCCTTTTTAAAGTCATATCAACGCCAATTCTTCGTGTTTATTATCCGCTCGTCATTCTAATTATTTAAATGCGCAAAGGACATCGTACAAGTGACAGACCCCTTTCTAACTATACTAGTTAGGCAACCTGCCTGGCACCCCACGGTGGCTTTTCAGTCGAGATCTGCTCCGGCTGGAAAGTTCTCATGGAGCTAAGCCTTTTTCTTATCTGAAAATAATTGAAACTCTTTTAGTTCTGAAAATGGGTAGGAATTTTGTTCGTTGAAAATAATTTATGAAAATAGAGTTTTACGAAAATCCGGTAGCACAACGGCTGTTTTTCTAAAATTTTCACCTTGTAAAAACTTCACAAAACTTGTATAAGTTCATTCAATATCTTTTATCAACTAATAGGCATCAGGCCCTTTTCAGATACACAATCATTCACAACATGTTTAAAATATTCAATGATATGGAAAGCAACTTAATTAAAATTTTACACATCATGCATGATATTCACATAAAATCCTTTATTCAAAACAATATTTACAGAACTTGAGAAATCTGAAAACGATAGTAAATGCAGTACATGATAACTTGTCTAAAACTAGTGCAGTGTGGTCGCATCTCTAACTCGCCTGTACGTCCGATAGAGATACTTTCGCCGCGCTGCTCGTACCTGCACCTGGAAGGATTTTTAAATAAAATAGAAAATGATGGTGAGAATAACTCAGTGAGTATACTAAATAATAAATTCTGCTTTCATTATTATTTTGAAAACAATACAGCTCATTTAAGCGAAAGATTCTTTTAATAATCTTTTTTGTAATTGAATTTTTCTTATTATTCTAAACTAACGTCTATTGACGCATTTCATTTCTTTACTAACTTAGAAGGGTAACTCAGGAAAAACTCATTCTCTTAAGTTCTTAAGCTAATTATCTACATAACATGAAATACTATAAATTTTCTGTTTGCGTGTGCTCAGATGTGGGAACTTGGGATTACAATTCCCCCCAACATTAGGAAATGCGGGAACTTGAGATTACGATTCCCCCCGAATATTAAGCCGTACAGGAACTTGGGATTACGACTCCCCCCGTCTATTAGGCGTACGGGAACTTGGGATTACGATTCCCCCCATCAATTAGACGTACACGCATAGGGTACCTCGACCGGGTTATGCTAGAGATCAAGATAAAGTAAAGACATCTAAAAAAAAATCTTTTAATACACTTAAAACTCACGCTTAACTTATATTTACTTAGTATTCAAGCATATTAATCACTTTTAGAAAGATATCATAAGTATTTCGTTTTCTAGTTTACGGTTTAAAACCGAAAAACTTTCTTCCTAAGGTAAAAACTTAAATTATTTGAAATAACTTTCTCGTGTATCTCCATGCATGTATTTCATTTACACTTTCTATTTTCTTTACTTCAAGACTAAATACATTCATAATGTATATTTACAACTATACATGCATTATAGGGAAAGTGATAATATTCTAAAATTTTGCTCGAATAACATGATAATCTTAACTAAAATGGTATCGCATTAATAAATATTCATATAGTAGGATTCATGAAAGCTTTATGAAAATTCACACTCACAACTTGCTTCCAAATGATTTAAACCACTTCTCGATACGGATCTCGTTCGCTCGCTGGTTCACCTATAATTGGTTTCGATCGAGATTTCATTAAAACATGGCTCACACGAAAACTAAACTTAAATCACACGGCAAATTCTAATCACGACATTTCAAGCGATTATCCGCACATAATAACAATACGGAAAACACTAATATTCGCATGCGAAAACTATCTTGAAACCAATTCACGAACGCAACATAATCTAATTGAAACTTTGCGATTACGAAACCGACAACTATGCCATTCGAATCTAAAGTAACATCATCGAATCACATTCTAATGGATTCAATAAAAAGAAGATTCGAAGCTAAATGAATAACATATAACTTACACGATTTAAACTATTTATCGCAAATTATCGCTTTTAATGTTTCGCGTGATTACTGCGTTTCCAATCAAACTTATCTCCAATACTACTTGTGACTTTACTTAAATCATGGAAAACGAATATTCAAACACTTTAAAGCACAAAAATGAAAATCATGGTAGCAAGCTAAATGAGAATTCATTTCCCGTTTCAACTCCGAAATTTGATAATTTAACGATTTCGCGCGAATTGAAAACTATCCGATTAACTTTATCTCATTCCAATCCATCTTATTTTCAACACTTAACACTTTAACGGACTTAAACACATCTCAAGGCAGCTTGATAACATCATAAACACTTTCACATTTGACAATGAAAATCACAAACTAAAAACATTCGCATTCATGGAAAACTTATCTGAATCGCTCAGAAACAATTTCTCAATATCCGAACGACTATTCGATACTTTAAAACATATCCACACTAATCCTTTTCCATGACAATGAGCTCGAAATTAAAAACATAACTTAACAGCCCCTAACTTTCCTATAACAGCCCGCAATCCATTTCAAAACGAAAACGACCGTTGACAATTTCATTCCAAAAACACAACCAAACAATATCGAGCGAACCTCCACACTAAAGAGGTTCTAAATCCTAAAACCCAATCATAACAATATCAATTTAATCCGTATCTCAATTCTAAATATTTTCCATTCAACTAAAACCATAAAATCAAAACTTACCTCTCTAAAATCGTTCGAAAGCTTCGAAAATCACTCGCGAAGGAGCTACCTATATCATTTCTATAATCCGAGAGCTTCCTTCAATCCAAAATTGACATGCAAGCTTTAAAAACCACTCAAAACATCTTATCAAAGCTAATGGGACATGTAAACCCCTATTCTTGATAAGTCACTCACTAGTACTAGAAATTTGATATTTTCAAGGGAGATGTAGGAATTGTAACTAATAACAATAAAATTAACATAAAGTGTTAAATATTAATAAAGAGATAAATGCTATGAAGGGCAATATGGTTATTCCATAAATGAGAGATAAATGATTAAGTGATAAAGTTGTAAAATTTAAAAACTTAAAGACATTGGTTAAATGATAAATGATTAAAAGATATTAATGAAAGACATAAAAGTCCATAAAAGCCCATATGTTGGTTGTTAGTAAAATAGATGACTAAGGGTAGTAAAGTAACTTAAACCATTTAAATCATTTAAGTGTTATATATATATATATATATATATTGAGAGGGGGAGATGTTGGTCGGCCAACATCTAACAAAACAAGAAGAGAAACCGAGAGAGTGTGGAAAGGGAGGAAGTGGACGGCAAAAGGGAGAAAAAAGGAGGAAGAAAGATCAAACTACTTCAAGCTAAATCTCTTGCTTTTCATCAAACTTCTAAGTAGATTCAAGCTTGATTAATCAACTCTAGACAAGCATAAGGTATGATGCCACAACCTTGTCAAATCTATGATTGTTGGGTTTGAAAAGTTGTGTAGAGATTAAATTGTTTGTGGTGTGTTGTGAATGATGTTTACCACTTAAACTAAGTGTAGAACTATAAGTATATGACATGGAATCTTAGGTTTCATGATAGAGTGTACAAGTGACAAGTTAGGGTTATGAATGGGAAACTCTAGATTATGAAATCAAAGGAATGAGTTGTTAAAAGAAAAATTGCACATATGTTGTTTGATGAAATAATTAAGAGAGATTAACTAGTAAAAATGACAAAGTAGTGAATGTGTGTGTGTCATGGGTGTGAAGATCAGTGGAAAAATCTCTGAGATTAGATGGTTTTGAACCCAAATTTTACCATAAATAAGGTTAGGAAGACAAGTAGAAAGGATAGAAGTTCAATGGAAATAGTTTTGAGCAATTTAGCAATCCCGAGCTCAAACCATGGGCTGGAAATAACCTGGGCAAAACTAACATATATGGGAATGTTCTACATCTCAAATGATGCCTAGAAACCATAGAAAATCATAGGTTTTGGAACGGATTGATTCCGATAAAAATTGCACAAATTATGCGCAAAATAGTGCCAATTTTTGCAATCCCAAGCTTAAACAATGTGCTGGACATAACCTGGGCAAAACTGACATATATAGGGGTGTTCTACACCTCAAATGATGCCTAGAAGTCATAGAAAATCATAGGTTTTGGAACGGATCGAATCCAATAAAAATTACGCAAGTTATGCGCAAAATAGTGCCGTTACAGAGTCGATAGGTGAAATAGTTGTGCAAATACAATTTTTATTTCATGGAATGAGTTTTGTTGATCATAAATAGGTAAAAGAAGTTTAGATATGAAAGAAAAACCAACGTCGCCCTTTTGACGTTAAAAAGTGCACAAAAAAGTGTCCAAAAAAGGGTGTTTTTCATATATTTGACATAGCAAACGATAAAATTTTTCAACGAAATTTGACGTGTGACTAGAATGTAAGATAAGTGAACCGTAGGAAAAAGAACGAAGGAAAATGGAACTCCAAGTATGGGGCTGTGTTATATTCTGTTTTGACATATCAAAGAGACCTAAAAATGTTATTTTCCGTTTCGGGCCTCTAAAAAGTTTACGGACTGCGTGAGGGTATCCCTAAGGGTTCAAAACTTAAAATTTTGTGAAGAAATCGAAGTTAGAGAGCCTAGATTGAGAAAAAAATCGAGTTAGGAAGTTATAGCGTAAAAATGATAGTTTACGAGAAAGTTGTATTAAAAATGTTATTGTAAAGTTAAAGTTGAGTATGAGTTGTCACTAGTGATAATAAGAAATTTTCATGTAGGTGACGAGCGAGCGAGCGAAGTCCGAGAGACTTGTCGAGACACTTGATTCGGACTTGCACGATTTCGAGGTAAGTGTTCTGTCACTTGCGCTATTTCCAATCTTTTTTTTTTTTTTACATATATGCATTGTTGTAGTTAAAGTTTTGTAAAATGATTTTCAAAATTATGAGTTAAAGTTTTGAAAATGATCTTTACATTGAGTCTAAAAGGAGAACTTAAAAATAAGAGGTTTTCGAAAAGAAATGAGTTAAGAATTTTGAAACCATGTGTATATTTCCATAAGAGTTAGCGTTACGCAACGAGGTAGAAATTCCGCGCATAGTCAGTTAGATTTAAAATGTGGGCGCTATAGTTGCGATGAAGAAATTCCGCACGTAGTTGCTAGAATTGTAGAATTGAGTAATACAATTGCGATGAAGAAATTCCGTATTGTTTGTGTTTAAAACTGAGCCGATTTTATACCACTCGGGCGACGAAGTAAATTTCACACGTAGTGGTCAAGATACTATAGTAGCTTCACGTTGACGTCAATCGAAAAACAAAAGCGTCACGTGATGGTTTGAGCGTGTTAAGTATACACATGGCCTTTTCATAAGAAATGGTTTTCAAATGGAAACTTTCAACGTCTATAAAAGTAGAGCACTACTATACAATATTATTGTTATATGACGAACTAACCTTTCATTTTTATTGTGTAGCTCACTTATTTCATTAGGTGTGGTTATAAATAACGTCGGGGCCTAAAGATCATCACTTCAATTATAGGTGGGCTTGACACAACGATGTTCCCACATGATAAACATTTTGCATGTTTTGTATCTTAAAAGAATTTGTTGTAAATAAATCATTTTGAGTTGTACATATTTGTAAATAAGTTGTTATTAGTTGTTGTGCATATTTTCATGTTGCGAAGGTTGAAATTTTGTGATTTGCGAATAGTAGAAATTGATTTTATATTTAAGTTTAAAATAGCATGTTTGAGGCCCTGAGGGCAATCATAGTTGGGTTGGAATTGGAAAATAGTTGAAATGTTCTAATTGCTTTACAGGTAAATTTCGGAAATGTTCAATTTACAACCGTTATGCTGTCAAAATTTTTATAAAATCTGTTTTAAAGAAATGCGAAAAAGTTCCATCAATCCCAACTATTTTAAAAAGGGTAAAAGAGGTTTTAAGTTAAAATGAGTAAACTGGCAAAGTATTCTAAGGGTTCGCTTCTCGGATTTTCTTAATCTGACGAGTCAGGTTCGGGAAGTCCATTGAAGTACCCGACGAGATCCTCCAGACAAAAGCTTAGAAAAGGTCTGGTTCGGGTCCTATCAGGACAACACTTACCCGAAGAATGAGTTGTTTTTCACTTCCAACAACTCTCGAACAATCGCGACGGCGAGACGACGCTCACTTAAGCTTACGGCAGCAGCTTCCTCTCTTCACCTCCCTTCCAACTTGATGGAGCTCCAATGAAGGATGGGTTGATGGTCCAAAGCTGCTCGGTCTGCACCTGGTGAGGTCTCGGCCTGATAGCAGCTGCTCGGTAACAGCTCACACAATGGCAGCTCACAGCAACAGGACACGACAACAGCTCATGGTTTCAGCTCCTCACTCGGTTCACGGTCCTTGATTACCTTTGAGCTGCACATGCACACCTGATAGCTCACTGTTTGGATGGGCTTCTCTTAGCTCATCTTAGCTCAAGGATTGAAGATAAACTTATTGGGTTCAGCTCTTACCTCTTTCTTGCTTGCATGCACGAGCTGATACTCTTGGATCTGCCCTTGCATGTACTCGGCTTTGCCTCAGATCCGAACCTCTTCTTCAGCTTTGCTTCATCTTGGTCTGATAACAGCTGCTCGCTCCTCTCAATTTCTCTCCTTCTCTCGATCTCTATCTCTCTCGGTCAAGAAAGAAGGATGAAGAAGAAGCAGAAGACAGAATGCTCTCTCCCTCTCTTGCTAAGCTCTCGGTTTCTCAATTGCTCTCTTACACCTTGGCTTTCGACTTTTGGATGCTTGATGATGAGTGATGACCGAATGAGGTTGTTTTTGTCTTAAACCTTCACTTAAAAAATTTTTTATATTGTTTTTCAATGATATTCCAACTTTAACATATATATTGATTATTCCATGGATGACACATGTAACCATGCATGTCCATCTCAAGCGACTTGTCTTTACTCAATCTTTGCATGAACGACACATGTCCATCATTTTCATGTACTAATTTTATTTTATTAACATTCTTCCATGCATTCTCGCTTTAGTTTCGAAATCGAATCCATTTCCGTCCGTCGATCTGGGAATCCGCTTTTAATTGCTTTCGCCTTCACAATTATTTTAAAATTTCGAATCCGTCTTCACGAACTCGAATTTATTTTTATTATTCTAAAATAATTATTCTGATAATTATATTTTTTCGATCGAATGCGATCCATCTGACAAATAATTCGCTCTCCGACGAATGAGGTTTTGGGTTTTACAACAAGACCTAAATTCATACTAAAGATCAATCGACATTTTCGAACATTTTCGCATCAATCATTCCCTATAATGGTTGAATTTTAACACATCCTCTTATAATCAATCTTTTTAAATTTTCTCATCAAATTCACATTCAAATTCATCAAGAATAGTTTAAATTCCATTTAAATTCACCAAGCATTACTTTCGGGCAATTACGAAACGTTTAACCGTGAAATGGTCGTTTAACATTCAATGAATTTTCTTTGAATTTCCACACTAAATCCATCATCCAAATACTCAATAAAATTACACAAACAAATCAAAAACAATTTTTCATCATCCAAGCAATGCTTTGGCCAAATAATAACATATCATCATACAATATTTTTGCTTCAAATTTTGACATTAAAAACCCATCATTTCATCATATTTTCAAGCATAAAAATCACTTACAATTTCTTCCTTTAGCCGAATTCAACTTGCACTAACATATTAACATTCCATCAAGTTTTATACATCCAAAATACACCAAAACTCATGATAAAATACTCAAACTCAAAATAAATCACTACACTTATCCTTGGCCGAGACTAACATCACATGCATGTCATCTTCTCACTTGATTCAACACTAAATTCACATGCAAATCCACATCCACATTAATGAGGTTTCAAGTCCTAAAACCCAAGCATAATCTCACAATATCCATCCATTTCTTCAATAAAATTTCATGGCAGCTAAAACTTACCTCTTGGAATGGATGAAAATGGTTTCTAGCTTGGTTCACACTCCTTGCATGTGATGGATTTCTTTAAAAATGGCTTCAACTCTCCTTGAATAGCATTGGATCTTCACTCCTCCTTTCTAGCTGAACACCCCCTCACTTGATTTCTCTTGCTCTCAACTTCTGATGGTAAATGTCTCTTTCTCTGTAATTTTTGGTGCCTTTGACCAAATGTGTACAAATGCTTCTCTTCCTCATTTTATTCTTTAAGTTCATCATATATATACATAACTCATGATTTTATGCCACTTGTAACACAATTTCCCTTACATGAACACCATTTGCCTCACATTTGCTTCAATGTGTGACACTTGTCACACATGCAAGTCATCTCATGCTTTCGTTTCACACATTTCGATTTCCCTCTTTCTGAATTCGAAATCGTTTCGGGTCCACCTGGAGATTTTATTATAATTCAATTTCACATTTAAAAACTTCATTAGTATTCGATTATTTATTCGGGTCTAATTGTATTAAATTATTTTATGATTTTGAAATTAAAAACCATCTCCGGATCCATCTGAAATTTCCATAAAAATCCAATTATACATCCGGATCCGAATACTTTAATAATTTTATTATTCCATAAATAAAGGCAAAATTTAATAGATTACCTGTACGTCATAAGAGCATGTTACAAATTCTCCCTCCCTTATAAAATTTCATCATCGAAAATTACAAGATCTATCTATTTGAAAAGGTGGGGATATCGGTGACGTATCTGGTCCTTATACTCCTATGTAGCCTCTTCTATATTATGATTTCTCCATAAAATCTTCATAAAGGGAATGACTTAACTACGTAGAACCTACCTCCTGAGATCTAAAATCCGAACTGGTTCTTTTTCATAAGTCAAATTTTCCTTTATTTCTACTGGTTATTCTATCAACACGTGAGAAGGATCTACTATATACTTACGAAGCATAGAAACATGAAAAACATTATGGAATCTAGCAAGTTCAGGTGGTAGTTCTACATGGTACGCCACTTCTCCAACTTTGCCAAAGATCTTGTATGGCCCAATAAACTATGGGCTTAACTTTCTACGTTTTCCAAATCTTAATACGCCTTTCCAGGGTGATATCCCCAGAAACACCATATCTCTTATATGAAATTTCAAATCTCTTCGAAGTTTATCCGTATAACTTTTCTATGTGTCCTGATTTATATTCAGCTGATCTCTGATGATTTTTACCTTCTCTGAGCTAATTTGAACGATCTCCAAACTAATAAACTTCCTCCCACCTACCTCGTCCCAACAAACTGGAATTCTTCATTTTCTTCCTTGACAAGCCTCATAAGGTGCTCTATTCTGATACTGACTTGATAACTGTTATTATAGATGAACTCCATAAGTGGTAGATGTGTATCCCAACTTCTCCTAAATTCTATGACACACGCCCTTAGCATATCTTCAAATGTCTAGATAGTCCTCTCAGATCGACCATCGGTTTGAGGATGAAAAGCTGTACTGAAATTCAACTGTGTGCCTAAAGCTTTCTGTAAACTTGGCCAAAATCTATAAGTAAACCTCGAATCCCTATCTGACGCTATAGAGACTGGCGTATCTTGCAGCCGTATAATCTCATCAATCTATAACTAGGTCAACTTATCCAATGAGTAATTACTTCGTATTGGTAGGAAATTGGCTGATTTCATCAATCTATCCACAATTATCCATATCGTGTCATGTCCACTTTGGCTACGCGAAAATCTTACCACGAAGTCCATTGTAACCCTTTCCCACTTCCATTTTGGAATAAGTAGTGGTTGTAGCAACCCTGTAAGCTTTTGATGTTCTGCTTTCATCTATTGACAAGTCAAACATCAGGAGATAAAATCTGCTATTTCCTTCTTCATTCCTTTCCACCAGTAATATTCTTTCAAAGTATGGTACATCTTTGTATTACCCGAATGCATGATATAAGTTGAGGAGTGAGCTTCTTCTATAATCTCCTTTTTCAATTGTAACACCCTTCGCCCGACTCTTGCCGGAACAGGGAATCTAGATGGAGAATGCTACCTTATTAATCTTTTATTTGGAAACTTTATTTAAAATCCATTTAAACTGTTATAAAAATTTATTTATTCTTTTTTTTTTATTTTATAGAAAATCCGGTAGAATTTTCTCTGTTTTTCTGAAAAACCCAAATTTTAAAAAACTGCAAGAAAAATGACAACAATTCTAAAACGCATTCACTTTCTCAACTTCCTTTTCGGATCTCCCGTCCAACTTCAAAATCACTTTACCACACAAACATTTATAACACAACAGTTAACAAAAAAAATCAATTTAATCAAATAAAACAATAATTAAAAGATAATTAACCATTCGTTTACAAATCCCTTTATAAACCAAAACTTTTTCTACGATGAATATACATTTTCATTTTCAAATTTTCACGACTCAACATATATGTACATGCACCATCATACAAAAAATAAAAGAATAACTATCAGATACGGAAGGATCGTGACTCGTAGGAAGATGGCAGCTATTTTCTCGTCTAACTCTATCTACATTGTGCAAACCTTAACCTGTGCGTGGAAAATCCAACGCGCTAGGTATTCCTACTTAATGGGTGTACACTTAATTTAGAATTCACAAAATTTAAATTCACAATAATATAACTTACATTTTTTGACAATTTTCAGGATTCCGAAATATAACAAAATAAAATTTAATAACTGGTGAAACTGACAAAATCAATTTAATAAAAATCATAAACTTTATATCAAAATTTGTTAATTAATCAATTTAATAACGTGATAATTTCTCGACTGACGCCAACGTGAAGCTACTATAGTATTTCGACCACTACGTGCGGAATTTACTATATCGCGATGTAGGGGGAAATAATCTCAAACTCTAAGCAACTACAACCCGGAATTCTCTACATCGCAATTGTAGTGCTAATGAATTGTAATTCTTTGCGACTACATGCAAAAATTTTCTACATCACATATCATAGTGCAAACTACTCGATAGCTCTCACAAATGTGTACGGAATTTCCTACAGCACAGCATATTGTAAATAACTACTATCTAGGCGACTACGAGCGAAATTTTCTACATCGCAACGTAGTGCCAATAGCTCTCAATATACTCGACTACGTGCAGAATTTACTACGTTGCAACGTATCGATATATACTCTAAAATCAAGGAATTACACATGGTTTTTACAACTCTTTTTCTCT
Organism: Dimocarpus longan; assembly: GCA_022984855.1. Lineage (NCBI taxonomy): Eukaryota > Viridiplantae > Streptophyta > Magnoliopsida > Sapindales > Sapindaceae > Dimocarpus > Dimocarpus longan. The sequence continues at coordinate 9,494,552 of CM041015.1, read as the reverse complement.
TATGTGCAAAAGCACAAAATTTCTTTCCTTCCAAGATTTTTACTTAAACCAAGCTCACGATAGGAAAATTATTTTACAAAACATTTTAGCAACAATTACAATAATTGAAACTACAATTGAACTAGTGTAAGCAATGTAATACTTACCTCAATCCACGTAAACGCAATGATCTCAACAAGCCTCTCGTGCCTCGCTCGCATGCTCGTCACCTACACATCAATTTTTTATTATATTTTACTCAAATAAAACGTAACAATAGAGTTTTCAATATAAATCAACCTATTGAAAACCCGTTACGCTATAACTTTCCCGACTTCCTGACTCAATTTTAACTCAACCGAGACTCTCTAATTCTAATTTCTTTACAAAAGTCTTACTTTTAGACCCCTAGGAATACCCCCACACTGTTCGTATAATTGTTAGAGGCTCGAAACGAAAAATCAAAATTTTAAGCTCAAATGACAGCCCATAACAGAATGCATGACAGCGCACTACTCGAGGCTCCGTTTTCCTTCATTATTTTTCCTACGGTTCACTTATCTCACATTCTGGTCACCCGTCAAATTTCGTTAAAAAAATTTATCGTTTGCTATGTCAAATCTACGAAAAACGCCATTTTTCGGACATTTTTCGTGCACTTTTTAACGTCGAACGGACGACGTTAGTTTTTCTTTCATATCTAAGCTTCTTTTACCTATTTATAATCAACTGAACTCATTCCATGTCATAAGAATTTCATTTGCACAACTATTTCACCTATCGACTCTCTAACGGCACTATTTTGCGCATAACTTGCGCAATTTTTATCGGATTCGATCCGTTCTAAAACCTATGATTTTCTATGACTCCTAGGCATCATTTGAGGTGTCGAACACTCTCATATATGTCAGTTTTGTCCATGTTATGTCCAGCCCATTGTTTGAGCTCAGGATTGCAAAAATTGGCACTATTTTATACATAACTTGCACAATTTTTATCTGAATCGATCCGTTTCATAACCTATGATTTTCTATGACTTCTAGGCATCATTTGAGGCGTAGAACACCCCCATATATGTCAGTTTTACCTAGGTTATCTCCAACCTATGGTTTGAGCTCGGGATTGCCAATTTGTTCAAAACTACTTCCATTGAACTTCTATCCTTTCTACTTATCTACCTACCCTTATTTATGGTAAAATTTGGGTTCAAAACCATCTAATCTCAGAGGTTTTCCACTGACCTTCACAGCCATGACACACACACATTCACTATTTTGTCATTTCTACTAGTTAATTTCTCTTAACTATTTCATCAAACAACATATGTGCAATTGTTTTAACAACTCATTCCTTTGATTTCATAATCTAGAGTTTCCCATTCATAACCCTAACTTGTCACTTGTACACTCTATCATGAAACCTAAGATCCCATGTCATATACTTATAGTTCTACACTTAGTTTAAGTGTTAAACATCCATTACAACACACCACAAACAATCCAAATCTCTACATCAATTTACAACCCAACTAATTATCAAATTTGCTAGAAATGATAACAACTCACCTTAGTCTTGGTTATGGTGTGCTACCCTAACTTGAATTAACTTCAAAATTGAGTTTGAAAGCTTCAAAAATGGTTTGACAAGCCTTTGCTCTTCCTTCCTTGCCTTTCTCACCATAGCCATCCAACACACCCTTTCCCTCCTCTCGATCTCACGAAAATCTCTCTTCAAATTCACTAAGTGTCACTTATATATAAGTGACTTTTCATAAAATACCCATCATGTCCCTATTGACTTGTTTTGACTATCTCTTATATTACCATATTACCCATAATGACCTTATTTATTAATAACTAACACATGGGCCTCTATGTCTTTAAGCAATATCTCTTAATCATTTATCATTTAACCAATGTCTTTAAGCTTTTAAATTTTACAACTTTATCACTTAATCATTTATGGAATAACCATATTGTCCTTTGTGGCATTTATCTCTTTATTAATGTTTAACACTTTATATTAATTTTATTGTTATTAGTTACAATTCCTACATCTCCCTTGCAAATTTCTAATTTCTAGTACTACTGAGTGATTTGTCAAGAATAAAATAGGGGTTTACAGGCGCAGTACAGCTAATATCACCGTATTGGCTAGCCAACTACCAGTCCCCACCTACCAATATTCAGGTTTACTTAGACCCTTTATACTTTTCATAATTACAAAATTATCAAATCAAACATAATTTTAATCGCGTAAATATTTAATCACGTATTTGCATCAATTTTTTTTTCCGAAAATGTTTAAAGCATCACTCTTTGCCCATTCAAATGACCATTGTAGCCCTCGTTTTAGCATCAACATGTAACAAAACCATTCTTTTTCTTTTCTTATACATATTCGGTGGAGGGGTAAAATTTGTAAATGTTTTCTTTCGAATCACGAATTCCACACATAATTCATTCAAACATCCCTTTATCAACACAAAATTAAGCACAAATTAATAAAACCACCATTGGTCACAAAAGTAGTGTGCATTCGGCCATAAAGTATAAATTTTCAAAATCTCTTTTCAACTCATTAATTCATTATTTAAATCATTCAATTATTATTAGATTAACACACAATTGAACTTGAAATGATAAAAATATCCCTAGGTGTTCCTAGAGTATGCATTCGGTCAAAACCCTTCATTTTCAAAATTTTTGTTTCCCAATTTATTTTCTATTCAAAAAATTATCCAACACACATCCAAATAATATAAAAATCAAATTTCAATTATAATCACTATATCTGACAGGACCCTTCACAGACCTTATCTAGGCTCTTGTCTGGCGGATCCTACCGGGCACTTCAATGGACTCATCGAACCCGACTCGTCGGATTGAATTAATTCGAGAAGCGAACCCTAACGTTCTTAGCCGGTTTACTCGTTTAGAACTTAGTAACTCAGTTTTCTTTAAATTGGTTGGGAGTGATAAAATTTTTTTTACGATTTTGTTTTAATTACTTTTATAAAAATTTCAGTAGCATAACGGCTGAAATTTGAATATTTCCCAAAATTTTACCTATAAAATAAACACACTTCGAACTATAGAAATCACCACCCAACTTTGATTTTTCCACAAACATGCAATTCACATCAAATTTCACATCCATACATGTCATATGACATTCATATCCAATCATTTACAACATGTATATATATTCCATATGTATCACAACCTATGTAGATATATCATGTGTATTGTGCAATAAGTATGAATGTACAATTTTATACATACATATTTAAATATAAGTTTACAATCTGTCAAACATTCATATATCAAACATGCGATCATTTAGATCATAGCATATACAACGATCTCAAAATATATTTAATATTCACATAGTCCATCCATTCGTTCCCCACCTATAAGTGGAACGTCACTTCCTCGGCCACAAAATCACCTATAATTACACTGGATAAAACAAGCAAGCTACATGACAAAATCAATCGTTAGTTCGTTACATAATAACACAACCATTTCAAATTCATAGTAAAGCATAACTTAAAGTAGTGCCAATAGCTCTCAATATACTCGACTACGTGCGGAATTTACTACGTCGCAACGTATCGATATATACTCTTAAAATCAAGGGATTACACATGGTGTTTACAACTCTTTTTCTCTTATGTGCAAAAGCACAAAACTTCCTTTCTTCCAAGGTTTTTACTTAAACCAAACTTACGATTAGAAACTTATTTTATAAAACTCTTTAGCAACAATTACAATAATTGAAATTACAATTGAACTAGTGTAAGTGATATAATACTTACCTTAATCTATACAAATGCAACTATCTCAACGAGCCTCTTGTGTCTCGTTTGCGTGCTCGTCACCTACACATTAATTTCCCATTATAATTTACTCAAATAAAACGTAACATTAGAGTTTTCAATATAAATCAACCTATTGAAAACCGTTACGCTATAACTTTCCTGACTCGATTTTAACTCAACCGAGACTCTCAAATTTTAATTTCTTTACAAAAGTCTTACTTTTAGACCCCTAGGATCATCCCCATATGGTTCGTATAATTTTTGAAGGCCCGGAACGAAAATTCAAAAATTTAAGCAACTTTGACACCCTATAACAGAATATTACGCACAGCCCTGCTTAGAGCTCTGTTTCCTTTCATTCTTTTTCCTACGGTTCAGTTATCTCACATTCTGGTCACACGTCAAATTTTGTTGAAAAATTGTATCGCTTGCTATGTCAAATCTAAAAAAAATACTCATTTTTGGGCACTTTTAGTGTGCGTTTTATGCACTTTTTCGTTTCGGATTAACGACGCTAGTTTTTCTTTCATATCTAAGCTTCATTTACCTCATTATGATCATCTAAACTCATTCCATGTAATAAAATTTCATTCGCATAGTTATTTCACCTATCGACTCTCTAACGACACTATTTTGCGCATAACTTGCACAATTTTAATCGGATTCGATCCGTTCCAAAACCTATGGTTTTCTATGACTCCTAGGCATCATTTGAGGTGTAGACCACCCCTATACATGTCAAACTTGGTCAGGTTTTCTCTAGCTCATGGTTTGAGCTCGGGATTCTACTTTTACTTTATGACACTTTCTACGCGCATTATTTTGGCCATAACTTCGCCAATTTTTATCGGAATGATTCCGTTCCAATTCCTATGGTTTTCTATTTTCCCGAGGCATGTTTTGAGGTATAGAACAACCCCAAATAAACTAGAACAAGTCACGTCTCTACTGACCCTTCATCAAGCTCGGGATTTTCACTTTTGCTCTATAATTCCCTTCTTTTTTTTTTCTTTTTTTTTTTTTGATTCTAACACTTCTAATAGGCTTCTTAGCATCTAAAAGACATGGATTTGGTCTCAAATGATTGAAAACAACATGGGTTATACAAACCCTAAGCATGACCAAAATCATCATCACAAGAACCCATAACTATCCTTTAAGTTTCTAACATGAAAATATCATCAACTCATCACCAATTACTCTCTAAATTCATCATCCAAACATATAAAGCTACCTACATAAATTTTTCACATAAAAATCATGGAACTTACTTGATTTTTTTTATAATTGATTTGCTTGGATTACTAGTTGATGACTTCTCTAACTTATTCCCATCTTGATTTTGCCTTGAAAATGGATGAAACACACTTGAGAGGGAACACCACAAGCTGCCGTGACTCTCCTTGTTTGACCGAGCATCTTCTCTTTTGTTTCCTCTTTTGTCGTCCAAAGATGATGGCTTTTAGAGATCATTTCCCTTTATATAAGTATTGCTAATTTACTTGGACTAAAATGCCCTTATTTCAATCTCAAAATAACTATTAATCATCTCATTTCATTTACCTTACTCTTAAGGGAAAATTTGGCACTTCATGAACTTAAAATATTATTTTTAAGAAATGTATGACAACTAATAATAATATAAAAATCCACATTTAACTTGTAATATGTCACTTATCTCATTTATTATTATTATTATTATTATTCCGTGAGCTCACCTCACTTGATTAATACATAAATCACTCCTAATCATTTTGTATTCACACCGGGGTCAGCTAAATGACATCTAACTTGAGATACGAAAATATAATAAACCTCAAATAACACTACTGTATGCCTACGATTCGATCGTAACTTAATTTAAAGATTTCAATATCATAAAATAATAAAATAATAAATTTGGGTGAGGGCCTACATTGACCTTCTCTAATGTATCTTTCCATACTAAGAGGTTATAAATCGAGACTAGGGGTTTACAATTTCTTCTCCCCTTATAAAAGTTTCATCCTCGAAATTTTAAACTACTAACCTGATTCGAATAGACGCGGATATTGGGTGCGCATTTGCTCTTTAGGCTCCCATGTAGCTTCTTCTGATCTGTGATTTCGCTACAACACTTTTACTAGCGGAATCACCTTGTTGCACAATACTTGATCTCTACGATCTAGAATTTCCACCAGCTGCTCTTCGTAGGTCAAGTTTTCTTTTAGCTGTACGGGCTGATCTCTCAAAATGTGCGATGGATCAGCTACATACTTGCGAAGCATAGAGACGTGGAACATGTTATGGATATGCGCTAACTCTGATGGCAGCTTCAACCGATAAGCCACTTCACCCACTCTTGCAACAATCTCGTACAGCCCTATATATCATGGGCTCAACTTCCCATGCTTCCCGAATCTCAGAACACCCTTCCATGGTGAGATCCTTATGAATACTTTATCACCCACTTCAAACTCTAAATCTCTCATTCAATTGTCCGCGTAGCTCTTCTGTCGGTTGCTTGCTATCTTCAATCGTTCTCTAATCACATTGATCTTCTCGGTTATAGCTTGGACAATCTCTGGACCAATCAACTTTCTTTCACCTACTTCATCCCAACAAACAAGGGTTCTACACTTTCTGCCATACAACGCCTCGTATGGTGTCATGCCGATGCTAGACTGGTAGCTGTTGTTGTAGGCGAATTCTATCAAAGGTAGGTGATTATCCCAGCTCCCTCTAAACTCCATTACGCATGCTCTCAACATGTCTTCGAGAGTTTGGATAGTTCTCTCTGGTTGGCCATCAGTCTGAGGGTGAAAGGCAGTACTGAAATTCAATCTAGTACCCATGGCTTCTTGGAGCTTCGGCCAAAACCTCGAAGTGAATCGAGGATCCCTATCTGATACAATGGACACTGGTACGCCATGTGATCTCACTATCTCATCCACATATAGTTGTGCTAATCTTTCCAGGGAATAAGTGTTCTTGATGGCTAGAAAGTGAGCATACTTTGTTAATCTGTCAACTATCACCCATATAGCATCATGTCCGCTTTGAGTCCGTGGCAGTCCAACCACAAAGTCCATCATAATCCTTTCCCATTTCCATTCCGGAATCGACAAAGGCTGCAATAAACCTACGGGTTTCTGGTGCTTTGCTTTGATCTTCTGGCAAGTTAAACATTTTGATACGAACTCTGCTATCTCTTTCTTCATTCCTCTCCACCAGTAGTGGTCTCTCAGAGTCCGACACATTTTGGTACTCCCCGGATGCATGGCATAGGCGGATGAATGAGCCTCATCCATGATTTCTTTCTTCAATTCTGCTACCTCTGGCACACATAATCATTGCCCCAGGATTAGTGCCCCATCATTTCTCAACGCAAAGTTACTTTACTGCCCATTTTCTATCTCAAAACTAAGATTCATCAAGTAAGGATCTTGAAGCTGTAAAGCCCGAATTCGATCGACGAGCACTGGACGGACATGAAAGGCTGTTAACAAGGCACTTGTATCCGTCGTCTCTAAGTGGACACTCATCGCCCTTAACTCGATCAGCATGGTTAAGTATTCCGCTTTAAGCTGGGCTAGGGAACTAGTAGGCTTCCTACTCAGCGCATCTGCTACCACATTAGCTTTACCCGGGTGATACTCAATGGTGCAATCATAGTCTTTTATGAGTTCAACCCATCATCTCTATCTCATATTCAACTCCTTTTGACTGAACAAGTACTGTAAGCTCTTATGATCAGTGAAGATCCTACAGGGTACTCCATAAAGGTGATGTCGCCATATACGTAGGGCAAACACTACTGCAGCTAGTTCTAAGTCATGTGTTGGATAATTGACTTCATGTTTCTTCAACTATCTCGAAGCATAAGCTATTACTTTGTCATGCTGAATCAACACACCACCAAACTCTGTCTGGAGGCATCGCAGTACACCGTAAACCCATCACTCCCCGATGGCAGTGTAAGCATTGGTGCTGAAGTCAATCCCTTCTTTAATTCATCGAAGCTATTCTGGCAATCGTCTGACCAGACAAACTTCTCTTCTTTCCTTGTCAATCTAGTTAGTGGAGTAGCAATCTTAGAGAACCTTTCCACGAACTTTTTATAGTATCCTGCTAAACCCAAGAAGCTTCTAACTTCTGTCACGTTCGTGGGTGGTTTCTAGTTCACTACGGCTTCTATCTTTTGAGGATCCACGGATATTCCATCTGCTGATACCACATGTCCTAGAAATGCCACTTGATCTAGCCAGAACTGGCACTTGTTAAACTTTGTGTACAGCTGATGCTCTCTCAGCATCTGTAGTACAATCTTCAAGTGCTCAGTATGCTCCTCTCGACTACCCGAATACACTAGGATGTCGTCTATGAAGACTATCACAAACTTGTCCAGGTAGGGTCGGAAGACTCTATTCATCAGATCCATAAAAGCAGCTAGGGCATTAGTCAGGCCAAATGGCATAACCAAGAACTCATAGTGCCTATATCTAGTCCTGAAGGCCGTCTTAGGAACATCTTCTCTTCGTACCTTCAACTGATGGTATCCTGATCTCAAATCAATCTTCGAGAATACCTTAGCTCCTTGGAACTGATCAAATAGGTCGTCTATCCTAAGCAAAGGGTACTGATTCCTAATAGTAACCCTATTAATTTGCCTATAGTCAATGCACAACCGAAGACTCCCATCTTTCTTCTTTACAAATAATACTGAAGCTCCCTATGGCGACGTGCTTGACTTAACAAATCCCTTACTCACCAACTCTTCCATCTGAACCTTTAACTCTTTTAGTTCTGCTGGGGCCATTCGATACAGAGGTATAGAGATAGGCTCAGTATCAGGAGCTAACTCGATCTCAAACTTTATTTCCCTGTCTGGGGGTAGCCCTGGTAAATCCTCAGGAAATACTTCTGGGAACTCACATACCACTGGTACATCAACCAGCTGCAATTTGCAGTTATCCGGTTCTATCACATACTCCAAGTACCCCTAACAAGCTTTTTTAAGCCTTAAGGTACTTACTAAACTTGTAGGGAGTATCTTTCTTACCCTAGAAAATGTCACAATTGTTTCCCCAGGTCGACAAAGCTTGACTTCCTTTCTGTAACAATCAACGGTGGCATGATGTGTCGACAACCAGTCCATGCCCAATATAATATCAAAATCATGAATATCGAGTACCATCAAATCAGCCTCGAACTCATAACCTGCTACACTTACTTTACTTCCCATGTAAACTCTATCTGCAACGAGTGAATCGCCCGTGGGAAGTGACACTACCATATTGCACTCAGTCGGTCTCAACTCTATCCCGACTCTATCTATAAACTCTTGTGCAATAAAAGAATGGGTGGCCCCTGGGTCCACCAATACATAAGCATCAATATCGAATAGAGAAATGATACCTGTGACCACCTCTGGTGTCATATCTGCTGCCTGTTGAGTCATTGTATATACTCTGGCGGCCTGACTACGAGATCTGCCAGGCTGTCCTCTGGGTAGCATGCCTCTACCTGATCCGCCACTGGGTTGTCCTGCACTAGTAGCTCCTCCAGTTTGGGGGCCTCTCTTCTTGGGTCCATAGCTCCCACTGGGCTATCCCTGTACCGTTGATCGAGCCTCTGATAGACTGGAAACGACTAAGCTAGGACAATCTTTCATAAAGTGGCCTTCATGACCACATCGGTAGCATCCCGTCCTACCCTGAAGGCACTTGTCGGGGTGTGATCGACCACATCTACTGCAAACGGGTCTATTCTTCTAACTCTGACTCCTCCTAGATCCCCCTGAAGACTGAACTGAACTCTGGCTCTGACTAGGTTGTGCCTCCTAACCTTGTCTACGACTCTCAGACCATGCAGGCCTCTGATCACTTTTGCCCACCTTACTCGGTCCCCCTTGATGACTACCACTCCAATTGCGCTTCTGATTAAATGGTGGTTTCGATTTGGGAACGTTTCCTGCACTTTACTCAACTCTGGTGGCTGCCTCTACCAACTGTCCATACCGAGTATGCACTGAGGATGATACAATGGTCCTAACTATAGGGTTAAGGCCTGCCATGAACCTATTGATCTACTGTTCTTCGTTTTTTGCAATAAAAGGGACCAGGCGAATCAGCTCGAAAATTTTCTTTTCATACTCTGGCACTAAGGAGTTCCCTTGCTTCAGACTGAAAAACTCTTATATTTTCGTATTCTTGTAGCTCTTGGGAAATAATTGATCTGTGAATTCCGTCTTAAAGTTTGCCCAAGAAACTCCCTCCAGATGTGCTCTCTGATGCGCCTTCCACCAGTCCTTGGCGCGATCTTTAAGCAGAAAGGCTGAGTAAGAGACCATCTGTTCCTCGTTGCATCCCATAATCTGGAATATTTCTTCATTAGTGTCTAGCGAAGATATTGCACGCTCTGGATCACCTGTGGCATCATAATGCTTTGCACCTAATTTTCGAGCCCACTCAATGGATACCCCTATTTCATGGGGCTGTTGGGGTGGTGGTGGATGGAGGGCCACAACAAAAGCCTGTGCCATCCTCTCTGCCATCTGCTCTATATTCACCTGTGCTTATGCCTGCTCTGGTCTCTCAGGCTGGGAAGGCTCTGAATGTGAAGAACTAGCTGACACATTGACTGACTCATCAACATGTCCCTCTTCAGGGGTAGGTACCTGTACAGCTGCCCTTCTTGTTCTGGGGCGACCTCTACGCTGTATCTCTATAATTTCAAATGATCATAAAGTCAAGTTAAAATGTTTATAATGCATGAAATAATTCTATACTCATGCAATTGTCAACTTCAATCTTAATATCTCATATATAACTGCATAAGCTAGCTCATGTCTCATGTATATAATGACTATACATAATTGATGTACGATTTCATGAAATGATCAAACTCAACTCGTATAAACTTATGCTTTAACTTATGCAATCAATCAAAGCATATCTCATATAATCTTAAAAAGATAAATGCAAATACTAGTTTCATACTTTATACGTAACTCATGCATCACTAATGCACACTTTATGCGAAATAACTCAAACTTTCTCATAAAACTTTATCTCAACTTAACGAGAACCGGGCTCTGATACCAACTTGACAAGACCTTTCCCAGACCTTATATAGGCTCTTGTTTGGAGGATCCTACCGGGCACTTCAACGGACTCATCGAACTCGACTCATCGGATTGAATTAATTCGAGAAGCGAACCCTACCTTTCTTAGCCGGTTTACTCGTTTAGAACTTAGTAACTCAGTTTTCTTTAAACTGGTTGGGAGTGATAAAATTCTTTTCGCAATTTTGTTTTAATTACTTTTATAAATATTTCAACAGCATAACGGCTGAAATTTGAACATTTCCCAAAATTTTACCTGTAAAATAAACATACTTCGAACTATAGAAATCACCACCCAACTTTGATTTTTCCACAAACATGCAATTCACATCAAATTTCACATCCATACATGTCATATGACATTCATATCCAATCATTTACAACATGTATATATATTCCATAGGTGTCACAACCTATGTAGATATATCATGTGTATTGTGCAATAAGTATGAATGTACAATTTTATACATACATATTTAAATATAAGTTTACAATCTTTCAAACATTCATATATCAAACATGCGATCATTTAGATCATAGCATAGACAACAATCTCAAAATATATTTAATATTCACACAGTCCATCCATTCGTCCCCCACCTATAAGTGGAATGTCGCTTCCTCGGCCACAAAATCACCTTTAATTACACTAGATAAAACAAGCAATCTATATGACAAAATCAATCGTTAGTTCGTTACATAATAATACAACCATTTCAAGTTCATAGTAAAGCATAACTTAAAGAAATATTGAAAGGTTAACCTTTACAAACTATTTCTTATAAAACAACCATGTGCATCAAAAATGTACTCTAACCATCACGTGACGATTTCTCGACTGACGCCAACGTGAAGCTACTATAGTATTTCGACCACTACGTGCGGAATTTACTACATCGCAACGTAGGGTAAAATAATTTCAAACTCTGAGCAACTACAACTCGGAATTCTCTACATCGCAACTGTAGTGCTAATGAACTGTAATTCTTTGCGACTACATGCGGAAATTTTCTACATCGCATATCGTAGTGCAAACTACTCGATAGCTCTCACAAATGTGTGCGGAATTTCCTACATCGCAGCATATTGTAAGTAACTACTATCTAGGCGACTACGAGCGGAATTTTCTACATCGTAACATAATGCCAATAGCTCTCAATATACTCGACTACGTGCGGAATTTACTACGTCGCAACATATCGATATATACTCTTAAAATCAAGGGATTACACATGGTGTTTACAACTCTTTTTCTCTTATGTGCAAAAGCACAAAATTTCTTTTCTTCTAAGGTTTTTACTTAAACCAAACTTACGATCAGAAACTTATTTTATAAAACTCTTTAGCAACAATTACAATAATTGAAATTACAATTGAACTAGTGTAAGTGATGTAATACTTACCTCAATCCGTGTAAATGCAACGATCTCAACGAGCCTCTTGTGCCTCGCTTGCATGCTCGTCACCTGCACATTAATTTTCCATTATAATTTACTCAAATAAAACGTAACATTAGAGTTTTCAATATAAATCAACCTATTGAAAACCGTTACGCTATAACTTTTCTGACTCGATTTTAACTCAACCGAGACTCTCAAATTCTAATTTCTTTACAAAAGTCTTACTTTTAGACCCCTAGGATCATCCCCATGTGGTTCGTATAATTTCTGAAGGCCCGGAACGAAAATTCAAAAATTTAAAGCAACTTTGACACCCTGTAATAGAATATTACGCACAGCCCTGGTCAGAGCTCCGTTTCCTTTCATTATTTTTCCTACGGTTCATTTATCTCACATTCTGGTCACACGTCAAATTTCGTTGAAAAATTCTATCGTTTGCTATGTCAAATCTAAAAAAAAAGACCCATTTTTGGGCACTTTTAGTGTGTGTTTTATGCACTTTTTCGTTTCAGATTAGCGACGCTAGTTTTTTTTTTCATATCTAAGCTTCATTTACCTCATTATGATCATCTAAACTCATTCCATGTAATAAAATTTTATTCGCATAGTTATTTCACCTATCGACTCTCTAACGACACTATTTTGCGCATAACTTGCGCAATTTTTATCGGATTCGATCCGTTCCAAAACCTATGGTTTTTTATGACTCCTAGACATCATTTGAGGTGTAGACCACCCCCATACATGTCAGACTTGGTCAGGTTTTCTCTAGCTCATGGTTTGAGCTCGGGATTCCACTTTTACTCCATGACACTTTCTACGCGTATTGTTTTGGCCATAACTTCGCCAATTTTTATCGGAATGATTCCGTTCCAATTCCTATGGTTTTCTATGTTCTCGAGGCATGTTTTGAGGTGTAGAACAACCCCAAATAAGCTAGAACAAGTCAGGTCTCTACTGACCCCTCATCAAGCTCGGGATTTTCACTTTTGCTCTATAATTCCCTTCTTTTTTTTGATTCTAACACTTCTAATAGGCTTCTTAGCATCTAAAAGACATGGATTTGGTCTCAAATGATTGAAAACAACATGGGTTATACAAACCCTAAGCATGACCAAAATCATCATCACAAGAACCCATAACTATCCTTTAAGTTTCTAACATGAAAATATCATCAACTCATCACCAATTACTCTCTAAATTCATCATCCAAACATATAAAGCTACTTACATAAATTTTTCACATAAAAATCATGGAACTTACTTGATTTTTTTTTATAATTGATTTGCTTGGATTACTAGTTGATGACTTCTCTAACTTATTCCCATCTTGATTTTGCCTTGAAAATGGATGAAACACACTTGAGAGGGAACACCACAAGCTGCCGTGACTCTCCTTGTTTGACCGAGCATCACTTCTCTTTTGTTTCCTCTTTTGTCGTCCAAAGATGATGGCTTTTAGAGATCATTTCCCTTTATATAAGTATTGCTAATTTACTTGGACTAAAATGCCCTTATTTCAATCTCAAAATAACTATTAATCATCTCATTTCATTTACCTTACTCTTAAGGGCAAATTTGGCACTTCATGAACTTAAAATATTATTTTTAAGAAATGCATGACAACTAATAATAATATAAAAATCCACATTTAACTTGTAATATGTCACTTATCTCATTTATTATTATTATTATTATTATTCCGTGAGCTCACCTCACTTGATTAATACATAAATCACTCCTAATCATTTTGTATTTGCACCGGGGTCAGCTAAATGACATCTAACTTGAGATACGAAAATATAATAAACCTCAAATAACACTACTGTATGCCTACGATTCGATCGTAACTTAATTTAAAGATTTCAATATCATAAAATAATAAAATAATAAATCTAGGTGAGGGCCTACATTGACCTTCTCTAATCTATCTTTCCATACTAAGAGGTTATAAATCGAGACTAGGGGTTTACAATATCAATTTAATCGAATTCATTTCATTTTAAAACCTCGTAAATACTATACCTTACTAATAAGATTTGAGTTTTAAAGAAAGTGTACACCAATCTTTTTGGGCGATATTTCGAACTTATCCACACCCTTAATTTGATTTCTTAACTTCTCCTTACTCTTCTTTCGATCACCTTGCTCCCAACTCACACCTAGGGTTTTCAAGAAAATGTTTATTATTGTAAAAATCAAATTCATCACTTTAAGACATTAAATCCTCAAATCAAACATAATCTAACACCTAAGACACCAATTAATCACTTAATTCCAATTTAATATATATATTTCTAATAATTTCACAACTTAATTATTTTTCCAACCGATAATCTCGCAACCATTTCATTTACTTTCTTTTGCACTAAAATACTCAAATACATCCTAAACATCACTAAAATACCTCAAGAGGATAGGATACCCAATTTACACTCATTCTTTCTGACAGGCCCCTTTCTAACTATACCAGCTAGGCGACCTGCCCGGCACCCCACAGTGATTTCCTAGTCGAGATCTGCTCCGACTGGAAAGTTTTCGTGGAGCTAAGCCTCTTTTCTTTCTAAAATTACTTGAAAACCTTCTTAATTATGAAAACGGTAGGAATTTTGTTCGTTGGAAATAACTTTATGAAATTAAAATTTTTCGAAAATCCAACTGTACAACGGCTGTTTTTCTAAAATTTTCACCCTGTAAAAACTTCACAAAACCTGTATAAATTCATTCAATATCTTTATCAAACTAATAGGCCTTATGCCCTTTTTCAGATACGCAATCATTCGCAACATGCTTAAAATATTCAATGATATGGAAAGCAACTTAATTAAAATCTTAAATATAATGCATGATATTCACATAAAATCCTTTATCCAAAACAATAATATTTACAAAACTTGAGAAATATAAAAACGACCGTAAATGCAGTACATGATAACTTGTCTAAAACTAGTGCAGCGTGGTCGCGTCTGAGCTCACCTGTACATCCGTTGAAGATACCTCCGCCGCACTGCTAGCTCCTGCACCTGGGAAGGATTTTAAATAAAATAGAAAATGATGGTGAGAATAACTCAGTGAGTGTACATAATAAGAAATTCTGCTTTCATTAATATTTTGAAAACGATACGGCTTATTTAAGCAAAAGATTCTAAACTAACGTCTATTGACGTATTTCATTTCTTTACTAACTTAGAAGAGTAACTCTAGAAAAACTCTAGAAAAACTCATTCTCTTAAGCTCTTAAGTTAAAAATCTATATGACATGAAATACTAGAAATTTTCTGTTTGCGTGTGCTCAGATGCGGGAACTTGGGATTACGATTCCCCCCAACATTAAGAAATGTGAGAACTTGGGATTACGATTCCCCCCGAATATTAAGCCGTACGGGAACTTGGGATTACGACTCCCCCCATCTATTAGGCGTACGGGAACTTGGGATTACGATTCCCTCCATCAATTAGGCGTACACGCATAGGGTACCTCGGTCGGGTATGCTAATCACTTTTAGAATTATCTCATAAGTGTTCCGTTTTCTAGTTACGGTTTAAAACCGAAAAACTTGTTTTCTAGAGCAAAAACTTCATTAATTGAAATAACGTTCTCATGTATTCTCAAGACTAAATACATATATACAACTATACATGCATTATAAGGAAAGCAATAATATTCTAAAATATTAATTGAATAACATAATAATCATAAACTAAAATAGTATCGCATTAATAATTTCGTATAACAGAATTCGCGAAAGCTTAATAAAAATGCACACTCACAACTTGCTTCCAATAACTGATCAACCACTCCTGATATAGCTCTCGTCCGCTCGTCGGTTCACCTACAATTGGTTTCGATCGAGTTTTCGTTAAAACGCGGCTTGCACAAACTAAACTTAAATCACACAAGGATTTCTAATCACAACAATTCAAGTGACTATCCTCACACGATAACACGATAACAACACGGAAAACTATTGTACGCGGAGACTATCTCAAACCAATTCGTTATCGCAACATAAACTACTCGAAACTCTACGGTTACAAAACCGATAACTATGCCATTCGAAACTAGAGCAACATCATCGACATCACATTCTAATGGATTCAATAAAAAGAAGATTCGAAACCAACCGACTAACATAAAACTTATGCGATTTCAACTAGTTATCGCGAATTATCATTTTTAGCATTTTGCACGATTTCTTCGTTTCCAACTAAACTTATCGTCAATTTCTACTCGTGACTTTACTTAAAACACGACAAATGAATATTCAAACACTTTAAAGCACAAACATAAAAAAATATGGTAGCAAGCTTAACGAATATCCATTTTCGGTTTCAACTCCAAAATTTCAACAATTTAATGATTTCGCGCAAAACAAAAACTATCCGATTAACTTTATTATAACTCAAACTATCCTAACATCAACTGTAACCCTTTAACGGGCTTAAATATGACTCGAGGCAGTGAGATAACATCATAAACACTTTCATATTCGACAACGAAAATCACAAACTAAAGACATTTGCATTCGCGGAAAACTCAACCGAATCGCTCTGAAACTATTTCTCAATATCCGAATGACTATCTGATACTTTAAAACACTCGAATACTAACCATTTTCCACGACGATGAACTTGAAACTAAAAGCGTAACATATCAGCCCTTAACTCTCCTATAATAGCCCGTAAACAAAACGCAACGAACACGATCGATGATAATTTCATTCCAAAAACACAAACAACAATATCGAACGAACCTCCGCACTAACGAGGTTCTAAATCCTAAACCCAATCATAATATCATCAATTATCAACCATAACTGAATTCTTATTCACATGTACGCTTTAAAAAAATTACTCGAAACACCTTAACGAATTAATGGGGTAGCACTTACCCGAAGAATAAGCTGTTCTCCGCTTCTAAACAGCTTTCGAGCAATTGCGACGGCAAGACGAACGACAGCAAGCAACACTTGCTTCCACCAGCAAGCTGTCTTCTCTTCAGGTCTGCTGTGTTGTACTCGGCCTGACTTGACAGTAGCTGCTCGACAGCAGCTCACGACGGCGACATCAGCAGCACGGCAGCAATTCGCACAACAGCAGCTCACAACGACAGCACATGGCAGCACCTGGTTCACGGTCCTTGAGTGTCCACGAGCTGCACCAGCACACCTAACAGATCACAGCAGCACTTCACAACGGCGACAGCAGCTGTACCTCTAACCAGCAACTTGTCAAAGCAATAGCAACTCACTGCAGCGGACACGGTAGCAACTCCTCAGCTCATGGTCTGACTTCGTCCAACTTGCATGCACGATCTGAAGTTCTCAGATCTGTCCTTGCATGCATCCAGATGCTTCAGATCTGAATTCTCCTTCAACCTTGCATCACCTTGGTCTGTCAATAGCTCCCTCAACTTCTCTATTCTTCTCTTGATCACTCTCTCGGTTCTCTCTATCTCAAGTCTCGGTTTTGAGTTGGAAATGGATGACCGATTGAAGGCTTTTGCCTAAAGCTCACACACTTCTCACTCTCCCATTTTGATTTCGGTTTTATCTCTTGATAAGGAGTGTTGACCGAATGCATTTGCTATTATGATATATGTAAGCCCTCATCCAGACTTATTGTTTTATGGTATTAAAAATCTTCAAATTGAGTTACGGTCGAATCATAGGTTTCCCTTAGTGTTATTTGAAGTTTATTATAATTTCGTATCGCAAGTCGGATGTCGTTTGGCTGACCCCAGTACGAATACAAGACGGTTAGGAATGAATTATTCATTAATCATGTGAGGTGAGCTCACATGATAAAGTGGAGATACTTTATCTCAACCAATAGGAAGCAAGATAAGTGACAAATCCCATAGTTTAATATTAATTACATATATGCATAAATTAGTTGTCATGCACTAATGATTAAAGAATTATTTCAATTTCATGAGTTACCAAATTACCCTTAGATGGACAAATCTCCATGTCATGAATAGTAGGGGTATTTTAGTCCTAGTAAGTAAGCAAAATAAATAAAATAAAGGAAGCATGACAATTAAGCCACCATTCACACCAAAAACAAGAAGCAAAGGTGAAACAAAAGTTATGTTAGACAAAAGAGGGAGTGGCGGCAATAAAAAGCAAAAGAGGGCATCAATGTCATTTTCATAAAAGTCACACCTATATATATGACACTTAGCAATTTTTAAAAGCAAAAACACAACAAATAAGTGGCAGAAACCGTGAGTTGAAAAAAGAGAGAGCAAGTGGGAAGCCAAAGGAAGAGAGACCAAGGAAGAAGACCAAAAGTTTGCACAACTCATTTTTGAAGCTTTAGGTCTCATTTTCAAGCAAACCCAAGCTAGGAGGATAAAACCCAAGCTAGCACAAAGTAAGTTACCATCACTTTCTTTAAATTTGATGATAGTTGGATGTATGAAAATGTTGATGGATTGAGTTATTTCTTGTGAAATTGTTGGTGGGATGTTGAGGTAGATTTATGATTTAGTGATAGGTATGTGATATGGAGACTTAAATTATAAGTTAGAGGGCTTGAATGACAAGTTAGAAATTATGTAGAGAAAACCCTAACTTTTGAATTAAGTGAGTAAAGAGCTAAATACATTATCAATCCCTTGTTGGTTAAAGGATTGAAGGAAATATAACATGAAAAACTTGAAAGAATGACATATGAGTGCTTGGTGTGTATGTCATGGCCAATGAAGGGGTGTGTGATCCCATTGTATTTCCATTCTTTTAAGCTTTAAATTATGCATATTTAAATTCACAAAAGTCTTTAGAGAAGTTAGAAATTTAAAGGGAAGAGCATAGGATTTAAAAGGAACAACATAAAAGCAAATTGAAAAACCCGAGGTGAAAGAGGGGGCCTGGTAAGACCTGACCTATTCTAGCTTATTTGAGGTTGTTCTACACCTCAAATGATGCCTATGAATGATATAAAACCATAGAAATTGGAATGGGATCGATCCGATAAAAATTGACAAAGTTATAGCCAAAATAGTGAGCGTGGGAAACCGAGATATGTAATAGCGATGTAAATGCATTCGTTGATGCCCAAAATAGATGTATTCGGTCATAATTAGGTAAAAGAACCTTAGATACGAAAGAAAAACCATCGTTGCTTGTCCGATGTAAAAACTCGCTTTGAAAAGTGCCCAAAATGGGGCGTTTTGTCTAGATTGACATAGCAAACGATGGAGTTTCTCAACGAAACTTTACGGGTGACTTAGTTATGTGATAAGGAGACGCTAGAAAAAAGAACGGAGGTGAAACCATGGCTGGTTTCAATTCTGTTTTTCGTGGTCAACCGTATAGTTAAAAAAGTTGACTTTTTGTTTTAAGCTTCCGGAGACCAAACGAAACATATGGGGATGATCCTAGGGGTCTAGAAGTAAGACTTTTACAAAGAAACCAAATTTTGAGAGCCTCGGTCGAGTCAAAAATCGAGTTAGGAAAGTGTGGTGTAGTGAGTTTTCAATGTATTGGAAACTCTATTTTTATTAGTTTTAGCTATGAAAGTGAGTAAGTTATAACGAGACTATGATGTGTAGGTGACTAGATGCGAGAGGCTCATTGAGGCATTGAGAGCGTTGGGATCGAGGTAAGTGTCCTTCACTTCACTTACATCTAGTTGATTTCCGTTTATATGGTAATGATAAAATATATTGTTTCAAAGAGTTTTGCAAAATGATTTTCCAAAATCATAAGTTTTATGTTGAGTAATGAGTTATGCCTAGAATCTAGAAATGAGATTCGAAGGCGAAAGTAAGTTGCAAAAAGGTTTAAAAGTAAAGCAAAGTAAAGTTGAATTAAGACCCATGTGCATGTTGTGATATTAGCATCTTGGCACTACGCGGCGAGGTAGAAAATTCTGCTCGTAGTTGTCAAGGTTGATAGCAATGCGATACGATGTAGAAAATTCCGTATCTAATTGCAAGTGATGAGTAAATTGCACTACAATATGTGATGTAGAAAATTCCGCATCTAGTTGCGTAAAGTATAAGCTGTTGGCACTACAATGGCAATGTAGAAAATTCTGCGTTGTGGTTACCTAGAATTGAGAAAGTTCGCCCTACGTCGCGATGTAGCAAATTCCGTGCGTAGTGGCTTTGCACATGGTTGTCTTATGAGAAATGGTTTTCAAAAGAAAAAAAAAATCGATTATTTTCTAAGTAACGTCTATGTGGAGTTATACCTATATATATATATATATTGCCTAACCTCTCTTTGTTTTGTGTAGCTTGTATACTTTAGTGGACGTTGGTACGGACGCTCTTGCATCAAAGACATTATTTTGATTAACTTTAAGTGGGGGAAATAATGAGACGAAATATATGGATGTTAATGTATTTTGACATTGTGTACATGTGTATATATTGAATCAAATAGTTATGTGTTGACATGAGATACTTGACGGATTATAAATCATATTTTGATATGTATATATAAATAAACCATTACACTTGATATGCACATATTGCACAAGGCATATATTAGTATGAGTTGTTATATGTTAATTACATATATGAATTATGTTTGTGAAATGAATGAAAAATGCATGTTTGAGATTGAAAGAAGTTGGAAGGTGATCAAAATAGTTCGAAGTGTATTTCTTATGCAGGTTGATTTTGGAAATGTTAAATTTACAGCTGTTATGCTGTCCGATTTTTATAAAATTAGATTTCAATCAAACGCGAAAAATTCACACCGTTTCAACTATATTAAAAGAAAATAAACTTTTTAAGCCTAAAACGAGTAAACCGGTTAAGTAAAGTAAAGGGGTTCGCTTCCCGGATTTCTCCAATCCGACAAGTCGGGTTCGGGGAGTTCGTTGAAGTGCCCGGCGGGGCCCACTAGATAAGAGCCTAGAGAAGGTCTGATTTGGGTCCTGTCAGTATATATATATTTTTAATCTATATTTGGTTTTTCACTTTGGACACTTGCATCGCTCATTCCTTGCATGTGTGATACGTGTCACTTTCATGCACAAATTTTACTTTATTTTCTTTCTCCCATGCATTCTCCCATTTTTGATTTCGAAATCTAATTCTGTTTCCGTCCGTCCGTCCGGGAATCCGCTTTTAATCGCTTTCGCCTTTGGGATTATTTATAAATATCGAATCCGTCTTCACGAACTCGAGTTTATTTTATTATTATTCTAAAATAATTATTCCGAGTATTTTTGGACTCGAGAATTATATTTTTTCGATCGGACGCGATCCATCGAAAAAATATTTTGCTCTCCGACGAACGAGGTTTTGGGTTTTACACTTTCCATTTTCAATTTTTTCCATTCTTTTAATTCCAACCACTATAAATTCATTCCTAAACATGAAACGACTCGTTCGAACACTAAAAATCAATACAAACACAATGATAACCTATTTGATTCATATACTAATATAATTACTTATTTAATTATTCACTTATATTTTCAATCCAAAATCACTTCAAACTAATATATTATCACACATAAACTTCTCCAAACTTTAAAATCCATTCAATTACTTTAATAATCATCAATTTCATCACCAAAACAATTTAAATCTTCCAAATCAATTTAACACATAAAAATTCCTACACTAACCAAATTCCTCAACAAACTTTCCAATAATTTATTTTTCAATTTCTTCACACAAACCAACTCAAATTCACTTAAATTTTCACCTAAATATCAAACATCAAAAAGCTACAAAATTACTAACACAAACCCCCTTGGCCGAACTCACCCACACACACATCATCTATCATTTTCCATTTCCAACAACTTCAATCACGCTCAAAATGCTTCAAAACTCATTCAATACTCAAAAATCAATTCAAATATTAAAATCCATCCAAATACACAAATTTTTCTAAATTACACGTACTAATAATGATCAAATCAATTCATCCTCTTCATTTCTAACTCAAAATCAGATCCAAACATATCCATTAATCATCCAAACATCAAATAAAACATCAATCTCAAAATTATTTAAAGTTCCATCATTTTAGCTTTCAAAACCTTAACCCTTACCTCTATAATTTCCTTGACCCAAGGTTTACTTCACTTCTCCTTCACTTTCAAGTTTGATTTGATGAAAATAAACCTCTAACCAACTCATAAAATTCATCAAAAACTCATTTAGTTAACAATTTCCAAAAACCCATCAAACTAATTCAAATAACATCAAAATAAAATTCATTTTACTCACCAATTCTTCTTCAACTCTTCTTGATTATTTAGGGATGAAAACTAAAACAAAAGCTGATAAAAAAACCCCCTTGAATCTATGGCTCTTCCTTTCTCTCTTCTCCTCTCCTTTTTTTTTCTTCTTTCAGCTTTTCTTTCTTTTCTTTTGGTCACTCTTTTTTTTTTTTCTCTCTTTCTCATGTTTTCTTCTCTGTTGGCCGAGCAATCTTCTGCTTCCTTCATCATTCATGCTTCACTTTATATATATCACCTTCCAAAAGACAATTTTACCCTTAAAACTCACTAAAATCACAAAAATATCATCCATCAAAATCATGTCAATTGTCCTTATCCTTATCCATAGCACCACGTGACGAGACCTTTCCCGAATCGCTCCTCTGGACCCGTGAAAGACTCTGTAGCACCCCGATAGAACTCCAACGAACCCTAACTTTAGCTCGAAGAAATCTTGTCGGAGCACTAATACTTAATTAAAACTTATTTTCAACACATTTGTTAGGTGACAAGAGTAACAATTTTTTCATTTTTCTAATGAAAATCCGCCAGCATGCCGACAGTTTATTGAACTATGCCGCCCTGTAATTTGAAAAACAATTTAAATACACTTCTATGGCATATAATCTCCATTACTAGGGGCCTTCGGCTCACATCTCAACCCAATTTCAGCATAAAATTACAAAGATACTGGCTTTGATTGTAAACGAAGGTTTTCTTTTTTGAAGTTTCTTTATAAAAACGTGCATCTAACTACTTATTTTTACGTTTGCAAATTTACAACATTTACATAAGACTTTATATACAAAACATGCTTATGACCAAAATGTGATCTATACAATGAGATGTAGTCATCCGTCAATCGATTCGCGCGTCGATCTAAGCCTGGTCTACTAGATGACTTGCTCTTACACCTGAGGGAAAATTTTAAGAAACACATAAAGGCAAACTGTGAGTAAAACTTAGTGAGATAAACAGCTTAATAAAATTAAAGTATTTTCTGATAAACTTTATATAAACTCGTTCGAAAATGGTTTCTGAAACTCATTTTGAATTTCTTTCTAAACTTCTTATTTTTCGCCTTGATGGTAACCTAGAGAAACTACTCCTGTCGTGACAGCTTAAATCTCTAGCTAACCACTAGGAATTAAGGAACTTATCTTGTGTAGTTGTCGATGTGTGAACTTTGGGCACCCATTACCCCTATATAATCGGTTTGAACTACACTACTCTATACGTGCAGAGGGTGACTCAATTGACTCTCTTTCTCTTAATTAGTAATTCTCTCATATCTACCATGCACGTATAAAGCAATCAACTAGGTACTCAACTGGGGGTTAAGGTAAACCATCAACGTAATAAAATACTTTTCTTGATATTCTCAACTTATCTCGTTTTAAGGCAAAAAGCCTAAAAACTTTAAGTTCTCATCAATTCTTTATAGAATACATATTCAACTTACAATTCATATAATAAAATCTAAATATACTATACTACACAAACTAATCACATAACGAAATAAGTGCATGTAACCATAAAATAAACGTTAATTAAACTGCGCTTAAGAAAAGTGACTTTCTACTCACTAAACACCCTCCGATCGAAAACAAACCTCCTTCAAAATCTTTCAATACTTTCCGTTTTCACCCTAAAACATCCAATACTCATTTAGAATAGGTAAATTTACGTAAACAAAGTTATAAATAACTTCTAACACAATTAACGCTATAAAAGTCTTTTTACGCCTAAACCTTCGTAACTAGGTTTTTCATTATTTGAGGCTTTTGAAATCCGATTTCTTTGCCCAGACCTTATTTTTTATCACCTAGGGACACTCTGGAATGCTTAAAATAGTCATTGGAAGCTCAAAACACAAAATCATTACTTTTGACCCCCCTAAAACCAAGACTAATTTAAGCCCCTTCTGAGCAATTTTCTTCTCTCCATTTTCATTCAAATCATTTTGCTAACTCGCACTTAAGTCGCCCGTAAAATGGTTTCAAAAAATTCTAAGTATCAAAGGTTGAAACCTATGAAAAACGCCTATTTTTCAACACTTTTTAAGGCACATTTTTATACCAATCATGCACTAAGCTCAATTCTTTCATATCTAATGTTTATTCACTCAAATATGATCAAACATATTCAATTTAAGCATTAAAGAATGCATTTACATTCACAACTCACTATACGACTACATAGGTGCACTATTTTAGCCATAACTTCCTCAATTTTTATCAGAATCGATCCCTTCCAATTTCTATGGTTTGCTATGACCCCTAAGCATGATTGGAGGTCTAGAACAATCCCCAAATAAGCTCAAATAGGTTAGGTCTTTATAGCCCTTCATTTAAGCTTGAAATTCCCAACTTGCTTCTATGTTCTTCCTTTTTCGATTCTAACACTTCTAATAAGTTTCTTAGCATCTAAAATGCATAAATTAAATCTCAAATTGATGAAATAAATTTAGGTTACACAAACCCTAACATGGCCGAAATTACATCACAAAGAACCATCTGATGAATCTTTCAACTTCTAACACTAAATTCACACTAAACTCATCACCAACCAATCTAGTTCTAATCTCTAATATCAAAATAAACTTTAGAACAAACTTAGAGATGGGTATTTTCAATTATCAACTAGGATTTAGAGTAAGAAACTCACTTCTTTTTTATTTAAGTTCACTTGATTTTCACTCCTAAGGCTTGGTTGATGACAACTTTTGATTTGGTGAAGAAAACTTGAAGAAAATCTCTTGAACACCTATGATTTCCTCTCTTCCATGGTCGGCACCACTTCTCCCCTTCTTTCTCAGTTTTTCACGCTCAAATTGAAGCAAAAGAGACAAAATCAACTTATATATATATTAATGCTCAATTGCTAAAAAGTCCCTCAATAAATCTTACTTTATCACCTTAAACTTTCAATAATTATAGTAGTGTCCAAAATCAATTCTATTGGTCCACTTAGCACACTTTAGTCCACTTATTTATTCAAACAATCAATATACGTGGCATAATCATAGTCACTACTTTTAAAAGTCACTTATCTCATTTCTTATTAGTTGAAATAAATATCTTTTATTTTATTTCGTTAGCTCATATCGCTTGATTAATACATAAATCACTCTTAATCGCTTTGTATTCATACCGAGGTCCACCAAACGATATCCGACTTGCGATACGAAAATATAATAAATCTCAAATAACACTACTGGAGGCGTACGATTCGACTGTAACTCAATTTGAAGATTTCTAATACCATAAAATAATAAATCTGGGTAAGGGCTTACACCATGTGTCGCACATCCATTGGTTGTTTTTTCCTCTTGTTTATCTCTTCCTTTTTCTTTTTAATTTTGACTTTTCTGGGATGCTTAGGTTTAGTTTTTCCGGGACCATTTTGAAATCCTTTTAAAATTTACCGGGGCCTATAGGACTACCTACATACTCTCAGCAACTTTGATGACTCTTAAAAGTCATTCCATGCCCCCTTTTTGACTGTCTGCTTTTTACCAAATCGCCTTTGACGATTTTCGATTTAACTCCGATTCGATCCAAATCTCCTTCAGAAGTGTCATTTGAGTTTCTAAAATACTTATTGAGCATTTTAATACTCATTTGACACTTTTCTAAATTTTTAAAATTTTCTAAAAATCCGTCCGAATTTCTGATTAGATTAGGAAACTGCTCCGCTTTGCCTCAAACTGATTTGTTTCTAATCTGTTTTAGTTTCCGTTAATTCCAATATAATTTTCAGAGCATTTGATATATAAAACCCATTTTTTGAAAAACACTCTTCACACGGACATTTTTCGTTCGAAAATACTATTAATCAAAAATTTCACTTTCAATGATTTTCGAGATCCGATTCTCAAGAATCACTATTCACTCATCACTATTCATCCAAAAATCACTGTTCATTTCAAAATACTATTCATTTCGAGATACTATTCATTCATATATATTTGTTTTTCTTAAATAGAGAAAATTCGAGGCGTTACATCAATTCTTTTACATCTGGTATACATAAACGTTGCCCAATCATCATTATACCTTCATCTCGGATTACAAAATCTCGCCTCTGCCCATTATAATCTCTTTTCTCAACTTCACTATCTAGGGATCATGTTTCTTCTGTTCCCGAATTTGATCCACTAAAATGGGGCGAACATGAAAAGTAGCTAACAATGCTCTTGAGTTTGCCATTTCTAATTTCACTCCCAAAGACCTCATTTCTACCAAAAGAGGCATATACACCGTCTTCAACTGCGCTAATGAACTAGTAGGTCTCCTGCTTAAAGCATCAACTACTACATTAGCTTTCCTAGGGTGGTATTCTATCCTACAATCATGATCTTTTATCTGTTCCAACCACCTCCTCTTTCTCAAATTTAATTCTTTTTGAGTGACCAAATATTGCAAACTCTTATAATCTGTGAAGATCTGACAAGAAACACTGTACAAGTAATGCTTCCAAATCTTTAGTGCAAATATCACTACTGCCAGTTCCTGATCATGGGTAGGGTAATTCTGTTCGTGCTTCTTCAACTGTCTGGAAGCATATGCAATAATACTATCATTCTGCATTAAAACACACCCCAAACTCTGTCTCGAGGCATCACTGTATACAATAAAACCATCTATCTCCGTAAGCAATGTCAATATAGGTGCTTATATCAGTCTTCTCTTCAACTCATCAAAGTTTTGCTGACAAGCATCTGACCATACAAACTTTTCATCTTTCCTCGTCAATTTGGTTTGTGTGGCTGCTATTTTTGATAACCCCTCAACGAACTTCCTATAATAGCCTATCAACCCGAGGAAACTCCTGACTTCAGTCACATTGGTGGGTGGGCTCCAATTTGTAATGGATTTTATTTTCTGAGTATCCATACTGAGTCATTCAGCTGAAATCACATGACCCAAAAAAGCAATCTTCTCCAACCAAAACTGGCACTTACTAAGCGTACAACTGGTGCTCTCGTAGAGTTTGTAACACTATCCTATGACTTTCTATGTGCTCCTCATGACTGCCTGAATACACCAAGATATCATCGATGAATACACTCACGAACTTACCCAAGTAAGCTCGGAAGATCTTATTCATCAAGTCCATAAAAACTACTAGGGCATTTGTCAACACAAAGGATATGACTAAAAACTCATAATGCCCATATCGAGTTCTGAAAGCAATCTTCGGAACATCTTCATTATGAATTTTCAGTTGATGGTAACCTCATCTTAAGTCAATCTTCGAATACACCTTTGATCCCTATAACTGATCAAACAAATCATCAATTCTCAAGAGTGGATACTAATTCCATATTGTTGCCCTGTTAGCTACCTATAGTCGATACACAACCTTAAGCTTCCATCTTTCTTTTTGACAAACATCACTGGAGCTCTCCATGGAGAAGTATTGGGTCTCATAAAACCCTTATCTAGTAACTCTTCCATCTAAACTTTTAACTCTCTCAACTCAACTGGAGCCATCCTGTAAGGAGTGATTAAGATCAGATCAGTTCTCAGAGACAATTCTATCTCAAACTCTATCTCCTTATCTGGGGGTAGACCCGAAAGATCCTCCGAAAACACATTAGGGAATCCTTTAACCACTGGGATATCTTCAAATCCACTCTCATCATCTTTCTATTCAATCATATAAGCTAGATATCCTTGACATCCTTTACGAAGCATGTTACTTGCTATCATGGTTGTCAAAATACTGTTGGTCAGTACTTTCCATATTCCACGAAGCACTACCTCTGATTCCCTTGGTTTGACCAATTTGACCTCCTTTTTAAGACAATCGACAATGGCTCAATGCTTAGATAACCAATCCATCCCTAGGATTACATCAAAGTCCTAATTATCTAACATAGTCAAATTTGTTGGGAACTCTTTACCTTCTATCACTACTTTACTTCCCAGAATAACTTTTTTTGCTACAAGTGAGTCTCCGGCAGGGATGGAAACTATCATACTACAATCTAATTACTGCAATTCAACATTCAGCTTAGCAGAAAAATGTACAGACATAAAAGAATGCGTGGCCTCAGGATCTATCAATACATATGCATCATTATCAAGTACAAAAATCATACCAGTAACTACCTCCGAAGCAGCATCAGCTTTCTACTAAGTAACGACAAACACTATAGCTTATGCACGGGGTCTACCTAGCTGACCCGTAGAAAGTACTCATTTGCTCCCTGAACCTTTAGTTCGAGCTGTAGCACTCTATACTCTACTCTATGAGCCTTTACCTCTCTATCTTTAGCTGACACTGGCCTAAATGGATGCCGAGGTTCTGACTTCTAAACTTGCAAAGATGGCTGTCTGAGGGAAATCTCTCGCATAATGGCCCATCTGTCCATAGCGAAAGCAAGTGGCGTTACTCATCCGACATTCACCTGGACGTCTCCTTCCTTATGTACCACACTCTAGTGTTGAGCTCCGGGTATTATGAAAACTTTCAAGCACCATGGGTGGCCTAACTGATCCTTGACTGGATGATGTTCCTCGACTCATCCTCCGGCCACTATCCCATTTAGACTTGTTCTTCTATTTGGTGATCTTGTTGGGCCCTTCTTAGGGCAAATTGAATCTGTTGTGCTTGCCTTCCGGTTTTCTCTATCGAGCAATGATTGTCATGTCTCTTTCTACCATTAATGTAGCCTCAACTAAATCCCCGTAATGCGTTTGAGAAGCCCATGAAAGATGAACTCTGAGGCAAAAATTTAGGTTGGCTATGAATCTCTTGCACCTATACTTTTCGTCTTCTACGATAAACGGTACTATCCAGACCAACTCCAAAAATCTTTTCTCATATTGTGTAACAAAAGTCAAAGAACTCATCTACCCGTGCATCCTGGTAACTCTTTAAGTAGAATTTGTCTATGAATTTTTTCTGAAATATTGCCCATGACACCCCAGCTAGATTTTGTCTTTCCAATGCCTTTCATCAGTTCTTCACTCTATCCTTCAAAAAGAAGGACGAGAACAGAACTCTCTGCTTGACTGAGCACCCCATGACACTTTAAATTTCTGTAACTCTGTCCAACCATGCCAAGGCACTCTTTGGATCGCCGCTTCCATGAAATAGCTTTGCCCACAATTTACAAGCACGTGTGATCGATCGCTTCGATTCTTCGGGAGCCTCCCACACTGATGCATTGCAGCCATTAATATCTAGGCAACTTGTTCAGCATTAAAACTTTTGTCGATCGGTTTCGTCAGTCCTGACGGTCCTAGTTGGGATTGGTTCATGGAGGCATTTACCGAGTCTATTGCATGCTCTCCCTCCTGCATGGATTGTAAATCAGGTACTAGAGCTTTTGGAAGAGCTCATTCGGGACCCCTACGACCTCGTCGGTGCATAATGCTATGATTTCAACAATAAGAAAATCATATAACACTTGAAATTTTTCTAAAATCATATGCATGAATCATAATAAAAGCTTTCCGAGTGACTTGGTAAAAACATCTTATGAAATCATAATATAAAAAGAGACAACCCTATTTTAAAACGGGGCTCTGATACCAACACTGATGAGCCTCGACTTTTATACCCAAGGTGACCCCCTCTAGTAATCCCACGGTGACCTTCCAGTCAAGAATTACTCCGGCTGAAAGGTTCCCGTGAAATTAAGCCTTGTAAAACATCTTTTAGAAATTATTCATTTATAGAAAAATGGGTGGAATTTTTTTGTTTTCATTTTAAATTATATCTTTACAAAACAGAATTTATAAGAATTTTGGTAGCACAATGGCTTTCTAAAAATTCCAACCTGTAAAAAAATTCACTTAAACCCTGTACACTTCTATTTCAAAACAATTCTCCACTACCGGAGCAATCATGCTTTAAATTAAAAGGTATCTTGAAATCAAAATCAACTTATGCATATACAAGCTTTCCAAATGATGTAAATAAGTATATATAAAATTATTTCACAACTTTTCAAAACTTAAGTCGCATACATGTAAATTTACAAGTTTTTCACAGCAGCACTGCACTCGACAATGGCTAACTATTTTGGGGCTGGAGTCCTTGCTATTGTCGTATCTACTCCTATACTTATCCCTGAGAGGTTTTATTTTTAAAACAATAAAACTAGGCAAGCTGCATAAGCTCAGTAAGTATCGTATATATATATTTCCATTCAATCAACTTTCAAAATATCATCCCCAAAATTTAAACACAATTCGTAAATATACTCATGTTGTGTTAATTTAAATATATTTCCTGAGAACCATATAAAATGTAAAGGCATGAATACACATTTATATCAGTACAATCCATGCATCGAAAATTTGTAATTTGTTAACGAATTAAAAAGTAAATTTTTTGATATCAGAAAATTATTCTGAAATGCTTTTCAAAATATAAAACGATGCATAAAGTATTATTTTGTATGATTTCATTTTTCCGTCATAAATCATAAACAGTGGTGGTATTTTAGTTTTCGAAAAGCTTTCAATTAAACAACCAACCACTGATAATTCATTCCACATGGTATACTAGTATATGGCGGAGCGAAATTTATCCTCAAATAAGCCATCAATTAGGTATCCATTAGTGGAATTTAACCTCGCTAGGAGCGGCATTTATCCTTGCTCAAGGCATCAATTCGATAATTGTATAGTAGAATTTAACCCCATTACGAAGCGGCATTTATCCTTGCTCAGGCGGAAACTAGTTAAATATATACTCCGTATGTGCATTGGACGACACACGAGACTAAACCAACGGACACATTCTCTCCCGCAGTTAGTGACAAACACTTCCGTCAGACACTGTCAATGCACGCTTAGAGTACTCAACCTCAACCGGTAATATCAGGATACTTTTAAGGTATACCATAAGCTCATAAATCATTTCCATTCATTTTTCTTTTCATCACATCATTCACATTTCATACAAAATATTCAATAATTCATGCAAAATGATTCTCGTATAGTATTTCAATAATTGTAAAAAATAAACTTTTATTCGTAAACAACATGAATTTAAATTTATTATATAAAATCAACATAAATGGAAATATAATAATTTCAATACATTTTTATTAAGACAGTCACCTTATTCCCTAGTTTGCTAACAAGCTCAAGTTTAACGGAAAAATTTTCTCGCCTCCGCGTAACCTACACATTTTCGCAATCCATTTTGAGGTTATGTCACAACCAACGTTATTCTTTCGAATAATCCATAATCACATACTAATATACCAATAATTTGAAGCACCCTTTTCAAAGTCATATCAATGCCAATTCTTCGCATTTATTATCCATTCGTCATTCTAATTATTTAAACACGCAAAGGACATCGTACAAAGTCTAAATTCATACTAAAGGATCAAGCGACATTTTCAAATCAATCATTCCCTATAATGGCCGAATCTAACACATTGTCTTATCATCAATCTTTTTAAATTTTCTCATCAAATTCACATTCAAATTCGTCAAGAATAGTTTAAATTTCATTTAAACTCACCAAGCATTGCTTTCGGGCAATTACAAAACGTTTAACTGTGAAATGATCGTTTTACATTTAATGAATTTTCTTTCAATTTCCACGCCAAATCTATCATCCAAATACTTAATAAAATTACACAAACAAATCAAAAACGATTTTTCATCATCCAAGCAATATCTTGGCTAAATAATAACATATCACCATACAATATTTTTGCTTCAAATTTTCACAGTAAAAACCCATCATTTTATCATATTTTCAAACATAAAAATCACTCACAATTTCTTCCTTCAGCCGAATTCAACATGCACTAACATATTAACATTCCATCAAGTTTTATACATCCAAAATACACCAAAACTCATGATAAAATACTCAAACTCAAAATAAATCACTACACTCATCCTTTGTCGAGACTAACATCACATGCATGTCATTATTCTCACTTGATTCAACACTAAATTAACATGCAAATCCACCTTCACACTAACAAGGTTTCAAATCCTAAAACCCAAGCATAAACACACAAAATCCATCTATTTCTTCAACAAAATTTCATGGAAGCTAAAACTTGCCTCTTGGAATGGAAGAAAATGGCTTCTAGCTTGGTTCACGCTCCTTGCATGTGATGGATTTCTTCAAGAATGGCTTCAACTCTCCTTGAATAGCATTCGGTCTTCACTCCTCCTCTCTAGCCAATCGCCCCCTCACTTGATTTCACTTGCTCTTGGGTTTTGATTTTGAATGTCTCTTTTGGTGCCCTTAACCGAATGTGTACAAATGCTTCTCTTCCTTATTTCATTCTTTAAGTTCATTATATATATAACTCGTGATTTTATGTCACTTATCACACAATTTTCCTTGCATGAATGCCACTTGCCTCACATTTGCTTTAATGTGTGACACTTGTCACACATGCAAGTCACCTCATACTTTCATTTCACACATTTTGATTTTCGGCTTTCTGAATTCGAAATCGTTTTGGGTCCACCTAAAAATTTTATTATAATCCAATTTCAAATTCGAAAAATTCATTAGTATTGGATTATTTATCCAGGTCCGATCGTTTTAAATTATTTTATGATTTCGAAATTAAAAACCATCCCTGGACCCATCGAGAA
Source organism: Dimocarpus longan (assembly GCA_022984855.1). Classification (NCBI taxonomy): domain Eukaryota; kingdom Viridiplantae; phylum Streptophyta; class Magnoliopsida; order Sapindales; family Sapindaceae; genus Dimocarpus; species Dimocarpus longan. The sequence goes on along the minus strand of CM041015.1, from coordinate 9,461,447 downwards.
TTTTCATAAAAATCCAATTACACATCCCGATCCGAACACTTTAATAATTCTATTATTCCATAAATAAGGGCAAAATTTAATAAATTACCTGTATGTCAAAAGAGCATGTTACACTTTAGTATTCTAGAAACGTTTTTTTTTTTTTTCTACTTTCAATTTCTTGCAAGTATAATTCCAAATACATTTTGTAAAGCTTTCCAAATTAAATATTAAGTTTCCAACAAAATCTCATCCATGCATGCAAACAAGAAAAGTCATAGTTTCTTATACAAATTATAAATCATACTATAAAATTCATAAATCAAATAATTAATTCATAAACCATATAACATAGTTTACTTTATTAGATCGTAAAACACACTTTGGAAACTCAACACATAATATAAAGTTCACAAATCATCAAACATACTTTAGAATTACCAAAAATGAATACTTTCTAATTTATAAATCATAAAATATACTTTAAAATCAAAAGATATAATCTTAAATCCATAAATTACAAAGTATACTTCAAGATTTCAAAACAAAATACTTCATAAATCATGAATTATCTCTTAAAACTATAAAACATAATCTAATGTTTATAGATTCTGGGTATACTTTTAAAAATTTCAAAACATACTCTAAAATTCATACCTCATACAATATATATACTAAACATAATCCATCTTCCTCAATCTATAAAATATATTTCAAAATCTTTAAACATATTTCAAAATTCATTAATCACAAAACATATTTAATTCCTAAAATTAATAAAAGTTGAAACATAACAAAAATATTTCTATAAATCAAATTAAGAGAAATCATCCTCTCATTAGTTTACTTCCAAGCTCTATTAAAATCCATTTGTACTTGTCTTCTCCTTCTACCCCTTTTCACCTAAAACAACACCAAAAATTTATTTAGGATCTATACACTAAAAAAATTGATTCTAAATTGAAACTAGTTTTATACCACAAATTCTTTGTCAAACTTCCTTGATTTTCTTCTCTTCTTCTTCTTTCTCCTTCTTTCTTTCTTCTCCCTTTCCTTTGCTTTTTTTGTTTTTTGCCTTTAAGGGTAGTTTCGGCTAGGATGAAAAAAATGGGTAAAATAACTTTTTAATTACATATATATATATATATTCATGCATGCCCATACACTTAGCTCTCTCTTCCACCAATCAAAATCCAACCAAGTATCTTCTACCATTTTCAATCTTGCTATTTCCATAACATTTTATTTTTATTCTTACCCTCTCATGTTTCTTTCATTGTCCATAAATTGCCCTTCAAAAATTCCATAATTTCTTTTTTTTTTTTTTTTTTTTTTTTTTTTTTTTTTTTATGGTGGACAAATTTTCCCCTCTTATTTTCTTCTTTTTCCATATTTGACCTTAAGTGGGTGTATTTAAAAAAATAATTGGGTGTGTTTAGAAAAATAATTGACTCATACTAGTTTCTAATTGAGCTCACTATATATATAGATATAATCAATTAGATCAGTTCAGATTCTAAGTATTATCATAATGTACCCTCCCTATTTTAGTATTGTAAAAGTACTGTACCCTTATACTCCATTTATGGAATAAAAAAATAATTCAAAGTGTCCAAATGCGAAATTAGATTATGACAAAATTTACGGATGTGAAATTGAATCACGACAAAATTTTCGAATAGATCAGAAACGATTTCGAACTCAAGAAGTGACATAATAATCGATTTAGAGATATGAAAATGGTATTAAAAGAAATATTCAAGGAATGGTGAAATTGAAAAAAAAAAATTATGATAATTACGTAAAAATGCAAGGCCAAAAAGTTCGATTTTTAAAATTTTAGGTTAAAATCATAATTTGTGAAAAGTTAAGAAACAAATTGTAATTTTTCCTGATTATATAACTTTGTTTTCTTCCTCCAGTCGACAGATTTGCTCTCTCTCCATCTTGTTTTTTCAGCTAACCCATTTTCCCAATGCCGACTTTGACCTCTCATTTCGACCACATCCAACCTCTGTTTTGGCCAAACTTAGTACTATTGGAAAGCTCATGCGACGTAGATTCAATAGGTACCAATTTTACCAATTTTTATCATCATTTGGGTCTTCATTTCCACAAAGGAAGTTCGGTTACCAACCAACTTCAATTTTTCAAGATTCTAATGAAACTAAGCGATTCTGACTCCGACCAACCCATTTTCGTGACAAGTGTGTCCAGGATAACAAAACCTACCTAGTCGCACCTCTCACCACTATGGCCGCCTAAATCCGTTGCCAAAAAGTCACCGTCAGTCACTGCGTACGACGAAGGTAAGTTTCTTGACCTGTCAAACTCGAAATTTAGCTTCGAACTCGTGTAAGAACACATTTCTAAGTGTAGAATCTATTTTTAGGGTTATTTTCTCTATAAGGCAACCGTATTAAAAATTTTCTATATTACATTACTTTATAGATTTGATTTAGAACGGTGATAACTACATTGGAAATCGAGATTTTCGGAGTGATTAATAGCCCATATTGAGATAAGGGTTCAATCCTGATATTTTAGAAATATTTATGTTAAAGTTGGAGTTTATTTAAATTTTTATGATTTTGGAAGTGTGTTAATTCTTTGTGGAAATATATTATGGATTGTCTTGAGAGTAAATTGTGATTATATTTAATGGTTTTGGCATAATGTATGAGTTGTTTTGGATGATGTTTATGGTATAAAATTGAAAAAAAAATGATTGGAAGGAAAAAGGGATGATTCACGACCAAATATATATTAGTGTTCAGATGTGATGTTTTAGTGAAATTGGTTTGTTTATGTATCATAAAATGTGCTTGTTCAATGTGACTATGGTAAGAAAAATTGAATTGAATCGATGGTTTGAGAGATGGGTTACATTCAGTCAAGAGGGGGTAAAATGGTCCAAAAGTTCGTTTAATGCATGGGTAAGAAAATTTAGCTCCATTATGATCTTTTGCATGTTTAAAAGTTAAGAAATTTAAACGAAACATATACGCGAATAATCAAAATCGTTACGGCTAAAATATGGGAGTTTAAAATCGTTGAAGGGTTAAATGTTTATTAGTATGTTTATATGCCAATGAAAGTACTTGTATATAAGTAGAATTTAGTTGCGATGTTTTCTAAATGTAGAATATGAAAATATGTACGTGATGCGGAAATGTAGGGAACTCTCAAGCGTGTGAATTCGTGAATCAATAATTGGTGAGTGTTATTCAAAATATTTTGGATATAATGTTTTAAAATTTATTGCATGATATGTTACAATATGATTTTGAAATAAATGAATCTGTATAAAAAAATATTTTGCAAGGATTATAAACAGTTATATAAGATGTGAATTTTCTAAATTTGAAAAGTTTATACAAAATGAGTATTTTATGATGAAAAATTGCTTGATGGAAATATAACTATGAACCTATAGTATGCTTGGTAGATGCTACGGTTATTTCTGATTAAGGTTGAGTACCTGAAGCCTGCATTGGCAGTGTCGGGAGTGTTTGTCACTAACAGCGGGAGAAAACACGTAGGGGGAGATTGTGTCGAGTCATTGGTTCAGTTTAATGTGTCACCTAATGTACGTGTAGGGTATATTATTGGCTAGCTTTTACCTGAATAAGGAAAAAATGTCGCTTCGTAGCGAGGGAAAAATTTTGCTATGTAATACCAGATAGATGGCCTGAACGAGAAAAATTTTCAAGAAGGCCAGAGCGAGGCAAAATTCCACTCCATACCTAGCATACCATATGGTATGGATAATTAGTGGGTGGCTTTATTTATTCAAACATTTTCAAAATAGTAAACGCCACCACTATTTACATTTTATTAGAAAATTGAAAGCCTAAAGTAAATATTATTTATTATTCAATTTTAAATAAAAGCGAATAATATTTATGAAAATGATTTATCCATGCAATTGAAAGAAATATAGTTTTCAAGAAAAATTAATTTTAATATTATAGTTTTTAAAAGTTCTAAAACTTAAACGAAGACATTTTATAAAAAATAATAGCAATAATAAAACTGAAATGAAATTTTATGACGTTCACTAAGCTTATAAAGCTCATACTGTTTCATGTTTTATAAACAAAACCTCCTCAGAGGTAGATGTAGATGCAAGTACATCAGGATCTGGGACTCTAGCCTAGGACTAGGCAGATCGAGTCGGGAGTGCTTTATAGATGTATTTTATTTTGAGAAATTCTTAAATAATTGCATATGCATCATGTATAAATTTTCTTTATTTTTGAAAATGTATAAATAAATATATATACATGACTCACTGTTTTATGCTTTAAATTATTTTAAAATTGGATGAAATTTTTGTGGTTGCTTGTGAATATTAGAATTGAAGGCCTGAGGCCTAGAAGTTTGGGGAAACCAATTGATTTTAGAAGTGTTTAAAGTTTATACCAAATTTGCAGGGTAGTCATCTCAGAAAAATAGCAGTTATGCTATCCAAATTTTTACTAAATCTATTATATAGGTGTGTAATGGAAAGAAAAATTTTCCACCCTTTTTCGTTAGAAATGAAACTTTTGAAAACGTTTTCAGTAAGAAAAAATAGTTTAACTTTATGGGAACCTTTCAGTCGATTAGATATCGACTGGAGGGCCACCGTGGGGTTGCCAATGGGCTACCGTCTGTACGAAAATAGAAGTGTATAAACGGGGCCTATCATGTTGATATCAAAACGGGGCTTTGAAATGGGATTTCATGATTTTTTGTTTTAATTGATTGAATTATTTATTTTACTTTATTTTATAAATAAAGCAACCCAGACGTGCTTCTGTTATTTTATTTATCATGCATATGATTTTCAAATTTTCAAATGTTTCATGATCTTGTTTTTATTGAAATCACTGCACCAACGAGGTCGTAGGGTCCACATAGAGCCACTTCAGAGGCTCCTGTACTTGAGTTACTGTTCCCCCGGGAGGTAAAGCATGCGACAAGGTCGATGAATGCCCCTGTAGATCATACTCGTCCGGGACCATCAGTATAAGTAGAATCAGCCAATGGGAGTTTTAATGCAAAACAGGTCGCCCAGATATTGATGGCGGTGATACGTCAGTCGCGGGAAGCTTCCGAAGAATCGAATCGCTAGATAGAACGTGCTTGTAAGTTGGGGGCAAAGCCATTTGATGAGAGTGGCAACCCAGAGAGTACCCTGGCATGGTTGGACAGGGTTACAAAGATTTATAAAGTGATGGGATGCACAGATGAGCAGAGAGTTCTGTTCTCCTCCTTCCTTCTAGAGGACAGAGTGAAAGACAAGTGGAAGGCCTTGGAGAGGCGACATCAGAGAGGAGTGACATGGGAGATATTCCAGCGAGAGTTTACAAACATATTTTACCCGAAAAGCTACAAAGATGCCCGGATGGAGGAGTTCTTCATACTGGAGCAGGATTCGATGTCAGTGATCGAGTATGAAAAGAAATTCTCAGAACTGGTCTAGATAGTCCCATTCATTTCTGAAGACGATGAGCAAAGGTGCAAGAGATTTATAGCGGGCCTGAATCCCAACCTTAGGGTTCATTTGTCATGTGCTCCTCAAACACATTGTGGAGAGCTAGTGGAAGTTGTATTGAGAGTAAAGAGAAATATGACAGCCGCTGTTCAGCATGGAAAGTCTGAAGGCAAATGTAGCGAATCTAGCCTACCATAGGAAGGGCCCAACAAGTTTGCCAAAAGAGAGTAAATCTAGATGGGTTGGTGGTAGAAAGATGAGCCGAGGAACATCATTCAGTCAGGGGTCAACCAAACCACCTACAACGTATAGAAGCTTCTGAGACACCAAGAGTGCATTGCCAGAGTGTAGTACATGCGAAAGAAGACATCCAGACGAGTATCGGATGAGAGGCTCCAGCACGACTTGTTTTTATTACTGGCAAGACGGTCATTTTATGAGAGAGTGCCCATAACTAGCCACTTCAGCAAGCTCAGAGGCTGGACCTTCAGTACCACCTTCACAGGCTAGTGTGGGCCAGAGACAAGGAGGTAAGGGTTCCAAGAGCAGAGGACGTGGCACATTAATCTCAGTTAGAGGTACAGTGGGCAGATGAGTGTCTTCTATGGGTCAGCCAGGTAGACCTTGCCCTCAGGCACGAATGTTTGCCATTACACTGCAGAAGGCGAACACCGCTTCAGTGGTTGTTACGGGTATGGTTTTTCTTCTAAATCATAATGCATATGCACTAATAGACCTAGGATCCATATATTCCTTCACGTCTGTACCATTTTCCACAAAGGTTAGAGTAGCATCACAACCTTTAAGGGTAGCATAATAGTTTCCATCCCTACTGGAAATTCTTTATTGGCTGAAAAGGTGATAGTAAAATCGTGATAGAAGATGAAGAATTTCTAGCTGATCTGATTGTATTAGATATTCGGGACTTTGATGTGATATTGATGATAGATTGGCTATCCAGATATCAGGCCACAATAAATTGTTATGGGAAGGAAGTCAGATTGGCCAAACCAGGGGAACCAGAGGTGGTATTCCACGGAATTCAGAAAGTACTTACCATCAGTATGATCACTGCCATGACAGCCAGTAGGATGCTCCGTAAAGGATATCAGGGATATCTAGCTTATAGGGTAAAACACAATAAGGATGAAGTTCGATTGGAAGACATTCCGGTGGTCGGAGAGTTCTCAAATATATTCCCAGAGGATCTCCCAGGTTTGCCACTAAATAGGAAAATAGAGTTCGAGAAAGATTTGGTTCTGGGAACTGAGCCAATCGTAATTGCTCCATATAGGATGGTGCCAGCAAAGCTAAAGGAGCTAAATGTGCAAATGGAAGAACTTATGGAAAAAGGTTTTGTAAGGCCTAATCATTCACCATGGAAGGCTCCAGTATTATTTGTTAAAAAGAAATATACGAGTTTACAGTTATGTATTGATTACAGACAGCTGAATAGGATGGCGATACAGAATCAATATCCACTCCCAAGGATTGATGATTTGTTTGACTAGCTACAGGGATCTAGAGTGTATTCAAAGATTGATTTGAGATCGGGGTATCATCAACTGAAAGTTTAGGAGAGAGATATTCCAAAAACTGCATTTAGGACTCAATACAGGCATTATGAGTTCTTAGTCATGCCATTTGGGTTGACAAATGCTCCAGCCTCATTCATGGACCTAATAAATATGGTATTCCGAGCCTATTTGGACAAGTTCGTGATTGTGTTTATTGATGATATTTTGGTGTATTCAAGCAGTTATGAGGAGCATGCGAAACATCTCAGGATTGTGCTGCAAACTCTGAGGGAGCACCAGTTGTATGCAAAATTCAGCAAGTGTCAGTTTTGGTTGGACAAAGTTGCTTTCCTGAGTCATGTCATTTCAATTGAAAGGCTCAGTGTGGATCCCCAAAAGATTGAAGCTATCACGAACTAAAGACCGCCTACAAGTGTGACCGAAGTTAGGAGCTTTCTCGAGTTTACAGGCTACTACCAGAAGTTTATAGAGGGGTTTTCCAGAATAGTAGCCCCATTGACTAGACTGATGAGAAAGGAAGAAAAGTTCGAGTGGTCAAAAGTCTGCCAGCAAAGCTTTGTTGAATTAAAGAGAAGATTAATGTTAGTTCCTATTCTAACATTGCCAACGGGAACAAATGGATTCACGGTATACAATGATGCCTCGAAGTTTGGGTTGTATGTTGATACAGAATGATAAAGTTGTACCTTATGCTTCTAGATAACTAAAGCAGCACGAGCAAAACTGTAAGCCCCTGTTCTGGACTTTTGCATTACCTAGTGTTACGAACTAGACTATGGGAAGAGAATGTTAAATTTATGAATAACAACCTTGTAAGTGATATTAAAGTACTAATAGGATTTGTAGGAAGTGTATGATCATTATAACAAGAAAAAGTCAAGGAAGGGCAAAAGTTTCTTTTACAAATAAGAAATATATAAATAAGGGCAAGATGGTCTATTCTAAATATAAGAGTTAGACATAGATATATAAGTGATTATCACATAACACTTAGTTAAATTGAAACAAATAGTGAGAAAAATGTCAAAGAGAGGAATTATGGACATTCTACCATTAAATTGCCTATATATATGTGTGGTTAGTGTTAGCAAAAATAGAGAGAGTGAGGGAGAAACTAGGGACAGCAAATTGAAAAGAAGGAGAACAAGTATTTTCAATCATTTTCAAGACTTTCAATCAAAGTTTTAAGATGATCTAAACTAGGAAATCAAAGCCTAAGCAACATCAAAGTAAGTTATCATCATTTTCTTCAAAAATTGATGTTAGCTAGGTTAGTATGCATGTTGAATGATTGGGTTAGTTTTAGATGTGTTTGTGATGAGGTTTTTCATCTCAAATGAGTGTAGAACCCTAAGTAAGTAAAAAGAAAGCTTAGTTTGCAAGAAATGGTGTAAGAATTGAGAATTAAGGTTTATGTAGGAGAAACTCTAACTTGTGATTTAAGCATGTTAAAAGTAATTTGAGTTGTAGATAAAGTGTTTGACAAATTCATTGAGAGAAAATAGCTTGAGAAATTGAAAATTTTCAATGTGTGTGGGTGTCACGGCCACCAAGAGGAGTGTGTGACCTCCTTGAGCTTTGATCCATTTGAGCTTGAATTCATGCTTAGTAGAGCTTAGAAAATGTTATAGAAATGATAGAATTAAGAAAAATCAAGTGTAGAGATAATGAAAGTGTTAGTAAGTCTAGCTGATGAGCATTATAGAATTTCATATATAATGCATTCTTTAATGTATGAAATGAATGTATTCGATTATAATTGAGTGAAAGAACACTAGATATGAAAGAATTGAGATTATTGCATGTTTGAGGTAAAAATGTGCATGAAAAACTAGTGAAAAATATGGGTATTTCATAGCTTTTACCCCTCTATAGTTAGAATTTTTTGAAACTATTTTACGAGTGACCTAAATGAGAGTTAGGGACATGATTGAGTGAAAACGGAATGAAGAAAAGCTAGGGATTTCTCCCTAGCATACATTTGGCCAAAGGGGGTGCAAAATTTCAATTTTTTGTTCCAAGCTTCCGAGCATCATTTTGAGCATATGGGGGTGTTTCTAGGTGCTAATAAGTAAGACTTATGCAAAGAAATGGGAATTAAAAAGCCTCGGTTTAGTTAGAATCGAATAGGGAGAGTTATAATGAAAAAGAAGTTTTAAAGAGTGAGTTGTGTTAAAAGCAATGTATATAACTTTGTGTAGCCTATGTTAGAACACTCTAAATGAGAATGTGTTATGTAGGTAAGGAGCAATCAGGAGGAGCACGAGAGGCTCATTGAAGCTCTTCGAATCGCTTCGGATCAAGGTAAGTGTTACACACACTTGCAACTCTAATTTAAATTGATATTGTAAATTGTAATGTTATCATTCCTAAATAAGTATGTTTGACGCAAATGTTTTCGTTGCATAAAGGGATCGTTGGATCTGTTTTAATGTAAAATGAGAAACAAAACCATTTTTACAAGAATCGAGTTGAGAATGAATTAAAAAGTTTTAAAAGAAAAGTGGTTTTGTGCCTATGGCACTTAGAAGAAAATGATTTTCAAAGGCCATGTACCCTCAGTATTAGATATTATTTAGCACTGCGTGGCGATGCAGAAAATTCCCTCGTAGTTGCCAAGATTGTCAGAGTTTCTAGTGCTACGCTTATGATGTAGAAAATTCCATACGTAGTTGCCTAGATTTATAGTTTATATTGCACTGCCATGCGACGCAAAGAATTCCGCACGTAGTTGCAAAAGCTATAGCATTGAGCACTACAATATGCGACGCAGAAAATTTCAAATGTAATTGCTCAGAGTTGAGATTGTTTCACACTACATTTACGACGCAGCGAATTCTACACGTAATGGTCAAGATATCTCAATAGCATCACGGTTGGTGTTAGTTGAAAATCGCCATATGATATACCACATTGACCGTGGTTAGAGTACTTTAGGGGTATACATGATGCTTTTAGAAAGAAAAGCTTTCAAAATAAAAAATTATATCTAAATAAGTTTATGATCAGCTATGTAATTGTATTTATATTGCCTTACTTGTTGAACTAATGAATTTATTTTTGCAATGTATACATTCTAGTAGATACTATTACAGGTGATCGTGTGTCAAGAAAATCATCATCAAAACTATAGGTGGGCATCACCGTGGACAAGTTATATAAATCATACGTATATTTTGTAGATACTAATAATAAATAAATGATATGCATCATATTTTGTAAAACCCAAATCCTTGTTCGTCGAAGAGTGAATTAGTTTCCAATGGATTGCGTTTCGATCGAAAAATAATAATAATAATAATAATTTTAGAGCTCGGAAACATTTGGAATAAGTATTTTAGAGTAATAAAAATAATTTTGAGAGTGTGAAGTCAGATTGAAAATTTTTAAAAAATATTTGAGTGTGCGGAATCGAAATCAAGTCGTAAGCGGATTCCCGGATGAATGGACGAAATCGGATTCGAGCCTGGAATCGGAATGGGAGAACGCATGAATCAACATGTGGCTTATTGGTGCATGGCTTTGACACGTGTCAAGCATGCGGTTAGAAAGCAAAACAAATGTCATGCATGCATATAGGAATGGTGACAAGTGGCCAAAAAGCATGAATTATATATTGAGCATGAAATAAAATTGAAATAAATAAAGTAATCTCATGGTCACCATTATTCAAGAAAATTGAATTCGGTCAGCCTCTTTATCTTTAAATCGAGAGAGTAAAAATTGAAAAGAGATTTCAGTCACCTTGTTGTCATCGAGAGCCGAATAGAGAGAGGACCAAGTGAAGGAATAGAATGAGAGAGAGAGACAGAACCAATGCAAACCAGAAACGAGAAGCTTTTGCATGCGACCTTCTTCTTCATCTTTCTTTCTTCTTGACCGAGAGAGAGTAGCTGCCGTGACCTGCACAAGCATCCAGTTGTGTTTGTGAGCTGATTGTGAGCTGATGGAGCAAAGGGAGGACTGATGGTGAGTTGATAGAGCGCCGATCTGAGCTCATGTAAGCGTGAAATCTGTGAAAGGGAAGGTTTGGCAGTCTGTTGACCAGATCTGAACCAGAGGGTGTGCATGCAAGCCTGAGGGAGCAGTGAGCTGCTGGCATGGAGTTGAAGCTGTCAGCTGCTGTCTTGGAGGAGTGTTGCTGCCAGGAAGAGCTGTCGCTGCCGAGTGGGTAAAGGAGTTTGACAGCTGTTTAAGTGGTTCAATTGTGCATGCAAGTGAGGTAAGGTAAGCTGCTGTCAGGACTAGGGAGGAGCTGCTGCCGAGGAGCTGTTGGTGTTGTCGTGGAATTGCTGTCTTGCTGTTGCGAGAGCTGCTGTCCTGCTGCCGCGAGAGGTGCTGTCTTGCTGCCGCGAGAGGTGCTATCTTGCTGCCGCGAGAGCTGCTGTCTTGCTGCCGCGAGAGGTGCTGTCTTGCTGTTGCGACAGCTGCTGTCTTGCTGCCGCGAGAGTTGCTGTCCTGCTGCCGCGAGAGGTGCTGTCTTGCTGCCGCGAGAGCTGCTGTCTTGCTGCCGCGAGAGCTGCTGTCTTGCTGCCGCGAGAGGTGCTGTCATGCTGCCGCGAGAGGTGCTGTCATGCTGCCGCGAGAGGTGCTGTCATGCTGCCGCGAGAGGTGCTGTCATGCTGCCACGAGAGGTGCTATCATAAGAGCTGCTGCCGTGAGTTTCCGTTGGCATTAAATTGCTGTCAAGGAAGTTTGGGTGCTGTTTTTTTTGAAGAAATCAGCACATGCAAGGTAAAATGATGCTTTAGCAGTTCCTTTTAGCTGATTTTGAATGATCTTAAAAGCTTGCATGTCTATTTTTGGATTGAAGGGAGCTCGGACGAAGTGATTATATTAGGATAGTTTGTGTTGCATGTGAAGTTAGTGTGATGGTTACTGAAAATGTGATGACAAATGTTTATGTTGGTTCACTTATGGTAGTGACTTTATGGTTGAAAAGTTAATTGTTATGGAACATAGTGTATTGGAGTGTTATGGAAGAATTTGGATGTTGAAAAGTTAGTATATTTTGGCTAATTAGGGGCTGTTATAAGTTCAATTAATTATCGGATAATGGACAGCTCTTCGCGTATAAGTTTCGAAGCGTGTCGATTGTTATTCGTAAGGTAAGTTTGTGTTTTAAGATTTTCATTTTTGTTGGAAGTGTTTAGGTTGTAATAATGAATGAAAATCGTGATGAAATGTGTGGGGTTTAGGATCTAGAACCTTGTTAGTGCGGAGGTTCGTTCGTTTGTTTCGGTGTGTTGATGCTTGATTGTCGATGTTGAAAGTTCGCGAAATCTTCATTATATGGGCTGTTATGTTATGATTTAGGGACTGCTATGTTGTGCTTTTATTTCCAAGTATGTTATCATGAAGAGATGATGCTTTTTAGTGTATGTTAAAGTGTCGAAATATCGTTCGGGTGTTGATAAATTATTTTCAAGCGATTCGGTTAAGTTTTCCTCGATTGCGAATGGTTTTAGTTTATGATTTTAGTTGTTGATTAGGCAAGTGTGTATGATGTCAACTCGATGCTTTGAGATGTGTTTAAGCCCATTATAGTGTTAAGTCAATGTTAGGAAAGTTGAGATACGTTTATGTTAATCGGATAGTTTTAGTTTTTCGCGAAATCGTTAAATTGTCGAATTTGGAGTTGAATCGGAAAAATGTATATTTGTTAAGCTTGCTGCCATATTTTTCTCGCTTACGCTTTATCATGTTTGAATCCTTGTTTGCCTTGATTTAAGTTAAGTCACGAGTAATATGGACGATAAGTTTATTTGGAAATGAAGGAAACGCGCAAAACGTTAAAATCGATAAGTCGCGATAGTTAGTTAAATCGCGTCAGTTTTATGTTGTTCGTTTAGCTTCGCTTATTCTTTTTATTGAATCCATTAGATTATGGCTTCGATAATGTTGCTCTAGATTCGATTAGCGTAGTTCCGACAAGCTTATGTTAGAATGTTAATGTATATAGGCATCGATAAGGCGAAGGAAAGTCAAGCTGAAAAAGTAGCGCAAAGTAGAAAGTTCGATCGTTTCCGTGAGTTAGAAATCTGTGAGTGAAAATTGTTTTATGAAATGATAAATGCACTATGATTTCTATATGATTTTTATGCTTTCATGAAAGATTTAAACGTTTTAATATTTAAATGAATTTATATGAATGCTATACGCTTTACAGGAATGTTATACGTTTCGAAATGTTTTTATATCTGTATTTAAAGCAATATTGATCGTATAACTCGTTATTGAAATGTGCTTTTATGTTTCGTTTTATAAGCAAATGAACATGTTTTATAATTGTTATTTCAGTATGTTAATGTATTTCAAAACCGATGGCTACCCATCCCCATTATATGACTGTTATGCGGCCGAAGTGCCTTATTGCGCGTATGGCATGTCTGTCAGGGAAAGTCCACTAACTATGGGGGGGATCGAGTCTGTCATGTCGCCCTCTACGCGTATATAAGGTACTATCATGAATGATGCCCTATGTGCAGCGAGGTAACATATCGCGGCATAGTGGTTATGACTGAGATTGCACGTCCCCACCACCGGTGACCCAAGACCGGGCGGTGATCATGATTTCCCCGGGTCCCATTGGATATATGTTTTATGACTGAGGATTGATTTATGATTTTATGAGTTTATTTATGAACTTATGATTATGTTATGAATTGATTTTATGATGCTTATAATATAGTATATTGTTTTCAAGCAATTGTGTATAAAAATGACTATGTAATATCATGAAATTCACGTTTACATAAATTGTTTCAGAACTGGAATTCTTTCAAAAGATTTTATAAAAAAAAAAAAGTATTAAAGGAAACCTATTTAGAACTACATAATACTCACTGAGCCTTTTAGCTCATTATTTTCTTGTTTATTTTGTTTTAAAAACTCCCCAGGCGCAGGTTCGAGTCCTCCAGGCGGCAGATCTCCAGCTTAAGAGTAGGCAAGTTTATCAAGCGACCGAAACTGTGAAATCAAAGTAAATTTTTGATGTATAACGGATTTTAATGTGATGTAAATATTTAAGTTTTATAACTTTAATTACGTTATCATGCATGTGGAATGTTTTCTTTTAAGTTGAAATGGTTTTAGTTTTTAAAGACTCGAATTGCATTGAAATGTGGATTTTGCGATGGACCTGAGGTCCTATTTGGAAGTGGAAATGAATGTATGCATTTTGAAATATTATTAATTGTTTTACAGGTGTTTTGAAAAAGTTGAAAATGTCAGAAAAACAGCCGTTGTGCTGCCGAAAATTTTTCACCCTCAATTTTTAATGATTAAGAAATGAAACTGTTTTACGGCTTAGCTTCACGGAGTCCTTTTAAGTCACCTGCTTAAAGACTGTAAGGATTCTGTGGGGTGCCGGGAGGGCTCCGCTCGGATCTCTTCAAGGGATATCCGGGTTGGGTCCTTTCATATTTTGTCTAACTTGATAACAATGTTAAAAAAATTTATATGACGATGTTTGTAGTATGATGTAAATATTCTTGCGAAGTTCTTTATGGTATGAAAATGGTTAATTGTCAATTTTTGTTCAATTTGTGAAAATGATTAAAGTAGTGTGTGAAATGCATGGTAGTGGACAAAAGAAGTTGGGTGATGATTGAATATAGTTGGAAATGTGTTCTCTATGCAAGTAAAATTTTGGTAATTTTAAAAATACAACTGTTATGCTGTCGAATTTTTGTTAAAATCATTTTAACTCGAATTCGAAAAATTTACACTAGCCCAACTATTTTCAATGAAAACGAATATCAATTTAATTAAAGCAAAGTAAACGGGCAAGTTTAAGGGGTTCACTCCACGGATCTCTTTTCCCCAACTAGTAGGGTTAAGAGAGGTTCATTGGAGTACCCGACACTCCAAATAAGATCCTAGAGATAATCTTATTCGGGTCTCGTTAAGTTGGTATTAGAGCCTAATTTTCTTAAAGTTTGAGACAAAGTTCAAAAGAAACATTTGAGTTATTTTATGCATGAATTATGCATGAGACTTCGCATCAAAATGCATGAGTTATATAGATTTTAGTTTGAGCATCACATGATTTCTAAAGTTAACTCATGCACTGTTAATCTTCTAACTCAGATGTTTTATGATTTCCATGGTTATTTGAAAAGTATAGATATGCAGCGACGTACTCGCCCCCAGACGATGAGGGTAACCGCTAAGGCCCTTACACCAGAAGAAGAGCATGTTAATGAGTCTGTCAATGTGCCAGCCAATTCTTCCCATCCGGAGCCATTACAGCCTATAGGATCAGAGCCATTTCTAGGAAATATAGAACAGATGGCATAGATGATAGCAGCTGCACTTCATCAGCCATAGAAGACAAGTGTAGCGATGGAGCGTGCCTGTAAGCTAGGCATTAAGCCATATAACGGGACAGGGGAGCCCGAGCATGCATTATCATGGCTAGAGACAAATAAAGGGATATTTCAGGTCATGGAATGCTCAGAAGATCAAATTGTGACCTTTTCAGCTTGCCTCCTCAAAGATGTGCGAAAGATTGGTAGAAAGCCTATCAGAGAGCACATCCGAATGGAGTGACATGGGCAGATTTTAAGAAAGAATTCACTGATAAGTTTTTCCTTAAGAGTTACAAAGTTGCGAAGATAAAAAAGTTATTCAGATTCGAGCAAGGAACTCTTATAGTGATAGAATACAAGAGGAAGTTTTCAGAGTTAGTCCACCTGGTGCCTTTCATAGCAAAAAATGAAGAACAAAAGATGAACAAGTTTACTGCACGGTTGAGTCCGAAAGTCAAGACATATGTGACTTCAATGGTACACACTCGATACGGGGAGCTGGTGGAGGCAGCCACCATAGTAGAAAGGAGTGCAGAGACTTTCCCTAAACCGAAGCAACAGTTTAGTCAGAAACGAAGTTAGATCGACAGTCATCAAGGAGGCTAAAGCAAAATGGCCAAAAGTGAATAGAAGCCTTCAAGGTTGGATAGCCAAAGACAGAGTCAGAGGGCCCAAACCAGCCAAAGCTCAGTTCAGTCATCTGAGGGGTCCAGAAGCAAGTAGAGTTGGAGAAACAGGCCTATTTGCAGCAAATGTGGTAGATCACATCCTGGCAAATGCCTTCAGGGTAGGACCGAATGCTTCAGATGTGGTCAGGAGGGTCATTTAATGAGAGACTGTCCTAGTGTTGTTGCATCTAGTCCAACAAAGGCTAGATCTACAGTTTAGGGGCAATTGAACGGGGGTTGGGGACCAAAGAAGGGAGGCCCCTAGGGTAGAGGAGCTACAGCCCTAAAATCAGCTATTAGTGGACCTAGTAGAGCGATGCCACCTAAAAGACAGCCTGGTCAACCACATAGTCAGGCCAGAGTCTATACGGACACATAGCAGGAGGCTGATGCAGCTCCCGATGTGGTTACAGGTACTCTTACTTTGTTTGACTCTGATGCACATGTGTTAGTGGACCTAGGAGCCACCCATTCTTTTGTTTCTGGGGACTTTCTGGGTAGAGTTAGAGTAGAGACGAGTCTTGTAAATTGCAGTATGATCATGTCACTTCCCACAAGTGATTCACTTATTGCAAATCAAGTATATGTGGGAAGTAAGATCATTATAGCAGGTCATGAATTCAAGGCAGATTTGATAGTATTGAATATTCACGACTTTGATGTCATTCTGAGCATGGACTGGCTGTTGAAGCATCATGCAATAGTTGATTGTTACGGAAAAGAGGTTAAATTCAGTAAATCTAGGGAGCCAGATGTAATCTTTTTCGAAGTAAGGAAAATGCTTTCTACAACCTTGATAAGTGTAATGAAAGCTAACAAGATGCTTAGAAAAGCATGTAAGGGATTCTTGGCCTATGTAGTGGAACTGAGTGAGAGTCAGTTACAGTTAGCTGAAGTTCCAGTAGTCAATGAGTTCCCTGATGTCTTCCCAGATGACTTTTTAGGGCTACCACAAAATTGAACTAGCACCTGGTACGAAGCCCATTTCGATAGCGCCATATCGGATGACACCCTTAGAGTTGAAGGAGTTAAATGTCCAAAAGGAAGAATTATTGAGTAAAGGATTCATGAAGTTGAGTACATCGTTGTGGGGAGCTCCAGTATTGTTTATAAAGAAGAAATATGGGAGCCTTCGGTTGTGTATCGACTACAGGCAGCTTAATAGGGTTACTATCAAGAATCAGTATCTGTTGCCATAAATAGACGATCTATTCGACCAGCTCCAAAGAGCTAAAGTATTTTCAAATATTGACTTGAGATCAAGATATCATCAGTTGAAGGTACGCAGGGAAGATGTTCCCAAGACGACCTTTAGAACTCACTATAGGTATTATGAATTCGTAGTAATGTCATTCGGATTGACTAATACCCTGGCAGCTTTCATGGATTTGATTAAAAGAGTCTTTAGACCTTATTTAGACAAGTTTGTAATTGTATTTATAGATGATATCTTGGTATACTCAAGTAGTAGAAAGGAACATGCCGAGCACCTGAGGGTGGTGTTACAGACCTTGAGGAAACATCAGCTCTATGCTAAATTCAACAAGTGTCAGTTCTGGCTAGACAAGGTAGCATTTCTGGGGCATATGGTATCAACAGAAGGGATATCCATAGATCCCCAGAAAATAAAAGTTGTGGTGAATTGGAAGCTACCCACGAACGTGACAAAAGTTAGAAGTTTCTTAGGCTTGGCTAGCTATTACAGAAAGTTCATGGAAAGGTTCTCAAATATTGCTACTCCCTTAACCAGATTGACAAAAAAAAAAAGAAAAGTTCGTCTAGTCAAATGCGTGCCAGAGCAGCTTTGATAAGTTGAAAATGAGGTTAACTTCAGCACCAATACTCACGCTTCCATCTAGAAGTGATGGGTTTATAGTATATTGTGATGCATCCAAATAGGGTTTAGGTTATGTGTTAATGCAGTATAATAGAGTAATAGCATATGCTTCAAGACAGTTAAAGAAGCATGAAGTAAACTATCCAACGAACGACCTGGAATTAGCAGCGGTGGTGTTTGCCTTACGGATATGGAGACACTATTTGTATGGAGTACCTTGCAGGATCTTCATTTATCATAAGAGCTTGCAGTGTCTATCCTCTCAGAAAGAATTGAATATGAGGCAGAGACGATGGGCTGAACTCATGAAAGACTATGATTGTACAATTGAGTATTACTTTGGCAAAGCAAATGTGGTGGCAGACGCATTAAGCAAAAAGCTTACCAGTTCTCTAGCCCAGTTAAAAGCACAGTACTTGCCCATGCTAGTAGAGTTGAGATACATGGGTGTCCGATTGGAAACGACGGATTCAAGTGACTTGCTAGCAGTTTTTCATATTCATCCAGTGTTAGTGGACCGAATTAGAGAATTTCAGACCCAAGATCCGTATTTGATGAAGTTGAGGAGTGAACTAGAGATTGGGCAGTAACGTAACTTCACTTTACGAAGTGATGAAACCCTGATTTTGGGGTGAAGATTATGTGTGCCAAACTTAGGTGAATTGAAGAAAGAGATTCTAGAAGAAGCTCATTCACCCACTTATGCTATGCATCCAGGAAGTACTAAGATGTACCGAACTTTAAAAGACCATTACTGGTGGAAAGGAATGAAAAGAGAGATAGTAAAGTTTGTATTTAAGTGTCTAACCTGCCAGTAGATCAAAGCAGAGCATCAGAAACCAGTAGGTTTATTACAGCCTTTGTCTATTCTGGAATGGAAGTGGGAGAGAATCATTATGGATTTCGTGGTTGGACTTCCACGAACTCAGAGCGGGCATGATCCAATTTGGATGGTAGTTGACAGACTAACAAAGTTCGCTCATTTTCTTGCCATCAAGAATACTTATTCCCTGGAGAGATTAGCACAATTATATGTCGATGAGATTGTGAGACTACATGGTACACCAATGTCTATTGTATCAAACTGAGATCCTCGGTTTACTTCACGATTCTGATTGAAGTTACAAAAGGCCATAGGCACCAAATTACATTTCAGTACGGCCTTTCACCCGCAAATAGATAGCCAATTTGAAAGAACCATCCAGACTCTTGAAGACATGTTGAGAGCCTGTATGATGGATTTAAAAAAAAGCTAGGATAATCACCTACCTTTGATTGAGTTTGCCTACAACAACAGCTATCAGTCTAGTATTGGCTTGACATCATATGAAGCATTGTATGATATGAAGTGTAGAACCCCAAGCTGGGATGAGGTGGGTGAAAGAAGATTGGTTGGCCCAGAGATTATCCAAACTACAATCAAGAAGATCAGTATAATTAAAGAACAGTTGAAGATAGCAAGCGACAAGCAAAAAAGTTATACGGACAATCGAAGAAGAGATTTAGAGTTTGAAGTGAGTGATAGAGTATCCCTGCGGATCTCGCCTTGGAAAGGTGTTTTGAGGTTCGGGAAGTGTGGAAAGTGGAGTCCACGATACATAAGGCCGTATGAGATAGTGGGCAGAGTGGGTGAAGTGGCACATCGCTTGAAGCTGCCACCAGAATTGGTGAACATTCATGATATGTTCCATGTCTCTATGCTTCACAAGTATGTAGCCGATCCTTCACACATCCTAAAAGAACAACAGGTGCAATTGAAAGAAAACTTGACCTACGAAGAGCAGCCAATAAAGATTTTAGATCATGGAGATCAAGTATTGCGCCACAAGATTATTCCACTGGTGAAGGTATTATAGAGAAATCATGGATTGGAAGAAGCTACGTGGGAACCTGAAGAACAAATGTGCACTCAGTATCTGCATTTATTTGACACAGGCATGCAATTTAAAATTTCGAGGACGAAATTTTTATAAGGATGGGAGAAATTGTAAGCCCTTGTTCTCGACTTTTGCACTTCCTAGTGTTAGAAACTAGATTATGGGAAGAAAATGTTAAACTTATGAATAACAACCTTGTAAGTGATATTAAAGTACTAATAGGATTTGTAGGAGATGAATGATCATTAGAATAAGAAAAAGCCAAGGAAGGGCAAAAGTGTCTTTTACAAATAAGAAATATATAAATAAGGGCTAGATGGTCTATTCTAAATATAAGAGTTAGACATAGATATATAAGTGATTATCATATAACACTTAGTTAAATTGAATCAAATAGTGAGAAGAATATCAAAGAGAGCCATTATGGACATTCTACCATTAAATTGCTTATATATATATCTATGTGGTTAGGGTTAGTCACTAACACTTAGTCACTTTGAAGCAAAAATAGAAAGAGTGAGGGAGAGACTAGGGATGACAAATTAAAGAGAAGGAGAACAAGTATTTTCAATCATTTTCAAGGCTTTCAATCAAAGTTTTGAGATGATCTATGAAAGGACCCAATCCGAATTTTCTCTATCTGAATCCAAGCGGAGTTCTCCCAGTACCCCAATAGAAATCCTTATAGTCTTCATATAGGTGACTCAAAAGGACTCTATGGAGCTAAGTCGCCATATTTATCATTCCTTAAAAATTGGGTTTTTGTTTTTTTTAAAGATCTGATGGAGAAATCTCGACAGCACAATGACTATTTCTCCGACATTTTCAATCTTTTGAAACACCTGTAAATCAATTTATAAGTATTTTTAAATACATCCATTCTTCTCCACTTCCAAATTGGACTTCAGATCCATCTCAAAATTCACATTCAAACGTAAATCAAAGCATTGAAACTATTTCGAACTTAAATTTATTTTAATATGCATAAAATCGTAAACATCAATATAAAATCAAAAGTATTTACGTCATGTAAATTCTTTATATCTCAATATACTTGTTTTGATTTTCACAGTAGCAATCATCGAATGTACTCGCCTAACTTTGCATCGGAGATCGCTCGCCTTGAGTATTCGCTCCTACACCTGGGGAGATTTTCATAACAACAGACAAGAAATAGCGAGCTAAAAAGCTCAATGAGAGATATATATTTCTATTTAAACTTTCCTGAAGTCATAAAGCTTAAAAGAAAACTATTCATGCCAGAACATTTATAAAATTCATATTACTTAAACACAACTTATATCTTTGAACATAATACTTAAACATACGCTTATATCGATGAACATAATACTTAAACACAAGCTTATATCGTTGAAAATAATACTTAAACATAAACTTATATCGTTGAAAATAATACTTAAACATAAGCTTATATCGTTGAAAATAATACTTAAACATAAACTTATATCCTCGCTAATGTTTAATAAATGATTTATAAGACATAATCAAATCATGGCACTTAAACTTTAAACATTAAACATAATCGTAAAATATAATTCGTAAATCTGAAATAAAATTCAGCAGTTCATATCGTTTCAATATAACATAAACTTGTAAAATAAAAATGGTGGTATACGCGTTAATTAAAAATCATTGCGTAATAACAACATAAATCAACCACCAATCATTTATTCACCTATGGCACCCTAGGCATATGGTAAAGCGGAATCCTACATCACAATGCCATATGATCGGTAACTAAGTAGCGAAATCTTACATCGCTACGAGCGAAATCCTACATTGCTTAGGTAGTAAACTAGCTCATAATATACCCTAGGGAGAGGCGGAATCCTACATCGCTTCTCGGGTACTCTACTATTACTGATAATATCATGATATCACCCTAAGAAATACCATAGGCTTGATAAAACATTTATAAATAAACTGCATTTCATATAAAATTCACATTTCATTCTTGATTATAAAAATTCGTAAGGGAGGATTGATGGGTAATTTCCTAATGCACTAATTACAATAGGTCGCATGCAAGTATACATAATCACAATGTAATATAATGGCAAATCAAGGTCGTTTCCATAGGGACAATTGCTAAATTTTACATATCAATTACCAAAATTGATTGAGAAAATTTTATTCAAACTATCAAAACTAAAACAAATGTGAATAAAAATATAGTAAAACAAATAAAAAGTAAAAATCAAATAAACAACCAAATTAAATTATCGAACTAACAGCAGATTAGTAGTTCTAAGGTACAATTTCACATTTTTATTTCATCAACCTATTCTCATTTTATTCTCACAAACATAATTACTTTTATTTTGTATTTAATCGGGTAAAACTCTAAACTAATTACCAACCTCTTTTGATCAGTTAAATAATATTATCCATAATAATTAATCTATTATATGTCTATATAGATTAAATTAATCTGAACTCATTAAGTTTCAATTACCCACATACGATTACACAATCCTATAGATATATATCTATCCTATCCAGATTATGCTATTCTATTGCCGTCTAACACATGATACCTTCATCAAACGCATCATAGTCACAACATCTGTCAATTAACAGGCCTCATTTGATTGACAGCGTTAAGTTCCAATAAAATAGAATACAAATATAAACGAAAATAAGAATCAATTTACCCGAAAAATCATTGAATAGGCGATGAAATAAATCGGCTACATTGTAGCCTTAGAAATTATAATTAGTTCGACATAAAGTTGAATAACACAGTGTATAAAATTGAATTAACAATAATCAACATTGAAACAAACAACTAAAAAGATGGGGCAGTCACTGTATTGTTCTCTGAGATGCTTCTCCTGAGTATATTGGAGTGCTTTGAATTCTAGCGATGTTAAAATTGTCTTCAGACTCAGACTCCATTCCTGTGCAACCCTCTCTACTGTCATCCGAACAAGAGACTAGAGAGAACCTTAAAAGAAAACTCCTCTCAGCTAACATCCAAAAAGACCTCCATCTGCTCTCTCCCAATATGAATTTATATGAGAAGGGTGAGATATATCGAGCAGTGGTTGACTTCCCTTTTTTTTGTTCTGCGTTCTGTGCCGACTTCCAACTAAAGCTCCCCAAAAGCTCCTCTAAGATGCTCTCTGTTACCATCTATTGACTGCTTGAAATTCTGCCTTTAATTCTCACTAAATTAAATTCAAGATCCTTTGCACTAACCACTTGAAACTTCCTTCAATACTTTGATCACTTACCTAAATTGCCTTCAACAAATCAACTAAGACATTCTTGGTGATTCTCCACGCGTAAAATCAGCAAAAAAAAATTTCAACACGCACTTTGACAGCTTGAAACTCAAATACACACTGTTTACGCAAAAAAACAAACAAGTTGCAGCCCACAGACACAGGCAATAGGCTTGCATATAACCTCAACTTTCAAAAATTATACTTTTGCCCCTCAACTTTCAAAAATTAAATTTTT
Source organism: Dimocarpus longan (assembly GCA_022984855.1). Taxonomy (NCBI): domain Eukaryota; kingdom Viridiplantae; phylum Streptophyta; class Magnoliopsida; order Sapindales; family Sapindaceae; genus Dimocarpus; species Dimocarpus longan. Next base: position 9,438,268 of record CM041015.1, on the reverse strand, counting down.
ACCTCAAAAAATTATAATTCAGTCCCTACATTCAATTTCCGTACAAAACACTCAGAAAACATTAGAACGCCCCTATTTTACTCGGGTTTATATCACAAAAACATAGGCTAAGGATATATAATCGTACATAACCTTTTTTTAGCCCAATCAAATACCCTCAAACCTAACCTTTGCTCGCCCTCGAGCAAAAATCTACCCAAACAAAACTAAAAGCAATAAAAATTAAAACCACATCCATTTTCGTAGGTAAACACGATGACATTTAGCATATACTATAAGCCTTTAAATATCTTGGTGTCCCTAGTATGAGGAGTTATGTCTCATGAGGGTTTACCAGTTACGATACCCACAAACGCAAAACAGTCAAGTTCGAACTCAACAACAAATCTTCCACTACTATCTTTAAGAAAAATCACTTCACTTGAGATCTTGAACCTCAACTAAAAATAAGTCACTAGTAATCCTTACACGATTGTCCGTCTTCTCCAACTCATCACCCAGTATTCGAAATTTGATAATACTACGCATACACACCATTACCTTATTTCGCCTCTACTCTATGCCTCACTGGAAATCACTCATCATCTTTTCATTTTGTTTCATTGATTCCTAAGGCAACACTCTCACAACATACAAGCAATTAGGAGTTTAAGCATCAAGAAAAAATCGAGTCTTAATATTGCTTGTATTAATAATTTATGAATTATAAACGCTAAGTACAAATCAGGTCTCTTGAAAGAATCAGACATCTAAAGTTAGTGCAACACCCATGATTTTGACTCTAAGCAATCATGATCCCTTATTAATCAGCAGATCTTTCTAATGGATGAAACGAGGCTAGGGGGTTTTGGCTCGCAAAGAACTAGAATAACGTCAACAAAGAGGAGCTTGAACTTCTTCAGAGATTATTCATTCCATCTCTAAAAAAGTGCTGCAATTAACACCGAGCTCAACTCTACTAACTGAACGACATCTCCTTTATTTCAAAATCAAAATTTTATTTTATTATTTTTTTCTCTCTTTTTTTTTTTTGAAATAAATCGATGTCCTTGCTTAACATCTCCCCCAAACTTGAGTTTTTCTGCACCCAACACTCCATTCTTCCATCTTTTTTTTTTTTTTTTTTTTTTAAGATAACATCCAAGCTCCTAGGGTAAGGATTATCTTTTAATTTTGGCTAGGACAAGGACAAATTGTAAGGATGAAAGAAAATAAAGGCCAATATGTGTTTGGCTTCAAATTGGTTTTAAGCGCACACGTATTTTAGGTTCGAAAATTTTGGTTTCTTAGCCTTTTTTCTGGAGTTAATCACACACATGCCTACCTCATATCAATAGGTTCTCATAACGACTCAAAACTTCAGAAATCATAAAGAATTACAAAGAATTTCTGACCTTAAAGTCCAAACAAAGCCTAAAAAGACCAACTAGTCATGAAAAAAAAAAATTCTAAAAAGTGTTTAAGAGTGGAAATGAATAAAGACCCTCTGAAATGAAACGATACGGCTCAAAAGTTCTCAATAGGGTAGTCTCCACTAATAGACCACATCTATGCATGCACAATATCTCTACATTCTCCTACTAGGCTCAAAGTTTTTTATAACATCAAACTATGCTTAAGACTTTCATGTCTCTTCCCTAGTTAAGATTACCAATCACATAGCACAATACTCTCCTCTCGATAGCACATGGTTAATTTATTAATCAGGTTTGAAACATGAATGTTTCCACCTCCAAACCTAATCCATACAGTGTCCCCAATGTTTGAGAAAAAAAAAACTAAATTCAAGAGGACAAAAATAAAAATAAAAATAAAAATAAAACACACTTAATTATACAAGAAAAGAAAACAAATAAACAATCTCAAAATAGCAGACAAACAGAAAATAATAGGCAAAAGATAAAACAAAACAAAAACATAAAAACAAATAAAAGAAAAGTAAACAATGTGAAAATAAAAGGAATAACTTGAAAACTTGGGTTACCTCCCAAGAACCGCTAGATTTTTAGTCTTCAGCTCGACTTCCATTTGTCTTCAATTGTTCTGATCCACTAAAGTGATAGTGGATTTTTGACGATCCACTTCACCACCGTAATAATGCTTCAACCGTTGGCCATTAACCTTGAACGAATCCTTCATCTTCTCATCTTCAACTTCCACTGCTCCATATGGATATACTGTTTTTATGATGAAAGGACTTGACCATCTGGATTTGAGCTTGCCTGGAAATAATCCGAGCCTAGAATTAAACAACAGAACCTACTATCCTGGCATAAAATGCTTAGCTAAGATTTTCTTGTCATGCCATTGCTTTGTCTTTTCCTTGTAGATGCGAGCATTCTCATATGAATCCAATCTTCTTTCTTCGAGCTCATCCAATTGAAGAAGACGTTTATCACCAGCTTTCTTCAAATCAAAATTCAACGCCTTAATTGCCCAAAACGCTCGATGCTCTAATTCTACTAGTAGATGACATGCTTTCTCATACATTAACCGAAATAGGGACATTCCAATTGGTGTTTTATAGGCAGTTCGATAAGCCCAAAGTGCATCATCAAGCTTGATACTCCAATCCTTCCTTGGTCTACTCACAGTCTTCTCTAGAATACCTTTAAGTTCTCTATTTGAAATTTCCACTTGTCCACTGGCTTGAGGGTGATATGAGGTTGTTATCTTGTAAGTAACCTCATATTGCTTTAAGAGACTCTCAAATTGGCGATTACAAAAATGTGAACCTCTATCACTGATAATGGCTCGAGGTGTTCTAAATCTGGTAAAGATATTCTTCTTCAAAAACTTGGTCACAACCTTTGTGTCATTTGATGATGTAGCAACAACTTCTACCTACTTCGACACATAATTCACTGCCGCCAAAATATACTAATTTTGAAAGGATGACGGAAAAGGTCCCATAAAGTATATCCCCCAAACATCAAACAACTTAACTTCTAAAATATTCTGCAATGACATCTCATGTTTCTTCAAAATATTCTCTGTCCACTAACACTGATCACATGTTTGCATAAATCTCCGTGCATCTTTAAAAATCGTCGGCCAGTAAAACCCTATCTGTAGAACTTTTATAGCAGTTCGCTCTCCACGAAAATGACCCCCGTAATTGGACAAGTGACAATGTCGTAAAATATCTTCAGTATCTTCGTACGGCACACATCGTCTTAACATCTTATCAGCATATTGCTTGAACAAATACGGTTCATCCCATACATACCTTTTGACATCATGCAGAAATTTCTTCTTTTGCTGAAATGTTAAGCCAGGGGGAAGTACATTGCACACTATAAAATTGACAAAATCTACATACCAAGGTGCGTCCTGAATACCACACGAGAAAAGTTGCTCATCAGGAAATGTCTCATTGATATTTGTCTTATCATTCATACTATTCCCTTCCAATCTGGACAAATGATCCGTAACTTGATTTTCTGTCCCCTTCTTATCTCTTATCTCTAAATCAAACTCCTATAATAGCAGTACCCATCTGATCAGACGTGGCTTGGCATCTTTCTTGGTCATAAGGTACTTAATGGCAGAGTTATCTGTGTAAACTACCACTTTAGACCCAATCAAATATGGTATAAACTTGTCGAAAGCAAAATCTACGGCCAGTAATTCTTTTTCTATTGTGGTGTAATTCATTTGAGCTTCATTCAACGTTCTACTGGTGTAGTAAACAGTATGGAACATCTTATCCTTTCTCTGACCAATGACAACCCCTACTGTAAAATCACTAGCATCACACATTAACTCAAATGGTGTGTTCCAATCTAGAGTTGCAATAATCGGAGCTGTTATTAATTTCTTCTTTAAAGCTTCAAACGCTTGCAAACAGTCTTCATCAAACTTAAATGGCATATCCTTCTCCAGAAGACTACATAATGGCCTTGCTATCTTAAAAAAATCTTTGATGAATTTTCTGTAAAATCCTACATGTCCTAGGAAACTCCTAACTCCCTGAACTGATGAAGACGGTGGAAGTTTCTCAATTACTTCTATTTTCACTCTTCAATGCCACTTGTTGAGATTTTGTGTCCTAAAACGATACCCTTCTGAACCATGAAATGAGATTTTTCCTAGTTCAACACTAAGTTAGTCTCCATGCACCTTTTCAATATCTTAGCAAGATTTTGCAAACACAAGTCGAACGAATCCCCAAACACCGAAAAATCAACCATGAAAACTTCCAAGAATTGCTCCACCATCTCAGAAAAAATGGACATCATACATCGCTAAAAAGTTACAGGAGCATTACATAATCCAAATAGAATTCTCCTGTAGGCAAATGTACCATAAGGACACATAAAGGTTGTCTTTTCCTGATCCTCTAAAGCTATGACAATTTGGTTGTACCCAGAATATCCATCCAAAAAGTAATAATATTCATGTCCGGCTAACCTATCAAGCATTTGATCAATAAAAGGGAGCAGAAAATGATCTTTCCTTATAGCTTGATTCAACTTTCTGTAATCCATACAAACCCGCCAGCCATTGACCACTCTCGTTGGAATAAGTTCATTATTATCATTTGTCACCATCGTTATTCCTTCTTTCTTAGGAACACATTGAACTGGGCTGATCCAAGAACTGTCAGAGATGGTGTTAAAACCAAGTCCTTCATGCTTAGGAATATATATCTATATAGAGATAAAAATGTTAAATGCAATCGTATGTTTAAAATATTCTACCGTTGTGAGATATTTTTTTTATGTGATGAAAGTGAATAATTATAAGTCTAATTGAATTTTTATGAGGTTAATTTGATGAATTGATAAGTGTGAAATATTTTAGAAATACTATTGAGAGCAATAATGGTTAATATTATCGATATTACAAATGTTATGGAAATTGACGGATTTAACGTATTTATTTTTATGAGATAAAAATTTTATGCATAATATAAGTTTATGATGATTAAAAGAGATTATTAGGGAGTGTTAAGTATAAGTTAAAAATGAGTAGGGACATGATTGGAAAAGTATAAGTGAGGGTAATAAAAATTTTAGTAAAAGAGGGGTAAACATGTAAAACTTTGGTTGAAAGTTAAGCTGGCATAATTGAGAATAATTGAGGAGCGTTTAGACAATTTGTTAAGCAATTAAATGTGTCTTCTTCCAGCTCAGATCTGGCATAGAAAACACACTCCAGTAGACCTGAAAAATCAGACCCGAAATCAATCTCCCTTACTCGGTAATTTCAACAGCTCTCGGTAGCCAAGTGAAGAAGCAAGAAGACCGATCATCTAAGGGCTTTTGTCATGCTGAGATGGAGGCTTAAATGAGCTGGATGAGCAACTGATTTCAAGCCAGAAAACCAGATCTGAAAGTGAGGAAGTCAGTCCAGAAAACGGGAAGATAGCTGAAGTCGCGACGGGCATTGACGAGCTCGACAGACCGCGAGTGAACAAAGGCAATTTCGGGTGAGCTGAGACTAGAAAAAGATGAGCTGGAAGCAGCTGGATAAAGCCAAGAAATGATGGAAAATGGCAGGGGTAGGCATGAAGATGATGATCAACAGTAGGTAAGAAGAATCAATTGAGTTTGTGAGTTGTTTTCTTGAGTTCTTTGTTGTCAATTTCAAGAGTTATGGTTGATTTTGGTTGTAGTTCAAGTTTGACAGTTGAAATGGAAAGATATGGATGTTGTGAGAATCTCAGAGGAGTGGCTGATATCAAACGTAAGTGAATTGGAAGTTTTTCTAATGGACACCGAGATGTGTAAGAGGTGAAGAGAGTTCCTCGAATTGGAAGTTAGCGATCGGGAAGCGCTTTGTGCAGGAGTGAGTCGTCCAGCAGACGAGGCTCAGACCGATGCGTGAATCGAGTGATGGACGACTATTTCTTATTGTATAGCTCACACTTCTAATCATGCATGTGTTGTTTATGAGTATGGTGTAAATGATGTACATTTAAAACAAGTTTAAATAGAGTTTACATATTAGTAGTTGGATGCATATTTTATGAAAATGTTTTAATTCAAAAAATTGAGTTTCCATAAAAGTTTGAAATTTTATATATATTCATGTTATGGCTGATTGTGGATGAGGGCCAGAAGTCCCTGGTAGTTGAGAATTGTTTGCCATAGAAGTGTTTTTAAATTGCTTTAAACTTGCAGGGTAGCATATCTTAATAAACAACCGGCATGCTACCGGATTTTCATTAGGAAAACGAAAAATTTTTACCCTTGCCCCCTAATAAATGTTTTGTAAAAGGAAGTCTAAAGTGAGTCCCGATGCTCCGACAGAATTTCTGCAGGCCAAGCTAGGGTTCGTTAGAGCTTTGTCGGAGTGCTATGGGATACTTCACGGATCCAGAGTAAGGATTCGGGAAGGGTCCCGTCAATTTGGTATCAGAGCTTTTGGTTCGAAAATGTTTATAAAGTTTTTGAAAATTCATGCATCCAAAGGTTATTTATGCATTTTATTGCATTGATTTATAAAACTTTGCATGACATTCATTGTTTTGCTTGTCACAGAGCTATGCGTCCAGCTAGTCATCCTCGTACGTGCAGAGCCACCGCTGGGACTCCACCTGTTCCTTCTGGTCCACCTGAGGCTGAGAAACCTATTCATGAGTCCGTAAATGAGCCTCAGCCTGGGGTGCAGCCAGAGCCAACAGTGGCAGGGCCAGTAATTGATCCTATTGAGAGACTAGCCCGGATTATGCAGGGCATGAGACCTCGCGCACCAGGTGCTACCGTAGAGAGAGCACGGAAGCTAGGTGCCGAGGGTTTTGATGGATCAGGGGGTCCTGATGCAGCTCTAGAGTGGTTAGAGAGTACAGAGAGGGTTCTAGAGCAGATGGAGTGCGAGGACTAGTAGAGAGTATTTATTAAATCATTCCTCCTGCGAGCTTCTGCTAGAGACTTGTGGGATTTGGTAAGGAGGAAAGTGGCCATTCCGCTATCATGGGAGCAATTTAAAGAATATTTCAATGAGAGGTTTTACCCCAAAGCCTACAAAGATGCAAAGATTGAGGAGTTCTACCGTTTGGTCCAGGGTAATATGACGGTGGAAGAGTATGTGAAAAGAAATTCATAGAGTTATCCAGAGTTGCACCATTCATTGTCGACGATGAAGCCAACAAATGTAATAAATTCCTACAAGGCCTGAATTTCAAAATCAAAGCATATGTAGTTGCTATAGAGTATAGAGAGTATGAGAGACTAGTAAAGGCAGCGTTGAGGGCCGAGAGGATTGTTCAGGCAGAGAGGGGGCCACCACAGCAGAAGAATGGACAGAGCCAAGGATGGCAGACAGTGGGGCCCAGTAAAACCCCCAAGACTAGAAGCAAGTCTGGAGGACCTTCGATGAGACCACTGAGTTAGGGAGCCACCTCCAGTCAGGGTTCAGTGAGGCAGCCATCGGGTTCTCAGGGCCGAGGTAGCAATCAGAGTAAGGTACCCCGCTGTGCGACATGTGGGAGATTTCATCGAGGAGAGTGTCATTTTGGTCTTACTGGGTGCTATTATTGTGGTCAAGAGGGACACTTGAAGAAGGATTACTCGCAGAGAACTACTGTAGAGAGTAGTGAGTCGAGACCAGTAACTCCGGTTCAGCCTAGTGGAAGGCAGTCGAGAGGCAAGGGGAGGTCCACAGGGGAGAGGACCAGGGACCCTTAGTCAGCCGGTCAAAGGTTCAAGTCGAGATGTCCCATTTAAAGGTCAGCTAGAGAGACCTCCAGTTCAGGCTAGGGTATTTGCTGTCACGTGACAGGATGCAGAGGCGACACCCGAGGTCGTTACAGGTGTAGTTTCACTCTCTAGTTTTAATATTCATGCATCAATTGATTCGGGAGATACTCACTCCTTTATTTCTGAGGGTTTTGTTGATCGAGCCAAATTGTCGGTAAAGCCATTAGAGTGTGAGATGGTAGTGACTACTTCTACAGGGGGTGTACTAGTGGCAGAGAGGGTATACAGAGATGGTGAGGTTATAGTGGGAGGTAAAGCATTCCCGATCAGTTTGGAGGTGATGGATATTCATGATTTTGATGTGATTCTGGGGATGGATTGGTTAGCTACTCACCGTGCCACAGTTGACTGTTTTCGAAAGGAAGTCAGATTCAGTTGTGCAGGGGAGCCAGATGTGGTTTTCAGGGGTGAGCGTCAGATGATTTCTTCTTGTATTATATCAGCTATGACAGCCCGGAAGATGTTGCGAAAGCAGTGTGAAGGTTATCTTGCTTATGTTGTGGATACTTCTGAGAGGAAAGCTAGATTAGAGGATATTCCTGTGGTTAGGGAGTTTCCGGATGTGTTCCCGAATGATCTTCCTGAGTTACCTCCAGACAAGGAGATAGAGTTCGAGATTAATCTGATTCCGAGGATAGTACCTATAACCAGAGCACCCTACAGGATGGCACCTACTGAGTTGAGAGAGCTGAAGGTGCAGTTAGAGGAGTTAGTGGATAAGGGTTTTGTTCGGCCAAGTGTTTCTCCCTGGGGAGCACTTGTGTTATTTGTAAAGAAAAAAAGATGGCAATATGCGGTTGTGTATTAATTATAGGGAGTTGAATAAAGTGATTGTACGGAATCAGTATCCACTTCCTCGCATTGATGATCTATTTGATCAACTTTAGGGGGCTAGTATGTTTTCAAAGATTGATTTAAGATCTGGATACCATCAGTTGAAGATTAAAGTGGAAGATGTTCCCAAGACTGCCTTCAGAACGAGATATGGATACTATGAGTTTTTGGTTATGCCTTTCAGGCTAACCAATGCACCCGCAGTATTTATGGATCTGATGAATAGGGTGTTTCATGATTTCCTAGATAAGTTTGTGATAGTGTTCATTGACGACATTCTAGTGTATTCTGGTAGTAGTGAGGTCCATGTCGAGCATCTGAGATTGCTACTGCAAACCTTGAGGGATCGCTAGCTGTATGCTAAGTTTAGTAAATGTCAGTTTTGGTTAGACAGGGTCTCTTTTCTTAGGCATGTAGTATCTGCAAATGGGATCAGTGTTAACCCCCAGAAAGTTGAAGCCATTTTACAATGGAAGCAGCCAGTCACGGTTACAGAGGTCAAGAGTTTCTTGGGATTGGCAGGGCATTACCGAAAATTCGTAGGGGGATTCTCCAAGATAGTCATTCCTTTGACGAAACTGACTAGAAAAGATGTCAAGTTCGAGTGGTCGGAAGCCTGTCAGAAAAGTTTTGATGAGTTGAAGGCTAGATTGACCACAGCTCCCGTTCTTACCCTTCCTTCGGGGACAGAGGGCTTTGTGGTGTATAGTGATGCATCCAGGCAAGGTTTAAAGTGTGTTTTGATGCAGCATGGAAAAGTCGTAGCTTACGCATCCAAACAATTGAAAAAGCACGAGCAGAATTACCCTACTCATGATTTGGAGCTAACTGCAGTTGTGTTTGCACTGAGGATCTAGAGACATTACCTGTATAGGGTTTCCTGCCAAATATTCACAGATCACAAAAGCCTCCAGTATTTATTCTCTCAGAAAGAATTGAATATGTGGCAAAGGAGATGATTAGAGCTCATTAAAGACTATGACTGCACTATTCAGTATCATCCAGGGAAAGCTAATGTGGTGGTTGATGCCTTGAGTAGACAGCCTAGTAGTTCAGTAGCTCATTTAAGGGCAGGGTACTTTCTGTTGTTGAGAGATATGAGATCCCTAAGGGTTCATTTGGAGACGACAGAGTCAGATGCACTGTTAGCCTCATTTCAGGTCCGACCTGTACTTGCAGATCAGGTCCGAGAGTTACAGGGTCAGGATCCTCAATTGATTAGGATTCGTCAGGATATTCAGTTAGGTAGAGGACAGGGCTTCTCTGTAAGGGAGGATGATACTTTAATGATGGGTCAAAGATTATGTGTGCCAGACCTACTAGATCTAAAGAAAGAGATTCTAGATGAAGCTCATTCTTCTGCGTATGCAATGCATCCGGGGAGTACAAAGATGTATCATACCTTGAGAGAGCACTATTGGTGGAAAGGTATGAAGAGGGAGATAACTAAGTATGTATCCAGATGTTTGATATGCCAGCAGGTTAAAGCAGAACATCAGAGGCCAGCAGGATTATCTCAGCCTCTCCCTATTCCAGAGTGGAAATGGGAGCATATCACCATGGATTTCGTGGTCGGTTTTCCCCGCAATCGGATTGGATATAATAGAATTTGGGTGATTGTTGCTTGGCTCATGAAGTCAACTCATTTTCTACCGATTCGTAGTACTTACTCCCTAGACAAATTGGCCAGTCTATATGTTGACGGGATTGTCAAGCTGCATGGAGCCCCAGTTTCGATTGTATCTGACAGAGATTCCAGATTTACATCCAGATTCTGGCCTATTTTACAAATAGCTTTAGGCACTCGGTTACACTTCAGCACTGCATTTCATCCTCAGATGGACGGACAATCCAAGCGTACTATTCAGACTCTTAAGGATATGTTGAGATCTTGTGTGATGGAGTTTGGAGGTAGTTGGGATTCTTATTTACCTTTGATCGAGTTTGCCTATAATAATAGTTATCAAGCCAGTATCGGCATGGCACCTTATGAGGCTCTTTATGGGATACGGTGTAAGACGCCGATGTGCTGGAATGAAGTGGGTGAAAGAAAACTTTTAGGTCCTAAGCTGGTACAGATGACTATAGATAAGATCAAGATTATTCAGGACAAGTTAAAGATCGCCCAAGATCATCAGAAAAGTTATACAGATAATAGAAGACGAGATCTAGAATTTCAGGTAGGGGACAGAGTATTCCTGAGGATATCACCTTGGAAAGGGGTGTTGAGGTTTGGAAAAAGAGGGAAATTGATTCCAAGGTACATTGGACCTTATGAAATTATAGAAATAATTGGGAAAGTGGCTTACAGATTAAAGCTACCTACAGAATTGGCCAGGATTCATGATGTTTTTCACGTTTCCATGCTTCGTAAATATATTCCAGATTCTTCGCATATTTTAAGGGATCAACCGATAGAATTGAAAGAGAACTTGACTTACAAGGAGAGATCGGTTCAGATCTTAGACAGGAAAGAGCAAGTTCTCGGCAATAAAAGAATTCTCTTGGTTAAGGTGTTATGGATGAACCATGGAGTTGAAGAAGCTACATGGGAGCGGGAAGACCAAATGCAAACTTAGTATCCACACTTGTTTACTTAAGGTATGCATATTTAAATTTCATGGACGAAATTTATTTTAAGGAGGGGAGAAATTGTTAAGACCAAGTCCTTCATGCTTAGGAATATATATCTATATAGAGATAAAAATGTTAAATGCAATCGTATGTTTAAAATATTCCACCGTTGTGAGATATTTTTTTTATGCGATGAAAGTGAATAATTATAAGTCTAATTAAATGTTTATGAGGTTAATTTGATGAATTGATAAGTGTGGAATATTTTAGAAATACTATTGAGAGAAATAATGGTTAATATTATCGATATTACAAATGTTATGAAAATTGACAGATTTAACGTATTTATTTTTATGAGATAAAAATTTTATGCATAATACAAGTTTATGAGGATTAAAAGAGGTTATTAGGGAGTGTTAAGTATAAGTTAAAAATGAGTAGGGACATGATTGGAAAAGTATAAGTGAGGGTAATAAAAATGTTAGTAAAAGAGGGGTAAACATGTAAAACTTTGGTTGAAAGTTAAGCTGGCATAATTGAGAAAAGTTGAGGGGCGTTTAGGTAATTTGTTAAGCAATTAAATGTGTCTTCTTCCAGCTCAGATCTGGCATAGAAAACACACTCCAATAGACCTGAAAAATCAGACCCGAAATCAATCTCCCTCATTCGGCAATTTCAACAGCTCTCGACAGCCAAGTGAAAAAGCAAGAAGACCGATCATCTAAGGGCTTTTATCATGCTGAGATGGAGGCTTAAAGGAGCTGGATGAGCAGCTGATTTCAGGCCAGAAAACCAGATCTAGAAGTGAGGAAGTCAGACCAGAAAACGGGAAGATAGCTGAAGTCACGACGGGCGTTGACAAGCTCGGCAGACCACGAGTGAAGAAAGGCGATTTCGGGTGAGCTGAGACCAGAAAAAGATAAGCTGGAAGCAGCTAGATAAAGCCAAGAAATGATGGAAAATGGCAGGGGTAGGCGTGAAGATGATGATCAACAGTAGGTAAGAGGAATCAATTGAGTTTGTGAGTTGTTTTCTTGAGTTCTTTGCTGTCAATTTCAAGAGTTATGGTTGATTTTGGTTGTAGTTCAAGTTTGACAGCTGAAATGGAAAGATATGGATGTTGTGAGAATCTCAGAGGAGTGGCTGATATCAAACTCAAGTGAATTGGAAGTTTTTCTAACGGACACCGAGACGTGTAAGAGGTGAAGAGAGTTCCTCGAATTGGAAGTTATCGATCGGGAAGCGCTTTGTGCAGGAGTGAGTCGTCCAGCAGACGAGGCTCAGACCGACGCACGAATCGAGTGATGGACGACTATTTCTTATTGTATAGCTCACACTTCTAATCATGCATGTGTTGTATATGAGCATGGTGTAAATGATGTACATTTAAAATAAGTTTAAATAGAGTTTACATATTAGCAGTTATGTTTTATGAAAATGTTTTAATTCAGAAAATTGAGTTTCCATAAAAGTTTGAAATTTTATATATATTCATGTTGTGGCTGATTGTGGATGAGGGCCAGAGACCCCTGGTAGTTGATAATTGTTTGCCATTGAAGTGTTTTTAAATTGCTTTAAACTTGTAGGGTAGCATATCTTAATAAACAGCCGGCATGTTGCCGGATTTTCATTAGGAAAACGAAAAATTTTTACCCTTACCTCCTAATAAATGTTTTATAAAAATAAGTCTAAAATGAGTCACGGTGCTCCGATAGAATTTCTGCAGGCCAAGCTAGGGTTTGTTGGAGCTCTGTCGGGGTACTACGGGATACTTCACGGATCCAGAGTAGGGATTCGGGAAGGGTCCCATCAGATGGGATAAATGATACCCGCGTCAAACTATTTAATTATTTCCTTCTTTACCACATCCTTCATAATTGGATTCAGTTGGCGTTGAGGTTGAATAGTTGGCTTGTAGTTATCTTCCATCAGGATTTTGTGCATGCAAAAAGATGGACTAATACCCATTATATCAGCGATTTTCCATCCCAAGACTAACTTATTTTCTCTCAACACCCTTAGCAATTTCTCTTCTTGAACATCATTTAAATCTGCAGAGATGATTACTGGTAAAGTGGATGCCTCTCCAAGATAAGCATATCGCAAATGTTTTGGAAGTGGCTTAAGCTCTAAAGTCGGTGGCTCTTCTATTGATGGCTTGAGTATTGATGATGCCAAAAGAGGCTGAGCATTATGCATATTTAACACATCATACTTTGGAGCTGCTTTAAGTATTTCCAAATAATCTTGGACTTCTTCACGATTCCCCTTACTTGAATACAACAATGCGGCTTCCAAAGCATCTAGTGGAGTTTCTTCATTGTGTACCTCCTGAATACAATCATGCAACACTTCCACTCTTTTGCATTCATCAGTGTCACTAGGAAATTTCAAAGCTTTGAAAACATTAAAGGTGACTTCTTCATCTTATATGTTCATTGTCAACTGGCCCTGTTGCACATCAATCACAGTCCTACCGGTGGCTAAAAAGGGTCTTCCTAGTATGATAGGAATCTCTCGGTCTTCTTCTATGTCAAGGATAATGAAATGCGCTGAGAATATAAACTTCTCCACTTTCACCAAAACATCCTCAAATATACCTCTAGGTCTCTTCACAAACTGATCTGCAAGTTGAAGAGTAACTAATGTTGGCTTGGCTTCCTCCAAACCTAATCTCTTGTAAATGGATAGAGACATTAACTTGATACTTGCCCCCAGATCACACAAGGCTCTTCCTTCAAAGTTTTCTCCAATTCTGCATGGTATAGAGAAACTGTCTGGATCCTTTAATTTCGAAGGTAATTTCTGCTGCAGGATTGCACTACACTCTTCTGTGAGTGCTACAGTCTCAAACTCTTCTAACTTCCTTTTCTTCGATAGGATCTCTTTCATGAACTTCACATAACTAGGTATATGTTCCAGCGCTTCTGCAAAAGGAATATTGATATGCAGTTTTTTGAATACCTCTAGAACTTCGAGAACTGCTTGTCTAGTTTCTGCTTCTGAAACCTCTGAGGAAATGGTAACGGTGGTATCTGAGACACTTTCTTTTCTCCTACTGGCTTTGCTGGTCCTTCTTTGTCATCCTTCTGCTCTTTCTTGAGCTCCTCCTTATCTGCAACTACCTCTTCATCCTTTAATGGGTTAAGCACCACAATAGATTTTCTTATGCTTTGATTCAACTCCTTACCATTCCTCAACGTGATGGCCTTACATTGCTCTTTGCCTTCCTTCCTGGAGTCTTGCTCCGTATCGCTTGGTAAGTTTCCATATGGTCTACTGTTGATAGAATTAGCAATCTACCCTATTTGCACTTCCAAGTTTCGAATTGATGCACTCTAGTTCTGTAATTGAGCTTGGAATTGATTTTGTTGATTCTGCTGAGCTTAAAGTTGATTTTGCTGATTTTGTAACATATTCTGTTCATTTTGCATGAGAGAATCAGTTTTCGTCATGTATTGCAACATTATTTCCTCCATTGAAGGCTTCTTGACTTGAGGTTGAACTTGTTGTGGTTGACTCTGAAAACCGGGTGGAAATGCAGGCTTCAATTGTGATGTCTGATCTTCATTTTGCTTCCACGAGAAATTGGGGTGATTTCTCCACCCAAGATTGTAAACATTCGAATATGAATCATTGGGTTGTCTATTATAATTGGCTACAAACTGTACCGACTCCTGGTTACCCGAACAACTATCTATTGCATGACTGACTCCATACTCTTCACAGCTAACAAATGAGCCTTGGATTGCGTTAATGCCACTTGCACCCATACCACAAGCATCCAATCTTTTAGTCAAGGCAAAAACTTGAGCTGTTAATGCTGTAATCGCATCCAACTCATGTACACTTGCCACTGATTTTCTAGATTTCGTTCTCTCAGAAGGCCACTGATAGATATTAAAGGACATCTCTTCAATAAGCTCAAATGCATCCTCCACATTTCTTTTTAATAGAGCGCCTCCTGCTGCAGCATCCACATTGGACCTTCTAACCTCTGATAATCCTTGATAAAAAGTCCATATTTGCATCAATTTTGGAACTCCATGATGAGGACACTTCCTAAGCATCTCCTTAAACCTCTCCCAAGCCTCGTATAATGATTCCTCTTCCCTATGTGCGAACGCAGCAATATCATTCCTCAATTGCGCTGTTTTCGCTGGAGGAAAGTACTTGGCTAGGACCTTTTGTGCCAACTCATCCCATGTAGTGATAGAAGATCGAGGCAATGAATTCAGCCAGCCCTTTGCCTTATCCTTTAATGAGAAAGGGAATAATCTAAACCGAATGACATCGTCCGTCACTTCATTATACTTGAAAGTGTGGCAAATCTCCAAGAAATTTGCATGCTCATTTGGATCTTCATTGAGTAAACCGCAAAATTGCACTGCTGATTGAACCATTTGAATGGTTGCCAGTTTGCTCTCAAAATCATTCGCTTGAATGGCTGGTCTACGAATGCTTTGATGAATACCTTCCACGGTTGGTATAGAACAATCTCTGAGAGGTTTGGAACCCTCGGGATGTGCTTGATTATCCCCCATATCTCCTTTATGTTCTGCCAAACGCCTAGTTTTTCGTATTCCATGAACTGTTCTCTCGATTTCGCTATCGAATGGCAATAGCTTAGCGTTTTTAGACCTTCGCATAAAACGTTTGCCAGCACCTGAAAAAAATGCAAAATAAAATTGTCTAAAGTAAGACTGTTTCAACTAGTATTGATATTGATACTATAAAATAGCACGTTGTCACCGGCAACGGTGCCAAAAACTTGATGGGTAATTTCCTAATACACTAATAACAATAGGTCGCGTACAAGTATACACAGTTACAATGTAATATAATGGCAAATCAAGATCGTTCCTATAGGGACAATTGCTAAATTTTACGTATCAATTACCAAAATTGATTGAGACAATTTTATTCAAACTATCAAAACTAAAACAAAGGTGAATAAAAATATAATAAAACAAATAAAAAGTAAAAATTAAATAAATAACCAAATTAAATGATGAAACTAACAGCAAATTAGTAGATCTAAGGTACAATTTCACCTTTTTATTTCATCAATCTATTCTCATTTTATTCTCACAAACATAATTACTTTTATTTTGTATTTGATCGGGTAAAACTCTAAATTAATTACTAGTCTCTTTCAATCAGTTAAGTAACATTATCCAGAATAATTAATCTATTATATGTCTATATAAATTAAATTAATCTGAACTCATTAAGTTTCAATTACCCATATATGATTACACAATCCTGTAGGTATATATCTATCCTATATAGATTATGCTATTCTATTGTCGTCTAACACATAATATCTTCGTTAAGCGCATCATAGTCACAACATCTGTCAATTAACAGGCCTCATTTCATTGACAGCATTAAGTTCCAATAGAATAGAATACAAATGTAAACAAAAATAAGAATCGATTAACCCGAAAAATCATTGAATAGGCGATGAAATAAATCGACTACATTGTAGCCTTAGAAATTAAAATTAGTTCGACATAAAGTTGAATAACACAGTATATAAAATTGAATTAACAATAATCGACATTGAAACAAACAACTAAAAAGATGAGGTAGTCACTGTATTGTTCTCTGAGATACTTCTCCTGAGTATATTGGAGCGCTTTGAATTCTCACGATGTTAAAATTGTCTTTAGACTTAGACTCCACTCCTGTGCAACCCTCTCTGCTGTCGTCCAAACAAGAGACTAAAGAGAACCTTAAAAGAAAACTCCTCTCAGTCGACACCCAAAAAGACCCCCCTCTGCTCTCTCCCAATACGAATTTATATGAGAAGGGTAAGATATATCGAGCAATGGTTGACTTCACTTTTTTTTTTTTCCTTCATTCTGTGCCGACTTCCAACTAAAGCTCTCTAAAAGATCCTCTAAGATGCTCTCTGTTACCATCTATTGACTGCTTGAAATTCTGCCTTTAATTCTCACCAAATTAAATTCAAGATCCTCTGCACTGACCACTTGAAACTTCCCTCAATACTTTG
The DNA here is from genome assembly GCA_022984855.1 of Dimocarpus longan. Lineage (NCBI taxonomy): Eukaryota > Viridiplantae > Streptophyta > Magnoliopsida > Sapindales > Sapindaceae > Dimocarpus > Dimocarpus longan. The sequence continues at coordinate 9,421,135 of CM041015.1, read as the reverse complement.
ATCACTTGCCTAAACTGCCTTCAACAAATCAACTGAGACATTCCTGGTGATTCTCCACGCGTAAAATCAGCAAGAAAATTTTTCAAGACACTTTGACAGCTTGAAACTCGAATACACGTTTACACAAAAAAACAAACAAGTTGCAGCCCATAGATGCAGGCAACAAGTCTGTATATAATTCTAGCAGCCAGCTGCTGGTTTGGGCTGCTGGAAATAAGCCTACGAGAAAATTACAAAAAAGCCCTCAACTTTCAAAAATTATACTTTTGCCTCTCAACTTTTAAAAATTAAATTTTTGCCCTAAAAAATTATAATTCAGTCCCTACATTCAATTTCTACACAAAACACTCAGAAAATATTAGAACACCTCTATTTCACTCGGGGTTTCATCACAAAAGCATAGGCTAAGGATATATAATCATACATAATTTTAGTCCGATTAATGATATCATAATACATTTACATTCATATCATAACATATTTCATAAAATTTAAATGTTACATAAAATTTCATAACATAGAACTTAAAAACATCATTTAACTTAAATAACATTTCATGAAATCATATTCATAACAAAATTTTCATAATATTTGTATCACTTAGAATTTAACATAAATTTCAAAACATGTTAGTAACATGATCGGGCTAAAATTATGCACGATTATATATTCTTAACCTATACTATTGTGATGAAAATCCGAGTAAAATAGGGGTGTTCTAATATTTTCTGAGTGTTTTGTGCAGAAATTGAATGTAGGGACTGAACTGTAAATTTTATAAATTTTTGGGGCAAAAGTATAATTTTTGAAAGTTTAGGGGCAAAAGTGTAATTTCCAAATCTTGATGGGGCTTTTTGTAATTTGGCCGTAGGTCATAGCTGCTGGCTGGTTTCCAGCAGCTCACACCAGCAACTACCCGCGGGAAGCATACGCGGGCTTGTGGCCTGCGACCTTGGGCTGCATCCAGTGATTTTTTTGTGTTTTGCGCGTAAGTGACTTGCAGGCCAGCGGGAAGCGATCCAATCGTGCGTTGCAAAATTTCCTTACATATTTCATGCGTGGAGAATCACCAAGATTTTCTCAATTAATTTCTGGAAGATAATTTAGGCAATGGATCAAAGTTTTGAAGGAAATTCAAGTGGTCTTGCGGAGGATTTTTAATTAAATTGGTAAGCAGTCAAAGCAGTGATTGGAGCATTGACAGAGAGCAATTGGGAGGATTTTTCTGGAAGGAAACTTGCACTGGAAATTGACAGAGAATCAAGAACGAAAAGGGAAGTCAACCGATGCGTTCAAGAGGTTGCCCTACTCATATAAAATCATATTGTTGAGCAGTAGAGAAGGGAGGTCGGCAGAGGAAAAAACTTTAGGGTTTTTTTCTTTTATTCTTTTCTTGGGTCGTTTTCTTTGATAACGACAGCAGCAGGGGTTTTTTTTTAGTGACGGCTGAGTGGAGTTTTCAAAAAAAAAAAAAAAACCTCTCTAGTCTCTCATTCGGACGGCACCAGAGGGGGTTGCACAGGAGCGGAGTCTCAAGGCAATCTCAACATCGTCAGAAACGGGTGTGCTCAAGAGCCAGAGTTCAGTTTATTCAAGCTTCAGACTCAGAAAATATAACACAGTGACTATTCCATTTCTTTGATTGATTGTTTTAATGTCGTTTATTTTCCCTTCAATTTATTATACTGTGTTATTCAACTCCATGTCGGGCTAATTTCAATTTCTAAGGCTACAATATAGCCGATTTATTTCATTACCTATTCAATAAGTTTTTGGATCAATGGATGATTGTTTTCTTTTATATTTGTATTCTATTCTATTGGATCTTAATGCTGTCAATCAAATAAGGCCTGTTAATTGACATATCTGGTGGCTATGATGCGCTTGACAAAGGTATCATGTGTTCGACGACAATAGAATAGCATAATCTGTATAGGATAGACATATACCTATAGGATTGTGTAATCATATGTGGGTAATTGAAGCTTAATGAGTCCGGATTAATTTAATCTATATAGACATATAATAGATTAATTATTCTGGATAATATTACTTGACTGATCGAAAGAGGCTGGTAATTGATTTTGAACTTTACCCGATTAAATACTAAATAAAAGTAATTATTTTTGAATAAAATGAGAATAGGCTGATGAAATAAAAAGGTGAAATTGTGCCTTAAATCTATAAATCTGCTGTTAGTTCCATTGTTTAATTTGGTTGTTTATTTAATTTTTAATTTTTAATTTTGTTTTACTATATTTTTATTCACCTTTATTTGAGTTTTGATAGTTTGAATAAAATTGTCTCAATCAATTTTGGTAATTGATATATAAAATTTAGCAATTGTCCCTGTGGGAACGACCTTGATTTGCCATTATATTACATTGTGACCGTGTATACTTGCACGTGACCTATTGTAATTAGTGCATTAGGAATTTACCCATCATAACACTCACATTAAAATATACTAGATTGCATTTATCAAGTCGTAAAATATTTTTCACTCACTTGACATCCTATTGCGAAGCTCACAACCTATTCAATTTCAACTTCATATTACCTATACATTTAAAGTTAATTCTTTAGCTAACGTCGCAAGCGAATCCAATCGCATAATTAATCATATAAACGCATTTGCGTAATGTAATCGCTTTTGCATTTCATCTACTACATAAAACACAATTTAACGGTTTCGAACTATCCTTAAATGATAGTCAAAACAGCGCATAACACTCATTCGAAACAACATTTAATTCCAAAACAGCCTATGTCATCCATACAAACAGTTTCGACACAAAAACAGTAAATAAAATCTCTTCGAAATAGCTTATAATCGTCGAAATAGCTTACATAATCATTCGAAACAGCTTTGACATCAAAACAGCCCATGATTTTAAATCAAAACAGCATGTTATAGCACAATAACAGCTCATAGGGCATCACCTTAACAGCCCCCCAGAAACAGCATATATAACATGCCCAAAAACAACACATACTATAGCCCACAAAACAACACTATGATAGCCCAATAATTAGCACGTTAATAGCCCATTAAACGGCCCATAAACAGCCCATTAAACAACATGATGATAGCTCTTTAACAACTCATAAACAGTCCCTAAACAGCCAATATTAACAGCTTATAACAGCCCCTAAACAATCCATAAACAGCCATAAAAACTGCATGTAAAAACAGCTCATAACACGCAATCGCATCGACTTTTGATTGTTGTTTTAACTCTAAAAACTCATCAATTCAACATACTATCATGCACAAAATCATTCGCGTAACTTAACTCAAAATTATAACTTAACTCAAAATTATAACAAAACAGTCCCTTCGGGATTGATAACAAAAACAGTCCCTATGTTTCGTTTCGAAACATATCGTGCATTAAAAACACATAACGACACGATCGAAATTCATTCAACTCATAACATCCTTTCCTAACCGAATCCAACAGGCATTTACACACTTGAATCACATCCAAACATCACAAAACATTATGACAAACAATCAAAACTCATCCAACATTAAAACCTCATCCATAACCGAATTCAAAGTCAATATGCATGCCATTACTTCACTTTACTTTCACACTAATTTCACATGCATTACAACCTCTACACTATTGAGGTTTCCATTCCTAAAACCCAAGCATAGATTTCATAGATTTCATAAATTTCATCCATTTACTATCTAAAACTTATGAAAATTAAACTCACCTTTTGGAAATGGATGAAAGTAACTTCAAGCTTGTTCTATAGCCCTTGCATGTAACAAAATCCACCTACAATAGCTTCAAACCTTTCATGGCAGCAAGCTACGCCCTAGGTGCAGTTCATGACATTACCATTCCTCACTCTTTCATGCCAAGTTGCTTGCTTGACCGAGTTCAAGTGAGTCTCTTGCTTGCTTCCTTTCAAGACCGAATGAAAGCTTCCTTAAAAGATGCTCTCGGTTGAAGCTTGATGGAGAGATGATTGAGGCATTCGGGTTTTGGTCTCTCTCACGAGTTCACTCTCTCTTAATAGCCTCTGGTTTCGATTTTTGCTTTCATGCCCAAAGTGATGACCGGATAAGTGTTTGTTTTCTTTTAATGTGAGACCGTGAGAAAGTGCTTTGAAAGAGAGAGATAGTGGTTCTTTGATGTTTGTGACCATGACTTATACTTGCTTTTGTTTGACTTCACTTTGATTTTGTTTTTTTTTAATTCGGTTTTGTTTGCCACCAAGACAAGTGACCGTGAGCTTCTCATCATTTCTTGTTTTTCATTTTTCAACTTATATTTGTTTAATACTTATTTGCCAAGTGTCAAGCCATGCATGACTTCTTTATGACACTTGTCTTCACATTATTCAACAAATGAGACACTTGTCTCTCATGCAATCACTCATTCTCTCATTCCTTGACACGTGTCCAATTATGTACAATCTCCCTTAAACATTCTTTCATGCTCTCGATTTCTACTTTCCGCTTCGAAATCGCATTAGATCCACCTGAAAATTTTATTATAATCCATTTTCACATTCGGAAACTTCATTAGAATTCGAATAATTATTCGGATCCGATTGCTCTAAAATATTTTATGATTTCGAAATTAAAAATTATCCCCAGACCCATCTAAAAATTTCATAAAAATTCAATTACACTTCCGGATCCGAATATTTAAATAATTCTATTATTCCTTGATCAAGAGCAAAACTTATACATCTGAGGCTATCCGAAAATCTTATTAAATCCTTTCTGGACGATCTAGGAATTTTATCGAAATTTAAATTACGCATTTGAACTCTCCAAGAACCTTATTAAATCTTCTATGGACATTTCAAAAATTTTACTAATCATCTCCAGACTAACTAGAAATTTTCTTAATTAGCTTTGAGCATTTTAATTTATTTTATTACCTCAATAATAAGGGCATATACTATTTCGTACATATCTCGTACTAAAATTGGGAGGGTATGTTATAATCTAAGCTAGGAAATCAAAGCCTAAGCAACATCAAAGTAAGTTATCATCATTTTCTTCAAAAATTGATGTCAGTTGGGTTAGTATGCATATTGAATGATTGGGTTAGTTTTAGATGTATTTGTGATAGGGTTTTTCATCTCAAATAAGTGTAGAACCCTAAGTAAGTAAAAAGAAAGCTTAGTTTGCAAGAAATGGTGTAAGAATTGAGAATTAGGGTTTATGTAGGAGAAACCCTAACTTGTGATTTAAGCATGTTAAAAGTAATTTGAGTTGTAGATAAAGTGTTTGATAAATTGATTGAGAGAAAATAGCTTGAGAAATTGAAAAATTTTCAATGTGTGTGGGTGTCACGGCCACCAAGAGAAGTGTGTGACCTCTTTGAGCTTTGATCCATTTGAGCTTGAATTCATGCTTAGTAGAGCTTAGAAAATGCTATAGAAATGATAGAATTAAGAAAAACCAAGTGTAGAGATAATGAAAGTATTAGTAAGCCTAGTTGAAGGGCATTATGGAATTTCATATACAATGTATTCTTTAATGTATGAAATGAATGTATTTGATTATAATTGAGTAAAAGAACACTAGATGTGAAAGAATTGAGATTATTGCATGTTTGAGGTAAAAATGTGCATGAAAAACTAGTGAAAAATAGGGGTATTTCATAAGTTTCACCCCCCTATAGTTAGAATTTTTTGAAACCGTTTTACGGGTGACCTAAATGAGAGTTAGGGACATGATTGAAGTGAAAGCAGAATGAAGAAAAGTTAGGAATTTCTCCCTAGCATGCATTCAGCCAAAGGGGGTGCAAATTTTCAATTTTTCATTCCAAGCTTCCGAGCATCATTTCAAGCATATGGGGGTGTTCTTAGGTGATAATAAGTAAGATTTATGAAAAGAAATCGGAATTAGAAAGTCTCGGTTAAGTTAGAATCGAGTAGGGAGAGTTGTAGTGAAAAATAAGTTTTAAAAAGTGAGTTGTGTTAAAAGTAATATATATAGCTTTTGTGTAGCCTATGTTAGCACACCCTAAATTAGAATGTGTTATGTAGGTGAGGAACAATCAAGAGGAGCACGAAAGGCTCGTTGAAGCTCTTCGATTCACTTCGGATCAAGGTAAGTGTTACACACACTTGCAACTCTAATTTAAATTGATATTGTAAATTGTAATGTTATCATTCCTAAATAAGTATTTTTGATGCAAATGTTTTCATTGCATAAAGGGATCGTTGGATCCGTTTTTATATAAAATGAGAAACAATATTATTTTTACAAGAATCGAGTTGAGAATGAATTAAAGAGTTTTAAAAGAAAATTGGTTTTGTGCCTATAGCACTTAGAAGAAAATGATTTTCAAAGGCCATATGTATACCCTCAGTATTAGATATTATTTAAAGTTGCGTGACGATGCAGAAAATTTTGCTTGTAGTTGCTAAGATTTTCAGAGTTTCTAGCGCTAAGCTTATGATGCAAAAAATTCCGTACGTAGTCGCCTAAATTTATAGTTTATATCGTGCTGCGATGCAACGCAGAGAATTCTGCACGTAGTTGTAAGAGCTATAACATTGAGCACTACAATATGCGATGCAAAAAATTCTGCATGTAATTGCTCAAAGTTGAGATTGTTTCACACTACGCTTGCGACACAACGAATTCCGCATGTAGTGGTCGAGATATCTTAGTAGCGTCATGGTTGATTTTAGTTGAAATTCGCCACGTGACATACCACATTAAGTGTGGTTAGAGTACTTTAGGGGTATACATGGTGCTTTTAGAAAGAAAAGCTTTCAAAATCAAAATTTTTTTATATATAAATAAGTTTATGATCAGCTATGTAATTATATTTATATTGCCCTACTTGTTGAACTAACAAATTTATTTTTGCAGTGTATACATTCTAGTAGGTACTATTGCAGGTGATCGTGTAACGCCCTTCGCCCGACTTCCGTTACGGTCGGAAATCCGGAACGGAGAACGTTACTTTCCTAATAAATTCGTTTCTGTTTCTTTTGAAAAACTATTATTATTCTTAAGCTTGTTACCAATAGAGGAATTTTTTTATTTATTTTTTATTTTTTTATAAAACATAAATCCGGCAGAATTTCCTCTGTTTTTATGAAATCCCAAAATCCGTTTCCTATAATTAAAACTCTAACATTTCTAAAACATCAATTTCTAAACTCCCATTCGGACCTCTCGTCCATTTCCAAAACATTCCATTACTCAAATATATCATAAACATTTATATGCATACATAACCAAAAATAAACTTTTAATAAATATATATAAACTTTTATACAAAACTTTGTTATAATTAAGTAAAATACAATAGTTTACACATATATACATGTATCCCAAAAATGCATGATCATATGCAATATATCTATATATCTACCAAAAGCGTAGAGGGGATGGTGACTTTCTGAACCTTCGCGTACAAGCTATTTTCCCTGTCTTTAGATGGAGTCAAAAGATTCAACCTGCACGCGGTAAACCAACGCGCTAAGCATAATTGCTTAATAGGTATACACATAATCTAATTTCTCAATTTCAAATATAATTTCATTCGTAACTAAAAGCATTCTAACTTTAACATTCATAAATATATATATATATATATATATACGTTGCATAAAAATACTTAAACATATAGTTCACAATTTTTTTCGAGTTCAACATATTTCAGAACATTGAACATTTCATTTCACATAACATTTTTCATTTCATTGCTCATAACATTTTTCAGTGCTCTTAGTAAACTTATATTCGATACTCATGTATTGGTATATGGGTTTTCGGCATCGGGAACGTGGTAACTTCCCACCGGAATAACGGTCGACCCCGGCATCGGTCGCTCAGTGATTATCCACCAGGTCGTATATCATATCACATAATCGTTCAGGATCGGACACGGGGTGCCTCTCGTAGTCCATAATGAATCAATTTAGTGTATGCAAATAAACGGTGCAGCTGCTAATTTCCCTATTGACATGTCAATTACCAATTTCTATTTATCAATATCTAAGTTTACAAGGGCTATTTATAACATAACGTTTGTATCACATTATACACTTTGATTTTAGTATCAAGATTTTCATAACAAATCAATTTCGCGTTTCATTTCAAGTATAGTCAAATGCGTTCGTAAATGCATTATATTGAAATGATATAATAATCTCATTTAAAAAATTCATTTCACAATGAAAACACTTTTAAGTAAAATTTAAAGATAATGTGTATACCGACCTCAAAAGGATTCGATCTTTGAATCGAATGCTCCCTTACGCTTTACCCTTATTCTCTGATCGAAAATATGGTTCGTCGGGTTCTCCTTGACCTTTCATTAAAACAATCATAGCAAAAGTTTATTTAACAAATTTCTAGCGTTACTTAATGCGCTATAACTATATGCTCTCCTATAATGCATCCTAAATACTTCCAATGGATATCACTTCGAAACAGCTCATAATATCCTTTTTATGACTGTCTTTATCGTATTGAAAATAATCTCAAAACAACCCATTAAAATAGTTTATGACAGCCCAATAATCAATACGAAAGCAGCATTCCAAGAACTCAAAACAGTAAGAAAATAACGTTCTAAATACAGCATGCTACTCCTTATTTTGACATCCCATAACTAGCATATTTATAGCCCATATAATGACACCTTAACATCTCATTCGAATAGCACGAAAATAGTCTTTGAACACTTCAAAGACAGTCCTTAAACATGTCAAAAACTACACACAATTTCCATAAAAACTGCATGTCCAAAACAGCCCATAAATTGTCACATCGTCTTTCAATTACGCGAAATAACTCTAACAACCCATCATAAAATCTCTCAATCATTTTCATCATAGATATTCATTTGAATCACATTCAAATATTGCTTAACATCATGGCATTTTAATCACAATTCATTCGACACTACATTGTAAACTAACGCATTTCGAAATCACGGAAAACTCAGTCGAAACACTTGAAAACAATCTAGTGATATTCAAATAACCTTTCAATACTCTAAAGCATATCGATGCGAATCATTTTTCATGCCGACAATTTCGAAATGAAAAGCGAAACATAACAGCTCATACTTTCCAAACATAACAACCCCTATACGGATTTCGCAACGTAAATTTTTAATATCGAAATTCATCCGCAAACATATCGAACCAATATCAAACGAACCTCCGCACTAACGAGGTTCTAAATCCTATATCCCAATCATGTCAACATCCATTTATTCCATAACTCAATCCTAAATATTTTTCATCCAAAACGAAAACCATAAATCTCAAACTTACCTTTCTAAAAGTGTTCCGAAAACTTCGAAAACTAGCACAAAAGGGCTGTCTAAATCAATTTCCTTATCCGTAAGCTTCCTTCAACCCAAATGGACACCATTAACATTTAAACATTACTCAAATCATGATAACAATATCAACGGGACAGCAACTTACCTTTGCTTGAGCTATTTTTCCACTTCGAACTAACTTTCGGTCAATTGCGACAGCGAGACGACTTTCACCTAAGCTTACGGCAGCAAACAATACACAATCAAACTGAAATTATTTTGATGGCACTCAAAATCTCAATTGACAACACTCAACTCACTCACCAACTCACTTTCTTTCAGCAGCAGGTCATGGGCAGCAACTTCAATTCACGACAGTAGCTCTCCACGGCAGTTACGACAACAGCACAGCAGCATTTGGTTCCCGGCAGTAGCTTCTTCTTCCACCAGCAAGCTGTCTTCTCTTGCTTTTGCTTCCCTTTAGGTTTGCAATGGTGTTCTCGACCTGACCTGACAGTTGCTCGGCAGCAGCTACAACAACGACAACATCAACATCATGGTAATGGCAGCGACAATAGCTTCTCTCGCCAGCAACCCCTCACGCCAGCAGCTTCTCAAGACGGCAACAGCGCACTGCTTCAGCTCTTCAGTTCATGGCAGCAAGGAAGCAGCTCCTCACGATGGGAACAGCAGCTCACGGTCTTCCTCATGCCAGCAGCACTAGCTTCACGGCAGCGGATAAGGCAGCGATGGCAGTAGTTGCTTAGCTCACGGTCTGACTTCTTCCAGCTTGCATGCACGATCTGAAGTTCTCAGATCTGTCCTTGCATGCATCCAGATGCTTCAGATCTGAATTCTCCTTCACTCTAGCATCATCTTGGACTGACAACAGCAGCTCACAACTTCTCTTCTTCTTTCGATCTCAATCTTATTCTCTCTATCACGGATAGATCTGCCTTTTCCTTCACTCGTGCACTCTCGATTTCTCTATGAACAGGTCTCGCTTTGAGTTTGAGGGATGGACGAATGCATTTGCTTTTCTTTACTTCTCTCTCACAAGATGGTTTTCGGGTTTTGCTAGAAATGATGACCGAATATGAATTGGTTGCTTTTTATCTTTGCTTTTCAATATCACTCTTTGCTTTTATCATCAATTTAAAAATCTAACTCTCAATTTTGTTTTCAGTTTTACACTTAATGGAGTGTTGACCGAATGCTTTAGCTTGCTTTCTTCACTTTCAATTTTTAAATGGTTTACTCATGCCACTTGTCCTTGCTCACCTTTTGCATGTGTGACATGTGTCACTTTCATGCACAATTTTTACTTTATTTTATTTCATGCATTCTCGCTTTTTATTTCCAAGCTCGGATTCCATTTCCGTCCGTTCGTCCGGGAATTCACTTTTAATCGCTTTCGCCTTCGAAAATATTTTAAAATTTCAAATCTGTTTTCACGAACTCGGATTTATTTTATTATTCTAAAATAATTATTCCGAGTATTTTCGGGCTCGATAATTATATTTTTTCGATCGAACGCAATCCATCGGAAAAATATTTCGCTCTCCGACGAACGAGGTTTTGGGTTTTACAGATCGTGTGTCAAGAAAATCATCATCAAAACTATAGATGGGCATCACCATGGAAGAGTTATATAAATCATATGTATATTTTGTAGATACTAATAATGAATAAATGACATGCATCATATTTTGTCTAACATGATAACAATGTTTGAAAAAATTATATGACAATGTTTGTAGTATGATGTAAATATTCTTGTGATGTTTTTTATGGTATGAAAAAGGTTAATCGTCAATTTTTTATCAGTTTGTGAAAATGATTAAAGTAGTGTGTGAAATGCATGGTTGTGGACAAAAGAAGTTGGGTGGTGATTGAATATAGTTGGAAGTGTGTTCTCTATACAGGTAAAATTTTGGTAATGTTAAAAATACAACTGTTATGCTGTCGAATTTTTATTAAAATCGTTTTAAATCGAATTCGAAAAATTTACAACAGTCCAACTATTTTCAATGAAAATGAATATTAGTTTACTTAAAGCAAAGTAAACGGGCAAGTTTAAGGGGTTCGCTCCACGGATCTCTTTTCCCCTACTAGTAGGGTTAGAAGAGGTTCGTTGGAGTGTTCGGTGAGATCCTTCAGATAAGAGCCTAGAGATAATCTGGTTCGGGTCTCGTTAAAAACTACCCTACCTATGATTTGGAGTTGGCAACAATTGTATTTGCGTTATGATTTTGGAGGCATTACTTATATGGCGTTCCTTGTCAGATCTTCACAAATCATAAAAGTCTGCAATATTTGTTCTCTCAAAATGAGCTAAATATGCGGCAGCAGAGGTGGTTGGAATTGATTAAGGATTATGATTGTACGATAAAGTACCACCCCGGAAAAACCAATGTAGTGGCTGATGCTTTAAGCAGAAGACCTACGAGCTCCCTTGTAAGCCTTCATTCCTACAAATTGAACTCCTTAGAAATAGGAGATAGAGTATGCAAGGAAAATACTAACGCTCGTAAATAGTCAAAGTAGGAATGGTTAAAGTTATTGAATGCTCATTTTAATACAAAAATGAAGAAAATGGCAAAAGGGTCATTTTGCCAAATTAAAAGCTCTATATATATAAAGATGGGTAGAATAAGTTAGTTAGGAAGAATTATGAAAGTACACAAAAGTTAGTGGAATGCCATGGAAATTATACAAGTTAGAGGACATTTAGGTTAATTTTCAAGTAGTGGCATGCATCGTAATTACTTATCAAACTTCAAGGGCAATTATATAAATGCATGTCTATATATATGTGTTGTGTCTCAACACTTAGCAAAATTTTGAGTGAGAATAGAGAGGAAAGAGAGGTGAGGGATGTCCATAAGGAGGAGAGGAAGAAGAAAGCTTTTCCAACCCATTTTCTAAGTCTCCAAAACAAGATTATAAGCAAATCCAAGCTAGAAGATCATACCCTAAGCAAAAACTTGGTGAGTTCTCATCATTTTCTTCAAGATTTTATAAGATTATTGTTGTAGTTGGGTTTGTATGATGAGATGATGATTAGATTAGTTTTGAGAAGTAATTTGATAGGGGTTTTGATCAAAATCAACATTAGAATCCTCATGAATGAAAAAGATAGCTTAAGTTGAAAGAAATCATGCAAGATATGGAAAATTATGTTTATGTAGATGAAACCCTTAGTGTGGATTGAAGTATGTTTTAATTGAATTGAGTTGTAGATATTATGTTTGATGAAAATGTCTAAGAAAATGACAATGTGACAATGGGTAAAAATTGAGAGAAACAATGGTTGTGTGCACATGGGTGACTCACGGCCAAAAGGGTGCATGTGTGGCACCATCATGCTTTAATACATTTAAGCTTTAGTTCATGCATAATAGATGTTAGAAAAACTATTAGAAGTGTAAGAATTGAAAGAGAACAAGTGTAGGATTAAATTGAAGTATTGAGAATTTAGTTGAAAGACATTTAGGAATTTCGAGCTAAATGAAGAGGCCCTAGAGACCTCATCTATTTGAGCTTAATTGAGGTTGTTCTAGACCAACATGTCTAGGAATTATAGAAAACCATAGGAATTGGATTAGAATCATTCCGATAAAAATTGATGAAGTTATGCTTAAAATAGTGTGCGTAGGAAGTCATAATGTGAAATAAAGATACAAATGCATTCTTCGATGCCCGAAATGAATGTATTCGATCATAATTAGGTAAAAGAACTTTAGATACAAAAGAATGAAGTCATTGCATGTAGGATGTCACAAGGGTGCATCAAAAAGTGCCCGAAAATTGACGTTTTTCCTTAGATTTGACATAGCAAACGATAAAATTTTTTGATGAAATATTACGGGTGACCGAAATGTGAGATAAGAGGACGTAGGAAAAAGAACGAGAGAAAACAGAGCCCTGAGTAGAGCTGTGCATTCAATTCGGGTTTAGGGAGTCTAAAAACGATGATTTTGAGTTCCGGGCTTCCAGTGACCATTCTAAGCATTCCGGAGTTTCCCTAGGTTATAAAAAATAAGGTTTGTACAAAGAAATTGAAATTTAAAAGTCTCGATCAAGTTAAAAACTAGATGAGAAAGTTGTAGTGTGAAAAGTGTTTAATAGAATTCATTGTGTTTCAAGCTTCATTTATAATTTAATTAAAGCTATTTTAACAAAGTTTGAATAAAAATATAATGTGTAGATTCAAAGTAGGCTAGCGGAGCGAGGGAGGCTCGTTAGAGGTCGTGGGTGACCGTGGAATCGAGGTGAGTATACTAACTCATGTTGTGTTCAATTGTGTTATTGTTGTAATTTTATTTATATTCAAAACAATTTATGATAAATGTTAACATGTGTTCAAAGTGATTTTGAAGGTAAAAGATCTTTGAGAAAGTTGAGCTTACAAGTTCTAAGTTTAAAGATTACAAAAGATAAGTTATTGAGTGCTTATTGCACTTAGAAGCAAAATTTAAAGAAAAAGTTGTTTTAGTGCATATTGCACTTAGTAAAAAGAGTTTTCAAAGGCCCTTCGTATACGGTATACCCTTGTAAAGTTATGTATGAGTTAGTGCTACGGTGAGTGATGCAGAAAATGCCACCCGAAGTCGCCTAGAGTTACAGTTTAGTATAGTACTGTATATTGCGATGCAGAAAAATTCCGTAATATAGTGCTCCGATTTAATATAATGTCATGCACTACGTTGTAATGCAGCAAATTCCACACGTAGTCACCAAGCCTATATAGTAGCTCGCACCGCTATTGGCGATGCAGAAAATTCCACTACGTGGTTGCTGAGAAGTATCAGTAGTATCACGGTTGGTGTTAGTGAAAATTGCCACATGATAGAGCAGCTCAGGGGAATACGAATGGAGTTGTTAGAAAGAAAAGATTTGATTGACAAATTTTATTATTATGCCATGAAGTTTATGGTTGTTTAAGTTATGAGATTATAACTTGTTGACAATTGTTGGTTTTACATTAAATTTACATTGTTGTTTCCATTTACTTGCATATAATCCCCACAGGTACTTGGATAGAAAATCGAAGGGCACAACCAAAGAAAATGAAAACTTCCTCAACAAACTAGGTGGGCTAACGCTCGAAGAATAATTGTGATATATTATGGTTACATGAAAACATACTTTTGCATGTTGATCTATCATCATGAAACTTGTTAGTACATGTTATTTTGTGATGTAAATAAATTTCATAGCCTCTTTTTAATATAATCAAATACTTTGAGTATTATATTGTGGATTTGGTGAAAATGAATAATTGTTGAAATGTATGTTTATGAATGAAAGAAGTTGGGTTGAGATGGATTTATTTTGGGAGTGTACATTTGCATTGCAGGAATTTTGAAAATCTTATAAAAGTAGTCGTTATGCTGCCGGATTTTTGTTAAAACAGTTTTGGGATTTGAATTAAAATAATCACTTTATGACTACGAATGAATGAAAATTGAGATTTAACAAACCAATCCAACAAATTTGAAGACACTAATATAAAAGTGATTTCAAAGCAAAAGCAAAATGGGTAAGTTTCAAGGTTCGCTCCACGATTCCATTTAGCCCATTAGTCGAGCTTAAGACGGAGTCGTTGGAGTGTTAGGCAAGGCCTACCAGATACTAGCCTAGACGAAATTTGGTTTGGGTTTTGTCATCCCTAGCGCAATTGAAGACTGTTTATCTTTCGCGTTTTGTGGAACTGAGGTCGTTGAGAGTAAAATTAGATGTGGCAGACTTGGGGGCACTGTTAGCTATTTTTCATGTTCGTCCCATTTTTGTGGATCATATAAGGAAGCTATAAAAATAGGATCCCAAGTTGGCCAAATTAAAAAAATAAATCAAAGATGGAAAGAGAACATATTTCACTATCAGGGAAGATGATACAGTTATGATGGGACACCAGTTATATGTATTGGATGTAGGGGATCTGAATAAAGAAGTTATGGAAGAAGCTCACTCCTCAACATATGTCATGCATCTGGGTAGCACAAAGATGTACCATACCCTGAAGGAACATTATTGGTGGAAAGGAATGAAAAAAGAGATAATAGCTTTTGTATCCCAATGCTTTACCTATTAGCAAGTCAATGCAGAGCATCAGAAGCCGGCAGGACTATTGTAACCCCTCTCTATTCCTAAATAGAAATGAGAAAAGATCACCATGGACTTTGTAATAAGGATTCTGTGCAGTCAAAGGGGACATGATGCAATATGAGTGATAGTTGACAGATTAACAAAGTCCGCCCATTTTCTGCCCATCCAAAATGATTGCCCCCTTAGCAGGTTAGCGTAGCTCTGTATTGATGAGACAGTCAGGCTCTATAGTACGCCAGTTTCTATAGTCTCAGATCAGGATCACAGGTTCACATCGAGATTTTGGTCCAGTCTACAGAAGGCATTAGGAACTCGGCTGAACTTCAGCATTACTTTTCACCCCCAAACAGATGGTCAATCAAAGAGGACGATCCAGACACTTGAAGATATGCTCAAATCATGTGTTCTGGAATTCAATGAGAGTTGGGATACACACCTACCATTTATGGAGTTCGCTTATAATAACAGCTGTTAGGCCAGTATAGGTATGGCCCCATATGAGGCACTTCATGGAAAGAAGTGTAGGACTCCAATGTATTAGGATGAGGTAGGTGAGAGGAAACTAATAGGGCCCGGCTCATTCAGATCACTACATATAAAGTTAAAGTTATTAGGAACCGGCTTAAGATAGCAGGCGATCGGCAAAAGAGTTACACAAATAATCACTGTAGGGACCTTGAATTCGAAGTTGGAGATAAAGTATTTCTCAAGATATCTCTCTGGAAAGCCATGCTTAGTTTTGGAAAACATGGTAAACTGAGTTCATGCTTTATTAGGCCATATAAGATCACCGATACAGTGGCATCAGTGGTGTACAAGTTGAAGCTGCCACCACAATTGGGTAAAATTCATGATGTGTTTCATGTGTCCATGCTCCGAAAATATATCACATATCCTTCCTATATACTTAAAGAGCAACCTGTAGAGCTAAGGGAAAACCTAACTTATGAGGAGGAACCGATTCAGATTTTAGATCATAGAGCATAGGTTCTAAGGAATAAAGTCATTCTCTTAGTGAAGGTGTTATAAAGGAATCATGATGTAGAAAAAGCCACATGAGAGCACGAGGATCAAATAAGACGTAAACATCCTCAATTGTTTCAGTAGGTGTTAATAAGTTTTGTAAATTTCGATGACGAAATTTTTTTAGGGGGGAGAAATTGTAATATATCCATCCTATTTTAGTATTGTAAATGTATTGTACCCTTATACTTCATTTATGGAATAAAGAAATAATTCAAATTGTCCAGATGTGAAATTGAATTATGATAGAATTTATGGATATGAAATTCAATCACGATAAAATTTTCGGATAGATCGGAAACGATTTCCAACTCAAGAAGTGGCATAATAATCAATTTAGAGGTATGAAAATAGTATTAAAAGAAATATTTAAGGAATGGTGAAATTGAAAAAAAAAAATTATGAAAATTGTGTAAAAGTGCAAGGGCTAAAAAGATAGATTTTTAAAATTATAAGTTAAAATCGTAATTTGTGAAAAGCTAAGGGACCAAATTGTAATTTTATCGAATTATATAACTTTGTCTTCTTCCTCCAGCCAACAGATTTTCTCTTTCCATCTTTTTTTTTTAGCTAACCCATTTTCACGATGCCAACTTTGACCTCTTGTTTCGACTACATCAGACCTCCCTCTTGGCCAAACTTGATACCATTGGAAAGTTTGTGCGACATAGATTCCATAGGTACCAATTTGACCAATTTTTATATTATTTGGGTCTTCATTTTCGTAGAGGAAGTTCAGTCACCAACCAACTTTTATTTTTCAAGATTCTGACGAAACTAAGCGATTCCGACTCCGACCAACCCCATTTCGTGACAAGCGTGTTGAGGACAACAAAACCCACCTAGCCACACCTCCCACCACCGTGGTCGCTAGAATCCATCGACGAAAAATCACCGTCGACTACCACTATAACATTCCGTTATTATGCCTCATAATTTATTTAATAGTAAATATATATTAAAGGACAATGTAAATAATTACCCGTTTGGGTCCGGAGGAGTAGCGGAATTTTTATAAAACTCTCCAAACGGATCCGGGGTTAATTATTTAATCGAATCTCGTAAAATAAATTAGCGTATTCGGATTTAAATATTTATTCGGAACCTAATGAAGTTTCCGTTTGTGAAATTGGATTTTTATTTAAATTTCCAGGATTGTCTCGAATCGAATCCGAGCGGAAAACGGAATCCTAAAACGAGAATTGTCGGAATGGGAGGATTAAATAAAGAGTGGAGCCATGTGGGACACATGGCATGCATGCAAAGGAAGATAATGACAAGTGGCATGAAATATCATGTGATGGGTGATGATTGTTGGACATGTGTCATGAAATATTATAAGTAAATGAAATAATAAACAAATGAAACAAAAGAAATGTTAAGTGAAGGAAGTAGTGGTCGGCCACTCTTTCATTATTCAACCAAAGCAAAAGGCAAAAGCTGAAGTGAAAAGCAAATAAAGCAACAAAAACAGATCTGGTCATGCAAGTTGAGAGAGAGGTGAAAGAGAAGAGAAGCTGCTGTTCGGTGAAGCTGGAAGTGACCAGATCTGCCCGTGACTTGCTGCTGTCGCCAAAGTGATGTTCAAGCATCCCTGAGAGCGAATCTGACCTTGCATGCAACTAAGGGCTGAAGATCTATTGCTGCCAGACCCTGGAGTGTTGCTGCCAAGAGCTGAAGCTATTGCTGACGACGTAAGGAAGGTGCTGTCACTGTCGTGGTCTGGTAAAGCCAAGGAGAGTTCAGACCGTGGATTGGTGGGCTGATTCAGGTAAGAACAGCCCCTAACTTCCTCTTCCTTCGATCTCTGTCTTAGATGAGAACCACAAGAGTGTTGCATGTGTGTTTTTGTGAGTGAAGTTGCTGAAATTGCTGTTGTGGTTGGCGTTGCTGTCATTGTTGCTGATTGCTGTCATTGTTGTGGTTGTGCTGTTGCTGCTATTATTGATTGTGCTGTTGTGGCTGTTGATTTTGTGCTGTCATTGCTGGTGTCTCGAAGCTGCTGGTGTTGCGAAGCTGCTGTCGCGAAGCTGCTGGTGTTGCGAAGTTGCTGTCGCGAAGCTGCTGGTGTTGCGAAGCTGCTGTTGCGAAGCTGCTGTCGCGAAGCTGCTGGTGGCTGTTGTGCTATTTTTGCTGTCATTGCTGTTGAGCTGTTGTGCTGTTTTTGCTGTCATTGCTGTTGAGCTGTTGTGCTGTTTTGCTGTGTGCTGTGTGCTGCCGTGCTGCTGTCATCACTGTCTTGCTGCTGGCGTGAGCTGCTGGTGGCTGTAATCGTTGACGCTGCTGTGAGCTATCAAGCTGAAGCTGTGCCGCTGTTGCGTCATGTGCTGTCATCGAAAGATAAGTTGCTGTCATTGTGCGAACCGCTGCCAAGTTGCTGTCTTTGTCATCGAAATTGTTCGCGAGCTGTTTTGAAGCGAAAAAACAGCTCAAGTGAAGGTAAGTCGCTGCCCCGTTAGTATTGTAATCATGATTTAAATAATTTTGGGCGTTAATGATGTCCGTTTGGATTAGAGGAAGCTCGTTAATAAAAGGAGTTAATTGGGACAGCTTTTTCGCGCTAGTTTCGAATCTTTTAAAAGTAAGCTTCGAAAGGTACGTTATGAGTTATTTGATTTCGTTTCGTTGGATGATGACTAAGCTTGAATTGAGAATGAATTGTGATGATAATATGTTTGGGAAATAGGATTTTTAGAACCCCGTTAGTGTGGAGGTTCGTTTGATTGAGCTTTGACGTGTTTGCGAATGATTTTTCGATGTTGAAATTTACGTTACGAAGCCGTATAGGGGCTGCTATGTTAGGAAATATGGGCTGTTATGTTTTGTTTTCCATTTTGTAATCATCAGCATGAAAAATGGTTTGCAACGATATGCATTAGAATATTGGAAAGCTATTTGAATATCGCTAGATTGTTTTCAAGTGTTTCAATCTAGTTTTCCTTGGTTTCAAAAGGCGTTAATTCGCTATTTAGTGTCGAATGAGTTGTGATTAAAGATGTCATGATGTTAAACGATACTTGAATATGAGTTGAATAAATATCTATGACGGAAACAATTGAGAAATTTCATGATAATTTGTTAGAGATTAATCGCGTAAAGGAAAGGCGATGTGACTAAGTTTATAAGCTATTAAAGTGTAATTATACGCGCTGTTTCGAGATGATAACCATTGGAAATGTTTAGGTTGCATAATAGAAAAGCATATAGTTATAGCACATTTTGTAACGCTAGAACTTGCTAAATAGATTTTTGCTATATTTTGTTTAATGAAAGGTCAAGGAGAACCCGGCGAACCGGATTCTCGACCCAAGAATAAGAGCAAAACATAGGGGAGCATTCGATTCAAAGATCGAATCGTTTTTGAGGTCGGTATACACATTATCTTTAAAGCTTATTTGAAAGTGTTTTTGTTATGAAATGAATTTCTTAAATGAGATTGTTATGTAAATATCTTTAAATGATATTGTTATATCTTTTCAATATGATACATTTACAAACGTATTTTACTACACTTGAAATGAGATACGAAATTGATTCGTTAAGCAAATTTTGTTACTAAAATCAAGTGAAAAATACGTGATACAAATGTTATGATATAAACAGCCCTTGTAAACATAGATATCGATAAATGAAAATTGGTAATTGACATGTCAATAGGGAACTTAGCAGCTGCACCGTTTATTTACATTGATTCGTTATGGATTATGAGAGGCACTACGTGTCCGATCCTGAACGATTATGTGTTATGATATACGACCCGGTGGATAATCACCGAGCGGCCGTTGCCGGGGTCGACCGTTATTTCGACAGACACTACCGCGTGTCCGATGCCGGAAACCCATATACCAATACATGGGTATCGAATATATGTTTACTAAGGGGCACTGAGAAAAATGTGATAAGCGATGAAATGAAATTGTTACATGATATAAAATGCTTAATGTTTTGAAATATGTTGAACTCGAAAAATTGTGAATTTATATGTTTAAGTATTTTTATGCAGCATATCTATATATATGTTTGTGAATGATAAAGTTATAATGCTTTTGGTTTACGAATGAAATTATATATATTAGAATTGGAAATTAGATTATGTGTATACCCACTAAGCAAATATGCTTAGCGCGTTGTTTTACCGCACGCAGGTTGAATATTTTGATTCCATTCCCAGACAAGGAAGTAGTGTGTACGCGAAAGTTCAGACAGTCACTATCCATCCTACACTTTTGGTAGTTATATATATATATATATATTGCGTAGGATCATACATTTTGAAACATATGTATAATTATATAAATCATCGTATTTCACTTATGTAAAAAGCTTATGTATATTTCTTTAAGCTTACTTTTGAATATATATATGCATATAAATGTTTATGTTATAATTGAGTAATGTAATGTTTTTAAAATGGATCGGAGGTCCGAATTGGAAATCCTGAAATTTATGTTTTAGAAATGTTAGAGTTTTATTTATAGGGAATGAAATTTTGAATTTCAGAAAAACAGAGGAAACTCTACCGAAATTATAAAAAATAAATAAATAAATATTTCCGCTATCTTGGTAATGAGTTTTATAATTTTGATAATAAGTTTTTAAAAATTAACAGAAATGGATTTTTAAAGAAAGTAACGTTCTCCGTTCTGGATTTTCGATCGTAACGGAAGTCGGGCGGAGGGTGTTACAACCATGTACGGCAAAATAAGTTTCTCGACCTTCCGAACTCAAAATTTAGCTCTGAATGCATCTACGGAGTCGTTTTTAAGTGTAGAATCCATTTTTAGGGTTATTTTTCTTATAGAGCAGCTGTATTAAAAAATTTTTTTATTACAATATTTTGTAGATTCAATTTAAAACCGTGATAACTATATTGGGAATCGAGATTTTCGGAGTGGTTAGTAGTCCATATTGAGGTAAGGGTTTAATCCTAATCTTTTAGAAATTTTTATGTTAAGGTTGGAGTTCATTTAAATTTCTATGATTTTGGAAGTGTGTTAATTCTTTGTGGAAATATATTATGGATTGTCTTGAGAGTATATTGTGGTTATTTTTAATGGTTTTGTCATTCAAAAGTTCATTTAGTGCATGGGTAAGAAATTTGAGCTCCATTGTGATATTTTGTATGTTTAAAAGTTAAGAAATTCAAACATAAAATATACGTGAATATTCAAAATCGTTACGACTTAAATATGGATGTTTATTAGTATATTTATATGCCAATGAAAGTATTTGTATGTAAGTCGAACTTAGTTGTGATGCTTTCTAAATATAGAATGAGAAATTATATAGGTGACATAGAAATCGAGAGAACCCTCAAGTGTGTGATTTCATGAATCAATAATTGGTGAGTGTTATTCAAAATATTTTGAATATGATGTTTTAAAATTTATATCATGATATATTATAGTATGATTTTGAAATAAATGAATCTAGATGAAAATATTTTTCAGGGATTATAAACGGTTTTATAATATGTGAATTTTTTAAATTTATAAAGCTTATACGAATGAGTTTTTTATGATAAAAAACTGTTTGATGGAAAAATAACAATAAACCTATGGTATGCTTGGTAAATGCTACAGTTATTTCCGATTGAGGTTGAGTATCGGAAGCATGCATTGGCAGTGTCAAAAGTGTCTGTCACTAACAGCAAAAGGAGACCCGTAGAGGGGGATTATGTCGAGTCATTGGTTCAGTTTAGTGTGTCGCCTAATGCACATATAAGATATATTATTAGCTAGCTTCCACTTGAGCGAGGAAAAAATGCTGCTTCGTAGCGAAGGAAAAATTCCGCTACATAATATCGGATAAATGACCTAAACGAGGAAAAATTTCGAGAAGGCCAGAGCGAGGCAAAATTCCGCTTCATATCTAGGATACTTTGTGGTACGGATAGTTAGTGGATGACTTGATTTATTCAGATATTTTCAAAATAGTAAACGCCAACACTATTTACATTTTATTAGAAAATTGAAAGCCTATAGTAAATGTTATTTATTATTCAATTTTAAAATAAAAGCAAACAATATTTATGAAAATGATTTATCCATGCAATTGAAAGAAATATGGTTTTCAAGAAAAATCGATTTTAATATTATAATTTTTAAAAGTTCTAAAACTTAAAGGAGACATTTTCTAAAATAATAATAATAATAATAATAATAATAATAAAACTAAAATGAAATTTTATGACACTCACTAAACTTATAAAACTCATATTGTTTCATGTTTTATAAACAAAACTTCCCTAGGGGTAGATGCAGGTACAGGTACATCAGAATCAGGAACTCCAGCCCAAGACTAGACAGATCGAGTCGAAAGTACTTTATACTGCTGTGACTATATAGATGTATTTTATTTTGAGAAATTCTTAAATAATTGAATATGGCATAATGTATAAGTTTTCATTATTTTTGAAAATGGATAAATATATATACATATATATATATATATATATATATATATGCATGACTCATTGTTTTGTGTTTTAAATTATTTAAAATTGGATGATATGTTTGTGGTTGCTTGTGAATTGATTAATTGAGAGCCTGAATGAAAGGACCCGGCCCGGATTTTCCCTGAAGAGATCCGAGCGGAGCCCTCCCGGCACCCCACAGAATCCTTACAGTCTTCATGCAGGTAACTTAAAAGGACTCCGTGAAGCTAAGCCGTAAAACAATTTCATTTCTTATTACTTAAAAATTTAGGGTGAAAAATTTTCGGCAGGACAATGGCTGTTTCTCCGACATTTTCAACTTTTTCAAAACACCTGTAAAACAATTAATAATATTTCAAAATGCATACATTCATTTCCTTTTCCAAATAGGACCTCAGGTCCATTGCAAAATCCACATTTCAATGCAATTCGAGTCTTTAAAAACTAAAACCATTTCAACTTAAAAGAAAACATTCCACAGCATGATAACATAATTAAAGTTATTAAAACTTAAATATTTACATCACATTAAAATCCGTTATACAACAAAAATTTACTTTATTTTCACAGTTTCGGTCGCCTGTTAAACTCGCCTACTCTTGAGCTGGAGACCTGCCGCCTGAAGGACTCGATCCTGCGCCTGGGGAGTTTTTAAAACAAAATAAACAAGAAAAATAATGAGCTAAAAAGGCTCAGTGAGTGTTATGCAGTTCTAAATAAGTTTCCTTTAATACCCTTTTCAAAATCTTTTGAAAGAATTCAAGTTCCGAAACAATTTATGTAAACGTGAATTTCATGATATTACATAATCATTTTTATAAACAATTGCTTGAAAACAATATACAAGATTATTAGCATCATAAAATTTATTCATAACATAATCATAAGTTCATAAATAAACTCATAAAAATCATAAATGAATCCTCAGTCATAAAACATATATCCAATGGGACCCGGGGAAATCATGATCACCGCCCGGTCTTGGGTCACCGGTGGTGGGGACGTGCAATCTCAGTCATAACCACTATGCCGCGGTATGTTACCTCGCTGCACATAGGGCATCATTCATGATAGTACCTTATATACGCGTAGAGGGCGACATGACAGACTCATGACAGACTCGATCCCCCCATAGTTAGTGGACTTTCCCCCAACAGACATGCCATACGCGCAATAAAGCACTTCGGCCGCATAACAGTCATAATTCAGTCATAATAGGGATGGGTAGCCATTGGTTTTGAAATCCATTATCATGCTAAAATAATATTTGTAAAACATGTTCCTTCGCTTATAAAACGAAACATAAAAGCACATTTCAATAACAAGTTATACGATCACTATTACTTTAAATACAAATATAAACAATTCGAAGCGTATAACATTCCTGTAAAGCGTATATCATTCATATAAATTCATTTAAATGTTAAAACGTTTAATTCTTTCATGAAAGCATAGAAATCATATAGAAATCATAGTGTAATAATCATTTCATAAAACAATTTACACTCACCGATTCCTAACTCACGGAAACGATCGGATTCTCTATCTCGCGCTACTTCTTCAACTTCGCTTTTCTTCACCTTATCGACGCCTATATAAGTTAACATTCTAACATAAGCACGACGGAACTACGCAAATCGAATTCCAAAGCAACATCATGAAACCAATATCTAATGGATTTAACAAAAAGGATAAGCGAAGCTAAACTAACAGCATAAAACTTACGCGATTTTAACTAACTATCGCGACTTATCAATTTAACGTTTCGCGCGCTTCCTTCATTTCCAAATAAACTTATCGTCCATATTACTCGCGACTTAACTTAAATCAAGGCAACAAGATTCAAACATGATAAAGCGTAAATGAGGAAAAATATAATAGCAAGCTTAACAAAAATACATTTTTCCAATTCAACTCCAAAATCGACAATTTAACGATTTCACGCGAAACTTAACTATCCGATTAACTTAAACGTATCTTAAACTATCCTAACATCGACTTAACATCATGATGGGCTTAAACACAACTCAATACAGCGAGAAGACATCATAAACGTTTTCACAATCGACAACGAAAATCACAACTAAAAACATTCGCACTTGCGGAAAACTCGACCAAATTGCTCGAAAACGATTAATCAACGCTCGAACTATATTTCAATACTTTCAAATACACTAAAATGCATCCTTTTTCATGTTAACAAACTTGGAAATAAAAGCACTACATGACAACCTCTTTATCATATCATAACAGCCCACACAACGAATAATCCACGGACTTTCAACATCGGCAATCAATCGACAACAAAACGAAACAAAACAAACGAACCTCCGCACTAACGAGGTTCTCAATCCTAAACCCAAACATAATATCACCACTTTTTTCATTCATTATTACAACCTAAACACTTCCAACAAAAATGAAAATCTTAAAACACAAACTTACCTTACGAATAACAATCGACACGCTTCGAAACTTATACGCGAAGAGCTGTCCATTATCCGATAATTAATTGAACTTATAACAGCCCCTAATTAGCCAAAATATACTAACTTTTCAACATCCAAATTCTTCCATAACACTCCAATACACTATGTTCCATAACAATTAACTTTTCAACCATAAAGTCACTACCATAAGTGAACCAACATAAACATTTGTCATCACATTTTCAGTAACCATCACACTAACTTCACATGCAACACAAACTATCCTAATATAATCACTTCGTCCGAGCTCCCTTCAATCCAAAAATAAACATGCAAGCTTTTAAGATCATTCAAAATCAGCTAAAAGGAACTGCTAAAGCATCATTTTACCTTGCATGTGCTGATTTCTTCAAAAAAAACAGCACCCAAACTTCCTTGACAGCAATTTAATGCCAACGGAAACTCACGGCAGCAGCTCTTATGATAGCACCTCTCGTGGCAGCATGACAGCAGCTCTCGCGGCAGCAAGACAGCACCTCTCGCGGCAGCAAGACAGCAGCTCTCGCGGCAGCAAGACAGCACCTCTCGCGGCAGCAGGACAGCAACTCTCGCGGCAGCAAGACAGCAGCTCTCGCAACAGCAAGACAGCACCTCTCGCGGTAGCAAGACAGCAACTCTCACGGCAGCAAGACAGCAGCTCTCGCAACAGCAAGACAGCACCTCTCGCGGCAGCAAGACAGCAGCTCTCGCGGCAGCAGCAACAACGGCACTAGCCAGCAGCCGAACAGCTCCAGCTCGGCAGCAGCTCCCGCTTACGGCAGCAGCAGGAGGTCGTGACTGGTAGCAGCACCCTTGACTCCACGCCAACAGCAGCGGCTTTAGCTCCACGCCAGTAGCAACACTCCTCCAAGACAACAACCTACAGCTTTACTTCTTCCTTGCATGCAAACTCTCAGATCTGGCCGAATCACTTACATGCAACCCGACATCTCTTGGTTTGAATGTTAACCAAACCCTCTCGATCACTCTCAAACTCCTCTCTTCGAATCTAACATTGGGCTTTCAGATTTGGGGAGCTAGAAGAAGAAATAAATGGTTAGAAGAAGAAACAAAATAGGAAGCTTTCGGTTTTGGAGATGGATGACCGAGCACTCTCTCTCGATGGAGGATTGGTCTTGCTTCTCTCTTCTCACAAGCTGGCTTTCGGTTTTTGCATGATTGTTTTGAAAGAGAGGAAAAGGCTATCTGTTGCTGGATGACCGAGAATGCCCATACCCAACTCACTTACATTCTCTTGTTTGCTTCACTTTGATTTTGCTTTTTCGTAATAGTCAAATGACCACACGAGAACACTTATGCATTTCATGCTTTTCCCAAATCAATTGCATTTGATTAATAAATAAATGCCAAGTGTCACATTCTCCTTTTGCATGAGTTACATTTGTCTCTTTCCTTTCTTGCATACACGACACATGGCACACTTGCATGAAGTCATTCCACTAACTCATTTATGCATTCGATTCCGCTTCCGATTCGATCGCTCGAAAATATTTTACGATTTCGAAATTTAAAACCATCTCCGATCCCATCCAAGAATTTCATAAAAATTCAATTACGCAACCAGATCCGAACAAACAATTAATTTTATTATTCCTTGATCAAGAGTAAAACTTATACATCCGAAACCATCCGAAAATTTATTTAAACCCTTACTGGACAATCTTGAAATTTCATTGGGACTTAATTTATCCATTCGAACTCTTCGAGAACCTCGCTAAATCCTTTATGGATGCTCTGAACATTTTATTAATCATTCCCAGATAATCTAGAAATTTCTTAATCACCTCTAGTCACGCTAATTTTTTATTACCTCACTAATAAAGGCATAAACCAATATTCACACATACCTTGTACTAGAATCAAGCGAAGATGTTACACTGAAGCCCAGAAGTTTGGTGAAACAAATTGATTTTAGAAGTGTTTAAAGTTTACACCAAATTTGCAAAGTGACCATTTCAAAAAAATAGTTGTTATGCTGCCCAAATTTTTACTAAATCTATTATATAGGTGTGTAATAAAAACAAAAATTTCTCACCCCTTTCTATTAGAAAAGAGACTCTTGAAAAGGTTTTCAGTAGGGAAAAATGGCTTAATTTTAAAGGAACCATTAAGTTGGATTAGATATCGATTGGAGAGTCACCGTGGAGTTGTCGATAGGCTGCCATCTATACAGAAATAGGAGTATAGAAACGAGACCTGTCAGTCACAGAGTTGCTAAAGAAAGGGAATTAAGAGGTTGGGTTTTGTGGGACTACTTGTAATGTAAGAGGGGTAGAATGAACTTGATCTTCTAATGTAAAATAAAAAAAAAAAATGTAAGAGGATATTGATTTAGACTAAAGCTGTCCAATACGTGGATGAAAATGAAGACTCTAATGTAGAAATAGAATAATTAGATGATACATAAAGGTGACAAGAATCTTATTTCCTCGAAAACCATTAATCAAAATTAGAAAATGATAGGACCTGACCCGGATTCCTATTAATAAATCCAGCGATCCTGCTGGACACTTTACAAGACCCTTTTGAAGCCCAACTAATAAGGCCTAAAAGGATATCGTTGAGCGAACTCGTAACTATCTCTCAAACTCTAAACATATAAACATTTATTCATATTAAAGTTTTATTTGAACTATGCAGGGGATAAACATATAATTTAAAATATTATCATAAAAATGTAATTATTTAAAATAACTATGCAATTAATAAAGTGCTACAAAGTTTATTCATAAATTTGAACATAAAAAGAGACTGCACAATGTTGTCGGTCGAGACCCACCTAGTCTGCTCATGGCTCTCTGGTATCTGGATTACCTGCACCTGTACCTGGGAAGGATTTTGAAATAAAAACATAATGAGCTATAAAGCCTAGCGAGTGTTTATGTCTTTATTAAAAATTTCCTCCCAAAAACATTTTTGTTTAAAATCATTTTATTTCTAAAAGCTTGGGGTATTTATAATATTTCTATAAATTTCAAAAGCTTGCTTTGAAAGTTAAAATATTTAATCTTTCTAAAATCCATTTTAAATGATATGCTAGCTATTTCTAAAAGCTCTAATGGCCACCTAAGAAAGCTAAGTCCACAAAGATGGCCGAACCAGCTCTGCTCATCATGGGAAAAAATGTCACATGGTGCAAGGTTAGTATCGCTTATCGTGACAAAGCTACTAAGACATCTCGTACACGCATGACAGAACTATCATCGCTCACCGTGCATCAAGAAATACCCCACAAACGTAGAGGGCCTCAAACTCGACAGACTCAATCCCCCCGATATTAGCCGGACTAACCCTCCCAACATATGTCATACACTGTAGGGTATACGGGCCGTGACGGGACCCTTCTCGAATCCTTCCTCTGCCACCTAGTAAATAATTTAATAAATACTAGCTCAATTGGTACTCATCTTGCAAGAAAAATCCATTTGACTAAGGGGCTAAGTCATAGGTTCAAGTGCGAGTGGGGGAGGCGAAGCAAAACCCTCTGGCCCGGGGACAGTACCTTATGAATGGGGCAGCCCAGAAAGAAGGGACCCCACAAGCCAAATCTAAGCTAGAAGGTCACGCTATACAGTCTCGGACCGTCCACTAGGTTTGAAAACCTCTTTCTACTTTTCTATAATTAAAAACTATTTCTTTATCATGTTATAAAAATAAATAATATATGATGCATACCATATTCAATTAAATCATTTATTTTCGTGCTAAATATATAAAACAATTAAATGAAAATAAAATTATATTGATAAATAAATTAAAAGTATTTAAAAACAATTTCACACTCACAGCTCGCTACCCAGCTACTTTATTTCTGCTCTCAGCGACCTCCTCCTTTAGCTTGCTGCTCTACCCTTCTCAGCTCGAGCTACCCATGCGAGCTCCAGCTCCAGCTCTACTCAACTCCACTCACGCCAGCTTCTACTCTCAGCTCACCCGCGCTAGCTTCTTAGCTCCACTCACGTGAGCTCCTACTCTCAACTTACCTATGCGAGCTCCTCAACTCCACTCACGCACGCTCCTACTCTCAACTCACCCAACAAGCTCCTCAACTTCACTCATGCTAGCTCCTACTCTTAGCTCACCCACACGAGCTTCTCACTTTCCAATAGCTCAATCTTCTCCTTCAAAGCAGCGAAAACTCACTTGGAATGATGGCCGCATCTTGTCTTCTCTACTGGCTGACAACTCTCTCTCTCTCTCTCTCTCTCTCTTTCTCCTTCTCTTTCTCTCTTTCTTCACTCTGCCTTTTCTCCCTTCCATCGACTCACCACTCACGTCTATTTATAGGTGTGGGTCAAACTTGTCTTTAACTTTTAAATTTTCTAAAAATTACAAAATAGCCACATTTTTAGAGAATTCTCTCAAAAATATCTGACATTTTTCTCTTGTACCCCTCAACTTTAATAATTTACACTTATTTTCAAATTTTATAAAATTTTACAAGCCTTAAATTTTACTATTAAATACCTAAAAAAAGGAGCAAATTTATCAATTTGCTCCTTTTTTTCTATGAGATATATATGCTCAAAATTTTGCTATGACATAATAAATTGGTTAAAAGAAAGCTAAAGAGGCTTTGACAAAACAACAATTCAAAAGTCTTTATATCTATGCCCAAGGCCTTTGAAGGCTTGAAAAACATTGTCTACATCTAATAAAAGTTTTCATATTGCTGCAAGTTTGTCATAGATTTCTTTGAATCTTAAGATGTAGTCATCGAGTGATAGAGTTCCTTTAGACAAACTATATAAGTTATTTTTGAGTTGGGCTTTGTTGTCTTCGGTATTGGGCAACAACTATGCATGGACAGAACTCCAAACCGTGTATGTCATAACCCCACCTTCAATAACACTGAAAACCTTTTCCTCTATATTTGCTAGAAGCCAAGACAAGAAGGACATCATTAATGATCCATTACTCTTTATCTAGATTCTTTATTTTGCTTCTAGTAGAATCTACTAGTTCATCTA
The DNA here is from genome assembly GCA_022984855.1 of Dimocarpus longan. Taxonomy (NCBI): domain Eukaryota; kingdom Viridiplantae; phylum Streptophyta; class Magnoliopsida; order Sapindales; family Sapindaceae; genus Dimocarpus; species Dimocarpus longan. The sequence continues at coordinate 9,390,834 of CM041015.1, read as the reverse complement.
CTGGCCTTCAGGAATCATTGATATGATGCTCCATATCAAGACTTTTAATCAATGGTAATATTTGAGATTTCTATAAAATAACATTTGTCATTGATAGTTTGATAGAAATCAAACTAAAATATTGATGAAATACTTGGATTGAGAATTTAGGCTCTAATACTATCATGAAATCAGAGAATATGAAAAGAATAAAAGGTTTTCAATGATAGCTAATAAGCTGTAAATTCATATCCTTATTTACAAAGAATGTATTCATAAAGTTTTATACAGTTTACTGTAACAGTAACATAAAGATAATTTAGAAAAAAAATCATTTGACTTCTTGAAATTAGAAATCATGCCATGACAAGGAAGAATGTTAGGAAACATTCCTAAACTATTGATTTTCAAATATTCTAGTTTTATTACCAGATTTGTCTCTAAAGATTGCTTCTGGTTTGAATTCTCTCCTTGATATTGGTTATTGTTTTGTAACAACTCTTTATAATCATTAGAGTCAATTTTGTAAGGAAGTAATGCTGTCTTATCACTTCCTCCTCCTTTTTTTTCTCTTTTTATTTTTTCAAATCTATATACGCAAATCTAGAAAATATATCATAAATGTATTTCCAATTCTTCTTCTTATTCCTCGTTTCCAATTCTTCTTCTTCTTTTTCTTTTTCTTCTTTTCTAATTGTTCTTCTTCTTCTTTTCCAAATCCATATATGCAAATCTAGAAAATATGTCATAAGAGTATTTCCAACACTCTCATAGATTATAAAAATATTACATGCCACATAAGATGAATAAACATTGAGTTAAAATAAACCTATCTAATGCAATTATTATTTATCAATGTCAAGTTGAGGTTGCATAGAAAAAAAGTAGACATTATCAACATGACTATCTATTTTCAGATAGTGTGTTAGAGAGTCATATTAGCAAATTAATAATTATATAATTCTAGTTTCCAAATCTAATTAAAAATGGAAACATTAAATGAAAAATATGGAAGCATTAAATGGAAATATATTGAGGCATTAAATAAAAGTGATATGAACCCCGTATCTGATGATACGACACCTACAATCAATTGAATCAATAACCCCAAGAAAGTTTAATTCAAGAACAAGTTAAAAAAAAAAAAAAAAGATACCTTGACTCAATAATTAGTAAACCATGAGCCAAGATAATAATGACGTCACTTCCAAAAACAAGCGAAGAATGAGGAAGATAAGTCAAATTGATAAATCAAGAATTAAACCTTGATAAAATTCTCAAAGTTCATCAAGAACAAATAAAGAAAACACAAATTTTTACATCAAAAATGTCTAATCTCGTTTTTGAAGCTTACACAATCTTTTATAGGCAAAATAAATGAATCCCTAGCTTCTAACATTTGCATGAATGCTCTAACCCCTTAATACACTCTATTTGGGCTTAAAATAGCTAAGTTTGAGCTTAAAATAATTAAATTTGATAGCCAAGTACATAAACTAATGACCCAATATGTAATAAAATTAATTAAAGTCTAATGATATCAAAGTTTGATATTTAACAAACTAATAATTTACTTAATTAAAACTAGCCCATGAAACAAATTAGGCCCTAATTAATACAAACAAACAAAAATAGTCTAATTTGCCTTCAAAATTAAGCCTAATAGACTTCAATTGTCTCGTTCTCCAATTACCCCATTGTCCTCCATGATTGCTATCCTAGTTTCCATCAAAAAATACATTGAAGCATTGGAGAATAATTTTTCAATTTGATTATCTATCAAATAATATCAATGTTATGTAGGAAGTAAATCTCTTGACATTGATAATATGACACTTTGTTTTTCAAAAATATATAATCCATGAGAACATTGAAGATGCATTACGTCATAGTAATTGAAAGTTATCATGATTAACGGTGTGCTATTGGGAAACATGAGTAACAGTGGCAGACTGAGATATTTACGTGAAGGGGTACACTTTATAATAAAATAAAAATTAAAGATAAAAGTAATTATAGTTCACTCTTCTTTAGTTATTCATTAATTTCATTTTCTTTACGAATTTTCGGAGCTTTTTTTATAATTCACTCTTCTTCATCAAATTTTATTAATTTTCATTTAAACAATATAAACAAAAGAATAAAAAAGGTTCCAAAATAATTTTTTTTCAAAACTTCAATCTAGTTTCAAATAATGTAAATGCTTGACAACTTCTTTAAGTAAATCTATAACATTCACCAAGTAATGAATGAGATGTAAGAGAGACTTGAAGATTGAGAAATTTTTTTGTTTAAAAAAAAAGTTAGTTATACTTTGCAATAAGTATAAGTATGATCAAAGTCAAACTATTGTAAATTTTGAGGAAAGCCCGCTTGATTAGAGCCATTGCATATGGAACTTTGAACTCGTGTTCAAATCCCCACTACACTCTTCAAATTCTTTTGAAAAAATAAGGAAAAGAGCGTCAATTTTGGAGGTGGAAGGCAACTGAATCCGCCACCAGAGCCATTAAACATGCACTCCATGCCATCAGTGCGGTTTTATGTTTGTAATCCCATTCTTTTCGAAATTATAGATATCAGTTTATTTATTTATTTAAATATTTAATCACTAACATTAGAAACTTAATAAATTTTTAAAAAATTTGAGGGAGAGCATGTGCCCCTTTTAGCCCTAAAATATATCCGCCGCTGATGAGTAATACTCCTTAATCACGACGTTTGATGCTCCCAATTAGGAAATGTGATAGAAGTTTCTCATTCTAGAGGGTAAGCATCTACTTGTTATCTTTAAAACCTCCAATGAGGGCTAATCAATACCTTATCGGAAGAGTGTTGACTCATCTTGCAAAAAATAATAATAATAATAATAATAATATTTTTTTTTTCTAAAATTATAAATAGAGAATTTTTGGATTTTTAAGAACAATTTTGTCTAGAAGAAAACAGAAACAATATAAAGAGCCTCGACTGCCCATGGCAAGGAGCAATATGTTGGTGATGGACTCACTACCGATAAAATTATTTGAAAAAAACAAAAAAAAAAAAGGTAGAATTGGAGATAGTGAATTTTCGGATTTGTTAAAGGGAAATTTTGTCTATATGGGGGAAAAACAATAAAAGCATTGAGAAAAGGCAAAGTTAATAAGCCTATAATTTATTTTTTTAATTTTATTAAGCATAGACTTATAGGGGTTACTTTTGCCAAAACCCCTTGAATGAGTGTAAATAGTAAAAACTTAGTTTTTAAATATTAATGATACATGTAGATGGTAAATGGATATAGTAAGAATATTTTTTTATGGCAATTGAGGTACCCAAAAGAAATTTGGGTTGTTTTGTGTTTATTTGAGTACATCTTCTATGTCTCAAATTTGCATAAATGGGGTTACAAATTATCTATTTTCTACATGCTTTATCCAAAATCATCCCTTGTTTCTAAGGATGGTAAATATTGACACGACTTGATGCCACATGAACACGATAAGAAATTAGTAAGTTTGGCTTATATCTATATGGGTTCGATTTATTAATAGTTCAACACATTAAACCTTGTTAAGTAAATGGGTCGTGTTTGGGTTGTACCCCTCTTGACTCTCTAACTAATTTAACACAATTAAATAGTAAGCATATTATTTTAAATTTTATTTTGAATCAAGATTATATTATTGTATTTATATATTGTTATGGGTAATTTAGTGATCAGATTATTTGGACCCAGGAAAATCTACGGTATAGGCCCAATAGCCCAAAGGCTCAACGATCCGCTCTTCCTCCAATCCACCTTCCCAGCAAAAGATCCGTTCAGGCTGTTCGCTGGCTCTGTCCATTCAGGCTGTCCGCTGGTTCTGTCCAATTCAAGCTGTTCGCTGGCTCTATTCGTTCAGGCTGTCTGCTGGTTCTGTCCGATTCAGGCTGTTCGCTGGCTCTATCTATTCAGGCTGTTCTCTGGCTCTGTCCGTTCAGGCTGTTCTCTAGCTCTATCTATTCAGGCTGTTCTCTGGCTCTGTCCGTTCAGGCTGTTCGCTAGCTCTGTCCATTCAAGCTGTTCGCTGGCTCTGTCTGTTCAGGCTATCCATTTAGACTGTTTGCTGGCTCTGTCTGTTCAGACTGTCTGCTGGTTCTGTTCGCCTAGGCTGATCGACAGTTCTATTCATGGAAGTACTAATTCATAATCTGCATACCCAACCCTCAAGATGTCCGATTATACAACAGCTCATTCGTCCATTAGTGGATCTGAATATCCCATCTGCTGGAAAGCCTATCTCAGCCATGCTCCTCAGAATCACGAGTCAACAGAAGTCAAAAGAGCCATGCAGGATACAACACCAAACGTACCATGCAAGCCATCTCTGCCAGAAACTACAGCCAAGGTTTCGGTAGTTACTCATGACCCATGCAGATCAGCCACCTGAAATCTCTCTTGGGCAGACCTCCGAAACGACAGCTTCGGCCGCATTTAATGTATATTCGGCCGCATTTAATGTGCTGTCAACCGCATTAAATGAAATCTTGGTGTATTCAATGCAGCCCATCATTATGCTTTCTGTTTACTGTATGCTTTTGTCTTATTCTATTTTACTGTAGCTGCTCCCATTTTCCAATAAAAAGGGGGAGGATTTTCATTGTAAAGGAGGATTTTTCTGAGTGCTGTTACTCTGCCAAAATAGTAAGAGAGTATACAATAGATATAGGCATCTTTTTGGGCCGAACCACTCTAAAACCTTTTTGTCTTTCTGCTCCTCACCTCTGATTTCTTCTTCTTGTTCTTTTCACTTTGCATGCATCACACCAATCACATGAATATGCAACTTGTGTAACGCTCTTCGCCCGACTTCCGTTACAGTTGGAAATTCGGAACGGAGAACGTTACTTTCCTAATAAATCCGTTTCTGTGACTTTTGAAAAACTATTATCATTCTAAAACTCTTTACCAATAGAGGAAATTTTTTTTTTCTTTTTTTTAAAACATAAATCCGCCAGAGTTTCCTCTGTTTTTTTGAAATCCCAAAATTCATTTCCTGTAATTGAAACTCTAACATTTTCTAAACTCCCATTCGGATCTCTCGTCCGTTTCCAAAACATTTCATTACTCAAATAAATCATAAATATTTATATGCATACATAACCAAAAGTAAGCTTTTAAGAAATATATATAAGCTTTTCTACAGAACTTTGTTATAATTAAATGAAATACGATAACTTATACAAATATACATGTATCCCAAAAATGCGTGATCATATGCAATATATCTATATATCTACCAAAAGCGTAGAGGGGATGGTGACTATCTGAGCCTTTGCGTGCAAGCTATTTCCTCTGTCTGAAGATGGAGTCAAAAGATTCAACCTGCGCGCGGTAAATCAATGCGCTAAGCATAATTGCTTAATAGGTATACACATAATCTAAATTCTCAATTTCAAATGTAATTTCAATTGTAACTAAAAGCATTCTAACTTTAACATTCATAAATATATATATTTATATATACGTTACATAAAAATACTTAAACATATAGTTCACAATTTTTCGAGTTCAATATTTTTTTTTCAAAGCATTGAACATTTCATTTCACATAACATTTTCATTTCATTGCTTATAACATTTTTCAGTGCCCTTAGTAAACATATATTCGATACTCATATATGGGTTTCCGGCATCGGACACGTGGTGATTATCCGCCGGAATAACGGTCGACCCCGGCATCGGCCGCTCGGTGATTATCCACCGGATCGTATATCATAACACATAATCGTTCAGGATCGGACATGAAGTGCCTCTCATAGTCCATAATGAATCAATTTAGTGTATGCAAATAAACGGTGCAGCTGCTGATTTCCCTATTGACATGTCAATTACTAATTTCCATTTATCGATATCTGAGTTTACAAGGGCTATTTACAACATAATGTTTGTATCACATTTTACACTTTAGTTTTAGTATCAAGATTTTTATAACAAATCCATTTCGCGTTTCATTTTAAGTATAGTCAAATACTTTTGTAAATGCATCATATTGAAATGATATAACAATCTCATTTAAGAAATTCATATAACAATCTCATTTAAGAAATTCATTTCACAATGAAAACACTTTCAAGTAAAATTTAAAGATAATGTGTATACCGACCTCAAACGGATTCGATCTTTGAATCGTATACTCCCTTACACTTTACCCTTCTTCTTTGGTTGAGAATCCGGTTCATCGGGTTCTCTTTGACTTTTCAATAAAGATCAATGTAACGAAAGTTTATTTAATAAATTTCTAGCGTTACTTAGTGCATTATAACTATATGTTTTCCTATAATGCATCCTAAAACACTTCCAATGGATATCACTTCGAAACAGTTCATAATATCCTTTTTATGACTGTCTTTACTGTATTGAAAATAATCTCAAAACAATCCCATTAAAATAGCTTATGACAGCCCACATCTAGCTCATTTACAGTTCACTAAAACAGCTCTATAACAGCTTGAAATACTGCATGAAAACAGCCCTTAAAACACTCAATATCAACACTTAATCATGCATAAAAACTGCACATAAACAGTTTTTAAATTTCATAAAAGCTGCACATTAAAATCAGTCCACAATTCTTACTCGCGTCAACTTTTGCTTGCTTGATTTTAACTCTTAACAATTCATCATCTTAACATATTTTTATGCATGAAAATTCATTACGAAACTTAATTTAAATTCACAATATAACAGTTCGCACAACTCATCAAGACAGCTTATGACATCAAAACAGCTTACACAATGCATTCAAGATAGCTTAAAACATCGTAACAGCTCACACAACTCTACCAAGATAGCTTACGGCATCAAAACAGCTCCTATAACACCAAGACAGCCCTTAAACCTCATCCAACATAATCAAAACAGCCCGTTAAACATTAAGACAGCTCTTAACAGCCTTTAAGACCATCCGAAACAGCTTAAACAGCTTTTAACACAAACCAAAACAGCTTAAATAGCTTTTAATACCATCAAGACAGCTTCAAACAGCTTTAATATCATCAAGATAGCTTCAAACAGCTTTAATATCATCAAAACAGCCCATCAACTAAATCAAGACAGCATCTAAGACAACATAACAGCCCATACACTTAATCAAAACAGCTTGCGATACCATAACATCCCATGAAATTCATTTCAACATCACAACTCATCATTTTACATTCATTTAACATATAATCAAACATGATACTATTACATTGCATCCAAATTCCATTTGAACCACCAAAAATGTCCCCTTGGCCGTGAGCTATACACAACCCACACCAAATAAAGCTTTTAATCTCCAAATCATATCAATAGCAACTCAAGATTCAAGTTAACATCTTAGAACTCCATTTGAGCAATTAAACTATCTTAGACCGAGCAATTAAACTCCATTTAATCTCCAATCATCACTAATCTTTAATTAGGACAGCAATTTACTCTAACAAACCATCATGAATCTCTCAATCATTTTCGTCATAGATATTCATTTGAATCACATTCAAATATCACTTAACATCATGGCATTTTAATTACAATTCATTTGACACTAATTTGCAAACTAACACTTTTCGAAATCATGGAAAAACTTGATCGAAACACTTGAAAACAATCTAACGATATTCAAAAAGCTTTTCAATACTCTTAAGCATATCGATGCGAATCATTTTCCATGCCGACAATCTTGAAACGAAAAGCAAAACATAACAGCCCCTATACGAATTTCGCAACACACTTTAAATATCAAAATCCATTTGCAAACATATCGAATCAATATCGAACGAACCTCCTCACTAACGAGGTGCTGAATCCTATATCCCAATCATGTCATCATCCATTTAATCCACAACTAAATCATAAATATTTTCATTGCAAACGAAATCCATAAATTCGGACTTACCTCTCCGAAATCAATTCGAAAGCTTTGAAACTTTAAGGGACTCACACGAATGGGCTGCCTATAACGATTCTCCTATCCGCGAACTTCCTTAAATCTAAACGAACACGATTAACTCTTACAATTTAATCAAAACATGATAACAAGACCAATGGGGCAACAACTTACCTTCGCTTGAGTTGTTTTTCGTTTCGAAACGGCTTCAAACGTTTGCGACGGCCAAACGGAGCCAAAATCACTCACGGCAGCAGCTTGAATGCGTTGATTCTCTTCAAAACAGCATCCACACTTTCTTGACAGTAATTTAATGCCAACGGAAACTCACCCACTGCAGTGGCTCACCCACGGCAGCAGCTCTTATGGCAATAGCTCCCACGGCAGCAGCTCTTGTCCATGACAGCTGCAGCAGGTCGCGGTCTGGCAGCAGCAATTCCAACGTTCAGCAGCAACACTCAAACAAGACAGCAGCTCTACACGGCAACAGCTTCAGCTCTCACGGCAACATGGCAGCAGCAACGACAGCACCTGGCAGCAGCTCTTACGGTTAGGCAGCAGCATATCTTTCTTCTTTGCTTGCATGCACGGGCCTTCCAAGAAGATGTTGCTGCAGCTGCTGGTTGTCACGCCCAGAACAGACCCTCTTTCCTTCCCCAGCTCACGATCTGCCTCAAATCAGCGCACAAATCAGCTTACACTTACCGAACATACTCTCATTTGCTGCACACACTCTACTTCTAGCTCGGATCCTTCTTGTTCTTGAGCTGATATCTTTGGATCTATCCTCAAACTTCACATGCAGCACTCTCGGACTGATGGATTCTCTTGGTTCCACGAGCTCTCTCTTTCTCCCTCACACGATCTCTCGGTCTCTCTTGCTTGGGTTTTCGGATTTGCTGGAGAATGGGTGACCGAATGCTCCTTTCTCTTTATTTGTTTCACTTGACCGAACATGAATCTTTGCTCTCAGTTTTATCTTGGTGTTGGCTCTCCTTTTCTCAATCTCTCTCTCGTCTTAGGATGATGTTTGGATGAAATGAAGGCAAGCTCGGTCAGCTCTCTCTCTTGCTCAAGTATTCTTTATCTTGCTTGCTTTCTTCCTTTCATTTGTTTAATTGATTTTCCATTATATATGCTTTCTATTTTTTTTTAACATTTGTCACTTATTTCTCATGCTAGCACAACACTTGTCACAAACATACCTTGCATGCCTTACACATGGCACACATACATATATTCATTCCACCTATCACTTTCCATGCATTCTCCTATTTTGGTTCCGAATTTAAATTCGTTTCCAGTCCATCCAACAATGCTATTATAACTCAATTTCATATTCGGAACCTCAACTTGATTTCGATTCCGTACACTTGGAATTATTTTTACATTTCGAATCTGTCTTCCCGCTCTCGAAATTATTTTTATTCCTCTAAAATAATTATTTTGAATATTTTCGGACCCGAGAATAATATTTTTTTTCGATCGAAAACGCGATCCATCGAAAAAATAATTTGCCCTCCGACAAACGAGGATTTTTGGATGGAAAATTAATTACATCATCCCTTAATTAATAATCAACATTTAATAAATTATTTGGATACCGAAACAGCATGTTACAACTTGGGCCCGTAAACAACCTCGTTGACTAATGATCCAAATCTTGACGTTAACATTTTTAGCGCTAGAATGAGGGGCTCATCTTCAGTTTCGCCACCTTTTTTACTTCCTAGCTTCCAAAGCTCATTCTTTGTTCGCCATGGTCAGAGGGAGGATTCCCAGGAGCTTAAACATAACGGACAACCGTCCAGAAGCTTCGAACCAGTCGCAGCATACCATGTCTACTGGAGGGCTACCCGATGCCGGTGTGGGGACATCCGGTGTGCCCATAGCGAGGGACGCTCAAGGTATACCCCCTCTTTCTACTCGCCAACTCGTGCCTAATATTGCAGGAGGAGATGCTATGCAAGTGCTGCAGCGACGACAGGAGATGCTAGAAAATACAATCGCACAATTGGTTGGTAAAGTCAGGACTCTGATCCGAACCCAAGCCCAGCCTTATCAGCCCCCCCCCCCCCCAGGCCATTCAAGGAAGAAATGTTCCCTGAGGAAGGCGTGCGAAAGACCTTGACGTGAACAGGAGGGACGTCAGAAAATTTGAATGAGAAGGGTCCGTCCATTCCTCAAGCATGCATTCCAGCGCTCGGCTTCTTAGGGCTCACAACGAACATCGGTCAGAGCAAGCTGACCGTGGCCACGATCAAATCCCGGCCCGCGGAGACAGAGCGGGACCAAGGCCTAACAATGGAGGATTGGGGGCTGAAGACCATCGATCCCCGAACAGGCGAGACAGACAATCTATTATCAGGGGAACTGAGATGCAGGGTACGTTGGTTGCTGAGCTTCTCCAAAGGGTCCTACAGCTTGAAGCACGACCCAGAGTGCAAGAACAAAGGGGGCAGACCGAGGAGAGGACCCCATTTACTTCAGAAATTGAGCTAGTACCACTTCCTCTAAGATTCAAAGTTCCCAACATCCCCCAGCACAAAGGGAACTCAAACCCCTACGACCATCTGGACGCTTTTAATATTCAGATGGATCTCCAGACGACAAGTCCGCTCATAAAGTGTTGCATATTCCCAGTTACCCTCGGAGACATTCCGCGAATGTGGTTCAGAAACCTTCCCCCCCGCAGCATCAACAACTGGGAGGAATGTCAGCAGAAGTTCTTGAATCAATACAAGGCATTAAAAAGGCGGCTCGTGCCACCCTGCCACCTTGCCACCGTTTGTCAGTGTCCCGGTGAGTCCCTAAAAGATTATATCAACAAGTTCAGACGCGAAGTGACAAATGTGGAGAACCATACAGACGATGGGGTACTATCAGCTATCTCGTTGGGCTTGAGAAAAAACGGAAAGCTATATGAGAGTATCTACAAGTCCCTGTGAAGGATCTGGGAGAATTCTACAAGCGAGCAGAGAAAGAAATTCAATGGGAGGAAGTAACTAATCCAAGGAAATCCAGTTCTCAGAGGGATGAAGCTGGCAGCTCCAATCGTGGGAGGAAAAGAAGCAATGGGGAAAGTAATCCTGGGGGACGAAGAGAAAGCCATCAGGTCACCAAGAAGGCCAGAGATCGACGTAGACCAAGGAACAGCTGGGGACAGGAACGATCCCAATATCAAGGTCGGTACAACATATATAATGCCTTCTCTGATTCTCAAGACAGAATTTACGCGACCGAAAAGAGCAAGGAGAATTTCGGACGACCTGTTCCCATCCAGACTCCTGAAGGGCGAAGAGATAGGAGCAAATTCTGTGCCTACCATAATGAAGTAGGGCATAATACTTCAGACTGCTGGACGCCCAAAAACGTCATTGAAGAGATGATCAGAAGCAGTCGGCTGAGGGAATATATTGTAAGACCCCCGAGGCGACCATCCCAGCAGCAACGTCCCTGCCAGCGCTCAGAAGACCCGTCGACCCAGATTCAGCTGGAGCCCGACTCTACCCCGGGGTCTTCTATCAGAACCATCCATACCATCCACGGCGGCCCTTCGAAAGTGGGAAAGTCCAATAGATCCCAGGAGCGATTTGTACCCGAGGCGAGACGCGTCCAGCCTGTAGGACAGAGAGAGTTGGGGGGACCTGCGAAAAAGGCCAGAAGAGTATCAGAGGACATTGTGTTCACAGACGAAGATGTCCAAGACGTCCGCCTCTCTTACAATGATGCATTAAAGATTCAGGCGCGCATTGGCAATTCAATGGTCAAGAGGATTATGATTAATACGGGAAGCTCAGTGAATGTGATGTATAAGGGATGCTACGACCAAATGGGGATTGGTGACGAATAGCTCAAACCATCCCCTAAACCTTTGTATGGATTCACCGGATACTCAGTCGTCCTTACTGGGCAGATTCGATTACCTCTGACCCTTGGAGACATCGCTTATCAATCCACAGTGCTGGCGGACTTCCTCATCATCAATTCTCCTTCTGCATACAATGTGGTGATGGGAATACCTGCTATGAATGACCTCGACATGGTCGTCTCCACCAAGGCCCTCACAGTAAAGTTCCTGACCCCCAATGGGGTAAGGTATGTGCGGGGCGAGCAATCTCTAGCTCGTCGCTGCTATGTGGATGCAATCAAAAGAGGAGTTCAGAGGAAGAAAGCAGATGTAGTCCCGGAGCGTAAGCTGCAGACGATCACTTCATCAGGAGTCAGCCACGACTTGGACCCCAGGGAGTTCGATGCATGTCAAAGCACCGGCCCAGTGGAGGAGCTTAAGGACATCCAGGTCAGTGAGGCAGATGCAACAAGATGCCTTAAGTTGGGCAAAAACTTGGCTCCGGAGGTAAAGGCCCACTTAATAAGCTGTCTCAAAACAAATTCAGATGTGTTTGCCTGGAATCATGAGGACATGGTGGGTATAGATCCTAACGTAATGACTCACAAATTGAACGTCGATCCCCACCATCGGCCAATCTGCCAGAAGAGGAGGCAAATGAACCGGGAACTTAGCGAAGCTCTGAAAGAAGAAGTAGACAAGCTCCTAGCCAGTAGCTTCATCCGAGAGGTCCAGTACCAAGCCTGGATAGCCAATCTTGTGTTAGTCAAAAAGAAGAACGGGAAGTGGAGAACGTGTATAGACTTCACGGACCTGAACAAAGCTTGTCCTAAAGATAGTTTCCTTATTCCTATAATTGATCAATTGGTGGACGCCACAACTGGGCATGAACTCCTTAGTTTCATGGACGCCTACTCGGGCTACAATCAGATCCCTATGGACCCTAATGACGAGGAGTGCACATCATTCACCACAGATTGAGGGCTGTATTGCTACAAGGTGATGCCCTTTAGACTGAAAAATGCAGGGGTAACATATCAGCTGCTGGTGAACAGGATGTTTGAGGATTTTATCAGAAAAACCATGAAGGTATACGTGGATGACATGCTTGTAAAATTCGAGTAGGTTGCTAACCATGTCCGGGATCTCGAGGAAATGTTTCAGATTTTGAAAAAATACTAGATGAAGCTTAACCCCCTCAAATGTGCTTTTGGGGTCTCCTTAGGTAAGTTTCTGGGCTTTATAGTAAACAACAGGGGAATCGAGGCCAACCTTGAGAACATCCAAGCCCTGCTGGACATGAGGTCACCGACCAGCGCAAAGGAGATTCAGAGCCTGAACGGCCAGATAGCAGCCCTAAGCAGATTTGTGTTCAAGGCCTCCGATAAGTGCATTCCGTTCTTTGAAGTACTGAAAAAGGCCAAGAATTTTAAGTGGACCAACGAGTGTGAAGCTGCGTTCCTGCAGCTGAAGAAATATATGGGATGAGCCCCGCTGTTGTCCAAGCCTAAGGAAGGAGAAACCCAGACGATCTACCTAGAGGTATCCCGGTATGCCCTGAGCGCGGCTTTGACAAAAGAAGAAGGAAATGGAGCTCAGGTCCCGGTCTACTATGTTAGCAAGAAGTTGGTAGAAGCTGAAGCAAGATATACCCCAATGGAGCTGCTCACTTATTGCTTGGTAATGGCATCCAGAAAACTGTGCCCTTATTTCCAAGCGCACAAGATCGAAGTCCTGACAAGGTACCCGTTGAAACAAATCCTTCAAAAACTAGACACTTCTGGCCGACTCATCAAGTAGGCCATCGAGATTGCCCAATTCGACATTGAATTCAAGCCAAGACCAACAATCAAGGGGTAGGCTTTGGTAGATTTTATCGCTAAATTTACCGAACCAATGGATGAGGGGGCAAAACCTTCTGAAGGTCCGTTCTGGGAGTTATTCGTGGATGGGTCCTCCTGCGAAAGGAGCGCAGGGGCTGGAATTCTGTTAATAAGCCCGGACGGAAGTAAGTTTCTCTGTGCACTCAAATTTGACTTCAGAGCAACTAACAATGAAGTAGAATACGAGGCACTATTGGCAAGACTCCGCCTGGTTAAGAAGATGCAAGTTCAACGGCTAAGGATATTCAGTGACTTGCAGCTAGTGGTCTGTCAAATAAGGGGAGAGTATCAGGCCAGGGGGTTAAAGATGACGATCTATCTGCAAAGGGTACAAGAGCTGTTAAAAGCTTTCGAGAAGTTCAAATTGAATCAAATTCCCCGCACCCAGAACTCTCATGCGAACGCGTTGGCTAGCCTGGCGACGGCTCAGGACGCTAATTGTGTTAAGAATATACCTGTGGAATTCCTGTCGAGGCCAAGTACCGAACCCAGCTCTGAGATGATGACCTTGACAGTGGCAGCAAATTCATGGATGAGCCAGCTGATCAACTACCTACAAGAAAGAAAGCTACCCAAAGATAAGATGGAGGCCCGCTGACTACGCATAAGGGCAGCAAGGTACTGTATCTATGGCGATGTTCTTTACAAAAGGGCCTTTTTACCCCCTTACTTAGATGAATCGACGAGCCAGACTGCACTACGCTGATGAAGGACATTCACGAAGGACACTGTGGTAATCATGCTGGGGGACTATCTCTAGCCTAGAAAGCGCTCAGGCAAGGATTCTATTAGCCTACCATGAAGCAGAATGCTATTAACCTGGTAAAGAAATGTGATAAATGCCAAAAGTTCTCCAAAATTCCCCGACCACTACCAGGTTACCTTTGACAGATGATCAATCCATGGCCCTTTGCTATCTAGGGCATGGACCTTATCGGGCCTCTCCCTGTAGACCGAGCTAGATGCAAGTACGCCATCGTTGCTGTTGACTATTTCACAAAGTGGGCAGAAGCGAAAGAGCTGACTGAGATCTCCACGATAAAGGTTGAAAAATTTGTATTGGATCACATCATCTGCAGGTTCGGCATTCCCCAACAACTTGTGACAGACAACGGGACTCAGTTCACCAGCGATCAGTTCTTGGAGTTTTGTGGCAGTCTTGGTATAGTTAAGAGCTTCTCAGCGGTAGATCATCCACAAGCCAACGGTCAGGTGGAAACGGTCAACAAAATCATTAAACAAATTTTGAAGACCAGACTTGAAGCTAGAAAAGGAGCTTGGGTGGATGAATTGCAGAAAGTACTATGGGCATATCAAACGACTGCTCGCAGCACCATAGGAGAGACCTCTTTCTCAATGGTCTATGGGTCTGAAGCCATGATTCCCATCGAATTCGAGGTGTTCAACCAGCAAAGAGCCAATTTTGACCTTGAGGAGAACGACCAGCTCCTAGGCACTAGTTCTGATCTGCTTGAAGAATCCAGAGAAACTGCCCATCTCAGAGCAGTCATCTACCGGTAGAGGATGGCAAAACACTACAACAAGAAGGTCCGGGTGCGCCAGTTCAAGCCAGGTGACCTTATGCTACGAGAAGTTCTGCTTGGTGCTCGCAAAAACAGTGGGGGAGTATTGGGACCTAACTGGGAAGGACCATACTTGATCCAGGAAAATATGAAGAATAGAGCTTACCATCTGGCAGATATGAGCGGGGCGATGCTTCCAAGGGCGTGGAACGCTACTCATCTAAAACCATATTATACATGACCATTGTATTTTTATTGCCGTTTTTGTTGCCTATGTAGAGCAAAGCATGTACAGATATAAGGAAAACTACTTATTTATTGTTATGAATTATCACTGACATGAAACACTCATATGGGTTCTTATGTATGAGGTACACAACCATGAAAGGCAAAGAGCCAGCTCAAAGCTCTAACATTCACCTACCCTATAAGGCAAGAGGGGCTAAAAAGGCCACGAGCCTGCGCACCTAATCAACTCTCGTTGATTGGCCTCCCCTCTTCCACACGTTCGTGCACGAACAAGAACGGGAAACTCGATCATCGCAATGCTCAGCATAACTCTCATTGTAAATGCTCAGGTTCCGACCTTGTGAGCGCAGCTTGAGAAGATTCATTATGCTGTAAATGCTCAGGTTCCGACCTTGTGAGCACAACTAAGGTCTTGTTCTCCATAATTGCTGGCTGTAAATGCTCAGGCTTCGACCTTGTGAGCGCAGCCTCAAAGATTCAATAGGTTGTATAGCTCAGGTATCGGCCCTGTGAGCGTAGTCCACTGTAAATGCTCAGGATTAACCTTGCGAGCGCAGTCGGCTGTATATGCTCGGATCCTTACCTTTCGAGCACAACCTCTACCTATTTTTGGTAACGACCAGAAAAGACCTGCGAACAAAATCGTGTACTCGTCATCAGGTCTTTTCTCCCTTTCTCAACTCCTATCGCTCGATTTACATTATCTTGTGATATATTCGTCAACGACTGCGCAACTACATCAGCTGGACCGCTTCTCAATAATTAATGCTTGTAATCCAGTCATTAGATCTATTATGCGCGGTGCCATCTATTAACTAACTTAAAGGTACGCTCATAACCCTGAGGATCATTTCCTTTATTTTACCCCTCGGGAGGGACTTATGGGCGATCAAATTCAATGTTGGTTTGATTTATTATATGTCTTATTAAACGTGTACGTTTCCAAAAAATTATAACAATATGTATAAGAAGAGGCAAATCAACGGAAGTCACACATTGGTAAAAATGTTCTGAAATTAAATGAAAATAATATCAATATCCGACAATTATCCTCATTAAAAGACAAATTTCATATTTATCTATTTGCTTTGAGAAGTCTTAGAAGAGCTGGCAGTGGCGTCCTTCAGATCCTTCTTACTGGGAGCTCCCTGCGAAGACGAACCCTGTTCTCCACTTGGCACCGATTCTTAAGGGCATAGGGTGGGACCGCCCTGGACTGATGGGGCACCAGCTTGAGTAGACGAAGACTCAGAGCCCTTTCTCGAGGGTGCAAGAATTATTTCCTTCTGAACAAGTTGAGCAGTTTTTGCCTGGCTTCTCTGGCAGCGCGAGCAGCGTACTTCTTTACTTCCTTCACCCCTTCCTCCTCGAAAAATGAGAAGTCTAGTTCAGAGAGATGTTTCCACAAAGTGTACAGGAACTTGCTGCTTGTCTTCTCGGTTGCCTCTTTACGAGCTTCCAAGGCCCGGACCTCTGATTGACGAAACATCTCCCTTAAATATGCAAGGTTGTCCCTTACCACGGTCAAGTCTTGCAGCACCGATTCAGTTTTCTTCTCAGCATCCTCAGCCCGTTGCTTCTGGGAGAAAGCCTCCCGAGTGACCCGGTCCACATCGTTGGTGGCATCTTGGAGTGAGAAGGCAGTGAGTTCCCAAAGCTTCTTCTCATTCTCTAAGGACTCATTTGCCTCTTTGAGCTTCTGGTCGAGCTCGTGAGCGCTTTTAAGTTTCTACTCAAGCTCCTGAACGGCCTTCTTGGCAGCCTCCGATTCTTCGCTATGCTTCTTGTTCTCAGCCATCAGCTTCTTGTTCTCGGCCACTAATTTTTTGTTCTCAACTTTCAGTTTCTTGTTCGCCTCCGCAAGTGAAGCCTTCTCCCCCGCCAGGTCGGGAAAATCCCGACGCATCTTCATCAAAGCCAATGAAGTTTGAAATGATAAAGATGTCAGTACCAAGTATGGAGATAATATATGGTTGTCAAGTGAACAACAGGGCCTACCAGCACATTGTAGCGCGTGGCATAAGCGATCAGCTGGTCTCCACGAATATGCTTCTGATTGACGTCTGGCTTGTTCGACCCCAGCAATTCTGACAGCTGATCCAACAAGTCATTAAAATACTCCCCTGCATCAGCCTCATGGGACTGCTCATCAGTCCTTTCTGTCATGGGCGTTTTACCTTTAGACCTCAGACGCTTAGTAGAGGGCTTCATTGCCTTCTTCCCCTTGTCTCCGGCCCCTGAGGGCCTTGCTGACCCTTCCCCGAGAATTGAAATCTCCTTGCTAGCAGCACCCTTCAGAGGGGGTATCTGCTTCACGGTTTTCTTCCCTACAGATTTATACTTCAATCCTGGTCTTTTGACAGACGGATGGACCGACCGCTGACTCTGGTAAATCTGCTGCCTATGTTGGGGGCTCCTTCGAGCCTGTGATTTCCACCTCAAGTTCTTCTGTCTCAGCTGCTAGCGAGGGTGAAGGAGAATACATCTGAAGATTCACCATGGTTCTGGGTCTCTTAGGGACCGGAGCAGAGGCGCTTTCGTCGGGTCCTACAAAAATAGATTGGACCTCCTTACCTTTTCGTACTCCAGCGTCCACAGCCAAATTGAGAGGCTTAGTCCCAGTCCCAAGAGCGAGCCCGTACTTCCTCAAGAAAAAGCTCCCTGAAAAATAGTCGTCCTCGGGTCTTTTACCTCCGAAAACCTCTCAAGTGTTCTTAACTCCTCGTCCGAAAAGTTGATTGAACTTTTGTTAATAGCTACACGTAAATGGAAAAATGTTAGTAATAATAAAGGGGGGGGCAATAATGTACACAAGGACAACGAGCAGTGGCGTGCTCACCAGGGTTGAGAACGAAGTCAAAATTGACAAGTTTCAGCAAGGACAAGCAGGACACATAAAACCAATGGGATTTATAATCCCCTACATTTGACTTGCCGGTCTTCTAGGGCAGAAACCGCTTGTAGGGTGAATTCCGAGCGGTCATATAGTAGATGTCGTCCCCTTTTTTGGCCTTAGGACTAGTGGTGGACTTGAAGAAGAAAGGCTTTGGATTATGTTTGGAGTCTGTGGCGGAAGGCCGTTTTTTAGAAAGATGTAAGCCAGAATAGTTATTTGGGCGTAAGAATTCGGTGTAAGCTAGAAAGGAGCTATGTCTAAGCCGTTCAACAAGTCAATCAAGTAATGGGGGATCGAAAACCTAAATCCTAGGTCCACGTGCTGCCGGCTGATCACTATAAACTCTTCAGGAGGAGACGCTACATGATCACGATAAGCGGGGACCATGACACGACAACCAGCAGGGAAACCGAACGTTGTAGCTACGGTTTTAAGCTCTTCGAGGGTGAAGGAAGAATCGTGTTGATAAAAGGACTGGTTAGCGAAAGTCTCTTCCTGCCCAGAGGAACTCGGCGAGTACCCTCCGCCTTGGGACGTTGCGCTCGGAGAATCTCTGCCTTGTTGAGAAGAACCCCCTTCAGAACTCTCTTCGCTAGACATGACTCGCTGATATCGGCGTCCACGACTTGACATCTACAAAAGAAGCAGCTAATTAGGCAGCTGACAGTCAACCAAACCCAAGGAGTGAAGAAAAACCTAAGTCTACCGTCCCTAAGCGTTAAGTCGTGCGCCTAGGAAGCCATTAAGGGGGTGATAAGAACCTCATTCAATAAAGTTCCCCTCGGGTTAAAGGGGAAGAAAGGAGGAAGAGAAAGAAAGAATCGGGTAAGATTATTTCACCAGCATTTCGGGACCGACCGGACCGGAGGAAGTATGGAGACACTCCGCCCACATCGGTCCAGACGCTAAAAAAAAAAAGGTACCATGTAAAAATGAAAGAATGATGATGACGAAAGCGACGAAAATAGAGAGAGAGAAGAAATCTTACCTTGGGTGCAGCGGAAACTAGTGATTCTGATCAAGGATCAGCGAACAAGACTATGAAATCGGAGAAGAAGACGAAAAGCGAGAGAGTCTTTACTTTTTGAAAATGCCAGAAGAGAAGAAGATGGAGTGTCACTTTCTTTAAACAGCAATCAAGCCCCAACCGTTGGATCAAGACAGCTGTGTAACCGCCCCTAATCTGACGATGTGGCGCGATTATTGGGATTTTACCATCACACAGCGTGTCAGTTGAGTGATGTGCATTAAATGCGTGCGGCGCGTGGTATGATCTGTAACCGCTACCAGGGGAAGCTCCACGTGGCTTAGAAATAAAGCAAAATTTAAAAAGGTAATTATAATTGTTCCCGCCTCATCTGCTTGCTCAAGAATTTATAGCTCCTGGTTCTGTATGAAGCACCAATAGCTAAGGGGCTTAATGTTATGGGTAATTTAGCGATCAGATTATTCGGGCCCAGGAAAATCTACAGTATAGGCCCAATGGTCCAAAGGCTTAGCGATCCGCTCTTCCTCCAATTCATCTTCCCAACAAAGGATCCGTTCAGGCTGTTCGTTGGCTCTGTCCGTTCAGGCTGTTTGCTGGCTCTGTCCATTCAGGCTGTCCGCTGGTTCTATCCAATTCAGGCTGTTCGCTGGCTCTGTCCATTCAGGCTGTTCGTTGGCTCTGTTCGTTCAGGCTGTTTGCTGGCTCTGTCCGTTCAGGCTGTTCGCTGGCTCTGTCCGTTCAGGCTGTCCGCTGGTTTGTTCGCCTAGATTGATTGACAATTCTATTCATGGAAGTACTAATTCATAATCTGCATACCCAACCCTCAAGATGTCCGATTATACAACAGCTCATCCGCCCATTAGTGGATCTGAATATCCCATCTGCTGGAAAGCCCATCTCAGCCATGCTCCTCAAAATCATGAGTCAACAGAAGTCAAAAGAGCCATACAGGATACAGCACCAAACATACCATGCACGCCATCTCTGCCAGAAACTACAGCCAAGGTTTCGGTAGCTACTCATGACCCATGCAGATCAGCCACCCGAAATCTCTCTTAGGCAGACATCCGAAACGACAGCTTCGACCGCATTTAATGTATATTCGGTCGCATTTAATGCGCTGTCAGCCGCATTAAATGAAATTCCGGCGCATTCAATGTGGCCCATCATTATGCTTCTTGTTTACTGTATGCTTTTATCTTATTCTATTTTACTGTAGCTCCTCCCCTTTCCCTATAAAAAGGGGAGGATTTTCATTGTAAATGAGGATTTTTCTGAGTGCTGTTACTCTGCCGAAATAATAAGAGAGTGTATAGTGGATGTAGGCATCTTTTTTAGCCGAACCACTCAAACATTTTTGTCTTTCTGCTCCTCGCCTCTGATTTCTTCTTCTTGTTCTTTTCACTTTGCATGCATCACACTAATCACATGAAACTGCAACTTGGGCTCATAAACAATCTCATTGACTAAAGATCCAAATCCTGACGTTAACATATATTAAATGTGTTTAATAGATTAAATTATATTATTAAATTTACAAGTTTGAAATTATTTTAAAAATTTAGATAGCTAAATTAATTAAACGAATTACATCTTATCATAATTGGCATGCCCTAAATTTAATAAGTTAAAATGGTTTATTAGGCCATCCGTTAATTTCATGGATCGTGTTTGGATTTAGACTAGTGACAAGTTTACCAAGTCATACTTGGATTGAGGAAGAAATTAATAAATCGTGTTTGAATTGATGCAAACACAATATGATAACCGATATTATCACCTCTATTTATTTCTTCCTTGATAAATAAGAGTTTGAAATTCCACTCAAAAAAATTTCACACAATACCCATTTATTACAAATACTCACCATGGAAATTTGAAAATAATATTGTTACTCTGTACATCAATATAATTTCCAAATACCCCAATTTAATATTCATAGTTATTCATCATTAATTTCTATGTGCCATCAAATGTTTTTCCAACACTATTCTTCTTTTATTTCATTCAAATTGAGAATCTCTAATATGGTCGTCGTAAAATCTATTTATACTCATCTTGTATAAAAATATGTAAAAGTATCAAAATTGTGTTATTTCCATTGACAGTAATGAAATATTTGAATATACAATACTGCAAAGAGTTTAATACTCCGATGGCGTCTTGTAGGGAAGACATCAAGTGATTATATATGCGGGATCTGTGTAGTTAATGAGTAGTTGAGCGATGAACCTATTTTTGTTTTCTATTTCTAATTTTTGATGGACCTATCATTTGCTTTCAATTTCCAATTTTTTTTAAATCTTAAATTAAAATTCAATAACTAGTAACTTATATTGAATGGATATTGAATTTAACTTAATGGTGCGTTTACTTCATTTGGAGGAATCGGAATAGGAATCGGAATGATCTGGAATCGGAATGAAGTATCGGAATCATATAAGTTGTTTACTTCAACTACAGGAATCGGAATCGGAATCATTATTATTTCGATTAAACTATTTACTTTACTTTGGAATCGGAATGAATTAATTATAAGTTACAAAAATACCCTTAATTAAAATTATGGATTAATTATAATAATGTGTAGTTTTTTATTATAATATGCTCTTTTTTTTAATATCAAATAAAAAACTACATATTATAATAAAAAAACTTAATATTATTTTAATAATTTACTAACTTGGTGTGTAGTTTTTTATTATAATATGTAATTTTTTTTAATATTAAATAAAAAACTACATATAATAATAATAAAAAATTACATATTATTTTATTAATCCATCATGATAATTAAGAAATTGATGATGAAAAATTAATAGTGCGTAATTTTTTATTACAATATGTAGTTTTTTTTTTTTTTAACATCAAATAAATAGATTTTTCTTTATTTTTTTAAAAAGGGGTATAAGGGACATTTTATTTTGACAAAGGGAATGGGAATGGGATTCCCAAGTGGGTTGGGGGGAATGGGATTCCCATTCCACAACCCCAAATTGATGTGGGGCCCACATTTTCATTCCCATTACGGAATGGATTTTAAGCAAGTAAACAACATCAATCAATCTCATTCCTCATTCCCTTTGTTTAATCCATGAAGTAAACACACCATAAAAGTATTGGTAGAATTATGTCTAAAAAAATTCAATCATTCAGATTCAAACATCTAATTCAAGCAAAATTTCTATAATTAATACATCATAACTTTTAAATTATTAAGAACATTAATCCCAATTATTCATTGAATTATCTCTTCTAAATATATTTTTCTTTCTTATTTAATTCAAATATAATGAATAATTAAGATCATTAATCTCAATCATTCATTAAATTATTTCTTCTAAAAACATATTTCTTTCTTATTTAATTTAAATATAATGAATAATTAAGATTAATGATCCTAATAATTTAAAAGTTAGGATGTATTGACCATAAAAACCCCGTTCATTCCAATGTTATGTCCAACGTCTTCTGTCTAGATTGTGTCTCAGTTTCCAACATTGTTTTCACGCTGGAAAAAACCACCAAACCAGAAAAAAAAAAAAAAAAAAAAACCAAAAAAAAAAAAAAAAAAAACAAAAACAGAAAAAACAAAAACAAAAGGACGGAATAAGGTAAACAATAATTACCTCTAACGTTACAGATCAAAGATTTTGAAAGTTCTGTTTGATTACAGGCGGTCACTTGGAATTTTACAGCGGGATATGGATATTAGATAATACATGTTCAAGGTGAAATTGATCTGGGGATAATAATGTCTCCAATGTTGTTGTGCCATGGATCGGCCAAGTGAGTTGCCAAGTTCTCCAATGGTCCTGTTCCTGGATAAGCTGATTGTTGCACACAGAACCCAACAAATGCCAACAATGCCAGACGACCTGCACACCAAATTTCACCATCCCAATCCATCCGGATTAATTTCAAGATTATTTGAATCCTCATGTAAAACATATAACGAAGAGCAAGTACTAACCGTTCTTGATCTCCTTGACCTTGTATTCCTCGAACTTCTCGGGGTCCTTGGAGAAGCCTAAGGGGTCAAAAGCACCACCAGGGTACTTCTTCCTCTCGGTGTCTTTTTCCATGCTGCGTTGGTGCTCAACGAAGGCTATTGACAGGAATTCAATGACCAAAATGGTAGGGAGAGTGCCCCACGGAACTGGATTGCCCAAGTATGTAGCTTGTCCACCAGGAATTGCGGCCCACTCTTGAGCCTTTACCCAGTTCCCCAGCCCCAGTGCCTCTGGCACTAGGATCCCTGGCTGCAATATGTTTACATATTCATTAAATTTGGATAGATAAATTCCATAAATTAAAAGAAACTACAATTAGAATCAGTGAGTTTCAAAGTTTGTCAAAATTTATTCATTTCTCAAACTATAACGGTTTGGAGGGAGCATAAAATTCGAACCCACGTAGGCGTGGTACAAGATGTCCACCGGGTTTTACTTACTAATTCAATAAGTTTACTCATCAATATCAACTCTTGAAATTATTGTAAGGGTGGTTTTGATACAACGAGTGCTCCACTAATCCAAATAATTGGAAGTCTGTCTTCAACAGAAAGATAGAAGAAACTTACAACAGCAAGCATGGCCCATCTGCAGTGAATGAGTTCAGACTCCTTATATCTCTCCAAGTTCTCCGGAACCTCACCAAGGCGAAGTGGGTCAAATCCAAAGTCACTGAAACAAAACACCCACCACATAATTACAGATAAAACACCCAACTCACAGAAATTAGTTAATGTAAAAATGAAAATTTAATAGTATAGTGTGATTGATTAATGATTACCCTGGTGCAGAACCGTCAAGGTAAGGTGGGCGGGGCTGGCCAGGCATCCAGTCGGCGGACATGGTGTAGCGGGGAGTGACATTTACACAGGCGCCGGCAAGGGATATGCCGGAGGCGAACTTCGACTTGGAAGAGGAGAGGACGGAGGGGAACGCAGCGGTGGCTATGCCACAGCTCATTAATGTGTTTGAAGCCATTGAGTCTGCCTCTGAGAGATGGGTTGGAAGAGGGTGTTTGTAGAAGAGGGTGTTTGTACAACTAGTGTGCGGAGACCGGGATATAGGCGAATCCAAATCTGCACTCTCGTTGGATAAGTTATGTTGATTGTGTTTTGTTATTGGGCCACGTGTGATTTTCAATCCACTTTTGCTACATTTCGAATATCCACTCCCTTTGTGGTGGAGAATCACTCGCCAGATATATTAAAATATCATCATCAAATCAACGACAATACTTTTTGTGATATTTCCACTTTGTCCCTAATGAATCCAAATTCATGGTTTTACCCCTTAAAATTTCCGTATTATATATTTTACCCATTGTAAGATTGTTAAAAGAGTAACGGTTTGACCAAATCACTGAATGAAAAGATGCAATTACCCTTAATCGAAAAATCGAAAGACCGAATTGCCTAGTTAAAAAAAAAAAAAAAATGAAATAAAATACTAAATTGCCACTTTTGTATAAACCTCTATTCTTGCTTCTCTCTCCATCATACCTTATAATCCAAATCTCCATCTTTGTCTCTTTCCCTCACATCTTTACCCTTTTTGGTGGCTACTTTTTCTTTCACATCTCCTCTTATCGACAGCTAGCAACTTGCGATATCTTTTTTGAATGGATCTAGCTTATGATCTTCTTTCATCGGAGTAGATCGCTTTATTGGAATAGGATAAAGATCGAAGTCATTACTCTTTTCTCTTTTTTTTTTTCTCTCTCTCTATATACTCTTCCAATTTTAGAATTGTAAATGTATTGTACAAGTATTGATACGAACCCCGTCAACCTGTGACGAAACTCGTAATCAAGAGAAGAAATCAAGACCGTTTTCTAAGACAAGTTCGTAGGATGGAACCGCGACCCATTACCTATGACGAGGTAAGAACCTTGGTATGGTGAAGACGCCACAATCAACAATGGAGGGTTGATTGATAAGTCGAAGGTTTTAAACGGCACGGATAATTTCAATAAGTTCGAAAGTTGTTCAAAGAACCAAAGAGAAATTCGTTCTCACAAATACCATGAAAAATGACCTCTACTCTTC
This sequence comes from Dimocarpus longan, assembly GCA_022984855.1. NCBI lineage: Eukaryota > Viridiplantae > Streptophyta > Magnoliopsida > Sapindales > Sapindaceae > Dimocarpus > Dimocarpus longan. The sequence goes on along the minus strand of CM041015.1, from coordinate 9,365,510 downwards.
ATTGATATTACGTCTATTTATAGGCTAAAAAAAACAAGTCCGAATTCGAAAATTACAAGCATTGAAATCAAAGAGAATCATGCCCATGCTAAAAAGGAAATTTCGGATTACAATCATTAAAGTAAAGGAAAATCACGCCTAAAACAAAAAAGAAAAGTCTATGATTCTAATTATTATTCCTGAGTTTACTAGAAACCTAAATAAGAGAGTTGACTCTTCTCCCATTATGCTTGATGAAATCATGCCCAAGATACACGTCCATTAAATATAAAGATTAGGTTTGACTTGGGCTGGAATCCTCTAGAACTTGGATCAAGTTGATGCATTTTAGTTCCTCACGTGGGCTTCCATGATTGTATTTGGGTGCAAACTTCTTAAATCAACCCGTTAAGTGCTTCCTTAAACTTCTTAGCTCAAGCCTTCGTAACCGGTCCAATAGGGATTTGAATTGGATTCTTTGGAGACACACCTTGAATCGCATCAAGTATACCTTTATTTGTAGAATAAAGAAATAATTTAAAATGCACAGACGAGAAATCGAATTCTAGTAGAATTTTTTAATGTGAAATTGAGTTATGATAAAATTTTCAAGTAGATCAGAAACAATTTCAGATACGAAGATTGGCATGGAAATTAATTAAGGATTAAAATAAAGTTGATGCCAAAGAAATTACTAAAAAGAGACATGATTAAATAAATTAGTAAAAGACATGAATAAGAGTAATTTAGGAAATTAGAAAATATGAGAGAATGCATGAGAGTGTAGAAATTGTAGAGATAAGGATGGTAAAATGATAATTTTGAAGACAAAGTAATTAAATAGTTAACCTTTGGTTGCATTGGAATGGAATTGGTTAGAATTGAATTGGTTTTTAAACTTCAACCAATCAAAAGCTTTTAAACCTAACTACTGACAAACTTGTAAATATAACCTTAGTTTGAGGGCAAATGTTAATGTAATGGATGATTGTATAAAGTGAAGTTGTGATGGAAATCAAAGAGAAAAAGAAAGAAAAAAATTGAGAGTTAAAGAGAGGTAAATTCAGCTAAAATAGAACAGAGGACAGCAGTCATACTTGATCCTTTTGGGAGCAATTTTGAGTGGTTTTCAAGTCATCAAAAGGTTGTGACCAAGCTTCAGAGTGATATCCAACAAGATCAAGTGAATTTCAAGTGGTAAAGTTCAAGTTTCCTTGATTTTTATATGTAAAAAGTTGGATTAATATTTTTAATGGATGTTTGCAATTTTAATGTGATTTTTATGTATGAATTTAGAGTTTTGAGACCTTAAACTTGTGGGAAAGTAAGGCAAGTGAATCAAGAGAAATTGGTAAGTATATTAATCAAGATGACTTTTTTATTTAAGTTCAAGTTGATGATGTTTAGGATGTTAGCTTCTTTGCCATGTGTTATGGGTAACTTAGCGATCAGGCTAATTGGGCCGAGAAGGATTTATAGTATGAACTCAATGGTCCGAAAACCCAAAAAATCCAGTAATCTATCCATTCCTCTGATCGCGCCCCTGATCGCTGATCCGATCGTTTGGCTGTTCGCCATCCTGGTGGTAATTGGGGTTTCCCCGCTGGTCGTCAATCTGATTGTCAATAAGCCCGATAGTCTGCTTGGTAACCTATTCATTATTCTGATCGTGAATGTAACCTCATTTAGTTTTCTCTTCAGATCGCTTATTAGTCCGTAAACGAGCCCGTCTGTAATTTGGTCAGCTGTTTGCTCTATCTGCTCGCGCAACTGTGTAATAGTTTCTGACCATGATCATGTATCTGCTCATTTATGGGGCTGCTCGCTTATTAATCTATCTGGTTGTGGGAGAATTCAGTCGTGACCTACATCATTGACCCTCGGAACGTCCTATATTCTAGAGCATTATCTATTCGCTAGTGCGATGGGGTACCCTGCTCATTGAGCATCCAGTCTCCGCCATATCTCCTGAACCGCGAGTCAACAGAAGTCAAAGATGTCATGCAAAACGCAGCTCAAGACGTGTCATGCACGTCATCTCTATCAGAAGCTACAACCAAGATCACGGTGACCTTACCTAATCCGTATAGGTTAGTTGCCTAAAATCACGCTTGGGCAGGGCTCAGATCTGACAGTTTCAGTCGCATTTAATGTAGTTTCGACCGCATTAAATGTACTATCAACCGCATTAAATGAAATCCCGGCGCATTAAATGTAATCTATCATTGTAATCTCAGTTTACTATAGCTCTGTACTGAAAAATCTTAACTGTAGCACTTTTCATTCTCTATAAATAGGGGAGGAAATTTCCTTGTAAAGGGCTTGATCCCAATCTTAAGTGTTGTTACTCTACCAAAATAGTGAGAGAGTGTACAGTGAACGTAGGCATCTTTTTTAGCCGAACCACTTAAAAAATTCTCTGGTGTTCTCTCCTTCTCCTCTAACCACTTCTCCTTTGCTCATCACTTCATTTAACGACCATCTTGCAATGAACAATATGAAACTGTAGCATGGGACCAAAAAATGAATCTCGATTGGCTAATTCCCAACGTCAACACCATGGAATTTGGCGTGACTTTGATTGGATTTCAAGTGGAAAACTTGAAAAAATCTTTGTGTATATTTGGGTACAGTACACGGCTAAAGAAAGAATTATATGATTCAAGTTGTGTTTGATTTATTTGAGTGATTTTCATGCATAAAGATGTGCTGAAATATCAAGTTAGAATGTTGAAATGAAAATCAAAAGCATGGTAAATTAGTTGTTATGTATTTAGCCATGGAGGTTTAATATGATGAATAATTGTTTTTTATTATTTTGGATGACTTTATAGACTGATCTAGTGATGAATTTGACATGAAATTGAAAAGAATTCCATTGGATATTAAAGGGTACATGTCACGGCCAAGACTAGAATTAATGTTCAAGTGTGATGTTTTATGAGTTCGACTTAAATCTACACTATATTACATGTATTGGAATATGATTATGATGAGAAAAATTGATTGATGGTGTGAAATGTGATGTATATTCGGCCAATATAAAATAAAATGATACAAAAATTTCGTTTAATGTGTTAATGTAAAGTTAAACATCGTTTAAAGGGTTTTACATACTTAGATGTTATGAATTTTGAAAAGGGAGCATATATGAATAAATCCGGTTGTAATGTTGCATAAATGTAGAATGCGAAAATATATTAGTAACACAGAAGCGAGAGAATCTTAAGTGGGGCATTATTGCGAGTTAAGAATGGGTGAGTATCTTTTCGAAATGTTTTGGTGTAATTATTTTCTATTCAATATGTTATGTATAAAATTATGCTTTGAAATGCTAAAAATTGATTTAAAGTAAATAAATTCAATATAAATACCTCCTACATGAATTTCTGAAAAATTGTTTGAAATGTAAATTTTATAAGGAAAAACATACTTGTTTGGAAATGTATTTGTGAGCCTATGATATGTCTTATAGTTATTTCAGATATCTCCGGTTGAGATTGAGTACCCTAAGAGTAAATTGGCAATGTCGGAGGTGTCTGTCACTAACAATGGGAGGGAATGTGTTAGTTAGTTCAGTTTAGTGTGTCACCCATGCACATATAGAGTATATTATTAGCTAACTTCCAACTGAACGAGGGTAAATACCACTCCGTAGTGAGGGTAAATTTCGTTACATAAAACCGGACAAATACCCTAAACGAGGGTAAATTCTGTGGAGGCCTGAGCGAGGATAAATTCCGCTTCATATCTACGACACCATGTAGTACGGATTGTCAGTGATTGACTTATGTTACTTAGAGGTTTTCCGAAAGCTTTAGTATCATCACTGTTTATGTTTTGCAACTGAAAACTAAAATCATGCAAACTGCTATTTTTTATATTTTCGATTTAAAAAGTGTTTGAAATAGTTTTCCAAAATCAGAAAATTCGCTTTTCAACCTATTATTATATTTCATTTTTACTATGCATGATTTATATTTATGATATATGTTTATTCATGCAACTAAACCAGATGTAGTTTTCAGTATTAAAGTATTTATGAAACATTCTAAAATTTTAGGGATGTTTAATTTCAAAAATAAAGTTTGAATAGAAACGTAAGACACTTACTGAACTTGTTTAGCTCATCCATTGTTTTATGTTTTGTAAACAAAACCTCTTCAGGGGTAAGTATAGGGACAGATGCTTCAGTAGCAGGGCCTCCGACTTAATATTAGACGGATCAAGTTGTGTGTACTGCTGTGATTCTGTGAATTTATTTTGGATGTCCTTAAAAATTTGTATATTAATGATTGTATAATTTTTTTTTTTTTTATAGTTTTGAAAAATTTATAAATGAATATATGCATGACATGTAAATAAAATTTAATTTATCTTTAAAACTGATAACATGTTTGTGGTTGCTTGTAGATTAAGAAAAAGAGAGAGCTTGAGGCCCAGAAGTTGAAAAATTATTTATTTTAGAAGTGTATAGGTTTTCTGTAAATTTTTACAGGGTAATATTTTAGAAAAACAGCCGTCATATTACCAAAATTTTTATAAACCAATTTTGCATTTTTTTTCCTCCACCCATTTCCATTTTAAAAGATAATTCTAAAAAGGTTTTCAGTAAAGAAAAACAGCTTAACTTCACAATAACTTTTCAACCGAATTATATACCGACTGGAGGGCCATTGTGAGGTTACTGGTGGACTGCCGTTTGTATGGAAATGGTTGTATAGGGACGGGGTCCGTCACTCTTTCTTATAGGTCTTGTGCATTTGATTATGATTTTCAATGTTTGATTATTTGGGTTTTGATTATAAATGGTGTTGAAATAGTGTATGAGATAGATAACTATTTGTACAGTTCGAATAATTACTCCCGAACTATTAGCACGGACAATATACTTTCCCCACCTTACACACTACTATTACAATCTAGGTAACCACTCTAAAAAAACAAGAGACAAACTACTCTCTATAGCACATACCATTAACATGGTCTAAATTAGATGTGGGCATGAAAACATGGAACCGAACTAAACGACTTGACCCCGTGGATGTTCGATTCGTTTCACGTGTTCAAGATCAAAGTGTTTGGACCCTAACCCAAGAAAACACCATTTTTAACGAATCGGTTTGATTATGGGTATCCAAAAATGACTCGATCCATTAAACACTTTCTTTACTTTTTAGAGACACATTTGTTATTTGCCATATTCACTATATAAACCAAACCATTACCATCTCTTCCCATTTTCTTTCTTTACACAATAGCTAGTAGCTACCACCCCACTAGCCTCTCATCTCTTACCCATTTTCTTCATCTCTCATTTCTCACTTTATCGTCGTCATCATTACCATCACTCGTCATTCCTGAATCTCTAACCTCTCATCTCATTTGCCACCGCTTTAGGTGAGTATTTTTGTTTGAATTTTCATTTGTTTTGCCATGAATCTCTAACCTTTCTCACTCATACTCTTCATTTTTGGTTTCATCGCCATGTTTTTCGTTTGTCACAATAGTAACACTATTCCCTTATGAGATGTCGGCGTGGTTCGTCATTGAAAAATCGAAGTGGTGAAACTTTATATTGAATATGCCAACAGGTGTATTCGTGTTTATTTTTTGTTTCAATCTTGAAGTGTGAGATTTTGTTTTTTGAATAAGAAATTATGGGATTTATGTTGTGGATTTTTGTGTATGTTTAAAGTGGTGGAGTTTAAGTTTTGTTATTTTGGGCGATTTGGAGTGGTAGTGGATATTAGGGCTTTTGAACCAAAGAACAAAACCGAATCATACCATATCAATGGTGTTCTGTTCAGCTTGGTTTTTCTTCATTAATGGACCATGTTCGGTTCCAAAAGTGGAGAATTGAACATTTTTCATGTTCAACTTGGTTCTAATAGGAACCGAACTGAACGTAGTAATGTCCACCCGTAATCCAAATAGGTAACTACTACCAAAAACAAAAGACAAAATACTCTCTCCACATTACACATTACTAGCATGGCTTAGATAGCTACTTATGGAAACGGGAGATAAACTACTTTCCTTACTCTAATGTTCGTTAATATTCACTAAGAGAAATTAAACCTACAACCTCATATGAGGGAGGAGGTACTTAACCAACTGCACTAGCAATTGGTGTATAATAAAGTGAAAAATTTATAAAATATTTCTTTTAGTTGAAGTAGTGTGCCCTTCCTTCTTATAATTGTAATGTGACTCTTGATTTTACCATAATCAAATCTCTATTTCATTTATATTCATAACTCATATTTTTAATTTTAGTAATTGACTTTTAAAATTAGTTAACTGAATTCTATGACTCATATAGTTATGTTAGACTACACTAATTTAAATATCTTCTTTGATGGAGTTTATAAGTGTGTTCTTTTTATACTTTTACATTGCATACAAATTGAAGTTGTAAGATTAATTTTAACGGAATTGAAGTCATGTTCTCTCACGATATAATGATGTGCGTTAAAAGTGTAATGCTATCTTATTCAAATTTATAGTCTTGATGTAGATATAATTTTTACATCATCAATACATTATTTAATAATTAATGTGATTGTTATATATAATCTTATCATATTAATGGATCAAAAATTTTGGATAGACTTTTAAAAAATGTAGTAATATTAATATTAAAATTCAAGTTGTCGGATTAATTGTCAAAGGGAAAGGAGATATGTTTGTTCTGACATGATACACTTTGAGAAAATTATTGAAACAATGTTTGTGTCCAAAATTGAACATGACTAGGTCTTGGGACTTACGATTTCATACGTGGAAGTCTTTATCTACGTACTACAAGAAGTCGGTCGTTCCCCTTTCCTCCCGGCAATTTAGAAGGTGCTTGCAAAGTTGCAATTGTATTATGAGGTTGACAGATGTCAATTCACCATTGGGTACTAATTCAAAACAATGATATCCGACAGCTGATCCAGACTCTCCCACTTGTGGATCACTTGAGTCTCTTTCCTTCTCTATTCTCTTACGTCACCACAATCACAACCACAACCACAACCACAACCACACACACTGCACCGACCACCACCACCACCACATGCATTTCTTCTCCAAAACCACACTGGAGCCAATGACAAAAACCACACTTCTCTTCAAGATATAATCAATTAATTAATTAATCATAATCAAAATCCGAACCGCCAATTTTTGAAACTGAAATGGCGGCGATAACGTTAGCGTCATGTTCGACGTGTGTAACGGCGTTTCGGTCTCCGCGAGCCGTTAAAACGACGTCGAAGAGGAGTAAACGCCGGCAAGATGTGAGAGTAGTCGGAAACTTGAGTCACTTTCGCGAGACAGTGAGAAAGGACATGGAGTTTTTGAAGAAAGGAATAGAGTGGACCACTAACAAACTTCATCTTCCTCAGGTTTCCAAAACCCTAAACGACCTTCTCTGGCTTCGAAACCTGGAGGACCCCCAGGCCTCTCCTCTGCCGCCTCCTCTTTGGCCTCAACCTTCCTATCCAGGTAATTTGTACTAGAATCATTAGAATTGATATGCACTGTTAAAGGATATTAATGAAATTGATGTGTGGCTTGACAGGACTCACTGGTGTGGATTTGGTGATGGCTGATCTTAAAGCATTAGAAGCATATGCCAGTTATTTCTACTATCTCTCTAAGATTTGGTCGAAGCCGCTTCCGGAAGTTTACAATCCAGAAGATGTTACAGATTATTTCAGTTGCAGGCCTCACGTTGTCGCCCTTCGACTTCTCGAGGTTGTTTAAATATTTAATTTATTGGATAATTTTGATGATGCTGGTGTTCCTCGAATAAGTAGTTGTTGCATTGTATCATAATTTTGATGATGCTGGTGTTCCTCGAATAAGTAGTTGTTGCATTGTATCATAATTTATTTTTCATTAGCATTAATTTCTGTTTGAAATGAAATAATCTGATTTATTTGGATATTGGTTTCTCCAACTAGATGTGGTGGACTAATTTGAGTAACTCTTATATGGTTTTGTTGAGTGACAATGTTTAATTGTCCAATTATGATTCTTTTGCTAGAAGCTTTGTCATGCAGAGCATGCGTACATCAAATGCTATTTGACTTGACAATTTCGTACTGTCTACCTTGCCTTTTGTGTTCCATATTTGTTCTTGGTTTCACTAGGTCTTGGATTATACTTTGATGAACTAGCTATTTTGTTGGCTTCTATTGCAAAGTAATTACTTATGACATTAACATTATTATGATCTGGAAGGTTGGTTCCTGCTTTATATCTGCCGCCATTAAAATTCGAATGGCGGGAATGAGAAAGTTCTTGAAAGCAAATTCAGAGAAGAATATTGATGGCAAAAGTTCGCAATACTATTTGGGGATGGTTTTGAAAAAAACGGTGCTTAATTTGGGTCCTACTTTTATCAAAGGTTAGGAATTTAATTTAATTGAAGTTCGAATTTGTAATCATGTAGTGCTTATGTTTACTTTGGGCTAGTTTCTTGTCTTTCTAGCTTCCCCATATTTCTCTTTCAATTATGTGCTTGGTATTTTATCTTTTTCCTGCAGTCACAAGATTACCAATATGCTAGTTACTTGCCTTTACTTGCTGATGCAGTTGGTCAGTCTCTCTCCACAAGGCCAGATATCATTGGTTCTGATATTTCCAAGGTCTGATAAAATACATTTTTCCTTCTTACTTTGCTTGATATGTCTCTCTTCTGGCACATAAAGTTTTTCAGGTCACTTAAATGCTTCTGAAGAGATAAATGGGTCCTGTTAATGAACTGAATGAAGACGTTATTAGCCTTTTTACTTCCTTTGGTCTACTTTTTCCTCTTTCTGTTTAGAATATGCATTTTCTGGTCTAATGGCAAGTTATCTTTATCTGTTGAGTTACAATAACATCTACCTCTCAATTCAGTTGTCTAACTGTATGAACATGAAACTTTCTTAAAAGCATTTCAACTGCTTCACAATACTTTTATGCTTTGACTTTTATGGCTAGGACCTGAGAGTAGTTTGTAATCTGTTTCTTATGTGCCAATTTTCCTGTGTGTTTGGCATAGATGCTGCACTTATGTTTGTTAACATTGCCTGGTATTATTGGTATTTCCTATAACCTTTTTGCATACTTCTGTAGTCTCTTATGATGAATTCTACTGGTAGTTTATATTTTACTTATTATTTTTCTGGTTTGGCGCTATTATTGCAGGCACTGTCTGGACTGCATGAACAAATCCCTCCTTTTCCCAAGTCTATAGCAATGAAAATAATTGAAGAAGAATTAGGTTCTCCTGTCGAATCATTCTTTAGCTACATATCTGAGGAACCTGTAGCAGCTGCTTCATTTGGTCAGGTGGCATTTTATTCAACATTTATATGGAATTAATTGTCTACCATGTTATACATAGATATATACTAATGTACATTCATATTTGCATATATGTGACTGTGGTTGGAAGCTTTTTAGTCCGGAGTTTGGTTCTTATGTGCTTTTTGTGGAACATTAGGTGTATCGTGGAAGCACTCCTGATGGTCTAAGTGTTGCTGTGAAAGTTCAACGTCCTAATTTGCGTCATGTGGTTGTGCGCGATATTTATATTCTTCGTCTTGGGGTTTGTTCTGAACTCAAATAGTCCTGTCTCTCTATATGCATTAGAACCAATTTGTAAATTAGTTTGGTTATTGCCTTTTTCAGCTGGGATTATTGCAAAAGATAGCAAAGAGGAAAAGTGATCCTCGCCTATATGCTGATGAGCTTGGAAAAGGATTAGTTGGGGAGTTGGATTACACTTTAGAAGCTGCAAATGCTTCAGAGTTTCTGGTATGCATTGTAAAACCATTTTCTCGTAATTGCCTTTCTGTCCTGTCATAGATGATATAAAAGATTCTGATCGATGTAATTGTTTCGTAATATTTCAAACTTCCGCTTTTTTTCAAATTGATTTTAGGATTGATGAAGAAATTTTTTCCTGTTCCTGCTCCCCATTAAAAGGGAAATCATAGCTACTGAAACGAAGTTGGACAGGGATGGGATTCAATCATCCATTAACATCTATTAGATGAGGTTGAAGATTTATTCACCAGCCCTGCCTGATACCTCTTTTGAATAATGGCTTGAATAATATACCATGTCAGGCATTTTATTTATACTGTTTTAAACTTTGGAAAAGCTTTCGATTAGTGATGGCTATTTGGAAACAAAATTAATTCAGAAACTTGCAAATTAAGATAGATATAGGGTGAGAGATGGGAAGGTGTATAACATTTCAGTTAAGATTTCATAGTGGGGGGCAAGCTTAGTATATTGGTCTGGTGATGCGAATTCTGTATATAATGATACGACACCTACAATCAATTGAATCAAAAACCCTAAGAAAGTTTAATTCAGGAACAAGTAAAGGGAAAAAAAAAGAAGATACCTTGACCTATAGTTTTAAAAGGCGCACCTAGGTGCACGCCTAAGCACGAGGCCCATCGTCGGCCCTGAACGACAGCCAAACGCAACGCTCTCGAAGAGGCGTGCACTTGGAGCACCTAGGTGGAGAAGTCCAAGGAGAGCCTAGGAGTGCTTGGGCAAAATAAAGAGCAAAAACTAATTGACGAGTCACTTCGACCACCAAAATTGGCCAAACAACCGTCGAAACCAACCAAGCAGCCCTGAAACTGGCCAAACAACCTTGAAATTAGCCTTTTTGTCATCGATCCACTTTCTTCTCCTCATGCTGGCGTTCTAGTCGTTCAAATCGGCACTCCAAGGTGTTGGTTCCTTGGTTGCAGACGGTGAGGAGAGCTGGAGAGAGAAAGACAAGGGCGAAGGAAGGGAGAGGCTGAGGTAGAAAGAAGTAACAACTAAGTTTTTAGTTGTTCAAACTTTAAATATATATATGTGTAGGAAAATTGTAAATAACTCCCTAATTTGTGACAAAATATCCAACTAGAGCTAGGGAAAATTGTAACTCCTTAAGTTATTATAAAATATCCAATTAAATCCACAAATTTAAAGAATAAATAAAAAAACCCCTATAATTATATATACATATATAAAAGATCCCGATTTTATGATTTTATAATATTTTAAACTTGTTTTATAAGAAGTGCGCTTTGCCTCGAAAACATATGCCTTGCGCCTTGTGCCTTGGGCTCCATAGCCCCTTTGCGTCCCGGTGCGCTTTGTGTCTTTTAAAATTATGTCCTGATGCAATGATTAGCGAACCATGAACCAAGATAATAAAAACACTAAATAAGAGAAGATTGAAGGAGATAAATCAAGTTAATAAATCAAGAATTAAACTTTGATAAATTCTCAAAGTTCATGAAGAATAAAGAGAGAAAACTCAAATTTTCATATAAAAAATGTTTAACCTCATTTTTTAAGTTTACATAACCTTTTATAGACAAAATAAATGAAATTCTAACTTTTAATCCTAGCATGGATGCCCTAGCCTTTTAATGCATCCCATTTTGGTTTAAAATAATTAAGTTTCGGCTTAAAATAATTAAATTTGATAGCCCAGTACATAAATTAATAACCTAATATGAAATAAAACAAATTAAAGTTCAGTGATATCAAAGTCTAATATTTAATCAACTAATTAAATAAACTAACATAATTAAAACCAACTCATAAAACAAATTGGCCCAAATTAATAAAAATAAATGAAAACAACCTAATTTGCCTTCAAATAGCCACTTAAGCTTTCAATATTTATGATCTTGAATTTGATCTTGATTTTGGATAATGCTTTGAAGTTTTGGTGTCCTTTCCATGTCGTCCAACCTTTGTTATGTAAGACTCTTGATGTAAATCTCTTGAATTAGCCCATTTAATGTCACGTTCATCATCTTTGCTTTAGCTTTTGTAATAGGTCTACTATTGATGCTCAAAGGTTATTAGTTTTGCTTCCTTGGTTCTCATCATTCCTTCTTTCCTTAAAAGGTTTTATCCCTAATCTGGTAAGTCTATCTTGTGTGTATTATTATTAATGCGTTCAAGCACTTGGAATAAACCATCTCCACACAGTTACAATTTAGATTTCCATTGCTCAGGAAATCTCTCCTTGCGCATATGCACCCAAATCCAATATCCTGGTTTGAACATAACTTTCTTTCGTCCTTTGTTAGCTTGAGTAACATATTGTTTGATCTTCCTTTCAATATGTTGTCTAACCTTTTTATATAGTTTCCTAACAAAGTTTTTTTCTTCCTATCCAAGTTTGCTTTTTTCCTTTATAGGTAAAAGTATCAAATCCTATAGAATATATGAGTGGATTGAACCCATATACAATTTCGAATGATGAACAACCAGTAGCCAAGTGCACACTCTTCTTGTAAACTAACTTTACATGTGAGTTATGATAAGCAATTTTCCCAATTCTTTAAGTTATTTTGGATGATGGAACACCGCAAAGTATTAAAAGTCTTGTTAACCACCTCTATTTGTCCATCGGTTTGTGAATGACAAGTAGTAGAAAATAACAGCTTTCTTTCTAATTTTTCCCACGAAGTCCTCCAAAAATGGTTTTAGAACTTTGTATCTCGGTCCGAAATAATACTCTTTGCCACTCCATAAAGTCGAACAATCTCCTTGAAAAATAAGTCAGCAACATGTGTGGCATCGTCGGTCTTGTGACATAGTATGAAGTGAGTTATCTTCGAAAACTTGTCAACCATAATAAATATCGAATCTCGGCTCTTTTTGAATCTAGGTAAACTCAATACAAATTCATAGAAATAACAATTCAAGATTCACTAGGTATGGACAAAGGTGTGTACAAACCTTGTGGTAAAACCCTAGACTTCGACCGCCTACATGTTATGCACTTATCACAAACTCTCTCAACATCTTTCTTCATATGCAGCTAATAGAAATGTCCATCTAGTACGTCTTAAATTTTCCTAACAACAAAATGTCCTATTAGTTCACCCCCATATGCTTCCCTGATTAACAGCTCCTTTATAGACCCTTGAGGAATATATAGTCTATTCTTCCTAAACAAAAATCCTTCATGCTTATAGAATTTACCAAAGGCAGTATTCTTATAAGCAATATACACAAAAGCAAAATCAGGATCATTCACATACAATTCCTTGATATGCTTAAAACCCAATAATCTTGCATTCAAAGTAGAAATCAATATATACCTGCAAGATAATGCATCAGTTATAACGTTTTCCTTTCTTTGCTTATACTTGATCACATAAGGAAACGTTTCTATGAACTTTACCTATTTAGCATGCCTTTTGCTTAACTTACCTTGTCCTTTGAAGTATTTCAGAGACTTATGATCAGTATGGAATGCAAATTCTTTTGACCACAAATAATGTTGCCAAGTTTCTAAGGCTCTAACTAAAGCATACAATTCTTTGCCATGAATAGGATAATTCAATGGTGCTCCATTTAGTTTTTCACTAAAATAAGTTATAAAATGTCTATTTTGCATAAGAATAGTCTTTATACCTGTTCCTATTAAATCACACTCCATCTCAAATGTCTTAGAGAAATTCGATAATGCAAGCAATGGTGCAGAACACAATGTATCTTTAAGCAAATCAAATGCATGTTGTTGCTCAATACTCCATTTAAAACCCATATTCTTTTTCACAATATTAGTTAATGGTGCAACTATGATGCTAAAATTATTAACAAACCTCCTATAAAAACTAACTAGCCCATGAAAACTATGCACCTCAATAACATTCTTAAATATAGACCACTTCCTAATAACATTAACTTTTTCTTCATTTGCTTCTATCCCTTTTGACATAACAACATAGCCCAAAAACATCACACTTTTACAAATTAGCATATAATTTTTCTTTCCTTAATACATCAAGCACACAATTTAAATAGCTAACATGTTCATTTATGTTCTTACTGTACACTAATATATCGTCAAAGTAGACCACAACAAATTTTTCAATGAAAGAGTGTTAAATATGATTCATTAGTCTCATAAAAATACTAAGTGCATTAGTTAAACTAAAAAATATTAATATTATTAACCACTCATATAAACTATATTTAGTTTTAAATGCAGTTTTTCACTCATATCTTTCTTTCATTCTAATTTGATGGTATTCATTCTTAAAATCAATTTAGAAAACACATAAAATCCATGTTACTCATCTAATATGTCATCTAATATAGGTATGGGATGTCGATACTTAACTGTAATTTTATTAACAGCTTTGCAATTGATGCATATACGTCAAGTCTTTTCTTAGGTACAAGTAGAACTGGTACGACACATGGACTTATGCTTTCTCTCACATACCCTTTTTTCAACAACTTCTTAACCTGCTTTTGAAGCTCTTTTGTCTCTTTGGTATTGCTTTTATAAGCTAGACAGTTTGAAATTGCAGCTCAAGGTATGAAGTCAATTTGATGCTTTATTCACCTCTTTCGTGGGAATCCATCTGACATCTCTTCGAAGAATACATTATTGAAATCCTACAAAAGAGTTATAATAATATTAGGTAAAGAAACGTCAAGGTCAGAGTTAGAAAAATAAGCGTTTTTGTACAAAAGTACAAACATTTGCTGTTAAGTTAGAAAAGTTGCCCTCACATTGTTCCTTTTTGCATAAATAATCATTTTTTTTCTCGTCGTTCTTTCTTTCATTCTTTCCTTTGCATTCAACCTTCCCACTTTTCTTTTGTTCACATCCTAGTGTTTGATCACTCTTTCTCTCGGCCTCATTAGTGTTTGAACTTTCTACCTCTTTCTTTTGCTCATTTGCTATCCTTACTTGATCTTTCTATCCTTACTTGATCTTCATACACTTGTCTGGGTGTTATAGGCACAAGAGTAATCGGTCGCCCATTCATCGTAAAAGAATATCTATTCTTAAACCCATCATGTGTTACTTTCTGATCATAATGTTATGGATAACCTAAAAACAAGTGACCTGCGTGCATAGGTACAACATCACATAACACTTCATCCTTGTACCTACTAATAACAAAGGATACTAGTACCTATCTTGTCACTTTAACTTCTCTATAATCATTCAACCACTGTAACTTGTATGGTTTAGGATGTTATGAAGTATGTAAACTCAGTTTCTCCACTAATTCAATGCTAGTAACATTGGTGCAACTATCGCTATATATGATCATACTGCAAACCCTATCTTTGATATGACATCTAGTATAGAAAATATTGTCACGCTGCACCTTATTATCTTCCTTCACTTGCATACTTAACGTATGCCTCGCCACCAATAATCCCCCATTCGCAGGATACACAACCTTAACATCACTAGTTTCTTCTAACCGTGGCATCTCGTCATCATCACTCTCACCTTCGGTTTTTATGTGTCTTAACTCTCTTATTAGGACACTGAGAAGAGATATAATCTTTACCTAAGCATTTAAAGCATTTAATGTCCCTATTTCTCTTTTGAGTTTCCTCAACTTTACCTTTATTGTGACTATCACTACCCTCCTTAGGCTAAGTACTCTCGGCTTAGACTTGAAATATGCATTTTCATCCTTTTTACTCTAATTTGACTTTTATGTGGATATGGAACCTAATTTACTACCATACTGTGACATGATACTCCTTTTGAGTTCTCTCCACCTTTATGGTCATATGAACCATTTCCTCTACTTTGACATAATGTTGCAACTCTATAATATTGAAAATGTCCTTGTTTAACCATTGCAAGAATCGAGTCATAATAGCCTCCCAATCTTCATCCACATTGGCTCTAACCATGACTATCTCTATCCCCTCGTAATAGTCCTCTACACTTTTAGAACCTTGTGTAAAGCCTGCCAACTTTTGGTATAGTTCCTTATAATACGAACTAGGAACAAACCGTCTCCTCATAACAACTTTTATATTATCCCAAGTGTTTATAGGACACTTTCGATTTCTCCTATTCAACAGTAACTAATCCCACTAAATCACAGCACTTAGCTGCGGCTAGCTTCACCTTCTTCTCATCGGCAAAGTTATGACACTCAAAAACCAACTTCACCTGTTTCTCTCACTCAAGGTACACATCGAGATCCATCTTTCCTCAGAAAGAGGGTATTTTCATATTTATACTACTAAGATCCCTATCCTATTTATCATTCCATCTTCCTGTCTTGTTCCCAATCCCATAATTTCTATTATCCCCATTACTATTATCTTTATCTCCATGTCAACCTCTTCCACCTCTAAAGTGGTCCCTATTGGTATTAAAGGTAATGTCATCTACTTCCAACTCTTTCCCATATAAATCAACCTCCAATTCATCATTATCACCATGCAATTCCGGAGTTCTCCTTTGCGGATCTCCTTGTAAATTAGCTATAGCAGCGTCTTGTCTTTCCATTCGATTCCTAATCTCTCTAAACATTATATTCATCTTCTCAAATTGTTGTTGTATTGCTTTGAGCACATCTAATTCATCAATTTTTTCTCCTTTTTCAACATCTCTTTCATTACATCATGACATTATTGAAACCTACAAAGAATATTAGAAAGAAATAATCTCACAACACTTTTTCACGTGTTTTACTCTAATTCTTACATGTTTATCACTCGTCACTCTTGTTTTCACTCCACACTCGTGATGTAAATCAACACTCCTTGTCCACACTCAAAGTTTTGTCTTTAAGTTCTTTGTAAAACTGATCAATTACACCAAGGTCACTCTTGAAGTAATCATCCCGACTAATCTCAACAAGAAAGGGATATAAACAAAATGAAAAGAAATAATAGAACAAAAAGGAATAAAAAGGAATTAATTGTAGTCAAAGTGAGAAACAAAGAAAAACAAGAGGATTTCAAAGAAATAAATAAAAAAGAAAATAAAGTTTATTCTCTTGATTTAAGCAAGAACAAAATAGAGAGAAAATAAGTTTTAATCCTTTATTCAACCAAAAATAACATAGGAAGAAAATAAAATTTATTTCTCGAATTTAGGCAAGAGCATAAAAGGAAGAAAATAAAATTTCTATCTCCTCCATTTAAGATTTTTTTTCTTCCCTTTTTCTTTCTTTCTTTCTTCTTCTTCTTCTTCATTTTTTACTCTTTTTTTTTTTTTTTTTTTTTTTCCTTTTTTTCTCTTTTTTTTTTTTTTTTTTTTCTTCTTCCTTTTTTTTGTTCTCTTTTTCTTTTTTTTTTTTAATATTAGAAATCATACACAATGAATAATAACAGTAACTTGTGAATCAAGATAAAAAGAAAAATAAATAAATAAATAGTGATGTGAAGAACAAGGAAAACAAGAAAATGTGATGAAACAAACAACGGTAATATGCGAAAACAATATGAAACAAATCTGTTTTTTCTTTTTTAATCAAGTAAATCCTGAATTAGTTAATTTAAAGTTTTGATACCAAATAATTCTAACTCCATATATAATGATATGACATCAACAATAAATTATATCAAGGACCATAAGAAAGTTTAATTTAAGAACAAGTAAAAAAAAAATTAAGAAAAATATGTCTCGACCTATTGATTAGCGAATCATGAATCAAGATAATAAAGATACCACTTTCAAAAGTAAGGGTAGAATGAGGAAGATAAGTCAAGTTGATAAATTAAGAATTAAATTTTGATAAATTCTCAAAGTTTATAAAGAACAAAGAGAGAAAACTCAAATTTTCATATAAAAAATGTCTAACCTCGTTTTTGAAGCTTATATAGTCTTTTATAGGCAAAATAAATGAAACTCTAGCTTCTAGCCCTAGCATGGATGCCCTAGCCCTTTAATGCACCTCACTTAGGTTTAAAATAACTAAGTTTGAGTTTAAAATAATTAAATTTGAAAGTCCAGTACATAAATTAATAACCCAACATGAAATAAAACAAATTAAAGCCCAATAATATCAAAGTCTGATATTTAACCAACTAATTAAATAAATTAACTTGATTAAAACCAGCCCATAAAATGAATTAGTCCAAATTAATAGATACAAATAAAAACAGTCCAATTTGCCTTCAAAAAGTCACCTGAGCCTTCAGTATTTCTGATCTTGGATATGATCTTAAGCTTGGATAATGTCTTGAAGCCTTGGTGTCATTTCCATGTCATCCAACTCTTGTTGTATAAGACTTTTGGTCTAAATCTCTTGAAATAGCTCATTTAAAGCTTCATTCATCCTCTTAGTTCTAGCCTTTATCATAAGTTCACTATTGATGCTCAAAGGATCATTAGGCTTGTTTCCTTGGTTCCCATCATCTGGACTCCTTTGTTCGGATGAAAATGTTTACGTTTCAATAATGAAAATGACGTTTATGTTTATGAAATCCTTATCACTTCTCTAAAAATTCAACATGTATTGCAAATTAGCCAGGTATAGAAATTTAAGATTTTGCGAGATTTCATTTCGTTTTTCATTTTAGTTGATGATTGCAAAGCTGTCTCATTGTGCAAACATACAAAATTGATGAATATTCCGCAATGATTTCCTGGGTATGATGTTTTTACAGTCTTGCTTCTCCTATTGTTATTGCCTTGTTTACAGGAAGTTCATTCCCGTTTTACTTTTATTCGTGTTCCAAAAGTTCTTCATCATTTGAGTCGGAAGAGAGTTTTAACAATGGAGTGGATGGTTGGTGACAGTCCAACTGGTTTACTCTCTGTGTCAACTGGTAGCTCTGCAGATCATAGCTCAACACATTCAGAGAGGCAGAAATCAGAAGCAAAAAAGAGTCTTCTTGATCTGGTATGTTAGGAAGAACTAAAGTTCTACTGGTTTATCTTATGTAAATTGCTCTAGCAAGTGCGTGACTCCTGGTGAAAAATTTAGCAAGATATGTGCAGCCAAGCCTATTTTAGTTTGGATGAGGCGGTGGCCCTGTGCTCAGTTCAATAGTGTGATCATTGAGGAACCATAACTTTTTAATAAATTATGTAATTAATCTGTCAATAATATGTGGTCAAGTGACTTTATAGGCCTGTTTAGGATATAGCCTAATCTTATGGCAATTAATTAATAGATCATGATGTTTCAACTGTTCTAGGTTAACAAAGGTGTGGAGGCAACACTTGTTCAACTCCTTGAAACTGGCTTATTGCATGCTGATCCACATCCTGGAAACTTGCGTTACCTATCATCAGGACAAATAGGGTACTATTACGAGCTTCCTTGTATAAAAGATCAATTTCTGGTTTTGTTGTGCTTGTTATAGTTTATAGTTATCTCTGGCTAATTCCTGTGAAAGGTTTCTGGATTTTGGATTGCTCTGTCGAATGGAAAGGAAGCATCAGTTTGCAATGCTTGCTTCAATAGTACACATAGTTAATGGAGATTGGTCATCTCTTGTTCAGGCTTTAAGTGAGATGGATGTTGTAAGGCCAGGAACTAATATCCGACGTGTTACCATGGTATTTTATCTGCTTATCAAGTAGTTTTTTTTTTTTTTATCTTTTTTTTTTTTTAATTTATTTATCTTTTCTTACAGTCATGACTTTTGTTAACTGTAAATATTGTGAAGCCTAAGTTTGTATTATGTTCTTATAGGTTGCAACTTGTTGGGATTCCTGTTGAATCTAACTATTGAGTTATGAAAACTTTTTGGCAGGAACTGGAAGATGCTTTGGGAGAGGTAGAATTTACGGATGGAATCCCTGATGTCAAGTTTAGTAGGGTAAGAACTGTAGTTATTCTCTCATGCCTTCTCAGATAACCTTTAGGCAAGTACAATCAGCGCCATAGATGATTTCATAAAGTGCACTGGATGTAACATTATTGATGCTAAGAAACCTGTGAGTTGATGTATATCAGTACCACTTAGAGTTCTAACAAATTGTTTCTTGCAATACAGTGTAACTCGTTGGTTAACCGGTTAAATATAATTACATTTATTCTGTATTTGTACCTGCTCACTAGCTTATCAGCTCTTACATGATATGAAAATCAATCTGCCTGTTCGCGGTAAAATTCTTGAAAAGTTTGAAGATTAATTTATTGGTGCTGATAATCCAATCTGGTTGGCACTTTTCTCAGAGTTCTTGTACTTGGTTTAATTAGTTGTAGTCTAAACCAGATCATGTATGTGAATTGTTGAAAGCAGCATTTGTGACTTCATGTGCTTCATTGTTAGTTTTAATTTATAAAGTATTTTCAAGGGAAGATAAGGGTGAACTTTAATCACTTTTGCTTACGATACTTCAAATTTGTTTAAAATCAAGGAGGAAACATCTAGCCAACTTTTCAATGTTGGCTTCTGTTCATGATTTGATGATTTTTTTAATTTTAACCTTGCTTATTCTCCATTCAAGTTCCATTCAATCTGTACAGAAAATCTCTTGCTGCTTGAGATTTCTATATATCTGATTGTTACAATAAATTTATGTTTCTGCAGGTCCTGGGTAAGATATGGTCAGTAGCCTTCAAGTATCATTTCCGCATGCCCCCATACTATACACTTGTATTACGCT
Source organism: Dimocarpus longan (assembly GCA_022984855.1). Classification (NCBI taxonomy): domain Eukaryota; kingdom Viridiplantae; phylum Streptophyta; class Magnoliopsida; order Sapindales; family Sapindaceae; genus Dimocarpus; species Dimocarpus longan. The sequence goes on along the minus strand of CM041015.1, from coordinate 9,345,166 downwards.
CGCTTGCTTCCTTGGAAGGTAAGTTATCACTGGCTTATTTATTTATTTTTTTTGTCAGTTGGGTAGGGATTCCAACTTGTATTCTTTTTCCTTGAATCGCTGTCCTCATGCATCATATGCATGAGGACTTAAAGGGTAATTTACAAAACAGGAAGTAATGAAAAGCTGTTGCTATTAAAAGATTCAGCAACACCTAGCACATCTTTACTATCATATGCATTTTGACATTCTATTGCTTAAATACAAAAAGAAAAGAAAATCATTGTCTTGTTACATCATCATCAGTGGCATTTCCAAGTGTCAGAGTATTTAAAAGAGCTGATACCGCCATATGGGACAAATACTCTTCTTCTTTGTCCTGCATTTCAATGACCGAAAAAATGAACAGGGGAACATTTTTTTGACAGTTAATGCTGTCTTTCCGTGTTCAAATTTTTATTAAGTGTTTCAATTATATATATATATATATATATATATATATTCAATGCCAAATTTATCCAATGGCTGTTATTTGCTCAGATTAATCATTCATCTTTCATCATGTATTCTCAGGTTTGGCTGTGGCCGCAGATCCAAACTTCAAGACGTTTGAGGCTGCTTATCCTTATGTTGTTCGGAAACTTCTTACAGAGAATTCTGCTGATACAAGAAAAATCTTACATTCGGTATTAAATGCATTAAAATCATTTATTTATAGTGGACTATGATATATTAAATTGCATTATTCTCATGGAATGCCTTGATGTGACTTAAATCTTTGTTGCAAATTGCTGTTACTATAACAATTGGAAGTCTAATTTGAACTGTGAAGTGTTAGTCCTGGTTAGAAGGGTACGGACGGCGTACCAATAAGAGGCTGATCAGGGTTTTTTTTACCTTAAAAAACAAATGCTTGAAATTGTCAAGCGGGAATATGCTCAGGTGAATATTTTGATGGTTTTTAGCTATTACCCAATAAAAACCCGAGATTTTTTTTCCCTTCTTTACAAAGCAATTGAACATCCACTGCAAGATATATCTGCTTGACGATTTCAACCATAGGACAAGATTGTGTTCCAACCTAAGCATAATCCAGTGGGGTTTGAAATTTACTAGAAGGGTGATGTATTATTCCCAAAGGTTTAAAATGTACTATGCACATATTTTATATTATTAAATATATGTTTCCTGTCATTTATGTGGTTCTTGGTATTGGAACACTGAAAAACCAGGATTCCGCTGTTGTCATTTTGAAGTTACTGTGGATGCTTTTAGGGAAATTCAAGATTCATGAATCATTTTGAAGTTAGCTTTGTTGTCTGTTAATCCTATATGTGCCTGTCCAGGTTGTTTTAAACAAAAGAAAGGAATTTCAGTGGCAGAGAGTTGCTCTTTTTCTAAGAGTAGGTGCAACAAGGTATGTCGACTGGTATCTTGTGGCGTCCAATGTATTGATTCTTCAATGAGAAAGCTAGCACACATGTCAATAGCTCCAATTTCTTTAGATGGTGGTTTCTATTAGTCTGTACCGTTGTGGTGGGAGATGGCATTTTCACATAATGATTTGATATGCTTGGAAGAGCTCTCTTTTATCCATCTAGCAATTTTAATTTAAATATCTTCTGTCTTACACAAGGTTATTAATCATTCTGTCACATTTATCAACCACAATGTCTTTTGTGGTAACATATGTGCATGATTTTTTTTATTTTTTCTTGCATACACTATGTCATTTTCAATAAAATAAGCATAAGCATTCTGATATTTATGCACAGGAAAGGCTTGCAGCAAGTGGCAGCAGCAAAGAGTGAAACTTCTATTGATTATCTACCAAACAGAACCAATGGTTTTATTGATGTTGCAAATTTAGTATTGAGGCTTTTACCATCAAAAGATGGTGTTGTGCTAAGAAGGCTTCTAATGACTGCAGTGAGTACTGTTTAGCTGAATTTGTTTACTTATTACATCATTACTGTTCATATGCTATACTTTTCAGAATTCAAACTCCATTTTTAATATTGACGAACAGGACGGAGTGTCATTGATCCGAGCAATGGTTTCCAAAGAAGGAAGTTTCTTTCGCAAGCAAATATGCATGGTAATTGCTGATGTACTATACCAACGGATGTTTGAAGGCCAAAGAAGTCTTACAGCAACTAAATACAACTCCCAAGTGATATTAGCAGCAGGTGGGCCTGATAGTAGAGATTTAGGGTCATCTTCCAGATTATCTACACCCATCCTTGATTATAGATCCTTCTTGAGAGATAGACGACTCAGAGTGATTTTCTCAAAGTTACTTGAACCTGTGAGAAGACAACCAGTGCTGATGCTTAGGCTTTCCTGGGCTTCCTTTGTTATGTTTGTCACAGCCTTTGCACTAGCTTGTCACCGTAAATTAGTCTCTTTATCTGAATCCTTTCTAGCCCCAATATCATTAGCTCCCAAGCAATTTGCAATCGGTGCTTCAAGTTCTTAGTTCTTTTAATTTAACAGTAGAATGGTTGCTTCCATTTAATGAAGTCATGGTTAAAAGTAAAGCTGAATGAGCCCTTTTCTAGTAGAACGCCGATTAAAATATAGGCATTTTCAGCTTGGATTAAGTTTTACACTATTAGGGAGATGCTTGTGTCTGCCCCACTTCATGTTCTACCTCCTTCCCTTTGATTTAAGGTAGGATTCTAACTGTCTATATTTTTTGTACCGTCAAAAGCCAGTCTATAATACCGCATTGAAAAGTTTTGGAGAAATTTCTTAAAAAAAATAAAAAATAAAGTTTCGGGGAATGCAGGAATTAACATTGCGGGCTCAAGGGTTAACTTAACTGGCTCCGGAGAGGTACATACTTCGTAAATCTGTATATAGTCACATCAATGATATATAGCTTGTTTGGTGTATATTCAAAATAAGTGTCTTATCTGTGTGATTGTGATTGTCTCTATAGTTAGATCCGGTAACTGAAAAAAAAAAAAAAAAAAGGTCATACTTTTTGTTATGACTTGAGTCATCATGATTCATGTTAAAAGATTGAAAATGATCCGCAGACAGTAATCTGTCTTTGGCACGAGTAAAATCATCTATAGTCTCTACGTCCGTACTTTATATAGTATTTCTGGTTAGTTCCTTTTGGTGTTCTAGCTGAGCCTACATGTAATTTATCTATGTAAACATTTTTATTAAGCAAAATATGAATTCCTGTGAACAGTAGCATCTTTTTCCCTCAAGTCATAAGATTATTTATATATGTTTGTATGTTCAATTATATTATAAGGACAGAGTTTGATCTGTTTATCATTTGGAATGTTATTTGCTGTAAAAACTTGTTTTTGTTTTGTTAAACATGATTTATAAATTGGATGGACAAAAAGAATAGGAAAGTAATCTGAGTGGGTGCTTTAAAAATAAAGAATTAATGTGGGATCACTTTTGACCTCAATTTTTTTTAATTATTATTTAACATGTATAAAATGCCAAATTTTTTTTAAAAGTAATAATATTATTAAAATTGATTGATATACATGATTTGTAACAGGATATTGAAAAATGTCATGTTACGTGTTCTGTGGGATACCAGGATGGTTGGTGCAACTAGCACGGTGTGGGCATCATTTTATGATTAAGACTAATGTTATTTGCACAAGCCAAAGCCATGGGCAACTACATACATCATTTTTTAATATCCAATAGCCAGTTTGCCCTCTCAAAAAAAAAAAAAAAAAAAAAAAAAAAAAAAAGAAAAAGAAAAAAAAAATTAAAACAAAAACAAAAACAAAAGTGGGAGTTTGAAAATTTATTTTTCATAAAATAAATAATTAATTAACTGCAATTGAAAAAAAATAAATAAATTATCAAGAAATTTACTAATTTTACCGAAAGTGTTTTTATTTGAAAATTACTTTATAAAAATACTCTTAATCACACCTTTAAATATTTTTTTTATAAGTATTTGATTATTCTTATTTAATTTTAGTAAAAAGTTATAGTAAAATGATATAAATATCAAATTATTAGTTTTCATATAATTTTAATTTTAAAAAATAAATAAGATCACTGTACATTCAAAGGTAAAGAAAAAAAAAATATATATATATAATTTATATTTTAGATTTTAATCATTATTTAATTTTTAGTAATTTTCAATATGGTTAAGTTTTCATAAAAAAATACAATCAACCCCTAAATCTACAAGTCAATATCTAAAAAGAGAGAGTCTATAGATCAATGATGTCCCTATTTTTATCTTATTATTTATTTATTTAGGAAAATTTTCTCTTATTATTTTTCTATTAGCAAATCCATTTTTAGTCCTCGTGATACCTAAAATTTTGAAATTTCCTCATATTAGTCCCTTTAATAATAATATAAAAAAAAATAACAATCAACAATAATCTAATGTGTGTAAAAATAATTTTGCACTTAGAATAATTTTAACTTTAGCAAATATATATATATATATATGTAGACGTCCGAAATTAACCGATTATGTTCGTTTTTGGCTCAAGCTATAATGTTGGGTTTGTTGTTACGATCGGCAAAGCGAAGAAAGCAAATAGAGTAGATGGGGTTAAGGAAGAGAAAAGGAACACAGAATTTTAAGTGGTTTGGCCTAAAAAGATGTCTACGTCCACTGTTCACTCTCTCACTATTTTAACAGAGTAACGGTACTCAAGAGATATATATGTTTACAAAGGAAGTCCTCCCCTATTTATAGAAAAGGGGAGGAACTATAGTAGAACATAATAAAATAATGTATAGTGAGACAAAATTGCAATGATGGGTTATATTTAATGTGTCTGAATCGTATTTAATGCGTTTGGATTGCATTTAATACTGCTGACGGCGTCAGACTAATTTTGCCCAAAGCATGGGTTTAGGCGGCTAACCTATGTGGGTTAGGTGAGATCACTGTAATCTAGGCTATAATCTCTAACGGGATTGACGTGCACGACATGCCTTAGGCTGTAATCTGTTTGACGACTTTGACTTCCGTTGATTTTGCGGAGAGAGAGAGAGATATAGCAATGACGAACTCTTTAGCAAGCAGAGCAGTCCATCGAGTTAACGAGCAAATAAAACTCGGGTAAATTAAACATCTTAAGAGACTGATGTAGGCCATAGGCGAGCACTTTAGCGATCAGACATATCAGTAATCAATAGGCCTCATAGGCGAGTAGGTATGCGAACACGTGCAGGCAGACTAGAGGGGTTGTGCGGGCAAGAGAACGAGCAACCGATCAGTCTCATGGAAGAGCTCAGTCACGAACTAACAAACGATCACAAAAGAAGAGCTGATGAGCGATCAAATACGCGAGCAGGATATCGAGCAGATTTCCTAGCGGATAGACGAACAGATAAACAAGCAGACCCTAAGCGGACAGAGATAGACCTTTTTGGGCTCTCTTGTTGTTGGACCCACCCTTTGGGCTTTCTTCAACCCATTATGTCTGATGGCGAAAATACTCATAACACAAGCCCCTTAGGTCTTGGTGCATTTATGGGGACCAGGAGCTATAAGCCTGTTAGTAAGCGGCTTTAGCGGGAACAATTACACCACTTTTCAAATTTCGCTTTATTATCAGGTCGTGTGGCATTACCCTAGACAGCGGTTACAAGTCACACCACGCGTTGTATGCATTTAATACACGTCTCTCAACTAACTGCTGTATGATGACAAAATCCCGAGAATTGCACCGCGTCGTCAGATCTAGGGCGGTTACACAGCTGTCCTGATCTAACGGTTAGGGCTCAGCCACTATTTAAGGACAGAGACGTTTCATTTTCTTCTTCCCTACCATTTTCAAAAATTAGACGTCTCTATTTCTAAGTTCTTTCTTCTGAACTTCCTGTTGTCGTTCGTCGTTCTTCAATTAGTACCAAGCCTGTTCAAGGTGAGCTCTTTCATTTTCATGATGATGATGTATACATATATATTTATGCATGATATTTCTTTTTGAAAGAAGTCTGAGCAAGTGATTTCTGAACTTGCTGAGGGTACGATTTCTGGGTTGCTCTGTGGCTGCTTGGAACCGTAATACCTGTAAAATAGAGAGGTTTTTTTTTTTTTTACTGGGCTTTGAAGAGTTTGCTTAGAATGACTCTTCTGTCCCTCTTTGATCTCCTAGGCGCACGACTTGACGCTTAGGGAAAATAGATTTAGGATTATCTTCTTCTCCTAGGTCTGGTCAGCTACAGACGGCCTAACCCATTGTCTCTTTTGTAAATGTCAAGTCATAGATGCCGATACCAGCGAGTAATGTCTAGCGAAGAAGGTTCTTAAGAGGAATCTTTCCAATATGTCAGAGATTCTCTGAGTGCAACTGCCCAAAGCGACGAAAGTGTACCGGAATCGTTAGAGCGAGAGGAACCTTCTACTCGCGAGCCCTTCTACCAAAATGACTCTACTGTTACCAGCGATGAACTCATAACGATAGCCGAGAAATATAGCTTTCCTTCCGGGTGCCGCGTCATGGTGCCGGCCACGTACAACCATGCGGCTCACCCTCCTCAAGGGTTTATAGCGATCAGCCGTCAACATGTAGAATTAGGATTTAGGTTTCCTATCCCCAAATATCTCATAGACCTGTTGAACGACTTGGAATTAGCCCATTTTCAACTCACACCAAACTTTTATACCCAACTAACTTCTTTAGCCTACATCTTCATTAAGAACGGACTTTCCCCACCAACCCCGAACATGATCCAACACCTCTTCTTCTTCAAGTCCACCACTAGCCCTAAAGTCGAGAAGTGAGATGGTATTTACTACATGGTCGCTCGAAACTCGCCTTACAAGGTGGTTTTACCAAATGGGGTAGGCAGGTCAAATGTAGGTGACTACAAGACTCGCTGGTTCTACGTGTCTTATCTATCCCTATTGAAACTTGTCAATTTTACTTTCACAATTAATTTGGGTGAGCATATTTTCTGCTCGCCATCCTTGCATGCGTGCATTATTGTTGCTGGGTTTACTGACTTTCCTTCTTTCATGTGCAGCTGTCAGCAAGAGATCGATTAACCTTTCGAGCGAGGAACTAGACGCGATATAGAAGTTTTCAGAGGTCAAGGACCCTTCCGACGATTACTTCTCGGATGTGCATCTTCTGACAAAGTGTGGGCTCATACCTGGGGTGCGCAAACCTCTTAACATCATCACAGACATCGGAGTGCGCAAAAAGCGAGAGGTTTCTTCAATCTTCGTAGGATTTGATGAGGGCACAACTACTCCGACTACCAAAAAGCCTAAAACTATGGTGCGGCTACAGATTGATTCACCTCCACTTCCTCCATCGATCAAAGCTGACGAGCCCGAAGTTCAGATAACGGGCTCTACTGAACTCCCACCTCAATCAACGGTGCCGTCAAAGGCTGCAATGCCCACTAAAAAACAGGGACTGAAATTCAAAATAGTGGGGAAGAAGCCTGTAAGACAGGCAGCCTTATGAAATGAGTTCATTGACTAGGCGGCTCCAATTCCTGACGAACCATCAATAGGGCCCTTGGGGGCCAAAGATAAGGGAAAGGGGGTCGAGGAGCCCCCTGTAAAACATCATAAAACTAAGGGCAAAGAGCCTGCTGTAGAGGGGGCCAATGAGGAGCAGTCCCAGAAGACTGATGTTGGGGAGTACTTTAACGATCTTCTGGATCAGCTGCCAGAGCTGCTGGGACCTGACAAACCAGAAGTCTATCAGAAACATATCCACGACGGCCAATTAATTACTTATGTCGCGCGCTACAATGTGCTGGTGAGCTTTAATTTTAATTTTATAGCTTGTGCTACCCTCAAGTTCACTACTGACACATGTTCGTTTCAGACGTCGTTGGCACTAATGAAGATGTTCAAAGACTTCCCCAACTTGTTAGAAGAGAAAGCTTCGCTCGAGGAGAGAAACAGGAAACTTAAGAGCGAGAATAAAAAGATCAATGAGGAGTCTGCAAAGATCAAGAAGGCTACTCATGAGCTTGAGCAGAAACTTGGGAGCGTCGATGAGTGAAGGAGGCCTTGGTTCCTGAGACAAAGCTTCAGGAGATTACTGCCTCCTCACTTAAAGAGGCTACCGAGGATGTCAACAGGATAACAAAGGAGGCCGTTTTTCAGAAGAAGCGAGTCATTGATGCAGAGAATAAGGCTAAAGCGGTGATTCAGGACTTGAATACGACAAGACGCAACCTTGCCCGCACTCAAGAATCGCTTAAAAAAGCGAAGGCCCGCATAGAGCAGGTTTGGAATGAAGCTGTTGAGAAGACGAGCAATTCGTTTCTGTACACTCTATGGAAAAATTATCCCAAACTGAACATCACCTTCTTTGGAGAAGAGGCAGTGGAAGAGGTGAAGAAGTACGTTGCTTAAGCTACCAAGGAGAGCCAAACGGGGATCGCGAAGGCCGTTAGAAAAGGAATTACTCCCCCTTCCCCTAAGAAGGGTCCCACATCTCCAACTGTTCAAATTAGTGCTCCTCCGACTCAGGGTGGTTCTTCTTCAGGTTCTCCGCAGCTGGTTCCTCATAGAGGTTAGGGTTCATCTTCACAGGGAGCCCTCAGTGGACAAGGCTCGAAGCAAGCTTATCTTTTCTTTTTGTAAAGGCTCATCTTTGAACATTGAAAACACTGTTGATTTCTTTGGTTTGTTATAACGTAGATTCATTTTTCAATTGAGTTGCATTATTTTCCTTAATCCCCACATGAATAACAAGATTGCAATCTTCTCCCCATAAGTAGAATAATTCGCGACCATAAATGGATGGTAGAATATAAGATAAAACTACTTAGAAATAAATCCGAACGAGCTAGCGAGCCGAACCGGATCTATCATAACGATATACCTTGACGAGCCATAACTTATAAAAAACGGGTTTGCTCGCGTAATAATAGGCACCATCTAATTGTGAGTAAGTCAGTTTCGCAAAACTGAGCAATAGTAATATCTGCAACAAAAAAAAAATATTTGCAAAGTAGTGTAAGTCAAGGAATGAATGACTAATATTGATAGGATGTGGCTTGTAAACTACTTCGGCCATGCTTCATTCTATAAGTGCTGTGCTTAAAAAGTAAGGATTCGAGTCTTTATAGAGCATTGCGCTCGTAAGGTAGAGACCCGAGCATCTACAGTAGACTGCACTCACAAGGTTAAACCTGAGCATTTACAGCGGACTGCACTCACAGGGTCGATACCCGAGCATCTACAACGAACTGCACTCATAAAATCAATACCCAAGTTTATACAGTGCATTGTCCTCTCGAGCTACGCTCACAGGGATAGAATCTCGAGCATCTATAAAGAGAATTGAGGAGGTAATAGGACCTCGGCTACGCTTATAGGGTTGTAACCTAAGCATTTACAACATAATTTGAGGTGTGGCGCCAATTGCGTATGAGCGGATTTAAGACGCGTGTTTTGATCAAGAATGCTTTAAGGCACCCATAGGCCAAGCTCGTTGGAAAGGTATATCCCATATCTCGTAGGCCTCAACGCTCGTTTAAACTTCTAGCCCCGTAGGGTGGCGTCCAGAGCAGAACCCTTAACCCTTCAGGTTTCTTCGGTGCGTAACTCTTATCCGTCAGGTTGATCTCTACATTGTGAAGTGGCTGAATTGTGATGAAGTGTTTGGTGCAACATAAGAAAAACTGTAGGCGAGCTGCGATTAGGTGCGTGAGCTCCTGGTTGTGTCAACCCATGCTTTTCGTAGCTACACACTTCACATAGAAATGCATTATTAATTTGCGTTAGTGATAATATATATGAAAATCGTGGATCTTTGTCATTACGTTTATACAACCACTATTTACATACGTATATCGATTAACACAATAATTATTGATAATACGGTCGGCGATGTATTTTTTCCATGCTTACGAAAGCACTACTCCACTCATGCCTGCTAAGTGGTAAGCTCCATTCTTGAGGTCTTCATAGATGACATAGGGTCTTTCCTAGTTTGTTCCCAACGTACCATCACTAGCTTTGCAGGCTCTGGGCAGAATCTCTCGTAGCACTAGATCACCTGGTTTGAACTTCCGAATTTAAACCATTTTATTGTAGTGTCTGGCCATTCTTTGCTGGTAGACGGTCGTTCTCAAGCGAGCTACTTCTCTGGCTTCTTCAAGGAGATCTGAACTAGTGGCCAAAAGTTGGTCATTCTCCTCAAGATTGAAACGTGCTCTCTGCTGGCTGGTTACTTCAAACTCAGCAGGAATCATGGCCTCAGACCCGTAGACCATCGAGAAAGGGGTCTCTCTAGTGGTGCTACGAGCTGTTGTTCTTTATACCCATAACACTTTTTGTAGCTCGTCCACCCATGCTTCTTTCTTGGCTTCGAGTTTGGTCTTCAGGGTCTGCTTAATGATCTTGTTGATAGCTTTTACTTAGCCATTAGCTTGGGGATGATCTACTGTCGAGAAGCTTTTGGTAATGCCAAGGCTGCCACAAAATTTTAGGAACTGCTCGCTGGTAAATTGGGTTCCGTTATCTATTACGAGTTGCTGGGAAACACCAAACCTACAGATGATATTATCCCACACAAACTTTTCTATCTTCGTTATGGAGATCTCAGCCAGTTCCTTTGTCTCTGCCCACTTTGTAAAGTAATCGATCGTAACCATTGCATACTTACACCTACCCCGACCTATTGGAAGAGGTCCTATCAAGTCCATCCCCCAAATTGCGAAGGGCCATGGACTGATCATCTGCTAAAGGTAGGCCGGCGGGGCTCAAGGAATCTTAGAGAACCTCTGGCACTTGTCACATTTCTTCACTAGGTTGACGGTGTCTTGTTTCATAGTCGGCCAGTAAAACCCTTGCCGGAGTGCATTTTAAGTTAAGGACAGCCCTTCAGCATGGTTGCCACAGTGCCCTTCATGGATGTTTTTCAACACTACAGTGCAATCTGGCTCATCAATGCATCGTAGTAACTAGACCGAGAAGCCTTTCTTATAAAGCATGTTGTCATAGATACAGTACCTTGCTGCTCTTGTCCGAAGACAACATGCTTCCAGTTTATCCTCTAGCATTTTTTCCTCCTGTAAATAACTAATCAGGGGACTCATCTATGAGTCCGCTGTTACTGCTAGAATCATAACCTCATCGTTGGGCTCGGTACTTGGCCTCAGCAGGAGCTCCACGGGTACACTTTCAGCAAAATCTGTGTCCTGAGCTGTAGCTAAGCGAGCTAGTGCGTCTGCTTGGGAATTTTGGGCTCGCGGGATTTGATTTAACTTATACATCTCAAAGGTTGCCAGTAGCTCCAGACCCTCTGTAAGTAAACCGTCATTCTTGATCCCCTGGCCTAATACTCTCCATTAATCTGACAGACCACGAGTTAGGAGTCGCTAAATATCCTGAGCCACTCAACCTGCATCATTTTGGCCAAGCGAAGACCTACCAGCAATGCTTCATATTCTGCTTCGTTGTTCGTGGCTTTGAACCCGAACTTGAGCGTATAAAGGAATTTCTGCTTTTGAGCTTATCAACAAAATTCCAGCACCTGCATTCTGCTCGCAGGAAGATCCATCAACAAACAGTTCCCAGAACGGGCTATCAAAAGACTCGGTCTCCTCATCTGCGAGCCTTGTAAACTCAGCAATAAAATCCGCCAGTGCTTGACCTTTGATCGCTGATCTTGGCCTGAACTAGAAATCAAATTGGGCTAGTTCAATCACCCATTTAAGAAGGCGGCCTGAGGTGTCGGGCTTCTGTAGGATCTGCTTGAGAGGATACCTAGTCAGCATTGCGATTTTGTATGCTTGGAAATAAGGACGTAGCTTCCTAGACGCCATCACAAAACAATAAGCTAGTTTTTTCATCGGGGTATATCTGGTCTCGACGTCAACCAGCTTTTTACTGATGTAGTACATAGGGACCTGCGCTCCATTTTCTTCTTCTCGCACCAGTGCTGCACTTAGGGCGTGCTGAGATACCCTAAGGTAGACTATCAAAACTTTCCTTTCTTTTGGTTTTGACAATAGGGGAGTTCGTCTCATATATTCTTTCAGTTGTTGGAAGGCGACCTCACATTCCTCTATCCATTCAAAGTTCCTTGCCTTCTTTAAAACTTCGAAGAAAGGAACACATTTGTCGGAGGCTTTTGATATAAATCTGCTCAATGCCATGACTTGCCCATTCAAACTCTGCACGTCCTTCATTTTTGTTGGTGATCTCATGTCCAGCAAGGTCTGGATCTTTTATAGGTTGGCTTCAATTCCCCTGTTATTCACCATGAAGCCTAGAAATCTACCTGAGGCCACTCCGAATGCACACTTGAGGGGGTTAAGCTTCATTTGGTATCTCCTCAAAATTTGGAACATCCCTTCGAGGTCACGGACGTGGTTGACAACTTGCCTAGATTTTACCAATATGTCATCAACGTACACTTCCATGGTCTTCCTAATCTAATCCTCGAACATCATGTTTACTAGCCTTTGGTAAGTTGCCCTTGCATTTTTTAGTCTAAAGGGCATTACCTTGTAGCAGTACAAGCCACGGTCTGTAATGAACAAGGTGTGCTCCTCATCTTCAGGGTTCATTGGAATCAGATTATAGCCTGAATAAACATCCATGAAGCTAAGAAGCTCATGCCCAGTAGTCGCATCTACTAGCTGGTTAATCCTAGACAGCGGGAAGCTGTCTTTCGGACATGCCTTGTTCAAGTCTGTGAAGTCAATGCAAGTTTTCTACTTCCCGTTTTTCTTTTTTACTAGTATGGGGTTTGCTACCCAGGTAGGATATTAGACTTCTCAGATGAAATTGTTTCCCAGGAGCTTGTCTACCTCCTCTTTCAAGGCTTTGCAACGTTCTCGAGTCATATGCCTCATTTTTTGACAAACAGGTTTATGGCGAGGATTAACATTTAGCTTGTGAGTCATCACCCTCGGATTGATCCCCGCCATGTCTTCATGATTCCAAGCAAACACATCCAAATTCGCCTTGAGATAGTTACTCAGTTGGGTCTTTATCTCTAAGGCCAGACTCTTATCCAACTTAAGGCATCTTGTCACATCTGCCTCGTTAACCCGAATGTCTTCGAGCGCTTCTACTGGACTAGTAGCCTGGTTTGCGTCAATCTCTCTGGGATCCAGATCATGGCTAACTCCCGTTGTCGTGATAGCCTGCAGCTCACGCTTTGGAATTGTATCTACCTTTTTCTCTCGAACTCCCATTCTTACAACGTCTACATAGCAATGACGAGCCAGGGATTGCTCCCCTCGCACATACCTGATCCCATTGGGAGTTGGGAACTTCACCGTGAGAGCTCTAGTAGAGGTGACCATGTCTAGATCATTCATCACAGGTCTTCCTAATACTACATTATAAGCTGAAAGAGAGTTAATGATAAGGAAGTCTGCAAGCACTGTTGACTGGTGAGTTATATGTCCGAGAGTAAGGGGTAATATGATCTGCTCGATAAGAGTTACTGCGTCTCTAATAAAACCATACAAAGGCTCGAGGGAAGGCTTCAACTGTTCATCACCAATTCCCATCTGATCATAACACTCCTTATACATCACATTTACCGAGCTCCCGGTGTCAATCATTATTCTCTTAACCACCGAGTTTCCAATGCGGGCTCTAATTACTAAGGTGTCATTATAAGGCCAGCAAACATCCTGGGCATTTTTTTCCGTAAAAACAATCTCCTCGAATGCCTTTCTAGCCTTCTTGGCAGATCCCTTTGATTCTCTTCGACCTGCAAGTTGAACGCGATTAGCCTCCCGTACATATCACTTTTGCGACCTGTTAGATGCCCCTGTCGTAGATGGACCTCCATGGATGGTATGGATTGTTCTCACAGCAGGTCCATGCTAAGGGTCAAGCTCCTATTGGGTCAGGGTTGGCTGCTCTTGCTGTCGCTACTGAGGACGCTGCTGTTGGGATGGTCACCCCGAAGGTCGCACAACATAGTCCTTCAAGCGGCCATTTCTGATCATCTTTTTAATGGCATCTTTAAGCGCCCAACAATCAGAGGTGTTATGCCCAACCTCATTGTGGTAGGCACAGAATTTGCTCCTGTCTCTACGTCTCTCAGGAGTTTGAATAGAGGCTGGTCTCCCAAAGTTCTCCCTATCCCTTTCAATCGCAAAGATCTTATCTTGAGTATCGGATAGGGCGTTGTATGTATTATAACGGCCTTGATACTGAGGTCGTTTGTGCCTCTGGCCACCTCTCAGTTCAGGCCCATTTCTGACCTTCTTCAAGATCTGGTTGTTGTTTCTCTGGCCTCCACTACTGCTTCCCTCATTGCTCATTTTCTTCCCTTGATTGGAGCTACCGGCTTCATCTTTTTGACCACTAACCTTCGTAGGATCGATTGCCTCTTCTCACTTGATTTCCTTTCTTGCTCGCTCATAGAATTCCCCCAAGTTCTTCACCGGGGATTTGTAGATGCTCTCGTACAGCTTCCTATCTTTCCTTAGACCTGACGAGATGGCTTTCAAGATCTCCTCATCGGTAGAATTTTCTACATTAGTCACCTCGCGCCTAAACCTGCTGATGTAGTCCCTTAACGATTCACAGGAACGCTGAAAGATAGTTGCAAGATGGCAAGGTGGCGCAAGCTGCCTCTTCAGCGCCTTATATTGGTTCAAGAATCTTTACTGGCACTCTTCCAAATTATTGAATATTGCGGGGCGGAAGGTTCCCGAACCATGTCCGCGGGATATCCCTAAGTGTTGTTAGGAATATGTGACACTTTAAGAGCGAGCTGGTGCTCTGGAGGTCCATCTAGATATTGAAAGCATCGAGATGGTCATAAGGATCAATGTTCCCCTTGTATTGCGGGATGTTGGAAACTTTGAACCTTGGAGGGAGTGGCTCTAGTTCAACTTCTAAGGTGAATGAAGTCCTTTCCCCGCTCTGACTCCTCTGTTCATGGGCCCCGGGTCACGCATCAAGCTACTGGACCCTATGAATGAGCTCTTCAACAAGCGGATACTGCACTTTAGTTCTTCTGACGGTGGACTGTCTGTCCCGCCTATCTTGTTTGCTAGAGGAATGTTGGTCGTGAGCCCCTTGTCTCCTCCTACCTTCAAATCCTTCTAATCCAGGGCCATAACGACCAGGTTCGCGTCTCCTCTCGAGCCTATTTGACAGAACCTCCCTTCATGAACCTCCATTACCAAGCCTTTGCCTAGCCCAATCTTTATGAGTCGAGGCCTGATCACGTTCACGGTTCATCTACGCTGGTCTGCATTCATTTTGGCTCACCTTTGTTCTGAATTTCGAGGGATGAGTTGCATCTTCCCCATGGCGAGCTCGCTGAAACCAAGTGCTAAACTGCAGACTGGAGGAGTGAGACGACCCTTCTTGAATTGACTCCCCAACAACTCTCCGGTTCAAAGTAGAGGCCTCATTACGCTGTTGTTGCGGAACATCCGTCCTTGCAGTGGCCTGGGGTGGTCCTTGAGCGACTTGGACCTGGACTCAAATCAAAGTCCTGACTTCACTGGCAAGCTGTGCCATAGTATTCTCAAGCATCTCCTGACGTTGTTGTAACACCTATATAACATCTCCTCTAGTAGCATTAGGAATAGGTTGACGGGTAGGAATAGGAGGTATACCATAAGTGTTCCCAATCGTAGGCGTATTAGACGTTCCTACACCCACATCATGTAGTCCTCCAGTAGGTACCATATTTTGTCGTTGACTCAAGGCTTTGGGACTGTCTTCGGTAGCGTCAGAGCTTCTGGTGACTCTTCCTCTGACCATGGTAACTAATAAGTGAGCTCTATAAGCTAAAAGCAAAGGTGGTGAAACTGCAGATGGACCCCTCCTTCTAGTGCCAAAAATGTCGACGTCCGGAATTAGCCTACTAGGTTCGTTTTTGGCCCAAGCTACAATTTTAGGTTTGTTGTTATGATCGGCAAAGCGAAGAAAGCAAACAGAGTAGATGAGGTTAAGAAAGAGAAAAGGAATACGAAATTTTAAGTGATTCGGCCCAAAAAGATGTCTACGTCTACTATTTTAACAGAGTAATAGCACTTAAAAAATGTATATGTTTACAAAGGAAGTCCTCCCCTATTTATAGAAGAGGGGAGGAACTATAGTAGAACATAATAAAATAATGTACAATGAGACAAAATTGCAATGATGGATTACATTTAATGTGTCTGAATCGTATTTAATGCACCTGGATTACATTTAATACTGTTAACGGGGCCAAACTAATTCTGCCCAAA
Source organism: Dimocarpus longan (assembly GCA_022984855.1). Classification (NCBI taxonomy): domain Eukaryota; kingdom Viridiplantae; phylum Streptophyta; class Magnoliopsida; order Sapindales; family Sapindaceae; genus Dimocarpus; species Dimocarpus longan. The sequence goes on along the minus strand of CM041015.1, from coordinate 9,329,023 downwards.
ACATGGGTTTAAGCGGGTAACCCATGTGGGTTAGGTGAGATCACTGTAATCCAGACTGTAATCTCTGACGAGATTGACGTGCATGACACGCCTTAGGCTGTAATCTGCTTGACAGCTTTGACTTCCGTTGATCTTGCAGAGATAGAGAGAGATGTAGCAATGGCGAACTCTTTAGCAAGCAGAGCAGTCCGTCGAGTTAACGAGCAAATAAGCTCTGGCAAATTAAACATCTTGAGAGACCGATGTAGACTATAGGCGGGCACTTTAGCGATCAAACATATCGGTAATCAATAGGCCTCATAGGCGAGCAAGTATGCGAAAACTTGCAGGCAAACCAGAGGGGTTGCACGGGCAAGAAAATGAGTAACCTACCAGTCTCATGGGCGAGCTCAGTGACAAACTAACAAACGATCACAAAAGAAGAACCGATAAGCGATCAAATACGCAAGCAAGATATCGAGCAGATTTCCCAACGGACAAACGAACAGATAAACAAGTAGACTCCAGGCAGACAGAGATAGACCTTTTTGGGCTCTCTTGTTGCTGGACCCACCCTTTGGGCTTTCTTCGACCCATTAAGTTTGATCGCGAAAATACCCATAACAATATATATAAAAGGATTTCCTCCAGAATCAAAAGTAAAAAAAATAAAATAAAAATAAAAATAACAGAAATTGCTTAGAAAAGAGACGAAAGTTGTCAACTATAAAAATTATAATAATAATAATCCTCCATGGCCAATGATGGATTATCCATCTCCATCATGCAATAGGAGCTCATCATTGGCAAAGAAGGTAATGATAGAGATTATCGTAGATATCTTTCAACTATTTATATAAATAGAGCTCTAAATCTATTGATAATAAGTGGAGATACCCTTGAATTTCTTTTTCTATTTTTTTTTTCAAATTTTGTTTTAAGTTTTAATTAAAAAAAAAAAAATTCATCATCCATCTCATAGATGAACAATATTGATTAAAGGAATTTTTTTTTTCTTTTTTTCAATTTTTAATTCAATTGTTTTTTTCCACCATCAAAGATAGATGGTGTAGGGCTTTTTTTTTTTTTTTAAGTTAGTTTTGATCACTAAGTTTCCAGCATACAAGTATTATACTAATAACAAGGGCATAAAATGACCAAAATGAAGTTGACCAATCTTTTATTGACGAAAAGACTAATTTAATGAATTTTCAAAGTGTTGCAGATCAAAAATGGATTCATAGGTAAAAATAATAATTTGTTAAATAATTGGGTAAAATGAAAGTTTCCCTTTTAATAATAGGATAAACATCATTTCCCATTTTTTAAGGCTGTTTACAATATATATATATATATATATATTTTAAAATAAGTACGTAACTCAATGAGAAATTTTCTTACGTATCCAATTTCTAGTGAATCAAAATAACCATTCGTTATAGTATAAATAATCATTATTTGTTCTTCAACCATGAGTAACTCATGTAAAAGTTCCTTGCGAATTGATTCTAAGCAGCTTTACTGAGATCACAAGCAAGGCATCAAAAATAAATTTACGAGTAAAAAATAATATTTTGTCAAAATACATGATAAAATGAAAGTTTCTCTTTATTCTAATAACATGAAAAACTTTATTTTAGTTCTTAAATTTTTAAAAATTTTCACATTTTAAACATGTTTGCATTAATGACTCTCCTGGTTCTCAAAATTTAAAAAATCCATCAATTTGGTCCACACTAACAAATTTTTTAACCTTTAACCGTGACAAAAATTGGAAAAATATGTCAATATCCTTAAAAGTTATATGCATAAAAGGACAATTTTACCTTTCATAAAAATAATAAACTCTAAATATGCCACAAAATATTTAATTAGGTATAAATAATGTAATGCCCCAAATTTTCTCTATATCCGGATGGATAGTATTTCTGACAGAATAGTGGTTTTCGGATGAATAGTGATGAGTGAATAGTAATTCTTAAGAATCCGATCTTGAAAATCATTGAAAGTAAAATTTTTGATGAATAGTATTTTTGGACGGAAACTATTCGTGTGAATAGTAATTTTCAAAAAATGAGTTGAGTATATTAAAGCTCTGAAAATTTTATTGGAATTAAAGGAAACTAAAACGGATAAAAAATAAATCAGTTTGAGGCAAAACGGAGTAGTTTCCTGATCCGACCTGAAAGTTCAAACAGATTTTCAAAAATCTCGAAAAATATCAAATGAGTATTAAAATGCTCAATGAGTATTTTAGAAACTCGATCGGTGCTTTCGGAAGAGATTCGAATTGAAATTAAAGCAATCCAAAAATCGTCTAGGGCAATATAGTAAAAAGCAGATAGCTGAAAAGGGGTATGAAATGACTTTTAAGGATCACAGAAGTTGGCAGAAGTATGTAGGAAGTCCGAATATAGGCGCCGGTAAAATTTGAAATGATTTCGAAAAAGTCCCGCAAGAGCCGAAATTCGGGCATTCTAAAAAAAAAATAAATAAATAAAAAAGATAAATAAAGAGATAAGCATTAAAAAAGCAATCAACGAAAATGTAACACGTGGCGAATGGATAAGCATGAAGACACGTGTCACCATTTGAATGGATGACATTTTTGTGATTTGATTGAATTTTTAAAGGCAATTGGACTTTTAGATGATTATATATATATATATATATATATATATATATATTTAAGCATGAAATGAACTTAAAAGGGGAGTGATGGTCGCCAAAAAGAGGAGGAAAACCAGAAAATGAAGATCAGCTATATATATATATATATATATATTTAAGCATGAAATGAACTTAAAAGGGGAGTGATGGTCGCCAAAAAGAGGAGGAAAACCAGAAAATGAAGATCAGCCCATGAGAAAGAAAGAAAATAAGAGAAAATGAAACCGAAGAAGAAAAAGAAGAAATGGCCGAGAAGAGGAGGAAGAAGGAAGCAGAAGAATGAGAGGTGATCTCAAATCCATCAAAAACTTCTCAAGAAAAAGTGAAGAGAATTGAATGTGAGTAGAGAACTTTTTATATATATTAGTTTATGGGTATTTTTTTATATAGTTGATCTAATAAGTTTTGATGAATTTTTATGAGATAATTAAAGGGTTATCATCATCAAATTGAGTGTGGAAATGAAGGAAAGCATGAAGGACTTTTGGGTCAAAAATCTAGTTAGGTAAGGTTAAGATTTGAGTTACGAATTTGATGAAAAATTAATTGATTTTAAGTTTAATGTTTTATTTGTTATTTGTATGATTAATGGATATATTTGGATGTGGTTTTGGGTTACAAATGAAGATGATGAATTGTTTTGGTTATTATTAGTATGGGTATTTTTTGGAAAAATTTATGTATTTGAAGGGATTTTAATATTTAAATTGATTTTTGGGTATTGAATTAATTTTGAAGTGCTTTAGGTATGATTAATGTGGTTGGAAATGAAAAATGATAGAGGATGGATGTATGTTAGCGTTCGGCCATGGTGTGCAATGTTGGTGAATTTAAAGCTTTTTGATGTTTGATGAATTTAGGTGAAAATTTAAGTGATTTTGAGTTGATTGGTGTAAAAAAATTGAAAAAAAATTAATTGGAAAGCTTGGTGGTGAAATTAGTTAGTATAGGGATGTTATGTGTTAAGCTGAATTTTGAATGATTAAAATTGTTTTTATGATGTTTTATGTGGGTTTGAATGGCGTGGAATTGAGTTTATGGAAGGGAAATAAAGTTAGTTTTTATTTGGAATATAATTTGGATAGATTTCGAAAAAATCTTATTAAACTAGTATAAGTAGGATTAATTAAATTTAAACGAATTAATTTTAGTTTCAAATGAAACTATCGTGTGATGAATTTAAATTAAATTTTAGTTTGAAGGCGAAGGGCAAACTAATCCAGTATCAAGAAGACGAAAGAATTCGAGTTGGAAAAATTTTTATGAATCTGAAAATCGGGAGATTTCCGTGAGTTGGAAATGAAGCCCAAAAAGTTGGTATACACTTCCTTTGAAACTTCAGTTTTATTAGTAAAGTTTAATATTTACGATATTTTGAAATACTATGAAGTTGATTAAATTAATGTAGTAAGCATATTGAACGTCGATTCTATGGTATTTAAATATGTTTTGAATGATGCTGGGGAGAAATTTAAGTTGAAAACAAAATTTTAAAATAAAATCGGGTGTTTGAACGAATAAGCGTATAAAAAGAAAAAAAAATGGATTTTGCAAAGTTTTGATATTTAAATTAAGGGTAAAATGGTCATTTGAAATGATCAAGATTGATGTTTTAAAAGATTTTAAAAAAAAAAATTGTGACAGATATGTGATTAAATATTTACGCGACTTAAAATTTATGTTTGGTTTTGAAATACGTGGTATTATTCAGATAAATTATGATAAAAGATGTTTAAATATGATTTTAATGAATTTTGAATAAAAACGAAAAGAAATGGACACATTCAGTGCTCTGGTCGAGCGTACATCGAAAGAATGGCACGAACATTTTGGAAAAGATTTGATAAGTTAATTGAATGAAAAATAGAATGTTGTAAAATTTATATTGATAATTTGAATTTATGGGAAAAGTTGTGATTGAAATTGTGTTTATTGTCTTCTAAATGAAACTTTTACTTAAAAATAAAAGTTATAAAAAAAAATGTGAAGTTTTTGGTAAATAATAAAATTTAGAAGGGCCCGAGTAAATCTGAACATTGGTAGGTGGCGACTGATAGTTGACTAGCCAATATAATGATATTAGCAGTACTACGTCGTTACACAAATACATAGTGTTCGACGTATGGATTATGAGAAGCATCGGGTGTCCCGTCCTGAAGTCGAACTCGATTATGATACGTGATTGTGATATGCGACCCGACGGGTAGTCATCAAGTGGTCGATGCAAGGGACGCCGTTGATTCTGGTGGGTAGCCACCGAGTGGTCGATGCCAGGAGACCCAAATTCCGATCCATAGTATCGTGTTAGAGTTTACGAAGGGCATTGAGAAAAAAGATAAACGAAAACAGTGTTAATAAGATTAAAAATGAAAATTGTTGTATTTTATATGTACATCAAATTGTAATTTGAATTCTTGAATTATTTTGTAAAAGTTTGAAAATTTGTAAAATTTTAATTTACGACTTGAGTTTCGAGGAATAACAAAAATATGGTGATAACCGTGTGGTTATAAATGGGAAGAAATGACGTTAAGTATTTTGTATGTGTAATTGTTAATAAATGGAGTAATCAGTGATTTTTTATATAAAAATCAAGAATGATCGTTAAAAATAATGACTTTTATGCTATCACGCGTTTATTAATTAACAAGTCTTGGTATGTTTTATGATAAATATTTGAACATGGTGAAGTTTGATTTTATAAAATCAGACTTGAAAAACGACTTTTATGCACTTTATGAGCAAACTGAAAATTATTATATGAAATCGTGTTATTATGTTTAAGAAAATAATAGAAATGTATATGTTATATATATATATATATATATATTTAATGACTTGGGGAAATGGGCATTCAATATGTTGTAGGAGTGCAAGCTGTTGTATCTGAATAACGGTCTGTGGGCTCAGATCAAGTGGATAAAAGCCCAATAGGTCTGAAAGTCAGGACGACGTCGTAGGAGTGCAAGTTATTGTATCTGAACCCACAGACCATTATTCAGCAAGCTCGTAATATGATTACTAGCTCGTTTATCACCTCAGTCAATAAGCCTAGGATAGGAGTTGCTCGTCTATCAGTTCGCACATGGATAGCTCATCTATCAGTTCTTACATTAACTCACAAGAATATCCTTCCAACTCATGAGCTCCATGTGACTGATATAGTTGACATTCTAAAAGCCTGAAATAGCCTAATTCAAGAAGAAGTCAACTTTCCTGATTTGTAGCAAATTAAATAGCAAGATTCTCGAAATCAGTTGCCGATTCAGTGGAGATAATCTTGGCGTCATAATTATCAGGATTAATGTAAATTATTTTTAATCTTATTTGGATGTAATTCATATCAATTCAAATTGTATCACCCCTCATTATAAATAAGAGATCAAATCCATTGTAAAAACTAAGAGAGAAATACTATATTGTTACTCTACCAAAATAAAGAGTAACAATCATGGACGTAGGCATAATTTTAGCCAAACCACGTAAAACATATATATGTTGTTCTTATTCCCTGCCTTTTTCCTTGTTTTCGTTGTGTTTGCTGTTGTTTGGTAGGTATTGGGCTTGAAGAACTGGGTCGATTGAAACACAATGTCGATAGTATATAAATATATGAAAATTGATATTTACATATTTTATATGGATAATTATTAGTAATATACTTTCATAGGAATTTGAAATAAACTATTTATTAATTGAACCGATATGATAAATAACAAATTACATGTATTTTGAATATGCATATTGACGAGACCCAAACCAGGTTCCCTCTAGACTAATATCTGGTAAACCTCGCCTGGCACTCCAACGGATCTCTCTTAAGCCCTACTGATCGGATCAAGGAAATCAATGGAGCGAACCCTGAACTTACCCATTTAAATTTTGCTTCGAAACTGATTTGATATCATTATTTTGAAACTAGTTGAGTTGGTTCATTTAAATTCAGATTTTCATTTAAATTGAAATCATAAAAGTAGCTATTTTGTTTTCAAAATCGAAAATCATTATAACGAAAACCCGGCAGCATAATGGTTGCATTTATAAGGTTTTCAAATTCCTGTAATTGAATTACACTCCCAAAATATACCAATCACAACATAACTTTTTTTTTATTCCACAATCATGCATTTCTACAACATTCATATATTCAAATAAAGTCTCAAAGAAGATAAAATGTTTTTCATGTTATAGAAAACTTTATAACTTATTTGCATCACAGCACATTTAATCTATATCCATAAAGTAATGTCACAAAAGATACAAATTAGTGCATGCAAATGTTTAATTTTTAACTACAACAAAAATGCAATATGGTTGGTGCCGCATAATCGTCGAACGCCCACCTAGATTTACGAAGGAATTTGTTTGCTTTGATCACTAGCGTGAATACTTGTGGAGGTTTTATACCATACAATACAAAAAATATATAAACTTAAAGTAATTAAAGCGATGTAACAATCATTGACTAAATAATCATAAACTTATTTAAATATATGTAAAACTCTACAATATTCTTTTCTTTCTTGAAGTACCATTCGTACCCCTAACTACTATATTACGTGGTAATTTTCAACTAACACCAACCGTGACACTACTGATACTCCTCGGTAACTATGTGCAAAATTTTCTGTATCGCCAACCATGGTGTGAGCTATAACATAGGCTTGGCAGCTACGTGCAGAATTTGCTGCATTGCAATCGTAGCGCAAGGCACTATATCTAATCTGAGCAACTACATTGCGGAATTTTCTGCATCGCAATATGTAGTGCTGTACTAAACTGTAAATCTGAGCGACTACGGGCGAAATTTTCTGTATCGCTAATCGTAACACTAAATAATACATAACTTTGAGGGGATACGAAAGGTCTTTGAAAACTCTTTTTTTTTTTTTTCTACTAAGTACAATAAGCACCAAAATAACTTCTCTTTTAAAACTTTAGACTAAAATTCATAAGCTCAATTCATTTAAACGCTACTTTATTTCAAAACTTCTTTGAAACTCATATATTTCTCTTATTGATAAAATAAGGGATTTGTATGAAACAATTTATTCATAAACTTTTATCAATCAATAAAATAACAAAATATTACACAATCATACATAGTATGAGTTAGTACACTCATCTAGAGTCCAAGCTTACTAAGAAGCTTTAACGAGTCTCTTTCGCTCTGCTTGTTTGCGCTTCACCTACACATCATATTTTCATTTAAAATATGCTATATTGAGCTACTCAAAGCTATAAATAGAGTTTCCAAAATAATTGACTCTATTGAAAACTCTTTTGACTACAACCTTCTTGTCTAAGTTCTAACTCAACCGAACCTTTAAAATTCTGATTTCTTTGCAAAATTTTTACTTATATAACCCTAGGGATATTTCCACGCAGTCCGTATAATTTTTAGAGGTCCGAAACGAAAAGTCAACTTTTTCAGACCTTTTTGATTGAATACTATTCATAGCCCATTTCGTGGGCTTTTTCGCTTTCGTTTTCACTTGAATCACCTCCCTATGTCTCATTAGGTCACCCGTAAAACGGTTTTGAAAAATTCTAACTATAGAGGGGCGAAACCTATTAAATCCATACTTTTCGACACTTTTTCGCGACATATTTCACCATTTTCATTTTCTATGCTCAATCTTTCTTTCATTAACATTCTTAAATCTATACATATTCAATTATGATCATACATTGCATAAAAATAGAAAGGGGAAATGACATTACTTGGTGACTAACAATACCCTTCATCTAGGTTCATTGAATCATCACATTGTCTATTTCCATTCTAACACTTATATATAACTTCATAGCCTCTATCATTCATCAATTTATGCCCAATTACATCACAACTTAAAGGATTCACACCATCCCCCTTTAGTGACTGAATTTCCCTTGCACACATATCACTTACTTCTTTAAATTCTCAACACTTTTATTTGTGCATTCACTTAGGTATTTCATCAAACATGTAATCTACAACTTACTTCACTTAAATCATGACTCAATCAACATCTAGGGTTTCAATCCTATAAACCCTAACTCTAATCTCATGCAAGTTTTCTTACAAATCAAGCTTTCTTTCCACTTGATTTAGACTCTATGACGGGACCCTTCCCGAATCTCTATTCTGGATCCGTGAAGTATCCCGTAGCACTCCGACAGAACTCCAACGAACCCTAACTTTGACTCGAAGAAACCCCGTCGGAGCACCGTGACTTACTTAAAACTGATTTATTAAATTTCTAATAAAAATCCGGCAGCATGTCGGCTGTATATTCGACTATGCCATCCTGCATATTTAAAAGCAATAAAAAAAATACTTCTATAGCACACAAATCTCAACTGCCAAGGGCCTCCAGCCCTTACTCAAAATCAACTCCAACACACTAATTATATTTGCAAAAATTAATGGAAAACTAGGATTTTTTTTTCAAAAACACTTTCGTAAAACGTGCATCCAACATCTGGTATTTATATTTACAAATATTTATACTATAATTTACATACAACACATGCATGTGACAAAAGATGAGCTATACAATGGAATGTAGTCGTCCGTCAGTCAACCCGCGCGTTGGTCTGAGCCTCATCAGCTGGACGACTCGCTCCTGCACCTGAGAGAAAATTTTAGGAAATACATAGCACACAAACGGTGAGTATAACTCAGTGAGATAAATAGTAAACCGATTTATAAACTAAAGTATTTTTCTAAAATACTTTTTATTCCTTTCAATTAAAACTATTTCTGAAATTCATTTTGAATTTCTTTCTAAAACTTTATCATTTCTCGCTTTGATGGTAACCCAGGAAAACTACTCCTGTCGTGGCCGCATAAATCTCTAGCTAAACCACTAGGAATTAGGTAATCTACCCTGTGTAGTTACCGATGTGCGACTCTGGGCACGCGCTACCCCTACACAATCGGTTTAAGCTACACTACCCTATACGTGCAGAGGGTTGCTCAACTGACTACCTCTCTCAGTTAGTAACTCTCTCATATCTACCATGCACGCATAGAGTATTCTATTGGGTACTCAACTGGGGCTAGGGTAAACCATCGGCGTAAGAAAATATTTTTTCTTGATATTCTCAAATAATCTAGTTTTTAAGGCAAAAAGCCTAAAAACTTTAAAGTCTCATAATTTCTTTACATAAATATATATTTATTTTAACAATTCATATAATAGGATCCAACTATATTAAAATATATAAATTAATTACATAATGAAGTAAATGCATATAACATTAACATAAGCTTTAAACAAACTAAGCTTAAGGAAAAAATAGATTTCTACTCACAAAGCGCTTCCCGATCGCTAACTTCCAATTCGAGGAACTCTCTTCACCTCTTACACGTCTCGATGTCCGTTAGAGAAACTTTCAATTCACCTAACGTTTAAATCACCAACTTATTTACTACTTCATTCCAATATAAACTCTAATGGAATCCTTTAAAACTAATTAAGCCATAAATCAACCCATCACAAGCCCTTATGTTATACCATTCATTTCCATGAAGTTTTCATGTTCTAATACATTTAAACACACACTTGGAACCACCAAAATAACATAAAATAAAAACAAGATAGCTTGCACATTATTTATTCAAATAACTATCTTTGAGCGTTACCCGCATTCCATACAATGCAATTTATCATCTATGACTTAATCACACTCAAATACACATTCAAGTACATGCTTAAGACCTTAAAATCAACTTAAAATCCCATACTTTCAACTTATATGCAGCTGTCCTTTACTTTAGTTGAAAAGCACACGTATAACACAATACACGATTTTCTTTCGATTCCAACGCGTCTTCATATTTCATCATGCATTTTATACACTTAATAATCAATTAATCTCCATTTAGTTAAACAAAATACAACCCACACACACACACATACATACTGCCGAACAGAGCATAACACATACCCACATTTTTCCACTCATTCACGGCACACACACATCACAAAAACTCTACACCATCACCTATTCCATTTCAGTTTTTCATGAGGCAAAATCAATAAAACCTAAGCTAACTTACTGGTGTTTAAGGTCAGCAGCTATTCAAACACTCACGGCAGTCCCAAATCCTTCCATTTTTCGAATCTAACTTGAGCTACAACAAAAAAACCATAACTCTTGAACTTTGACAGCAAAGAACTCAAGAAAACCACTCAAAAAGTCAAATTATTCCTCTTACCTACTGTTGATCATCTTCTTCACGCCTACCCCTACCATTTTTCTCCATTTCTTGGCTTTATCCAGCTCCTTTCAGCTCATCTTTTTCTGGTCTCAACTCACCCGAAATTTCCTTCATTCACTCGCGGTCTGCCGAGCACGTCAACGCCCGTCGCGACTTCAGCTGTCTTCCCTATTCTGAGCTGTCTTCTTCACTTCCAGATCTGATTTTCTGGGCTGAAATCAGATGCTTATCTAGCTCCTTCAAGCCTCCATCTGACCGTGAAGAAATCCCTTAGCTGATCGATCCTTTTGCTGCACTTTATTGTCGAGAAAGAGCTGCTGAAAATTGCCGAGCAAGAGATTGATTTCAAGTCTGCTGTCGGGTCTGTTTTTGTGTTTGTCCGGGGAGTGTTTTCTGATCTGGAAGAAGCACACTAATAATGTTTCACATATTGCCCAAACACCCCTCAATTTTCTTCAATTATGACAGCTAAAACTTCAATCTAAATGTTGCACTTAAACCCCTCTTTTACTAACATTTTTATTATTCTCACTTATTCTCTTCCAACCATGTCCCTACTCATTTTTAACTTATAATTAACATTACCTAATAACCTCTTTTAATCCTCCGAAACTTATATTACTCATAATAATTTTATCTCATAAAAATAAATACGCTAAATCCGTCAATTTCTATAACAATTGTAATATCGATAATATTAACCATTATTCTTCTCAATAATATATCTTAAATATTCCACACTTACCAATCAATCAAATTAACCTCATAAACATTTAATTAGACCTATAATTATTCACTTGCATCACATATAAAAATATCTCACAACGGTGGAATATTTAAAATGTACGATTGCATTTAACGTATTTATCTATATATATATTCCTAAGCATGAAGGACTCGGTCTTAACACTCTAGACTTGATTTAAATGAAACCCATATTAATTACATATTAAAATCCATTCAATCATCAACTCATGCATACTACCCACACAACTTCAAACTTGAGAGAATTTATGTAAACTTACTTGATTTTGCTTAGATCTTGTTATTCTAGCTTGGATCTCCTCAAAATAAAGCTTCAAAATGGCTTGGAAGTAGCTTGATGTTCCTCTCCCTTTGGTAGCTGCCCCTTGCTTTTTCTCCTTCTCAATTTCTCTTCTAGTTTCTCTAAGTGTTGAATGACCAACACTCTTATATATATAGGCTTCACTTATAAAGTTGCCCTTGAAGTTTGATACTTATTTACACGGCCTGCCACTATAAATTTTTTACTATTTTGCCCTCTTTGGTTTTTATAAATCACATGCACACTTACTAGTATTTATGAAATTTTCACAATCTCATGTCATTTAAGCATCTAATCACTTCTAATCCTTTTTAACCGTCTTCTAATCATAAATTTCATCTCATAACATCGTCAAATGCCTACATTTTTAATTTGGTTCGAATCCATTTCCGATCCGTTCGAAAATTCTACAAAATTTTGATTACTCGATTTAAAAATTTTAATGACTTTACAATTTCATAACGAATCATTCTATACGGTCCGTTTACCTTATCTATACACAATCTTTGCTATAGTGAGGAATTTGGATGGGGACATCACACATAATAGTAAAAGGATTTAATTGTGAGTTTTAGTCAAAGTTGAGGATTTTGGACATTTTGTTTTATAATACAGTATTTTGAATAAATGATGAATTTAAAATTAAGTGTACACCCAGTTAAGTAGAAATACTTAACGTGTTAGATTTTTCGCACGCAGGTTTAGAGTTGAGCATGTAGATAAGGTCAGACGAGAAGACAGTTGTCGCGTTTCCTGTGAGTCATATTACTCCATCTTTTGGATAGATCATTATATGCATGAAATTTCTTAAGATAATAATGTATATAAATAGTGTAAAAGATTTTGAGTTTTATAAAAATGAATTTGTAAATAATTTTATTAATATGTTGATTATTAGATATTATGTTTACAATTGTGAATGTGGATTTTCTTAAAAAGTTGTATATTGTATATTGTTGTGTGGTGAAGTGATTCGGAAACGGACAGAAGGTCCGATTGGAAATTGAGAGTTGAATTCAGTTAGAAGTGTTATTTCTTACAGGTTTTAAAATTTGAATTTTCGAAAAAATAGAGAAAACTCTGCTGAATTTTCTGGAAAATAAAAAAATTGAATAAAGAATAAAAGAATTTTTATAAACGGTTTAAATAATTTTTAAATAAAGTTTTCAAACAAAAGATTAGTGAGGTAGCATCCTCCGTCTAGATTTCCTGTTCCAACGGGAGTCAGGTGGAAGGTGTTACAAATAAAAGGGAAAAAGAAAAAAAAAAATTGGTGGCTTCGGACCATTTATGGGTCTTCATCAACTATGAAGAATTTTTAAAAATAAAAAATTAATTAAAAAAGAAAAATTTGGTGAAAATTAAATTTAGATCTCCATAGAGACTCAATGATCTTCATAGTCGACAATCTTCATTACTAATATGAGATCAAACCATAATTCAGGTTGTTAACTCAAATCGTCATGGGTTGACCAAGAACTTGTTAGACGATTTAGGAACCAAGAACCCAAATGGTTGCCAAATGATAGAAACCTAGATCAGGGTTCGATCTTTGACTGATTATGAAATCGCTAGCTGTGGAGAATGTTGAATCTCTATTTGGTGGAGATTCAATTGGATCTCCGCCAATTCTTTTTTTTTTTTTTTACTTCAATCTTGTTAATTTGTTTAACAACTTTTGAGCTCTACCGTCTATTTTAGAGATGGATGATAGAATTTTTTTTTTTTAAAGTAATTGAATTTTTTAAATATCATTATATGTATCTTCTATATTTAAGATGAACAGTATATATCTATCATTATATTTCATATGTTTTTTTAAAAATTATTCTAATTAAAACTAAAAACCTACTAAAATAATAAAAATAACCTCCCATAATTAGTTTGACCAATATTTGATTAACGGTAGGAACTATTTTGATGAATTTTTGAAAATTTAGAGATCAAGAGAAGTCATTAATACAAACAAGCTTTGAAAAGTGAGAAGTTATAAAATAATAGGAATGAAAATGAAATTTAGCCTTAATAATATTGTAACGTAGCTGACGGTGCACAGTCATTATATTTTGTGGAAATTACAACAAATACTCATTTAAAAAGAATCAATTTTGTTTTTATCGACTATTTTAAAAAAAAAAAATTATTTTTAACCCTTAAAACAAATTAATTTTATCATATACCCAAATTACCCATAATACTTCTACATATTTTTATCTATAAACCCTCAACTCTTATAATTTTATAAAAAATTGACACGTGAAATTACAAAATGGGACCTATATATTTGTCAAAAAATCGATGAAAAGCATTTTCTATCACCGATCAAAAGCAAAAACCAATATGTGTTGTGTGACCCGAACCCGATTGCGACCCGACGGCGTACATCCTTATTTTTCGATCATTCTTTCGACGTTTTCGACCTTCTCAGAGGAGCTACGACTACCGGCATTAATCGATTTGTTGCGAAGGTACAGTTTCGGGTTTTGCAATTGTATTTTTTGATTTTGATTCTTTATTTTGACATGTTTGTTGTAATATGGATATTGGGTTATCATTATTAGGTTTAGACTAGGTTGGGTTTGACTGTATTTGGTAAGATTTGTGTTGAAAATGGTCGTTTCCAATGATAGTAGCGTCGTCGGCATCGGTTCGATTTTTCACTTCGGTTTTTTCAACTCGGTTTTTCACATCGGTTGTTCATTTCGGTTTTTTACTTTGGATGTTTATTTCAGTTTTTCACTTTAATTTTTCAGTAAATAACCAAAGTAAAAAATTGAAATAAAAAACCAAAGTGAAATACCGAATTGAAAAACCAAACTGAAAAACCAATATGAAAAACCGAAGTGAATAACTGAACTGAAAAATCGATGTGGAGAATCAGTTTTTTAGATATAGTAAAAAATCGATTTGGTTTTTTCATCCTAATACTAATCGTTTTTTGCTTTTTTGCTTTTCTATAGATGAATTTTAGATATAAATATAGTTTACAAAAATTTTTCAAGAACGGGAATACACACATTGGTCAGAGGTTGCTTAATAAAATAATTGTCATTCTTACGAGAAGAAAGTTGTGTGATCGGTTCATAAAAGAGTGTCTATTTAGACATTTTAAAAATTACCAACAATACAACTGCAGCCTCCGTGATATCATGGGTTCTTGTTAGAAAGGTGGAGGTGGGTGGACGTCATGATGAAATGTGGTTTGAAATCGGGGGGTGGCATTAAAAATATTTGACATTAAAATCTAAAGAAATTTCGGCAAAGTGTCGACTGTATTTTTTACTTTACCACCCTGCAAATTTGAAATTAAACACTTCTATTTCATAAATTCTCAAACACTAGGGCCTCAGGCCCACCGTTTTCCAAAACACAAACCAAATCATAACCATTTTTCAATTTCAATTCAATAAATCATATAACAACATATATATATAAATATATACGTTGGTTCAAAGCACTATAATTACATATCACAACTTACAATTCTTATAAGTTGAAATCATAATATATAATCATCTCAAACTATTTTGAATAAACACATAATGGAATGGAAATCTCCTTTAAGTAAAACTTTAATATATAAGCATATATACACCATAAAATATAACTTTATATCTCCAAATTATAAACATATTTATATAGTCCCAAAAGTATGTACAATGCAACATTTTTCTCAAAATGAATATGCATATGGTATGGAACATACACCCACATGAGAAGATGTAGTAGAGCTTGTCTCTGTCAATCAGCCTATACGACGCTCTGTGCCTCGTCCGTTGAATAACAAATTCTTACATCTGAGGGACGTTTTTGGAAAAATATAGAAAATGGTGAAAAATTTCAGTGAGAATAATTATTTAACAAAACTAAAGAAAACGCTTTTAAGCTTTTCTAAAATACACTTTCGAAACTCGTTTACAAATTGTTTTCTAAACTCTTTCTAAATCTTTTTCTAAAACCATCTCATTTCTCGCCTGAATGGTAACTCAGTTCTACTCCTGTTGTGGTAGTATAAAATCTCTCGCTAACTACTAAGAGTTAAGGAATCTACCAAATGTAGTCGCCGATGCATAAACTCTGGGCACGTGTTACCCTCTCACAATCGGTCTCTACTACACTACCCTGATACGTGCAAGGGGTGACTCAACTGACTCTTTTTCTCAGAAGTCATCCGAAGTCCACTCTCAGTTAGTGACTCTCTCACATCTACCGTACACATATAAGGTACTCAATCCGATACTTAACTGGGGCGGCTAAAGTAAACAATTGGTGTAGTAAATTATGTTTTCTCGATATTCTCAAATAAGCTCGTTTTTAAGGCAAAAAGTTTAAAAACTTTAATTCTCATAAGTTCTTGATATAAATACGTACTTAACTCAAAACTCACAAAATATAATTTCAATATAATTGCAATACCCAACTCAAATATATAATGAATAAATACAAATAACCATTAAATAAACCTTAAACCAAACTACACTTGGAAATGTTGGATTTCTACTCGTAACTAGCCATACATGTATAGGGCACTCAGCCGAGTACTTGTTGCTCATCGTTGGCTAGGCAAACTAAAGGCATTTCTAAAATCACTTTACTTTACTCAAAAATCTTTGATTTCTTAAGGCAAAAGCCTAAATAGTTTTCTTAAATTTTTCTAGCATACGTCAAAATAAATCAATACATAAAACATTAATCACGTAATTATTAAATTCAACATACATGCTAGATATTTCTCATAATAAGAGTAATTAATACAAACTAAAAAAAAAAAACTTATTCTTTCTAAGGCAAAAACCTAAAATTTCTTAATCTCTAGCATGTCTTAAATATGTATATACATTACTAAACCATATCAAATGGTTCTAAATACTAATTTTTCTTACTTCAACTCAAACTTTAAAATAACACATGCCATAACTTTAATTCTTTTCATGCTAAAAGTCATAATTAAAATAATATACTAACATTTATGAATTCAAATAAATAATTATAAACTCAATAATGTACAACATACAATTTACTTTAAATTTTAATAAAAGCTCCACTCACAATTTACTTTCTGTCGCTTTTCCTTTACTCCACAGCTTTTCCGTCGCTCCACCACCTTTTTATCATGGCAACTTACAAAAATACCCTTGGTCAATAACTTTTATCAAAATGTACATAATTGGCCTAACTTTTAAGCCATGGAACCTTACTAATAATATCCACTTTTTATACAAAATTCCTATTTTCCTAATTTCAATTCCAATCATCTTTAATTAATTTAAAACAATATTTAAGGCCATAAAAACATAAAAACTCATACTAATTCTCATTGCTCTTCAACTCATACCTTTACTAGTGTACATCAAATTCTTTATTTTTCATTTTTCTTACTTCCAATTCACCTACAATCACATTATTTCTTCAATTTAAACTTAAAAGACCATGGACCCATTTAATTCCAATTCTTAACATTATCTTCCCAACCAACTTCCGAATCAACAATTTTTCATTCAAAATCTAACAAATCACTCAATTAAATTTCAATGCAATAACAACCCTCAATCACCTCATTTTCATTCAACATCTATATATCCATCATCAATCTTCCAAAAACCCAATCAACCCAACTTAACACATAATAACACTCTTATTGGAAAAATTCATTTTATGGATTCTAATTCAATCTTTTTCAATTCTTTCCACAAAACACCATAAATTCACATTAAACTTCATACAATTACATCAAACACCATAAACCAAAACATAGTCATCTTCACAACACCTTGGCTATCTCATATCCACATCTCACTCTATCACTTTTTCTTCCATTTCATGCATACTAATCACATTTAAACACTTCAAAATTTCATTCAAACTCAATATCATTCAAACACATTAATTTACAAAAACAATTCTCTACAAAACCCTAACTTTACCTACTAGATTGCTTGCTTCACCCTTGATTCACTCCTCCCTTCACTTCCAAGCATAAATTGATGATGATTAGCCTCTAAACATGCCAAAATTTGCCATCGATTTCACACCATATTATCAAATCACAAAAACCCTTAAAACTAGCTCATAAATCATCCAACTTACCTTCACTCTTTTTCAATTTTTCTTGAAAGTTTTTGATGGATTAGAGAGAGAAGGATGGATGGCACACTTAGGATCTCCTCTTCTTCTTCTCATTCTTCTTTCTTCCTTCTCTTTACGGCTCCAGTGTCACGGTTTTGCTTCACTCACGATAGCTCACAGGTGTAGCTCAAACTCACGGTTTTGCTTCATTTGGACCGAGCATTTTCACTTCATTAATGCCCTCATGGATTCATCTTTATATAACCTCTCTACAATTGTCTAAATTGCCCTTGAACTAACTTTAAAATCACACTTGAGCCATTAGTTATAAATGAAGCTTTGTGATTGGTTAATTAATTTCATTCAATTAATAATTAACTAAATCCTATCAATTTTTGATAAACTTTAATTAATGACACTTCTCTTTGACTTTAAATGTGTCATAATATCATTGGTCTTCACATAAGCACATGAATTGTGCTTCTTGAATAGTTATCTTCTAATATATTCTTTAATAATTTATTAACTTAAATTTTAATTCTCATTCAACACTAACAAATTCCATGTGATAATTCTACCAATTCCACAAATAATTCATAAGTGAATAGTCCAAAATACCCTTAATTGATAAAATCTCATTCACGTAGGTTACACTCCTTAAAACTTCCGCATATTATGCTCATACATCACATGTATACTTAACTTAAAATGTCCATTTTGCCCTTTTTATGATTTAATTTCACTTTGATTGAAAAATATTCTGAAAATATTTCATGGTCATCTAATTTTCAAATTGACTATGAAATACTCTAATTGGGTGTCTTATCTATCAATTTCATGTTTTGAAAAAAAATTCAATTGGGTTTAAACTCATTAAAATCCATTAATCTCTCAAAATGGCAATATCGTAAGTTTATTCGGATCGCTTAAAACTGACTCAAATGGCCTTCTTTTTTATTTGTTTCTGTTTCTTACACTTTTCTACTATTTTCGGACCTTGTCAACACCTAAGGTCAATTTTCGAAAATTTTACTATTTATCCAAAAATTTTCGTCCAAAAAATACTATTCACCAAAAACTTTCATTTCCCACTGAATCTCAATTTATGATCCTGGACAATATAATCGGGTCCAAATTTGGTCTTAAACACTAATTTTGAATCTTTTCCGAAAAAATCATTATTCGTTCTAGATCCGAATACTATTCATTAAAAATTCTCATTTCTTCCTTACACGACACTCAAGGCCTTATAAATATAATCGAATTCTAACTAGGTCCTTTGCACTATTTACGAACTATTTATTCTCTATTCGATCGTCGAAAATGAATTCTTCGAAGAAACTAGGATCGGGGTTTATCACGCTCTTCATCCTTTCATGGGGCAGGATGACAGGGCAAAGATTTCTCAATTTATATGGATCATAATTGAGAATACAGAGATGTGGAACTCATTCCCTTATGGTACATTATACTATAGTGTCTTGTTGTACTGTCTCCGCTTGACAGTGAATGAAGAGCGGATCAGAAAGCCACCGCGTAACATTAATATTTATGGTTATGTCCTGACATTTCAGGTATAACTAATACCTTAAAATATTATTGTTTCCTCCTATTACGGTTAATATATATGGTTAGATATTAGTTATATGTTTGTTTTTTGTTTAACTATTTTTGTATTATAGTGGTAGTTGGTAGAATTATTCCTAGTGTTGAGAGAAGATATCGAAAAGTAACCAGTATTTGCAAAATGATTTGTCAAGATGTAAAAGACAGTTACTTAAGATGATACCGATAAACGCGAAAAGTCTTGATGATTTTCCCCCAGTAAATGGCAAACGTAATCTAAATTTGTCTAAATTATTTGTTTGTTTTAACTATCCTTATTTATATGAAGTATATCACTATAGTATAACTATATATATGTGTATAATGCAGATAGTTGGTATTGTACAAACCCTTGAACTTACTAATGCCAAAAGACACACGGATTGTTGAGAATCTTTCAATCTGAATCATTTAGTTATAGATAAAATATATAAATTTGGTGACGAAGAGAGTGAGAGTGATGATAACGTGGAGGGTGATGATGA
This sequence comes from Dimocarpus longan, assembly GCA_022984855.1. Classification (NCBI taxonomy): domain Eukaryota; kingdom Viridiplantae; phylum Streptophyta; class Magnoliopsida; order Sapindales; family Sapindaceae; genus Dimocarpus; species Dimocarpus longan. The sequence continues at coordinate 9,308,943 of CM041015.1, read as the reverse complement.
GCCGAATGAAGACGTCTAAAGCGTACAATCCAGAATCAGAGGATACATTTTTAGAGTTTCGGATAAAAAAGTTGCAAGATGTACCAAACGTACATCTTGAGGTACAAATCTTCTATTTATATAATTATTCAATGAATATCCATTGTAGTAAATGCAAAAGATATGGACATGTTTGTGTAGTAGTATGAGGTGGGGCAAAGAGATGGAGTCTCTAAACATGATAGATGAAGTGTAATTTAAATATGCAGGTTATATTTCTTTGGATGCTAAAAAAATAAGGGAGACTCTATCAAGTTTTTTTTCTGACGATCACTGTGTAAAATGATACATATGATTTTTTACTACAGGTGAAGTGCTTGTTTGAGTAAATTATAGATTTATAAAAGGTAACTTATAAGAAGTTAAGTAGGATGGATAAAAGACACAAAGCAACCTTGAAAATCGTAAAGGAGATGAATATGAGATTGAGATGGGTGGAAGAACATTTAAAAATTCCTAGGTCTCTGGCTGGTGGCCATGATCTAGATGACGATCATGATGATGATGATAGTGGGAGCTTCGTTGGAGAGGAGCACATCTATGCCACGCACCAGTACCACCAACATCAGCAGCACCACCACCACATCAGGTAAGGGGTTAATCGAACGCTCTCCATAAGGACGAGGTTGTCAATCAATCACCTATCGATGTAGGCCAATCAGTCATCCATCAGGAGAGATAGTAGGTTCTTCAGTCACAAGGGGTTTACCAGTCACCCCATCAATAGGAGGAGCAGGAGATACAGTCTAACTTTCAGAAGGACATAGGAGGTGTATCAGATGCAGAGGTTGAGCGTGGTCATAACTAGGTAGACATTGCATAAACTGTGTGTTGCAGACCGACATATAATTGTAAATATACAATTCATGTGTTTGATTTGCTTACAGTTACAGGATGAAAGCATTTAGGAACAAGGTAAACAAAAAATCAAGCCAGCGGCACCTTTACGGACTCCATACACGGATCCTGGACTGACGAAAAAGAAAAAGAAAGGGGACCAACAACAGGTGGAGGAGGTGGCAGAGTCTGTAGACCCCATAGAGGCTGTTTATAAGGAATACAAAACTTCAGCATCTTTAGACCTCAAGTATTGAAACAAAAAAAACATAATTAAGTTAGTTACCTGAACGATTAATATTTATGAAAATTTACAAAATATGTTTAATCTTTTTTTCTTTTAATTTTAGGTGTGCAGTTGATCGTTGCGGATGGTGCGTAATACCGACCACATTGGTGCCCTCGAGGATGAAAACACCTAGTTGACTAGTGAGTACATCGATTCGTATTTGATGTGCCTACAAAAAAAGTGGTGGAATGAGATTGAGGACAGTAGATACATCGTTCATAGTAGTTATTTATTTGTAAATGTTTATATTTCAGTCCGTTATGCATTCACAATTTCAGGTCTCGTGTCCCTGAAGTTACATAACATGTTTTATTTTTATAATGCAGACTTTTATGATAATGCATTATAATCAGCAATACGTTAGTAAAGGTATAAAATTTGATCTGGCTACAGCTGATGTACCCCATGAATGGATTGCATTCGGTTATGGACAGATAGATGCATCAATCCCGTGATGGCGTGTTGACAATGTAAGTATTGTTCGATGATTAATATTTATTAATAGTCTCTAAAGTTAAATTTATTTTCGCATTGCAAGAAGGATGTTGATTAGAGGACTCAAGAGTATAAAGGAATGATGTGGGAGAGTATAAGATAAGATAAGCTCACAATCAAAGTAAAAAAGTTTTAAAAGTTCATCAAATGAAAAGTAGTCAAATGTGATAGAATTTATGGTCCTTAGTGAGCCATTTGAAACCTTTTTATCGGTGGACGGAATAAGTGGATTATAATATGATAAATAGACCAATTAGAATAAATCTTATGCATTTAGAGGTCAAAATGAAATTAAATAAAGTTTAAGGGGCTAAGTTGTAATTAAAAGTTGAGCCCATGCCATTTCTTCACCCATTCTTCACGTCCAAAATAGAGACAAAAAGAGGGGAGTGGACAACAATCAAAGGGAGAAAAAGACCTAGGCTATTTCCAATCAATTTCAAGTTTCTAATTAAGTTTTTGTGTTAATCCAAGCTAGAAGATCAAAACCTAGGCAAGATTAAGGTTAGTTACCATTTTTTTGCAAGTTTGATGTTAGTGGGTTTATATGGAGGTTGATGGTTGTGTTAGTTTTTGATATGTAAATTGAGGGGGTTTCACTTCAAATCAAGCTAGAAACCTATTAAACTAAAAAGGACGTTTGAATTAAGAAGAACCATGTAAGAAATGAAACTTAGGGTTTATGTAGATAAAACCCTAACTCTTGATATAGACTTGTATAAAGTGATTGGCTTTGTAGATAACGTATTTGATGTAATGTCTAAGAGAGTACTCAAGTAAAAATCATGAAAGTAAATGAAGCAATGTGTTGAGTGTTTGTGTGTGTTGTCACGACAACAAGAGGGGTTTGTGATCTCATTAAGTTTTGATCCAAATGAGCTTAAATTTATGCATGTTAGATGTTAGAAAATCATATGGAAGTGTTAGAATTGAATAAACAAAAGTGTAGAGACAAGTGAGTGTTATTAAGCATAGTCGAAGGGTATTAAGGAATTCCTTGTAAAAGCCTCTTTTTATGCATGAAATGAATATGTTTGATTATATTTGAGTGAAAGAATGTTGGATATGAATGAAATGAGCTTATTGTAGGTTTGAGGTCAAAATGTGCATTAAAAATTGTTGAAAAAATGTAGTTTTTGGCTAGGAACACTCACTCGACGGTCATTTCTTTCCTAATTCGTTTAATGACTGACATAAACGATAGTTAGAGAGATGATTGGAGTAAAAACAGAATTAAGAAAACCTAGGGATTTCTCCCTAGGTAGCGTTCGGCCAAAGGGGGTCTAATTTTGGGTTTTTTTGTTCCAAGCTTCAGAAAATTATTTCAAGCATAACGAGGTATTCCTAGGTGATAATAAATAGGATTCATTAAAAGAAATCGGATTTCGAAAGCATCGATTGAGTTAAAACTTAATTGCGAAGGTTTAGACATAAAGAGAATTATATAGAGTTGGTTGTATTAGAAGCTATTTATAGCTTTGTAATAGTGAGTTTTGTGATTCTAAATGAATATTTGACGTTCTAGGATAAAAGCGGATAGTTTTGGAGGCTTTCGGAAGAGGATCGTTATTTATCGGAGGACATATTGTGAGTAAAAAGCTAGTTATTCAAAGCGTTATTGTATTTAAATTTTATTTCTTATTTATATGAATGAATGTATTATATTTATTGTTCATATGAATCTATTCATTATGTAATTAAAGTATTTATTGAAGTTATATTAAGATTTTAGCATGTAAGTTTTGAGTTAGGTATATATTTATATCGAGAACGTCCTAGAAGTAAAGATTTTAGGCTTTCTGCCTTGAGAATAAGTTTATTTTAAAATATTGAGAAAAAATATTTTAGTACGCCAATGGTTTACCCTAGCCCCAGTTGAGTACCCAACCGAATGCTCTATGCGTGTGCATGGTAGATATGAAAGAGTCACTAACTGAGAGTGGAGTTTGGATACTCATAAGAGTGAGAGAGTCAGTTGAGTCACCCTTTATAAATATAGGGTAGTGTAATTCAGACCGATTGCGTAGGGGTAGCGTGTGCCCAAAGTTCACGTATCGGCGACTACACAAGGTAAATTCCTTAATTCTTAGTAGCTAACGAGAGATTTATGCTGCCACGATATGAGTAGTTTCCCTGGATTACCATTCAGACGAGAAATGAGAAAGTTTTAGAAAGAAATTCAGAACAAATTTTAGAAATAGTTTTTGAATGAATTATTATAAAGTAATTTAAAAAAATATATATTTTAATTTTATTAAACTGTTTTTCTCACTGAGTTTATTCATAGTTTGCTTTCAATGTGTTTTCTTAAAAAATTTTCTTTAGGTATAGGAGCGAGTCGTTCAATAGACGAGGCTCAGTCGGGCGCGCAGATTGACTGACGGATGACTTTCATTATATTATATAGCTCATGGTCATGTTTTGTATATGTTTTGTATTAAAATATTATGTAAATTATCAATGTAAATACAAGTTTTTGGATGTATAACTTTATAAAGCAATATTATGAAAATGAAGGTTAAAAAATTTTAGTTTTAAATCAAATGTTGTGATTGAGGTTTTCCATGCTAAAAGTATTTTGAGATAAGGATTGGATGACAGAACTCAAACCAGACCTTTTTTTTAAGCTCTTGTCTGGAGGATCCCGTTTGGTACTTCAACGGACTTCCCGAAGTTAACTCGTCTGATTAAGGAAATCCAAAAAGCGAACCCTTAAAATACTTTGTCGGTTTACTAGTTTTAGCTTAAAACTTCTTTACTTTTAAATATAGTTGGGATTGGTGAAAATTTTTTTTCGCATTTCTTAAAAACAAATTTTATAAAAATTTCGACAACATAACGGCTGTAATTTAAACATTTTCAAAATTTGACCTACATAAAAATATACTTTGAACTATCCTTGATCACCTCCCAACTACTTTGATTCCATAAACATGTAATTTTTCATGTATACATATTTACAAACATACAATTCACATCACGTTTCACAATCATGCATTGACATTGCCAATATAATCTCCATATGCATTTCATGTGCATCATAATATATATATCATGTGAATCATGTGATATGTGTATCTCAAGTGTGAATGTATAACGATATATACATATCAAAATATGGGTTTACAATCTGTTAAGTGTTCATATATAACACACGATTATCTTGTTAAACTATATACAATCGTGTTAACATATATTGAGCATTCCTACGGTTCATTTATTCGTGTCCCACCTATGAGTAAGATGTCATCCTCTCAGCCACAAAATCACCTATGATAACACCTGATAGAGCAAGCAAACTATACAATAAAATAACTCGTTAGTTCTTTACATGATAATACAACAATTGTAAGTCCATAATAATGCATAACTTCAAAAGACATCAAATTGTTGATTTTGAAATCTTGTTTCTTTTAAAAAAAATGACCATGTCTGTACCCTAATATACTTAACCATCACGTGACGATTTTTCTACTAACATCAACGTGAAGTTATTATAGTATCTCGACCACTACGTGCGGAATTTACTACATCATGACGTAGGGTAAAATGATCTCAATTATGGGCATCTACAACACGAAATTTTCTACATCGTGTATTATAGTGCAACTTCTCACTATCACTCACAACTAGGTACGGAATTTTCTACATCGTATCCTATTACAAGTAACTATAAATCTCAACAACTACAAGCAGAATTTTCTACGTCGCCGCGTAGTGCCAAAACTCTAAAGCTACGGTATACACATGGTTTTTTAACTCAAATTTTACTTTAAACGTTTTGAAAATAACTTTTTGTCTTCGAATCTCATCTCTTGATTCGAGACCTAACTTTTTACTCATTATCAAATGTATCCAATTTATAATTTGAAAAATCATTTGTACTATCTTTAAACAAGATACATTACGATATAAATGGAAGTTGAAATAATGTAAGTGAAGTATACTTACCTCAATCCGAGTAATAGCGACTCGATCATCTCAATGAGCCTCTCGTGTCTCGCTCGTCTGCTCGTCTCCTACATGTCAATTTCTCATCATTACTTGTTTAACCACATAATTCAAAACTTAAAATAATATTTTCAATACACTTTTCTCTATTAACAACTTTTTACACTATAACTTTTCTAACTCGATTTTAACTCAACCGAGACTCTCTACTTCCTATTTCTTTATAAAAGTCTTACTTTTAGACCCCTATGATCATCCCCATATGATTTGTTTGGTATCCAGAGGCTTAAATTAAAAAGTCAACTTTTTAATAACTCGTTTGACCAAGAAAAACAGATTTAGAACCGACGCTCGTTTCGCGTCTGTTCCTTTTTCTAACACCTCCTTATCACATAACTAAGTCACCCGTAAAGTTTCGTCGAAAAATTCTATAATTTACTATGTCAAATCTAGGAAAAACGCTCTGTTTTGTGGCACTTTTCAATGCACTTTTCGCACCGAACGAGTGACGATGGTTTTTTTCGTATCTAAGCTCCTTTTACCTAGTTATGACCAACTAAATTCATTCCATGCAATAAAAATTGCATTTGCATAGGTATTTCACCTATCGACTCTTTAACGGCATATTTTGCATATAACTTGCGTAATTTTTATCAGAATCGATCCGTTCCAAAACCTATGATTTTCTATGACTCCTAGGCATCATTTGAGGTGTAAAACATCCTCATATAGGTCAGTTTTACCCAAGTTATCTTCAGCTCATGGTTTGAGCTCGGGATTGTAAAAATTGGCACTATTTTGCGCATAACTTGCACAATTTTTATCGGAATCGATCCGTTCCAAAACTTGTGGTTTTCTATGACTCCTAGGTATCATTTGAGGTGTAGAACATCCTCATATAGGTTAGTTTTGCCCAAATTATCTCCAACCCATGGTTTGAGCTCGGGATTGCAAAAATTATCTAAACCAGCTCTTTTGAACTTCTACCACTTCTATATGCTTTTCTATGCTTTTCCAACCTCAAATATGTCTAAATTTGAGTTCAAAACCATCTAATCTCAGAGCTTTTCTACTGGTCTTCACAACCATGGCACACACACATCCACTATTTTGTCATTTTTACACTCACAACTCACTCACAATTTTTGACAAATACTTAGAGTGCATGAAAACCACTTTTGTTTCCATTGTTATTAAGGTTATGACAGCCCTTTTTGTATAACCCTAACCTACCATTTACACACCACAACATGTCATTTAAATCTCTACATCATCTAGTTAGGATTCTACACTTGTTTGAAGTGTAAAATTCCCATCACAACAACACAACCATTTTACCAATCATTTTCATACAATTTCTACTAATTTGAAACTTAAGAAAGTGGCTAATAACTTACTTGAATCTTGCTTGGATCTTGTTTTTCTAGCTTGGGTCAACACAAAAACTTGTTTTGGAACTACAAAATGACTTGGAAAGTGATTGTCTCTTTTTCTCCTTTTGGTGTTTCTCCTTACCGTTCCACTTTGCTCTCCCTCTCTCAATCTCACATTTTCTCTCTTTTTTTTTTTTTTTTTCTTTTGCTTCTTTGATTCACGGCTACTTCTTCTTTGTCATGAAAAAATTGACTAAGTCTTGTATTTATATAATCATCTTTTGCTAAATGACCACCATATCCTCTATTGACTTGTTGGATTTACAAAATTACCCTTAGTTATGTTATTTACTAATAAAAATCAATGATCATTTGTCTCATTTTTCATATAATTGAATTATTAATTTACTAAACTAAAGTTTTACAACTTTAGAATCCATTTATATGTTTTATTTACTAAATGACCATTTTGCTCATTTTTATTCGATAACTTAGTTTCAAAAGCTAGAAAACATAAAATCGAATATAGCGGTTTACATCGGAGGCCCCTGGTAGTTGAGATTGATTATCATTAGAAGTGTTTTTAAATAGTCTTTGAATTTGTAGGGTAGTATAGTTTAAGAAACATCTGGTATGCTGATGGATTTTTATTAGAAAAATAAAAAATTTTTACCTCTGCCACTAATTAAATGATTTAGAAAATAAGTTTAAATTAAGTCTCGATGCTCCGACAGGATTTCTTCGGGCCAAAGTTAAGGTTCATTGGAGTTTTGTCGGAACGCTACGGGGTCTTTCTTGGGTCTAGAGGAGAGATTCAAGAAGGGTCCCATCACTTACGTCTTCAACTACATGTGCTACTACCGTGTAGTCTGAATCAAGAATATTGGGTCTTTTGTCAGGTGTGTCTCAGAGAGCAAAAAATATTAATATATGATTCCTTGGCAAATGTTAACGTATTCAAACGGCTCTGGCCGCTTAAGCGCTAGTGTGTTTCATGCCTACCTTGTTGTAGTTCATAGATTTTTATGAGAAGACTCAGATAGATATGTCTGTCGTGGATGAGCGATGGAAAATTGAGCGGTTTGATAGGTTGGTTATGCCCCAGCAACTTGATTGGTAAGTAAGTTTATAACTAAATTAAAATTTATATTTATTAATTATTATTTATGATACTTAATTGATTTATTAATGATATAGGACGAGTTATGAAGTATATATCGTCATGTACATACGCGACCTTTTGCAGTCCAAAAAGAGTACATGGAAATCAAGAAACCCGATAAAACTACAGATGCTATCGCACTGAGGATAGAGATTGCATGAGATATTTATATGTTTTCGACTCCTATGTATAAAGTAAATGAATTTGGAAAATGAACAGTAGACTCTGATGAGGCTGTTGTATATAAGTAATATTATAGATTTATATGTTCATTATTTATTTAAATAATTTTGTTACTTCAATGATTTTACGTATAAATCAATAAAATCAACAAATCAAGCATTGGATCAGTTTTTATAGTTTAAAAACTGGCCGGTTTTTTATCCGACTGGAAAGTGAAAAATTGATAAGGCAAAAAATATTTAAGGAAACCATCGATCGGTTTTCTACAACGGCTAGAAAACCGAAATCAATTTTTTAGGCACTGTGAAAAATTGATTTCGTTTTTTCAGGAACTACTGAAAAATTGATTTTCAAGCATATTATAAAATCGATCTAAATTTTTTTTCTAATTTTATCCCTTTTTCCACTTTCTATTATAGTGCTGAAGTACTAAAAAGATGCATTTACAATGGAAATAATGTTGTATCTCATTACCGATCATCATTTCCCAAAAACATAGCTATATGGATCAACATTAATACATATATGTTTAAATATTATCACATGATTGTTCTATGTTACTTCAATATCACTATGTTGAGTTATTACGTTAGTTATTTGTGTAATTTTATGTTAATTGGTTAACATGAACCAATTTTAGGATCATTTGTTGGTCATAGAAAGCCAGATGAAAATAAATTATTGAAGGAAAAGGATGATCGGTTTTCTATTACGCTTGGAAAATCGAAATTGGTTTTTCAAGCACTGTGAAAAACCGATTTTGGTTTTTCAGGCATAGTATAAAACCGATCATAAATTTTTTTCTAATTTTATCCCTTTTTCTACATCCTCTATTATGGTGCCGAGGTACTAAAAATATGTATTTACAATAGAAATGATGTTGTATCTCATTACCAATTATGGTGCCGAGATACTAAAAATATGTATTAATACATATATGTTTAAATATTGTCACGTGATTGTTCTATGTTACTTAAATGTTACCATATTGAGTTATGACATTAGTTATTTATGTACTTTTATGTTAATTGGTTAACATAAACCAATTTTGGGATCATTTGTTGGTCATAGAAAGCCAGATAGAAAGAAAATGTTGAAGGAAAAGGATTTCGATTTTCAGGCATCGTATAAAACTGATACTAAATTTTTTTCCAATTTTACATATTTTTCCACACCCTCTATTATGGTGTCGAGATACTAAAAAGATGCATTTACAATAGAAATGATGTTGTATCTCATTATCGATTATCATTTCTCACAAATATAGCTGCATGAATCAACATTAATACATATATGTTTAAATATTGTCACGTGATTGTTCTATGTTACTTCAATGTCACCATGTTGAGTTATTAAGTTAGTTATTATTAACGTCGGAAAATGGTTTCCCTTAGTCAACGAGGTTGTTTTCGAGCCCAAGCTGCAATCCACAGAAAATAAGAGAAAGAAAGGAGAAAACAGAGGCAGAGAGGAAGAAGAAAACGAGAGGAAGAAGGGAGAAAAGCACGTAAGATCTACGTGGTTCGGCCAAAGGGAAGGTCTACGTCGCCCACGCCGGCTCCGGTGAGGGGCGTGGCAGTCACTGTTATTACTGTTTATTTTGTTACAGCTGTAGAGAGAGAAAACAGTAGAAGAGAGAGTCAGAAAGAACCAGCCATTTTACAGTGAGAATCACCCATATTTATTGGGAGAGGGAGGAGCTACAGTAATAGTACAACTTAAATAGGAAAGCATTAAATGCACATTACAAGTTTCAAAGTCTTCTGTTACAAAGTCTGAGTCGTCTGACATGGTAGGTGAGATCCCCGAAAATCGCGCCGCTAACATTCTGAGAAGGGCTTGGCGCGTGCACGTCACGCTGTCCACGAGTTGGGGCGGTTCTGGGCGGACAGACTCGGGCGAGCAGATCTGAGCGAACAAACTCAATGGACACGACCAGCGGTCAGACGGAGAAATCAGCGGTCAGTCTGGCGGTCAGGCGGAGAAATCAACGGTCAGTCTGGAGGACAGAATCAGCGGCTACACTGTCAGCGGACAGAACAGGCGGAGAAATCAGCTATCAGGTCCAGGCGAGTAGATCTGGGTGCCTTGTCGCTGCTGGTTGCTGTCAGCACTTTTTGTCAGCAAATGTAAACCTCAAGAACACATCCATAAAAATAGCAACTTTGAGGACGTAAACGGCATCAACCGGGGCACCCCTAATTGTTACGCTATAGAGCATGAAAATCGGTTTCCGAAAACATATTATAATAGCCAATCTGACATCCGAGCACAAAGTTATACCCGTTTCTTTGGACCAGTCACTTAGGCCACCTGTCTGTTGTGACGGTTTTAGCAGGTTATCTTACGGGGCCTTTGGGCTTTTACCAGCCCATCTGCGGTAGCCTAAAAATACATATAACAGTTATTTATGTAATTTTATGTTAATTGGTTAATATGAACCAATTTTGGGATCATTTGTTGGTCATGGAAAGCCAGATGGAAAGAAAATATTGAAGGAAAGTGATGATTGGTTTTCTATTACGCTTGGAAAACCGACATTGATATTTTAGTCGCTTTGAAAAACCTATTTTTCAAAAAATATTTCGGTTTTTCAGGCATAAATTGGTTTTTCAGACTAATAGAAAACTGATCCTCACTTCTCAGTAATCAATAAATCAATTATGTGATGATTGGGTTTTTACAGCGCCTGGAAAACGGATATCAGTTTCTTATCTACGCTGAAAAACTGATCCAATATTTCCATTTCTTTTTATCCACTTTTTAACACATTAAATGTTCCCAGTACCCGATTGGTGATTGAAGACATAATTTTAAGTTTAAGTACTAAACTTCATTCATTAAATTTCATGTCAATTGATTTTTACTTATTTCATGACAATGCATTATGAATAAATTTTCAATCATTCAATCATTCATTCATTCATTAAAAACTAAACTAAATAACGAATCCGATTATAATATATAAATTTAACAAAATAAAATATACATGAAACAGAAGTTTAATGTCAATAGCTACTCATTGTTTTCATCATTATCCATATCTGGATTTGGAGTAGAAAATCGTAAGGGATATCGACGTTGGTTGTGTCCAGTCTCATGACACAAATGGCATCTTTGGAACGGTAGAGCATTTTCATTAACATTTGTGCTCGTGCCAGCTTCTGTATCTATGGCTGCGCTCGTCCCTCCGCTGGTATAAGTAAGGGGGTTAGAGAAACGAAGACGGTTGTGCTCCATCTGACTACATCTTCCACACTTTTTTCTACGACGATATTCTCCAGCTGAAGGTATCCGAACCTCCTTCGGTCTACCTGGTTGTCTTTTCCCTATGGGTGGTAGTACAACAATGCTTCTAACTTTCGCAGAAACATTCCAACTAGCTAATTTAGGGATAGATTGATTAGACTTGCATATGCAGCTTTCAACCACTCTGTGCTATAATACTGACTGCAATGTATATCACAATTGACGCCCTTAAACCTGTACAAATATGAAAAAACCCAAATTTAAGTGTCATGATATGACATGAAAAACCGAAAGCAACAACATACAATTACCGTACCTGGCCACAACACATGTATAAATAGATGACAACTGATTTAGGTTCCATAACTTGCACGTACATGTATGCTATTCCGTTGAACGGTTCTGTAATGGAATGTACACTACCTTCAGTTGATAGATCTTTTGTCAACATGATATGATTGTACGCATCAGTGGTCACATAAGTTGTAATAAGCTTCTCAGCAGCAACACGTCTATTATTAAACCATCTCTATAACACATTTCTTATATATTCATGTGCAGTTGTTATTAGTAAACGACATGCTTACATCATGCATTTGTTGAACGACTCTGCAATATTGGTGGTCATCATTTCATATCATTTTTTTGGACAATGTGCTCGTGACCACCTGCTCACCCCAGCCTTAACCAAAGTTCCATGTGTCATCGCATGTAACGCCTACATTTCTTCCAATATTTTGTTGCATTTCTCAGACACTTAACAGTATGCTGCATTGTAAAATACATTTTCCACATCAGAACACTTTTTACAATACTATTTAAGGTTTTGTCATAGGTGAAAAAAACATACCAAAGTTCTACGTGTGGGACTTCAAGAAAAGCTGCTTTCATCCCATTCGATATGTTTTTATGACAATCGGATATAACAAGCAAATCATCTGACATGCTAATCGCCTCTCGCAATTTTTTTAAAAACCAAGTCCATGAACAGTTTGACTCTCCATCAGCAAATTCATAAGCGATGTGATAAATCATCTCCTCTCTATCTTTACATGCAGCAAAAAAAATCACCCCTTTATATTCACCTTTCAAATGAGTGGCATTGGCATTAACAATAACAACCGGTCTCATGTAAGATCGAAAACCTTCAATGGAAGCTCCAAGTACAACGAATGAATAAAAGAACCGGTTGTTTTCATCTCTCTTGCCATTATTGTGCTGAGGTTTGATAGTTTTAACATCTCAAAGTAGGGCAGAAGCTGTTGATATGACTTATTTGCTTGTTCATATGCTAGTTTTTTTGCATATTGTAAAGTCTTCCAAGCTTTACTGTACAAGATCTAAACTCCATGCTGCTCTAGCATTTCTTCAATCAAATGATTAGGTGTATAAATATCTCTCCCTACCTTTCTCGCATACAATTTTTCGATGACAATAGTCTTCACACGCTTTATATGTGATTCCATTGCTATTTGACAATACATGTGCTCCGCCTCATACTTCAACACAAACCACATTGAGCAACCCTTTCTGCATCTTGTACGAACTATAAAGCTACAAGTTTTATCATTGTAACTGGCCTTAAATCGCTTTGTGTCTAAACACTCCCTTATACAATGAACTACGTTGGTAGACGGTTGACATAGCGCTTGAAGCAGCCTCAATATCGCTCTGTTCTACACCAGGAACAATCCAGTATGGTTGTAAAAGATTGTTCTAAAATTGTAAACTTGAAAATCTTATTTCTAGAAACCCTTCTTCTTTGGAGACTTCATTAAATTGATTTTGCTAGTTATCACTATCTCTAGTTTGCTTTTCGTCACTATCCCGTATCTCATCACCATTATCATTTATGTCCCGATCTTTATCATCAGTACCATAATTCATATAGTCATTGTTAACGTTGCAAATGAGACTTTCTGTGGATATAAATGAGGTGATAACAGTATCAACTTGATTGCTCCCAATACCTGAAGTAAGATAAAAATGACTTTCAACCATATGGAGATTTATAAGTCTATCCGTATCTGCCTCGTCATGTCTTCTGTCTGGTATTGAGTCGGTGACAATCAGATGAACGATATGTCTACTAACATCAGCTCCAAAATCTTTCGCAATCTTATCCACATAAATCTCTTTAACATCGATATTGTTTATCGCCATCAAATCAACAACACAAAGATCGGACATGATGTGTATCTTTTTAACTTGACTACTTGTCGCACTTTGTAGCAAATAATGTATACGGATATCCCACATTCTTTTATCAATACCAATCTCTCTGTACACAACATCCACGAATGATGAAAAACTACTAAATTTGTGGACCTCACACATTATCGACTCCCCTCCAACGTAATTACATCAATTCTACTTTCCGTCAAAATTGATTACAATTGTCTTTTGAGCAATTTCTGTAACATTCAAATCAAATAATATTATTAATAAATTAGTCTTATTTCAATCGGGCAACATTACAAAATATAATCATATATAATACTATAAATCAATATCCAACATCAACAACTTAAGAAATATCAGAATTATACTAACATTTAACTCAGTTTTTAATTGGACCTTCACTCTTGGAACCAGTTTTTTGCTTTACTAAAACGCATTGATTATGCACTCATAACACTCTCCACTCAAATATAATCAAATAAAATGTAATACAATAATATCTAAGCACATATAACACTAATATTTAATATATAACATTCCAAACACAAATATAGCACTTACTGAAAAAATTGCTAATTTCGGTTTTTCAGGGGTGATTGGTTTTTCACAAAACCATTATTGGTTTTTCAGTGATTGAAAAAACATTATCAGTTTTTCAGTCTCTGAAAACTCGGTAACTGTTTCAATCACTTAAAAACCAATACTATATATATCATAATCAAAATATTCTTATAGTCTTTTAGTACACAAATATGAACAAAATAACCTAAAAACTAACCGAAGAAACATAAACATTACCTTTAACATGTAAATGTTTCAAGAATCTTGTAATCTTTCAATAGATGAAACTAAATGTTCAAAAACCTTCAATGGATATTGTGAGGAAGAAGAAGAAGAGAAAACATGGAGAATCAATGGTGAATCAAACCTTATAAACCATTAATGAACAAGAATGAAGAAGAGAAAATATGGAGGATATTGTGAGAAAGAAGAAGACTATTTTCATAATTTCAAAGTTGGGCATTGAGGTAATATAAACTCAATGGTATTTTGATAATCCTGGGTATACAATGGAAACAATCTGTTTAAGAGGTCAAAAATAAATTTTATTAAAAATCTGAATAATAACAAAAATTTTCTTTTCGATCGGGTAAAAATTATAAATTTTTCTTATATTTTATATATATAAAATTGTCTTTCCGCTCCAGCCCTCGCGATCTGAAACCGTACAAACCACCTTCCCCTCGCAAGTCACTAAACACAAAATTGCGAAAAAAAAAAAAAACCCAAACCAGAACCCATTTGATCACCGGCGTCGGACTTCACAGTCCAATCAACGGCTACCATTCAATCATGAGTTCACCGGTATGTAGTAAGCTTCTCTCTGACAAGCATTAGATCTTGAAAATTCAAAATAAAATTTGGTTAAAATTGATGGCAATTTGTCAGGGAACGACCTTGTTTACTGGATTTACAAAGCTCTGCAAAGGATTGGCAGTCATTCTTGTCGGCGGCCACGTTTTAGTTCAGATTTTGCCTGCATCTGTTAATGTTCTTGCTCTTATTCCTGCTAGGTTTGATTTTCTTTTCTTTTTTCTTTTCATTTTTTTTTTCAAATTTAATGTTAAAATGAATTTGAGTCAACTTGACTTTTTCACTTCACTAGTGATTGTGTTAATTTGCTATTTATTTTATTTTAGTGTCGTTTTTGGATTGTTTAGTTGGATCTGGATTATGTATGTGTGGACTTGCAACTTGTCATTCTATCAAAAACTAGTGCAAGTTGAAATTTGATTAGATAATTAGAAAATAGCTCATAGATATTGTTTAAGGACACTTAGATTCTGTTGAAGATGTGGTGTATTTGATGTCAATTCATGCACCTGTAGAGCACTTCCTTTTGGGAATTTGGTATGTGCATTTTATTTGACAAAAACCATTTTCTTTTTGTGAGCTTTGTCTTATTCTCTATGATGTGCTGCTGATCCTTTTAGTGGGTAGATTTGGCGAAGTAAAGTTTTAGGATTCGTAATTCTCTTAATTCAGATTAGGTCTGCTGTGTTTGTGCGTGTGTATATATATAGGCAAATAAAATAAGTTCAATAACCATGCTTTTTTATCGCTTACTTACCCGTGGGAAGTGGTACAAAACTTGAGGCTTTGGATTTGCGACTTTTACTTTGATCTTTAGTGTTAATTGTTTTGTAAAATTTATTTGCAGGACGATTCCCTTTGCTTGGAACCTTATAACTGCTGGTTACATTGAGCAAACCATGCATGGGGTATATAATTCTCTAATACTGCTTGCTTGAGAATGTCTATTTTGTTTTGATTTTTTCTATAAGTGGTGATGGTGGTCATTGTTTTTCTAGGTGGTGGTCAGCACTATTGGTCTCCTTTTTATGGGGAAGTTGCTTGAACCAGTGTGGGGTTCGAAGGAGTTCCTGAAGTTCATTTTTATAGTTAACTTTTTAATTTCTCTATGTGTTTTCGTCACTGCTATTGCCTTGTACTACATAACAAGGCAGGAAAATTACCTGTAAGTATGCTGCCAGCCCTGCACATTCATGGACCAGTTGTTTTTGTCTTCCTTCTACTGATTATGATCTTAAAAGTGCCTTTTCTCTCTTCATATACCTTTCCTTCCTCCTTTAGTTAACTCCTTAGTGTCTGAGAAATTAAAGAAGAAAAATAAACTGTTGAATTTGACTGCTGATGTTTCTTTTCCATAGAATTTCTAGCAATAATTGGTGGATTTGATTCTTGAATTTAATAAAAATTACAGAATATGGATAAACCTTGTTCCGTCTGAAAATGTTGATCCATGCATAACTGGATAATCATTTATCAGTTGCATATTAGATGATGTTTTGAGAATTAACCTCGGTACAGATATATTGTTTCTGGATTCTTTCGTTATTAAATTTGTTTCTTTGTCCAAACTCTTGTTGTTGCTGATTATTTTTCTGGTATGTGCTAGTTACATGCCTCTTTCTGGCTTCCATGGGATCCTCTTAGCTTTGTTGGTTGGCATCAAGCAGATTATACCTGACCAGGAACTATCTTTATTGAAAATAAAAGCAAAGGTGTGCACTTTCGTAACAGTTCATTTCAGTTATTGCTTGAAACGAATTCATTAAATTGAAGAGATGTCCCTCACACTCCAGTTATGGTGCTTTTTTCCATATACTTGCAGTGGTTGCCATCTCTTATGCTATTGCTGTCCATTGCTCTAAGCTTCCTTACAGCAGAGTTAGCAACTTACCTTCCAACCATTATATTTGGTACATATATGGGCTGGATTTACCTTAGATACATGCAGAGTAAACCAGAAACAAAACACAGAGGTGATCCCAGTGATGATTTTGGATTCTCTTCATTCTTCCCTGAATTTCTTAGGTATGTTCTTTTTATTTGTATCTTTTAGCTCTCATAAAGTGTGCCTTAAGTCTTCACTTGTAATTTCCCGTTGTCTAAGTGACTATTGTTGCATGGCAGGCCTGTCACTGAGCCCATTGCATCAATATTTCATCGGATGTTGTGTGGAAGATCTGAAACTTCTAGTGAGGCCCAAGGCTGTACTTTGGGTGGCGCCCCATTACCTGGTTCTGACCCCATTGAGGCATCTAGGAGGAGGTAACATTCTTGGTTTTATGCTGCCATGTTGAATGCACTAATTGCATATAGAATTTACAGAGGGATGCATGTTTTCATAAAAGGGTAGTTTTCTCATGTTTAAGGTCACATGTCAAAATTTCTCCAAGGTTGCAACCCAAAAGATGGAAACTACAGTGTTGTTTATACTTATCTTGCAAAAATCTTTTGTAGTACCATATTTTTCCAGCTTTCTAGAGCTAATAAGGTAATTGTTTACAAGGGAAATCAATGGAGCTTGTAGTTTCTGATCTATCTTCTCCCATGCAGAGAAAGAGGGGCTAGAGCACTGGAGGAAAGATTGGCAGCTGAGAAGTTGGCTGCAGCACGTAGTGCAGAAGAGTCAAAGAAAGATGCCACAGAAAATGTTTGATATATGGATAACTCAACTTTTGAAACTGGACAGACAACAATTGAAAAGTGTTTATTCCTCAACAACTTCATACGTTTGTGCAGTGTATGGAGATAACTCTTATTTTCTGGATTCTGGTGGTCAGTTTTGTTTTACATTTTGCAGCGGATTGCGATCCTTATAGTACAGACATTGTCCTCTTGTGTATTGTGTTTCTCACAATTGACTGATCTGTGCCCTTGCTCAATATATATAGAATAGATTTTTCATTGTTTTCTAGTTGGTAGATACTGTGTTTTATTTGAGGACATTGGCAATTCAAACTTGTGAAAACATAACTTTGGACAATGATGAATTTTCCTTTTGGTGCAAGGCATGTCATAGATAATACTTATTAGTAACCTCTGTGAACAGAAACTTGAATATTTACAGCATAATTTTCCACCATATTTTTAATTTATTTTTCAGGAAATTGTATTGGTTGAATTCCCGTTATGTTTCTATGATAGCCTAATTGATTTGAGCTTTTGTGCTGATTTTCAAGTGAGGTTGGTAAATAAATGAAGAAAGAAAAAGGGAGAGTTTATTGGGAGTTAAAATCCATCAGTTAAAGAGAGTCCGTAAAGTTAATGAGTTTTTTAATATATTTAGATTTGAATTTTGAATTAAATATATTTAAATATTTTAATAAGTTTAGATTTTAATGAAATCTATTTAAATTAAAATTGAATACGTCTAAATTTTTAAAATATTTTAAATTTTAATTATTTGGAAATTAAATATGCACCCATAAAGTGATCTCAATTTGGCATGAAGTAGGGTTGCTACAGTAATTTAAGCGGAATCCTCACTTTTGACTTTCAAATTGTAAGTTTATGTGAAGGTTTTTATATCTCTATTAATAAATATGAGATTTTTTATCTTATATATGAGTTATCTTTTATTTAGATATGAATAATTTTTAATCAGATGAGAGTTATTTATTCAGACTGTGTTACCAGTGTCGTATGATCTTGATCTTTGACGATTTTATTAGTTTAGGTAAAAAAAATAAAAAAGCTGAATCTCAATTTTGACGTGTCACTCAAGCGGTTGCTTTTCGCGTTTTCTCATATTTCAAAACGCGTGAAAACAACTTTCAAAATAAAAAAATAACGCGTGAAAACATAATCATCTACGGCGCAGGTACACGTTAACAAGATAACTACGACATTCCAGGTCCCGCCTCATCTCATTAGACGAAGGAGCGAAATCCAGAAACCTCTCTCCTCACAAAACACAAATTCCAATCATCAAACGGCTTAAAAACACCGTGGACCAAAATGACAGCACCGCAGCGGATTTATGTATAGATGATGACCCCACTCGAATCTCTAGGATAGAAGAAGAAGCCAATTGTCTTCTGGTTTCGCTTGTCGATCTCCACCGTGCAACAATCATCCTCCGACCATCTTCAGTCAAGGCGCTGCTGCCAGGTAAAACTCTGACTGTTCAAAACCACCGGGCGCTCACTCATCAATTCACCCTCGTTTTTTTTTTTACCTGCGCCAACTTTAATGTTTGTTGAATGCCAAACTATATGTATACCTTTGCGTCTTTTATTTATGTGAACTATAAATTGATTTGATAATTATTTATTTTAATCTGCGTGTTTATTTATTTGACATGAACAATTTGAGATTATTAGGTTGAATTCGTTGTTGTATAAAAAAATTGCTGAAGTATTGTTGTTTGTGATTTGGAAGGAGAAGTTGTAGTAGTTTGTTGATTGTGATGTGATTTTGGAAGGGAATATTAGGCAAAGGGACTTGGCGCGAAAAGTATTTGGAAGTTGAGATGAATTGTTGCATTATTGTGGAGTTTTGTGACACATGTTATATGAAGATGTGGAGGACATTGTGTTTTTCAGCTGGAAGCGAAACGTTGGATGAGTAAAATGGTAATGTAGATAAAATGGACGAAGAAAAATGTGTCTTGGAGAAATCGGATATGTAAGATTAGGTTTGATCATCCATGTTGGTGGCTTTAACTTGTCTTACATGAATAGAATCTATTCCGGAGAAAATGCTATTGAATCAATACTTATTAAGATTGTAGATGGTTGAATTCTATAGATGCTGATATGGAGACTGGACTCTGCAATCAGCTTTAAGGGGCCTAGCAACCTGTCAAAATTGTCACACGTAAGGAGTGGGTTACCTTAACACTGGGATGCGGTTGGTCAAAAGCACTCCGATGCTTAAGTTAGAATAGATAATGAATGTAAAAGATAATAGCAGTAAAGAGAATGTACGACCAATGTTTGTGTTAATGTCGCTCGATGAATGAGGAAATGAGGGTTTGATGGGATGAGATATTGATTGACTGTCATATGACAACAATCTAGGTTGAATGGGAGGCAGCTGACCGTCGTGCAATAGCGAAGATGGAGGTGCTAGTTGGCTGTCGGAGAGTTTTATGGCAGAGTAGCATTATGGTGAAAAATAGGATGTCTGTCTCTCTAGTTGCTCCCCCTTTTATAAGTGGGGAGATGGCCGTTGGGTTCAAGGAATCCGTTCCCTTGATCCACACCCTTGCGTTAGTGGGGAATCCCCTCATTAAACTGATCGAGCATTAGCTGCCAGAGAGTCTCTCTTAATGTGATCAAACGTGCCTTCAATGAGACCTGAGTTGGCGATTGTTACACCGAATCATGGGCTCTTGGGTTTTGGGCTTCACTTGAGTTATGCGCCCCAACAGCTGGGCTGCTATTCTGGGCCTTTTCAATCTACCTGTTAATTGGGCCCATATTGGGCTGATTTTACCATTACAAAAATCTCAATACTGAGGACCTGAAGTGTTGTTGTACAAGACTGCATCAAATTGTGATGATGAAAGGACAGATGAGCCTTGAATTGAATACGACCTTTGTCCTATTAATTGTCATCCTTCTCATTTTTGGAGTTTTAGAACCCTAGACTTGCACATTTTTATCAAGGTGAAGCATTCATTCTTGCACCGAAAGAGCACAAAATTCGTCCAAAAGACAAAGCTGTATAAGAATCTAGTAATGCTGGCAACAGGCCTACAAAATTAAGCAATTTTCTTGCTAACTACGCCTGTTAAAGTTGGTGACTTGGTGTCAAGCATGGAAAGAGGAAAGTTCTAACTTGTATATTGTTTTGTGAGATGTGCTGGTTTCGGTGACTTTTCTATATTGAAACTTTAACATTATATTGGGTGTTTCAAGAGACTTGCTCAGCACTAGAAAAAAGTGATGTTGAAGTATCAAGTGGAGGGCCATGGAGATCATTTCCCATGTTGATAAGAAATCTGAATGATAGGGAGATCGCAGAATTTTCTTCTTTTATTGCTTTGCTCGAGGGTGTTTCTCTCAATCCTAGTTCGGATGATTATAGGGCGTGGAGGTTAAATTCCATCGGCATTTTCTCATGCAAGTCCTTTTTTGAAAAGTTAGTCCAAGATGACTCCCTTCTTAGGTTTGAGTATGACAACTTGATATGGAAGTCAAAGGCTCCGAACAAGATAAAGTTTTTAGTATGGATTCTGGTTCATGGGAAACTAAGTACATGTGATATCATTCAAAAAAGATCTCCTAATACCTGTCTCTCGCCCTTTCGGTGTGTCATGTGCAAGAGTTGGGGGGAAAACTTGGATCACCTTTTTCTTCATTGTCCCGTGGTTGGATTGTTATGGAATGGGTTATTTTCTTCACTTGGTTTGAGATGGGCAGCTCCTAATCAGTTAGGTGCTTTTTTATTGGAAGATTTTGGAGCATTAGGAGGAGGTAAGAGGGCTAGAATTCTTTGGAACTGTGGAGTTTTTGCTATCTTATGGGTTATTTGGGAGGAAAGAAACAGAAGAATTTTTGAAGAAGTTGAAGAGGAGGACACATTTCTAAGGGATAAAACGCTTTACTTGGCTTCTCTCTGGGCGTCTTTCAGTGAAGAATTTAAACCCTTGTCCTTATCTCTTATTTTACTAGATTGGAAGGCCGCTATTTGTTGATTGTTTCTTCCAATTTTGCATTTAGGTCTAGACTGTGTTTGTATGTTTTATGGTGGACTTCTGGTCCACAGGTGTATCATTGTTCTTTTTTCAATAAAGTTGTTGTTTCCTATAAAAAAAAAAGAATTCGTAGACTCCATGAGGAGTTTGTGGCGGCTATTTTAGTCACATTTTTGAGAAACCCTGATCCAGTGTTGGCCTCTTATCTTGCTGTCCTCAAACGGAGGTCTGCAACATAAAAATTTATTCTAAAATTAGATGCCTCTTGAACTTGATAAACATCTTTTATTTATCTATCTCATCCTTATATGTTGTAGTTGGTGTTGTAAATTTTTTACTAGAGAAGATTTTCTTCTCTGTTTGTACTTGTACTCTTTCTATTCTAATAAAAATCCCTTTCTCCAAAAAATTATACATTTTGTTAGATTTGACTTGTATATTCTGTTGTATATGCTAATCATGTAGAGCCAATCAATTTCAAAATTGTGCATTGTTAAGATTGCAAAATTAAGGGGATGACAAAGGTGCATTTGCAAATGTATTATTGTGAAAAGGCAAGGGTTTCTGTACAGGAGTGTAAAATGTGTTTTTTGCTTTTTTTTCGTTTTTTTTTTTTTGGGGACTGGTTTTGAAGTCTTCTTGTTTAGCACCTGCAGCTGTTGTTTAGTGGTTAGTTTGTTCACTTTCTATATGGACAGCTCCTCCCTGTAATTTCTTGCTTTTAGTATGCTCTATCCTCTGATAGAATAAAAGGTTATCAGTAGAAGTTCTTTATTAGGTTGCTTCTCTTCTTCTACACTGATCTAATCATCTACTTCTATTTGAAGATTTATAAAGTTGCATATAAGCAAGAAACAAGAAAAACTATTGCTGAAGTCACAAAAGATTCTTTAGCATATTTAAGAAAAACAAAACATGATTGCTTAGCTGTGTGGACAAGTATTATTTATTTGAAGGAAACAAGATACAAAGAAAACTATATAAATGAGCCACACCCTAGAGAAAAAAATTGTTATGTGACAATAATCAAATGTTGATAATATTTTTTGGACTGATCAATTACTTTTGTCTTTGTATTGAAGTGAAGATGGGTGTTGCATTGCAGATGTAAGTAATGTTTGTCATTTTCTTGCAGCGATGAGGTATTTCTTGTCAACAAGTCTAGAGTACATTACAATTATGGCTTCATAATGTCATTACCTTTACCAATTTATGGCCGCCATGAATTTACATTGTCATGGACTTTATTTACCCTCCTGAAAATCTAGATAGTTTATCACTTGGGCTACTGCTATACCTTTCTTGGTAATGTTTGTTGCCTTCTGATTGATTAAAGCATTGTCATGCATGCGAGTGCTGGTTTATATGCAGTCACAGGTGAGCAGGAATTGGTTGACTAATTTCTCACTCCCCCCCTTCTTGGGGTATGTTTATATAATAAGCAATCTTCATTAGGGATGCATGCATAATACAACTTCCTTTTCTTAACGACACTGCATTCCTCTTCCGGTTGTCCACATTTGCAAAAGGAACAATACTTCTTAAAGTGCCAACGCAGCCTCAAAGAGTTCGAAGGTTTCAACTCAATAATGATCTTTTATTTCCAATCCTTCTATTGAAAGGTCTGTGTTTCTATTCATTTATGTATTTTCTGGGAGATGCAGTTGATCACTGACCATTTAAAGGATACCCTATGGATAGCTAATTTATTTTTTATCTTTATTTGCATGTCTTTGAATTGCGAAT
The DNA here is from genome assembly GCA_022984855.1 of Dimocarpus longan. NCBI lineage: Eukaryota > Viridiplantae > Streptophyta > Magnoliopsida > Sapindales > Sapindaceae > Dimocarpus > Dimocarpus longan. The sequence goes on along the minus strand of CM041015.1, from coordinate 9,285,424 downwards.
TCGATATTCAATTACTGGCACTTTGTCTCACTGTTCAAATAAAAGAAAGAGTTCGATTCTGCAACATGTGCTGAAAACCAATATTTTGCTGAGGGAGCAAACTGTAGCATTTCTAGGAATCTGTTATTTTGATGTGAAGGTTAACATGGCTATTTTGCTTCAACATTAGAGATTTTAACGTGCTTAATTTCTGAACAGCACAATTGATACCACGTATGAACTGACCTTAGTCTTAGTTGCATCAGGGTGCATGTCACTCAATGAGGCTAGTTGGTAGAACTGTATAATTGAGAAGCCTCTGAGCAGAATATTGTTCTATTAATGATATCTTCGACTATAACCATCATGATTAGCTGAAGAGAATGGTTGTCATTCAATCAGCGAGAGGCAAAATGAAGAGGGTGGTGATATTTTGCATTTCAAGAAAATTTTTTATGTAACTGCTGAAATGAATGAAATGAGCAGGATGAGTTTCTTGAGTTCTTTCAATTGTGTTTCTGAGTGTGTTAAAATGCCGGTATATGAAATATCATCAGGGTGTGGTCAAGTTTGTCAAGGTTGATGGAATTCTAAGTGAATAGTGTTAGCCTGTTTATGAGTATTTTGTTATAAGTCCACAAAAGGAACTACTTTTGTTGTGGTCCATCATCCATGCATGCTGCTAGTATGCCATTTCTGCCTTAAGCATCTGTGTGTAGGTCAGAATGTCTGCGATAGTCTTGTAAGGTTGCTTTGAGAATTTTGTTAGTGAGTTTAGAGTTGGCAAATCCAAACTCAACCCCAAAACTTAGTAGATTTGTAGTTCCTTAGATTAGTGATGTGGATGCAAAGGAAATACCAATAAGTTAACTTCATCTAGGCATTTTCCTCTACTAGTTTAAGTGGCTAATTTGAAGACATTGAAGAGATGAAGATCTAATGTAGGATAAGATTAGGAAATAGGGTTTTTATAGGAATAGAATTTAAATTTTCTTAAGGTTAAGTTTTCTAGTTTTAATTAGTTTTAAATTGGAAAATTAAAAGTCAATTAGGATTCGTAGTGCTAGTAGTTTTAGGACTAGAGTCATTATAAAAAGGTTTGGTTTGTTTGAGTGTAGTATGTTATTTGTTAATTTCTTAACTAATAATAAAGTTTATGATTTAGTTTTATCGTTTTTTTATTGTTATTTATTTCGATTTCGAAACAAACTTTCACTGCATCAAAATTAGTATTAAAGTGTGGTTTGCTCTCGGTTGATGGCTAAAATCGATTCAAATGGACAACGAATCTGTGACAACGAATGATGATTCGCGATTGTCGAGCAACAACTTGATAGGGTGGAAGAAAAACTTCAACAACTCGATGAAATCAAGGAAGCACTTCGAATCATCCAACAAACCCTTGCTGCGATAACTTTCGAGGGAAGATAAGTTGCTGGCGAGCGTCAACCTGACTTACCCACTGGCGTGACGGCCATTGTCGACGAGGACGTCGGAGACGACAGTGAGGGATAAAGAGGCTGGAATCTGGATGGCTATGACCTGCGGGAACCAGATCTAGGCAGCAGAGACCCGCAAGATGCGCAATTTATGCGACCCGCAAGGTGACCCGTGACCAAGCTTTCCTGACCCTTACACAGGTCCGACGACCTTCCAGCCTCGCATGCAGGTCCGATTCATTGCCCAGGTCCCCGAACTTCGGTCGATCTGTCTTAGAATCCATGGAATCCATGCAACTTGCTTTAAAACCTGAGAAACTCAGACCTTCACGACTTGTTTTGCAACCCTAGAACCCCAGATCGACATAATCCGACCCAAATCAGAGACGGAAGGGGTTGGAACAGGAACGGTGAGGGCTGGCGACCCCCGATCGGCAGGGGTAGACCCCAGACCGATGGCAAACAAGGTTTGTTTGATGGATTTCGTGATCTGATAGCCATGACCCAACCTTTACCACACCAACTGACTTGGTTCATGTATATTAGAGGGGTATTCGAGGTGTTTATGACGGCGGTGGTGGTCAACAAGTGGACTACGACAGTGGTGGAAATAGGTTTGTGCCCGTTAGAGGCTTTGACGATTCTTCGACAGAAGAGGATAATGCCAATAAAGCCAAAGACACCTCCAGGAATAAGCGCAACGTTTTTAGGAACACTCAATATCACCAAGAACGACAAGATTACAAGATAAAGATGGACTTACCCACTTTTGATGACCAATTACACATTGAGGATTTCCTTGATTGGGTGTATAGTGTTGAACAATTTTTTGATTATTCAGAGATCCTAAAGGAGCGACAAGTTTAGATTGTGACGTATAAGTTGAAAGGAGTAGTTGCAGCTTGGTAGGAACAGTTACAATATAACCGTCAAAGACAGGGAAAGCAACGTGTTCGAACATGGGCAAAGATGAAACGATTGCTTAAACAATGATTTCTTCCTGACTATGAACAATTCCTATATCAACAGTTTTAGAATTGTCAACAGATGAATAGGAAAGTTATAGAATACATTGAAGAGTTTTATCGATTAAGTGTTAGATGTGACTTAATGGAAACTATGGATTAGTAAGTGGCTAGATATATTGGAGGTTTGAGATTGGATATTTAGGATAAGTTGGCTCTCCATAACATCTGGATATTAAATGATGTGGCCAATTTGGCCTTGAAAGTTAAGGCTAAGTTAAATCGACCAGTTAACAGTAGTTCGAGTAATATTCGAACATATGTTTCAGATATTTCAACCAATCCAAGAAAGCCTATAACAACTGATAATAGTGAGAATAACTCTAAACTCACTTCTACATCTCAGACTTCAGAACAAGGACGAAGTTCATGTGTTATCCCTAATTGAGCAACAATACCAAATTAATAGCCTCATCGAACCAATCTTAACCCCTACGCGCGACCTAATTTAGGCAAATACTTTAGGTGTAACCAACTAGGACATCTTTCAAATAATTGCCCTAATCGAAGGATTGTTAATTTTGCTGAAGAAGAGAAAACGGTGGGCTACTTTGTGGGAGATGATGACTTTTATGAAGGGGCTGAGTATACCATAGGAGATGAAGGAGAAGCAGTTGTTTGTTAGGAGTTCTAACATGGCCAAGTCAAAACTCGAGGGCGATTTTTTTCAAGAGGAGAGGATTTGATGTAGGACAAGATTAGGAAATAAGGTTCTTATAGGAATAAAATTTAAATTTCCTAAAATTAAGTTTTCTAATTTTAATTAGTTTTAAATTAGGAAGCTAAGAGTCAATTAGAATTTCTAGTATTAGAAGTTTCAAAACTAGAGTCATTATAAAAAGGTTTGGTTTGTTTGAATTTAGTAAGTTATTGATTAATTTCTTAATTGATAAGAAAGTTTATGATTTAGTTTTATCGTTTCTTTACTGTTATTCATTTCGATTTCGAAATAAACTTTTGTTGCACCAAGTTCATGAAGGTGCACTAAGGTAACATCAAGGTAACATGACTCCTTATCTTAAATATCTTGCATGTCCTCATCAATACTCAGATGTTCAGGATGTACACATAATTTAATAGATGAATTGTTATCATTTGAGTGTTATGTTAGCATGTGTCTTTAGGGCACATAGATGAAATAAACAACTATATCAGTTCTTTTGATATTTTAAAATGATAAATGTCCTTTTTATTCATTTTTTCAATCTTTTAATATGAGCTAAACTAACGGTTGCATTTTCATTTATTTTAGAATGTGAAAAAATTTAACAAACTTGTGCATTAGTCTTTGCGCCCCCACCTCACCCCACCCCCCCAACACACACACGAATGTCTTTTTTATTCATTTTTTCAATCTTCTAATACTAGTTTTATTTTCATTATTTTAGAATGTGAAAAAATTTAACAACCTCAACCAACACAACTGCGCCTCACGGCCCCGACCCCCCCCCCCCCCCCCCCCCCCCCCGAACACCAACACACACACACACAAATATAAATGTAATACAGTACTTCATAATTTGAAATTTCTATCTAAATAAATGTGTTTTTGAAATATTTTATTAAGGTGTTTAGCATAACCGAAAAGCTTATATGTTAGTATTTTATCTAAAGAGATTCTGTCACAGTTATTTTTTGTCCATAAATTAGCGTGTATTTTTGCTATTATCAAACAGTAGGATTAAAGAGATTCTGTCACAGTTATTTTTTGTCCATAAATTAGTGTGTATTTTTGCTATTATCAAACAGTAGGACTCTTATTTATTATATGCTTGGCACAGGTTAATGAACAATGTATAAAACTTATACTTGTTTAGATAAGAAGAATTTTAGATACATTAAATAACTAGTAATATCTTTTATGTAAATTTGAAAGGGATTTGAAACGATTTTATCTTATTTAATAAAATATACATTTGATTCGATGTAGCATTACATATGAATATATATCTGTAGCATTATATAGCAACTAAGAATCAAAATTTATTTATCCCAAAATATAGGAGTGAGCAATTTTGTTTTTAATTTGAGCGAGCAATTTCATTAACATTATAGAATCAAATAAAAACAAATTTGCTTGCTCCTGTATTTTGCAGCAATAAAATTTTTTATTTTAGTTTCAGTCCTATGTATTGGAGGAATAGAATTTTTTATTTTAATTAATATTTTTTTTTGACAGTTTCTTACTATATGTAATGTAATGTTACATTGAATCTAACAGACACAATTTTAGATAAAATAAATTTATTTCAAATCCTTTTTAACTTTGTATAGAATATATTATCAGTTATTTAACATATCCAGTATTCTTCTTCTTAAATAAATATAAGTGTTTGTTTACCAATTTATGCATTAGTATCAAGAACAATCGAGTTTTCTGTTTTAGATTGAAATTAGGGTTTTCATTATGCTTTGACATGGGCGCTTTGACATGGGCACTCACATGTATATTTCACCACACATATCATTCCTAGGAGCTGCATAAGCATTTGGATGAAATGAGCTGCATTAGTTTTTGGATGAATTGAGTTGTGTTCCTTCCTGTTCTTGTTTTTTAATAATTTATTTTGTGGGTTGTTTGTCCTTGTATAAATTTGTGTGCTTTTTGTATTAATAATTTTAGCTTGTCGTGGCAAATTTACTCTCTTGCATAATTTGTTTGATAGATTTTCAGTTTGTATTTGTTTGATGTACTACTCTTTAAATTCTTATGATGATCTTTGTCTTCCTATTTGTATGACTATATACATAATAAATAGATGAGTGAATTGCACAACACTCCCCCCAGGTTTGTCCAAAAACAGATAAAGATATACTTATGTTTTTATTACACAAAACCCCCCATATTTAACCTGACTTTTGTCAACCTTAACTGAGTGAAGGGTATTTAGGTCCTTTCCCTCTCTTTTTCATCTCACCCACCGTTAACAGAACCACTCACCATCACCGGTTCTCATGCACCCACCATCACCAGTTCTCACCCATCTCCCTCTCTTCCCTCTCTTCCTCCGGTCGTTCCTCACCATCGCCGGTTCGTTTCTCATCTCCCTCCAGTTTGTTTCTCACCCATCTCCCTCTCTTCCCTCTCTTCCTCCGGTTCGTTCCTCACCATCGCCGGTTCGTTTCTCATCTCCCTCCAGTTTGTTTCTCATCTCCCTCTCTCTTCTCTCTTCCCTCTCTTCCTCCGGTCCGTTCCTTACCATCGTCGATTCTCACCCACCCACCATCATCGGTTCTCACCCACCCAGCATAACCGGTTCTCACCCACCATAAAACTTTCCATTTCTCTCTCTTCTCTCTTCCCTCTCTTCCTCGTTCCTCACCATCGCCGGTTCTCACCCACCAATATGTCCAGATCTGTCCAGATCTCCTTTAACGTGATCTCCCCTTCCTCCGCTTCTCCCCCGCCGACTACCTCCCCCAATGATCTCTTGGTTTATTTTTGGTTTTTGTGTTTGGTTTCTGTGTGTATGTTTGGGTTTTGTATTTGTAGATGACGAAGATGATTTTTTTTTTTGTGTTTGGTTTTCTGTGTTTGGTTTGCGTGGTGGACGTGTGATGGAGCTGGACGGACTGGAGAGGGAAGAGAGGAGAGAGAGAAATGAAGAGTTTTGATGGTGGGTGAGAGCTGATGAAGTTGACCGGCGACGGTGAGCCGGTGAGATGAGAAAGAGAGATATTCCAGTAACCCATCAATCCCGAGTGAAAGGACCAAAATGTCCTTCACTCAGTTAACGTTGACTTTTGTCAACGTGAATCATGGGGGCTTCGTGTAATAAAAGCATAAGTATGTCTTCCATTGTTTTTTGAGAAACCACGGAGAGGTATTGTGCAATTCGCTCTAAATAGATTCATAAATGTTATGTATTATATATGTACATAATCAATAGAGAATAGACTCATAAATGTTATATATTACATAATTCTTACTCAAACCAATCCTATCTGAAGCCTCTTTGGAATCCAGTGCACTTGTTTAACACTTGGGCTAATGCAAGGGTGTTTCCATTTTGTGCAGGTTGGTGTTTTCTTCCTACTGTTTTAGCTCCAGAATCTGAATCAACCTATGCTGTAAGGGGATATGGAACATCGACAGCAGTACACCACATCTCAATTCTTTGAGATAGGCCAGAGTCACCCTCGAAGTGGTCTAACTGCTGAATGGTCTTGCTTGCATATGGGTGCTGGAGCTTTGAATGATTTCACAGGTGATTTCAAATTTTACTGATAATAACTATGAAGTTAACCACTTTAAAAAAATTATTCAAATGTACTTCTGATAGAGTAGTTAGCATTTTAATAATCATAACTTTGTGATCTCCTTTTAGTTATGTCCTTTATGAATTCTCAGCCTTTATATATTGCATCTGTGGATTATTAGAAAACTAATCTATTGTCACCATGGACCAACAATATTCCGTTAGTTGAATCTCTAAATAGGCACTGCTATTTCTAGAAGTTATTGTTGGAATAGTGTATCTACTGTTGCATTCATTCTTAATATGGTATGACAGGAAGGAGAGTTGCTCCGGAAAACAGTTATTCTGTTTATCCAAGGGAAAATATGCCTATGCTTGGAAGATACAATACCTCACAGCGAGACATGGAAATCAGGCCATTTGAGCATTCTTCAAGTTTCATGTTTGGTGGTTGGACTATCCCTGCTTCTCTTTCAAGCGCATTTTACAATCCATTGGCGGTCTTTCCACCTTCAGGGAGTTCCTATCTAGCTCCAGAGAATAGTTCTGCCCATCCTAGTTTTGGTTATCCCAACTGGCACACTGTGCATGAAGTTGAGAGAGGTGTACATGATCATTCCATAGACACTGGAAGAGGGCGATCTAAAAGAAAAAGGTTCAGAATTTCTTATGAGAGAGGTTGCACGAACAGATACGATAATGCAGGAAGTTCTTCCAACTCTTTAGGTTATGAGAGAGGCAGCAACAGATATGATAATGCAGGAAGTTCCTCCAACTTTTTAGGTTATGGGAGAGGGCGCACAAACAGATATGTGAATGTAGGAAGTTCCTCTAACTCTTTAGAATCTGTGCAACAGGAGCCGGCTTTTGGTTATCAAAACTATCCTTCCAGTTCCATCGGTTTACCTCACTACAGAGGTTCCAGCCTCCCAATTCACAATGAAGATCCTTCAAGGAATGTGAGAAGACGATATAGACTTGATTGGGAAGTCAATCCTTCAAGGGATGTGAGAAGTTGGGAAGGCAGTCTGAGGAGAACATATTCAAGTAATAATCTCTCTCGTTATTATGATTCAGCAGCTCAAAATCGTTCTAGGCATGTAGGCGTTGCTTGGTTAAATACTGATGGAAACACTCAGGATCCGAATCATGTTGCTACATTGTCTGCTATGCATGGGAGGTTCCAAATTTCAGGTTAGTACAATTTGTGTTGCTTTCTATTGTACTTTTCTGTACATCATCTAAGAAACATGTTTAGGAAAATTGCAGGAAGTTCTGGCTTGAGACCTGAGATCAATCAATATTCTGCTGTAGGAAGTGCTGCAGATTTCACTGGTCACATCCATGATTCCATTTCAAACAGAAATTCATTTTTGCCTCCAAGCTGTAATTATGGTCGTCATGCCCAGGCTGCATCATGGGAAGGCTGTGACAGATATTCTCAAAGAACAATTCCTTCATACAGGACTGGTCTAGGTACTGCTCAGTCAGAACGAGCAGCTCCCTCAGGAAATAGTCTGCAGTTTCACTCTGAATCATATTCCTCTAGATATTCATCATCTGTTGGAGGCTGGCATGGTACTCATCAGGAACCAAGGTCAAGTACAGCTGTGGATAGGTTTGAGTCACTGTCAAATGCCATGAATGCAAATGACCAAATGGTGCGTAAGTTATTCTGGATGTGGTATACTATTGGATATATTTGATGATTGTCTTGGTATTATTATTGTGGCTTCAAGCTCTGCTTCTTTTCATGTTGTTATTGCTTATTTTCCCTAGTCTTTGTCATGGTTTGACATATATATGACATGTGGCCTCTTGCTTAAGTAGGCCATATAAATATGGTATTTGTTATGTTGTTGTATGTCATGTGGCCATATCCTTTTACCATAAGTGAAATTAAACAGATCCATACGAGTTCTTTCATATATTTTTGCTAAAAAGGATCACGTAATACCCACCTTATGATTAGACATTGTTGGCATGTCATTTTATTTTGGCAAATGGTTAGATAAATTATTTTAATCCATTTCACTGATAAAACATTGTTATATGTTTTTAAGTGCACTACATTCCAAGTGATTGATAATTGAATTGAGTGATCATGTTTATGTTTTCAAGTGTGTAGGCCTTGCTATGGTAGTTGAGTTTTGAGTTCTTAGTTCTTGCAGTGAGTACCATGAGACAGTCATATAGCTATAGGCTTTCACTTTTTTTTTTTTTTTTCCTGCAGTAATTCCACTGGAAATTTTATTCCTTACTCTACTAGCAAGGTTATGTTTTTTTGACTAACAGTTCAATTTTAATTGGATATATGCTGATGTCTGTTTTGCTTACTGTTGATTTTATCTGGAAATGATGGAGTTTTCTTGTTTATTATCTGCTAATCACATATTTTTGTGTTCTATTTTTGCAGGACCAAATGATGGTGAATCCGTCACTCTTCTATGTTTCCAGAGATTTGTTTGACCATTATAGGGACATGAGGCTTGACATTGACAACATGAGTTATGAGGTTGACTATTATTTGAATAATCGGTGCCCTAGTTGCATTAATTTTGGTCTTTTATTCTTGCTAAATTGTTGTCTGCATGCAGGAACTACTTTCTCTTGGAGAAAGAATCGGCAATGTACGCACTGGATTGTCAAACGATGTAATTTCAAAATGTTTGGTGAAGACAACATACTCAAGTCTTGATGATAACAAGAAGGAAGGACCTTGTGTGATCTGCCAGGTAAGAAATAATTACCCTGCTCCGATAATCTAAAAACTTATTTATAATTTGCATCTGTGATTCCAACAATGATTTTCATAATGCGCAAGTGGAGCTGCCGACAATATCCATCCTGAAGATTTAATATAATTGCAATCATCATGACTAGTTATATATCTGTATATTCCCACTTTGTTCATCAAAGTTATTCAGGTTTGAAAACCTAAATGGTTATCTAGGTGTAGAACACATTTTTATATGCCAGCCCCAAATTAAAATTATATTGAGAAATCAATCATATTCTGGAAGAATCCTGAGAGTACGAGTCGTTTCTTCTCTTGCTGCTTGGCAGCTGGTCTTTGATTAGTGATCTTCATATTTCATTGTGGTCTAGAGAATTCATTCCCAACGTCCTACTTGTTTGCAACTATTGGAATCTGTTCTAATATGTTGTTTGTAAATTGCGATTGACAGGAAGACTACAGTGACATGGAGGAAGTTGCAACGATAAAAAACTGTGGCCACGATTACCACACAGGATGCATCACGAAATGGCTTTTGATTAAGAATGCTTGCCCAATTTGCCAGGGTCCTGCTCTCACAAACAGTCCAGAAGATTGACTCACCTTTCTTTCGATTTTGTTCAGTGTGCTTTCAAAGATATGGAAACACAGCTTTTTAGGATAGCCTTTTATAAAGAAACAAGATATGCTTAGAACGGATGATGTTATATTTTTTTACAGATAACTTCATATACCCTTTTATGTGTAAACTTTATTTAGTCTTTTTATAGCAGCTTATGATGAATTACTACCCAGACAAGTTGGGATGGCTGGTGCATAACAAGTCATTTTTAGATTGGTTTTGGTTTGTGGTATGGTTTTAGACTTTGAAAGATTGAAGGAGAACCTTGATTCAACAATTGACCAATATTGGCATCAGGACGGATCAGATGTACAATGCAAGCCTGCATTAACTGATATGCAATCAGCCCAAGTTAGAATGATTTGAAAGAGTTAACTTTGTTCGAAGCTCTTTAAGTATCCCCTTCAACCCAGAATTAGGAGGCGCACCCATATTATTTACGGGAATAATGTGGTTTATCTTCGAACTAATTAAAAAAAGTCACACATTCATTTATAATTATCTACTTATTTGATTATTTATCAATATACATGGGGAGTTCTCTCTTGTTATTGTGGAGGTAGAGAGATTTTTTTCAAACTCAGTAGTTAATAGAATTAGGTTTTGGGCTGACAACAAACTTTTAATGTAAGATTATCTAGTAATTATATATAAAAATTGTATAAATATTTTATCATCTTGTGATTAAGTGTAACAAAAGTAATGTTAGATGGTGTGATAACTAATACGATGTTGATAATTCACTTATCATATTATTAAATTTGAATAAAAAATTTGAAAAACCAAGTATTATTAAAAATATATATATATGCAAAATTTGTATCTATATTCATTAAATTTCATTGAAAGTATTCATAATGTGTGCACATATAATTGATATTTTAGTTGTATAAGAAGAGATTTTAACTTATTAACTGTTATTTAGTTTGAGATCCATTATATTAAGAACCATGAGAAATCGAATGAAAATTTTTGAGAACTAGGATTACGCAATTGCTTTTCCCTGTCTCTCTTTCCTGCTTTTTGATATTTTTCTAAAGCTTCAAAAATAGTTGAGAGTTTTTGAAATTTCTCTTATCCAATGAAAAAAAATCTCATCCAAATTCAACATTCTACAAAATTTAGAGTCCACATCAATTGAGCATGTCCTAAACACCACTAGTTATGATCAGAAGTTTATTAAACTTTATTATGAAAAAATCCATAAGTTTTCATAACCGAGATAAATCCTACATCACAAACTTATCAATTTGCATCTACAAAATTTCAGGACCTTCATAAACAGACTGATAAGCAGACAAATTCATAGATGTTAGTCCTGCAGCAATAGATTTTTCATTTTTAATGAATACAAACATTTTTAGTCCATGCCATGGATTACATATTCTTTCTTTTCTTTTATTTTTCTTAAGGCGTTTTTTTTTTTTTTTTTGTCAAAATTAAATACTGAATGTATGATCTACAAAATACTCTCTTTATAAACCTTACATCCTTACATACACTAGTTGATATAGTGGGATTCGAATTCCTATCACGAATATAAAAGTAAAATAAACTAAGCACTTATTATATATAGAAAAACAAACAAAACAAAGCGCTGAGAGGATTGAACCCACTCCAATAACGTCTTCAATTGCGCATATGAAACAATAAGTCCCTTTCAAACAAATTTACAATATTATGTAGACTTTATTTTGCAATTGCAAAGAAAAATATCAACTCATTTTAATCAAGATAAAGAGTGATACAACTTCCTTGGATTATAATACGACTAACCGTATTAACAACGAGATGGATTCTTCTACCAAGTTCTGCTCTGACTGATATCCTCCCTTCGAGATTTACAGAAAAATTATGAGGCATATTGTCTTATTTGTCATCAATTCTACCGTCCATATATCAGCTCTCGAATACTTCTCCTCCAGCAAAATACTGTTTGTGGACCATTTTTCTGTAATCTGGAAAAACAAATGAAAGACTATTAAAAATGTGAACATATAACATTTTTATCTTATACTGAAGTCTAGCATTCAAGGCAAATTGAAAACATATAACTTCATGCGAAACAATGTTTTATCAAGATGTTCAGACAAATTAAAAGTACATAAATAATAGACACTTCCGATTACCCAAGAGTGTACATTCAAGAATATCATACAAAATGTAAAAGGAAATGTTTAGGATCCGGTTTACACACTATAACACCATCAAAATTCTCAGAGTGTTTAAACCAACATGTCAAAATCTGAAAGTGCGAGAAAAAGAAAGAAATAATTTTTTTTTTTTTAACAAAAAAAAGAGAAATCCAACAATGAGCCAGGGGCGAAGAAAGAATATGTTGTCCAACCTTCCTTATCGCTCCACAGAGCTGCAGCATAGCTGTTGAGAGGACTCTCTGGATTAGGCTCTGCATATGAGAACCAAATAGTTAATAGAAAACAGAAAAAAAGTAGACAATAGATTAATTAGTTAAACCCAGTTGTGTCGGAGAGAGCAAGCAGACCTCCCAATAGACTTTGGATGGACAAAAGAATGGTTCTGCAATCATATGCTGAAGACCACTTGTCCTATTGCAAGATATGAGAAACCAATCATCTTGATGAGAAAAGCATTTACATAGAATATGAAGAATCCTACCTCAAAACCACTGAAAGGAATTTCTCCTATTTTGTCTTCTTGGAGTGGATCGGCACGCTATTTTCATACCTGAAGGATGTCAAGGCATATGTTGCCAAACTGATCCACATTTGGATGGAAGCACATGGTCTCGGTCTCAAACTTGACTTGAGGTGGCTTAAAAGGATAGTCCAGGGGAAACCGCAAAGACAGTTTGTATGATAAACCCTCATACATAGTTTCTTTTCCACCTTCAATTGTGCCAATCCAAGTGAAAATGCTCTCACCTTCAGGAAAAGCTGACACTCCAAGATCTCCTCCACTCATCTGCATGTACAGACATGGTTCCTGAGTTTCTTATTGAATTGATGACGGATGCAATCTACGCAAACCAATGAAGGGATATACACACATACAGCTAAAGCTGATTAAATATATAGGTATACACTTATTACATCAGCTGAACAATTTTTTAAACCCTTAGCCATTTTAGTTCTCAGCGAAGACCTATTTATCATCACCACAAGACAATTCACAGAAACAAACAATCTCAAGTATGACTTTAAAAAGGCCGTCATCTTGAAATATTATATCACATGGATATTGGACATAGCCACAAATGATACCTCAGACATATGTACATGTAACAAATCTCCTTATCAATCTGAAATAACCTATTTGGAAAGTTTTGTTCAAGACAAGTTTATGAGTAAACCTGAAGCAGCATTAATATGCTTCTCTCTAACACTTTTGACTAAGAAACCAAAAAACATATAACAATCTATCCATATGAGCAAGCCACTACACATATCTTGTCATAAATTCATACATGCAATGCAACTCTTTTACATAATGCATACCATCAGAGACATCAATTCCTTCTGTAACCTGCAAAAATGTACAAACACAACCGTCAAAACCTTACATTTGAAGCTATAAGTAACCATATATATATATATAGGTCCCCTTTAGAACACTTGAGTATGATACACCTGAACTGATTACATTCTAAAATTACTGATTGTATTATATTATATCTAATTATATCTAATTATACCTAAACATAATCGATTGCATTATATTAGATTTGAATCATTAAAAATTGATTTGACTGATTTAGTTGTAATCAGATATAATAAATACAATCAGTCATTTGTAGTTGTTAGATGTATCCATACCCAAATATACTGGAGAATGTGATATATATAATTTGACAGTTTCTATCAAACACAGAAAATAAAATAAATAACCCTTCCATAATTTTCTCAGCAACCACACAAAATATTAATGAGCATATTTAATAATTCACTTTCAATCATCTCAACTAAACGAACAAGTGGGATTTTGTTATTATGGAGAAATGTGAAATTTGAAGTAGGAAGAAATAACCTCTGAGAAACCGAAGCTGTATCCACGCCGGTAGGAGTAGGTACGGGCTGCTTTGACGCACCGGCTCGCCCATGGTTCGACGACTTATCCACCGTGTGATTCGGCCGCACCTCCATGATCAACGGCCGATGATCGATGATGATTATTATAATTCTTGATTCTGCTCTCTCGTTTTTGCTTTTGCTTTAAAGAAAGATTACAGATTTATTATTAATTTTTTATTTGTTAGTAGCGGTACAGTGGGGCGAGGACTGTATTATTGTATTTTTATTTATTTATTTTTTTTGAAAAGTTTTATTTATTTATTTTTATAAATTATCATGTGAGAATTAAAGCCACCAAGGCACCAACGACGTGATGCATTGGTGAATTGCCTGCTTCAGGCTTTAGAGCTAGCTCCCATCCCCACACTATGATTTAATGAAGGGAAAAAATCAACCTACAACCAAATGGAAAAGTCAATTTTAGCTCATTCAAAAGGAAAGTTTGTTTCCCGTCGCTCAAATAAATTATTTGCATCTTATAACCTCTTTTTATCAAAATACCCTCAAGTAAAATGACATGAAAAGACTTTCTTGCCCTTAGTCTCAATTACCAAAATATCCATCTTCTTCTTTCTTCCTTCTTCCTTTCATCTTCTCCATTCAAACTTTCATCATTCAAGTTTTTTCATTCAAACTTCTTTATTCAAGTATCTTTATCCATCATTTGTCTTCAAAATCTTGAAGATCTTGAATCCTTTGTCTTCAATAACACGCATTCTCCTCAATCCATCAAAATCTTCAAGGGAAAAACTTTGAGTTTTGAAGATATGTATGTTGTTATTTGTTTTTTAATTTTTTGGGCTCACGTTGCTTAGTTAAAGTTGTGTAATTGTGGTTGTGAGTCCAATTAGAATAATGTTGAAATCACTTCACATACGATTGAATGATAATTTTTAACATTCTAAGTGCGCAATCGAGATACAAAATTGTGATAGATGGGGCAATCTATCCTTATTCCTTTGGTAGCATAAGAAATTGGGATAAAAAGACTCATCTATCCTATCTCCTTGATCAAACCGAGATAAATGGGCCCATCTATCTTGATTAGGGACTAACCAGAATAGATGGGCCTACCTATCCCGGTCTTTTAATGCCATCGGGATAGATATGCCTGTCTAACTTGATTACAACAAGAGACTGAGATATATGGGCCCATTTATCTTAGTTACTTGATGCAATCGGGATAGATGTGCCTATCTATCCTGGTTTCTTACCCAACAATAAGAACAGAGGATAGATAGGCCCAATCTATGTTAATTTATTTGGAATAAACAGTTTTTGTATGCATTTTTTAATTTGCTTTGAATTTTGTGGTAGATGCATCCATGATAAATTTGTTATTGAATATGGTGAAAGTATGTTAAAGGTTAAAACTAATTTCTTTCTTTGAATTTTATAGCAATGGATCAATTGATGATTATTATCTATTGTAATGGAGAGTGGAACGGTGATAGCTGCTCGTGGGTAAGTCGTTTGTTGTGGTGGCTGACAAGAATGTCAATTTTGCCTAGTTAGTGGACATTATTTACACAATAATGGATATTGATGGAACAAGATTCAATATCAAGATTCATTCTTTAGTTCAAGAATCACCAAATTTTTCGACAATGAAGTACCGCATCAACGACATTATATTGTTCATTTTTTGGTGATCAATCAACCTGAATATAAACGGATTTATATTGATATGATTGTGAGAGATTTTGGAGTTAATAGGCCCATCGTCCCTCCATTTGTCCCTAACTCAATACCAAACACAACACGTGGTGAAGCACATGCCCACGAACCTGTAATTCGGCATATAGCTGAAGCTTAAAATTATTTTGCTTTAGGTAATGGTAGTAATTAAGTTTCTATTTTTGCCGCCACATTTACATCAACAGAAAGTCCATTGTGAAACTATGACGGTGGTATAAATGAAATGAATAACGCGAATTTATTTGATAATTAACATTCAGACACATATAGTAATGGTAATGATAGGACAGCAATAGGTCTTACATCTAAAAAAGACATTCCAGATGATATTGATGATGATAGAGATAGGGTAGAATATCCGAAAATTAGATTTTCAGATTCACAATTTGCCGATAGCCTTTTACAACGACATTGGATTGTTCCTGCTGTAGATCATTATGAAATTTATCTAGTAACAATCGCTTTGTTGACCTTTTACCAATGTAATATGTTGTATAATGGTACAATATTTGATAGTAAAAAAACACAGAGGATAACCATTGGAAAATATACTCTTGAAGCCAATTTTGATAATCGAATTAGAGAGTTCATGCACAGTTTGATTTGCGATTGATTGTAAGGATGTGAGTTACAACTTTAAGGATCGTATAAGATGCAGACCCAGTTGGAGTTATGACATGAGATGAAGTTTGTGTCGGGAGACATATGTATTTAAAACACCAACTAGTCACATTGGAAATTTGTATTACTCAAAATATAGGGGAAATGTTTATACACCTAAGGAGAAATACTAAAGTAGTATGACGTGCAAATCTTGTACATTGAATGCCTGTTTGTGATAGCTTCCAAAAGCTACTTTTTGGCTTTTTGAGCCCAAAAACCATTTTGGGGGGTGTTTATTTTGAGATTGTAAATGATTTTTACTTTTGAAAAGCCCTTTTAAAGGAAGCCAATACTAATAGCTTCTTAAAAAAATAGCTTCCAGTGAGAAAACATGGAAAGTCAAAATGTTCTAATGAATTTTTTGTAATTCCCATTTTAAATTTATTTCACTAAACAACAAATGAAAAATTTTCTTCATATCCCTTACTTTCACCTATCTACCTATTTTCCTTTTCTTAGAAAAAATTAGAACCCTAGCCACCTTGAAGTTTCATGAACTTGATGGCATGGGTTCAATCAAAAGCTAGAGAGAAATTGGTGTCCTTTAGTGTGTGATTTGCAATCTTTGTCCTCTTTTGCTTCATCTCATGCAGTTCATTATATTCCATTAATTTGTTATGTTTTTTTATCAGCTATAGTGTTATTCATCAAGGTAAATTATCTTTCAAAGTTATTTCATTATTTTAAGTTCTTTTAGGATTCACATATTATTATTCTATCAATTTCTTACATTTTTTTTTTGTATTATTGTATTTTTTTTTTTTGTTTGATGTGCCTTCTATGTGTTTAGTAGTGATATATTTTTCCAACTTGTATGAGATAATAATCTCTGAATTTGTTATAGCTTACGTAAGCCTAAAATGTACCATTGAATTCTTAGTCGATGAAGGTTCTATTGAATTCTATGATTATATCTTCTCATAAATGATGGGAGGATGCTAAACTGGAATTATATAGAGTTCATGTGTATGGGACAAATAGGGGTTACTGCTAAGACTCACAATTAGTGTTAAGTAGAGTTGTGCTCATACATGTTTTTACCTCTATAGTGACTATATTCCAAACTGAAAACATTTGTCCTTGCGTCTAAAACTCCCTTATTGAAAACTATCTTATGTGGCAATTGATGCGACCCTTCTTCCTCTTACCACGAGGCAGCTCATGCCCGACAACCCCATGGTGGCATTTTAATTGAGATCTGCTCCAGCTAAAAGGTTCCCCCGAAATTAAACATTTTTCTTTTACTGAAAATCTTTTTAAAACTCTTTAGAAATTTCTTTTCTAATGAAAATGGATGAGAATTTTTTTCTTTTTAAATGTAAATTTGCAAAACAGAGTTTATAAAAATTATGGCAGTACAGCGTTTATTTTTCTAAACATTCCACTCTGTAAAAACTTATAAAAAACCTATACACTTTTAAAACAATTAAATTTCTCAACTTTCGAGCCTCAGACCCTCTTTTTCTTTATCCACAATCAATCACAAAAGTTTTTTCATAGAATTATTTATAAAACTGAAGTATAACATGTCATTCAAAATATTTACATGTCATGCACAAATACATTTTTCAAAAGCTGCATACAATTGCAAGCAAAAGTTACTTTACAGGTTTTCAAAAGCATTTACAACAAACATACATAAATAATTTCAACACAATGGCACATGACTAAATCCATCTACTCTTGGGTCGAAGTCCCTGTAACTGAAGCTGAACCACCTACATCTGCACCTGCAGCTGGAGAGGTTTTGTTTATAAAACATGAAAATAAAGTAAGTTAAACAAGCTCAGTGAGTGGCATATTTTTCTATTCAAACTATACTTTTGAAAATAGTCTCCTTAAAACTTTAAAATCATTTCATAACTGTCTCAATGCTATAAAACTTAAATGCATTTTCTGAAAACCTCATCCAAAACAAACGCATGTATAAACATTTCATATAAATATAATTTATATATAATAAAACTGGAATTTAATAACCTGTTGAAATGCGAATTTTTTTATTTCGAAAAACTATTTTGAAGTGCTTTTCAAAACTGAACTATAACATAACAACTTGTATTATTTCATGACGGAACCCTTCCCGAATCCCTCCTCTGGACCCGAGAAAGACCCCGTAGCACCCTGTCAGAACTCCAACGAACCCTAACTTTGGTTCGAAGAAATCCCGTCAGAGCACCGAAACTTTCTTTAATCTTCTTATTAAACTCGTTTACTAGGTGGCAGGAGTATAAATTTTTCGCTTTTCTATTGCAAATCCGGCAGCATGCCGTCTGTTTTCTAAATTATGCCACCCTGCAAGTTTCAAATACAGTTTATCAAAACACTTTTATGAAATTCATTTCTCAACTTCCAGAGCCTCCGGCTCATTTTTCACAACACAACCACAACCAAATAATTAAAATCAGAAAACTGATTCATATAAAACTTTAATAAAACATTTTTAACTAATACATCCACAATTCTTTAAAATACTTACAACTATATATATAAACATATACATTATCAAAATAACCCCATATATACATGTAATAGGTATCGTCCTATACGTCCACCTGCACGTCTGACTGAACCTCGTCGGCTGGATGACTAGCTCCTGCATCTGTGGGAGAATTTTTAAGAAAAACATTTAAAGAAAAACATGAGTATAACTCAGTGAGTGGTAGTAACTTTTAAACTAAAACTCATTTCTACACTTAAATTTCTCCCAAAAATAGTTTAATAAAATTAAAGTATTTTTCTAAAATACTTTCTAAAACTCATTTAAAATTGCTTTTGAATATCGTTCTAAATTTCATTCTAAAACTTTATGAAATCTTTTCTTAAACTCTTTTCTTAAAAATCTTTTATGGTGCTCACCTGAATGGTAACCCAGAAAATATCTACTCCTGACGTGGTAGTATATAAACTCTAACTAACCACTAGGAGTGGGAAAAACTGCTTTTAAATCTCGTTTTAAATTTTTTTCTAAAACTTTATGAAATCTTTTCTTAAAATCTTTTCTGGTACTCGCCTGAATGGTAACCCAGGGAATATCTACTCCTGGCGTGGTAGCATATAAACTCTAGCTAACCACTAGGAGTGGGGGATCTACCATGTGTAGTCGCCGAAAACGGGCCCACACTGCGGACCGACTACACTACCCTATACGTGCATACGGATCACTCATACCTCGCTCACACATGAGTCGACTAGACTCAAATCTCACTGACTGACTTCCTCTCATCTACCGTATCACGCATAGGGCATTCGGCCGGGTACTAAACTGGGGCTAGGGTAAACCATAGGCTATTAAAATTTCTTTTTCTTAATATACTAAAATATTCTAAATCTTAAGGCAATAAGCCTAAAATCTTTAATTCTAGCATATTCTCATATCAATAAATTCTCATATAAATAAATAAATAAACATTAAACTAAAATCTTTATGCTAGAATTAAAATATAAATTCAATTAATAAAAGAATAACTATTTATAATAAATTCTTTTAACTTTAAAATAAACTTTAAGACAATATAAATTTTAAAAACTTGTAGTTCCACTCACTACACATCTTCGGATAAAATCCGATTCTCCTCCGTATGCCTCTGGAAGTCTCCGCTTTTACCCTAAAACATCAAATATCCATTTAGGGTCACTTAACTCATTTAAATAATATTCAAAATCAATAAAAATCTCATTATCTTTATATATATCCTTTAACGCCTAAACTTTCGGATCTCAATTTCTATTCAACCAGGGTTTTCGAAATCCGTTTTCTCTACATGAATCTTACTTATTCTTTCCTAGGAATATCTCGGAATACTCAATCTCATCGTCGAAAACTCGGAACCAAATTCAACTGGATTCGCTTACTAATGAAAACCACTTTTCGCTCCGGACTTCCGACAACTTCAAAAATCAATCCTCTAGTGTTCTAACACCCATCTATGATTAAATAAACCGTTTCGAATGTTAAACAAACGCATTTCGAAGGTTTTTAGAAACCACCCTTCAATTCGTCCGTTTAGCTCCGAAATAGATCCTAAACTTTTCGTTTTCGAAATCTAACTTCAAAATATTGTTCCCTAACCTCTAAAGCATCAATCTAATGCTTTAGAATCGAAAACGGGATCAAATTCCATAAAAAACCCATTTTTCTCTACGACTTTCCTCTCTCGTTTTATCTATTTTTCTTCCACCAAATCACTCCAAAATCATACCAAAATCATCCTCACATATCCCTCTTATTATCCCTAATCTCTGATTCGAAAATAAACCAAAGAAAAAAAATGGGTTTCATATAAATACCAATCTTTAAACTGAAATAACTCACCAAATAGGCAACCGTTTTGCTTCAAATTTGTTGGGCTAGGTAGAGGAGATGACGAGGAACAACTTTCGTGAAGAAACCGCGTCGAAAATCGGATCAGATCTCTTTCCTCTTCTCTCTCTCTCTCTCGGTGCACACACGGGACATTCTCTCTCTCTCCACTCTCGGCTTTTCTCTTCTTGCCCGATTCTCTCTCTTTCCTCTCTGTTTTCTTCAATTCTCACGGCAACAAATTACAAAATCACATTATATATATTTTATTGCTCATTTGCTAAAAAGTCCCTCAAGAAAATTTTATTTAATAACCTCAAACTTTCACTAATTATACTAGTGCCCAAAAACAAATCATTTTATATTTTATTGGTCCACTTGTCTTATTTTCATCCACTTATTTTTCCAACCAATCCATGGATGACACGTGGCACATCCATAGCCATTACTTTTTCAAAAACACTTATATATTTTCTTATTGGTTGAATTCTGTGAGCTCACCTCGCTTGATTAACACGTAATTCACGCCTAATGACTTTGTAATCGAACCGGGGTCGGCCAAAAGATATCCGACTTACGATACGAAAATCTAATAAGCCTCAAATAACACTACTAGAGGCCTATGATTTGACCGTAACTCAATTCGAAGATTTCTAATACCATAAAATAATAAATCTGGGTGAGGGCTTACACTTGGTGAATTCTCATTTCAATATCAATACCTAATCCTTCTGAAAAATATTCCACAAATATTCTACACATATCTTATGGTCAATTCGACTTTATAAACTTCAATTTAGGTCTGATACCTCTCATATATACTTAATAAAAGAAATGTTCCTAACCGAAATCTGATCGAATCAACCGATATCTTTTTATACGTATCTATAGCTTAAAAACTCGATTTTTACACTCATTCTCGTTAACTCATTCTCATTCACTTGGGTTACACTCCTTGAAACTTCCACATATTATTCTCATGCATGATCCATAAATACTTAACTTAAAATATCCATTTTGCCCTTTTTATGATATAATTTCACTTTGATCGAAAAATATTCTGAAAATATTCCATGGTCATCTAATCTTCAAATTGACCATGAAATACTCTAATTGGGTGTCTTATCTATCAGTCTCATGCTTCGAAAAAATTTTCAATTGGATTTAAACTCATTAAAACCAATTAATCTCTCAAAAGGGCAATATCGTAATTTTCTTCGGATCGCTTAAAACTTATTCAAATAGTCTTCTTTTTGATCCGTTTCTGTTCTCTATACTCTCATACTATTTTCAGACCTTTTCGACTCTTAAGGTCAATTTTCAAAAATTTTACTATTCATTTAAAAATTTCCGTCCGAAAAATACTATTCACCGAAAACTTTTGTTTCCCATCAAATCTAAATTCATGACCCTGAACAATATAATCGGGTCCAAATTCAATCTTGAACACAAACTTTTGGATCTTTTCTTGAAAAATCACTATTCATCTGGATCCGAATACTATTCACTGAAAATTCTTATTTCTTCCTAACATGATACTCAGGGCTTTATAAATATAATCGAATTCTAATCGGACCTCTTGTATTATTTCTAGACTCTTTATTCTTTATCTGATCACCGAAAATAAATTCTCTGAGGAAACTAGGATCGGGGTCTATCATTTCATCTTTATTGTAAATTATAAAAGGTGGTGGCAATACAATTTTCTAAAAAAAATCTCTCTGTAAAATAAGCCCACCACCGGTGCCTGAATACTACATGACACCCTAAGTATAGGGCAGGGCAAAATCCTGCATTGCTTAAACCTTGGCCTTATATGTTCGGTTTTGCATAGCGAAATTCTGCATCGCTATCAGGAGCTAGCCGTTATATATCTCTATACGTGCATAGGTGACACACTAAACTGGACTAACTGACATAGTCCCTCCTATGGGTTTCTTTTCGCTGTTAGTGACAAACACCCCTGACACTACCATGCACGTTTTAGGGTACTCTTCAACGGTAATATTTATCTAAGATACCTATAAGGCAAACCATAGACTTATAAAAACATTTCCATACATGCTGTTTTTCATCATATAATCCATATTTCATATAAAATTTCTAAAATTCATGCAAGAGGTTTTCATGTTGAATATATTTACTTTCAAATCAATTTTCAAAATTTCAATACATAAATTTAAATATAACATATAATTTCATAGTGAATAGAAAAATAATTGTATCAAAACATTTTGAAGGGGACATTCACCTTTTCCTAGCTCACGATAATCTCACAATTTTGATTTCCTCGCGTCCACGTTACCTATATATTTTCATATTTTATTTTTAGGCAACGTTGTAACTAAATTTATTAGCACATAAACTTCTATAGTCATGCATCAACACACAAACGTTTCGCTACACAAGGATTTCGAAACACTTTTTTTTTATGTGGTAATGACGGGAACCCGAGTGGACCTGTCCAGCACCCTAACGGAGTCCTTCATAGAGCTCAAAAGGACTTCATAGAGCGAATCCTTAACTTTTTCTTAAACTCACTTAACTTGTGGAAATGGGTGAAAAAGTTTTCTTTTAGTTTGCCTTTAGTGTACATTTGGAAAAAACCGGTTTATAAAAAAATTTTGACAACACAACGGCTATTTTTTCTGGAAAACCCAACATGCAAAGGAAAATTTGTACACTTTTATGGCAAACAAATCTCAACTACTGGGCCTTGGGCCCCTCCCATTTTTTTTCCCATTTCTACGACCAACCACAAACATGCTTGCATTTCAAATTCCAAATGGAAATCATTTGATTACGAAAACATGATTTGCAAAAAACTTGTAAAACATCCAATTTACCAAACTAGAATCCTAAAGATGTATTATATAATAGAAATAATTGCAAAAATGACCCATTTTTACATGACTCATCTCAAAAATAACCTTTATATTCAAATCATCTCAACCCTAAGGTTGAGATGATTTGAATTTATATTAGAATTCACAACCTGAAAGTTGAGATTCTCTATCTTGAGGTTGAGATTCTCTACCTTGAAATTGTTATTTAAATGGGTTATTAAAAGTGGGTTAATTTTCAACAAAACCCTATATAATATTCAAAATATTGTTTATACGTATTCATTAACTTATAGCCGATTTATGCATGTACATGATATCTTCAAAATAAATTGATATAGTAGCAATGCCTTATCTCTAGTTCGCCTACACGTCAACTAGAGCCTCTTCGGCTAGACAACTCAATCCTGTATCTGAGGGAGGATTTAAAAAAAAAAAAAAAAAAGAAAACAATAAAAATAGGAGTGAGTTTGAAACTCAGTGAGTGGATAAACTTTTAAACTAAAATATTTGTTTTTTATACATGAAAATATCTCCTCTAAAAAATGATTTGGAAAACTAATAATAGATTAATACTCATTATAAGTCTGAAAACTGAATATAAATCATATAAATACGCTACTTAAAAACTAATAATAAATCTTGTAAATAATAAACTTCTGGTTATGAAACTTGCATTAAAGTATATAAAAATTATTATTGCTTAAGATAAAATAATAAAGGCTGAAATTTAGTAATAAATCTCGTAAACTGGAAATCTTTCTTGCTTTTTAAAACTCACGTCTAATGACGTACTTTTCTTTCTAAAACTTTACTTTACATTTTAAAACTCACCTTACTTGGCAACCCAGAGAAACTCGTCCTATCGTGGAGGTATGCTCTCTCGCCACTAGGATTAGGAAAAACTTCCATATGTAGTCGCAGATGCGGAAATTAAGGTCGCGATCCCTTCATGACATCATGCAGATCTACACTACCTCATACGTGCATAAGGTGATACACTGACTCATCTCTCAAGAGTTGCCTTGACTCCACTCTCAAGTCAGTGACTCTCTCCTCACTCCTACCATACACGTATAGGGTATTTCAACCGGGCATATAAGGGGCTAGGGTAAACCAAGTCACTTAAAATTTGCTCTATAACTCAAGATACTCTCTTTCTAAAGCAAAAACCTAAAATATTTCCACTACTCTTTCTTCAAAATATATATATATATTTCCACTACTCTTGGCATGTCTCTTTATGCATGTATTTTACTTAAATAAAATTTTTTAATAAAATACTTACAGGTAAACTGTAAAATTAGCTTACATGCATTATTTGAAACTTCTAACATGCTAAGAGATAATTCAATTCGAAGTAATAATTTTAATACTTTAAGCACAATTAAAAACTATCAATTATAAATTGATAAAACTCAAGGTAAAATCTTTCGATGTTCTAAAAAAAATTTATACTTTCTCTAAAGTGAAAGTCTAAAACCTTACAAAAACTCTTAATGAAATTTCTTGAGACATATATATCACTCAACCATATTAAATGATTTTATTACTAGAATATACTCATTTATAATTTAAACTCGAAAACTTACAGGCGTTAGTATGAAATACTAATATCAAACTGATTTAATTCAACGTAATGAATTAAAAGTATATATGAATAATGAAAACTATCAATTACAACTTTAATAAAACAAACTAAAACTTTTCAAATAAAATAACATCCATTTACAAATTTGTCACCCAACTAGTGACTCCCTCTTCGTGGTTTTCTGTCTGTTTCTTCTCTGTTAACACCTTTACATCACAATAACCTTCGCTTAGGATCGCATACACGCTTTACGCTAGTATAAATCTAATCCAATGCGATTACATTTTTACAATAAGCTTACTAATTCCTTTTACTTATTCACGCATCATCTCTTTTTACGAATTCTTGCATTTAATGTACTTAACTTCGTGTAAACATCACACTAACGCGCTAAATTTACCAATTATATGAAATTCCTAAAATGTCCTTCATTTGGCTTTTTTTCAATATCTTGTTGGTTCAATTCTTTTTCTTAAATTTTCTTACAAAAATACCCCTAAATTCATTTCCAAACACATTAAAATGCATTGAAATATACTCGAATTACCACTAACCATGCAATATGCATTCTTGGCCGAATTCAAACACCTTTGTTTCCAAAATTTTCCTTTCTAATTCTTTTGATTTCAATTCATTCAAATAAGTAATTTCGGCCATTTAAACATGCCAAAAACTCAACAAATTACCCTTGGATCAAAATGCCCCTAGGTGGCTGCATCTACCCATTAAATTTTCTATATTTTCTTTTCACTTTCTTGATTTAAATTACATTAAATCCTTGCAAAACTTCATTCAAACACATCAAAATATTAAAATCAACTCATATGCACCTTATTATCACTTTAGCTGAATTAACACAATGATCAAATACAAACTTTTTCTTTCAATTCTAATGATACATATCAACTTAAATTCATGTCATATTTCATGTAATTTCATCAAACCACAAAAATCAACTAAAACCCATGTCAAAGCTAGCTTGGCCTAATTTCATCCTTAATGCATCCAATATGTTTTCTTTAATTTTATGGTCATCAAACATATTAAAATCACACTCTAATCCATCTACTATCCAAAATCAACTCAATTCAAATTTACATGAAAAATCACTTAAAAACTCTAAACATTACCTTACTAATTAGCTTACTAACTTGTTTCCTTTGCACTCATTTCAATTCCAAGCTCAAATACAAAATCATCAACTTTTAATCACACCAAAAATTCTATAAATATATCAAACCATCACACATCCATGAAAACCCATGAAAATTCCATGTAAATCAACTCTAAAATAAATTTTCTTACCTATTTTTCTCCACCTTTTTGCTTACTCTTCACTCTAACACCTTTCTTGAGTGATATTGGCTTGAAAAAATGGTTCAAAACCCTCTTGATTTTCCTCCAATTTGCTTGACTGAACTGCTGCCCTGGACCCTCCAAATTTGCTCTCTTTTGCCGTCCAAAAATTGCTTTTGGAATGGTCATCCATTAGTTTTATATAATGCTTCGTGTAAGTGACTAAAATGCCCCTCCTTAATTCACCAAATGGCCATCAAATCCTTTAATAAGTTTTACTTTAATGCCCTTCATTATAGCTTACATCCATTTGACTATTTAATGGGCAATTCAGTAACTTAGTAAATAAAATATCACTAACCTTAGATGCATACCAACTAATATCCACTAATCCCATAATTCCATAATTAATTTGTTGCTCATTCATTGGTTAACATCTTATGACATGGATTGTGTTTTTTGCTTAAGTTCATTCCATTTGATGTTCACACAATTTTCATGTATTATTTAAACTTGAATTGACCATTATGCCCTTAATGTAATTAATTGTCATACACACTTAATAAATTTCAAAAATATTACGTGGTCATTCTATCATCAAATTAACCATGTAATACTCTAATTGGGCATAAAACCTTTCAATCCTATGCTTTAAAAAAAATTCAAATGGATCACTAATATCCATTATTCACTAAAAAGGATCTTAACGTAAATTACTTTCGGATCGCTCAAAACTTATTCAAATGAACTCATTTTCAATCCGTTTTAGTTTCGCTACACTCTCCTAATTATTTCGGACATTTTCGACTCTTGGGGTCAGTTTCCGAAAAAATCACTATTCATCCAAAAATTCTCATCTGGAAATACTATTAACAAAAAACGATCGTTTTTATGTAAAAATGCTATCCTAGGTCGCGTACCATGTATTTTCAACCATAAAACATTGATTCAGATCATTTTCTCGAAAAATAACTATTCATCATCTGTAATCACTATTTATAAAAAAATTTCTTTTTCATCTGAAATGATGTTCTGAGCCTTATGAAAATAATCATATCTTAAACTGGGCCTTAGCATTATTTTCGGACCACTTATTCCCTGTCCGATTCTCCAGAATTGACTTTTTCGAAAAGTTAAGTTCAGAGTCTCACAATCCACTCCTTATAAAAATTTCGTCATCGAAATTTATATGAACTTACTTATCTTTATGGATGCTAACTGCAAATCTACTCCTTGTGCAATACTACATCTAACTTCTCCTCTGTACTGAGCCTAATTTTCTTTCGAATACAATTCATAATGGCATAATGCATAACTAGCCAATTTATTCCTCATATTGCACCAAAATCCTATATGTTTAACCAAATCGAACTTAACTGTAAATACTTTACTCACTCTACTCATAATCATATCGTTGTCTCTCTAAACGTTCTCCTCCACTATTATGTTTCTAATGGGAGTAGATACTGTCATAATTGCACTCCAAAGGCTTTAATTACATACTTGCCTATCTGGCAACACTTTTATCAAAAACTGTAGCTGTACCTACTACTATATTGGGTGTATCTTTAGCCTTCCGCTTGATTCTTTCTGGTTTTCATCTAGGTGGGGTACCTCTGCTTATACCAATGCCAGACTGACTAGAAGTCTGTAGTCATTTCACATGTGGACCTCTTCTTATTTGGCTCTAAGATATCAGCCATCTACTCCTTTATAGATGGGTGATATTTTAGAGCCAAATAGGAAAAGGTCCACAGGTGAAATGACCATAGACTTTTAGTTAGTTTGGCAGTGGTATAAGCAGCAATACCCCACTTAGAGGATAACCAGAAAGAATCAAGCATACGTGATGCGACCCAATCCAGATTTCTCTAAGCTAATATCTAGTAGGCCTTGCCTGGCACTCTAAGGTACCTCTCTTAAACCCTACTAGGTGACTAAAAGATATCCACAGAGTGAACCCTGAACTTGCCCATTTAAACTAGATTTCGAAGCTAAATTGATCTCGTGGTTTTGAAACTAGTTGAGTTGGTTTATTTTAAACTCGACTTATCAAGTTGAAATTTGAAACTAAAACCATAAAAGTGACTCTTTCATTTTCAAGGTTTAAAATCGTTTTGATAAAAATCTGGCAGTATGATGGCTACATTTATAAGGTTTCCAAATTCCTGCAAAAAAATACACTCCCAAATTTGTTTCAACCACAACCCAACTTCTTGTTTACGACAAACATGCAAATCAACAATCATTTAATCATTCTCATAAATGCCACAAATGATAACTAAAGTTTTCCATATCATAGGAAACTTTACAAGCTATTCACATCATAAAAATATAATAGTATAAATTCACAAATGGGTGTTGTAAAATGTTGCAAAAGTGATGCATGCAAACACTTGGTTTTTCGTTTAACAAGAATACAATGTAATCTATGCAATGCATCCGTCGAGTGTACACCCACCTATAATGACAAATGAGCTCTTTTGCCTCGATTACTAGCGATAGTATCTAAAGAGGGTTTATGTAATACAACAAATAAAGGATCAAGGATGAGCTCATAAAAGTTAAGTGAGTATTTTAAACATTTGTTTCCAAACTTATACTTTCCAAATTAAAATAATTTTGACCCATTTTTAAGTTTCTACCAAAAACAGTTTAATACAGCTAAAGTAAAATACTTTATAATACTCATTTAAAAACTGTTTTTGAAGCTCGTTCTAAATCTCTTTGTAAAAATTTCTCATGATCGCTTGAATGGCAACCCAGGGAAACTATTTTTGTCGTGACCGCATAAATATCTTGCTCGCCACTAGGAATTAAGGAATTACCTTGTGTAGTCGCCGATACGGGAACTCTAGGCACGCGCTATCTCCATGCAATCGGTCTGAACTACAGTACTGTATACGTGTAGAGGGTGACTCAATTGACTCTCTCTCTCAGGAGTCGTCCAGACTCCACTCTCAGTTAGTGAGTCTCTCACATCTACTGTACACGTATCGGGCATTCGACTGGGTATTCAACTAAGGCTGGGGTAAACCATATGTATACTAAAATATTTTTCTCAGTATTCTAAAATAAATTTTTTCTTAAGGTAGAAAGCCTAAAGTCTTTTTCACTAAGTATAGTACACACAAAATAGTTTTTTTTTTTCAAAACTTTTGGCTAGAGCTTTCAACTCAATTCTCATAAAAACCACTTTATTTCCCATTCATATTGAAGTACTTATAATGGTTTTCTTAATCAAAGGAAGAATTTTGCATAATAATAAATCCTTGATAAACTTTTTAACCACGATAACTTACATTTGGCCTGAAAAGGAGTTTTGAAATCTTTATTTTTCACGCATTATTAAATCTTATAAGGTATTTAAAAATCATTGGTTTAACACATGACAAAAATATCCTTAGACTGCTCTCTGGAGTGCATATGACCTAGGAACTAAGTTATTTTATTTTATTTGGGCTTGAGTTTGAGATATCATCTCAAACGCCTACGTACCAATTCCATCATTAGGATCAAAACCCTCGTAATTAAACAAACTTTTATTATAATTTATCAAAATAATTCACAATACACTTAATCTCTATTTTTAGCCAAGCATGTATGTTTCCCAAACTTTTTATTTTTCATTACATCTCAACTCTCAGGTCGCTATATTCAGCTCTCAGCTTGCTATATTAAACTCTCAGGTCACTACATTCAGCTCTCAGCTCATTAGCTTGCTACATTCAACTCTCAGCGCATCAGCTCGCTACATTCAGCTCTCAAGTCGCTACATTCAGACAAAATTTTTCTTCAAGTTGCCTATGTAATATCACACTTAAATCACATGAATTCCCATAAAAATAAAACTAATTTACTGCACATATTTCAATTGAAATTGATTCAAGATTTCACCTAGACTAGTAAGCTTCATCCTTTTCCATAAAATCATAACTTGGTTTGTTCATACATTTAAAGCATAAATCTCTTAAATTCATGCATAAACATCTCATAAAAATCACATAAAACTCACTTAGAAATTTAATCAAACAACTTACATACAATTCACATAAAAACCATGTACAAAAATCTACAAAACAATATTCTTACCACCCAAAACCATATTGTTTTTGCTCAATCCTCCTCCTAAGCTTGTAAATGACCCTTAGATGACTTTAAATTCACTTATAATTGCTTGGAAAGCGAAGAAAAATGGCTGCTGGTCCAACCCTTGTTTGCTAACTCTAATTCCCTCTCTGACTCCATTTTTTTTTTCTATCTTCTTCCTTTTCTTTTTCATTTTCTCTCTTCTGGTATGATTTCTCCTCTCTGCCGACCTCCACTCCCCTTTCTTATTTTTGTCAAGAGAACATAAAATATATATATATATATATATAAAGATCACCGACTTCATCATGCTTATCTGCTTTGCTTTTTGCTTTTTAATTATTTTATTATTATTTATTTCTCCACCAACCTCCACTATCTCATATATATATGTATATATTTTTTCCAATGGATTCCACCACTAACATATATATTTATTATTATTATTATATATAAAAATCACACCAGCTTTATTTAACTTTTTCGGAATGTCCAAATTCAGCTTTTCCAAGACTTTTTCGAAATCCTTTCAAAATTTATCGGGACCTATATTCAAATCTCCTACATATTTCTGGTAACTTTCATAACCCTTAAAAGTCATTTTAAATCCTTTTTTGGCTCTTCGCTTCTTATTAAATTACCATAGAAAAATCTCCATATTGGTTCCATTTCAATTCGAATATCCTCCGAAAGTGCTGATTGAGTCTTAAAAATACTTTTTAAGCATTATAATACTCCTTTTGACACTTATCTGAATTTTTGAATTTTTTCGAAAATCTTTCCAAATTTTCGATTGGATTCGAAAACTACTCTATTTTTATCTCAAACTAATTTGTTTATGATCTGATTCAGCTTCCATTAATTCTAATAAAAATTTTAGCATTTTTAATATACAAAATCTATTTTTTGAAAAATACCATTCGTACGGATGGTTTCTGTCCGAAAACACTAGTTACCTGAAAATACTATGCATCAAAATTTTCACTTTCATTGATTTTTGGGATTCAATTCTCAAAAATTACTACACTCATCACTATTCATCAAAAAATCACTATTCTCCTTGAAATGCTATTCATCCAAAAATTCGGGGCGTTACAAAGTATTTGTGATGTTTTAGTGTGATTTTAAAGCTTGCATGTCTCTTTTTGGATTAAAAGGAGCTCGGCTAAAGAGGGACTTAAGGGCAGTACATTCGCAAGTGAAGTTTGAAGCTTTTGATTTGATTTTTGAGAGGTATGTTGAGTTTTTATGGTTTTCGTTTTGGTGAAATATGTTTAGGTCTAGATATGGGTGGATTATAGTGATAAAATGATTGGATTTTTGGATTTTAGGATTTAGAACCTCATTAGTGCGGAGGTTCATTTGCATGTGGTTTTGATGTAATGATGGATGAATTTTGATGTTGGAACCGTCGCTAAAATCTATTGTAAAGGGGCTGTTATAATTCGAATAATATTTTTGATTTCGTTGTTTGGAAAATGATGCGTATTGGTATGTTCTAAAGTGTTGAAGTGTTGTTTGATTATCGAAAAAAATTGTTTTCGGGTGATTCGGATAAATTTTCTTTATGTACGAATGCGTTTAGTTTGTGAATTTCGAAGTTGAATTGAAAAATGGATAAGAGTACTAAGCTGTCATGATGTTTGTTTGAGATCATTAAAATGATAAAGCTTGACGTTAGGAAGGTTTGAGTTATGTTAAGGTTACTCGAATAATTTTCGTTATGTGCAAATATGTTTAATTGTTGATTTTCGAAGTCGAAATGAATATTGACTAAACGAATAGTAAGCTGCCATGAATTGAGTTTATGTGTAACGAAGTGTTAAACTTTTATTTTTATATGGGTTGCATGACATTTTAAGTTGTATTGATGTTAGGATTGATTTGAAATGAAAAGAAACACGCGAATCATTAAAAATGGATAATTAGCGATAAAATTTTCATAATCAAAAAAGTATTTCATTATTGGTTTTGATTCAGAAATTTGATTGTATTAAATTCGTTTAAGTGTGATTTCGATAACATAATTGATTGAGAATTGATGACGTTAATGTTGGTTTAAAAGTAGTCGAAGAAGCTAGAATTGTAACGCCCCGATATTTGTTTCCGTACGATTCGCATTCGTCAATTTAATAATTAAATTCGACAAAATGGGATTAAAATTAGAAATTTAATGATTAAGTGCAAAATTATATATTTTGATCGTTAATACGTAAAATTTAATAATTTTGGAAACGTTTTTTCATGCAATAAATTAATTTCGAATTTAAGTGAAATAAGTCGGTAAACGAAATCCTAGGATTGAAAAATAAAGTGAGTGTAATTGGATCGCATCATATAGAATAATTTTAAGAACCAACGAGGAATTTCTAAAAGTTTAATTGGAATTTAAATTAAATTATTTTATTTTTGGATTTGGATAAGATGATGGATAAGTTTAAATGAGGTAATGGAAGTGTGACTCATTAAGCTTATCCAATGGGATGTTGGCATGTGTTTGTGGGGTCAAATCATGAATGAAGAAAAGTTGGGGTCATAGTGTAATTAGGAAAAGTTGGTTAACACACACACACACACATATATATATATATAAGTGTCATGAGATTTTCTTTCATTTATTTTCTTTCATTGCCGACTCCATTTGCTTCTTCCTCTGCTGTGAGCTCCTACTTCTTCTTCTTCATATTTTTCTTCGTCATTTAAGCCTCCCAATTACTCCTAAAGTTTGTTTTATCAACCATCTACCCATCCAAAAACATAAAATCAATAAAACCCATTGATTTCTTAAAGTTTTTTTTTCGCTAGAAAAGGGGGTAATTCGATGTAAGTGATTATGGGTCTTTGATTTTCTGTTGAATTTAGGTTAAATACGAGCTAGAGAGGATCATGAGCATATAGATAATGTTAGATTGCATTTGAATTTGTTTATTTTGATTTTTATGTTGAATTTTGCTCTCTTGGAACTTAGGTAAGGGTTTGAGGCGTGAATGCATGGGGAAGATTAAGTAGACGTGAAAATCTCTCCTTTGAGGTATGAGAGAGCATAGGAGCAAGCCCCTAAAGTTGGAGTACCCATATTCTAAAAATTTCAAGTTTATTAGTTTTGAATCAATTGTGTAAATTCCTTGAAACTTGTTTTTGTTATTTATTTGAGGTGTTAATTGGCTTTGGATGTTATTTGAGTGTTAATTGCATGCCCTTGGAGAAGTTTATTTAATGAAAAAGGGATTCGAAAACAATTTTCGAAACAAAACCCCATTTGGCCGAATTTGGTACATAGCATGTCCTAGGGGTATTTTCATTATTTCATGCTTATTTACACATTATTTCAATGATGTTTGAGTGTTTGGTTGGATGAAAAAGGAAGTGGAACAAAAAATTTAATTTTTTTTAACCCTTTGGCCAAATGTAACCCTCAGGCTAAACCAGGGGTATTTTCATCTTTTCATACCTATTTCCGTGTTAATTAGGTGGTGTTTTGGTAGTACATGTGACGGTTTTGTAATCATAAATGAAAAATTTAAGAATTTCTCTTTTTGGGGTCAAATTGAAATATGAATAATGTGGCAATTGTTTTGTTAATATATGAGATGAAAACTAGGGGCAAAATGGTCATTTGAGACTGTCATAAGTGGTACCCCGAAAAAATTTGAAGTATTGATTAAAATAAACAATAAAAAGTTTACGCGATTAAAAGTTTTGTTTTAAATTGAAAATTTCGTAATTTTGAAAAATATCAAATGTCTGCGTAAAACTAGTCACCTATAGGTGGAGTCGTGGAGATTGGTAGTTGGCTAGTCAATAGAGTGATTATTAGTAGTACTGCACCGTTATGATTGTTTACAGATGTTGTATGATGGACCCTGAGAGACACCGAGTATTTGATCCCAGAACAGAAACAGATTGTGATATGCGGTCAGATAGGTATTCACTGAGTGGTCGATGCCGGGTTCGCCATTTTTGCTGGTGGGGAGCCACCTAGTGGTCAATACCAGGAAACCTGTTACCGACCCATGGTATTGTGATAGATTTTACAAAGAGTTTTAATAAATTGAACAAAGAAAATCTTGTAAATTCGTTCGATAGTTGATTTTATATAGGTTAGATCGTAATTATGTTTGCGACGAAATGTTAGAAAGTCATATGATTATGTTGCATTTTGTGAAATTGTGTAAAGAGTGTGTTTTTCGATGAATGGATTGTTATTGTGCATATTGTTTTAATTTATGATTATATTTTACAAATAAATGTGATTTCAAGATTATATGTGTACACCCACTAAGTCGAAAGACTTAGCGTGTTGGATTTATCGTACGCAGGTAGTTAAGTAGGCCTTAAAATAAAAAAAAAGAGGACAGAGTAGCTGCAGTTTCTCTCAAGTCACATCCGCCTTCATCATTTTGGGTAATTATCATTTTGTGTCACATGAGTATCAGATTTTGGACATCGCCATATTGTGTGCATTTCTCTGACATTGTAAAGTTTGTTAATAAATTTGTATTAAAAGTTTATCACTTGTTATAAATAATATAAATTATTCGTTGAAAAAGTTTTTTTTTTTATGATTTATTTCTGTAAAGTTATGAAATGTTAAAAGAAATATTTATCATAATATGTTTGTGTGTCGAAGTGATTTGAAAACGGACGGGAGGTTCAAAAAAGAAGATGAGAAATGAATTTGCTTAGAAGTGTGTTACATTCTTTATAGATGTAAATTTTGGGTTTTTTTTTTTTTTTTTTTTTAAAAAAAAAAAGTAAACTCTGTGGATTTTCAATAAAAACTAAATTGATGTTTGTTTTTCTTTAAATAAATTTAATAAATAAAAATTAAAAAAGTAAAAATGTAACATTCATCGCCTTAATCCTCGTACGAACGAGGTAGAAGTGTTACAAGAATAATTGTAGAGTTTTGTTGGTTGCATTTGGTCGAAATGATGTTATTTCGAATTGATTTTCGTATATGAATGTTAAGATTTTCGTATTGTTATTGTGTGAGATTAATCGAAGTTATTACGAAACTATTGATTCAAAATCCTCGCATGGTTAAAGTTTAAGTGTTAATGCGAACATCGATTTAATGAAAATTTGATCGTAAATAAATGTAGGTGAATCGGCGAGCGGACGAGAACCGTAACAAGAGTGGTTGATATTTTATTAGAAGCAAATTGTGAGTGTAGTTATTTTCAACTTTACGATTTATAAGTTGATTATCGATATTTGCAAACGTATATTTTCGTATTCAAGTTACTTAATGTAAATGTTTATTTTTATTATTCTGAGTTGTTAAGTTTAATTAAAATTCTGGCATATTTTTATATTTTTATCAAACATGTTATTGTTTTATTTCAATGCATGTATTATTATATTCAAGTTATGTTGTAAACGTATTTATTTTTAGAAGTAAAGTAAAAGTTAAATGAGATACATGCATAGGAAATACAAGCTTAAGATATTTTGAAAAATTTTAGGCTCTTGCTTTAGAAAGAAGCAATTCGGTTACAAACCGTAAATAACTGAACAAAATAGTTACGAGTTAAACCAACATGCTCTCATGTTAAATTAACGTAAAAGTTTTAAGCATAAGTTTAAACATTGGATATGATTTTAATTGCCTTTGGTTTACCATTTTAATTGTCTTTGATTTACCCTGATATTAGCTAGAGCTTATAAATCCCTTGAAGGCAAAGACTCAAGAAAGGGGCCCGCATAAACTGTAAGGGCTTACAATCCCTTGAGGGTGAAGACTTAAGAAAGGGGCCCGTATATACGATAAAAGCTTAAAATCCCTTGAAGACGGAGATCCAAGAAAGGGGTCTGTATATATACACTGTAAAAGCTTAAAATCCCTTGAGGGGGTGGAGACCCAAAAAAGGGGCTCATATGTATCACAAGGGCTTATAGTCCTTTGAGGGTGAAGACTTAAAAACGGGACCCATAAAATTCGTGAGGGCTTAGAATTTCTTAAGAGCGGCAACCCAATAAAGAGGCCTAAAGCAGATATTATGATTATTAAACTTCAGGTTTACTTCATAAGGCAATTTAAAGAAAGAGAATGTGTAATACCCTCCACCCGACTTTCATCGGAACGGATAATTTAGACAGAAGATGTCACCTACCTCACTGAAATTCGTTTATTCTTTTCACTCAAATTTTCGTTATTAAAATTTCGTTAGAAACATTCATTTAAATTTCTAGAAAATTCGACAGAGTTTTCTCTATTTTTCTGAAAACCCAAAAAATATAAAAAAATCTGTAAAAAAAAATAATTAACTCTTTTAAATTCACATTCATTTTTTCAACTTCCATTTCGGATCTCCCATCAGACTTCAAAACCACTTCACCACACAAACATTTATAATAAAACTTATTAATTGAAAAACTCATAATAGCATGAAAATTATTATTTTTAACAGTCATTCTTAAATTTCATATCAACATTCATTAATTACTCCATTTATTAACAATTGTACATGCAAAAAACTTAACATCATTTCTTCCCATTTGTAACCACACGATTTTCACCATATTTTGAAATTCAAGTCGTAAATTAAAATTTCACAATTTTTCAAACTTTTACAAAATAATTCAAGAATTCAAATTACAATTTGATACATATATAAAATATAACTGTAAAACCCAAAACCTCCTTCATCGAAAAATGAATTATTTTTCGATATATCACGTTTTCGATCGGAAAAAATATATATATATTTTTTCGATTTCAGATCATTCGGAATATTTTTAGAAAAGAAATATTAAAATAATTTCGAGTACGTGGAGCCGGATTCGATATTTAAAATTATTTTCGAGTGTGCGAAAACGAAATCGAGTCATAAGCAAATTCACGGACAGACAGAAGCGAATTCGAGCTTAGAAATCGAAATGGGAGAATGCATGAAATGAATATGACAAATGGCATGGAAAGCAAGACAAGTGGCAAGAAGTTACATGCATGGGTGCCACTTGTCAAGCATTTTTATAACACCCATATATATATATATATATATCAATTGAAAAAAAAAAAAACAAGAATTGAAAAAAAAAAAAGCAAGAATTGAAGAAGAGAATGGTTGCAAAAAAAAAAAATTCAGTTCGGTCAAAGCACCATCAAAGCAAAAGCCGAGTGAGAGAACATTAGAGAGAGAAGTAAATCAACAAGGAGGGATTATCCACCATTCAAAACCCCTCCAAACCGAGAGCTACATGTGTTCCATTCAGTCCCCATATTTTTTTTAAAAAAGCTGAGAGATGCCATGAGAGAATGAGAGAAAACCGAGAGTATGAGTTAAAGGGAGAGAGAGATTTGCTCGTGAAAGGAAGAACCAAGGCAGTCATAGAGAGAAATCGAGAGTGAGAGATCGTGAGAAAGAAAGAGAGCTCGTGAGACCAGAAAGCAAAACCGAGACATCACCAAGCTTAGATCAAGCAAATCTGTTCGTGCATGCAAGCAAGGAGGGACGAGCAGCTGCTGTCAGGCTGAGATCAAGCATATCAGACCTGAGGTGAAGCAGAACCAAGAGAAGACAACACATGCAAGCAAAGGAAAAGGAGGTGAAGAAGAGTGAGCTGCTGTTGTGAGACCAGAACAGCCCCTTTCTCCTCCATTTTCAGTTTTAATCAATCTTGTAAGCGAATCCTTGAAATCCAGCACTTGCATGTGGATCAGAATGATGTTTCTATGAGATTTTAAGGCTTGTATGTTGTTGTTGGATTTAAGGAAGCTTAGTTGTGAAGGAGAGTCGAAATCAGCTACATTTAAGTTGGTTATCGGCTGTTTTTGAAATCTGGATAGCCAAATGGTAAGCAAATTGTTAGTGTAATGTTTTATGTGATTTAAATGCTTGAGCTGATGAAAGAAATTGAAGTTTAAGGGCTGGTATAGTTCAGTCAAGCATGGGATAGTGGATAGCCCTCCGTAAGGAAATTTCGGAAAGTTTCGATTGATTTTTGTGAAGTAAGTTGTATTTTTATGAGCGTTGTTTAAATGGAAAATGTCTATGTTGAGTTATGGATAAATTGATAATGTTATGATTGGGTTTTAGGATTTAGAACCTCATCAGTACGGAGGTTCGTGCGAATGTGTTTCATTATGATTACGATGACTTTCGATGTTGAGATTGTTGTGCAAATATTGTTGTAGGGGCTGTTATGTTACGTTGTTGAATTTAAGTTTGTTGTCGTGAAAAATGAGTATTGTTGGCGTGTTTTAAAGTATCGAATAGTCGTTCGGATATTGAAAAACTGTTTCCAAGCGATTCGGGTAAGTTTTCCGCAAATGCGAATGTGATTTAGTTGTGATTTTCGCTGTTGAATTTGAATAGGTGCATGATGTTAACAAGATGCCATGTTGTGTGATTATATTTATTAAAGTGTTAAAGGTTGACGTTAGGATGGATTGAATTATATTAAAGTTAATCGGTTAGTTTTCGTTACACGCAATTATATTAAATCGTTGATTTTCGGAGCGAAACAGAAAATGAATAATCATGTAGCATGCTGCCATGATTTTCATGATTGTGTTTTGAAGTGTTTGAACCTTCATTTTCCATGATTTGAGTAAAGTTATGAGTGGTATTGACGATAAGTTTGATTGGAAACGAAATAATCGCGTAAAGCGTTAAAAATGATAGTTCTCGGTAAATTGTTGAAATCGCGTAAGTTTTATATTATTCGTTTAGATTCGAATATTCTTTTTATTGAATCCATTAGAATGTGATTTCGATGATATTAATTGAGATTAGAATAGCATGGTTGTCGGTTTCGAAATAGTCGAAAAGCTAGCGAAATCATAAAGTTTCGATTAGATTATGTTGCGATAATGATATGGTTTCGAGATAGTTTTCCCGCGTGATTTAAGTTTAGTTTTTGTGCGAGCCATATTTTAACGAAATCTCGATCGAAACCAATTGTAGGTGAACTGGCGAGCGATCGAGATCCATAACGAGAAGTGGTGATAAATTATTTGGAAGCAAGTAGTGAGTGTGGATTTTATAAAAAATTTTCATGCATTTTATTATATGAATGCGATTTTATTATATTTCACACAATGCATGTATAGCTTTAAATGATTATATTATGAATGCATATATATTCTTCAAGTAAAGTAAATGAGTAAGTTGAAATGATATACATGCATAAAAATATTATTTACGAAAGTTATATTGCAATGTTATAGCATATTGCCGAGATTTTATATATCTATATGCCTTTGGTTTACCCTAGCCCCTAGTTACACCCGGCCGAAGTATTCCATACGTGTATGGCAAATTGGGGGGAGTTACTAACTTTAGGGGGATCGAGTCTATCAGTCGCCCTCTGCACGTATGAGATAGTGTAGATTTGCCAAATGTTGAAGGGAATCGCGATTCCAGAGTTGTTTCCACATCTACGACTACATATGGTGAGAGTTCCCCTAATCCTAGTGGTGTGTCTTCGCACCGTCATGAAGGATAAGTTTCCTTGGGTTGCCAAATAGGCTCATAAGAAAACGGGAAAAGTATTTAAGAAAAGTTTAATAAAGTATCTTTCGCATTTAAATGAGTTTTACAGTTTTCAGGAAAGTAAAGTAAGTAATAGTTTTCCAACCTATTTTGGGAGGAACATTATTTTGAGCAAAAGTATAGTTGATATTAATTTTACCCACTCACTAAATTATTCTCACCCTTATTTTCCCATTTTATTAAAATCCTCTCCAGGTGTAAGTACGAGCAGCGCGGCGCAAGCATCTCCATCGGACGTATAGGCGAGCTAGAGATGCGACCACGCTGTACTAGTTTTAGTCAAGTTATCATGTACTGCATTTACTATCGTTTTCAGACTTATCAAGTATTGTAAATATTGTTTTGGATAATGGATTTTATGGTGAATGGCATGCATGATGTTTTCCAATTTTAATTAAGTTGATTTTTGTATCATTGAAATTTATGTGGTGAATGTTTGTGTATTTGAAAAAAGGCCTGAGGCCCATTAGTTTATGAAAATCTATTGAATGAGATTATACAGGTTCTGTGAAATTTTTACAGGGTGAAAATTTTAGAAAAACAGCCGTTGCGCTGTCGGATTTCCGTAAAACTCTATTTTCATAAAGTTATTTTCAACGAACAAAATTCCTACCCACTTTCAGAACAAAAAGAGTTTCAAACATTTTCAGATAAGAAAGAGGCTTAGCTCCATGGGAACTTTTCAGCAGGAGCAGATTTCGATTGAAAAGCCACCATGAGGTACCGGACAGGTCACCTAGCTAGTATAGTTTGAGAGGGGCTTGTCAATAACAATTTTCATTCTCAATCTTATTAACACTGTTTTCGTTTATCTTTTTCTCAGTGCCTCTTATAAACTCTGACACGATACCATGAATTGGAATTCGGGTCTTGGATAGAATAAACAGCTTTCCCGGTATCAGTTACTCGATGACCACCCACCGAGTCACATATCACATATCACAGTCGGTTTCAACTTCAGGACTGGACACCCGATGCCTCTCATAATTCATTCGTCGAACCCTATATATCGGTATCGATGTAACAGCGCAGTACTACTATATTACCCTATTGGCGTGTCAACTAGCAATCCCCATCTACCAATGTCCAGGTTTATTCGGGCCCTTCTATATTTGATTATTTACTAAAGTTTTTTTTTTTTTAATAATTCGATAACTTTTGGTTATTCAATAAAAATTTCAGTCGGAAATCAATAAATACAATTTCAATCACACTTTATCACATGTATTCAAAATTATCAATATAAACTTTATAAAACTCTATTTTGCATTCTCATAGTATCATCAAATGTTTTCCGATATGTCCGTGCCTTTATTCCAATATACTCCGATCAAAGCACTGGACTTATCTGTTTCTTCTGTTTCTTTTCATTTATTCTTCCTTTTCATTCGAAATTTGACAGGCCCCTTTCTAACTACTAGCTAGGCGACCTGCCCGGCAACCCCACAGTGGCTCCCCAG
Source organism: Dimocarpus longan (assembly GCA_022984855.1). Lineage (NCBI taxonomy): Eukaryota > Viridiplantae > Streptophyta > Magnoliopsida > Sapindales > Sapindaceae > Dimocarpus > Dimocarpus longan. The sequence continues at coordinate 9,243,931 of CM041015.1, read as the reverse complement.
TCGAGATCTGCTCTGACTGGAAAGTTCCCGTGAAGCTAAGCCTCTTTTCTTTGCTAAAATACTTGAAATCCTTTTGATTCTGAAAAAGAGTGGGAATTTTGTTCGTTGAAAATAACTTTATGAAAATAGGATTTTCACAGAAAACCGGCAGCACAACGGCTGTTTTTCTAAAATTCCACCCTGTAAAATATCTCATAAAACCTGTATAATTGTATTCACAAACAATTTCTATAATCAATAGGCCTCCGGCCATTTTCAAACTCATAATCATGTAATTAAGCGGAAGTAACTTGAATAAATCTTAAAACCGACATGCATGATATTTACATAAAATCCTTAACTCAAAATAATATTTTTCAAAACTAGAGAATCTGGAAAATGATAGTAAATACAATACATGATGTTATGCTAGAAAATAGTGCAATCTGGTCACGCGTGTCTAGCTGGCCTGTCCGTGGCCTGTCCGTCCGAAGGAGATACGTCAACCGCGCTACTCGCACCTGCACCTGAGGGAGGTTTTTAAGAAAACAGGAAAACAGTGGTGAGAATAACTCAGTGAGTGGGTAAGTTTACATAAACTGTACTTTTGCTTAAAAATACTAATCCTCCCAAAAATAGATTGGAAAACTATTACTTACTTACTTTTCCTGAAAACTGTAAACCCGTTTAAAAACTGTGAAAGTTATTTATCAAACTTTTCTTAAAACTTTTCTTATTTTCTTACTAGCCTTATCTGGCAACCCAGGGAAATCTTGTCCTTTGTGACGGTGCGAAAACACGCCACTAGGATAGGGGAACTCTCACCATGTGTAGTCGCAGATGTGGATACAACTCTGGGATCGCGAATCCCTCCAACATCAGACAGATCTACACTATCTCATACGTGCAGAGGGTGACTGACAGACTCGATTCCCCCAAAGTTAGTAACTCCCCCCAACTACCGTACACGTATGGAATACTTTCGGCCGGGTGTAATCTTAGGGCTAGGGTAAACCATAGGTATATATAAAATGAAATCTCGGCAATATGCTGTAATATCGCAAAATAACTTTCACAAATACTATCTCTATGCATGTATATAATTTCAACTTACTCAATTACTTTACTGAAGAATACAAACATATTCATAGCATAAACTTTAAAGCTATACATGCATTTATAGATGATAAACTGAAAACTATAAACTTTTACTAGAATCTCAAAACCTTTTACTTGCTAAAACTAATTGCATTCAATAAAATAGAATGTATAAAAACTTTTAAAAATCCACACTCACAACTTGCTTCCAAAATACTTATCACCGTTTCCCGTTACGGCTCTCGTTCGATTCCCGATTCACCTACAATTGATTTCGATCGAGATATCGTTAAAACATAACTCGTGCGTAACTAAACTTTAAGCCATACGAGGATTTATAAACACAATAATTCAAGCGACTATCCTCACACGATAACATAACGGAAAACTCATATTCGCACGCGAAAACGATTTCAAACCGATTCGTTATCGTGACTTGAAATACTCGAAACTTTGCGGTTATAAAACCAACAACTAAGCCAATAGAATCTAGTATACCATCATCAAAATCAGATTTCAAATGAATTCACTAAACAAAAGATTTGAAACCAAACGACAAACTTAAAGCTTACGCGATTTCAACTAATTATCGCGTTTTATCGTTTTAAGCGTTTCGCGCGATTTCTTTGTTTCCGCTTAAACTTATCGTTAATAACAGCTCGTGACTTTACTTAAACACGGCAAACGAATATTTAATCATGATTAAGCACAAGAAGAAAAACATGGCCGCAAGCTTAATGCATATTCATTTCCGTTTCCAACTCCGAAATTTCGATAATTAACGATTTCGCGCGAAACCAACAATTAGGCGATTAACTCTATTGAAACTCAAACTATCTTAACTTCAACTTAAACACTTTAACGGGCTTAATAATAAACTCGGGGCAACGAGCTAACATCATATTTACTTTGATATTCAACAATGAAAATCACAAACTAACAACGCTCGCATTCGCGGAATATTCAACCGAATCTCTCGGAAACGGTTTCTAAATATCCGAACGATTATCCGATACTTTAAAACACTCTAATATTATCTATTTTCCGCGATAATGAATGCGAAACTAAAAACATAACTCAACAGCCCCTACACATCTCATAACAGCCCATATACAAAACTCGCAACGAATACGATCGTTTACCAAATCATTCAAAACCAACCGAAACAACAAAACGAACGAACCTCCGCATTAACGAGGTTCCCAATCCTAGTCCCAAGCATAATATCATCATTTATCTCTACTCTATTCTCAATAATCACACTACTAATTACTAAACATCTCTATAACGGAAATGGGGCAGCACTTACTTTACTATTTTCGCTCCGAACAACTTCCGAACGGCGACGAAACTCTCGCACATTCTCGGCAGCAAGCTGTCCCCATATATGATGCTTTGCTTCAGATCTGAAATGGATTCTTAGCCTGACCACTGATTGGCAACAGCTTACAATGACAGCACCTGATTCACGGTGACAACAACAATCACGTTTCAGCTCAACAGCTAGCATAAGACAGCACACACACACATGCAATCGGCAGCAAGACAGCAGAGCAACAATGTGATACCAGCAGCGACAGCAACGTGACAGCAGCTGATCAGCTCGGCAACAGCTTGGACAGCTCACGGCAGCAAGGTGACAGCAGTTGGTCAGCTCGTGCAGCACCAGGCAGCAAGACAGCACGGCGACAGCACTTGGCGTTGACAGCAGCTGACTTCGACTCGGCAGCAAGCTTCCTCTCACCGGCGACAGCAAAGGCAACACGGCAGCAGCACAACCTCACGCCAGCAGCTGTCTTCTTGTTCACGGTCAGACAGCAACAGCTTCAGCAACGTGACAGCACCCTCATGATGGCAGCTACTCAGCTCGGCAGCAGCTCAACTCTTCACGCCAGCAGCTGGACAGCAACGACAGCAGCTCAACTTGCTTGCTCCAACTTCATGGCAGCACCTAAAATGATGGCAACAGCAGCTCAACTTCACGCCCAACAGCTCCTCACCGGCGACAGCAGCGGCAGCAACTCTTGGGGACGGTGACAGCAGGGCAGCAGCACTGCAACTTCTCCTAGCTTGCATGCACGGCTGGAACTCCCTCAAGCTTGCCTGCCTTGCTTCTTGGCTTCGATCTGCACTCAGGCTGCCTTACTTCAGATCTGTCCTTGCCTGTCTTCTTTGCTTTAAAAAATTTCAGTTTCTGTTTTGAGCTTGAAGAAGAAGAAGTTGACAGACTGTTTTGCTTGGATCCGGTTTTTGAAATGAATATCAATTGTTGACCGAATGATTGATGTCCCTTGTGACCGAGCATGTAATAAACATTGTTTTCTTTTTTTTCAAATCCTCACGTTCACTCTTGGTTCACTTCTCACGTTTCATTCATTTTTTTTTTTATCCAATGCATGTGTGACACGTGTCACCAACATGCATTCCCTTTATTGGATTCCATGCATTCTTGCTTTTTAATTTCCAAGCTCGGATTCCGTTTCCGTCCGTCCATCCTGGATTTCGCTTTTTAATCGCTTTCGCCTTTGGAATAATAAAAATTCCGAACCCGTCTTCGTGAAGTCGAATTTATTTCTCTAAAGAGAAAATAATTATTCCAATTATTTTCGGACTTGATATTTATATATTTCCGATCGGACGCGATCCATCGGAAAATATTTCGCTCTCCGACGAACGCGGTTTTGGGTTTTACAAAATTCATTCAAATCATATTTAAACATCTTTCATCATGATTTAGTTGATGATTACTACGTATTTCATAATTAAACATAAATTTTTAATCGCGTAAATTTTTAATTACATATTTGTAACAGCTTTTCGAGCTCTTTCAAAATATAAATCTTTTATCGTTTCAAATTACTATTTTACCTCTAGTTTTGACATCAAAGAGTAATAACACCAATACCCTTGGATTTCAAAACTAATATACGTTCGGTCTAAGAATAAATTTTAAAATCTTTCTTTTTCACGCATTAATTCATCATATAAAGCATTTAAAAATCATTGATTTAATATATAAATAAGATTGAAATGATAGAAGTACCACTAGGTTATTCCCTATTGGGCATACGATATAGAGAACTAAATTATTATTATATTTTAATTGGGCTTGAATTTGAGATATCATCTCAAACGCCTACGTATCCATTTCATCATTGGGATCAAAACCCTCGTAGTTCGACAAACTTTTATTATTAGAATTTATAAAAATAATTCATAATAAACCCAATCTCTATTTTTAGACAAGCCTGTATATTTTCCAAACTTTTTATTTTTTATTTCATAATGTCACAAAATTATTTATACTGCGATTTTTACATAAACCTGAAATCAAATCAATTAAAAATAACAATATCATATAATTTACTAAATAATTAATATATTTTTAATATATAATAAAAACTGAAATATACGTAAATGTACTAAAAATATCATTATATTCATTTTCAAATCTTAAATCATTTTATATGCAAAATTATATAACTCGATTTCTAAATAGAAATATAATTATCAAAATATATATTCTATAATCCAATTATAAATCATAATACAAAATCAATAAATCAATAAACCAATTAAATAATCTTCTTCTAATGATGCTTAAATAAATCAAATTTGAAGCATATATAATCTTTTCTTTCAATCGTAGAACATAATTTATAATCTATAAAATTAATTAACTCAACAATTATGTACTTGAAATAAATAATAAAATTTGAAATGTAAATAAACATAACTCAATAAATTTAATTAAAAATAAAACTATCTACTCGCATAACTCTTTTACCTATTTCTAGATCTAAAACGCGTTTCCCTCTTATTTCCTCATCATCCTATATTTACCCACAAATAATATAAAACGGAACTTAAAACTATACAAAAATAAATTACTTTTCTGGAATCCAAATCATATTAAAATAAATTTACTTATCTGAATAATCGAACACCAAAAATATTTTTCTTTTCTTCTTCCCATCCCCCCTCTCGGCTCCTATTTTTCTTCATCATTTTTTTTTTCCACTGCTGCCCAATTATGCTCTTGCTTTTCTACATTTCTTCCTACTGCCAGTACGTTGCTTCCCTCTCCCTATCGGTTTCTAATTAAACATACATATACTCATACAATCACCACCTCACTGTTATGTTTATCTTCTCAATTTTTTTTTTTTTTGTTTTTATCATTATCTTACTAACTAACATATATATATATTATTATATTTATTATAATTATTATTTTGAAAAAAAGGCCACCAATTTTGACTTTTCAATATTTGTAAATTTTCATTTTCTACCCCTCCGACCTTTTTCCTTTTAATCTAACTTTCTTAATTTTTTTTTTTTAAAAAATATCCTTCAATTGGATATTTATCTACAAACTTTTGTACTTCTAAAACTTAAACTGGACCAAGTTGATAACAATAAATTAAATTTCAATTAATCTCATGGGTCCAGTGAAATTAGGGTCTTACAATTCATTTCCCTTTATAAAATTTCGTCCTCGAAATGTAGGAACCATCTCATCTCAAAATATCTTACTCTACAGTCATTAATTTCATTTAATTATCAATAACCATAACAATTCGATTCTAAATAAATTTTCAATTTTTTCACATACATAAGATTGTATATTCTATACTATAATAATTCACACTTATATAAATCCTCATTAAACAAAGTTCCCTAATAATCACAATTGTAACTTTATAGAATATTTTATAAATTTCTTTATATATAATATTCAAAACTATAACAATTAACACCTAAATTGATTATCATTAAACAAAATTCTTCAATTAGAATCATCAACAATAATTATACTCGTATAATTCTGAATAATCACTTATGGGTAAATTTCTAATGCACTAATTACAATAGGTCGCGTGCAAGTATACACGGTCACAATGTAATATAATGGCAAATCAAGGTCGTTCCCACAACAACAATTACTAAATTTTATGTATCAATTACCAAAATTGATTGAGACAATTTTATTCAAAACTATCAAAACTAAAACAAGGTGAATAAAAATATAGTAAAAAAATAAAAAGTAAAAATTAAATAAACAACCAACTTAAATTATGGAATTAACAGCAAGTGAGTAAATCTAAGGCACAAGTTCACCTTTTTATTTCATCAACCTATTCTCATTTTATTCTCATAAACATAATTACTTTTATTTTGTATTTAATCGGGTAAAACTCTAAATTAATTACCAGCCTCTTTCGATCAATCAAGTAATATTATCCAGAATAATTAATCTATTATATGTCTATATAAATTAAATTAATCCGAACTCATTAAGTTTTAATTACCCACATATGATTACACAATCCTATAGGTATATGTCTAACCTATATAGATTATGCTATTCTATTGTCGTGTAACACATGATACCTTCGTGAAATGCATCATAGTCACAACATCTGTCAATTAACAGGCCTTATTTAATTGACAACATTAAGTTTCAACAGAATAGAATACAAATATAAAATAAATAAGAATCAATTAACATGAAAAATCATTGAATAGGTGATGAAATAAATCGGCTACATTGTAGCTTTAGAAATTAAAATTAGTTCAACATAATATTAAAATACACAGTGCATAAAATTAAAGTAAAGAGAAACAACATTGAAAAAGATGAGATAGTCACTGTGCGTCATTCTCTAAGATGATTTTCCTCAATCTTGAACTTGAATAAACTAGAGTACACCGAATTCTTACAAAATCAAGATTGTTCCGAGACTCCACTTCTCTCCAACCCTCTCTGCTGCCGTCCAAAAGCAAACTAAACAAGAAAGAAAAACTTAAAAAACTTTTACTCAGCCAAAAAGTCTCCTCTCCCTCCTGTCTAAGAAAAGAATGCATTTATATAAGAAGTGAGATATTTTTCAAGTATTAGTTGACTTAATTTTCTTTTTCTTGATTCTCTGTTAATTACCGACAACAGCTCCCTCAATTTCCTTCAATATGCTCTCTATAACCATCTATTGACTGCTTGAAATTCTGTCTTTAATTTTCACCAAATTAAATTTAAGATCCTTTGCACTGACCACTTGAAACTTTCTTCAATACTTTGATCACTTGCCTAAACTACCTTCAACAAATCAACTGAGACATTCTTGGTGATTCTCCACGCGTAAAATCAGTAAAAAAATTTTGCAACACGCACTTTGACAGCTTGAAACTCGAATACACGCTGTTTACGTAAAAACAAACAAGTTGCAGCCCATGGACGCAAGCAATAGGCCTGCATACACTTCCAGTAGCCACCTGCTGGTTTGGGCTGCTGGAAATAAGCCTGCAGATATGGCCTATGGGAAAATTATAAAAAGCCCCTCAACTTTCAAAAATTATAATTTTATCCCTCAACTTTCAAAAATTACAATTTTGTCCAGTAACTTTCAAAAATTATATTTTTACCTCAAAAAATTATAATTCAATCTGTGCATTCAATTTCTACACAAAACACTCATAAAATATTACAACACCTTTATTTCACTCTAGTTTTCATCACAAAAACATAGGTTAAGAATATATAATCGTGCATAATTTTAACCCGATCGATCACTCTTACAACTATTCTGAATAATAAATATTTATAATGTTCTAAATAATAATTTGTTTACTTGTTATCATTTTCAATAGGAGCAAATTACAATTTATCTACCCAATTAAAACGCTTTCACAGACAGAGTAACTGTTTCAATATTATTACAATTTACCCCCTTACCGTTAACACTTTCCGTTAAAATTTACTGTAGAAGGGACAAAATTGTCTTTTAACCTTATTTTTAATTTTTTAAGATAAATTTTAAAAATTTTCAAATAACTTAAATAAAAAAAAAATATTAACCAGATCTCCACCGTCCATCTCAATATGGACGGTAGAGATTGATTTAAGAAAATAAAAAAATTAAATAAAATCAAAATTAAATAGTTCATCGTAAACTTCACCGGTTAAACATAATCAACCCAAAGTACAGTTTAGCATAATCTTCACCAGTTAAACATAATCAACCCAAAGTCATTAACTTCACCAATTCAGCATCAAAATATCACCCAAAGTCACCGGTTAAACTTAATCAACAACCCAAACAATCACCAATTCAATAACAAAATTTAGATCACAAATTCAACTCAAATAATTAGAAGAAAAACTAAAATAAAAAATAAAATCTGATAATTCTGAGTTCATGAACTCAGATTTCTAGGTTCGTCAGAACCCAGACTTTGGGTTCTTAGGAACCCAAAGATCTGGGTTCATGACCCAGGAACCCAGAAATCTGGGTTCGTCACGAACCCAGATTTCTGGGTTCGTCGTTAGGAACCCAGATCTGGGTTCCTGATGAACCTCGATCTGGGTTCGTCAAGATCGACGAACCGAGATCTGGGTTCTAGTCAACCCAGATATGGGTTCGTTAACCCAGATCTTTCAGATCGGGGTTCATTCAAATCGGAGTGAACCCGATCTGCAGAAAAGGAAGAAGGGAAGAAGAAGCGAAAGAATAGAAGAAGAAGAATGAGAGGAAGAGAGAGACTAGCAGAAGACTGACGAGAGAGAGTGTGATGAGTTGACCAGGCTTTATATTTGGTCAACTGGTCAACTTTAATCAAAAGGTAATTTCATCTTTTTACTGTTTTGATATTGTTTACCATTATATGTAACGAATCTTACTAACGGTAGGGGGGTAAATTGTAATAACATCAAAACAATTACTCCGTCTGTGAAAGCATTTTAACTGGGTAGCTAAATTATAATTTGCTATTTTCAATAATATACAAAGCTTAATAAATCATTCTCCATAACTCGTATACTTCATGTAGCTTCCGAATAATAATTCAATATACATTAATGAATAAATAATTACATTTTTTTTATCCTTTTTTTTTTCTTTAGTCTCTAATATTAATTTCGAAATATTTTGATTTGCGAGATCCGCTTTTTGAAAATTACTATTCATGTGGACACTTTTCATCCGATAATACTATTCATCAAAATTTTTACTTTTAATGACTTTCGGGATCCGTTTATCAAAAATCACTATTCATACGAAAATCACTATTCACACAAAAACACTATTTATTTCGAAAATACTATACATTCGGGTATATTTTATTTCTTTTAAATAGAGAAAATTCGGGGCATTACAGAATGTACGTCATTAGACAAGAAATTTAGAAAAGAAGAAAAATTTCATTTTATGAAAGTTTCGAGTAAAACATTAATATATATTATGCTAGTTTTATAGCTTTAACGAAAAGAAATAACTATTAAGTTTTCTAATCTCTTTTAGGAAAGATTTATATGTTTAAAAGCAATTATTCCAGTTTATAAAAGTTGACCACTCACTGAGTTGTTACTTAGCACTCTTTTCATGTTTTTATAAAAATCCTTCCCAGGTGCAGGTCTGAGCAAAGTAGCGGAAGCATCTCAGTTGGACGTGTAGGCGGGTTAGAGGCGTGCCACTGCTGCACTAGTTTTTCATTAGATATATAATGTATTGCATTTACTTTTTTTAGACTTATTACACGTTTGTAAATATTATTTTGGATGATACGTTTTATCCGTAAAATTTTAGTAAATGTGTTTTAAAATTTTACGTAAACTAGATTTTTGTATAATTGATGGAATGCATGTTGCGGTTGTTTGTGGAAAAATAAAAGAAAGCCTAAGGCCTAGTAAAGTAAGAATTGACTGATTTTGAAATGTACAGGATTTTGTGAGATTTTACAGAGTGAAAATATTTGAAAAACAACTGTTGTGCTGCCGAATTTTCGTAAAACATGTTTTCATGAAGTTGATTTCAAAAAGAAAAATTTCCAACTATTTTCATAATTGAAAGAATTTCAAAAAAGTATTTAAAAGTTTCAGTCAAGAATAAGATTTAACTTTACGAAAACTTTCTAGTTGAAACAGATCCCGACTGGCCGGGCAGACTATCTAGCTAGTGCAGGTAGAGGGCCTGTCAATAATTATGTAAGTTATAAATAATTAAGAGATATCGTGTTGATATTTGAGCATGGTGATGGTCGATTTATAAAATTATGTTGGAGATGATGAGTAAAGTGAACTATTTTAATAATATACAATACAATATGGTATGTAGATCTTTTCCTCCAACTACAGTTTGGATTATGAGATTCCACTTTGTATCTTAGCGCTCTCAAGCATGCAACGCATGAAAGTAAGGGATCTTAGTTAATATAATCATGTCAGAGATATTATAATAACTACTAATTGATATGGCAGAACCACTATTATCTAGTAACCAAGTTTTCTAATATAAGAATGATATATTTTCCAATATAATAGCTGGCATAACATGCTTAATAAAGCAGACAACACACCATTTCATATCTGATTGATGCCAACTCAGCTTTTGGTTTCGCGTTAATGATTGTAGAGGATTTGATTGGTGGTGGTTGACAAAGAAAAGAGTTGATGAAGAACCGGGCTCGTTTGGTCGGCCACAGACAGTGTGACTCCAGTGACCGACGCTGCGGCAGTGCAAAAAGACAGAAACAGTGCGATGCAGAGGCTAAAGTAAAAGGGCTGCTAGGTGGTGCGATGGTGACAGTGCCGGAGATGGGGCATGATGATGCTTGGATAGTCACAGTTAGTCTGTGACGCCGGTTTGTTTAGTGAGTGCAACGGCAAGAATAACATCAACGCCAAGAGACATGGTTAATAAGTTTAGAGGTCCAGTAGAGAGAAATCTTGGTTTCTTGGACGAAGCCATGGCAAGTCGGCAATGTTAAATTGACCGAAAGGGAGAGAACGAGATAGTGTATGGAGGTGTATCTGGGAGAGCAGAGAAGAATTTAAAGAGAAGAATAAGTGGCCGAGGCCCCCTTGCTCTTGTCATTGGTAGTAGTTTTATGGGTTTGTCCAGTAAGAGAGAGAGAGGGTGCGAAGAATGTGACGACTGGGGAACCTCGTGGACTCGGGTTGGAGTCGAGAGACGAGGGAGAGAGACAACGTGAAGTAGTGGTTCTGAGTGGAATTGTCATGAGAATTTGTGTGTTGGCTTGGGCCTTTGGCCTTTGTTTGGGCCTTCTGACAGCTCAGGCCCACCAGTTGCTGTCTTGGGCTGCTAGTTCGTCTTATTTGGGTTAATACCATTTTTTAACCATTATAAGAGTATCTCTAATGCAAATATAAATTATGAAAAAATGAAATGTTATATAGGATAAATTGATTGATGGTTAAAATTAACTTTTCCAATATAAACTTCCATAACCATTATCAAGCTGATATGACAAAAAGAAAAATAGAGACTGTTAACTTTAATATCTATTTTTAGAGAGTTTCCTGAATAGCCATATCAGTAATAAATAATTGAGATTTTCATCAAATAATATTTTATGGTAATTTACTTTAATGATATATTATTATTTGATTATTTATCATTGAAATGAATAGAATAACATTAGAGAGCTCTTTTAGACTTGAGTGTCTAATTTATGTCATGTAAGATGCATATTTATTTGATATTGATGATATATCCAAGTTTTAAAAAAGAAAATCTATAATTGTACTGGAGATGCTCTAAGTATATAAGAGTGACAATGTTTCCACCCTTTTAAATCGTATTATATACATTTCAAAATTTTAATATTATCCTTAAATGAAATTGTTAACGTTATAATAAAAATAATGCAATTTTTTTTAGAGGATTGACGATAATTTCCCACCTTCAAACTTTGTCTTTGTCTCTGTTACCATCTCTACTAAACCCAACCACTACCTTCAAACTCTCATCTTCCTCCTCCTCCACTTTCTCTTCTCTCCACTACTCACTCTATCACCTTTTCTTCTTCTTATTAAACCTTCAAATTCCTGACCAAATAACCCCACTCTCTCCCTTTCCAAAACAACGTTGTTTCCACTCTGACCTCCCAGACCTTGCTCTTGCAATTGCTTAGCCTTCAAGCCCCCATGCCTAAAACATCTTCTTCAACCAAAACCTAAATTCTACCAAACCACTACCCAACCGATTTCACCATATTTCACCAAATTTCTAATAAACACTACCTAAAGAAACTTTCGATAACCAATTTCACCATATTTGTCATTAGCTAGAGCAGCTCCTGAACCTTCTTACTCCAACTATCATTCACAAGAGCCTTTTTCCTATGAAGAGAATTTCTCAACGAAAATTGAAGTCTGAAGAGGGTATCCATTCACTATCATTTGTAGTTATAAAGCTCTGTGATAAAGTAAATACATAGACAAGGAAAAGAAGCAATGAAATGACAACAAGGGATGATGTGATTTTACTTGTAAGGAATCCTGATTCATAAAGCAATTCTAAATTAATACTTAACACATGGGGTTTGTTGCTTTTAACATGTGATAGTATTTTGATCTGCTGATAACATACGAAATACTTTCACATGTTAAAAGCATATCAAAACAACTGATTCTTATATTCATATTTTGCACTCGTAGCTTCCATTCAGGTTTCAGTCTTACATAAGACCAGTTATTGTGATTGATTTACATATTGGAAAGGTAAATATACATGGGCAATTTTGTTGTTACATGTAAAGATGAGACATAAATGATTTATCCAATCGTTTTGGGATTTGATGATAAAGAGTCGGATAGTTTGTAGACTTGGTTCTTAACTAGACTATGAGACGTTACTAATGAGCCAAAGGATTCGATCATTGTATTCAATTATCATAAAAACGTAACAAATGTGATGAAAGTCGTTTTCCATTCTATCCCACACAAGTTTTGTTTCTTTCACATGAATCAAAACTCCAAGCAACACTATAAAACAACATAAGGATGATGTGATGACCATCAATCCCTCAAATATTACTAACAATTGGAGGCTTCAAGTTTGATGTGACTCTAGAGGAGGATGGACTCTCTGTGGCCATCTCGTACTTTGTCACAAAAGTGATTTAGGTCTCAAAGAGTACTCTGATGCCATGACAAGATATATAAAGAAAAAAACTACTCTTCTAATTTCATAATGAACATAATAAACAAACATATATATATATATATATATAGAGGAGGCAGCAGCACTAAACATAATAGGCAAAACATAAATAGAGAAGGTAACGGCACTAAATGTGCCAATAAATAAGGGCTATGATTAGGGCAATTTGGAACCCAACACGACGAGTCGACACAAAACCGACACGATAATTATGGGTTAAAGTTGAGTATAAACGGGTTGAGTAAATTAACGGGTCAACTCGTCTAACCCGTTAACTAATCATGTTGGGTTCGTGTCGGGTTAATCGTGTCACGGGTTGACCCGTTAAATGAAGGTGAAAATGTAATTTTCTATGTAAAGGGGTATTCATGTAATTTGAATGAGAGGTATATATACTCTTCAATTTTCACATTCCAAACCCTAACCATTTGTTACAACTGCCGCACTCTTCCACTCCACCAGTCCACTATCCACCTCCATAACCGCCGCGACTCCTTCCATCCAGTGTCTCGTTCAGTTACCGCCACGCCTATCTCTTTCGGTTGTCGCCACGCATCTCCTTTGGTCGCCATGCCGCATCTCCTTCGTCACTCATCGTCTCTTTCAATCGTCGCCACGCGTCTTCTTCTGCCGCCGCTGCATCTTCGTCCGTCGATAGTCTCATTCGGGTCGTCGCTAAGTCGATTTCGTTTAGTAGCTGCGCCGCATCTCATCCGCACGTCGATCTCTTTCGGGTCGCTGCCATCGAACTCTTTTGGTTGTCGCGTCATATCCCATTCATCACCCATCATCTCATTCGTCACCCAGCCTCACCGATCTGCTTCGTCACCCAGCCACGCAGTACCCCACACCATTTCTTCATCTCGGACACGATTCATCAGCTTCTGGTATGTAGTCATGTAGATTTATTTTAGTTTTGATTTGTTATATTGAAATTGTTTAATGGAGATGTGTGAAATGCAATACTGTTATTATATTAGTAAATAAGTGTTTCTCCTTGAAGAATACAAACATTATAAGAGACTCCTACATATTGATGTCTGCGCTGGTATGCAGTCAGGAACTCCATCGAGACTCCTGCATATTGATGTAAATGAGAATATAAGAGAGAAATTTATTCTGTAATATTTTAGTCTGTAATTATAATTTATTCTGTAATCCTCAAAATGTAGAAAAATTTGATATTAAAACTCTATTTTCTAACAACAGATCAACGATAATAAGTGTTAAAAATTTTTGTTTTTTTATATTGAAACTGTTACTGTTGATGCAATGTAATACTATGATTGTGTTGATTTTGATGTTATTTGATATTGAAATTGTTAATGTTGATGCATTGCAATATTATGAAACTGTTATTTGATGGATAGATTTTTGTTATTTTAGTCAATGTTCTTGTTTTAATTTGAGGTCGACAATTTTTGTGTTTTAATTGTGTTGTTTAACAATATTTTAGTCTTGAGTGAGTTGATTATGAGATTGCTTTTCAATTTTTTATCTACAGAATAAATTTATGAATTCCAATGATGTCAATATCGACGATTAGGAAAGCAATAGTATGGAAGAGGATTTCGATGAGGAAGAAGATGAGTATGTCAAAGGAGAGCAAAGATACGGGAAAAGGAAAAAATGTCATGGACTACATTTGTAGATCTATTTTTTATGTTGTTGTGTTTTTTTTTTTTTTTTTAAATATGAAGGACTATATGTATAAATATGTTTTTATAATCATTTTAGTGAACATTTGTATTTTTATGGTTTAGATTGTATTTGTGGATGATTGTATTTTTTAGTTCTTATGTATTTTTATTTTTATTTTGTTTTTTATTACATCTATATTAAAATTTAAATCTATTAACTGTTGTCAAACGAGTCATAAGCGGGTCATTAATCGTGTCAGCTAAACAAGTCATTAAATGTGTCAACTAACTGGTCATTATTCGTGTCAGTTAAACGGGTTGATAACGTGTCGGTTAAACGAGTTATTAAACGGGTCATTAACAGATTGATAAACAACTCGTAAATAAACGGGTTAATCGGGTCATTTTCATATCAACCTGTTACGAATAGTGTCGTGTTCGTGTTGGAGGGTTTCAACCTATTTACTTATCGTGTCGTGTTCGGATAGTGAAAAAAATTATCGTGTCGTGTCCAATCCGACCTGCCAACCCAGATTATCACCCCTAGCTATAATTATCTATCTAATATAGATAATAATCCCACCAAACTAGGAACAATAAAGAGATGAGAGTTGGTAAACATTTGATAGAATCTCTTTATTGAATGACAGTAGACAGATTAATAATAGAATCTTTATAACTAAGTATTTTTGGTTTTTTGTATTTTAAGTTTAAAGTAGCACTCGGAAAGATTTATTAAAGATAATTAGAACAATTATAATATCTATGACTTAAAATTGACACGCTACGTAGGGTAACGAATAAGATGGAAACTGAGAGGCTATAAAGGGAGCCATGGATTTGTACAATAAATGATGGAAACCGTGGAATGAAAAAAAACCTCTCCTCCTTGGGTCCATCACTTTCTCTCTCCTCTTATTTTGAGATTATATTATTATATTCTTGTTTATTTTCTGTCATTTCATAACATATGATTATTATTATTATTATTATAAGGCTACGGTGATCTAAACATCGGTGTTTTAATTTGCAATTTTTAGAAAACTGAAAAGCTTTATTAAAATACAAAATATAAATACGATCCTTGGCTGCTGCGCACCCCTGCATCAACTTAGTCTACCATATATGCCCGAATCCTCCCTGCAGTTCCTGTTGTGCAGTCTCCAATACATGTCATGCACAAGAAAATGTACACAAACCATTTGCGACCTCAACCTATAATAT
Source organism: Dimocarpus longan (assembly GCA_022984855.1). NCBI lineage: Eukaryota > Viridiplantae > Streptophyta > Magnoliopsida > Sapindales > Sapindaceae > Dimocarpus > Dimocarpus longan. The sequence continues at coordinate 9,228,030 of CM041015.1, read as the reverse complement.
GTAATTTCCAACTCTTTCAAACTTAGTCAGCACGTTTTCCGAATGAAAATCCTGATGAACTTCTCATGTTACTTTCATGTTGTGTACAAACAGGACCAGGTCCTGGAGGCAACTGCATTAAGGTAGGCTCTTGAACTATCATTTCGTGTTCACTTATAACAGAGCCTTCTCCATGGTGAGTGTCATTGGTATGGTATTGTCGCGGGGAACGTAGACTTTCGGGATCCCATCTGTCATTGTCAAAGCTGGAACGTCTAGGAGAGTGAGAGGCATGGTAGCTATCTAGACTGCGATTCGGGTAGTTGTGGAGGAGGTGAACTGGGGACATGCCATGAGTAGGAGTTGCTGGCCTGCTTGAATATGGTGTATTAGACTCGGATTGCCTGCCATGTTTGGTGTTTTGCTTGGCTGTTTGGTGCCAGTTTTTGAGTGCTGCTGCTACTCTATCATTGAAGATTGTTGGTTTCATTGTAGATCCCATCTGCACATACAAATGTTACAATTAGTTCATAATACATGACCACAATCCAACTGTAATTCTATGTTTTCTATAAAATTATATATTCAAATTAAATCATTGTGTGAAACTCACAAAACATATTCTAATTTACAAAAATTATATGCTTAAAGCAGAATCAATTCTCTCTTAAGAGCTCAATATTCTAGTTTCTCACCTGTGTTACAAGAGCGTAGAGAGGCAGAGTCACGTAACTGCAGAGAATCTGTATTATGATCCTGAAAACATAACCAATATGTGTCAATAAAAGTAACAAAAATATCTTTCTGGAAACCATTAACCAGAAGCTGCATGATCCTGATTTTGTCACTCAAAATTGCAGTTTGTACTCATTTTTGGAATTCTATCATGTGTTATTGTAATTTTTTTTTTTTAAAAAAAAGGAAAAAAAAAAAAGAACAAAGAAAAAAAGAAAAGAAAAGAAAACTCACCCCATTGTGATTCTAATGACGACGTCCTCAGTTCTCCCGTGGTAGCAAGATTTAATATTGAATGCATACTGCAAGACACATCAAATCAAAGGTATTAGGACATAATATAGTAAATCCTGAAAAAAGGTCAACAGCATTTTAAAAATACTTCCCATCTATCAGGAAACAAAGAATTGCTTTTCTAACAAAGAAATACAAGAAACCAGTAATAACTGGAAAAAATATAAGTGCTTACCACGCTCCAAATGAAGAAGGCTAGCTGGAATGCATTCTGCAATGAAGAAAATGAAAACATAACAGATGATACAAGAAACTAAAAATTCTTATTGATTTTAGATGAAGAGAAATGGGTATAAACAGAGAAGGCGTGAAATACCTGAAAGAGAACCAAATGAATGAGAAAGAGAATGAACCGGGGGCGCCCGAACCAAAAAAGATCATCACCTGGCTCAACCACAGGTGCACCCTTCACCACATCTCCTCTTTCTTGAATCCTCAACCCCAGTTTAGTTATAATCACTTGTAATTTAGTCCCCACCAACAATATTACCTGCAGAATTCACACTTCATATGATAATTTTCTTTTCTAGTATCAGATTAAAAGACTTTCAAATAAATGAAATAAGAGCAGGAAAAATGTACTTCAAAAAAAAAAAAAAGAAGAAGAGAGCAGGAAAAATGTGGACTATAGTTGGAAATGTACTTACAACTAAGGGGATAAATGGTAACCATAGATAAGCAAACCATCCTGTTCGAAAAGAAACAAACATATCGATTATTACTTGCATCAACATCATTAAAAAATGGGGACTCTGATCAAGCTCTTTAGATTAGAAGTGAAGAGATGATGCCAATGTTTAAATAAAACAAACAAAAACAACACTGCAAATGTTACCATGAGTATTAGTCAGCAGAGACAACACTGCAACCAACCATAGAACAGGACTGCATACACAAAACAAATGTTGGTATTCTAAAATAAAGAACCAATAGTCAAAGAACTTCTTGTGACTTCAATGAACTGCCAAAGAGGACATACGTGATTCCCACCACCACTACAAAATCCCCATCAAGTGATCTGCTGATGTATTTATTGAAATCAAATTTTGTTTCACTTCCAGGGGCCAAATGTGCCTGAAATACATATAAAAACAACAATTCACTTCATTCTCAAATATGTAGATACTTAATGTAAAAATTGTTATAGTTGTATAGTCTAGTTACCATGATAAATCCATGTCTGAGTGTAAGGTAATCAACTTTGGTAACAGATCCAAAGAATTGTCTGTAAAAACACACCTGATAAAAAGAACAAAAGTTCCTATTAAATGTATTGTCCAACAATAAATTTCTAGTATTCTAGACATATGGATTTTTTTTTCTTTTTAATTTATTGGCATGAGGCCAAATTACTGTCGGGACCAGCTCTGAAGCATGACTTAGATCTTTCCTCTCAGAAGGCAGGAAAATACTACTAATATAAAGATGAGATAATTATCCACATATTAATAGGACGTTGGTGAGTTGAACACTCAAAGTAAATGGTAGGTGAGTTTGATCTTGCCACTAGACTAATTGCCTCCATTCACATGGATTTTAGACTTTATACATTAATTGAAGAATTAATTCACGTTTCTTCATTAAGATTTAGCAAACTTACAGCCACTAGTCATCGAACTACATTCATGCTATTGAATATAATTCAATGACTTTTTGGATGTGTAGTAAAATTACTGTACCGAAGATGCAACAAGACCTAATTACTTAATTAAGAAAGCTTAAATTGGCTGAAGAAATAATAATTCTACGTTAATAAAATTATTATCTTGAGTACTCACAATCCACAAGGTAATGGACGAAGAGCTCCAAATATTTAAGTGCCTACGACCAAATGAAGTGTCCCTCGCAAACCGGAACCTCTCTGGATCTGTAATAGGCAAGTCAACAAATTAAGCCCAAAGAAAAGTCAACTAATTGAGTATTTATATTATTACTTAAATGGTTTATGTTTTTCTACTGAGAAAAAGTGGCATGTAGCATGAACTGACTCCACTTAATTATTTAACGACTTGATGATAGTGCGTATTCAACTTGAATATGTATACAAAATCAACATCCAAGACGAGCAAAAAATTCAATAGTACTGGACCACCAAGAAATTAAAATTAATGTTGACTCATACTTACATCGATGTAACTGTTCCTTTCTCAAACCAAGCAAAATATCATAAAAAATCTTTTCCAAATCGTTAAAGTCGCTGTTAAAAAATTTTGAATTATTCAAATTTAATCGTTTTTTTTTTTAAAGAAAATTATTGGAAATTTACCTATGGTTGTATTTGTCCTGTTGTGTCACTATCTAGGTTCCTGATATTATGAGTTTTAGAGTTAATTACCGTTGTAGTATTGATATTCAATGGTCTTTGTCTCATTCTCCCACGCCTTCCATTTCTTCATCTGCAACCATCAAGCATTTAGAGACAAGAGAGAGAGAGAGAGAGAGAGAGAGAGAGAGATGTGGTGCATTATTTGTACCTTGGTTCGTCCCAAAGCCAAAGTGGTGATGCAGTAAAGCACATGGAAAGCAGCCAAGATAAAGATGAATATATGGAGCTGGTGAATACCATATGCAGATACCAATGCAACTTTGCCCTGTAATATGCATAACCATATTTACCCATTAGATCACTTAAGAAAAAAATCACAGCTTATAAATTCATCAAAAAACCTATTCATTGTTAAGTAATTTAAGTTTATATAACACAAGATGCCTTTTATTAAAAATATATATATGCTTCATTTGTCATTCTTTTTCTACTCGTATCAATTGATTAAACAAAAATAACTATTTACATGGCTAGGGCAACTTCTTTTATTGAGAAAAAGCTTAGGTCAATAAACATCTTAAAAAAATTTTAATGGAACCGTCTCATGGCTGACATGGTAAAACTTTTTTATTGTATAAGCCGTAGACATTCCCATGGAAGATTTTCTTCTCATTTTATTAATTTTGGAGGTGACTTATCTGTTTCTATATTTAACATTTAAACCCTATAGTAGACTAGTAGTGATTTCGTTATTATGATTTCAAATCAGTCCAAAGGAAGAGGAACAAATAAGTGTTCAAGTAGCCAAGGTTACCACAACGTAAAAGAAGAGTTAAAAACAAAGAAGCTATTATGTCTTACACTCTTCGCACATTCGTCTGGTTTTTTAGAAGCTAAACTGCGGCGAGTGCTTGCAGACAAGAACGAGAGAAGTCTTCGAGCCCCAGTTGTTGCGGTATCTCCACCATACTTTTCTTCTTCTTGGTTTTTGTCGCAAGGATGCCAGGTGTTGGCAATACTTTCGGAAACACAAATTTGAGATATAAATCCTTGGCAGATCGTCAGCAGCAAAGATATGAAACCCATGAGCATCAGCTCTACACAAACGAACCCAGAAAAATAAAATTTCATACATGTTTAGACTTTGATCGTTATTTGTTATATCATTAAATCCAAAAAAGTGGGAAGAAATGAAGAAGATGGTTTTTGTTACCTGCTTTGACCTTCTCTAGAGCTTCATATAGAGCTCGCTTGTGTCTGTTGTTTAACCACTGCAAAAACAAGTGCAAGAATCTCAGTTTTGACATTCAAAAACTAACGTGATTAATTTTTCAGTGATATTTTGAGAGCTGGGGATGGAATAAAAAAGTCGTCTCACCTTCCCTACTATGTGTATGAGATGTTCTATGGCGATTGAGATAGCAATCAACACAAAGCAGACAATTGCAACAGCCCATGTTGGAGTCTGCTCCAACGTACGCTCGTCACCTTTGTCTGACATTATTATTGTTTTGCTGCACTTAGCTGCTTCTTCTTTCTTCTTCTCTTATTATGCAGAAACTGAATATATTTTCTCAGGAAACAAACTGATCAGTTTGTAGGAAAAATAGCGTCTGTTACTGAGAAAGTATTGAAGAACCAAATAAAGAGAATGTGCAAGTACCAAGAACTGTTTCTCTGTCTGGCATATATAGAATTCTCCAAAATGCTTAACTATCTTCTTGCCAACATTCTGAGAGCGCGGATTTGACCATTTCAATGACCACACTATAACGCAAGCGAGAGAGAGACAAGACAGATTAAAGTCAGTCCTGTAATACCTGTTTTGTGGATTTTTCTCTCATACATTATTAACATACAAAACAATAATATTAAAATTAAATAACAAAAAGAGACTGCGGGCAATGATAGGTTGATCATGGCATTCCCAGTGGACTTGGCAAGTGCTTTGACTTGACAACAAAGGAGGCGCTACTCACGTGATCAAAACGACTCCGCGGTTTGGGGGATATATATGTCTTTTCCGCTATTTCTTTTCCCGTTTTGACCCGCACTTGGTCTGTCTTTTTCGTATTACTTTTTCCTTCAAATAATAACCATTTTAATCCGGTTGATTAACTGGGCTCGTTTTATATGCATGTATATAGTCTGAAGTGAATTCATATTCGTACTGGTATTCACATATGTATATTTAAATTTAGTCTTAACTTAAGAGATATACACTTCTCCGTATGTATGAAGGAGAGTTATCTCTTCCTAACGTAGGAATAACCATTTAAGTCAGAATTTATAGTGATTATTGATATAGGTAAGTTTTGGCTCAGAAAATAAAAGTTTTCAAATTTTACTGGGTAAATAATAATATATAACTTCAATCAAAAGTATACGTTCAAGTATTAAAAAAAAAAAAAAATTGAATGTCTTTCATACATACAGTTTAGTTGGATAATGAAAGATTTTTATCAAAATATTTTCACAATACTCCATTTCTAATGCGTGTATAGACTTGAAGTCAATGATTCAAAAAAAAGAATACTAAAAAAGGAAGAAATAAGAGGCGTATATTCGGTCAACTAAACATCGTTGACTTGAATTTCAAAAATAACTTTAAATTTATATATATTTAAAAAAAGTATACTAAAAGAGGAAGAAACATGTGATAGCTTTTTAAATTTATATATATTGGATGGGATTGTTAAAGAAAGTGCTTGGTATAGTAAATTATATTTGTAAATTAAGAATCGCAATATGTGTTATCACTTATCATATTATATTTCTATCCATATGAGAATTTATAGGATCAACATAAATAGGTCTATCTAAGTAATCAAATAAGATTCATAATTCTAACTTGTTACTTTTAATATATTTTATTATCATATTTTCATGAGTAATGTTGACTATTAATTATATTAATTAATGTTTATATCAACCCAAACTTAGGTTGCTTTTGGAATTGTTTCTACTTATGAAATAATCATTTATTTCATAATAAAAAGTTAATAAAACATTGACTTTGACAATAATTTTCAAAACTTAAAAAAATCAAATTTAAAATAAATTATTACTTTTTTGTTTAGATAATTTTTATTTTTAATTAAGTAAAATAAAATATAAAAAATAAAAAATATATATATATATACAAATAGCGGTGTGTGGCCTCCATTATTGTCGGTGGTAATGAAGGAAGGCTCATTGGAGCCTTTTCTAGCGACTGTTGAAGTCTGCAAATAGCTCTTCCAATTTAATACTCCAAACATTGGAGGAGATCGATTCCTACTTTAACAATGTTAACGATTGAATCGGCATCACCAGAGGAGAAACCTATCTCCTCCGTTATTAGAGGAGTAGATCGACTCCTCCAACAAATGAATGAGCCAACTCAGCTCGTCCACGCAATAGAGGGGATGACCTCTTCTCCGCTATCATTGAAGGAGGCTCTAATGATGGAGCCTTCTTCCATTGTAGTGTGGAAACCACTATTTGTGTGTGTGTATATATATATATATATTATTCTTATATTTTTTGAAAGATTTTTATTTTATTTTTATTTAATTAAAATAAATTTATCTAAATAAAAAGTTTATAATTTATTTTAAATTTGAATTTTTCAGTTTTGAAAACTATTATTAAAGTAAAGACATTATTGACTTTTTATTATGAAATAAATTATTATTCTATAAATAATCCCAAACACACACTTCGTTGACAAATCTATTGTCACATGAATATAGTCTAATTAATTACGAAACTCACAACATTGACCCTCTAACGTTACTTTGAATATGTGATATGTTTATGTTTGATGCCAAATTAATTGTAAAAGAGAGTCTTTTCATACAAAAGTCTTTCCATGAAAATGCTTGACACGATCAATTGAAATTGTTTATCATCATACTGTCAATCTTTCACTACAATAAAACAGGATATTGATACCAAACCATCCATACCGGATTGCTCAGTATGGATATTAATTATGCATACTAGACATTAAAGGGCAATTATCCATATCAGGTATTAAAAGTCCGGTATAGATAATATTTTTTTAAAATATTAACTCAATTATCCATACCGAGCACCACCTTCTCGATATGGATAATATAATATATATATATATATGTATATATTAGATTATCCATAATGGACACTAATGGGCAAGTATGGATAATTTTTTTTTTCAAAATTTTTAAAAAATTTTAATATCCATATCTGATGCCTGACCTACCCAGTATAGATACCTATATTATCCATATCGGGCTGATCAGACGCTCAGTATGGATAATCCATCTAATATAAAAATTAAAAAATGAATTATCTATACCAAACATCTGAACCACCTAGTATGGATAGTTGTGAATATTCGTGCTGGGCAAGTCAAGCGTCCAACATGGATAAATTTTAAAACTTAAAAAATAAATAGTTAACTATCCATACCGAGCGTCTAACCCGCCCGATATGGATAATTGTTATTATCCATATCGATTGGGTCGGACGCTCGACATAGATAATCTATTTAGTTAAAATATAAAAATCGAATTATCCAAGCCAAGCAGCTGACCCATCCAACATAAATAATCTAGGTATCTTTTAACTCAATCGACAACTCTTCTTCCTTATTTCTCCATTTCTTTCTCTTTTTATCATTTTCTCTCACATCAACTTTCCCCCAAACCCTAACCGTCCCGCCTCCACTTGGTCATCCATTCGTCAGTTCAATTCCTCACCTTCGTTGTCGACTGTCCCCATCTCCAATCCGTCACCGGTATGAATGATCTCTCATTCTTCTTCTTCTTCTCTTTTTCTTCTTCTTTTCCTTTTCTTCTTCCTCTTCTTGTCTTCTTCCTTTTTTCTTCTTCTTCTCCTTTTCTTCTTATTTTCCTTTTTTTTTCTTCTTCTTCTTCTCGTCTTCTTCCATTTTTCTTTTTCTTCTTGTCTTCTTCTTATCCATTTCTTATTATTGTTGTTGTTATTTTTGCAAAAGAAATGTGACAGCCAGACCAACGTCGGCGCCAATACCTGCGCCGCTGCAGTGGCAGTCTGGCTGTTGCTTATTTTTGTTATTTTTGGTATTTCTTTGTTATTTTTTCACACAAATTTCTTCTATTGTAGTAGCTCCCAAAAATTATGACCCCCGTCCAGTCGCAATCGTATTCGCCAATCTACTTCCCTTCCGCCATTCTCTTTGTCACGAAGTTATGGAGTTTATGATTTTGTGTTTTTCGATGTTGCAATTTGTGATTTTTTGTTTTATGAATTTTACTAGATATTGTATGTAGATTATTGTTGTTATGATTTTGAATTCTTTGAATATAAACATAATATTATTGTTAGGGTATTTTTCTATTTTTGGTTTGTGATGTTGTTTCAACAGTTAAAGTTGTGATATTTTTTATGTTTTTTGTGTAAAAGATATGTGTATATGCTAATTTATATAGATAAGTAATATGTAAGGTGATTGTAACATATATATAGATGTGGTGAATGGCTATCTAAATGTGATTGTTTTATTTTTATTTAAATTTTAATAATTTTAATATAGTTTAACATTATATTGTTACATATATTTTTTTTTTTTAATGTCATATCCTTTTAAATGGATAAAGAGTGGTTAAGATTTTCAAGGTTAATATCCTAAACTCAATTTATAAGGACATAAGATTTAAACTTTTAATATTTTTAATAATTTCTTTTATCATTTTTAAACTTTTAGAGTGTCGAAAGAATATAGAGAGAAAGCTAAAAATTAGTTGAGGCCGCAAGCAAACATTCAATAAATACTTGATTCATCTCTTACCCTTGTATAAAATGTCTCAATAGGAGGTATCAACATAATAAGATAGTATATGAACACTTAGTAATTAATGGGATAGATCCTCAATATACAACTTAGTTTATACATGGGAAACCCCTGAAAACTTCTACACCTGTTTCAAATATTTGCAATACATTTAGAATGTATAGTGATGCAAACCTTAAAACTCATTGTATTGTTGAATCTGATGTTGAAGAAAGAGATGAAGACATCACTGCTACTTTGGAAAATGTTGAAACTCCTTTATATGAAGGTTGCTCCAAGCATATAAAATTGTCGGCTATTATAGTTTTATATAAACATAAAGTTATGTATGGTCTATCCGATAAGGGGCTTAATAATCTTCTTAATATCGTTCGATATATTGTTATCGGATAATGTTCTATCGAATCATTGTGTTCAATAAAAAAGTTACTGAAAATATTTGAAATGGGGTATGAAAAAATTCATGCATGTATCAATTATTGTTGTTTATTTAGAAAAGAATTGAGTATCAATGAAGAATGTCCAAAATGTGACACTTGTAGATGAAAAGTAAACGAAGTTACTAAAAAGATTCATAAGGAAGTACCAACTAAAATACTTCAGTACTTTCCAATCATACGATGGTTTAGGAGAATGTTTACATTAATTGAAATGGCTAATGACTTGAAATGGCATTATACCCATTCAAGCCAAGATGGAAAGAAGCATCATCCCGTTGATTCAGAAGCATGAAAGATTATAGATAAGATTTGGCTATCTTTTGCTTCAGAGCCACGTAATTTGAGGTTGGGTTTAACTATGAATGGATTTAATCCTTATAGTAACCTAAGCACAACCTGTAGTTGTTGGCTGATGATATTAATTACATATGATCTACCTCCATGGAAGTGTATATCGAAAGAAAATTTGATGTTAACACTATTAATTCCCAAAAAAAAAAAAAAACACCTAAGAAATGAAGTTGATGTATATTCGTAGCCACTAATTGAAAATTTGAATGAGTTATGGGATTCAGGAGCACAAATGTATGATTCATCTTTTAAGTCCATCTTCAACTTAAAAATTATCTTAATGTGGACCATAAATGATTTTCCTGCTTATAAAAACTTAGTAGGATGTTATGTGAAATGTGAATATACTTGTCCTATATGTGACTTGAACATACATTATCAAAGGTTAAAATATAGTAATAAAAATGTATATGGGTCATCGACGATTTCTTCCAAAGAATCATACTTTTCGAAAGAAGAAAATATAGTTTAATGGAAAAGAAAAAATGGACAATCCTCCAAAGATTCTTGATAGAAACAAGTTCGAATTGCATGTGCGGAAGTTGAAAATAATTAGGAAAAGAAAGTAAAAGAGAAAAGGGCATCCTATGTGAAAAAAAAGATCAATATTCTTTGATCTTCCGTATTGGGAGGTAAGATGTTTAATTTAGAAGATGATTTAACTTATTCTATTCTATTTAGCTATACTTAAATTTAACATCATCAATTTTTACAGGATTTATGCTTGTATCATAATTTAGATATAATGCACATAGAAAAAATATTGGTGAGAGTCTTGTTGTCACGTTGGTAGACATCAATAGAAAAACCAAGGATGGTATCAATTTTCGTAGAGATCTAGAAGACATTATGATTAGACAAGACCTTTATATAAAAAAGGATGGAGATAACTTATATTTGCTTGCAACACCACACACTCTATTAGAGGTAGAAAAACAACAATTTTGTGAAAGGTTGTTAAATTTAAAGATGTCTGACGGTTCAGTTTCAAACATCTTTAATTACATTTCGTTGAATGAATACAAGATAGTTGGGCTTAAGTCTCATGACTATCATATATTGATGCAACATTTATTATCATTGCCAATAGGAGGCCTTCTGCTTGAAGAGCCAAGAATTGTCATATTTTAGTTGTGTTCATTTTTTAATACAATTTACCAAAAAATATTAAATAGAGATAAGTTAGATTCATTGGAAGATGAAGTTGTGGTGACTATGTGAATGCTTGAACGTTATTTATCTCATTCTTTCTTTGACATAATGGTTCATCTTACAATTCATCTAACAAGAGAAGCTCGCTTATATGGACCAATATAATATCATTGGATGTACCTTTTTGAAAGGTTATTCTTATGCTATTCTTCATATATAAATTAATATTAATGATATCCACACATTTCATTTACCTTTATATATTTATTTTATCGATTTATAAAGGTGTTAAAAGGATATATAAGAAATTGTGTATGACCAGAGGATTGCAAAGTAGAATGATAATTAGCCGATGAATGCATGCAATTTTATAGTAGGTATATACCATAAACAGTAGATGTTGGTGAGAAGCACAATAAAAATGAAGATATTGTGTTTCAAAATATAGTGGAAAAACATCCTACATCTGCATCGATAATTAAAACGATTTCCATGGATATGTTACGAATTGCACATATGTATATACTATTGAATAGTGCAATAGTGGAACCATACATTAAGTAAGTGGTTTAAATAAAAATGAATAAAGTATAAATATTAATAAAAATTATTCACATCGTAATTATTTGGTCATGTTGTTTTTATTTATATAAACGATTTATTAGCATATATCTGGATGAGCTTTAATGATTAGATCTCAATTTTTTAAGTAGACCACCTTTGTTGCAAACAACACATAGTAGAGAATTTCTAACATAGTTCATAAATAAGATGAATTCACTACCCTCTATGTTAATAATATAATGTCTTTACTTTAGTTTTTTGTCCTTGATAATCTAAATCGTAATCTCCCAAAATAGGTCATTGATGAATCAAGTACTGTGGATGTACCCCTAACTTTAAAGTTGCTGGCACTTGGACTAAGTATGCAAGTCACATGCTATTCAAGTTATGTTGTGAATGGGAAACGATACTGCATAAAAAGTAGTGAGAAACTACACAAGTTAGTATTGTTTCTATTGAAGTAGAAACTATTTGTAATGAAAGAGGTGACACTCAAGTTATCAAGAATATGGTTTATTATGGAGTTTTAAGGGAAATATTTTTATTGGATTTCTTAGCATTTCCTGTTCCATTATTCAGATGTGATTGGATAGGTAATATGAGTGATGTTAGATAAGAAGATGGGTTCACATTAGTTAATTTTAACTCACGTGTAAATAAATAGGATAGAGATCCTTTCATTTAGCCTTACAAGCAATACAAATGTTTTATTTTAGGGAAAATGATACCTCTAATTTGTATGCTGTTTTAAAAGCACCTCCAAAAGATTTTCATGATCTAAAGAAGTTTGATGAGCATACTTATATGAAAACTATACTATCAGATGTATCTGAATTTGATGCTAGTATGGATGATAGTAAGAATTATGCTCGGATAGATTATGAGGAATTGGTTGAAAATATATAATATTAATAAGTATAATCATATTTTCATATATTTTTGCAATATATGTATATATTGTTTGTGTTTATGTTTGCGGAGAGATAGAATCTTTAAAGTGGTTGGCAATGTTATGAAATTACTTTGCTATTTATGTTGTAGGTGTACTAAATTTTTTATAAGGTCGAAAAATAGGAAAAACTCTGTCAAAATTTTTGTAAAATGGATTGACTTTATATTAATTATTTTATATATTGATTTTGTTATCCATGTGTTGGCTACTAATATATGTCATTTTCATAACTTTTTCAAATATCGACTAAAGGAAATTCAACTGGTCAGTCTTCAATAGCTCTAGTGGCAAGAAGAAAAGAAGAGGAAGAGGTCTCAACCATTTAGATTATGAAAAAATGGTGACGGTCAAAGTCATAGGGATATAAATTAATAAAGTCAGATAACAAACTGGAGAAAATTCAATAATCTATAGTTCAAGGGTTGGAGCCATTACAGTTCAGATAATACCTATAACCTATAGTAGTTGGAATAAGCTACCACACACTTTAAAAGATATAGTGTGGGAGAATATAAAGGTACATACCAGTTTCATTTATTTATAATATCAATCTTACATATTTATCTTTAAAACATATTTAATTTTTAAAATGTTTACATCAATTGCAGTTATAACTTGGTGTTGATAAATCAATGAAAGTTTATACGTTAAAATTAATGAATAAGAGTTAGAGACACTATAAAGTTAAAATAATAAAACAAATTAGAAATGTTCCTCCTAGTTCTGATGCACACAGAAGATATGATATGCTAAAACCAGCTAATGTTAGTGATCAGGATTGGAACGCATTTGTTACACAACGATTATCTCTAGAATTTGAGGTAATTATACATTCATATTCTTAAGCTGACATGAACACGTTTAATGGAATGTGATTAAATTCACAATATTTCAGGTACTAGTAAGCATTATTCTAAGTTGTCAAAGAAGAATCGTATCCTATATACGTCAAGTTATAAAGGAATGACATGACTAGAAGAAAATTTGATAAGAGTTAAATATATTGTGATGAATGTCTTATATGTGTATAGTTTTTATTTAAAGAACTTGTATATATTTTTGTATATATGAATATCAATGTTAGAGAGCGAAAAAAATGGCTACAAATGAAGATCCCGAAGTTGATAGAGTTGATATAGTCACAAGCACAAAGATGTGAGCGTAGTGAATAAGGAAACTATTGACAAAATTGTATGCTACGTTGATTTGATTAATTATTGTGTTGATTATATTACATATATATATTTTTTAATGTTAATTGATATCATATGACATCATTTATGGGCACAAATAGAGTTACTACATCAAGAAACCCAACATTTAATTGGAGATGATGTTGTCGCACAAATTTTGGGTAAGAAGTATCGAGGTAGAGTTTGAGGAATGGATCATGATGTAACACCATCTCTGGTACAAACATCTATGGTTAGTAAACAAAACTTCGCACAATACCAACAATATATTGATTGTGAGATGGCAACTATGAAGCAAACAATTACTAATTTGACAAACTTAAACATGAATCATTTGCCGAATATAGATCAAGCTCAAGTATTGGTATGTGTGCCTCCCACATAGCCAGTAAACAACTCAAAACTAGTAAAACTTATTTACTTCGATTTTTTGGTACTTAGTATTTTTTTTTTCTATTTCCATATTTTTTCACAAGTGGCTGTAATTATTTTTTTTCATATTTTTTGCTATCTCTATATTTGTAAATATATATATATATATATATATATATATTGTTTACATATATATTTACTGAGAGACGTTATTTTGGTTGGATCGATTATGAAAGATTTAAGAAGTTTGATAAATTACAGAAGAATTAAAGTTTTGGCAAGTTCAAAAAACAGGAAAATTTTGTCAAAATTTTTATAAAATTGATTGAATTTATATGTATTATTTTATATATTGAGATTGTTACTTATATGTTATCAAATAGGGATATTTAGATTTTTTTTTCCTGATATCCATGTTTCCTCACAACAATGCTATTTATTTATTTTTTTGTAGACACAATATTCAAATGTCTCAAATCTGAAGAGAGTTAGTAAAAGTATTCAATTTGTTGAAGCTTCAGCTAAGGTAAAATATACAAGAAATTTATATTATTTATTGTTTTAATTTAATTTCATATATAGATGTAATTATTTAAATTTGTTTTTATGAGTAAATAGTTAAATTCTTCTATATACAGTCCATATCTCAAGGTACCTCAAGCCAAGTCAGTAGATTGAATGATAACCACTGCAAGTTATTAGATTGGATGGGTAGAGAAACAGTGGTGACGGAAGCGGAAATTGACTCAAAGGACTCTTATGCTAAAGTTCATCACCTCGAGTTTGGTCCAGATTATTGGCACATTTCTGTCAAGAAAGTAATGATTAGTGTTTCGTTATCTCGACCTACTAACAACCTACTAAGTTTAGAAGATGCATTAAACTCATTAATTGCTTGGCTAATAAAATATATTATATTTTAGGATTATGTATTGATTTGATAGAACATTTCATAATTTACGGTGACTTTAAATGATATACATTAATTTTAGATTATGTAATTTAAATGTTGTTTATATATTTAATTATATGTATTTTTAACGTTTCTGTACGTTATTATTTTTTATTGTAATATTAAATTATATATTTTTTAAAATAATTTTTTTAATTAAAATGTTTTCCATACCAAGCACATGTCCGGTATAGATAAAATTAACCATACCATACAGTCCAGTATGGATAATAATCCATTCCAGGCTCCGACCCGAGATGCAAAACTTTATCTATATCGAGTCAGAACCTGGAATGGTTATAAATATATACGCCCAACATGGATAATGAATATCCTGCCTGATATGGATATTGGATATGTCACATGGGTCAAACCATGACTTGCATATCTCCATACCGGGTCATGCCCGGTATGGATATTCATTATCCATGCCAGGTGGGTGGATACTATCAGTATTTATATTGATAGCAACCACGTTGAACGGGCTATCTGGTATGGATAGTCAATCAAATCGGGCATTACCCGATATGGTTGACTTGTTTTGTTATAGTGTTTGAAATGTTTGTAGAGATAGACTACTACAACCATAGAAGAAGCCAAGTTTTTATAACTATAATGATGTGTTCATATAGTGGAATTGTTGGAATTGGGACTTTGGTACAAGTTTCTGAGGGCAAAAAGGTATCCAATTTTGGTAGGAGAGAGCCAAAGAAGTGTCAACAAATGGAGTTTATGTGATTCTGTTCATTGCCAAGAATTTTGGATTTGGAGACTAAAAACAAGTAGTTGATAAGTTTAATATTATATCACTTGGTTGAAGTCTTCGAAGATGATTTAAATGTCTTAATTTTGAAGAAAATTTAACTTCTTTTGAAAATTTCCTTCTCCAACTAACCATTCAATGTATGCAAATAAATTTGCATTGATGTGCTTCACGACAGTTGAAATTAGGCCTAAAAGAAAACCATATATATGTTTAAAATTATTTTTTTTTCTTGACTAGGAATTTGACTCTACCTTCACTTGATAACTACAAAATAGGTGTAATCAATAGATGATTTTATACTACAGAACAATACAACTTGATAGTAGAGAGCATTCATTAAGTTTGTCAATGACTAAGTTCGAGTGACTCCATCGCACGTGATATTTCAAAAAAAAATAAAAATATATTTTTATAGATTTAACTTACGTTCATTAGGATACATACAAAATACACAAGTCTAATCAATAGATTTTTTCATATTTTGTTCAAGTTAAATTTATAATATCAAAATTAGTGAGTCTTTATTAATTATGGGTGAATTCTAAAAAAGCCCCCAATTTTTGCCTAAAAAAACCCTAACCTTTCGAAAATACCCGTTTTCTACCCTACCGTTACATTTTTTGTTAGATAGTTGACTCTAATCACTAAATGACTTCTTTGCCTTTGGTTTAAACTTAATTAAAATTAAATGAGAATTTTGTTTATCAGATCTTCACCGTCCATATTATGCTCAACGGTGGAGATTAATTTAAAAACATTAAAAATAATCAAAAATTAAAAATAAATAAATAATTTGTTCACCAAATTAAGATGGATGGTGAAAATTAATTTATAAAAAATAAAAAAATAAATAAAAATAAATAAATGAATAAATTTGTTCACCAGATTTTTATTGTATATCTTAAGATGGATGATGGAGATTAATTTAAAAAAAATTAAAAAATTAAACAAATTTTTTTTTATTCAATTGGTCAATTTGTTTCACTCTCTCTTTTCTCACTCAACCCTAATTCATCTTCAACCAATACCTTTCAATTTGGGTTTGAATCCAGCAACTTCGTCTGGAGCGATGACATCAAGAATAGAGGAGGAGGCTTTTTTTATGCATGGAGCTGATAGATTAAATGCCTTTTTTTTTTTTTTTTTTTTTTTAAATTCCTCTTCTCCGTCTTCCATTTGGGTTCATGGAACCCAGATGAACCCAAATATCTGGGTTTGATGAACCCAAATGAGTTTATAGTTTTTTTTTTTCTTTTCTTTAATTGGGTTTTTTTTATGCTTGTTGAAGAACATTATTGTTCTTCATAGATGGGGAACACTGGTATGAAGAACATAATTTTATTTATTTATTTGAATGCTTCATTTATCATCTTACCCTTAACTCACTAACAGCAATCACTTTTTCAAACAGAAAATGTAATGACAAGATGAAAAACGGATATTTTGGAAAGGGCGAGTGTGTTTCTTTTAAGCCAAAAATTGGGCGACTTTTGAGAATTGAGCCATTAAATTATTGGATTATCCTTGTAGATATAATATCTCGATAAGAGAAACTTGGGTGGTTAAGGTATTTTTTATGCGATTGGCAATTGATTGAAGATTGAAGCACGATTAAACCAATAATCAAGTTGGATTCATTGTACAGTTGTACCTTCGATCAAGTTGAGCTCAACGACAAAAACAAGTGGATAATGGATCATTTACTATAGTTAGTTGGGTAAACACTTACTGATAAGGTTATAATAAAGTACTACATATCCTTTTGTCGTGGTCTGAGGGCATTGAAAAAAAACAAGTACCAATTGGAGCCACTTTATTAGAATACTTCAACAAGATGAAACTCAAGCTAAAGATTCAGTTGATGTGCCCAGTTCAGCTTGAGTTTCTTTACTTGCTTCTTAAGTGAATGATATTGCTTGCTTCACAAGTCTTTGAGTCATGTTCTGTTATTAGGATTGATGAGGTGCCATGTAATTTGGATTGATGAGGTGGTAGGCAGTTATTCATTCTCATTTGTGATTGGCTGCTAATTTGTCTTTAGATTAACACACAATATAAGTGTGCAAAGTGTTGGGTTGGGTTCCCTCTTATGTAGAGGCCCAATAAGTCTCAACAGGTTAAATTGAGCCCATATGAAAATCCTAATGGATTTAGGAATCATAACCTTATTTAAGTCTTATTTCCTTGATCAATATAAATAAGAGAAAGAGAGGGTTTGGTGGCTGTGAGAGTTTAGGGTTTTTTGGAGGCAGAAAACAACACAAAATCAAGTGTGAAGAGAGAAAATCGTGTGGAAGAGAAGAGGAAAGAATAGTGAATTTTCTGCATAGAAATTCATCCCGTGCATCTTCGGAGTTGTTTTGATATCTTTTTCGTTAACCGTTGGATCGTGCTGACATCTGGATAGCACATTCATCTCTTCTGGATCTTGATTCTAACGGTGGAGATCGGAAACGGAGTTGTCGTTTGTGAGATATATAGCCCGTAACAAATCTGTCAGGTTTTCACGGTCACTATCAGCGCAGCAGTTTTGTAAGACCGATATCTCTTTCGTTCACCGTTGGATCAAGCTCAAATTTGGACAGTATACTCAGCACCCGTGATTCTAAATTCTGAAGGTGGAGATCGGATTCGAGATCCCAGTAAAGAGCGATGCAGTCCAGAACGTTCTGCTGAGTTTGTAATTTTTCTCTTCACTTGTTATTTAAACTTGAATTTGTGTTATTAGGGAACCTAGATAATTGTTGCTTGGTTTTAGTTCCTATTTGATGTTAAAACAGTTTGTTATTCTCAAATTTGATTAGTAGTGGAGATTTTTGGGTGGACTACGGTCCCGTGGTTTTTACTCCTCGCATTGAGGAGGTTTTCCACGTAAAAATTGGCTTGTGTTATTGGTGCATGTGGTGGTGATTTTATTTGCTCATTATTTAATCGTTGGTGGCATTTATATTGTAGTGCATTTGTGCATTACTTAGTGGTTTTTCATAGGATTCATTCAGGGGGAGAAAAAGTTCCGCTGTGTAATTTATTTGTATTTGTTATTTCTCCCATCAAAGTGGTATCAGAGCTTGGTTCCGAATTTTACAATGATGAATATGGAGAACAATTTGAATCTAAGTAGAATGATTACTCTGAATGGTTCGAACTATCATATTTGGAAGGGAAAGATGGAGGATCTTTTGTATGTGAAAGATTTTCACTTACCTGTTTTTGCTACAGAAAAGCCTAGTGATAAATCTGATGCAGATTGGACTTTGCTTCATCGGCAAGTATGTGGTTTCATTAGGCAATGGGTGAGTGATAATGTTTTGAATCATATCAGTGGGGAAACACATGCACGAACTTTGTGGGTCAAGCTTGAGGAGTTGTATGCCAGAAAAATCGGGAATAATAAATTGTTTCTGATGAAGAAATTGATGTATTTGAGATATCATGACAGTGCTCCTTTGACAGATCATTTGAATACATATCAGGGGATTATAAATCAATTGGTTGGCATGGGTATCAAGTTTGATGATAAGGTACAAGCATTATGGTTGCTTGGTACATTACCGGACTCATAGGAGACTTTCAAATCTTCTTTGTCGAACTCTGCTCCGAATGGAACGATGACAATGGATTTGGTCAAGGGTAATATTCTAAATGAAGAGACAAGAAGAAAAGCACAAGGGTCTATTTCATCTTCAGAAGTTCTGGTTACAGAAAGCAGAGGGAGAAGTAAAAGCAAGGGTCCGAATAATAGAAGTCAACACAGAAGTAAATCCAATAAGTTTGTAAATGTTGAGTGTCACTATTGCCATAAAAAGGGACACATAAAGAAAAATTGCAAGCAATTGGAAAGGAAAAATAAAAATGACACAAGTAAAGAAAAGAAAATGAAAATAATAGCAATGATGACAGAGTTGCTACCGCCATTCATGAAGACTTTCTTTTCATGTATAATGCTGATTCCATTAATTTTGCATGCCATGAGACTAGCCGGGTGATTGACAATGGTGCCTCCATTCATGCTACATCGCGGAAGGATTTCTTTACATCTTACACACATGGTGATTTTGGGAGTGTAAAGATGGGGAATGATGGCACCGCAAAAGTTGTTGGCATTGGAGATGTGAACCTAGAAACAGATAACAGCTCCAGGTTAGTTTTAAAAAATGTAAAACATATTCCTGACATTCGTGTGAATATTATTTCTATAGGTAAACTTGATGATGAGGGATACTGCAACTTCTTTAGTAATGGTCAGTGGAAGCTCACCAGGGGTGGTATGGTTGTAGCCAGAGGTAAAAAGTGTTCTACCTTATATTTGTTGTAGGCAAAAATTTCAAAGTCCATCATCAATGCAATTCAAGATGAAGACAAGGTAAAACTTTGGCACAAGAGGCTTGGACACATTAGCGACAGCTACATGACATGAAAAATATACAGTTGAAGAGATGTTCTCATTGTTTAGCAGGGAAGCAGAATAGAGTCAGCTTTCACAGCTCTCCACCTACAAGGAAGTCAGGTATACTTGACCTAGTGCATTCAGATCTCTGTGGCCCTATGAAGACGAGATCACTCGGTGGAGCCCTATATTTTGTGACTTTCATAGATGATCACTCGAGAAAGACTTGGGTTTACACCTTGAAGACGAAAGATCAAGTATTAGATGTGTTCAAGAAATTTCAGGCACTGGTTGAGAGACAGACTGGAAAAAAGTTGAGATGCATCAGAACTGATAACGGGGGAGGGTATACAGGCCCTTTTGATGAGTATTGTAGATAGCAGGGTATTCGACATCAAAAGACACCTCCCAAGACTCCTCAGTTGAATGGTTTAGCTGAGAGGATGAACATGACACTAGTAGAGAGAGTGAGATGTTTGCTTTCACAGGCACAGTTACCAGGATATTTTTGGGGTGAGGCTTTGAGTACTGCTGTACATGTTCTTAATCTCACACCGTGTGTTCCTTTACAATTTGATGTACCAGATAGAGCTTGGAGTGGTAGAGATGTTTCCTATAATCACTTACATGTTTTTGGGTGTAAGACGTTTGTGCATATTCCCAAAGATGAGAGATCCAAGCTTGATATGAAAACTAGACAGTGCATCTTCATCGGTTATGGTCAGGATGAGTTCGGATATATATTCTTTAATCCAGTTGAGAAGAAACTTGTCAGAAGCAGTGATGTAGTATTTATGGAAAACCAGACTATACAGGATATTGAGAAAGTTGGGAATTTAGTGTCCGATGACAATAATGGTTTGGTCGATTTGAGTTCAGTTTCTTCAACAAATTTGACAACACAGGTTGATGATCAGCAGGTTACAATTGATACAGGTGGTTCCTCACAGGCAGAGGAAAATGTTGAAACTAATGAACATGTGCAAATTCTTGATGCTCCATTAGATGTACCACTCAGGAGGTCTACCAGAGACCGACATCCTTCCAATTAATATCTTACAAGTGAGTACGTGTTATTGACTGACGGGGGAGAACCCGAGTGTTATACAGAGGCCTTGGAAGACGAGCACAAGAAGGAATGGCTTGAGGCTATGCAAGATGAAATGCAGTCACTTCATCAAAATCATACTTTCGAGTTAGTAAAGCTGCCTAAAGATAGAAGAGCTTTGAAGAACAAATGGGTTTACAGAATTAAGCATGATGAGCTTAGTACTCGACCTCAGTACAAAGCCAGATTGGTTGTCAAAGGATTCAACCAAAGGAAAGGCGTTGATTTTGAAGAAATTTTCTCTCCAGTTGTGAAGATGTCATCTATTCGTGTTGTGCTTGGTTTAGCAGCTAGTCTTGATTTAGAGATCGAGCAGATGGATGTGAAGACTGCATTCCTCCATGGTGATTTAGAGGAAGAGATTTACATGGAACAACCAGAAGGTTTCATTGTAAAAGGAAAAGAGAATTATGTATGCAAGTTGAAGAAAAGTCTTTATGGTTTGAAACAGCACCAAGACAATGGTATAAGAAGTTTGAGTCAGTTATGGAAGAGCAAGGCTACAAGAAAACAACTTCTGATCATTGAGTATTTGTTCAAAAATTCTCTGATGATGACTTCATTATTTTACTGTTTTATGTTGCTGACATATTGATTGTTGGCAGGAATGTTTCAAGAATTGATAGGTTGAAGAAGAAATTGAGTCAGTTTTTTGCTATGAAGGACTTGGGGTCAGTAAAGAAAATTCTTGGCATACAAATTGATCGTGATAGGAAGTCCAAGAAGTTATATATGTCACAGGAGAAGTATGTTGAAAAAGTACTTCAGAGATTCAACATGGACAAAGCTAAAGCAGTTAGTACTCCACTTGGTGCACATTTCAAGTTGAGTATGAAGCATTGTCCTCCTACAGATGCCCAAGAAAATGACATGGAAAAATTTTCATATGCTTCAACAATCGGGAGTTTGATGTATGCAATGGTATGTACTAGACCAGGTATAGCTCATGTTGTTGGTGTTGTTAGTCGATTTATGTCTAATCCTGGAAAAGAGCATTGGAATGTTGTCAAGTGGATCATGAGATATCTTCGAGGTACTTCCAGTTTGAGATTTGGTTTTGGTGGTGAGAAGCCACTGCTAGTTGGCTACACAGATGCAGATATGGCAGGAGATGTGGATTCTCGTAAGTCAACGTCTGGTTACTTGATTATCTTTGCAGGTGGTGTTGTAGCTTGGCAATCGAGATTGCATAAATGTGTTGCACTTTCTACTATAGAAGCAGAATTCATTGCAGCAACTGAAGCTTGTAAAGAGTTGTTGTGGATGAAAAAGTTTGTAGTAGAGCTTGGTTTCAAGCAACAGAGATATGTGTTATTATGTGATTGTCAGAGTGTTATTCACCTTGGGAAGAATTCAACCTTTCATGCAAGATCGAAGCACATCGACGTGAGATACCATTGGATTAGAGATGTGTTGAACGACAAATTGGTAGAACTTGACAAAGTTCATGCAGACCATAATTGTAAACCCCTATATTCGATTTTATGTTTTCTAACCTTAGAAACTAAGTTATCGAATAAAAAGGACAAAATGGTCATTTAGTAAAAAAAAAATATATATATATATATTATAAATGGGTGGCAAGATTGTAAAACTTTAGTTTAGTAAGTTAATAATTCAATTATATGAAAAAAAAAATGAGACATGATCATTGATTTTTATTAGTAAATAACATAACTAAGGGCAATTTTGTAAATCCAACAAGTCAATAGAGGATATGGTGGTCATTTAGCAAAAAGGTGGCCATATAATACACCACTTAGTCACTTTTTCATTCAAAATGAAGAAGTAGGCGTGAGAAACAAAAAATAGAAGAGAGAGTTAAGAGGGAGAGCATGAGATGGAAGGAAATTAGAGGGGGAGAAGAACAAGTGATATTTTCAACCAATTTTTAAGCTTCCAAGCAATTGTTCTAGTTGATCCCAAGCCAAAACATCAAACCCTAAGCATAGATAAGGTAAGATCTCATCTTCTCCATAGACTTTAATGTGTGGAAATGTGTAAAAGCATGATGTTGGGTTTGTATGATATGATGATGGATTAGTTTGTTTACTTGATGTGTTATTGGTGAGATTTTGATGTAAATCAATGTTATAGTTATAAGTTGTTAAAAAGGGAACTTGAATGATGTAAAAATGGTAGGTTAGGGTTATGGGAGAAACCCTAACTTGTGATTTAAATTGTTAAAATAGCAAAAGTAGTTGTAGATTAAGTGTTTGATGAAAAACTTATGAGAGATAGTTTTGTAAAAACTTGAAAGTTTTACTCTAGAATGAGTGTGTGGGTGTGTTATGGCTATGAAGATCAGTGAAAAACCTCTGAGATTAGATGGTTTTGAACCCAAATTTTACCATAAATAAGATTAGGAAGATAAGTAGAAAAGATAGAAGTTCAATGGAAGTGGTTTTGAGCATATTAGAAATCCCGAGTTTAATGAAGGGTCAGTAGAGACCTGACTTGTTTTAGCTTATTTGGGGTTGTTCTACACCTCAAAACATGCCTCGGGAACATAGAAAACCATGGGAATTGGAACGGAATTTTTCCGATAAAAATTGGCGAAGTTATGGCCAAAATAGTGCGCGTAGAAAGTGTCATAGAGTAAAAGTGGAATCCCGAGCTCAAACCATGAGCTAGAGAAAACCTGACCAAGTCTGACATGTATGGGGGTGTTCTACACCTCAAATGATGCCTAGGAATGATATAAAACCATAGAAATTGGAATGGGATCGATCCGATAAAAAATTGACGAAGTTATAGCCAAAATAGTGGGCGTAGGAAACCGAGATTGGTAATAGCGATGCAAATGCATTCGTTGATGCCCAAAATACATGTATCAGGTCATAATTAGGTAAAAGAACCTTAGATATGAAAGAAAAATCATCGTTGCTTGTCCGATGTAAAAGCTCGCTTTGAAAGGTGCCCAAAATGGGGCGTTTTGCCTAGATTGACATAGCAAACGATGGAGTTTCTCGACGAAACTTTACGGGCGACTTAGTTATGCGTTAAGGAGACGCTAGAAAAAGGAACGGAGATGAAACCATGGCTGGTTTCAATTCTGTTTTTTGTGGTCAACCGTATAGTTAAAAAATTGACTTTTTGTTTTAAACTTCCGGAGACCAAACGAAACATAGGAGGATGATCCTAGGGGTCTAGAAATAAGACTTTTACAAAGAAACCAAATTTTGAGAGCCTCGGTTGAGTCAAAAATCGAGTTGGGAAAGTGTGGTGTAGTGAGTTTTCAATGTATTGGAAACTCTATTTTTATTAGTTTTAGCTAAAAAAAGTGAGTAAGTTATAACGAGACTATGATGTGTAGATGACGAGCACGCGGACGAGACGTGAGAGGCTCTTTGAGGCATTGAGAGCGTTGGGATCGAGGTAAGTGTCCTTCACTTCACTTACATCTAGTTTATTTCCATTTATATGGCAATGATAAAATATATTGTTTCAAAGAGTTTTGCAAAATGGTTTTCCAAAATCATAAGTTTTATGTTGAGTAATGAGTTATGCCTAGAATCTAGAAATGAGATTCGAAGGCGAAAGTAAGTTGCAAAAAGGTTTAAAAGTAAAGCAAAGTAAAGTTGAATTTAGACCCATGTGTATGTTGTGATACGATGTAGAAAATTCCGTATCTAATTGCAAGTGATGAGTAAATTGCACTACAATATGCGATGTAAAAAATTTCGCATGTAGTTGCGTAAAGTATAAGCTATTGGCACTACAACGGCGATGTAGAAAAATTCCGCGTTGTGGTTACTTAGAGTTGAGAAAGTTCGCCCTACGTCGCGATGTAGCAAATTCCGTGCGTAGTGGCTTTGCACATGGTTGTCTTATGAGAAATGGTTTTCAAAAGAAAAAAAATAAAATCGATTATTTTCTAAGTAATGTCTATGCGGAGTTATACCTTTATATATATATTGCCTAACCTCTCTTTGTTTTGTGTAGCTTGTATACTTTAGTAGACGTTGGCACGGACGCTCTTGCATCAAAGACATTATTTTGATTAACTTTAGGTGGGGAAAATAATGAGACGAACTATATGGATGTTAATGTATTTTGACATTGTGTACATGTGTATATATTGAATCAAATAACTACGTGTTGACATGAGATATTTGACGGATTATAAATCATATTTTGATATGTATATATAAATGAACCATTACACTTGATATGCACATATTGAACAAGGCACATATTTCATATAAGTATGAGTTGTTATATGTCAATTACATATGTGAATTATGTTTGTAAAAGAATTGCATG
Organism: Dimocarpus longan; assembly: GCA_022984855.1. NCBI lineage: Eukaryota > Viridiplantae > Streptophyta > Magnoliopsida > Sapindales > Sapindaceae > Dimocarpus > Dimocarpus longan. The sequence goes on along the minus strand of CM041015.1, from coordinate 9,202,456 downwards.
TTTGTGAAATGAATAAAAAAATGCATGTTTGAGATTGAAAGAAGTTGGACGGTGATCAAAATAGTTCAAAGTGTATTTCTTATGCAGGTTGATTTTGGAAATGTTAAACTTACAGTCGTTATGCTGTCCGATTTTTATAAAATTAGTTTTCAATCAAACGCGAAAAATTCACACCGTTTCAACTATATTAAGAGAAAATAAAAATTTTTAAGCCTAAAAGGAGTAAATCGGTTAAGTAAAGTAAAGGGGTTCGCTTCTCGGATTTCTCCAATTCGACAAGTCGGGTTAGGGGAGTCCATTGAAGTGCCCGGCGGGATCCTCCAGACAAGAGCTTAGATAAGGTCTGGGAAGGGTCCTGTCAATAATGGATCCGATATGTTTACAAAGGTATTGCCAAGGAAGAAGCTTGAGGTCTGTAGGATGATCATCGGAATGGCGAACCCCTCCACATAATCGGGAAGGGGGAGATTTGTTGGGTAGGGTTCCCTCTTATGTAGAGGCCCAATAAGTCTCAACAGGTTAAATTGAGCCCATATAGAAATCCTAATGGATTTAGGAATCATAATCCTATTTAAGTCTTATTTCCTTGATCAATATAAATAAGAGAAAGAGAAGGTTTGGTGGCTATGAGAGTTTAGGGTTTTTTGGAGGCAAAAAACAACACAAAATCAAGTGTGAAGAGAGGAGGAAAGAAAATAGTGAATTTTCTGCACAGAAATTCATCCCGCGCAGTTTCGGAGTTGTTATGATATCTTTTTCATTAACCGTTGGATCATGCTGAAATTTGGACAGCACATTCATCTCTTCTAGATCTTGATTTGAAAAGTGGATATCGGAAACAGAGTTTTGGTTTGTGAGATATACAACCCGTAACAGAGCTATCAGGTTTTCACGGTCACTATCAGCGCAGCAGTTTTGTAAGACCGATATCTCTTTCATTCACCATTGGATCAAGCTCAAATTTGGACAGTATACTCAGCACCCTGATTCTAAATTTTGGACGGTGGAGATCAGATTTTGAGATCCCAGTAAAGAGCGACGCAGTCCAGAACGTTCTGCTGAGTTTGTGATTTTTCTCTTCACTTGTTATTTAAACTTGAATTTGTGTTATTAGGGAACCTAGATAATTGTTGCTTGGTTTTGGTTCCTATTTGATGTTAAAACAGTTTGTTACTCTCACATTTGATTATTAGTGGAGATTTTTGGGTGGACTACAGTTCCGTGGTTTTTACTCCTCGCATTGGGGAGGTTTTCCACGTAAAAATTGGCTTGTGTTATTGGTGCATGTGGTGGTGATTTTATTTGCTCATTATTTAATCGTTGGTGGCATTTATATTGTGGTGCATTTGTACATTACTTAATAGTTTTTCATAGGATTCATTCAGGGGGAGAAAAAGTTCCGCTGTGCAATTTGTTTGTATTTGTTATTTCTCCCATCACAAAGGCACACTTTCTCTGTAAGTAATCAAGAAAAACAAAATCAATGAAAATAGTATTCTCTCAGTTCTTGAAGAAGTTGTAATGGCTTCATTGTTCTAGTGTTCTTGTTTTAAGTTCTTGCGCTTAGTTTTTGTAAAGTTTTTACATGGTATCAGAGCTATTATAGACATGCGTCTATGGTTTCTGGTTTGAGTTCGTTTTCAACCCATAATGAAGGCAATCAAGCTCCATTTTTGAGTTCTTCAATAGCAATGGATGTTGTTGCTCTTGCAAAAACGCTAAACTTTTCACTGTCAGTAAAGCTTGAAATGGACAACTATGTTTTTTGGAAAGCCCAGGTACTCCCTGCAATTTGAGCTCTAAACTTAAAGGATTTCATTTTTGGTACTAATGTTTGTCCACCCAAGTATGTTGAAATTGAATCTGGTAGTTCTAGTGATAAGGAACTAGTGGTTAACAAAGATTTTATTGATTGGAAAATATAAGATCAATTGTTGTTATGTTGGTTGATTTCCACTATCAGTCAAGGAGTTCTAGGATAGATTACTGACTATGTGACATCACATGATGCTTGGAAAGTTCTTAAAAGACTCTATTCGTGGAAATCGTTAGCTAGAATTTTACAAGTGAGGCAACAATGGTAGAATGTTAGGAAGGGTTCTAGCTCGATCAATGATTTTGTTCTCAAGGTTAAAACTTCAAGGGATGAGTTAAAGGCTGCTGACAAGTGGTTAATGAAACTGATCTAATTTTGAGTGTGTTAAATGGTGTTGATCATGAATATGACCCAGTGGTTGTGTTAGTCACTTCTTGAAGAGACTCAATTAATGTACAGGAGGTTCAATACTTGTTAATGGCATGTGAACAACGAATTGAGCAACAAAGTGTTTTGGCACAAGTTGATCTCGCAGCAGAAAATGCTAATTTTGTTTCAAACTCTCAACAGTACTCAGGACATAGAGGAGGACAGAATCAATACAACTTTCATAAATCAGATTTGCATCAGAGTATTACCTTTTATGCAACACCTGAGAGTGTATATGATAGCTCCTGGTATGCTGATAATGGAGCTACCAATCATCTTACCTCTAGCTTTAACAATCTCAACATATCCTGAAAAGACCCAACCCGGATTACCCCTGTAGAGATCCGAGAGGAGCCCTCTCGGCACCCCATAAAATCCTTACAGTCTTTATGCAGGTGACTCAAAAGGACTCTGTGAAGGAAACCCGTAAAACAATTTAATTTCTTAATCATTTAAAAATTAGGGTGAAAAAATTTCGGCAGCATAACGGCTGTTTCTCCGATATTTTCAACATTTTCAAACACCTGTAAAATAATTTATAAACATTTCTAAATGCATACATTTTTTTTTTTTTACTTCCAAATGAGACTTCAAGTCCATCTCAAAATTCACGTTCAATCACAAATCAAGTATTCAAGACAAAACCATTTCAAACTTAAAACATTTCACATGCGTGACATCGTAATCGTTATTATAAAATTTAAATATTTACAGTATACTAAATTCGTTATACATCCAAGCATTTACTTTAATTTCACAGTGATGATCTTCTGATAAGCTCGCCTAACTTTGAATTGGAGATTTATCGCCTTGAGGACTCGTGCCTGCACCTGGAGAGGTTTTTTATAAAATAAATAAGAAAATAGTGAACTAGAAAAGCTTAGTGAGTGTTATACATTTCTAAATAAGCTTTCCTTTCAAAAATATCCTCTCTAAAAATCCTTTGAAAAATTTTAAATTCCGTAATAAGTTATTCAAAACATGAATTTCATGTTATTACATAATCATTTATATACATATTTGCTTGAAAATAAAATTATATGCATCGTAAAAATTCATTCCATAACATACCTCATTTGAAATTCATTTATAACATAATAAGGAATTCATAAATCGTATCCTCAGTCATAAAACATGTATTCAATGGAACCCAGGGAAATCATATCATCGCCTGGTCCTAGGACATCGGCGGTGGGGACGATCAATCTCAGTCATAAGCCACTATGCCGCAAAATGTTATCTCACGGCACATAGGGCATCAGTCATAATAGTATCTTATATACGCGTAGAAGGCGACATGACAGACTCGATCCCTCCATAGTTAGTACACTTTTCCCCACGAAGATGGCATACGCGCAATAAGACACTTCGGCTACATAACAGTCATATCTCAATCATATTTCACACATATAATGGGGATTAGGGTAGCCATCGGTTTTGAAAATTGTCTTTAACATTTCTTAAGAATTACATCTACATGCTAAAATAATTATTGTAAAACATATTTCTTCGATTTGATATTAAAACATAAAAACGCATTTCAATAATAAATTCACGCGATCAATATTTCTTTAGATGTATATATTAAAAACATTTATAATCGAACATCATTCATATAAATTCATTTAAATATTAAGAATGCTTCAATTTTTCATAAAAACATACTAATCATAGTGCATTTATCATTTCATAAAACAATTTACACTCATCGATTTCTAACTCACGGAAACTTCCCGATTTTCTATCTCGCGATAATTCCTCAACTTCAATTTCCTCCAGTTTATCGATACCTATATAATTTAACATTCTAATATAACCATGTCATAACTACGCTATTCGTGAAATCATTTCCATCATCCAACATTAATTACACAACATCGAATAATATAAAGATTTTCAAATTAACTTCTCAATGTTAACAAAACTTAAATTTGACCTTATACAGTCTATTACTTTCGATTACTTTCATCGCAATCACATTTAACATAATCCATATGGTGATAATTCTAATAAAAACCATAAACGTTAAATATTTCGCGATTACGAAAAGTTTTATTACGAATTATTCTTTTTAACTATTCACACGATTCTTTTCATTTCAATTCAAACTCAATATCAAACAACTTATTAATTCATTCAATACATGTAAAACTAATATCCGAACACTTCGATACACATAAACGAAAGTCATGACAGCTTACTAAGTAAAAGTTTATTTGCTTTCTACTTGGACATCAAAAATCAACAATTAATTACATTTGCTTGCAAAGAAAACTACCTGAGTGACTTTAACATGATTCAATCCGTCCTAATATCAATATTTATCATTTTAACAACCTCAAACACATATCATGGCAGCTTGCTAATGTCATATCCATTTTTAAATTCGACAAGTAAAATCGCAATTAAACGCGTTCGTACAAAAACAAACGTTATCCGAATCAGCCGAAAACGATTTCTCGATTATCGAACGACCATTCGATCATTTAAAATACACTATTATGCATTATTTTTCAAGACGACGAACTCGAAAGTAAAAACATAACATAACAGCCCCTAAATCTCAACATAACAGCCCCTACAACATATTTTTCACAAAAAAATCATCCGTCAACACAACGAAACATAATCGAACAAACCTCTATACTAATGAGGTTCTAAATCCTAAAACCCAATCATGCTATCATCAAATTTCATCCATGGCTCAACCTAAACATCTCCTAACAAGAATAACCATAATCCAAACATATTCCATCCTAAACATTTCCATCACAACGAAAATCATAAAACTCAACTTTTAACTTTGAAACTAACCTCTAATGGTTGGATTTCGCTTCTAGATCGATGTACCCTTCATGCATGAATTAAATCTTTTTGAAAATGGCTTGAAACCACCTAAAATGCTTGCTGTCCTCCCCTTGAAAATCACGATAGAACAGCCCTCTAACTTCTCTCCATTTCAGCTCAAATTCCTTGCACCCTTGACCGAAACACTACCCTTCTTCCTTCTTGAATGAGCTGCTTCAATATGAGCTGGAAACCAACAAAAAAACAGCTTCTTAAATATAAAAAACAGCTCTTATCCTCTTTATCTATCACAATAAAAACATTCCAGCTCTTGCATGCACAAAAAAAAACTCACTCAAACAACTTCCAACTTACCATGTAATAAGTTATCTAGGATTCTTACTCCAATTTGACCGAATGGACCTGCTATGGTTTCATTTGTCTTTATACATGCTCTCGGATTGAAGCTGTTGATCGAATAACTTGCTTGGAGTCACTCTCTCACACCATTTTTCTTCTCGGTTTCCTTTGATGACCGAGCTCTCTTCCTCTTTGATTTGGTGCTCTTGGTTCACGAGTTTTGGGTGAATGATAGATCGAACCTTAAAGCTCTCACCACCCAATCACTCTCTTTCTCTCACGCCCTCTCTCACTCTCTCAAGCTCTCTCTCTTTAACACACTCTCACGGTTGACAAAAGCAAAAGAATACCGAATGAACTCTTGCTTCCCTTTTCTTCATTCAAATTGATAAAAATATGCCTTACAGTCTTGAGACACTTGTCACTCATTCCTATATGCATGTATGACACTTGTTTTGCTTCCTTTCTGCATGTTTGACACGTGTCAATTTCATGCACCATTCATGCCACGCGTTATTTTATGTGTTCTCCCATTTCGATTTTCGAATTCGAATCCATTTTCGTCCGCTTGGGAATCCACTTATAACTCGATTATGCCTCCGAAATTATTTTTAAATTTCGAATTCATCTCCACGTACTCGGAATTATTTTATTTCTCTCAATATTTCGCACGATCCGAAATTAAAAAATATATATATATTCTTCCGTTCAATAAATTTTTGAATCGCTCGAAATCTATCTGAAAAGATTCGTTTTCGAATCGTTTTACTTTTATTCAAGTCGAAAATAAATTTCGAAACTTTTCATTCACTAAGTCCGCTTTTCCAGAAATTATCATTTTCTCGAATACTTTCCGTTCAAAAACACGACTATCAGAAAATAATTCGTTTTTCCGTTGAACGAAGCTTTAGGTTTTGTATTACGGATATTTATATTTATTTATTTTATTACCTCAAAATTATGGGTATATACTATTTCATACGTATACTGTACTAGGATCGGGAGGGTATGCTACATTTTCTTCCCCCCTTATAAAATTTCGTCCTCGAAATTTAAAGGATCCGCTTTATTGAAAAGAAATATAACTAAGGCGCATATTATTCTACTGATTACTCTATCACCAATTTCAATTTCAGAATCTCAATGATGAATATTCGCATAACTCTTAAAATCTTTATAAAGAAAGTATAAACCATTAAACTCATCTATAATCCACTATAGAAAATTCTTGTCCATATATAACAACTTAATTTAATCATATCAAATATATTGATTAGAAACTGATTTAAACATCAATGGCTTAAATAGCTTAGGATCTATCTTACTTACCTATTATTCTTAATTCCATAAACTTATATGATTCGTACCATTATCACTTACAAGCTCTACAACTAAAATAATATCAACCACATATTTATTCTAATTGATTCTTCATAGGATCTTATCACTTAAACCAATCAAAATTCGAACATTAAATATTCATAACAATTTTAATTCACCACCAAATCAAAGATATAAACACTAATTATGAAGATCATACCCGAAATTATTTTTTGAGTAGCATCTGCGTCCTGCTGGGTCATTACAAAAACTCTAGCTTGAGTCTGGGGTCTGCCTACCAGTCCTATGGACGATTGATCCCTACTTGTTGGTCCGCCTGTTTTACTGGATGAAGTGGGGCCTTTAGCCTATGCACCTCTCTACTCCTAGCCTTGCCCAACACTAAATGGTCTCGATCCTGCTGATCCCATATCTAGTCTACCACCGGAAGCTAACTGCGGGCAATCCCTCGCAAAGTGGCCTCTCTGACCACATTTGTAACATACATCTGAGCTCAATCTACACTCGCCAGGATGATATTTATCACATTTCACACATTCTAGCCAGGTTCTCTGCATGCTTCCAGTATTTTTGAATCCAGTCGGTGGTCTTACGGAGCCTTGGCTGGATTGTGTCCCATATCCTGACTGATGACCATCAAACCACTTTGACTTTCCTCCACTTTTGGCTTGCTTGCTAGCTCCTCCTTGTGTCCAGGTTGATCCACTGCGGTTCAAACTTTGGGTGCCACTCTGAGGTTTCTTTTCCATACTTCTTTCAACCCTGACTGTAGCCTCTACCAATTGACCATACTGATCATATGTAGTCGATGCCACATAGGTCCTGATTTTTAGGTTTAGACCTACTGCGAATCTTTTGCTCTTCTGTTCTTCATTATCTTGAATAAACGGAACATGCTTCACCAATTTTAAAAATTTTCTCTCATATTCTGATACAGAAAGTGTACCATTTGAAGAACTCCTCAATCTTGGCATCTTTATAGCTTTTAGGAAAGAATTTATCTATGAACTCACTTTTGAATTGAGTCTAGGATACCCCTTCTGGATTTCGTCTTTGCAACGCCTTCCACCAGTCATTGGCTCTATCTTTCAATAGGAAGGCTGAAAATGTCACAATCTGTTTTTTTGAACATCACATAACCTCAAATATTCCCTCATTATTCTCTAACCAAGATAAAGCTTCCTCCGGTTCACTAGTTCCATCAAAATTCTTGGTTCCTAACTTTCGAGCCCTTTCAATAGAACCCTCTGCTTCTCACGGTTGATGAAGTGTCGCGGCTAATAATTGAGCCATCTGTTCCATTTGTGCATTTCCTTCTTCAGGCTCTAAGGGCTGAGATGATCTTGATTGGGACGATTCTGATGGGACTGCATCTTGAGGAACATTTACGGACTCATCCATTTGTTCCTCTGCTGGCGAATAAGTCTCTGCGGCAGCTATTCTAGTAGGCGGACGACCTCAACGACGGATTTATGTGAAATTTAAACTTATATCATCATGTAATATATTTGATTCTAAAAGAACGTTGAAAGAAATCATGTAAATTTTAGAAAAACATTAAATCATTTTCGGAAGTGGGTTTTCGTAATAATAATTTTTTTTAAAAAAATTTTACAGAACACTTTTTCATAACATGGCTCTGATACAAATCTGAAAGGACCCAACCTGGATTACTCTTGTAGAGATCCAAGCGGAGCCCTACCGATACCCAACAAAATCCTTGCAGTCTTTATGCAAGTGACTCAAAAAGACTCTGTGAAGCAAACCCACTGATGCGAACCCCGTATATAACGATACGACACCTACGACCAAATTGAAACACAACCCCAAGAAAGATTAAAACAGGTTTATAACAAAAGAATTTTAACCCATTGATTATATGTCAATCAAAAAACCAAAGTTATGAAAAACTTTGACCCAATGATTAGAACTCAATCAAGAACCAAAATTATAGAAAAAGGATATTGACGTCACTCCCAAGATATAGATGAGAATGTGGGAGATAAGTCATGGTTTGATCGCCACAAACATAGCTTGATAAGATCACATATTCATGTAAGAATAAGAGAGAAAATTCACTCTCTCAATTAAATATAATTTGGCTTCATCTTTATTCCTCTTGTTATTTTTTTTAGGGTTACAAGACAAACCTTTTTATAAGCAAAGAAAATAAACTAGTTTTAGAACATAATTATTTCCTAAACAAAAAAGTCTAAATCGTAAGGCTTAAAATCTAGGAAAATAAAACCAACATGGAAAGTAAATAATCCTAATAAAATAACCTACTAAATAAGAGATTGAGTGATATTAAATTTACAAGATTTTCTGAATATCCAATATTTGCAAGATATACATTAAATTTTCAATATCTTCTGAATCTCCAAAATTTGCTAAATATGTATTGAATTTTCAAGATCTTCTGAATCTTCAAAGTTTGCTAGATATTTGAATAACACCAAAGTAGCCCATTCTAGTTTAAGCCCATATCTTGCTTGCTTCCTTGGGTTCTATCACAGGAAGTTCATCACATAATCATTTATATACATATTTGCTTGAAAACAAAATTATATGCATCATAAAAATTCATTCCGTAACATACCTCATTTGAAATTCATTCATAACATAATCATGAATTCATAAATCGTATAATTTTGTTTTCTCGTTGCACATAGGACATCAGTCATAATAGTACCTTATATACGCGTAGAGGGCGACATGAAAGACTCAATCCCCCCATAGTTAGTGGACTTTTCCCCACGAACATGTCATATGAGTAGTAAGATACTTTGGCCGCATAACAGTCATATCTCAGTCATATTTCAATCATATAATGGGGATTAGGGTAGCCATCGGTTTTGAAAATTATCTTTAACTTTTCTTAAGAATTAAATCTACATGCTAAAATAATTGTTGTAAAATATATTTATTCGATTTGATATTAAAACATAAAAGCGCATTTCAATAATAAATTCACATGATCAATATTTCTTTAGATGTATATATAAAAGCATTTATAATCGAACATTATTCATATAAATTCATTTAAATATTAAGAATGCTTCAATCTTTCATAAAAACATACTAATCATAGTGCATTTATTATTTCATAAAACAATTTACACTCATCGATTTCTAACTCACGGAAACTTCCCGATTTTCTATCTCGCGATAATTCTTCAACTTCGATTTCCTCCACTTTATCGATACCTATATAATTTAACATTCTAATATAACCATGTCATAACTACGCTATTCGTAAAATCATTTCCATCATCGAACGTCAATTACACAACATCGAATAATATAAAAATTTTCGAATTAACTTCTCCATGTTAACATAACTTAAATTTGACCTTATACTATCTATTACTTTCGATTACTTTCATCGCAATCACATTTAACATAATCCATATGGTGATAATTCTAATAAAAACCATAAACATTAAATATTTCGCGATTACGAAAAGTTTTATCCCAAATCATTCTTTTTAACCATTCGCGCGATTCTTTTCGTTTCAATTCAAACTCAACATCAAACAACTTATTATTTCATTCAATACATGTTAAACTAATATTCGAACACTTCGATACACATAAACGAAAGTCATGGCAGCTTACTAAATGTTTATTCACTTTCCGCTTCGACTTCAAAAATCAACAATTAATTACATTCACTTGCAAAGAAAACTATCTAAGTGACTCTAACGTAATTCAATCCGTCCTAACGTCAATATTTATCATTTTAATAACCTCAAACACATATCATGGTAGCCTACTAATGTCATATCCATTTTTAAATTTTACAAGTAAAATCGCAACTAAACGCGTTCGTACGAAAACAAATGTTATCCAAATCACCCAGAAACAATTTCTCGATTATCGAACAACTATTCGATCCTTTAAAATACACTATTATGCATCATTTTTCAAGACAACGAACTGGAAAGTAAAAACATAATATAACAGCCCCTAAATCTTAACATAACAGCCCCTACAACATATTTTTCACAAAAAAATCATCCGTCAACACAACGAAAGATAATCGAATGAACCTCTGCACTAATGAGGTTCTAAATCCTAAAACCCAATCATGCTATCATCAAATTTCATCCATGACTCAACCGAAACATCTCCTAACAAGAATAACCATAATCCAAACATATTCCATCCTAAACATTTCCATCACAACGAAAATCATAAAACTCAACTTTTAACTTTGAAACTAACCTCCAATGGTTGGATTTCGCTTCTAGATCGATGTACCCTTCATGCATGAGTTAAATCTTTTCGAAAATGGCTTGAAACCACCTAAAATGCTTGCTGTCCTCCCCTTGAAAATCACGGTAGAACAGCCCTCTAACTTCTCTCCATTTCAGCTCAAATTCCTTGCACCCTTGACCGAAACACTACCCTTCTTCCTTCTTGAATGAGCTGCTTCAATATGAGTTGGAAACCAACAAAAAACAGCTTCTTAAATACACAAAACAGCTCTTATCCTTTTTATCTATCATGATAAAAACAGTCCAGCTCTTGCATGCACAAAAAAAACTCACTCAAACAACTTCCAACTTACCATGTAATAAGTTATCTAGGATTCTTACTCTAATTTGACCGAATGGACCTGCTATGGTTTCATTTGTCTTCATACATGCTCTCGGATTGAAGCTGTTGATCGAACAACTTGCTTGGAGTCACTCTCTCACACCATTTTTCTTCTCGGTTTCCTTTGATGATCGAGCTCTCTTCCTCTTTGATTTGGTGCTCTTGGTTCACGAGTTTTGGGTGAATGATAGATCGAACCTTAAAGCTCTCACCACCCAATCACTCTCCTTCTCTCACTCCCTCTCTCACTCTCTCAAGCTCTCTCTCTCTAACACACTCTCACGGTTGACAAAAGCAAAAGAATACCGAATGAACTCTTGCTTCCCTTTTCTTCATTCAAATTGATAAAAATATGCCTTACAGTCTTGAGACACTTGTCACTCATTCCTATATGCATGTATGACACTTGTTTTGCTTCCTTTCTGCATGTTTGACATGTGTCAATTTCATGCACCATTCATGCCACGCGTTATTTCATGTGTTCTCCCATTTCGATTTTCGAATTCGAATCCGTTTTCGTCCGTTTAGGAATCCACTTATAACTCGATTACGCCTCCGAAATTATTTTTAAATTTCGAATTCATCTCCACGTACTCGGAATTATTTTATTTCTCTCAAATATTTTACACAATCCGAAATTAAAAAAAAAAAAAATTCTTCTGTCCAATAAATTTTTGAATCACTCGAAATCTATCCAAAAAGATTCGTTTTCTATTCGTTTAACTTTTATTCAACTCAAAAATAAATTTCGAAACTTTTCATTCACGAAGTCCGCTTTTCGAGAAATTATCATTTTCGCGAATACTTTCCGTTCAAAAACACGACCATCAAAAAATAATTCATTTTTTCGTTGAACGAAACTTTGATTTTTGCATTGTGGATATTTATATTTATTTATTTTATTACCTCAAAATTATGGGCATATCCTATTTCATACGTATACCGTACTAGGATCGGGAGGGTATGCGACATATCCTCTGAATTGAAAGGAAGTGATAAGTTAGTAGTGGGAAATAGTCATCAATTACCAATCTCACATATTAGTAAGTTTTATGTACTTTCACCATAATACAATGCAAAAGCAATGGCATTGATGATGTTCTTTATGTTCCATGTATAACAAAAACCCTTATAAGCATTTCAAAATTGACACAAGATAATAATTTTGCTGTTTTTAACTATGATTCTTGTGTTATTAAGGACAAACTTACCAAGAAGGACATGTCAAAGGTAAGCTTAAGCAAGGGTTGTATCAGTTGCAAGTTGTTGGAGATCGAAGGAAGGTTGCTGCTCAGTCATGTAGTGAAAAATCTAGTGAAAATTCTCAGCTTTATAATACTATTTTAGGGAATAAATATACTGGTAAAGACTCTAGCTATTGTTGTGATAATTTGCTCAAGACAAATTACAACTGTTGTGTGAAAAATAAAGCGACTAATTCTGCTAAAATGAATGATATAATGTGGTACTTGAAATTAGGACATGCAGTTCCTCTCATTCTTAGAAAAGTTTTGAATGTGTTTAAGTTAAGGCAGTCCTCTGATGGGTTACATTTTTGTGATGCATGTAAGATGGAAAAGTTGCATCAATTGCCTTTTTAATGTTTAAATTTTAAGGCTAAAACTCCTCTTGAATTAGTTTATACGGATTTATAGGGTCCTTCACCATAGTCTTCTGTAGAGTGTTACAAGTATTATGTGTTGATTGTGGATTCTTTTTCAAAAATTTCATGGTAGTATCCACTTAAACGCAAGTTTGATATAGTTAATGCTTTCCATTTATTCAAGAAGTCAGCTGAACTTCAACTTGGTCATAAGCTGAAGTGCTTACAGGCTGATATGGGAACATAGTTTAAGCCTATTGGAAATTATCTTAAACAATGTGGAGTTCACTTTAGGATGTCTTGTGCCTATACCAATCAACAAAATGGCGTTGTTGAAAGGAAAAATAGGCATGTGGTAGAAATGGGATTAACCATGTTGGCACAAGCTTAAATGCCACTTAGTTTCTGGACTCATGCATTGCAGGCAACAGTGTTGTTAATGAACAACTTGCCCACACCACTCATTGGCTACAAATCACCCTCTGAAGTATTGTATTATAGACAACCTAACTATAACTACTTTAAAGTGTTTGGTTGTAGTTGTTTTCCCTATCTTAGGCCTTACTCAAAGTAGAAGTTTAACTTTCATACATCTAAGTGTGTCTTCATTGGATATAGCCTTAAGCACAAAGGATATGTGTTTGCACTCTTCAGGGAAAGTTTATGTTTCTCGAAATGTGGTCTTCCATGAATGTGAGTTCCCTTGTAAGAGTTTCTTCTCCTTTGATAAGAGTACTAATCATCAAGTATCCAGTCTACCCATGTCTTCTCTTTTTCCAAATATAGAAGCTAGTAGAATTGGTATAGTAGGAATAGATGTCTACTGCTAAGTCAAAATAGGTCCTATCTAAAGCTGAACGTAATCATTTTTCACCTTAAGTTACCTCTCAGCAAACTCACTTTTCAAGTCCTCCATCTCATGGTACTTCTCAACCAATTCATACTCATTCATTTGTTGAAGTAACTCAAGAATCTCAGCCTGTCTCTTGTCATTCAATGATTATAAGAAGCAAAATCGGCTCTCTTAAACCAAAGACCTATTTAGCTTTGTGTCAACCACCAATCCAAAATGCCATCGAGTGTGAACCTAGCATAGTTAAAGAAGCTCTTGCTAGTTCACAATGGAGACAAGCAATTAATGAAGAGTATATTGCCCTAATTAAAAACAATACATGGACTTTAGTACCTTTTGATAAGTCCATAAGTGTTGTTGGATCTAAATAGGTATATAGGACTAGATATAAACCAGATGGGACAGTCTTGAAGCACAAGGCAAAGTTTGTTGCCAAAGTTTATCATCAAGTTTCAGGTATGGATTACTTTGACACTTTTGGTCCTGTCATTATGTCCTCTACAATTAGAGTCATCTTTACTTTGGCAATCACTTATGGTCGGGAAATTCAGCAAATTGACTTCAATAATACATTCCTAAATGGTGATCTTCAAGAAGATGTTTTTATGAAACCACCAGCTGGTCTTGTTAACCAATCTATTCCTACTCATGTCTGCAAGTTGAATATGGCAATCTATGGTGTAAAACAAGCTCCAAGAGCTTGGTTCTTTAAGTTGAAGTCAACCTTGTTTGATCTTGATTTCATTAATTCCAAGTCACACACATTCTTTTTTATCAAGAGAAATAACACTGAAATTTTATATTTTTTGGTGTATATTGATTATATTTTACTGACTGGCATAAGTTCAGCTCTTATTCATCAAGTTGTGACTGCTCTTAAAACCAAGTTTGCCTTAAAAACACTTGGTCAAGGCAGCTATTTCTTAGGTTTCAAAGCTACTAAAACCTCTGCTGGTCTTCATTTCACTCAGACTAAATACATCTTGGATATTTTGAAAAGAACCAATATGTTATTTGCTAAGCCTTGTGATACTCCAATATCCACAGGATCCAGATTATCAAAGACTTCTAGCAATCCTTTTACAGACCCTTTTCTATTTCAAAGCACTATTGGAGCACTTGAGTACCTCACTCACACATGGCCAGACATATCCTTTACCGTAAACAAGTTGAGTCAATTTCTAGGTGCACCAACTGATGAACATTGGTCTGCTTGCAAAAAGGTACTAAGATATCTTAAGGGTACTGTAGGTCTTGGCTTGTTTTTAACTCCTGCAGCTTCTCTTAGTCTTAAAGTCTTCAGCGATGTTGATTGGGCAACATACCTAGATGATAGAAGGTCAACAAGTGCCTGCCTTGTCTTCTTAGGAGGTGATGTCATCATTTGGAGTTCTCATAAGCAACATATAGTTGCTAGATCAAGTTCTGAGGCAGAATACAAGGCTTTAACTCATGCCTCAATAAAGGTTCTTTGGTTGCAATCCTTGTTTACAGAACTTAAAATTTAGCTTGTAGGTGTTCTTGTTATCTAGTGTGATAACACCAGTGCAGCAACCTTATCCAAAAATCCTGTCTTCCACGCTCATACCAAACATGTTGAGATTAATATTCACTTCATTCGGAAAAAAATTGTTGCTGGATTACTTGCAGTTCACTATGTTCCCACAACTTTTCAAAAGGCTGATTTACTTATTAAGCCATTAACATCTGATAGGTTTGACTTCCTTCTTTCCAAGTTGAATCTCTCCATTTCTCTGAAGTTCAGCTTGCGGGGGGATGTTAGAATACTTCAACAAGATGAAACTCAAGCTAAAGATTCAGTTGGTGTGCCTAGTTTAGCTTGAGTTTCTATATTGGCTTCTTGAGTGAATGATATTGCTTGCTTCACAAGTCTCTGAGTCATGTTCTGTTATTTGGATTGATGAGGTGCCATGTAATTTAGATTGATAAGGTGGCAGGCAGTTATTCATTCTCGTTTGTGATTGGCTACTAGTTCGACTTTAGATCAACACACAATATAAGTGTGCAAAAAAACACTTTCTCTGTAAGTAATCAAGAAAAACAGAATCAATGAAAATGGTACTCCCTGAGTTCTTGAAGAAGTTCTAGTGGCTTCATTGTTCTAGTGTTCTTGTTTTAAGTTCTTGCACTTAGTTTTTGTTAATGTTTTTACACACTTTCAACAATTAAATCAAACAAATATTTCTTGTCATCAAGGTAGCCTACGAGGTAATTATCTGTATCCAACATTTTTTTTTTTTTTTTTTGTAGTACATGGACTATAATTGAGAACGACCCAAAGATTACCGGGACCAACCGAGATAGGACACTAATGGCACGGCCAGAAAGATGACTCTCAAGTGGGAGGGATCCACTCACACGGAGGTGGGGGGAAAACCCATATGAAAGTGGGAAATCAACCTACACATAATGGTGGGAGACCGAATATTAGTATATTTATAAGTATTATTATATTTTTATTATATATTATATGATATAGATATATTTGTTTTTAAAGTAATAAATATAGTCAACTATGATGCACTGCACCCAAATATGAATTAATAATATAGCCACTAGAACTAGTTTTGATTGGTTGTCACTTACTTCATATAGAAATTAATTTCAGGGGTGATTAAATTATCATCCTCGAGCATATAATTTGTATATGGAATGATTAATGGTCAGTAAGTAATACTAATGGGTCCAAATTTTTGTCCAAAAACTCGTCCCAAATTAGTTGACATGATTGGGAAAAAAGTTTCATTGAGCCTTATCACATATAAATCATATCATTCAACGTTGTTATTGATATTTAACCACATAAGGCTCTTATCATGATTTTGATAAGTCAAACATGTTGGTCTTTCCACATCCCTCGAGCTGAAATACCAACACATAAGGGATTCAAATTTAGATTTTCTCCAACAAACAAAATTTTAATTTATATTGATAACTGTTAAACCAAAAGTTTAAATGGATATAGAAAATTACCCAAAGATAATATTTAAAAATTTTAACAAGATTGATGACTCACTAGTCTTCTCTCATAAACACGAGAGATGGCCATTGACCCACCGGTGGACCGAGCATTGGACTAACAGGGGCATTTGCCCTGCCTGAAGTTTTGAAAATTTTTTTGCAAGTATAAATATTCTCTTTAAGGAAAGCTAAATCAACATGAAAATTTAGCTTAAAAAATTTATTTTTAACATTCATCCATTCATTTTCACTCAATCCAATAACAATAAAAAAAATTATACAAATTCAAAATAGATATAGTAACCTTTCGATTGAATGAAATAGATAGATGGATGTTGAAGTCACTTTTTTAAGTCAAATTTTTAAGTTGGTCTCCTTCTCTCCTTCTTTCTCCTTCTTTTCGGTTTTGCTCTCTTCTTTGGACAGAGACTATTCGGCCAGCAAGAAGAAAAGGAAGACAGGGTGCTGTTGGCAGAATGAAGAGATAGAAGACAGGGTGTATCCGGCTAGCATGCAGAATGGAAGACAGGGGTGGTGTTCGGTAGCAAGCAAAATGGTGTAAGATGACTTTTCTCTCTTATTTGGAGAAGGGGTGGACGGCCAAAGAAAAAAAGAAAAGGGGTAATGACCGGTCAAGGCATAAAATGGATGGAAATTTGCTTTTTATTTCACCTTTCATCACACACACACACACACACACACACACATATATATATATATATATATATTTTAACCACACCACTTAACCATTTTCTCCACCACACATATTTTAACCACACCACTTAACCATTTTCTCCACCACACATTTCATAAAAAATATAATCTAATTCTCTTTGCAATTCCAACTTTACCCTTTTCATAACTTTTCATTTCCAAGCTTTCTCTTTTCTAGAACCTCTTCTTTTGTGAATGAACAATTCTACCCTTCTAACTTCCTCCTTCTTCCATATTTACTTTAGGTGGCTGTACTTAGGGATCTAATTGGGCCTAACTAGACTAATTTGGCTCACATTAATCTCATCTTTTTGGGCATTTTAATAAAAGTTCCTAATTACATTCCCTGAGATTTTTGTTTGCACTCCACCAAACTTCTAAAAGAAATATATATATTTAAATAAATATTCATACTATTAAACCGGTTCAGATTTTTGGGGTGTTACAATACAAATATTTCAAGAATATATATATTTATATATGACTTTATTGATTTTCCATATTGTTGACCGTCTCCGGACGTCAACATTAAAACACGTGTTTTAATGTTAACGTTTGGAGATAGTCAACACTTGATGATTTATATGGGCCTCAAGCTGACAAGCATGTCCACCTTCCATAGCCCAGGTCGTGTCCGAAATTGAATCACAAACTTATATCTTATAGGTGCTTTTATTGCACAACTTCTACTTGGTGATAGGAGTTGTGCAACCAAAACACCTATAAGATTGAGGTTTGTGGTTCAACTCCGGACGTGACCTGAGTTGTGGAAGGTAGATGTGTCTGTCAGCTCTGGGCTAAAAGGGTTCAACCTGGGCTATGAAAGGTGGACATACCTGTCAGCTCGGGGCCCATACAAATCATCGAGTGTTGACCATCTCCGGACGTCAACACATATTGTGTTCTCATCCTATTTTATTCGAGAAAGAGATAATAATATGTTAGTTAGTTAATACCATGTAACAAAAAATTGTTTAGGTACGTAGTGAATGAATTAGATTTTTTTTTTTTAAAAAAAAAAAAAATGAAATAACATTTACTATGTAACTACTCGAACTTTAGATTATTGTCAACCTTGTATGGTAGTTCCGATTTACGTTGCAATCTAAATTTTTATAACAATAATAATTGTCTTATTTTTCTTTTCATAATGTCACATCAATTTTTACCCATGTATGGTAAATAGAAGAATGATGTGCTAAACAACATGGTAATATAAATTTAGTATAATTTAAAAAGGGTATTATAATTTTTTTTTATTTATTTGAAAGGGACATTAGAATTAATTTTAACATCATCTAATCGTAAGAATTTTAACATATTGTGTGATATTTATTTTGAAACATTATAATAATTTCTTGAGATAAATAAAGACATTTCTTAAATTAAAAATATCATTAAAATATTCTTAAAAAACACTTGATGATAGTTATTTTAAGCATTTGTCAATTTAATTTTTATAAGAGTATATTTAATATTTTTTTGAAGTATAAATGATACTTTAAATATAATTTGTTATAATAATAATGATAATAATTTATTACAAAATTATAAAGTTAGTAAAATAAATATAGTAGAATAATATTAGACCATGGCCAGTCAGACGGTTGCAAAATTTCTGACATTTTTTCTTAAAACAGCAATTAACTCCCATATTATCAGAGTTGGTATTATTTGAATATATTAATAAATAATTAAAAATTATAATAATAAAAACAATTAAGAATGAAAACCTAACTTAATACTTGTTTGTTATTCAAAAAGAAAAATCACTAATATATAAAAAATACATATTTTGGAGGACATTTTTTTATTAAAATAAAATGCCATAACAATAATCAACACATTCAAGCTAGAGATAATGGTAGACTTGAGCAAGTTGAGCCTATGAAAAAGTGATATGATCCATTTAATGATGATAGGTCCGAGTCACACACATAAGTAAATTAAACTACCTTTTTTTTTTTTTTTTTTTTTTTTAAGTTATTGATAGGATTGCATTGGAGCTTGTCATGCGTCATTTTTTACGGATGAACAGATTACCAAACAGATTCCTTATATTGGTAGGAAATTATTTCCTACTCAAAATATTATAGCAGTATGTTTACGGATGAACAGATTCCTTATATTGGTAGGAAATTATTTCCTACTCAAAATATTATAGCAGTATGTAGATTTAACATGTTTTTCACGCTTGTATAGCAAGGTTGGGAGGGATTTGCGCATGATATATGAATATTTTTAGAGGCATTGAGAAACACTAAGTTAAAATTTCCAAAACCACTAATGGTATGCTATATCTATTAGTAATACTTATAATTATTCTTTTACTTTAAATAATATTGTTTCATTGTTGAAATTTAAATTGTAGATAAATACTAATTAGTTGACTCAAGATATCGAAATATAAAGGGTTATTTGGCTCCATATGAAGGACAACGATATCATGTTTCATAATTTCATAATAGTGGTCAACCAAGAGGTAGTTGAGAACATTTAATTATGTGCATTCATCATTTACGTAGTGTAATATAATTGAACTTAGTTTTGATGTGTAGAAAACTCGATGGAGAACTTTGCATCACATCCGTAATTATAAGTTTGACAAGCAAGTAATCGTTTTTACGGCTTCAATGGCTTTACATAATTTCATAAGAAGTGAGATTATTTTAAATGTTGAGTTTCAATCATATGATGAAAATCAAGATTATATGCAAGAGGATAAAGAATTAAATATTAATTTAATAATAAATGAAAGTGAGATGAGTGTTGTTCGTAATAGAATTGCAAGAGAACAAATGCTTAGATAAATTATTATTTTTTTATCTTTATCATTACAATTTTATGTAGAATTATTGATATAATTTGTACTAATTATTATGCATGACTGTATATGTAATTTTAATTTAATTTTTATTATTTAATTTATTTTAATAACCAAAGTTTAGATAAATATAGTTGGAAAAATAAGTTACATATATATATCTATATGGTAAATTGTTTAAAAAGAATATATAAATGATAATTTGAAATATTTTAATCAAACAAATTCAAAAGTTCTTTTAGAATAATAACATAAAAGTCATATCATAATTAAAAGATATTTCAATAATATTTCAGTCAACCTATCTTAAATCTTTTCTAAATTTAAAAGCTCTTTTGAAATGATGTAGTGAGTGAATTCTACATTATATTAACTTTGAACGGACCTCATTAGTCAACTTTCTCGAAACCTGACAACCTGTTTCCTACACAAATCAAATAGAATGTGGATAATCTTGACATCAATGGGGTGTTGACTGAAGACACTTTGACATTCAAGTCTGATGGGTAAATTCCTAATGCACTAATTACAATAGGTCGCGTGCAAGTATACACAGTCACAATGTAATATAATGGCAAATCAAGGTCGTTCCCACAGGGACAATTGCTAAATTTTATATATCAATTACCAAAATTGATTGAGACAATTTTATTCAAACTATCAAAACTAAAATAGAGGTGAATAAGAATATAATAAAACGAAATTAAAAATTAAAAATTAAATAAACAACCAAATTAAATAATGGAACTAACAGCAGATTTATAGATCTAAGGCACAATTTCACCTTTTTATTTCATCAACCTATTCTCATTTTATTCAAAAATAATTACTTTTATTTTGTATTTAATCGGGTAAAACTCTAAATTAATTACCAGCCTCTTTCGATCGGTCAAGTAATATTATCCAGAATAATTAATCTATTATATGTCTATATAGATTAAATTAATCCGAACTCATTAAGTTTTAATTACCCACACATGATTACACAATCCAATATAGGTATATGTCTATCCTATATAGATTATGCTATTTTATTGATGTCGAACACATGATACCTCTGTCAAGCGCATCATAGTCACCAGATCTGTCAATTAATAGGCCTTATTTGATTGACAGCATTAAGATCCAATAGAATAGAATACAATATAAAAGAAAACAATCATTCATTAATTCGAAAACTCATTGAATAGGTGATGAAATAAATCGGCTACATTGTAGCCTTAGAAATTGAAATTAGCCCGACATAGAGTTGAATAACACAGTGTATAAAATTGAATTAACAATCAACATCAAAACAAATAACTAAAAAGTAAGAATAGTCACTGTGTTATTTTCTGAGTGTGAAGCTTGAATAAACTGAACTCTGGATCTCGAGCACACCCGTTCTGACGATGTTGAGATTGCCTTGAAACTTCACTCCTGTGCAACCCCTTCTGGTGCCGTCCGAATGAGAGACTAGAGAGATTTTTTTTCCAAAAAAACTCGACTCAGCCGTCACTCAGACAAAACCTCTGCTGCTGTTTTGAAAGAAAACGATCTAAGAAAACCCTACTTTTCTCTCTCTGCCGAACTCCCCCTTGTCTGCTGCTCAACAATATGATTTTATATGAGTAGGGCAACCTCTTGAATGCATCAGTTGACTTCCTTTATTCTCTGTCAATTGCCTCCAAGATAATCTCTATGAATACCATATAGCGATCGTTGAAATCTCTGCTTTGACTGCTTACCAATTTAATTTGAAATATCTTCTGCAAGACGGCTTGAATTTCCTTCGAAAGCTCGATCCATTGCCTAAATTATCTTTCACAAATCAATTGAGACAATTCTGGTGATTTCCACGCGTGAAATATGTAAAGAAGTTTTGCATCGCATGATTGGATCGCTTCACGTTGGCCTGCAGGGTGTTTACGCGCAAAACGGGAACAAAATTGGACGCAGCCCATGGACGCAGGCCACAAGCCCGCGTATGCTTCCCGCGGGTAGCTGCTGGTGTGGGCTGCTGGAGACCAGCCAGCAGCTATGACCTGCGGGGTAAATTACAAAAAGCCCCCTCAAGTTTTGGAAATTACACTTTTGCCCCTAAACTTCTAAAAATTATACTTTTGCCCCAAAAATTTATAAAATTTACAGTTCAGTCCCTGCATTCAATTTCTGCACAAAACACTCAGAAAATATCAGAACACCACTATTTTACTCGGGTTTTCATCACAATAGTACAGGTTAAGAATATATAATCGTGCATAATTTTAGCCCGATCAAATACCCCCAAACCTAACTTTTGCTCGCCCTCGAGCAAAAACCTAACAAAACAAAAATAAAAACAACCAAAATTAAAATCACATCCATTTTCGTAGGTAAACACGATGACATTTAGCATATGCCACAAGCCTTTAAACCTCTAAGTGTCCTTAGAGGAGGAGTTGTGTCTCCTGAGGGTTTACCAGCTACGACACCCACAAACGCAAAACAATCAAGTTCAAACTCAACAACAAATCTTCCAGTGCTATCTTCAAGAATAATCACTTCACCTGAGATCTTGAACCTCGACTAAAAATAAGTCACTAGTAATCTTCACACAGTCGTCTGTCTTCTCCAACTCATCACCCAGCATTCGAAATTCGATAACACTAAGCATACACACCATGACCTTATTTCGCCTCGACTCTACGTCTCACTGGAAATCACTCATTTTATTTTATTTCACAGAGTCCTACGGCAACACTCTCACAACATACAAGCAGTTAGGAGGTTATGCATCAAAAAAATTCAAATATTTACAATGCTTGTATAATAATTTATGAATTATAAACGCTAAGCACAAATCAGGTCTCTTGAAAGAATCAGACATCTAAAGTCAGTGCAACACCCATAATTCTGACTTTAAGCAATCATGATCCCTTATTAATCAGCAGTCTTCTTAAGGGATGTAACGGGGCTAGGGGTTTTGGCTCACAAAGAATTGGATTACGGTCAACAAAATGGAGCTTGAACTCCTTCAAAGATTATTAATTCCATCTCTTAAAATATTGTAATTAACACTGAGCTCAATTTTTCTAACTGAACAACGCCTCCTTTATTTCGTCATCAAATTTTTCTCTCTCTTTTTTTTTTTTTTTTTTTTTTGAAATAAATCGTTGTCCTCGCTTAATAATTCCCCCAAACTTGAGTTTTTCTGCACCCAACACTCCTTTCTTCCAACCATTTTTTTTTTCTTTGAAATAAATCCAAGCTCCAAGGGTAAGGATTATTATTATTATTATTATTTTTTAATTTTGGCTAGGACAAGGATAAATAGTAAGGATGAAAGAAAATAAAGGCTAATATGTGTTTGGCTTCAAATTGGTTTTAGGCGCACACATATTTTAGGTTTGGAAATCTTGGTTTCTTAGCCTTTTTTTCTGGAGTTAATCACACACATGCTTGCCTCATGTCAATAAGTTCACATAACGACTCAAAAATTCAGAAAAATTAAAGAATTGCAATGAATTTATGACCTTAAAGTCCAAACAAAGCCTAAAGAGACCAACTAGTCATGAAAAAATTTTGAAGAGTGTTTAAGAGTAGAAATAAATATAGTCCCTCTAAAATGAAACGATATGGCTCAAAAGTTCTCACTGTGGTAGTCTCCACTAATAGATCACATCTATGCATACATAATATCTCTACATTCTCCTACTAGGCTCAAAGTCTTTGATAACATCAAACTATGCTTACGACTTTCATGGCTCTTCCCTAGTCAAGATTACCAATCACATAGCGCAATAACTCTCCTCTCGATAGCACATGGTCAATTTATTAATCAAGTTTGAAACATGAATGTTTCCACCCCCAAACCTAGTCCAAACATTGTCCCCAATGTTTGAAAAACTACAGTCATGAGAACGAAAATAAAATGAAATACAACTAAAACACACTTAAATATGAAAGAAAAGAAAACAACTAAGCAATCACAAAATAGTAGACAAACAAAAAAAATAAATGGTAAAAGATAAAACAAAACAAAAATATAAAAACAAATAAAAGAAAAGTAAACAATGCAAAAATAAAATGAGTTACTTGAAAACTTGGGTTGCCTCCCAAGAAGCGCTAGATTTTTAGTCTTCAGCTCGACTTCCATCTGTCTTCAATTGTTCTGATCCACCAAAGTGATAGTGGATTTATGACGATCCACTTCACCACCGTAATAATGCTTTAACCTTTGGCCATTAACCTTGAACGAAGTCTTCATCTTCTCATCTTCAACTTCCACTGCTCCAAATGGATATACCGTTTTCACAATGAAAGGGCCTGACCATCTGGATTTGAGCTTGCCTGGGAATAATCTAAGCCTGGAATTAAATAACAATACCTGCTGTCCTGGTACAAAATGCTTAGCTAAGATTTTCCTGTCATGCCATTGCTTTGTCTTCTCCTTGTAGATGCGAGCATTCTCATATGAATCCAGTCTGATTTCTTCGAGCTCATCCAATTGAAGAAGACGTTTATCACCGGCTTTCTTCAAATCAAAATTCAATGCCTTAATTGCCCAAAAAGCTCGATGCTCCAACTCTACTGGCAGATGACATGCTTTCCCATACACTAACCGAAATGGGGACATTCCAATTGGTGTTTTATAGGCAGTTCGATAAGCCCAAAGTGCATCATCAAGCTTGATACTCCAATCCTTCCTTGATCTACTCACAGTCTTCTCTAGAATACCCTTAAGTTCCCTGTTTGAAATTTCCACTTGTCCACTGGCTTGAGGGTGATATAGGGTTGTTATCTTGTGAGTGACCCCATATTGCTTAAGAAGACTTTCAAATTGGCGATTACAAAAGTGTGAACCTCCATCACTGATAATAGCTCGAGGTGTTCCAAATCTGGTAAAAATATTCT
Source organism: Dimocarpus longan (assembly GCA_022984855.1). Classification (NCBI taxonomy): domain Eukaryota; kingdom Viridiplantae; phylum Streptophyta; class Magnoliopsida; order Sapindales; family Sapindaceae; genus Dimocarpus; species Dimocarpus longan. The sequence goes on along the minus strand of CM041015.1, from coordinate 9,177,270 downwards.
TCTTCAAAAACTTGGTCACAACCTTTGCATCATTTGATGATGTAGCAACAGCTTCTACCCACTTCGACACGTAATCCACTGCCACCAAGATATACTGATTTTGAAAGGATGATGGAAAAGGTCCCATGAAGTCTATACCCCACACATCAAACAGCTCGACTTCTAAAATATTCTGCAATGGCATCTCATGTCGCTTCGAAATATTTCCTGTCCTCTGGCATTGATCACATGTTTGCACAAAACTCCGTGCATCTTTAAAAATCGTCGGCCAGTAAAACCCAGCCTGCAGAACTTTTATGGCAGTTCGCTCTCCACCAAAATGACCCCCATAATTGGACGAGTGACAATGTCGTAAAATATCTTCAGTCTCTTCATATGGCACACATCGTCTCAACATCTGATCGGCACATTGCTTAAACAAATATGGGTCATCCCATACATACCTTTTCACATCATGGAGAAATTTCTTCTTATGCTGAAATGATAAGTCAGGGGGAAGTACATTGCACACTATGAAATTGACAAAATCTGCGTACCACGGTGCCTCTTCATTGCTACATGAGAAAAGCTGCTCATCGGGGAATGTCTCATTGATATTTGTCATATCATCCGCACTATTCCCTTCCAATCTGGACAAATGATCCGCAACTTGATTTTCTGTCCCCTTCTTATCTCTTATCTCTAAGTTGAACTCCTGTAGTAGCAGTACCCATCTGATCAGACGTGGCTTGGCATCCTTCTTGGTTACAAGATACTTAATGGCAGAGTGGTCAGTGTAGACTACAACTTTAGACCCAATCAAATACGGTCTAAACTTATCAAATGCAAATACTACGGCCAGCAATTCTTTTTCTGTTGTGGTGTAATTCATTTGGGCTTCATTCAATGTCTTACTGGCGTAGTAAACAGTGTGAAAAATCTTATCCCTTCTCTGACCAAGGACAGCCCCTACTGCAAAATCACTGGCATCACACATTAACTCAAATGGTATGTTCCAATCTGGAGCAGTGATAATTGGAGCTGTTACTAATTTCTTCTTCAAGGCTTCAAACGATTGCAAACAATCTTCATCAAACTTAAAATGCACATCTTTCTCCAGGAGACTACATAATGGCCTTGAAATCTTGGAAAAATCTTTGATGAATCTTCTGTAAAATCCTGCATGTCCCAGAAAACTCCTAACTCCCTTGACTGATGAAGGCGGTGGAAGTTTCTCAATTACCTCAATCTTCGCTCTATCCACTTCAATGCCACTTGCTGAGATTTTATGCCCTAAAACGATACCCTCCTGAACCATAAAGTGGCATTTTTCCCAGTTCAACACTAGGTTAGTCTCTGTGCACCTTTTCAACACCTTGGCAAGATTTTGCAAGCACAAGTCGAATGAATCCCCAAACACCGAAAAATCATCCATGAAGACTTCCAAGAATTGCTCCACCATCTCAGAAAAAATGGACATCATACATCGCTGAAACGTTGCAGGAGCATTACATAATCCAAATGGCATTCTCCTATAGGCAAAGGTACCATAAGGACATGTAAAGGTTGTCTTTTCCTGATCCTCTGGAGCTATGGCAATTTGATTGTACCCAGAGTATCCATCCAAAAAGCAATAGAATTCATGTCCGGATAACCTATCAAGCATTTGATCAATGAAAGGAAGCGGAAAATGATCTTTCCTCGTGGCTTGATTCAGCTTTCTGTAATCCATACAAACCCTCCAGCCATTGACTACTCTCGTTGGAATAAGTTCATTCTTTTCATTTGTCACCACCGTTATTCCACCTTTCTTGGGAACACATTGAACTGGACTGATCCAAGAACTGTCCGAGATGGGATAAATGATACCCGCATCTAACAGTTTAATTATCTCCTTCTTTACCACATCCTTCATAATTGGATTCAGTCGGCGTTGAGGTTGAATAGTTGGCTTGTAGTTATCTTCCATTAGGATTTTGTGCATGCAGAAAGATGGACTAATACCCCTTATATCAGCGATTGTCCATCCCAAAGCTAACTTATTTTCTCTCAACACCCGCAACAATTTCTCTTCTTGAACATCGTTCAATGTTGCAGAGATGATTACTGGCAAGGTGGACGATTCCCCAAGATAAGCATATCGTAAATGTTTTGGGAGTGGCTTAAGCTCTAAAGTCGGTGGCTCTTCTATGGATGGCTTAAGAATCGACGATGCTAAAAGAGGCTGAGCATTATGCATATGTAACACTTCATACTTTGGAGCTGCTTCCAGTATTTCCAAATAATCTTGGACTTCTTCACGATTTCCTTTACTTGAATCTAACAATGCGGCTTCCAAGGCATCTAGTGGAGTTTCTTCATTGTGTACCTCCTGAATACAATCATGCAACACTTCCACTCTTTTGCATTCATCGATGTCACTAGGAAATTTCAAAGCTTTGAAAACATTAAAAGTGACCTCTTCATCTTGTACCCTCATTGTCAACTGGCCTTGCTGCACATCAATCACAGTCCTACCGGTGGCTAAAAAGGGTCTTCCCAGTATGATCGAAATCTCTCGGTCTTCTTCCATGTCAAGAATAATGAAATCTGCTGGGAATATAAGCTTCTCCACTTTCACCAAAACATCCTCAATTATACCTCGAGGTCTCTTCACAGATCGATCTGCAAGTTGAAGAGTAACTGATGTTGGCTTAGCTTCCCCCAAACCTAATCTCTTGTAAATGGATAAAGGCATCAAATTGATACTAGCTCCCAGATCGCACAAGGCTCTTCCTTCAAAATTCTCTCCAATTCTGCACGAAATAGTGAAACTGCCAGGATCCTTTAATTTCGGAGGTAACTTCTGTTGTAAGATTGCGCTGCATTCTTCTGTGAGTGCTACAGTCTCAAACTCTTCCAACTTCCTTTTCTTCGATAAGATATCCTTCATGAACTTTACATAACTAGGCATTTGTTCTAGTGCTTCTGCAAAAGGTATATTGATATGTAGCTTCTTGAATACCTCCAGAAACTTCGAGAACTGCTTGTCTAGTTTTTGCTTCTGAAACCTCTGAGGAAATGGTAACGGTGGTATCTGAGGCACTTTCTTTTCTCCCATTGGCTTTACTGGTCCCTCTTTATCATCCTTCTGCTCTTTCTTCAGCTCTTCCTCTTCTACAGCTACCTCTTCTTCCGTTGATGGGTTAAGCACCACAGTAGATTTTCTTATGCTTTGATTCAGCTCCTTACCATTCCTCAATGTGATAGCCTTGCACTGCTCCTTGCCTTCCCTCTTGGGGTTTTGCTCAGTATCGCTGGGTAAGTTTCCATACGGTCTACTGCTCATAGAATTAGCAAGCTGCCCTATTTGCATTTCCAAGTTTCGAATTGATGCACTCTGGTTCTGTAGTTGAGCTTGGAATTGATTTTGCTGATTCTGTTGATTCTGTAACATATTCTGTTGATTCTGCATGAGAGAATCAGTTTTCGTCATGTACTGCAACATCATTTCTTCCATTGAAGGCTTCTTGACTTGAGGTTGAACTTGTTGTGGTTGACTCTGAAAACCAGGTGGGAATGTAGGCTTCAATTGTGATGCTTGATCTTGATTTTGCTTCCACGAGAAATTGGGATGATTTCTCCACCCAGGATTGTAGACATTTGAATATGGATCATTGCGTTGTCTGTTATAGTTGGCTACAAACTGTACTGACTCCTGATTACTTGGACAATTATCCGTTGCATGACCACCTCCACATTCTTCACAACTAACAAATGAGCTTTGGATTGCGTTAATGCCACTTGTGCCCATACCGCAAGCATCCAATCTCTTAGTCAAAGCAGAAACTTGAGCTGTTAATGCTGTAATCGCATCCAACTCGTGTACACCTGCCACTGATTTCCTGGATTTCGTTCTCTCAGAAGGCCACTGATAAATATTAGCGGACATCTCTTCAATAAGCTCAAATGCATCCTCCACATTTCTTTTTAACAGAGCGCCCCCTGCTGCAGCATCCACATTGGACCTTCCAACCTCTGATAATCCTTGATAAAAAGTCTGTATTTGCATCCATTCTGGAACTCCATGATGAGGACACTTCCTAAGCATCTCCTTAAACCTCTCCCAAGCCTCGTATAATGATTCTCCTTCCCTCTGATTGAATGCAGCAATATCATTCCTCAATTGTGCTGTTTTCGCTGGAGGAAAGTACTTGGCTAGGAACTTCTGTGCCAACTCATCCCATGTAGTGATAGACGATCGAGGCAATGAATTCAGCCAGCCCTTTGCCTTATCCTTTAAAGAGAAAGGAAACAACCTCAACCGAATGGCATCGTCTGTCACTCCATTGTACTTGAAGGTGTCGCAAATCTCCAAGAAATTTGCGATATGCTCATTTGGATCTTCATTGAGTAAACCGCAAAATTGCACTGCGGATTGAACCATTTGAATGGTTGCCGGTTTGATCTCAAAATTGTTCGCTTGGATGGCTGGTCTGCGAATGCTTTGATGAATCCCTTCCACAGTTGGTATGGAATAGTCTCTGAGCGGTTTGGAACCCTCGGGATGGACTTGATTATCCTCCATTCTTACTTTATGTTCTGCCAAACGCCTAGCTTTTCTTATTCCACGAACTGTTCTCTCAATTTCACTATCGAATGGCAATAACTCAGCACTTTTAGACCTTCGCATAAAACGTCTGCTAGCACCTGAAAAAAAAAATAAAATAAAATTGTCTGAAGTAAAATTGTTTCAACTAGTATTGATATTGATACTATAAAATAGCACGTTGTCCCCGGCAACGGCGCCAAAAACTTGATGGGTAAATTCCTAATGCACTAATTACAATAGGTCGCGTGCAAGTATACACGGTCACAATGTAATATAATGGCAAATCAAGGTCGTTCCCACAGGGACAATTGCTAAATTTTATATATCAATTACCAAAATTGATTGAGACAATTTTATTCAAACTATCAAAACTAAAATAGAGGTGAATAAGAATATAATAAAACGAAATTAAAAATTAAAAATTAAATAAACAACCAAATTAAATAATGGAACTAACAGCAGATTTATAGATCTAAGGCACAATTTCACCTTTTTATTTCATCAACCTATTCTCATTTTATTCAAAAATAATTACTTTTATTTTGTATTTAATCGGGTAAAACTCTAAATTAATTACCAGCCTCTTTCGATCGGTCAAGTAATATTATCCAGAATAATTAATCTATTATATGTCTATATAGATTAAATTAATCCGAACTCATTAAGTTTTAATTACCCACACATGATTACACAATCCAATATAGGTATATGTCTATCCTATATAGATTATGCTATTCTATTGATGTCGAACACATGATACCTCTGTCAAGCGCATCATAGTCACCAGATCTGTCAATTAACAGGCCTTATTTGATTGACAGCATTAAGATCCAATAGAATAGAATACAATATAAAAGAAAACAATCATTCATTAATTCGAAAACTCATTGAATAGGCGATGAAATAAATCGGCTACATTGTAGCCTTAGAAATTGAAATTAGCCCGACATAGAGTTGAATAACACAGTGTATAAAATTGAATTAACAATCAACATCAAAACAAATAACTAAAAAGTAAGAATAGTCACTGTGTTATTTTCTGAGTGTGAAGCTTGAATAAACTGAACTCTGGATCTCGAGCACACCCGTTCTGACGATGTTGAGATTGCCTTGAAACTTCACTCCTGTGCAACCCCTTCTGGTGCCGTCCGAATGAGAGACTAGAGAGACTTTTTTTCCAAAAAAACTCCACTCAGCCGTCACTCAGACAAAACCTCTGCTGCTGTTTTGAAAGAAAACGATCTAAGAAAACCCTACTTTTCTCTCTCTGCCGAACTCCCCCTTGTCTGCTGCTCAACAATATGATTTTATATGAGTAGGGCAACCTCTTGAATGCATCAGTTGACTTCCTTTATTCTCTGTCAATTGCCTCCAAGATAATCTCTATGAATACCATATAGCGATCGTTGAAATCTCTGCTTTGACTGCTTACCAATTTAATTTGAAATATCTTCTGCAAGACGGCTTGAATTTCCTTCGAAAGCTCGATCCATTGCCTAAATTATCTTTCACAAATCAATTGAGACAATTCTGGTGATTTCCACGCGTGAAATATGTAAAGAAGTTTTGCATCGCATGATTGGATCGCTTCACGTTGGCCTGCAGGGTGTTTACGCGCAAAACGGGAACAAAATTGGACGCAGCCCATGGACGCAGGCCACAAGCCCGCGTATGCTTCCCGCGGGTAGCTGCTGGTGTGGGCTGCTGGAGACCAGCCAGCAGCTATGACCTGCGGGGTAAATTACAAAAAGCCCCCTCAAGTTTTGGAAATTACACTTTTACCCCTAAACTTCTAAAAATTATACTTTTGCCCCAAAAATTTATAAAATTTACAGTTCAGTCCCTGCATTCAATTTCTGCACAAAACACTCAGAAAATATCAGAACACCCCTATTTTACTCGGGTTTTCATCACAATAGTATAGGTTAAGAATATATAATCGTGCATAATTTTAGCCCGATCAAAGTCGGCATTAGAAATAATATAAATAAAGATAAGTGCATAAAAGCGTATGACTAACCATACTTTTCTCTCATTCAACCGATATACAATAATAAGCGATGATTATGTAAGTTATAAATAATTAAGAGATATGTTGTTATTTGAATGTGGTGATGGTTGATTTATAAAAGGGAAAATTATCCACAACCTACCTACAAATTTGATATTCATAAACGCGTACAACTTCTTGATTTTTTTACAACGTCCTCCCCTAACTAATAGGTTGACTAGATTTGACCATGATGTGGTCACTTTGACCATTTAAAAGGGGTTGAAAAACGTAATTGCCCCTGAGTACTATCAACTTATTGTGTATTGATTTTACAGTCAAATGAAAGTACCAATATGCCCTTGGCATGAAAAAGGAAATAAAAATTTAATTTAATCAAATTTCCACCGTTCATCTGAAGATGGACTGTGGAGATTAATTTAAGAAAAAATTTAAAAACCAAAAGTTAAAAAAAAAAAAATTTAAATATGGAAAAATATAAGATGAAGATCTTTATCTTCAAACAAAACAAAAACTAGAAAATTAAAGTAAACATAAGAAAAAAAATGATGGAGATCTAGCCGTTGATGGACTCTCTATCAATGGTAGAGATCTAAACCAGATGGGAATGAAGAACAGCTTGAAGAACTTGAAAATCATCTTCAATCCCAAAAAACCTTCATTGGAAGTCATCTTCAATCTATCATCTCTCTCATCTTCAACCAAAATCATATTCAATCTCACAAAACCTCTACTGGAAATCATCTTTAATAATCAACCATTGCCTAATTAACCAAACTCACATAAATGAAACTATGGGCAGTCTTAAGTCTATCTCTTTCTCTCTCTCTCCAACCGTTGAAGCCCGCGTTGTCCAATTCTGTCTCTCTCTCTCTCTCTCTCTCACTAGTACAGAGAGACACAGACACGAATATTGTCTTTTATCCTCTTCATTTTCTAAGAAAGTTCCCTCTTATCTTTGACCAAAATCATCATCAATCCAGTAAAATCATCAACATCAATCACCAACTCAAAATCATCATCATTAATCAATCAACAAAACAAAAAAAATACCCTCAAAGAACTCAAAATCAACCCCAAAACAATTAAAAACAACCCAACTAGGTTCGAATGATTTGAACCCTATGTTTTGGGTTTGAGAATCATTTGAACCCAGATCGAGGATCGATTAAAAGAAGAAGAAGAAGAGAAGAAAGAGACAGTAACTGAATGGAAGAAAAAGAAGAATAAGAGAGAGATAGTGACAGGTTGGAAGAAGAAGAGAGGACAGTAATAGTGATTGGGTTTTTTATGTTTTTTTTTTTAATTATTTTTTAAATTTATTTTTTTCTCAAATTAATCTCTATCATCCATCTGAAAATGGATGGTGGAGATCTGATTTAAAAATTATTTTTATTAAATTTTAATTTTTATTTCCCTTTCCATGCCAAAGGCATATTGATAATTTTATTTGACTATAAAATCAACACACAATAAGCTGACAATACTCAGGGGGCAGTTTCATCTTTCAACCCCTTTTAAACGATTAAAGTGACAACATCATGGTCAAATCCAATCAACCCGTTAGTCAGGGGAGAATATTGTAAAAAAATCAAACAGTTGTACGTGTTTGGGAATATCAAATCTGCAGGTTCCATGTGGATAATTTTCCCTTTATAAAATTATGTCGGAGATGATGAGTAAAGTGAACTATTTTAATAATGTACAATACGCATGTCTTCCAACTACAGTTTGGATTATGGGATTCCACTTTGTATCTTAACGCTCTCAAGCATGCAACGCATGAAAGTAAAGGAGCTTAGTTAATAACAGTCATATCAAAGATATTATAATAACTACTAATTGATATGGCAGAACCACTATTATCTAGCAACCAAGTTTTCTAATATAAGAATGATATATATTCCAATATAATAGCCGGCATAACATGCTCAATAAAGCAGACAACACACCATTTCATATCTGATTGATACCAACTCGGCTTTTGGTTTCGTGTTAATGATTGTAGAGGATTTGATTGGCGGTGGTCGACAAAGAAAAGAGTAGATGAAGAACGGCCGTTGTCTGGTCGACCACAGATAGAGCGACTCCAGTGACCGACGCTGCGGCAGTCGAAAAAGACAGAAACAGTGCGATGCAGCAGCTATATTAAAGGGGCTGCTAGGCGGTGCGATGGTGACAGTGTCGGAGATGGGGCATGATGATGCTTGGACAGTCGCAGTTAATCGCTGACGCCGGTTTGTTTAGTGAGTGCGACGACGACAAGAATAACATGAACGCCAAGTGAAATGGTCCGGTAGATAGACATCTTGGTTTCTTGGACGAAGCCATGGCAAGTCGGCAATGTCAAATTGACCGAAAGGGAGAGAACGAGATAGGGTATGGAGGTGTATCTGGGAGAGCAGAGAAGAAAAGAGAAGAATGAGTAGTCGAGCCCCCTTGCTCTTGTCATTGGTGGAAGTTTTATGGGTTTGTCAAGTGAGAGAGAGAGAGAGAGAGGGTGCGAAGAATATGACGGCTGGGGAACCTGGTGGACTCCGGTTGGAGTCGAGAGATGGTAGAGAGAGACAACGTGAAGAAGTGGATCTGAGTGGAATTGTCATGAGAACTTACTTGTACGTTGGCACGGGCTTTCGGCCTTCGTTTGGACCTTCTGACAGCTCAGGCCCACCAGTTGCTGTCTCGGGCTGCTAGTTCGTCTTAATTGGGTCAATACCATTTTTTACCACTACAAGTGTATAAGAGTGTCGATGTTTCCACCCTTTAAATCGTTATGTACACCCTGAATTTGCATGCATTTTAAAATTTTAATATTATCCTTAAATGACATTGTTAACGTTGTAATAAAAATAATGTAATTTTTTCAGAGGAATGACAATAATTTCCCACATTCAAACTTTGTCTTTATCTCTGCTACCATCTCTACTAAACCCCACACGGCCTTCAAACTCTCCTCTTCCTCCTCCACTCTCTCTTCTCTCAACCACTCACTCTCTCACCTTTTCTTCTTCTTCTTACTAAACCTTCAAATTCCTGACCAAATAACCCCACTCTCTCCCTTTTTAAAACGTCATTTCCACTCCGGCCTTCAAGCCCCTACACTCGAAACATCTTCTTCGACCAAAACGTAAATTCTATCAAATCACTACCCAACCAATTTCACCATATTTCACCAAATTTCTAATAACCGCTACCTAAAGAAACTTTTAATAACCAATTTCACCATATTTGTCATTAGCTGGAGTAGCTTCTGCACCCTCTTACTCCAATAATCATTCACAGGAGCCTTTTTCCTGTGGAGAGAATTTCTTCTACAGAAATTGAAGTCCATAGAGGGTATCCATTCACTATCATTCGCAGTTATAGAGCTCTGTAATAGAGTAAATACATAGACAAGGAAAAGAGGCAATGAACTGACAACAAAAGATGATGTTATTTTTATGTGTAAGGAATCCTAATTCATGTTGATTTTTTGGCTAAATTAGCCTTGTTAGCAATCCCATATCTAAAACATAACAAATGGTGGGATGTTTGGTGGACTATAAATAAGTCCTTTAGTTAATTGATTTTGTATCCCAAAACAAGAATTGTAAAAGATCCATACATTTGTATTATTCTTGTTTTCTCCCCATATATTTCTGGGTTTTTGGATCTTACCCAGATTTTGTAATATTTTGCTTTGGAGCTAGTGGAAGTTTTCAGCAGCGCCCATGGACGTAGGTTTTATACCGAACCATGTAAATTCTGGTGTATGCTCTCATTTTTCGCTTTGCATTTATTTTTCTGCTTTTCTGCTTTATTAGTATTTGTTATTTATATTTAATAGCTAGCATTAGTAGTTGTGTATTTATTTAATTTTCGCTGCGCACAACAAGTGGTATCAGAGCCCTAGGTTTCGATTGATCTGGAAAATTGTCTAGGGCATTAGCTAGCTATTAAATATTTGTTTGTAGAGCTTGGGTGTTATTTTGGAATAGTTACAATTTAGGGAAGCTCTGTCAAAAAGACTATAATTGTCTAAGGAGACTGGATTTTAAGTGGGACCATTTGTGACCCCTCCAGTCTTTCCTGTGAGCTTACCTTTTGAGTACTATTCATTTGATCACCAAGCTATTGGCATAAAAACTTTTGGTGTAAAGCAGAAATGTCTTCATCTTCACATGTAAAAATTGAAGTAGAGAAATTTGATGGTCGAAATAATTTTGGCCTATGGCAAAGCGAAGTTACGGACGTCTTGTATCAACAAGATTTGGATATTGTTCTGGAAGAAACAAGACCAGAGAATATTGAGGAAAAAGATTGGGAGAGGCAAAATGCAAAGGCATGTGGTTTAATTCGCTCATGTCTCTGTAGAGAGCAGAAGTATCCGTTCATGAAGGAAACCTCTGCTAGTAAATTGTGGAAGGCGCTAGAGAACAAATATATGAAGAAAAGCAATGAGAATCGGCTATATTTGTTGAAGAGGTTGTACCGTCTTCAGTTGAAACTAGGTTTGAATATCAATGACCATATTGATAATTTCAACCGTTTGTTAGCTGATTTGTTGAATTTGGATGAAACGTTCAAAGATGAGCAGAAGGCCATGCTGTTGATAGGATCTCTTCCTGATGAGTTGGATCATTTGTGCATTACGCTTATTCATGGGAAAGAAAAATTATCCTTTGAAGAAGTGTGTGCAGCTTTGCTTAATTATGAAATTCGCAAGAAAGATCAGAAAGAGAATAGGGATGAATCAGCAGAGGCGCTTACAATTAGGGGAAGAAGTAAGAGTCGGAAACAGGAAAGAAGGGGCAGATCACAGTCAAGGAAAAGACCTGATAAAGATGAATGTGCCTTTTGTCATGAGAAAGGGCATTGGAAGAAATATTGTCCGAAGCTGCAGAAGAAAGATAAGAGCAAGGGTAAAGCTACTTCCGATGTATATGTAGCCGAACATGAGGATAAAGATTTTGTGTTGGTTAGTCTATCATCAACATCTGGATCTGGTGAGTGGATTTTAGATTCGGGTTGTACTTATCACATGTATCCACATAAGGAATGGTTCTTCAACTTCGAAGAGCTAAATGGTGGAATTGTACTCATGGGTAATGATAACTCATGCAAAACTAAGGGGATAAGTTCAATCCGATTGAAGAATCACGATGGATCAACCAGAGTTTTGACAGAAGTTCGGTATGTTCCAGATTTGAAGAAGAATCTCATATCATTGGGAGCCTTAGAATCTAAAGGCTACACAGTATCTATCAGAGATGGAGTTATGAGAGTGGTATCTGGGGCTTTGGTGGTAATGAAAGGTACAAGGAAGAACAACTTGTACTACTACAATGGTAGTACAGTTACTGAATCAGCAGCAGTAGTATCAGAGAAGGATGTTGATTAAGATATGATCAGGTTATGGCATATGCGTCTGGGACATGCAGGTGAGAAAGCTTTAAGCAGTTTAGTGAATCAAGGCTTGTTGAAAGGAGTAAGAACTTGCAAGTTAGATTTTTGTGAACATTGTGTTCTGGGAAAGCAGACGAGAGTGAAGTTTGCAACTGCAGTTCATGATACTAAAGGTATTTTGGATTATGTTCACTCTGATGTGTGGGGACCCACAAGGACAGCCTCCTTGGGTGGTAAACACTATTTTGTTACATTTGTTGATGACTTTTTCAGAAGAGTTTGGGTATACACGATGAAGAATAAGGATGATGTACTTGGGATTTTCCTTAATTGAAAAAAGATGATTGAGACTCAGACTGGGAGAAAGATTAAGTACCTCAGAACAGATAATGGAGGTGAATATTCCAGTAAATCTTTTCGAGAGGTCTGTCAAGATGCGGGTATTGTACGTCATTTTGCAGTTAGACACACACCACAACAGAATGGGGTGGCAGAACGCATGAACCGAACGTTGCTGGAGAAAGTTCGGTGTATGTTGTCAAATGCTGGGTTGGGCAAGGAGTTTTGGGCTGAGGCAGTGACTTATGCATGTCATCTCATTAATCGCTTACCGTCAACAGCGATCGGTGGTAGAATTCCATTGGAGGTATGGTCTGGAAAACCTGTTACTGATTATAATTCTTTACATGTCTTTGGTTGTTCTGCTTATTATCATGTAAAGGAATCTAAATTGGATCCGAGAGCAAGGAAAGCTATATTTGTGGGGATGTCTTCAGGGGTGAAAGGGTATCGTCTTTTATATCCTAATTCGAAGAAGATAATCTTCAGCAGAGATGTTACTTTTGATGAGTCTTCGATGCTGAAAAAGAAAATAGAAGATATTGTTGAGGGTAATCCGCAACAGGTGGAGTCTACTCGGAAGCAGGTGGAGTTTTTTCAGAAACAGATAGAGTCAACAAATAATTCAGCTAGAATTGTTGATGCAGATGATGACACTCCTATGATCGAGGAGGTTACTGAAGAAGAAGGAGAAGAAGAGGTTCCTACCCAAGAACCTTCGCAGCAACAAGAATCAATTGCAATAAATAGGCCAAGACGTGAGATTCGCAGACCTGCTCGTTTTGCTGATATGGTGGCCTATGCACTTCCAATTGTAGATGATGATGTTCCTTCCACTTACAGAGAAGCAGTCCAATGTTCTGAAGTTGATAAGTGGAAGAAAGCTATGAATGAAGAAATGCAGTCTCTTCGGAAGAATGAAACTTGGGAGCTAGCTCAACTACCGAAGAATAAGAAGGCAATTGGGTGCAAATGGGTGTTTACTAAGAAAGAGGGATTTCCTAACAAAGAAGATGTCTGCTACAAGGCAAGGTTGGTGGCGAAAGGTTATGCTCAGAAGGAAGGGATTGACTACAATGAGGTATTTTCTCCAGTTGTGAAACACTCTTCCATTAGAATTTTATTGGCACTTGTAGCTCAATTGGATTTGGAACTAGTTCAAATGGATGTAAAAACTGCATTTTTACATGGTGATTTGGAAGAGGAAATCTATATGACTCAGCCAGATGGATTCAAGGTTACTGGAAAGGAAAATTGGGCTTGCAAATTGAAGAAATCGCTTTATGGTTTGAAACAGTCTCCAAGACAATGGTACAAGTGATTTGATCAATTTATGATAGGTCAAGAGTACACCAGAAGCAAATTTGATAATTGCGTATACTTTCGAAGGCTACAAGATGGTTCCTTCATCTACTTGCTCTTATATGTTGATGATATGCTGATAGCTTCTAAGAGCAAAGTGGAGATTGAGAAGCTGAAGACTCAGTTAAGTTCAGAGTTTGAAATGAAGGATTTGGGTGAAGCTAAAAAGATTCTCGGTATGGAGATTAGCAGAGATAGAGGAAAAGGCAAGGTTTGTTTGACTCAGAAGCAATATCTGATGAAGGTATTACAGCGTTTTGGTGTATCTGAATAGTCAAAACCTGTAAGTACGCCACTTACTCCTCATTTCAAGTTGAGTGCATCATTATCTCCGAGTACTGATGAAGAACGAGAGTACATGTCTCGTGTTCCGTATTCTAATGCAGTTGGTAGTCTGATGTATGCTATGGTGTGTACAAGACCTGACATTTCGCAAGCGGTTGGAGTTGTGAGCAGGTATATGCATGATCCTGGTAAAGGACATTGGCAAGCTGTGAAATGGATTCTACGGTACTTGTTAAAAACCGTAGATTTTGGTTTGATATTTCAGAGGGAAGATTCACTTGGTCAGTTTGCAATCGGATATGTTGATTCAGATTATGCTGGTGATTTGGATAAATGACGATCAACTACTGGATATGTATTCACTCTTGCGAGAGCTCCTGTAAGTTGGAAGTCTACTTTACAGTCAACAGTTGCTTTGTCTACGACAGAAGCAGAGTATATGGCATTGACAGAGGCTGTGAAGGAAGCAATTTGGTTACAAGGATTACTGGTAGAGTTGGGAGTGGGACAGAAGAATATTGCTATTTACTCGGATAGTCAAAGTGCCATTCATTTAGCAAAGAATCTGGTATTCCATGTTCGCACCAAGCATATTGATGTCCAATATCACTTTGTGCGGGAAATTCTAAGTGAAGGGTTGATTCTCTTACAGAAAATTAGGACTGCTGATAATCCTGCGGATATGATGACCAAAGTGGTGACAGCAATCAAGTTCAACCATTGTTTGGATTTGATCAACATTTTGAAAGTCTAAAAAGACATATATGAAGGCATTGCTGAAGACTAATACGCCAAGGTGGAGATTTGTTGATTTTTTGGCTAAATTAGCCTTGTTAGCAATCCCACATCTAAAACATAACAAATGGTGGGATGTTTGGTGGACTATAAATAAGTCCTTTAGTTAATTGATTTTGTATCCCAAAACAAGAATTATAAAAGATCCATACATTTGTATTATTCTTGTTTTCTCCCCATATGTTTCTGGGTTTTTGGATCTTACCCAGATTTTGTAATATTTTGCTTTGGAGCTAGTGGAAGTTTTCAGCAGCGCCCGTGGACGTAGGTTTTATACCGAACCACGTAAATTCTTGTGTATTCTCTCCTTTTTCGCTTTGCATTTATTTTTCTGCTTTTCTGCTTTATTAGTATTTGTTATTTATATTTAATAGCTAGCATTAGTAGTTGTGTATTTGTTTAATTTTCGCTGCGCACAACAATTCACATAGTAGTTCTAGATCAATACTTAACCCACAATGCTGGATGATTATTTGGCACAGGTACCGTGAAACTAAAACCAAATGAAATTCATCATAATGAAGTTCCATTGTTTTTCCAGCTTAAAAACAATTTTAAATTAATAAAATGACATATTTGGTATAGAGTGGGGTGTTCTTACAAAACCTGATTTTTTTAAAATAATTAATGGGGTGTGCAAATAAAGGAGGGTGTACACACAACTTTTGAGAGGTGATAATATAATGTATAATCCAAATAATATCAAAAAAACTTGAGCTTATACTTTCTTTTTTTGTTTTTCTACTGTTGAATGTCAAAAACAAAAGTTATCCCAAACTTCTTTCATATTTTCACATGTTAAAAGCAACAAACCCCTACTATCACGACAATTGAGGCAGATCAAAACAACTAACTCTTATATTAATGTTTTGCACTTGTAGCTTCTATTCAGGTTTCAGTCTTACATAAGACTAATTATCACAGTTGATTTATGCATTTGAAAGGTAAATATCCATGGGTGATTTTTGTTGTTACATGCAAAAATAGGATAGAGATGATTTATCTAATCCTTTTTGGATTTGATGATAGAAAATTAGATAGTTTGTAGACTTGGTTCTCAACTAGACTGCGAGAGGTTACCAATGAGCCAAAAGATTTGATCATCGTAATTAATTATCATAAAAGCATGTCAAGCGTGATAAAAATCGTTTTCCATTCTATCCCACACAATTTTTGTTTCTTTCACATGAATCAAAATTTGAAGAAACATGTAAAACAACATAAGGATGATGTGATGACCATCGATCCCTCAAATATTACTAGCAATTGGAGGCTTCAGGCTTGATGTGACTCCAGAGGAGGATGGACTTTCTGTGGCCATCTCGTACTTTTGTCATAGCAGTGATTTAGGTCTCAAAGAGTACTCTGATTCCATGACGAGATATATAAAGAAAAAAACTACTCTTCTTATTTCATAATGAACATAATAAGCAAACATATATATATATAGGAGGCAGCAGCACTAAACATAATAAGCAAACATACATAGAGTAGGTAGCCGCACTAAATCTGCCAATAAATAAGGGCTATGATTATCTATCCAATATAGATAATCATCCCACCAAACTAGGAACAATAAAGAGATGAGATTTGGTAAACATTTTAACCAATCTCTTTATCAAATGACAGTAGACTGATTAATAGCAGAATCTTTATAATTAGTATTTTTGGTTTTTTGTTTTTTGACTCTAAAGTAGCACTTAGAAAGATTTATTGCTAATTAGAACAATTATAGTATTTATGACTTGAGATTGGCATATTGAGATAAAGTAATGAATAAAATGAAAACGGAGAGACTATATAAAGGGAGTCTTAACATATTGGATTTGTACAATAAATGATGGAAACTGCGGAATGAAAAAAAAACCTCTCCTCTCCTCTTTGGGTCCATCACTTTCTCTCTCCTCTTATTTTGAGATTATATTATTATATTCTTGTTTATTTTCTGTCATTTCATAACATAAGATTATTATTATTATAAGGCTATCGCGATCTAGACATGGGTGTTTTAATTTTCAATTTTTAGAAAACTGAAAAGCTTTATTAAAAGGCAAAATATAAATGCAATCCTTGGCTGCTGCGCACCCCTGCATCAACTTAGTCTAACATATATACCCGAATCCTCCCTGCAGTTCCTGTTCTGCAGTCTCCAATACATGTCATGCACAAGAAAATGTACACAAACCATTTGCAACCTCAACCTATAATGCGTAATTTCCAACTCTTTCAAACTTACTCGTGCTCGGCACGTTTTCCGAATGTAAATCCTGATGAACTTCTCATGTTAATTTCATGTTGTGTACGAATAGGACCAGGTCCTGGAGGCAACTGCATTAAGGTAGGCTCTTGAACTATCATTTCTTGTTCACTTGTAACAGAGCCTTCTCCATGGTGAGTGTCATTGGTATGGTATTGTCGCGGGGAACGTAGACTTTCGGGATCCCATATGTCATTGTCAAAGCTGGAACGTCTAGGAGAGGGAGAGGCATGGTAGCTATCTAGACTGCGATTCGGGTAGTTGTGGAGGAGGTGAACTGGGGACATGCCATGAGTAGGAGTTGCTGGCCTGCTTGAATATGGTGTATTAGACTCGGACTGCCTGCCATGTCTGGTGTTTTTCTTGGCTGTTTGGTGCCAGTTTTTGAGTGCTGCTGCTACTCTATCATTGAAGATTGTTGGTTTCATTGTAGATCCCATCTGCACATACAAATGTTACAATTAGTTCGTAATACATGACCACAATCCAACTGTAATTCTATGTTTTCTATAAAATTATATATTCAAATCATTGTGTGAAACTCACAAAACATATTCTAATTTACAAAAATTATATGCTTAAAGCAGAATCAATTCTCTTTTAAGAGCTCAATATTCTAGTTTCTCACCTGTGTTACAAGAGCGTAGAGAGGCAGAGTCACATAACTGCAGAGAATCTGTATGATGATCCTGAAAACATATCCAATATGTGTCAATAAAAGTAACAAAATATGTTTCTGGAAAACATTAACCAGTAGTTGCATGATCCTGATTTTGTCACTCAAAATTGCAGTTTGTACTCATTTTTGGAATTCTATCATATGTTATTGTAATTGAAAAAAAAAAAAAAGAAAGAAAAAGAAAAGAAAAGAAAACTCACCCCATTGAGATTCTAATGACGATGTCCTCAATTTTACGGTGGTAGCAAGATTTAATAGTGAATTCATACTGCAAGACACATCAAATCAAAGGTATTACGACATAATATAGTAAATCCTGAAAAAGGTCAACAGCGTTTTAAAAATACTTCCCATGTATCAGGAAACAAAGAATTGCTTTTCTAACAAAGAAATACAAGAAACCAGTAATAACTGAAAAAAATATAGGTGCTTACCACACTCCAAATGAAGAAGGCTAGCTGGAATGCATTCTGCAATGAAGAAAATGAAAACATAACAGATAAGCATACAAGAAACTAAAAATTCTTATTGATTTTAGATGAAGAGAAATGTGTATAAACAGAGAAGGTGTGAAATACCTGAAAGAGAACCAAATGAATGAGAAAGAGAATGAACCGGGGGCGCCCGAACCAAAAAAGGTCATCTCCTGGCTGAACCACAGGTGCACCCTTCACCACATCTCCTCTTTCTTGAATCCTCAACCCCAGTTTAGTTATAATCACTTGTAATTTAGCCCCCACCAACAATATTATCTGCAGAATTCACACTTCATATTATAATCCTCCTTATTAAAAAACTTTTATATAAATGAAATAAAGAGCGGGAAAAATGTGGACTATAGTCGGAAATGTACTTACAACTAAGGGGATAAATGGTAACCATAGATAAGCAAACCATCCTGTTCGAAAAGAAACAAACATATCGATTATTACTTGCATCAACATCATTAAAAAATGGGGACTCTGATCAAGCTCTTTAGATTAGAAGTGAAGAGATGATGCCAATGTTTAAATAAAACAAACAAAAACAACACTGCAAATGTTACCATGAGTATTAGTCAGCAGAAACAACACTGCAACCAACCATAGAACAGGACTGCATACACAAAACAAATGTTGGTATTCTAAAATAAAGAACCAATAGTCAAAGAACTTCTTGTGACTTCAATGAACTGCCAGAGAGGACATACGTGATTCCCACCACTACTACAAAATCCCCTTCAAGTGATCTGCTGATGTATTTATTGAAATCAAATTTTGTTTCACTTCCAGGGGCCAAATGTGCCTGAAATACATATAAAAACAACAATTCATTTCATTCTCAAATATGTAGATACTCAATGTAAAAACTGTTATAGTTGTATAGTATAGTTACCATGATAAATCCATGTCTGAGTGTAAGGTAATCAACTTTGGTAACAGATCCAAAGAATTGTCTGAAGAAACACACCTGATTAAAAGAACAAAAGTTCCCATTAAATGTATTGTCCAACAATAAATTTCTAGTGTTCTATTCATATGGATATATATTTTTTTTTTAATTTATTGACATGAGGCTAAACTACAGTCGGGACCAGCTCTGAACCATGGCCTAGATCTATTCTCCCAAAAGGCGGGAGAAAACTACTCATACAAATGTGGGAAAATTAACCATACATTAGTGGGATTTTAGTGAGTTTGAAGGTAAGTAGTGGGTGAATTTGATTTTACCACTGGACTAAGTTACTTATCTCTATTCACATGGATTTTAGACTTTATACATTAATTGAAGAATTAATTCACATTTCTTCATTAAGATTTAGCAATGTTATAGCCACTAGTCATCGAACTACATTCATGCTATTGAATATAATTCAATGACTTTTTGGGTGTGTAGTAAAATTACTGTACCGAAGATGCAACAAGACCTAATTACTTAATTAAGAAAGCTTAAATTGGTTTAAGAAATAATAATTCTATGTTAATAAAATTAATATCTTGAGTACTCACAATCCACAAGGTAATAGACGAGGAGCTCCAAATATTTAAATGCCTACGACCAAATGAAGTGTCCCTTGCAAACCGGAACCTCTCTGGATCTGCAATAAGCAAGTCAACTAATTAAGCCCAAAGAAAAGTCAACTAATTGAGTATTTATATTATTACTTAAATGGTTTATGTTTCTATACTGAGAAAAAGTGGCATGTAGCATGAACTGAGTCCACCTAATTATTTAACGACTTAATGATAGTGCGTATACAACTTGAATATGTATATAAAATCAACATCCAAGACGAGCAAAAAATTCAATAGTACTGGACCACCAAGAAATTAAAATTAATGTCGACCCATACTTGCATCGATGTAACTGTTCCTTTCTCAAACCAAGCAAAATATCACCAAAAAATATTTTCCAAATCGTTAAAGTCGCTGTTAAAAAATTTTGAATTATTCAAATTTAATTGTAGTTTTTTTTTTTTTTTTTAAAGAAAATTATTGGAAATTTATCTATGGTTGTATTTATCCTGCTGTGTCACTATCTAGGTTCCTGATATTATGAGTTAGAGTTAATTACCATTGTAGTATTGATATTCAATGGTCTTTGTCTCATCCTCCCACGCCTTCCATTTCTTCATCTGTAACCATCAAGCATTTAGAGACGAGAGAGAGAGAGAGAGAGAGAGAGAGAGAGAGAGAGAGGTGGTGCATTATTTGTACGTACCTTGGTTCTTCCCAAAGCCAAAGTGGTGATGCAGTAAAGCACATGGAAAACAGCCAAGATAAAGATGAATATATGGAGCTGGTGAATACCATATGCAGATACCAATGCAACTTTGCCCTGTAATATGTATAAACATATTTACCCATTAGATCACTTAAGAAAAAAATCACAGCTTATAAATTCATCAAAAAACCTATTCATTATTAAGTAATTTAAGTTTATATAACATAAAATGTCTTTTATTAAAAATATATATATACACTTCATTTGTCATTCTTTTTCTACTCATATCAATTGATTAGACAAGAATAACTATTTACATGGCTAGGGCAACATCTTTTATTAAGAAAAGGCTTAGCTCAATAAACGCACCCGCCCTTAAACATCTGAAAAAAAAATTCATAGGACTGTCTCACGGCTAGCATAGTGGGGCTTTCTCACTATATCAACCATACACAATCTTGTAAAAGATTTTCCCCTTGTTTTATTAATTTTGGAGGTGACTTATCCGTTTGTATATTTAACTAGCTATGCGGAGATAACATCTACGGTGGACTAGTAGTGATTTCGTTATTATGATTTCAAATCAGTCCAAAGGAACAGGAACAAATAAGTGTGCAGGCAGCTAAGGTTACCACAACGTAAAGGAAGAGTTAAAAACAAAAAAGCGATTATGTCTTACACTCTTTGCACATTCGTCTGTTTTTTTAGAAGCTAAACTGCGGCGAGTGCTTGCAGACAAGAACGAGAGAAGTCTTCGAGCCCCAGTTGTTGCGCTATCTCCACCATACTTTTCTTCTTCTTGGGTTTTGTCGCAAGGATGCCAAGTGTTGGCAATACTTTTGGAAACACAAATTTGAGATATAGGTCCTTGCCCGATCGTCAGCAGCAAAGATATGAAACCCATGAGCATCAGCTCTACACAAACGAACCCAGAAAAATAAAATTTCATAAATGTTTAGACTTTGATCTTCATTTGTTATATAATCAAATCCAAAAAAGTGGGAAGAAATGAAGAAGATGGTTTTTGTTACCTGCTTTGACCTTCTCTAGAGCTTCATATAGAGCTCGCTTGTGTCTGTTGTTTAACCACTGCAAAAACAAATGCAAGAATCTCAGTTTTGACATTCAAAAACTAACGTGATTAATTTTTCAGGGATATTTAAAAGCTGGAGATGGATAAAAAAAGTCGTCTCACCTTCCCTACTATGTGTATGAGATGCTCTATGGCGATAGAGATAGCAATCAACACAAAGCAGACAGTTGCGACAGCCCATGTTGGAGTCTCCTCCAACGTACGCTCTTCACCTTTGTAAGACATTATTATTGTTTTGCTGCACTTAGCTGCTTCTTCTTTCCTCTTCTCTTATTATGCAGAACTGAATATATTTTTCTCAGGAAACAAACTGATCAGTTTGCAGGAAAAATAGCGTCTTTTACCGAGAAAGTATTGAATAACCAATTAAAGAGAATGTGTAAGTCCTCGAACTGTTTCTCCGTCTGGAATATATAGAATTCTCCAGAGCTTTAAACTATCGTCTCGTCAACATTCTGAGAGCGCGGACTCTGACCGTTTCAATGACAACACTACAACGCAAGCGACGGAGACAAGACAGATTAAAAAGGGCAAATTACTCGAGATATTTGTCTTATTACAATTGAAAATCACCATTATATTTTATAATAATAATCTTTCATATACTAACGGTTTGATTATAATTGACCATGAGAGTTAACTGTAGTAAAAATATTTTGATCAATTTCTTTTATTTTTATTTTTCTTTTAAAAATTATATTAATTAATAAATAATTTAAAATTTTAAAACTTAAAAATATTTAAAAAATTAAATAATTTTAAATTTTAAAAAAATTAAATTTAAACTTTAAAATTTTTTTAAATTGATCTAAACCGTTCATATTAAAGATGGGATGACCTAGATCAATAAAGGTATGGTTCATCAAGAATAATCCAACATTATCAATCATCTACATAAACAAAAATCACTGTCATGTTCAAACAAAAACCACTATCATTATCATCAAACAGACCAAAGAACATCATTATCAACACCATCTACAGATCGATCTGGGTTTCTGGGTTTCCGATCGAGCTGAGAATCTGGAAACCTAGCTTATCTCTATCTGGAAGAAAACCCAGATCGATCTGGGTTTCTAGACAGAAGCCCAGATCTCTGGGTTTTCAATCTAGAAACCCAGTTGGAAACATAGATCGATCTGATTTGGAAACTCATATCGACGTCTGGGTTTCTGTATGGGAACTCAGACACCCAATACCTAGACTTGTCAATTTGGGCATCCGACCAAGAGAATGAGAAGATGAAAATGAAGAGAAGAAGGAGAAGAGAGGGAGAGAGAGAGAGACCAAAGGGAGGAGAGAGACCTAGATCGACTGGTGAAAAAGATGAAGAAAAAGAAGAGAAGAATGAGAAAAGGAAGAGAAAGATCGAGGGGGTTGGTGGGTTTTATAAATGGGGATCCAATCTCTATTAAATAGATGGATGGTAGAAATCCAATCTGGATCTCCATCTTTTTTTAAAAAATATTTTTTTTCATTTTTTAAAATATTAAAGATTTTTTTTGTTAATTTTTGTATTTAAAAATTAATCACCACCATCCATCAATATGATGGACAGTGCAGATCTCGTTTCATTATTTTATTTTTTAAAAAAAAATTAATTATTTTATAATTTTTAAATTATAAAATAAATTAATTAGGGATATTATTATCTTTTTACTTTATTTTATCATTTTTTAATTATTTTAAATGGTCAACTATGATCAAATCGTTAGTACAATTAAGTCATTATTACGAAAGGTAAAAGTGGTTTCTGATTATAATAAGATAAATATCAGAAAGCTAGCAAGTAATTTCCTCTATTAAAAATTCAGTCCTATAATAAGTGTTTTGTGGATTTTTCTCTCATACATTAACCTACAAAACAATAATATTAAAATTAAATAACAAAAATAGACTTCGGGCAATGATAAGTTGATCATTCATGCCACGTGGACTTTGCAAGTGCTTTGACTTGACAACAAAGGATGCGCTAATCACGTGATCAAAACGACACACCGCAGTTTGGGCCTTGGGGGATGTATTTGTCTTTTCCGCTATGCCTTTTCCCGTTTTGACCAAGTGTATTATTTTAGAAATAATTACAAAAAGTTCCATTTGAAAAGGTTAATCTCAAAAATAATATTTATTTTTTATGAAGAAAAAATTTCAACCATAAGGTTGAGATGATTTGAATTAATGTTAACACTCATAACCTGAAAGTTGAAATTTCGAACCTAAACGTTGAGATTCTCTACCTTGAGATTGAGATTTAAAAAATAAATGTTATTTTTCAAATGGATTATTAAAAATAGACTAATTTTCAACAAAACCCATTATTTTTTCCTTTCATATAATAACTATTTAAAAAAATTGATAAAATGATCCATTTGTAAAGGTCAACCTAAAAAATAACCTTTATTTTTTTATGAAGAAAAAATCTCAACCCTAAGGTTAAGATTCCAAATGAGAATTTGAATTAATATTATGACTCACAACCTGAAAGTTGAGATTCCAAACCTAGAGGTTGAGATTCTCTATCTTGAGGTTGGGATTTAAAAAATAAAGGGTTATTTCTCAGATGGGTTATAAAAAATTGGTTAATTTTCAACAAAACCCTAACTATTTTAATAGAGTTGATTAACTGGGCTCGTTTTATATGTATGTATATAGTTTGAAGTGAATTCATATTCGTACTAGTATTCACATATGTATATTTAAATTTAGTCTTAACTTAAGAGTATAAAATTCTCCATATGTATGAAGGAGAGTTATCTCTTCCTAACGTGAGAATAACCATTTAAGTCAGAATTTATGGTGGTTGTTGATATAGATAAGTTTTGGCTCAGAAAATAGAAGTTTTAAAATTTTAGTGGGTAAGTAATAATATATAATTTCAATCAAAAGAATATGTTCAAGTATTAAAAGAAAAAAAAAAAAAATCAATGTCTTTCATACATACAATTTAGTTGGATAATGAAAGATTTTTATCAAAACATTTTCACGATACACCATTTCTAATGCTTGTGTAGAATTGAAGTCAATGATTCAAAAAAAAAAAAACACTAAAAGAGGAAGAAATAGGAGGCGTATATTCGGTCAAGCAAAAATCGTTGACTTGAATTTTAAAACTAACTTTGGAACTCAATAATTGGAGAAAGTAGAAAAAATTGAAGACATGTGGTTTGTTTTACTTTCGTTTTTATATTATCATATTAGTTTTGGTTTAGTGTTGCACGTATAAAATATTAATATTACTCTAAATTATCATATCTGCAAATATCCCATTCATGTGAGACAGGATATCGACTTAATTACATGTATATATGAAATAATTTTACCACTGAAATTGATATATTTCATATATCATATTATTAAATTATATATACAGTCACTAATTCTTATTTGTTCATTACATAGCACATCTAGATCAAGTTTTATTTATTTATTTATTTCAACAATAGTTAAAACTTTCTGAATTAATTGCATGCTAGCTTGATGGCTATACGGCAACATCCATCTCACACTCAAATTAATTCAAATATATTGTGTTAGAATAATAATACTACTACTAAAAGAAATAGAATAATAAAACTACATTATTTGAATTTAATCTAGTTCATCACACCGTATGAATATAGTTTTCCTATAATTCAATAAATGAATGACGAGTACAACCTAAAAATTAAATTGATATTAAAATTTAAACCAGTTACATCAAAAATTAACTGTGACCATGAGTTGAGACCTCCCCTAGTTCGTTTTTAATTGTTCCAGTATTACCCGCTTGACTTGAGCTGTTGACCATTCCATCTATTAAAAATTATATTTATTTTCATAATGAGCAAATTATAATTTAATTACTCAATTATAACGCTTTCACAAACGGAGTAACTGTTTCAACATTATTACAATTTACCCCCTCTACTGTAAATAAGATTTGTTATATATTTAACGGTAAACAGTACCAAAATTGCAAAAGATGCAATTACCCTTTGACCAAATATAACTCAGTCTCTCATTCTGTCATTCTCTCTCTTCCTCTCATTCTTCTTCTTCTTCTTCTTCTTCCCTTCTTCCCGTTTCTTCTGCTATTCTTCTTCATCAAAGTGAACCCGATCTGGGTTCACTTCAATCTAGGTTCGTTCGTGAAGATCTGAATTCGTGAGAACTCAGATATCTGGGTTCGTGAGAACCTAGATATCTGGGTTCGTGAGAACCTAGTTCTCTAGGTTCTCACGAACCTAGAGAACTGGGTTCTCATGAAGAACCCAGATCTCTGGGTTCGTGAGAATCCAGAAATCTGGGTTCTCATATCAGATTTTGTTTTTTAATTTTTTTCAATTTTTCTTCCGAATTGATGATCAAAATTTTGTTATTGAATTGGTGATTGTTTAGGTTGATAATTTTGTGTAACTAATGACTTTGGGTGATTTTTTTTATGGTGAACCAAGAAAATTATGGATTGAAGAGAATGACAGAAAATTAATGGATTGAAGAGAATGGCAGAATCTTAAATTTTGTTTTTTCAATTTTTTTTTCAATTTTTCTTCTGAATTGGTGATCTAAGTTTTGTTATTGAATTGGTGATTATTTGATTTGATGATTATGTGTAACCGGTGACTTTGGGTGATTTTTTGATGGTGAACCAAGAAGATGATGGATTGAAGAGAATGACAGAAAATTAAATAAAATCAAAATTAACCTTTAATTTTGATTTTATTTAATTTTTTTTTATTTTCTTAAATTGATCTCTACCGTCCATATTGAGATGGACGATGAAGATCTGGCTAATATTTTTTTATTTAAGTTATTTGAAAATTTTTAAAATTTATCTTAAAAAATTAAAAATAAGGTTAAAAGACAATTTTATCCCTTACACAGTTACTTTTAACCGAGAAATGTTAGCGGCAGGGGGTAAATTGTAATAATATTGAAACAATTGTTTCGTCTGTGAAAATATTTTAATTGGGTAGCTAAATTGTAATTTACTCTATTAACATATATACATACATACACATATAGACAATAATTTACTGTTATTTTCGCATTCTTTTGTTTTTTTAGCAAATATTTATAGCAAATTATTGTTGAACTTAATTAATTCTAAGAAATATTGTTTGCTTTGTAATCCATATTTATCTGATTTACAATAACTGTAACAACGTTTGTAGTGAGTGTTCAAGTTTGATATATGGACATTAAATTAAATCTAATGAAGTTTAACAAAATATTTCTTGACATAAATTGTATTTGACAAATTCGCAAGGATAATCTGTACATGGTACATTCAAATTATGTATTTGATACGATTTCAACCATATAAAAAAATACATAGTCATCTATCCATTCATTCATTTCGTGAGCTCATACTTTTAATAAAATAATTTTTGGAATTTATAATAAGGTTGATTCTAAAAACCGATAATTATATTAAGGAATAGTACGTGGGTGGGTTGAATCGGTCATTTAGAAGTAATCATTATAAAAGTCCCAAGCTGTCTATTTATTGAAATACATGGCACCTTTTTTTAATTATATTATAAGAATCTTCTCATCTGTCACAAATTAATTGCCGGAGCTTGAAAGTTAACATACAGTTAGAAAGACTTTTGAGGATTATAATTTAATGGTAAATGAAAAGGACTTCCCACTTAGGTTCTTCTAGGACAAGAAACATTCACCTTGCATAGACTTGTTCTCATCATCAAGTCATTGAATAGTATACAAAAACAAAAATAGAATAGTAGAAGAACCCAGGTCAAAGTGTTGGCCGGTTTTTTTTTTCGATCACATTTTTTTGAGTTTGGAGAAGATAGCTTGTAGTATAAAAAATTAATTAATTAATAAAATATTTTAGTATTAGAGAACTAATTTGCAGGGTTTCTGATCGTTGAATAAAAATTCTAAGGCAGGGGTATGGTAAGAGGAATTTGAGTTTGGCATATATATATGTATATATATATATCCAAATAAATAAATTAATAAATAGTATATAAAAAAAAAAAAACATATGATCCATAGCCTTTTTAAATTTATATATATTTGATAGGTATTGTTAAAGAAACTGCTTAGTATAGTAAATTATATTTTTAAATTAAGAATCGCAATATGTGTTATCACTTATCATATTATATTTCTATCCATATAAGAATTTATAGGATCGACATGTACAGATCTATCTAAGTAATCACGTGAAACTCATAATTCTAACTTGTTAACTTTAATATATTTTATTATCATATTTTCATGAGTAATGTTAAATATTAACACAGTTAATTAATGTTTACATCAGCGCAAACTTAGGTTGGTTTGGAATTGTTTCTATTAATGAAATAACCACTTATTTCATAATAAAATGTTAGTAATGCCATTACTTTGATAATAATTTTCAAAACTTAAAACAATCAAATTTAAAATAAATTATTAAATTTTTATTTAAATAAATTTTATTTTTAATTAATTAAAGTAAAAATAAAATATATATATACACACAAATAGTGGTGTGTGGCCACCATTGTTGTCAGTTGAGATGGAGGAAGGCTCATCATTGGAGCCTTCTCTGGCGACCACTGAAGTCTGCAATCGGCTCCTCCAAGTTACTACAAACGTCGGAGGAGATCGGTTCCTTCCCTGGCGACGTTGACAAAACAGACGTCATCAGAGAAGAAACCTATCTCCTCTACCATTAGAGGAGTAGATCAACTCCTCCAACAAATGAAGGAGCCGACTCAGCTTGTCCACGCAATAGAGGAGGAGACCTCGTCTTCTCCATCGTCGAAGGAGGCTCTAACAATGGAGCCTTCCTCCATCGCAATGTGGCAACCACTATTTGTGTTTGTATATATTATTTTTATTTTTTTGAAAGATTTTTATTTTTTTAATTAATTAAAATAAAAAGTATCTGAATAAAAAAAACTAATAATTTATTTTAAATTTAAATTTTTAGTTTTGAAAGCTATTATCAAAGTAAGAGCATTATTACTTTTTTATTATGAAATTAGTGATTATTTTATAAGTCAAAACAATCTCAAACACACATTTAGTTGATAAATCTTTTGTCACATAAATATAGTTTATTTAATTACAAAACTCACAACATTGACCCTCTAACTTTACTTTGTGTATGTGTCATGTTTACGTTTGATCCCAGATTAATTGTAAAAGACAGTCTTTTCATATTTACAAAAGTCTTTCCATGAAAACGCTTGAACGATCAATTGAAATTGTTCATCATCATGTTGCTAGTCTTTGAAATGTATGTGGAGATAGACTAGTACAACCGTGGAAGAAGCCAAATTTTTGTAGCAATAATCAATTGTTCATATAGTGGAAGTCTTGGAATTGGGACTTTGGTACAAGTTTCTGAGGGCAAAAAGGTTTCCATTTTTGACGGGAGAGAGCCAAAGAAGTGTCAACAAATGGGGTTTATGTGATTCTGTTCATTGCCAAGAATTTTGGATTTGGAGACTAAAAACAAGTAGTTGATAAGTTTAATATTATATCACTTGGTTGAAGTCTTCGAAGATGATTAAAATGTCTTAATTTTGAAGAAAATGTAACTTCTTTTGGAAATTTCCTTCTTCAATTAACCATTCAATGTAAGCAAATAAATTTACATTGATATGCTTCACGATAGTTGAAATTAGGCCTAAAAGAAAATCATATATATGCTTAAAATTATTTTTTTTCTTGACAAGGAATTTGACTCTACCTTTTCTGATAATTACAAAATAGGTGTAATCAATAGATGATTTTATACTACAGAACAATATGATTTGGTAGTAGAAATCACTCATTAAGTCTGTCACTGATTGAGTTCAAGTGACTATATCGCATGCGATATTTTTAAAAAAGAAATAAAATAAAATATTTTTATAGATTTGGCTTACCTTCATTAGGATACATACAAAATACACGTCTAAACAATAGATTTTTTCATATTTTGTACAAGTTACATTCATAATATCAAAATTTAGTGAGTCTTTGTTAATCATGGGTGAATTCTTCAAAAGCCCCCAACTTTTGCCTTGAAAAAAACACCCTGATCTTACTAAAATACTCGTTTCCACCCTACCGTTACACTTTCTGTTACAAAGTTGACTCTGATCACTAACTGACTTCTTTGCCTCTAGTTTAAGCTTAATTAAAATTAAATAAAAAATTTATTCATCATATATTTAGCGTCCATCTAAAGATGGACGATGGAGATTAATTTGAAAAAACAAAAATTAAACATAATCAAAATTAAAAAATAAATAAATAATTTGTTTACCAAATCACCACTAGATGGTGGAGATTAATTTGAAAAAAAAAATTAAAAAATCAAATAAAACTTAAAAAATAAATAAATAATTTGTTCACCATATTTCTATTGTCCATTTTAAGTGGACGGTAGAGATTAATTTTTAAAAAAATTAAATAATTTTTTTTTTTTTCAATCGGTCAATTTCTTTCACTCCCTCTCTTCTCACTCTCTCTTCTTAGTCAACCTCAACTTCATCTTCAACCAATAACCCTTCAATCTGGGTTCGAATCCAGTAACTTCGCTTGGACTGACAACGTTGATGATGGAGGAGGAGACCTTTTCGATGTGTGGAGTTGGTAGACGACGGAGAATGATCAACAACTTTATTATTATTATTATTATTCCTTTTCTTCTTATTCCATATGGGGTCATGGAACCCAAATGAACTTAGACATCTATGTTTGACGAACCCAAATGAGTTTGTAGTTTTTTTTTTTCCCCTTTTTTTAATTGGGTTGTTTTGATGTTTGTTGAAGAACTTTATTATTCTTCATCGATAAAGAACACCAGTATAAAGAAAATAATTTTTTTTATTTATTTCTTTTTATTTTCGAGTGATAATTTTTATGGGAGATTGATGATGATTTTTGTGGGAGATAGATGATGTTGGGTTGATTTTGTAGGAGATTGATGATGATTTTCATGGGAGTTGATGATGTTTGGTTGATTTTGTCCGAGATTGATGAATTAAGTTTTTAATTGATTTAAATTTTAAATTTTTGTTTAATTTTTGTTCACATTTAAATTGAAATTTTTTAATTAAATTTTTAATCTTAATTTAATTTAATTTGTTATATATATATATATATTTATTTATTTATTCATGTTTAGTTAAATGTTTCATTTATCATCTTACCTTTAAGCCCCTAACGACAATGACTTTTTCAAACAGAAAGTGTAACGATAGGGTGAAAAAGGGGCAATCTAGAAAAGCCGGGGTGTTTTTTTTTAGGCAAAAATTGGGCGGTTTTTGAGAATTCACCCATTAATTATTGGATTATCCATGTAGATATAATATTTCGATAAGAGAAACTTGAGTGGCTAAGGTATTTTTAAGCGATTGGCTCTTGATTGAAATTTGAAGCACGACTAAATCAATAATCAAGTTGGATTTATTGTACAGTTGTACCCTTGATCAAGTTGAGCTCAATGACAAAAATAAGTGGATAATGGATAATGTACTATAGTTAGTTGGGTAAACATTTAGAGATCATTTGTTTTTGCCACTTAAAAATTAATAGTATTGAATTGCAACTATTTGGTTATTTTCATTTATTTTTTTAAATGGTTAAACCATTTAAAACCACCAAAAAACAACTGAAAAAGTTAAGTAATAATTTTTAATTTTTTACTTAATTATAAATTATTTAATAACATTTAAAAGTTTTTATTCAAATCTATTCTTCCTAAAATAACATAATTTTAAATTTATTCTAATTTTATATTACTCAATTTTTATACTTACAAAAAATATATTTAAAAAATGAAAGCTAAATATATCTCATCCCAAATTATCTTTGAATTAAACTAATATATATTTTTTTACAATTAAAAATTTATATTTTTAGTAGTTTTCTTAAATATATTAATATATTTAAATATATTAATATGGTTAATGCTACTATATTTTTTTAACCATATTTTAATTATGAATAAAAAACTATTAATATGTACATAAAAATGTTTTAAAATTTATTAAATTATTTATTTTCAGATGTTTATATTAAATTAATTAAAATTACATAACAACAAATAGTAAAAATAGTATAAATATCAATTTACTAGTTTTTAGATAATTTTAAATTTAAAAAACAAACAAGTTTATAATATATTCAGAAGTAAGGAAAAAAAAATTATTTAGATTTTAGATTTCAATCAGTATTCAATCTTCAGTCTTTAATACTATTGTTCAATCTTCAGATAAAAAAATTAACAATCCCTTATTGATAAGTTAATAATAAATTACTTGTTGACGTTTGAAATCAGTCAACAAGATTCTTCTAAGCCCAACATTACAGAAAAGATTAATACAACACAGGAAACAGGTAAAAGATGCAGAATAAGGCAAAGGAAGAACACGAAATAAAGATTTTGAAGTGGTTCGACTAACTTTGCCTACATCCACTGTTTGCTCTCTCAATATCTGGACAGAGTAACAGCCAGTTTTTGGCTAAATGTTTCGCTTTTAGTTTCTAATGAAAAACCTCCCCTATTTATAGAGTTCCAGGTGCTATAGTTATGTACAATGAGTTAAAATAAAATGATGACTATAGTTAATACACCTAATTTATGTTTAATGCAGCCGTATTACATTTAATATAGCCGGATTACATTTAGTGTCATGGACATGTATTGAATCTATATGACTAACCCACGTGGGTTAGGTAAGATTTTTGTAATCTGAGCAGCAATCTCTGACAAGTTTGGTGTGCACGGCAAGTCATAAACCGACCTAGCATGATTCTGAGCGAACTAGAGTTCGGGAAAACAATAGGTAATAATTGACGGTCTCAGCCAACAATAAACTTACACGGACTGGCTTTGAGCGAACTCCACGTTGCAACTGGTTCTGAGCGGACTCCACGCCGCAAGGTCCATAAGGAATGTGACTTGGGAACGTCTTCCTATGGATTGGCGAAACTTAGGCCTGGATCAGCTGGGCCAGTCATTTGGACTTTTACCAACCAGATTGGGTGCTTCAGGAAATACTCATAACATTACTATACATCTTTTTGCCGCGGTCTGAGGGCATTAGAAAAAAACAAGTACCAATTGGAGCCATTTTGTTAGAATACTTCAACAAGATGAAACTCAAGCTGAAGATTCAGTTGATGTGCCCAGTTTAGCTTGAGTTTCTTTATTGTCACACACAATTAAATCAAACAATTATCTCTTGTCATCAAGCTAGACTACGAGGTAATTATCTGTGTCCACCGATTTGTTTTTGAAATAATAAATAGAGTCAACAATGATGCACTGCACCCAAATATGAAATAATAATATAGCCACTAGAACTAGTTTTGATTGGTTGTCACTTACTTCATATAGAAATTAATTTCAGGGGTGATTAAATTAACATTCTCGAGTATATAATTTGTCTATGGAATGATTAATGGTTAATTGAAATTCTATTTTACGTAATACTAATGGGTCCAAACTTTTTGTCCCAAAACTCATCCAAAATTAGGTGACATGATTGAGAAAAAAGTTTCATTGGGCCTAGACATGACCACGGTTCGGTTCGGTTCCGGTTTTGGTTCCGAACCGACGGTTCCGGTTCTAAAAAAGCTAGAACCGGAACCTTAACCGAAATAACACGGTTCCGATTCGGTTCTGGAACCGTCGGTTCTGTAACGGTTCAGGTTCCAGTTTCGGTTTCGGTTCTATAACGGTTTCGGTTTCGGTTCCGGTTCTGGAACCTTTTTTTAAAATGATAATTTAAAATTTAAAAATTAATATTAAACTATATTTTAAAATTAAAAAATTTATAAAATCCAGATTACCCATTTACCCTCACTCTTCTCTTCTCTCTCTGTCTTTTTCTTCTTCGATTCTTCCTCTTCTTCTTCTTTTCTATTTCTCTGTTTTCTTCTCTTTCTCTCTTCTTCTTCTTCTTCTTCATCTTCTTCTCTTTGTTTTTTTTATTTTCTTCACCAGCCGATCTGAGTTCCAGAACCCAGATCGGCGTTTGGGTTCTCGGCGTCTGGGTTTGGAAACCCAGACCCCGATCTGGGTTCTGGTTCTGGAACCCAGATCGGCGTCTGGAATGGAAATCCAGACCGACGTCTGGGTTTCCATCTTCCATTTTCAGATGGAAACCCAAACGCCCAAACTGGGTTCTGAAAACCCAGATCGACGTCTGGGTTTCCAGATCCAGTTCGACGCCCAAACTGGCGTCTAGAAATTCGATCTAGGTTTCCAGATGAAAACCCAGATGCCATCTGGAAGCCCACATCGGGTTTCCAGATGCGAAAACCCAGATCTGGGCAAATCTGGAAACCCAGTTTCCGTTTGTTTGGATGATTGATTTTGCTGATGATGGTTGTGTGACTTGTGTCTATGATGGTGTTGATTATGGTGTTTATTATAGATGGTATTGATGTTTTGGGTCTGTTTGATGCTGGTTTAATGTCTGTTTGTTTGTTTTTTTTTTTTTTTTTTTTATTTAAGAACCGGAATCGCCGGTTCAAGGTGGTTCCAGTTCCACCGGTTCTTTAAACCGGCGGTTCCGATTCCTTTAAGATTAGAACCGGAACCGAAACCGCTACAATGACAATTCCGATTCAGTTCCAAACCGGAACCAGAACCTTATGTTCTAGTTCCGGTTCTACAATGACGGTTCGGTTCAAACCGAATCGTGATCATGTCTAATTGGGCCTTATCACACATAAAGCATATCATTCAACGTTGTATTCACGTTTAACCACAAAAGGTTCTTATCATGATTTTGATAAGTCAAACATGTTGGTCTTTCCACATGACTCGAGCTTAAATGCCAACACGTAAGGGATTCAAATTTAGATTTTCTCTAACAACAAAATTTTAATACCATTCAATAACCGTTAAACCAAAAGTTTAAAGGGATATAGGAAATGACCCAAAGATTATATTCAAACATTTTAAAAAGATTGATGACACACTAATCTTCTCTCATAAACACGAGAAATGGCCATTGACCCACCGGTGGACCGAGCATTGGACTAACAGGGGCGTTTACCGAGCTTGAAGTTTTGAAAATTTTTTTGCAAGCATAAATATTTTTTTTGGGTTAAGCTAAATCAACATGAAAATTTAGCTTAAAAAATTTATTTTTAATATTCATCCATTTATTTTCACTCAATCCAATAATAATAAAAAAAATATACAAATTAAAATTAGATAGCAATCTTTGGATTGAATGAAAATAGATAGATGAATATTGAAATTGCTTTTTTAAATCAAATTTTTAAGGTGATATAGCTAGCCTCATCAATTTTCTATATATTATTATAATTTCTTATTTTTGATTTTTTTGTGTTAATTAAATATTCATTACTTTCTAACTTTTTAATTTTTTTTTCTTTTACTTGCTTCTTAATTATTTATAGGTAACTCTACTACTCATTTGCGTTTGATGGGTTATTAGTATTTCTTTTAATCCATTTTAATACTAAGATTTTAATCTAACATAAAATTTAATCAATTCAATGAATTATAACATATATTATCAATTTGAATTGGCTATATAAAAATTATTTCTCATTTTTTTTAAAACTCTTTTTATTTTAAATCAATCAATTAAATTGATCTGGGAATCCCGGTCGACAAGACAGTTGCAAACTAGCCAACCATGCACATGTTTATTCAATTAAAAGAACCCATAAACTGTTCAAACGAGATACTTTGTTTATTGCCTTCTCATGATCACCTTGAATATATAATGTTTATGTTTTACAGGCAGTTGAGATGGATATCGGAGAAATAGATCATAGTTTATCTTTTAATGTGAAAAGAAATATGCAAACAAGCTGTCATGGTTAACGTGAAAAATATGATAGATTTTCTAATCACTAATTAGGATTCTCTCACCTACTCCGTACAGGATATCTATTAAAAAAGAAAATTCTTCTGAACAAATACTTCAAGAATATATATATATATATATGTATGAATGACTTTATTGATTTGCCATATTTTGTTCTTATCCTATTTTATACGAGAAAGAGATAATAATATGTTTGTTAGTTAATACCATGTAATAAAAAATTGTTTAAGTACGTAGTGAACAAATTAGATTTTAAAAAAATGAAATGATATTTACTATGTAACTACTCAAACTTTAAATTATTGTCAACCTTGTATAGTAATTTACGATGTACGTTGCAATCTAATTTTTATAACAATAATTTTTGTCTGATTTTTTCTTTTCATAATGTCACATCAATTTTTACTCATGTAGGGTAAATGGAAGAATGATGTCCTAAACTACATGGTAATATAAATATAGTATAATTCGAAAAGGCTATTGTAATTTTTTTTTTATTTATTTGAAAGGGACATTAGAATTAATTTTAACATCACCTAATCGTAATCATTTTAACATATTTTGTGATATTTGTTTTGAAACATTATAATAATTTCTTGAGGTCAATAAAGACGTTTCTTAAGTTAAATACATCATTAAAATGTTCTTAAAAAACAATTGATGATAGTTATTTTAAGCATTTGTCAATATAACTTTTTCACGAGTATATTTAATATCTCAAAAAGAGTATATTTAATATTTTTCTTAAGTATAAATGTTTCTTTAAATATAATTTGTTATAATAATAATGATGATAATTTATTACAAAATTATGAAGTTTGTAAAATAAATATAGTAGAATAATATTAGACCATGGCCAGTCAGATCGGTCGCAAAACTTCTGACATTTTTTCTTAAAACAGCAATTAACTCCCATATTATCGGAGTTGGTATTATTTGAACATATTAATAAATAATTAAAAATTATAATAATAAAAAACAATTAAGAATGAAAACCTAACTTAATTCTTGTTTGTTATTCAAAAAGAAAACTCACAAATGTATAAAAAAATACAGATTTGGTAGGACTTTTTTTTATTAAAATAAAAAGTCATAACAATAATCAGCACATTCAAGCTGGAGATAATGGCAGACTTGCACAAGTTGAGCCTATGAAAAAGTGATATGATCCATTTAATGATGATGGGTCTGAGTCACAGACTTTCATATCAAAAAATTGGAGAATGGAGACTAGAAAATGAGGTATGTTTTGGATTAGCTTTATGTCCATTTCAAGTGTCCCTTTTTGGCAATAAATTCAGCAGTTTGCCGTTGTCATCAAGCAAATCTATGAAATTCTTTGTCACAGCCAAATTTGATCGATGGTCAATTATTTAACAACACGCCATGTTCTTCCACATTGGTCATTGGTATTTGCCAAACTATGGATCAACAAAAATGGCTAGATTCTAGAATTTGAAATGAGACTGCATCAAGACAATGAAAGATCATGATCACTTAATTTTAGAAAGGGTACATTCACTTGACTGTACCAGTTTTATAATATGTAAAATTCATGTTAAATTATCTGAGTTTTACATTCAATCACATGTTGGCATTTGACTTTACACATGAACATGTAATCAATGGCGGACCCAGAAAATTTATTCAGGAAGGGTACATAAATAAAATAATCAAAAATCAAAAATTAAGAATATACTAAATATGTAATGTTTTTATGTAAAACAATGTTCAATAACGCTATATAGTTTAAATAAAATAAAACATACATGTATTTAGACAAAACAAATAGTCATATACTTAAAAATCATAACAAAATCATTAAAATAAATAAAAAATAAAAAAAATAAATTACATAAAATTATAATCTTCCTCGACGAGGCTTCATATCTTGAAATCGTTTCATGATAACTTCTTTATCAATTTTGTTAAAAATATTTTTCTCCATATACGTAAGTAAGCTATCATTTAATTATTGATCTCCCATTCGATTACGTAATTCAATTTTCACAATATTCATAGCAGAAAATGCTCTTTCAACGATAGCAATTGCAACAGGTAGTAATACTGTCAATGTCAATAGCAAGTAAACTAATGGGAAAACCTTATCTTATTTTTTCTCAACCATTTTTTATGCCAAATCTGTAAAACCATTTAATTCTGAAAGTTCAATATTAGAGCGCATGACTGCAATATAATCCTCAAGTTGATCTTCAAGTGTTAAAAGTTCAGTAGAGAATAAGTCTTTTGGATAAAATTGAGCAAGTTGAATAAGTTTTTGCTTGTCAAATGCACGAAATTTATCTCTTAGACTAAAACATGTAACACAAAAAAGCAACTCAGTATTTGCCTTTGGAAACCGATTATTTAGTTCTTAAAGTTACAAATCTAACACAGTATAAAACAAGTCTACTCAATAATGATGTATATTGTTAATCTCCTGAGTTTTATACCTTAATCTCCCTCGAGACATAAACAAATCATCCATGTTAACAACTTGGATTTTATGTTTTTCATAAAAAGTGAAAACTTGCTTCAAGAAAGAATCTCATCAATTTTCTCTCATTGTCTGAAATCATTCTTTACATGCTTTTATTAAGGTCATGACATTGACAATATCTTGATCTTTTTTCTGTAATGTAAGTGACAACTCATGTGTAACTCCCAATATTGTTCTCATCAAATGAAGATTAAAAATAAAATCAAATGTTTCTATTGCATCCAATAAAAGCTTTGATTCATATTTTTGCTTCTGATTCGATCCATCATTTACTAACATATCAAGTATCTCTATAATAGAAGAGAACATGGAAATTATTCTGATTATAGTATTGTAATGTGAGCCCCAACATGTATCATTTAGTCTCTTAAGACTAATTTCTTGATTTAAACTTCGTCCACTTGAAAACTCATCATTCTCTAGTGCTTCAAAGACTTTAGCTGCTTGTTTTTGTCGAAGAATATCGCAACGTTTAGCAAATGCTCCAATAATATTTAGCACCTGAGTAATCCAATAAAAAAAAAAAATCAGTAATATCTATATGACTTTTTACCATAACAACAAGAGCTAATTGAAGTTGATGGGCAAAATAATGCACATAAAAAACACTCTCATTCTCTTTTAAAATAAGTGTTTTAAGTCAATTAAATTCACCTCACATATTACTTGCTCCATCATAACCTTGTATTCGTAATCTAAAAATACTTAATCCATATCTAGAAAATAAAGAATCAATAGCCGCTTTAAGTGAGAGTGTAGAAGTATCAGTAACATGCTCAATGCCAACAAAACGCTTAATTACATTACCATTCTTGTCTACATATCTCAATACAATAGTCATCTGCTCTTTCGAAGATATATTACGAGATTCATCCACAATAAGTGAAAACAATAAATTGTTAATATCTCTAATAATTGCATTAATAATTTCATTTGAAATAGCACTTACTATATCTTTCTAAATCTTAGGTGCCGTCATTTTAAAGTTTTTAAGAGCACTTTTGAGTGTCACTGCTTGTTGTGCGCAGCGAAAATTAAACAAATACACAACTACTAATGCTAGCTATTAAATATAAATAACAAATACTAATAAAGCAGAAAAGCAGAAAAATAAATGCAAAGCGAAAAAAGGAAAGAACACACCAGAATTTACATGGTTCGGTATAAAACCTACATCCACGGGCACTGCTGAAAACTTCTACTAGCTCCAAAGCAAAATATTACAAAATCTGGGCAAGATCCAATAACCCAGAAACATATGGGGAGAAAACAAGAATAATACAAATGTATGGATCTTTTACAATTCTTGTTTGGGATACAAAATCAATTAGCTAAAGGACTTATTTATAGCCCACTAAAACTCCCACCATATTACATTCTTCAGATGTGGGATTCTCAAAGCTTCCACCACATTATATTCTTTAGATGTGGGATTCTCAAACATCTCACCATATTGTATTCTTCAGATGTGGGATAGCTAATTAAGCCAAAAATCAACAAATCTCCACCTTGGCGTATTAGCCTTCAGCAATGCCTTCATATATGTCTTTCTAAACTTTCAAAATATTGATCAAGTCCAAACAATGGTTGAACTTGATTGCTGTCACCATTTGGTCATCATATCCGCAGGATTATCAGCAGTCCCAATTTTCTGTAAGAGAATCGACCCTTCACTCAAAATTTCCCGCACAAAGTGATATCGGACATCAATATGCTTGGTGCGAACATGGAATACCGGATTCTTTGCTAAATGAATAGCATTTTGACTATCCGAGTAAATAGCAATATTCTTCTGTCCCACTCCCAACTCTACCAGTAATCCTTGTAACCAAATTGCTTCCTTCACAGCCTCTGTCAATGCCATATACTCTGCTTCTGTCGTAGACAAAGCAACTGTTGACTGTAAAGTAGACTTCCAACTTACAGGAGCTCTCGCAAGAGTGAATACATATCCAGTAGTTGACCGTCGTTTATCCAAATCACCAGCATAATCTGAATCAACATATCCGATTGCAAACTGACCAAGTGAATTTTCCTTCTGAAATACCAAACCAAAATCTACGGTTTTTAACAAGTACCGTAGAATCCATTTCACAGCTTGCCAATGTCCTTTACCAAGATCATGCATATACCTGCTCACAACTCCAACTGCTTGCGAAATGTCAGGTCTTGTACACACCATAGCATACATAAGGCTACCAACCGCATTGGAATACGGAACCCGAGACATGTACTCTCGTTCTTCATCAGTACTCGGAGATAATGATGCACTCAACTTGAAATGAGGAGCAAGTGGCGTACTTACAGGTTTTGACTGTTCAGATACACCAAAACGTTGTAATACCTTCATCAGATATTGCTTCTGAGTCAAACAAACCTTGTTTTTTCCTCTATCTCTACTAATCTCTATACCGAGAATCTTCTTAGCTTCACTCAAATCCTTCATTTCAAACTCTGAACTCAACTGAGTCTTCAGCTTCTCAATCTCCATTCTACTCTTAGAAGCTATCAACATATCATCAATATATAAGAGCAAGTAGATGAAAGAACCATCTTGTAGCCTTCGAAAGTATACACAATTATCAAATTTGCTTCTGGTGTACTATTGTCCTATCATAAATTGATCAAATCGCTTGTACCATTGTCTCGGAGATTGTTTCAAACCATAAAGTGATTTCTTCAATTTGCAAGCCCAATTTTCTTTACCAACAACCTTGAATCCATCTGGCTGAGTCATATAAATTTCCTCTTCTAAATCGCCATGTAAAAATACAGTTTTTACATCCATTTGAACTAGTTCCAAATCTAATTGAGCTACAAGGGCCAATAGAATTCTAATGGAAGAGTGTTTCACAACTGGAGAAAATACCTCATTATAGTCAATCCCTTCCTTCTGAGCGTAGCCTTTCACCACCAACCTTACCTTGTAGCGAACATCTTCTTTGTTTGGAAATCCCTCTTTCTTAGTAAACACCCATTTGCACCCAATTGTCTTCTTATTCTTCGGTAGTTGAGCTAGCTCCCAAGTTTCATTCTTCCGAAGAGACTGCATTTCTTCATCTATAGCTTTCTTCCACTTATCAATTTCAGAACATTGGACTGCTTCTCTATAAGTGGAAGGAACATCATCATCTATAATTGGAAGTGCATAGACCACCATATCAACAAAACGAGCAGGTCTGCGAATCTCACGTCTTGGTCTATTTATTGCAATTGATTCTTGTTGTTGTGAAGGTTCTTAGGTAGGAACCTCTTCTTCTACTTCTTCTTTTTCAGTAACCTCCTCTGTCATAGGAGTGTCATCATCTGCATCAACAATTCTAGCTGGATTATTTGTTGACTCTATCTGTTTCTTGAAAAACTCCACCTGCTTCCGAGTAGACTCCACCTGTTGCGGATTACGCTCAACAATGTCTTCTATTTTCTTTTTCAACATCAAAGACTCATCAAAAGTAACATCCCTGCTGAAGATTATCTTCTTCGAATTAGGATATAAAAGACGATACCCTTTCACCCCTGAAGACATCCCCACAAATATAGCTTTCTTTACTCTCAGATCCAATTTAGATTTCTTTACATGATAATAAGCAGAACAACCAAAGACATGTAAAGAATCATAATCAGTAACAGGTTTTCCAGACCATACCTCTAATGGAATTCTACCACCAATCGCTGTTGACGGTAAGCGATTAATGAGATGACATGCATAAGTCACTGCCTCAGCCCAAAACTCCTTGCCCAACCCAGCATTGGACAACATACACCGAACTTTCTCCAGCAACGTTCGGTTCATGCGTTCTGCCACCCCATTTTGTTGTGGTGTGTGTCTAACTGTAAAATGACGTACAATACCCGCATCTTGACAGACTTCTCTAAAAGATTTACTACAATATTCACCTCCATTATCTGTTCTGAGGTACTTAATCTTTCTCCCAGTCTGAGTCTCAATCATCTTTTTCCAATTAAGGAAAATCCCAAGTACATCATCTTTTTTCTTCATTGTGTATACCCAAACTCTTCTGGAAAAGTCATCAACAAATGTAACAAAATAATGTTTACCACCCAAGGAGGCTGTCCTAGTGGGTCCCCACACATCAGAGTGAACATAATCCAAAATACCTTTAGTATCATGAACTGCAGTTGCAAACTTCACTCTCGTCTGCTTTCCCAGAACACAATGTTCACAAAAATCTAACTTGCAGGTTTTCACTCCTTTCAACAAGCCTTGATCCACTAAACTACTTAAAGCTTTCTCACCTGCATGTCCCAAACGCATATGCCATAACTTGATCATATCTAAATCAACATCATTCTCTGATACTACTGCTGCTGAT
This sequence comes from Dimocarpus longan, assembly GCA_022984855.1. NCBI lineage: Eukaryota > Viridiplantae > Streptophyta > Magnoliopsida > Sapindales > Sapindaceae > Dimocarpus > Dimocarpus longan. Next base: position 9,135,146 of record CM041015.1, on the reverse strand, counting down.
TCAGTAACTGTACTACCATCGTAGTAGTACAAGTTGTTCTTCCTCGTACCTTTCATTACCACCAAAGCCCCAGATACAACTCTCATAACTCCATCTCTGATAGATACCGTGTAGCCTTTAGATTCTAAGGCTCCCAATGATATGAGATTCTTTTTCAAATCTGGAACATACCGAACTTCTGTCAAAACTCTGGTTGATCCATCGTGATTCTTCAATCGAATTGAACCTATCCCCTTAGTTTTGCATGAGTTATCATTACCCATGAGCACAATTCCACCATTTAGCTCTTCAAAGTTAAAGAACCATTCCTTATGTAGACACATATGATAAGTACAACCCGAATCTAAAATCCACTCACCAGATCCAGATGTTGATGATAGACTAACCAACACAAAATCTTCTTCCTCATGTTCGGCTACATATGCATCGGAAGTAGCTTTACCCTTGCCCTTATCTTTCTTCTGTAGCTTCGGACAATCTTTCTTCCAATGCCCTTTCTCATGACAAAAGGCACATTCATCTTTATCAGGTCTTTTTCTTGACTGTGATCTGCCCATTCTTTCCTGTTTTCGACTCTTACTTCTTCCCCTAACTCTAAGCGCCTCTGCTGATTCATCCCTATTCTCTTTCTAATATTTCTTACGAATTTCATAATTAAGCAAAGCTGCACACACTTCTTCAAAAGACAATTTTTCTTTCCCATGAATAAGTGTAATACACAAATGATCTAACTCATCAGGAAGAGATCCTATCAATAGCATGACCTTCTGCTCATCTTTGAAGGTTTCATCCAAATTCAACAAATCAGCTAACAAACGGTTGAAATTATCAATATGATCACTAATATTCAAACCTGGTTTCAACTGAAGACGGTAAAGCCTCTTCAACAAATATAGCCGATTCTCGTTACTTTTCTTCATATATTTGTTCTCTAGCGCCTTCCACAATTTACTAGCAGAGGTTTCCTTCATGAACGGATACTTCTGCTCTTTACAGAGACATGATCGAATTAAACCACATGCTTTCGCATTTTGCCTCTCCCAATCTTTTTCCTCAATATTCTCTGGTCTTGTTTCTTCCATAACAATATCCAAATCTTGTTGATACAAGACGTCCGAAACTTCGCTTTGCCATAGGCCAAAATTATTTCGACCATCAAATTTCTCTACTTCAATTTTTACATGCGAAGATGAAGATGCTGTCATTTCTGCTTTATACCAAAAGTTTTTATGCCAATAGCTTGGTGATCAAATGAATAGTACTCAAAAGGTTAGCTCCCAGGAAAGGCTGGAGGGGTCACAAACGGTCCCACTTAAAATCCAGTCTCCTTAGACAATTATAGTCTTTTTGACAGAGCTTCCCTAAATTGTAACTATTCCAAAATAACACCCAAGCTTTACAACTAAATATTTAATAGTCAGCTAATGCCCTAGATTATTTCCCAGATCAATCGAAACCTAGAGCTCTGATACCACTTGTTGTGCGCAGCGAAAATTAAACAAATACACAACTACTAATGCTAGCTATTAAATATAAATAACAAATACTAATAAAGCAGAAAAGCAGAAAAGCAGAAAAATAAATGCGAAGTGAAAAAAGGAAAGAACACACCAGAATTTACATGGTTCGGTATAAAACCTACGTCCACGGGCACTGCTGAAAACTTCTACTAGCTCCAAAGCAAAATATTACAAAATCTGGGCAAGATCCAATAACCTAGAAACATATGGGGAGAAAACAAGAATAATACAAATGTATGGATCTTTTACAATTCTTGTTTGGGATACAAAATCAATTAGCTAAAGGACTTATTTATAGCCCACTAAAACTCCCACCATATTACATTCTTCAGATGTGGGATTCTCAAAGCTTCCACCACATTATATTCTTTAGATGTGGGATTCTCAAACATCTCACCATATTGTATTCTTCAGATGTGGGATAGCTAATTAAGCCAAAAATCAACACTGCTTTTACGTTCTCATTTTGAGCACATAGCTAATGTAAAAGTTCAAGAAAATTGTCTTTATTGCAAGAATTTTCTGATTCATTGTGTCCTCGAAATGGAAGCCCTTGCTATAAAAGAAAACAACTACAATCAATTGAAGCACGTAAGCGAGTTCGATACTCACTTCGAACTTGATCTGACTGTTTGTTTATAGTTGACTCAATATGTTGATTCTGATTTAATAAATCTTCACATTTGCTCCAAGGATCTTTATGGACACTACTTTTAGCATGCTGCCTTAACGAATCTATCTTCTTCTAATTTGTAAACCCTTCACTAACAAAAGAGTCACCACCCGTTTGTTTTCCAATATTTGGTTTGAAAAGATAACAACTTATACAATATGCTGCATCTTTTGCTATACTGTACTCTAACCAAGTCGAATAGTCAATAAACCAAACAGTATTGAATCGCCTAAACTTTTGTCCAAAAGGTCTTATAAGAAAATTGTGTTCTCGAGGTTGACAAGGACCTTTTAGTAAATATGCTCTTCGAACTTGCTCACGGACATTAGGATCATAATCTCATATTTTAGTTCAAAACCCTGGATCAACAAAGAGATCTGAAAATTTGACTTCAACACAATTTTTCTTTAAAAAAGAAGATGATTCCAACTCAAGTGATGATTTTCTTTTCATATATCTTTCCATAACTATTTCATAACAAATAAAAAATAATAAAAATTTTTTAAAAAAATTAATAATAATTTATTGATTCTAAATAAAATAAAGCTATAAAGTAAACATGCACAATATTACATATATATATAATTGAATCATGATAATACATTATACATGGATAATTTTAATGTAATAATTTAAAATTTAAGATTTTAGGGTTTATCGATAAGATATATATTAAATTTAAATTATTAAAAAATAAATTAATTTAAAAAGTAATTAATTTAGAAGACTAACTTAAAAAGTCATAAGATGTCAAAGTGAAAATAAAGAGATGCCAGATAAAGATAAGGAGAAAAAAAAAAAGTTATTCGCTAAAATTATAAATTGTCAACGTAAATAGTATTTATATAGAAAAGAATTAAAAGAATAAAATTGAAAAAAGAAAATATTAATTAATTAGGAGTAGGAAAAATATTAGAAGTAGGAAAACTAAGTCTAATAGGAGTAAGAAATAAAAAGGTAAGTTAATCCTATTAGAAATAGGAAAAATAAATAATTGAATAAGAAAGTAATAAACAATTAAAAAAAAAGAAAAAAGAGTAATTTGAACAAAAAGAGGGGTCCTGTAGATGCTGTTATGCTGATTGCAACAGTGAGCATATGCACTGCGTGCAACAGTGTAGCGCAAATCAGGTTTTTTTTTTTTTTTTCTTTTTTTTAACTTTTTTGGAATTATACAGTAAATTTATCAATTTTTTTTTTTTTTAATTTTAGGGGGGGGCAAGTGCCCCTCTTGACACTTGCCCCTCTTGACCCAACAGTGGGTCCACCACTGCATGTAATTACTAATTTTATAGAACCCACAATGAAATATATTGCAAAACTTGCATAAATGATGACATGCCCCTTTCTAACTACTAGCTAGGCGACCTGCTCGGCAACCCCACGGTGGCTCCCCAGTCGAGATCTGCTCTGACTGGAAAGTTCCCGTGAAGTTAAGCCTCTTTTCTTATCTAAAATACTTAAAATCCTTTTGGTTCTGAAAAAGGGTGGGAATTTTGTTCGTTGAAAATAACTTTATGAAAATAGGATTTTCACAGAGAACCGGCAGCACAACGGCTGTTTTTTGAAATTCCACCCTGTAAAACATCTCATAAAACCTGTATAATTGTATTCACAAACAATTTCTATAATCAATAGGCCTTCGGCCATTTTCAAACTTAAATTCATGCAGTTAAGCGGAAGTAACTTGAATAAATCTTAAAAACGACATGCATGATATTTACATAAAATCCTTAACTCAAAATAATATTTTTCAAAACTAGAGAATCTGGAAAATGATAGTAAATACAATACATGATGTTATGCTAGAAAATAGTGCAATCTGGTCACGCGTGTCTAGCTGGCCTGTCCGTGGCCTGTCCGTCCAAAGGAGACACGTCAACCGCGCTACTCGCACCTGCACCTGAGGGAGGTTTTTAAGAAAACAGGAAAACAGTGGTGAGAATAACTCAGTGAGTGGGTAAGTTTACATAAACTGTACTTTTGCTTAAAAATACTATTCCTCCCAAAAATAGATTGGAAAACTATTACTTACTTACTTTCTTTTCCTGAAAACTGTAAACTCGTTTTAACAGCTTCGAAAGTTATTTATCAAACTTTTCTTAAAACTTTTCTTATTTTCTTACTAGCCTTATCTGGCAACCCAGGGAAATCTTGTCCTTCGTGACGGTGCGAAAACACGCCACTAGGATAGGGGAACTCTCACCATGTGTAGTCGCAGATGTGGATACAACTCTGGGATCGCGAATCCCTCCAACATCAGGCAGATCTACACTATCCCATACGTGCAAAGGGTGACTGACAGACTCGATCCCCCCAAAGTTAGTAACTCCCCCCAACTACCGTACACGTATGGAATACTTTCGGCCGGGTGTAATCTTAGGGGCTAGGGTAAACCATAGGCATATATAAAATGAAATCTCGGCAATATGCTATAATATCGCAAAATAACTTTCACAAATACTATCTCTATGCATGTATATAATTTCAACTTGCTCAATTACTTTACTGAAAAATATAAACATATTCATAGCATAAACTTTAAAGCTATACATGCATTTATAGATGATAAACTGAAAACCATAAACTTTTACTAGAATCTCAAAACATTTTTACTTGTTAAAACTGATTGCATTCAATAAAATAGAATGTATGAAAACTTTTAAAAATCCACACTCACAACTTGCTTCCAAAATACTTATCACCGTTTCCCGCTACGACTCTCGTTCGATTCCCGATTCACCTACAATTGATTTCGATCGAGATGTCGTTAAAACATAACTTGTGCGCAACTAAACTTTAAGCCATACGAGGATTTATAAACACAATAATTCAAGTGACTATCCTCGCACGATAACAAAACGGATAATTCATATTCGCACGCAAAAACTATTTCAAACCGATTCGATATCGTGACTTAAAAATATTCGAAACTTTGCGGTTATAGAACCGACAACTATGCCATTCGAATCTAATGTAACATCATCAAAATCAGATTTTAATGAATTCACTAAACAAAAGATTCAAAATTAAACGATAAACTTAAAGCTTACGCGATTTCACTAATCATTGCGATTTATCGATTTTACGCGTTTCGCGCGATTTCTTTGTTTCCACTTAAACTTATCGTTAATAACAGCTCGTGACTTTACTTAAACACTTTAACGAGCTTAATATCAATCTTGGGGCAGCGAGATAACATTCACAATCTTTTTATAATCGACAACGAAAATCATAAACTAACAACGCTCGCATTCGTGGAAAAATTCAACCGAAACGCTCGGAAACGATTTCTAAATAACCGAACGAATATCCGATCCTTTAAAACACTCTAATATTATCTATTTTCCGCGATAACGAATGCGAAACTAAAAACATAACTCAACAGCCCCTATACATCTCATAACAGCCCATATACAAAACTCGCAACGAATACGATCGTTTACCAAATCATTCAAAACCAACCGAAACAACAAAACGAACGAACCTCCGCATTAACGAGGTTCCCAATCCTAGTCCCAAGCATAATATCATCATTTATCTCCACTTATTCACATGATTGCTTACTAATTACCAAAACGACTCAACAATAAAAATAGGTAGCGCTTACCTTACTAGTTTCGTTCGAAACAACTTCCGAACGGCGACAAAACTCTCGCACGTTCTCGGTAGCAAGCTGTCCCGTTAGAGGATGTTTCGTTTCAGCTTTGAAATGGATTCTTGGCCTGACCACCTTTCGGCAGCAGCTTGGACAACGGCTTACGATGACGATACGGCAGCAACGTGAGCACGACAGCAACTGGACAGCTCACGGCAGCAACTGGATAGCACTTGGGACGGTGACAGCAGCGGCAGCAAGCTCACGATGGTAGCAGCTTGGACAAGGCAGCGACCTCAGCTCCTCGCTAGATGGTAGAACACGGCGACAGCACCTGGCGTTGGCAGCAGCTGTCTTCAACACCTCACGCCAACACAAGGCAGCAATTGAGGACAATGACAGCAGCAGCACTGCCTTCTCACACCAGCAACTCCTCTCGCCGGCAGCAAGATAGCAACTTCCTCAGCTCACTGTCAACTAGCTTGGAAACGGTGACAGCACAGCAGCACTTGGCCAAATAGCAGCACTCACCTTCACGCCCAACAGCAGTAGCTCGACAGCACCGGCGACAGCAAAGGCAGCACAGCAGCTGGACAGTACCAGATAGCAGCTCTCAGGTTCGACATCAGCTCCCATCCACGGCAGCAGCTACACCTTCACGCCAGCAGCATCTCTCCACCGGCGACAGCAGCAACTCATCTTTTTCACTCCAGCAGCTATCTTCTTTTTCACGTCAGACAGCAAGCTCCCAGCAACGTGACAGCACCCTCAAAGTCTGACTTCTTCCAGCTTGCATGCACGGGCAGCACACTCCTTCTTTATCTCTCACTATCTCTCTATCTCTCTTTTCATTTCTCACACTCGGATCCCTCTAACTCACGATCACTCTCTCACTCACTAAATCACATTCTCGGTCTCTCTTTTCACTCGGCTTGGGCTTTCAGTTTTGAATGAAATGGAGAAGAGAAGGTGACAGAGTGTTTGCTTTTGTCTTGCTCTCCCTTGGATTCGGTTTTAATAATAATTAAAGAGAATGGTGACCGAGCTTGATCATTGCCTTTTTAAAACCTTGTTTGACTGAGTTGATTGCTTTGGTTTTGGTTTGTCAGATGACCGAGCTTGATATTTGTTTCCCTTCTTTCTTCAGTTTCAACTTCATTTTATAAAATATCCTTACTTTTGTTTCTCTTGGATACTTGTCCTTTCCACCATTGCATGTGTGACACATGTCACAACCATGCATAAAATACTTTATTTTATTTATTTTCTTAAAGCCTTCCATGCATTCTCGGTTTAACTTCCAAGCTCGGATTTTCGTTTTCGTCCGACCGAGAATCCACTTTTTAATCACTTTCGCCTTTGGAAAAATTTTAAAATTCTGAATCCGTCTTCGCGAACTCGAATTTATTTTTCTTAATCGGAAATAATTATTCCAAATATTATCGGACTCGATAATTATATTTTTCCGATCGGACGCGATCCATCGGAAAAATATTTCACTTTCCGACGAACGCGGTTTTGGGTTTTACAATTCACCCCTTCTTATAAAAATTTCGTCCTCGAAATTTACACAACTTTCATGAAATGCATTTCCACACTAGAATCTATCAAACATACTTGATACTTTCTTAAGTTAGAAAATTCAAAACTTGACTATCTAAATATACTTACTTGTCTCAAAAGATGCGGGTACTGACGACGCATCTGCTCCTCGTGCTCCCATGTGGCCTCCTCCACTGCATGATTCCTCCACAACACTTTAACCAACGGAATAACTTTACTGCGAAGAACCTGATCTCTCTTATCAAGAATCTGAACTGGGGTCTCCTCATAAGATAGGTTCTCCTTGAGTTCCATTGGCTGCTCTGACAACACGTGCGAAGGATCTGCTATATACTTACGGACCATCGAGACATGAAATACATTATAGATCCTGGAAAGTTCTGCTGGTAGCTCAAGTCGATACGCTACCCCACCTACTCTGCCAATCACTTCGTAGGGACCGATATACCGAGGGCTTAACTTACCTCGCTTCCCAAAACGAATTATTCCTTTCCATGGAGATATCCGTAGGAACACCTTATCCCCAATCTAGAACTCCAAATCCTTCCTACGCTTATCTGCGTAATTTTTCTGATGATCCTGGGCTATCTTCAGATTGTCCCGAATAACCTTGATCTTATCTGTAGTCATCTGAACAAGCTCGGGCCCAATCAACTTTCTCTCGCCCATCTCATCCCAACATACCGGCGTCCTACACCGTCTTCCATAAAGTGCTTCATACGGTGCCATACCGATACTAGCTTGATAGTTGTTATTATAGGCAAACTCGATTAACGACAGATGAGAATCCCAACTTCCTCCAAACTCTATCACACAAGATCTGAGCATATCTTCTAAAGTCTGAATGGTACGCTCAGACTGACCATCTGTCTGCGGATGAAATGCTGTACTGAAATGTAATCGAGTACCCAATGCTTTCTGAAGACTAGGCCAAAATCTGGATGTAAATCTCGGATCTCTATCTGATACGATTGACACTGGAGCCCCATGTAATCTCACGATCTCATCAACATACAACTTATCCAATCGATCCAGGGAATAAGTACTCCTGATAGGTAGGAAATGAGCTGACTTCGTAAGTCGATCTACTATTACCTAAATACTGTCATAACCATTTCGACTCCGAGGAAATCCTACCACAAAATCCATAGTAATACGCTCCCATTTCCACTCCGGAATGGAAAGTGGCTAAAGAAGTCCTGATGGCCTCTGGTGCTCGGCTTTCACCTGCTGACAAATCAAACATCTTGACACAAATTCAGCTATCTCTCTCTTCATACCTTTCCACCAGTAATGTTCTTTCAAGGTATGATACATTTTCGTACTTCCCGGATGCATAGCGTATGCTGAGGAGTGAGCTTCATTTAAAATTTCTTTCTTGAGTTCTGCCACACTTGGAACACATAGTCTCTGTCTCATCCTCAACGTACCATCATCCCTGACTGAGAAGTCTCCTTGCTGGCCTGACTCTACTTCCTGTCTGATTTTGACTAACTGAGGATCCTGAATCTGTAACTCTCGGATTCTATCCACAAGTACCGGTCGAACTTGGAAAGTAGCTAACAATGCACCTGAATTTCCTACTTCCAAATTAACTCCCAAAGATCTCATCTCTACTAACAATGGAAGATACCCAGCTCTTAAATGAGCTACCGAGCTGGAGGGTCTCCTACTCAATGCATCGGCTACTACATTTGCTTTCCCGGGATGGTACTCTATGGTGCAATCATAATCCTTGAGCAGCTCTAACCATCTCCTCTGTCTCATATTCAACTCTTTCTAGGAGAACAAATACTGAAGGCTCTTGTGATCTGTAAATATCTGACATCGAACTCCGTACAAGTAATGCCTCCAGATCCTGAGTGCAAAAACTACTGTGGCCAACTTTAGATCATGGGTTGGGTAATTCTGCTCGTGCTTCTTTAACTGCCTGGAAGCATAAGCTATCACCTTTCCATTTTGCATCAGAACACAACCCAAACCTTGCCTCGAAGCATCACTGTACACCACAAAGCCTTCATTTCCTGAAGGAAGAGTAAGCACTGGAGCTGTGGTCAATTTTTTCTTCAATTCGTCGAAATTCTTCTGACAGGCTTCTGACCACTCAAACTTTGCTTCCTTTTTGGTGAGCTTCGTCAAAGGAATGGCAATCTTAGAAAATCCTTCGACAAATTTCCTATAATAACCTGCCAAACCTAAGAAACTCCGAACCTCAGTTACGGTTGTAGGCGATTTCCAGTTTACAATCGCTTCAATCTTCTGAGGATCAACACTAATCCCATCAGCTGAAACCACATGGCCTAAAAATGAAATTTCATTCAACCAGAACTGACACTTGCTGAACTTGGCATACAATTGTTGCTCTCTTAACGTCTGTAAAACTAATCTTAGATGTTCAGCATGTTCTTCCCTACTGCCTGAATACACCAATATATCGACAATGAACACTATGACGAACTTATCTAAAAATTCATGGAACACCCGATTCATCAATGCCATGAATGCTGCTGGGGCATTGGTTAGCCCGAAAGGCATAACCAAAAATTCATAATGTCCATAACGCGTCCTGAAGGCAGTTTTAGGAATATCATCTCCCTTGATCTTCAACTGATGGTACCCTGATCTCAGATCTATCTTAGAAAACAACCTTGCACCTTGCAACTGATCGAACAGATCGTCGATCCTCGGTAAAGGATATTGATTCCGAGTAGTCACCTTATTCAATTCCCGGTAATCAATGCACAATCTCATACTTCCATCTTTCTTTTTAACAAAGAGCACTGGTGCTCCCCAAGGAGATACATTGGATCTAACAAAACCCTTGTCTACCAATTCTTCCAACTGAACCTTCAATTCCTTCAACTCTGGAGGTGCCATCCTGTACGGTGCTCTGGAAATTGGTGCTATTCCCGGCATCAGATTAATCTCAAATTCAATATCTCTATCCGGAGGTAAACCTGGAAGATCTTCTGGGAACACATCAGAAAACTCTGCAACCACAGGAATATCTTCTAGTTGAGTCTCCCTCTCGGACGAATCTATCACATAAGCCAAATAACATGAACATTGCTTCTTTAACATTCTTCTGGCGGTCATGGCTGATATGATACGGGATGGAAGCATTTTACGCTCTCCTCGGAATACTACATCTGACTCTCCAACTGAACTAAACTTGACTTCTTTCTGAAAACAATCCACTACGGCATGATGCGTAGCTAACCAGTCCATACCCAGTATAATGTCGAAATCACATATATCCAACAACATTAAACTAACTGGAAAGGATCTACCCCCAAGTACAATATCACAATCTCTACAAACACTCTCTGCTACTAAGGAATCTCCGATAGGAGTAGCTACTATCATATCGCACTCTAAGGGTTTTAATATCATATTAACATGCCTTGCAAAACTTTTAGAAACGAAAGAATGCGTAGCACCAGGGTCTATTAAAACATGAGCATTAGAGTTGAAAACTATTACAGTACCTGTCACCACCTCTGGTGTAGCTTCAGCATCTTGCTGCGTTACTACGAACACCCTGGCTTGAGTACGAGGTCTCCCTGATTGTCCTCTGGGTGGCAAACCTCTCCCAGCACCTCTTCCGGATTGAACGGTAGTCCCTGGTCCTCTCATCTGTGGACCTCTCTGATCCTACAACTGACCCCCGCTAGACTGCCCTTGAGTATACGGTCTTGACCCACTGGCTCCTCTTGTTCTCTGCGGACACTCATACATAAAATGTCCCTCTTTACCACAACGATAACATCCAGTGATACCCATATGACACTCTCCTCGGTGTGTCCTGTTGCATTTCCTACACGGCTCTATGCTTTGAGTATTACCTCTGCTTTGGGGTCCTGATGGAGGTTTGACTGAACTCTGACTAGACGCGGCTCCCTGACTTCGCTGTTTGCTACCTAACCATCTAGACTTGTCTCCAGTTTTCGGTGCCTTGCTGAAGCCTCCTGAATACCAACCTGACCCCTGACTGCGCTTCAATTTCTGCGTTTGCTCTTTGTCACCTATTGTTGTCCTTTCTACCCTTAAAGCTGCTTCAACTAACTGCCCATACTCTCTATGCTCTGCAGCTACCACATATGCCTTGATTTTCGGATTCAAGCCCTGAACAAACTTATGGCACTTGTTTACCTCATCATTAACTATAAACGGTGCCACTCGAGACAATTCAGTGAACTTCCTTTCATACTCTTCCACAGACATGTTACCCTGCACAAGACTGTAAAACTCCTCAATCTTTGCGTCTTTGTATGCCTTGGGGTAGAATTTCTCATTAAACTCTTCTTTGAACTTTTCCCATGTGACTTGTTCGATTGCTCTTGGCTTGACAGAATCCCACCAATCTTTAGCTGACGCTCGAAGTAAGAATGAAGCAATTGACACCTTTTGGAGATCGGTACATTCCATCTGTTCCAACACTCTTTCAGTATTATCCAACCACTTTGTTGCAGTTTCTGGACCACCTGTTCCGTCAAAAGCATCGGCACCAAGTTTCCTTGCCCTCTCAACGGTGGCGCTTGGTGCTCGAGGCCTTAGTCCTTGGATAACCTGGGCTAATCTCTCGATTGGATCCTGCTCAGGTTCTACTGCCGGTGGCTCAACTGGAACCCCTGGCTGAGGATCATTGACAGACTCATTTACTTGCTCCCTTATTTCTGGAGCAGGAGGTGGAGCATTTTCAGCGGCTCTCCTTTTATGCGGACGACCGACGCGACGCATGACTCACTGCACTTGAACCAGATACTTAGTCATAAAATGTATGAGGTTTGAAAAATTTACTATGTAAATGCTTAGAAATCATGTAATGCATTTAAAACCTTTGCTCTGATACCAACGTTGACAGGCCCCTTTCTAACTACTAGCTAGGCGACCTGCCCGGCAACCCCACGGTGGCTCCCCAGTCGAGATCTGCTCTGACTGGAAAGTTCCCGTGAAGTTAAGCCTCTTTTCTTATCTAAAATACTTAAAATCCTTTTGGTTCTGAAAAAGGGTGGGAATTTTGTTCGTTGAAAATAACTTTATGAAAATAGGATTTTCACAGAGAACCGGTAGCACAACGGCTGTTTTTCTGAAATTCCACCCTGTAAAACATCTCATAAAACCTGTATAATTGTATTCACAAACAATTTCTATAATCAATAGGCCTTCGGCCATTTTCAAACTTAAATTCATGCAGTTAAGCGGAAGTAACTTGAATAAATCTTAAAAACGACATGCATGATATTTACATAAAATCCTTAACTCAAAATAATATTTTTCAAAACTAGAGAATCTGGAAAATGATAGTAAATACAATACATGATGTTATGCTAGAAAATAGTGCAATCTAGTCACGCGTGTCTAGCTGGCCTGTCCGTGGCCTGTCCGTCCGAAGGAGACACGTCAACCGCGCTACTCGCACCTGCACCTGAGGGAGGTTTTTAAGAAAACAGGAAAACAGTGGTGAGAATAACTCAGTGAGTGGGTAAGTTTACATAAACTGTACTTTTGCTTAAAAATACTATTCCTCCCAAAAATAGATTGGAAAACTATTACTTACTTACTTTCTTTTCCTGAAAACTGTAAACTCGTTTTAACAGCTTCGAAAGTTATTTATCAAACTTTTCTTAAAACTTTTCTTATTTTCTTACTAGCCTTATCTGGCAACCCAGGGAAAACTTGTCCTTCGTGACGGTGCGAAAACACGCCACTAGGATAGGGGAACTCTCACCATGTGTAGTCGCAGATGTGGATACAACTCTGGGATCGCGAATCCCTCCAACATCAGGCAGATCTACACTATCCCATACGTGCAGAGGGTGACTGACAGACTCGATCCTCCCAAAGTTAGTAACTCCCCCCAACTACCGTACACGTATGGAATACTTTCGGCCGGGTGTAATCTTAGGGGCTAGGGTAAACCATAGGCATATATAAAATGAAATCTCGGCAATATGCTATAATATCGCAAAATAACTTTCACAAATACTATCTCTATACATGTATATAATTTCAACTTGCTCAATTACTTTACTGAAGAATATAAACATATTCATAGCATAAACTTTAAAGCTATACATGCATTTATAGATGATAAACTGAAAACCATAAACTTTTACTAGAATCTCAAAACCTTTTTACTTGTTAAAACTGATTGCATTCAATAAAATAGAATGTATGAAAACTTTTAAAAATCCACACTCACAACTTGCTTCCAAAATACTTATCACCGTTTCCCGTTACGGCTCTCGTTCGATTCCCGATTCACCTACAATTGATTTCGATCGAGATGTCGTTAAAACATAACTTGTGCGCAACTAAACTTTAAGCCATACGAGGATTTATAAACACAATAATTCAAGTGACTATCCTCGCACGATAACAAAACGGATAATTCATATTCGCACGCAAAAACTATTTCAAACCGATTCGATATCGTGACTTAAAAATATTCGAAACTTTGCGGTTATAGAACCGACAACTATGCCATTCGAATCTAATGTAACATCATCAAAATCAGATTTTAATGAATTCACTAAACAAAAGATTCAAAATTAAACGACAAACTTAAAGCTTACGCGATTTCACTAATCATTGCGATTTATCGATTTTACGCGTTTCGCGCGATTTCTTTGTTTCCACTTAAACTTATCGTTAATAACAGCTCATGACTTTACTTAAACACTTTAACGGGCTTAATATCAATCTTGGGGCAGTGAGATAACATTCACAATCTTTTTATAATTGACAACGAAAATCATAAACTAACAACGCTCGCATTCGTGGAAAAATTCAACCGAAACGCTCGGAAACGATTTCTAAATAACCGAACGAATATCCGATCCTTTAAAACACTCTAATATTATCTATTTTCCGCGATAACGAATGCGAAACTAAAAACATAACTCAACAGCCCCTATACATCTCATAACAGCCCATATACAAAACTCGCAACGAATACGATCGTTTACTAAATCATTCAAAACCAACCGAAACAACAAAACGAACGAACCTCCGCATTAACGAGGTTCCCAATCCTAGTCCCAAGCATAATATCATCATTTATCTCCACTTATTCACATGATTGCTTACTAATTACCAAAACGACTCAACAATAAAAATAGGTAGCGCTTACCTTACTAGTTTCGTTCGAAACAACTTCCGAACGGCAACAAAACTCTCGCACGTTCTCGGTAGCAAGCTGTCCCGTTAGAGGATGTTTCGTTTCAGCTTTGAAATGGATTCTTGGCCTGACCACCTTTCGGCAGCAGCTTGGACAACGGCTTACAATGACGATACGGCAGCAACGTGAGCACGACAGCAACTGGACAGCTCACGGCAGCAACTGGACAGCACTTGGGACGATGACAGCAGCGGCAGCAACGTGAGCACAACAGCAACTGGACAGCTCACGGCAGCAACTGGACAGCACTTGGGACGGTGACAGCAGCGGCAGCAAGCTCACGATGGCAGCAGCTTGGACAAGGCAGCGACCTCAGCTCCTCGCTAGATGGTAGAACACGGCGACAGCACCTGGTGTTGGCAGCAGCTGTCTTCAACACCTCACGCCAACACAAGGCAGCAATTGAGGACAATGACAGCAGCAGCACTGCCTTCTCACACCAGCAACTCCTCTCGCCGGCAGCAAGACAGCAACTTCCTCAGCTCACTGTCAACTAGCTTGGAAACGGTGACAGCACAGCAACACTTGGCCAAATAGCAGCACTCACCTTCACGCCCAACAGCAGTAGCTCGACCGCACCGGCGACAGCAAAGGCAGCACAGCAGCTGGACAGTACCAGATAGCAGCTCTCAGGTTCGACATCAGCTCCCATCCACGGCAGCAGCTACACCTTCACGCCAGCAGCATCTCTCCACCGGCGACAGCAGCAACTCAGCTTTTTCACTCCAGCAGCTATCTTCTTTTTCACGTCAGACAGCAAGCTCCCAGCAACGTGACAGCACCCTCAAAGTCTGACTTCTTCCAGCTTGCATGCACGGGCAGCACACTCCTTCTTTATCTCTCACTATCTCTCTATCTCTCTTTTCATTTCTCACACTCGGATCCCTCTAACTCACGATCACTCTCTCACTCACTAAATCACATTCTCGGTCTCTCTCTTCACTCGGCTTGGGCTTTCAGTTTTGAATGAAATGGAGAAGAGAAGGTGACAGAGTGTTTGCTTTTGTCTTGCTCTCCCTTGGATTCGGTTTTAATAATAATTAAAGAGAATGGTGACCGAGCTTGATCATTGCCTTTTTAAAACCTTGTTTGACTGAGTTGATTGCTTTGGTTTTGGTTTGTCAGATGACCGAGCTTGATATTTGTTTCCCTTCTTTCTTCAGTTTCAACTTCATTTTATAAAATATCCTTACTTTTGTTTCTCTTGGATACTTGTCCTTTCCACCATTGCATGTGTGACACATGTCACAACCATGCATAAAATACTTTATTTTATTTATTTTCTTAAAGCCTTCCATGCATTCTGGGTTTAACTTCCAAGCTCGGATTTTCGTTTCCGTCCGACCGAGAATCCACTTTTTAATCACTTTCGCCTTTGGAAAAATTTTAAAATTCTGAATCCGTCTTCGCGAACTCGAATTTATTTTTCTTAATCGGAAATAATTATTCCAAATATTATCGGACTCGATAATTATATTTTTCCGATCGGACGCGATCCATCGGAAAAATATTTCACTCTCCGACGAACGCGGTTTTGGGTTTTACAAATGATGCTCTCTTACATGTCAAAATGTGCATAGTTGAGTGGCAAACACACCACTCATGACTAGCAAGGGTTACCAGTTCGACAGCTAGCCTTCAAAAGAAAAGGTGGCAAGTTTTTTCCTCCCACCTTAGTATGGGTTGTTATCCCATCCATGTGTGGGTTGTTTTTCCTCATATAGGAGTTGCTTTCATAATCGCGCCCTTAATGTCTTATCTCGTTTGGTCTCAACTATCCCCTAGATAGATCCCACATGTCAAAAAGAAAAAAAAAATGACATTCTTGTACATAAGTATAATATGACATTTGTAAAAATTATAACAAATATGATGTAAATGAGTTTGAACATTAGCCTTATGAATTACATTCCATTGAGTGATTTATTTTTCTTGTTTATGGAAGATAATTAATATTAAAGATAAATGGCCTTCCCAATGTTCAAAAACTTGATTGAGTAGGTCGAGTTCTTAACGAGTACTCTCGAATTGGTGTATTATCGATCGAAGAAACCTCAAATTGGAGGTCTTCTTACTTGGACCAAACTCGCTCGCACCATTTTTTTCTTTTTTAAAAATCTACAACAACAAAATGACATTGTTTTGATATGCCCAAAACAATGTTGTTTTTTAAATTAACCCAAAACAATGCAGAGGGTAAAAATGTAAAAGGGAGTTGTGACAGTAATCCTCTTCATCAGTTTCACATCTTTAGTTTTTCTCACTTCTTTGGAACTCTTCTTCTCCATCTTCTTGTCAATGCTTTTCTACCGCTTGCTAGTTTACCATGTCTTCGCCGTTGTGTCGTTGTCGTCACTGTTTTATTTATTTATTTATTTTTAATTTAGAATTTTTTTAATCGTTTTTAACACTCTTTTTTGACTTTTTAGATAAATTTATTTAGGACACAAATTTGTAAGCATTAGGAGCTTATATTTAATTGTGTTAATTTTTAAGTTGTGATAATTTTTTTTTCTTTTTTAATTTTATTTTATAAATTTGACCATTGACTGACGGTTAAATCGAGTATTCACCAAATAATCGAAAACTTGTTATTTCTTACCTCGGTAGTCGAGTAGCGAGTAACGAGTTTTGAAATATTGAACCTTCTAATTAGCCTTGATTATATATATAATCAACTTACAGATAGGTAGAGTACATTACAAGGTTACATTTGATTAGATTACACTATTTATATTAAGGGAAAATGCATAAAATGACCAATTTCACCAGCTTCACTCCAAAATTGACCTTTTTGGTTTTGTTCGTACAAAAATCTCTGTGAATGGACAAAAATGCCCTTAATGAACAATAATCTAAAATTGACAGAAGCTGTACATGAGGGTGAACAAACCTATTTTCTCACTTGTTTGTCTCTCCCACTGAGCAGATTATTCCCTCCCGTCAATAGGTTGTGCAACAATCTCCCCCGATCGATCGACCTTCTATTCTATCGCAATAACAACGACCAACACATCTGCGCATTCCCGACTACCAACTGTTTGGCCATGACCACGGCCTGGTAATCAATCCAGCCTAACATAGTTCCGATCAAAGAAAGAAGAATCCAAAACCCAACCATGAAGAAACGCAATCTGGCCATTCTCATGGTCTGTGCTTTCGCCGTTTTCTTCTCTCTTCAGGTCCGTCTTCTCTTCACTTATTCATTACACGCCTTTTAAAAACTTTAACTAATTCAACTTACTCAACTTCACTGCTTATTTTTTTGAATTGATTTCAGACAGCATGAGGGAGATTTCTAGTTTAAAGAGGCTTGGTTCCACTTGTTCGAAGAATATCCAATCAAATACGACGCCGATTGTCCCCGCCGCCCATCGTAACTGATCTTAACGATGACGGCAAGAAAGAGGTCCTAGTTGCCACTCACGACGCCAAAATTCAAGTCATTTTCTCTTTTACATATATATATATTTTTTCTTTAATTGAAACATGAGACCTATTACATTTTGATTGAACTAGTTAATTATTAGTGTTTGACCTTTAATTTGACCATCGTTTATGTTGTTGTGATTAGCTTTATGAATGAATTTGTTGAATGTTGGATTTATTTGGAAATTTGTGTTTCCTAGGGGTTGAGATTCCCAACCTGGTTGGGAATCCCAACCAAAATCCCAACCTTTCGATTGAGATTCCCAACCCAGGGATTGAGATTCTCAAGCTTTCGATTGGGATTCTTAACCCGAACATTGGAATTTTCCAACCTCCAACAGCATCTAGGGTAGAATTCTCAATCTGAAAGTTGAGAATCCCAATCGAACTGTTAGGAATCGTAATCTATATAGGGATTCTCAACATTTAGGTTAGGATTCTCAATCGAGGTTGGGAATCCCACTCTTCTGCCGGAGGTCGAAAAATTGGGAATCCCAACCGGAGTTGGGATTCACCATCCGGGGGTTGGGATTCCCAACCCGAAGGTTGGGATTTTCAACCTTCTAATTGGAATTCTTAACCCGAACGTCGAAATTTTTCGATTTTTGATAAGATCAGGGGTGAGATTCCCAAACTGAAAGTTAAGAATCCCAACCTAACGATTGGGAATCCTAACCTAGGTTGAGATTCATAATCTTTAGGTTGAGATTTCTAATTAAAGTTGGGAATCCTACCCTCTCGTCGGAGGTTTGAAAATTGAGAATCTCAACCTTCCGATTGGGATTCACCATCGGAAAGTTGGGATTCCCAACCCTGGGGTTGGGATTCCTAACCTTAAGGTTGAGATTTCTAACTTCCCGACCTCCGGGAGGATCTAAAATGAGATTCCCATCTTGAAGTCAGGATCTATGGTGTGATTCTGAAACTTTAGGTTGGGATTCCCTACCCTTTAGTTGGGAATCACACTCAAGATGCCGCTGGAGGTTGGTATTTCCCGACCTCCGGATTGGGAATCCCAACCCAAAAGTTGGGAATCTCAACTCCAGGTTAGGAATTGAGTATTTTTTTTCTGTACTTCCAATAATTCTTGGATAATGTATGTTAAAACCCTTTCGATTGGAAGTACTGAAGTTGGATAATGAAGGTTGGGGTTATCATTTTCCTTTTCCTTTTCTTTTTATTTTTCATTTCATATTCATATTTTCAATGTTTAATTCATAAGCTCATTTTTCTAACTGAATTATATTGTGAATGTCAGTAGGAGAGCAAGAAAGACCCTTAGCAACCTACTGATGAGGTTCCTGCCTAAGAGACGAGCAGGCTTCCTGCATATAATTATGTTTGAAAAAGAGTAGCTAATGTTGATCAAACCATTTTCATCATTGATTGTTATATTTCTCATTGTTAGTCAGTAATGGTTACTCTAATGATGTAGTTATTATTTAAGTTTGTTTTTGATGATTTCTAGTAGTCGTGAGGGATTGGTCAGGTTGTGCCAGACTGTTGTCATGCTGTAGAAAAATAGTGATGAAATTTCTCAATAGCTTATATACTTGTAGGTTTTTACAGTTATACAGATGTTCTCATAGCTGTATATTTATTGCATAGTGAATGATGTGATATATTTAGGAATGCACTTTGAAATCATCTCATCATGGTACTTCATATAGTAGCAAGAATTAACAGCAACAATCATTTTATCCGTGTCTAACATCATCAAGGCACTAGCCAGAGGAGTTGTAGATTCTTAAGCATCTTTAGAAATGACATAATTTGCATTTTCATCGAGGAACCATGCCTACAAATGTAATATTTTTGATATTAAAAAAATGAGAGTCTATTTCATAGTGGCTATTTGACCAACAATAAGATGTACGATTCAAACAACTCAAGTGAATTACAAAGATACTTACTGCAACTTAGGAATATTATGTAACAGAAAATTAATTTGCATAGTACAAAAAGCTTCACACATTAATTTCAAAATCTTATTTAAGAAAGAAAGAGGAAATAAATATGTCAAATGGATTTACGGCCAGTGCACATGGAAACAGTGATACAGAGGTCAATGTAGGCTCATAAAATACAGGCTATATGGCATAAGTGTAACGAAAGCGATCTAGTACAAGGGAAGGATAACCAATGCCAAAAAAACCAAATTCTTGTGAATACACTAGTGCACCACAGATGTAATCTCCATAGTCATATGAAACTTGATACATATCACAAAATATATTCTAGTTTATCACATAAATCCAATCTCTTAAAACGAATCAGTAGCGGACGTCCAATTGTAAGTAAAACAAAATGAGACTTACCATTTAGAAAAAGAAGAGATTAGAGAGAACTGATTGTCACAAATTTGGAAGTAATCATAATGGATTTCTTAGTGCTACAAAGAGATTAGATTAAGAATTTATAATATTATAGAGAATATCAGTGAATCAGACTCTTAAAACAACATCATTACCTATGTTCTTCTTTTCCACCAGATTTTCATACATTCAAAAATGAAAACCACGATAATTGTGGTTTTCGAAAAAAAAAAATCAGCATTTTGTGAAGCTCACAGAATTAGTGCAACAGCAATCCCAAATTTTAACATTATGACTATATAGTACAGAGCTGACAACCTCTATGCTATCAAAAATTTTCTGTTCAGCATGTATTGCCCAGATACGAGCATTGCACCAAAGAACATATTACTACATTAAACTATTCCAATATATATATATACACAACAAATTAGAAACTTATTCACCTACGATCATCAGACACAGAAACCAGTTTGGATCCACTTGCACACCATTCTAAGCGAAATATGGAACCTTTCTAAATATATTAACAGCCTCATACTGCCAATGATGAAGCTTGACACATTCCAAAGTTGAACTATACCCATAGTTTAAAATATCCGTGATTTCCACGATATTTCTGTCGATATTTCTGTAAATCAAGGGTATCAATATCAATAAAGGGTGTAATCTCCTATCCGTCAAAATATCCTAGAAATATCCGAAAATATCCTCTATATTTCCATAAAATATCCTTTCCATGAGCTTGTAGTATAAATTTTACAAAATATCGAGAAAATTTTCGGAAATATCCGAAGAATATCCGTGAAATATCCTGAAAATATCGGTTAAATTTCTATAAAATAAAAGTGAAATTTAAGCTTTTTAAATAATAATTTGTTAAGCTTTTATCAAATAAATAAAAGAAATAATTACAAAAAAGACTCATTTGGTAAAGATAAACTTAAAAATAACATTTCTTTTTTGATTGTTATAAAAAAGACATTGGATGGATAAAAATGCCCTTAATAAAATTATAGTAATTTGAATCACTGTTAGGATTCCCAACCTTAAAGTTGGGAATCTCAACCTCTATGTTGGAAGTCCCAACCTTAGGATTGGGATTCCCAATCTTGATTTAACATCCAGGTTGGGAATCCCAACCTTAAAGTTGAGATTTTGAATGTGAATTTGAATCAAGATTAGGACTCCCAAACTAAAGGTTGAGAATGTGAACTTGAATGTTTTATCAAGGTTGAGATTCTCTATCTCGAGGTTGAGATTTTCAACTTCGAAGTTGGGATGTAGGTTGGGATCTTAACTTCGAGGTTAGGATTCCCAACCTCGAGGTTGGGAGGTTGAGATTCTCAACCAGATTGTTTGGGAGAAAGAGTGACCGATAAAAAATGATGGGTCAATGGTATTTTCGTCCAAAAAAGAACATTGTGCAAATATTTAAAAAATAAAAGTTATTTTTCAAATGGATTATAAAAAATAGGTTTTCAACAAAATCCTAAATAAAATAAGTTTTCAACCCACATGAAAAATCTCATTTTCATCAGGAATCTCATTATTATATTCCATTTTGTAGTCAAGCTCAAACATCTCATAATTGCTATTCTATTTTAAAAACAAAAACTCCTAAGTCATTGCTATTGATGGAATTCATAATAAAAACAATGGTGCTGATGATGGTGATAATAGTGATGATGATGATGATGATGATGGTTATGATAATGATGACGACGACAATGATGATGATGATGATGACAATGGAGGAAATAATTATACTTTTACTCAAAAAAATGATATTAATACAGGTTTACCATTGAACTCATTTACTTGTGAAGAACAATACACTCATTACACACAAAATGAAGACCATGGGTGTAGAGCTGCGGGTCTAAACATAGGGGCTATTGGTAAGGATTACATAAGCAGAATCCATCAAATGTAGTTAAGGATGTCATCATCCAATGAAGATAACATTTCAACTACTTTTGAATCTATGAGTTTAAGGTCTAGTGATGATGACCATAGAAGTTTTGGGATCTCCAAAAATCCTTACATATAATTTCCTATCTATGGACAGATGGTGGGAAGAAATCAAGAAACTTATTCATGACATGTTTGTGATTATATTCAAAACTATTCAAATTATATGTTATGGTATCAGTATTGTATAAATCTAGATGTTAGCTATACTATGTATGAACCACCTAGAACTTCATTTTGGTATTAAAATTTACATGATTTATGTGATGCAAATTAATTGAAAAGTTTTAATGGAAGCTTTTTATATTTTCATATATCTCCTCTATATATTATATCAATATTTATACCTTTTAGTTGTTACTTTTTAGATAGAATATGATTTTTTTAAAATATAATATGATTTTTTGTTGTAGAAATTATTATTTTAACATTACCAAAAGTTTCATTAAAAAATATTATATTTTTAACTAAATTTCCGTACTTTCCATAAATTTTACGTAAATTTCCGTTGATATCGATATTTTCAACATTGATTATACCTATTTGTGAGGTCTTCCTCCCCAATTGAAAGTGGAGCATCGAGCACCGAGCACCATATCCTGAATCCACTTTCCACATAATTAGCCCACAGAAAATTGATTCATTATCCAGACAACACTATGTTATTAATTATGCAATTGCAAGTAACAAATACAATTTCAAAGTGTTAATACCAATGCCATTGATGTGTTAACATGTACACATCACAAACCTTTCGTTAAGAATTTGATAACCATCAAAGGAGAATCTATGCTCTCAAGTAAAATTACAAATGTTGACCTAGATGCAGTGGTTATTTAAATTTAATAGAAAACAAGAAAATTTACACACCTTATTATAGATAGTACCAGATGCAATCTGGAGAGATTCAAGATTGTCACCACCTAATCTCATGGAATAAAGAATGGACTCTTCTATATAAATAAAAATAAAAATCTCCATCATACTACATGTAAAAGATAGATCGACAGAGGAAAAATCCAGTGCAAGAAAAAAGAAGAAAACTTGGAGAATGAACTTGAAGAATGCATCGTAGAGTTAGAAATGTCCCAAGCAGTTATGAACTTATCGCTGCAACCTATGGCAAGACAATGGCTGTCACAGTCTTGAAACCGGTAAGAGCTAAGCAACATTAGATTACATTAGGAAACTAGTCAAGCAATGGTGTTGAATTGTCAGTTAACAATTACCGTCAAGAAGGAAACATCCAAAACCCAATAACTGAATCTAGGCAATAATTGAACGAAACAAGGATTGACAACAACTTCCGTTTGGTTATGAGACTTGCCTGACAAGTCGAAGTTCAAGTCAAATAACTCGACTTTTTTTTCACCAAAAAAAGCAACCTTGAAAGCTGCGTTTGTGGACACTAATCTTGATTCAATAATACAAAGGAAAGCCTAATAAAAATGATGAGGTGGTGCATGCATGAATACCAATGTGTGTGAGGGAACAAAAGAACACTAGATTTCAACTTTATAATTATTTTCATAAGTCTGACCTTCACATGAGCCAATGTACAAATATTAACAATTTTATTGCACTGTTATTACCCTAATTATGAATTTTGCATAAGCTAAAAACCCCAAATTTTTGACAAATATATCACATTAAATATAATATATTTAAACTTTAATCTCACTCTGAAAAGTAGAATTACTTTAACACAAATGTCTAGTTGAATTCAATTTTTCCATAAAATGAAGCATGTACTTCTTCAGCACCACTCTATTCATTCTATCACTATAACTCTTAACCTTTAAGCCAAATGATTTTCTAATATACAAAAAAGGATAATCTCAAATAAAACTTTTGGCAATCTAACGGGGCAATGACTCAACACAGAGATCGGGAAATTCCGACGTTCAGATTAAGAATCCTAATCGGAAGGTTGAAAATCCCAACCATTCGGTTGGGATTCACCACTCAGAAAGTTTGGGATTCCCAATTTCCCGACCTCTGGCAGGAGGGTGGGATTCCCAACTTCAATTGGGAATCCCAACCTAAATGTTAGGAATCCCTACATAGGTTAAGATTCCTATCAGTTCGGTTGGGATTCTTAATTTTCGGGTTGAAAATTCTACCTTGAATGCCATTGGAGGTTAGGAAATTTCGACGTTCCAGTTAAGAATCCCAACCGAAAGCTTAGGAATCTCAACCCCCACGAAATGCAAATTTCAAAATAAATCCAACATTCAACAAATTCATTTACAAAGCTAATCACAATAGCATAAACGATGGTCAAATTAAAGGTCAAACACTAACAATTAACTAGTTTAATCAAAATGTAATAGGTCTTGTGTTCCAATTAAAGAAAAAAAAAACATAAAAGAGAAAAGGACCTACATTTTGGCACTGTGAGTGGTAACGAGGACCTCTTTCTTGCCGTCACCGTTAAGATCAGCGACGATGGGCAGCGGGGATGATCAGTGTCGTATTTGATTGGATATTCTTTGAATAAATGGAACCAAGCCTCTCTAAAAGAGAAATCTCCCTCATGCTATCTGAAATCAATTCAAAAAAATGAACAGCGAAGTTGAGTGAGTTAAATCAGTTAGGGTTTTTGAAAGACGTGTAGTGAACAAGTGAAGAGAAGACGGACTTGAAGAGAGAACAAAACAACGAAAGCATAGAGCATGAGAATTGCCAAATTGCGTTTCCTCATGGTTGGGTTTTGGATTCTTCTTTCTTTGACCGGGATTGTGTTGTGTTTAACAACTCAACTTCGTCCTTCAACTTCTTCCTTCAACTTCGTCTTACTTCTTCTGTCAATTTCGGGTTTCTAATAGAGAGAGTAGTGGAACGGTGGGGACGACTAATAGTCGGCAGTGAGAGCACCACGATGGGTGGGTGGAGGAAGGATGAGCATATCGGTGGGTTAGAGATTTTTAGAGAGAGAATGAGAGAAAAAATTTTGAAAGGGAGAGAGTAACCGTGACTGACATTTGGGATGGGTCACGGAACTCTTTTGTCACATAGAAAACTGTGGGTCAATGGTAATTAGCTGCACTATTAAAGGTATTTTTGTCCAAAAAAAGTTATACTGTAAAGATAAAAAAAATGAGGTTATTTTGTAATTGGGTTATTAAAATAGGTTATTTTTCAACAAAACTCTTCTATTAATTGCTCGATCCAATCCAATTTAGTTGTGGGTATCAACAACGTCAAACACAATTATCTTCTTACCAAGAGAGTCCCAGGATCCCAATTAACAAAAAAAATTAATCAATTAAATTTTTTCCAGCATGCAGGGACCAATCTTGTACTTTTTTTAATTTATTTAGTGCGCCCCACTAACCGCAGTTGGAGGACGACAAGTCTTCCTCTGTATCAATGCCATTTATGAATTATGACTCCTTTGTCTCTCTTTTTAAATGCTTGTCAGAATAATTCATACCCACATATAAATTTTAATAACAAAAAGTAAATAAATAATGTAAAAACCTTCAGCAGAGGATGAGCCTTCAAGTCGATCAAATTCCAAATACCATTGACTTCACCCCCAGAAATCAAGTTTTTTACTAAAAAACAACGGTCAGAAGACTCAGAACCAACAGTATTGAATTGATATTATTATAATAACAATAATAAGTCTTACATGTTACACGTAATTCAACAAGACTTATAACCAATTTCTAAAAATATAAATAATTACAATTGAAACAATTGTGAAATACCAAAAAAAAAAAAAGAATAGAACAACTGTTTCATGTGCACCTGGCAAAGAGCGAATGACACGCCCATTGACGCACACGCAACAACATCATCTCCAATTGAATCTGCACGCTTCAGCTCAGATAATATTATCTCTAGTTTACTTATTGAAATAAAATCTCGAAGTCGTTTGAATTCAGAGCGTTTGAATTCGTGTAGAACAACTGTTAAACTTTTTTGAAATGATTTGACGTTGTTGTGTTGCAACTCAAGAAAATGATGAATCTCTGCCCCAAGATGTGACAAAAGTTACTTGACTTGAGCCTAGATGTTTCTTTAGTTTTGAATGTGCAGTTTCCATGAAGCAACGTTAACACAAGAAAAATAAAAAATTAAATTAAGACACTGCGCTGTACAATACACAAATATACACACGAAAAAATTAAGAGAAACAAACACAATGAAATTGCACTGTGTAGTATATGTATACTGCACTGTGTAACATATAAATACTGCATTATGCAGTAATACGCACTGCATTACTGCACAGTGAAGTGGGCAGTATATATACTGCAGTGGAGTAATATGCACTGTACGGTGCAGTATATATTGACTGCATACAGTGCAATAATATATACTACACAGTGTGCAGTATATAGACTGCACTATGCAATATGTATTGTAAAGTCTATAATTTTCTCTTTTTATGAGAAATAAAATTTTTCAATAAACAGTGTTTCCGATTAATAGTATTTACATGTGAATAGTATTTTTAGATGAATAGTATTTTTGAATGAATAGTGATTTTTAGAAAACGGATCCTGAAAATAATTAAAAGTGATTTTTTTATGAATAGTAATTTCATGTAAATTGTATTTCTGGACGAAAAATGTTCGATTTAAATAGTAATTTTCAAAAAGTAGATCTCACAAATCAAAAGTTTCGGAATTAGTATTAATAGTAAATGAAACTGAAACAGATCAAAGATAAGTCCATTTGAAGAGATTGTAAGTGATCTGAAATTTATTAGACGAAAACATCATTTCCAATTTTAGTATCGTACATATAACATATTTAGTATTTATGGACTAATGAAATAACTTGAAAGTGTTCAAGTGTGAAAATTGAATTTCCAGTATGATTCCTGGATAGTACAAATATGTAAATTGAGTTCCGATAGAATTTTTAAATAGTTTGAATGTGTAATCGAACTTTAGTAAAATTTTCAAGTATGTAAATTGAATTCTAGTATAATTTTCAGATGAATCGGAAATGATTTCGAATATAAAAATAGGAAATCATAAAGTGTGAATGAATGCATGTGAGATAAGTGGCAAGGTGATAAGCATGCAAGTTGATAAGTGGCAAAGTGATAAAGTGATAAACAAGCAATTGAGAGGTCTTATATCCAATTAGAGTATTATATGGTCAAATTGATGATATGAAATATTTTTTGAATTGATTTAGGCATGAATGTAAACTAAACACATTAAAGGACAAATTAGATATTTTAGTAAGAAATTGTCACCAAGAAACACAAATCCATGTCATGCAGAATGAACCAATAAAGAGTGATATAAGGAGGTCCAAAATGGTGATCCATGTCATATGAAATTAGCCAATGATAGAGTGTCACCTAAAAGTGAAAAATGTGTGATTAATTATTCATTGGTGTATATTGATTTATTATTTGGAAGCTACAGGAAGTATAAGAGTTATAGGAAATTATTTATTAAGTTTTGTATATTATTAGAAATGATAAAAAGGAAAATAATTATTATTTAGAATAGTATAAATATTTATTATTCAGAATAGTTGTAAATGTGATTGTTCAGAATTATACGAATATGATTGTTGTTGGGGATTTTAATTAAAGAATTTTGTTTAATGATATTCTATTTAATTGTTAAGTGTTATGGTTTTGGATATTATATATAAAGAAATTTATGAAATATTCTATAAGGGTATAATTATGATTTTTGAAGAGCTTTGTTTAATGATGATTTTTATAGGTGTAAATTGCTATAGTATGAAATAGATGATCTTATGTATGTGGAAAAATTCGAAACTTATTTAGAATAGAATTATTATGATCATTGATGATTAAATGAAAATAATGACTTTAGAATAAAATATTTTGAGTTGAGATGATTCTTAAATTTCGAGAATGAAATTTCATAAGGGAGGATGAATTGTAAGGCTCCAATCTAATTGAATCCAAGAGATTAATTGAAATTCAATTTATTATTATTAATTTGATCCGGTTTCAGTTTTAGAACTGTAGAAGTTTGTGGATAAATATCCCATTGGAGAATATTTTTAAAAGAAATTAAGAAAATTGGGTTAAAAGGAAAAATGTCGTAGAGGTTAAAATGAAAATTTATATATGGTTGAAAAAATATCACCCCGTGATTTATAAATATAATAATAATATAAGTTAGTGGTGGGACTTATTGGAATAAAAAATATATACAACTTAGTGGATAGTAATTGAGAAAAAATAATAATAAAAAAAGGAAAGATAAGGTGTGTGTGTATGCCGAGTGATAAAAAAGAAAAGTAATAATAATAATAAAAAAAAAAAGAATAACAAGAAGAGGCAGTGGTGCAAAGATTAGGACGTGGTATGTGCGTGTATATATAGTGTTCTCATGAGCAAACAAACACACAGGCCATGTGGCCAACAGAAGAAAGAAAAAGGAAAAAAGAAAAAAAAAAAAAAAAGAAAGTGGCATGACAAGAGAAGGAGAAAGGGAAAAAGAAAAAGAAAAAAAAATATTTGGGGTCCGATTTATCTAGATAAGTAAGCTTATTTTAATAGGATTTGGATTCCAGAAAATTAGTTTATTTTTCTATAAGTTATAAATTGGGTTTTATATGATTTTAGGGTGGATTCAGGATGATGAGAAAATTAGAGAGGAACGCGTTTTAGATTCAGAAATAAGCAAGGGAGTTATGTGAGTGGAAAGTTTGATTTTTAATTAAATTTATTAAGTTATGTTTAATTATATTTCTGATTTTATTATAAATTATATTTTACGATTAAAAGAAATGCTTATATATGTTTTAAATTTTATTTATTTAAGTATTATTATAAGGAAATTATTTAATTAGTTTACTGATTTATTAATTTTGTATTATGATTTATGATTTGATTATAGAATATGTATTTTGATAATCATATTTCTGTTTAGAAATCGAGTTATATAATTTTGCTTATAAAATAATTTAAGATTTGAAAATGAATAAAATGAGATTTTCAGTTTGTTTACGTATATTTCAGTTTTTATTATATATTGGAAATAAATTATTTATTTAGTAAATTGATTTTATAGGTTATAAATTATTGTATATTTATAATTATATTATGTTATGAGAAATAATAATTGCTTATGTTTTGAGAAAAGTGTTATTCAATATTATTGATTTCTTTTCAAGTTTATTATCAGTATATTCTTATGAAATTTTTAA
Organism: Dimocarpus longan; assembly: GCA_022984855.1. Taxonomy (NCBI): domain Eukaryota; kingdom Viridiplantae; phylum Streptophyta; class Magnoliopsida; order Sapindales; family Sapindaceae; genus Dimocarpus; species Dimocarpus longan. The sequence continues at coordinate 9,105,727 of CM041015.1, read as the reverse complement.
ATTTACTATCCACATGTTCTAAAGTATGTTTAAAATGAATACTAATATTTCATTAAAGATATTATTTATTGATATTTTAAGTATTTATGACATTGATAATGCATTTTGAGATTGAAAATGATGTTCTTTTGAAAATATTAGTTTACGAATATTTTATATATTTATTTAAAAATAAAATGTTTTATGTATGAAATGTTGGGAATAATGATGCTTATGTTTTAATGATTTATATGTGATATGTTCCATATTTCAAATTTATGGAAGGATGAAATTCAGTTTTGAATTATATGAAAAAAAAAAAAAAAACCGTTTTCAAACGCAATGTCCTACCGCATGTTATATGTTATAGATTATGATTTAGATCCGACCGGTATATCTCACTGTGTATGTCAAGTGTTGGAAGGGCATGTCACTAACATCGGGGAAATTAAATCAGTCAGTCGAGTCATGTCGCCCTCTACATATATGGGCTATTGTCTCACTTGTATATGCGATGTAGAAAATTCTACTGCGTGTGGTGGGATGCCTCATGTATATCGTCACGATGAGCGTCACTAATCGAATCTCCACATGACAATGTTATGATGATTCTCTGGGTTCCATTTGTGCAGTTTCAGTACGGAAATGAATATTTTAAGTTGCGAAATGATTGAAATATTATTATCTTTTTATGTTCGAAACTATGTTTTAAGATTTCTCATAAATTTATTGAAGTTTATGATTTTGATTAAGAAAATGTTAAGAAATAAAATAATTTCTCTTAAAGTATTTTTGGAAGGTATTTTAAAAAACCAATTTTTAATAGAAAACTCTTACGACTCATTGAGTTCATTTAACTCATCCCTCTTCATTTTATGTTCTATGAAAACCTCTCTAAGTGCATAAATCAGTGGTCAGGGTGCTCACTCTCCCATCTCAGATTAGGTGGGCAGGCTATGCATGATGTTCTGTAAAATCACACTTTGCATATTTAAATTTAATTAAAAATTTATGCATGTACCTAGTTTTGATTGTAAAGCATTTTATAAATTTTACTATGGTTACGATGATACGATGTATAAATCTAAATGAAATGATTTGATACAGATATATAACAAAATATTTTGGGATATGTGTCAATGTTTAATTTCTTGTATGAATTGTGTTTTTGAATTTGAAATGATTTTGTTGAATTAAATCTATTGTGGCTAGCTAATAGTTTTAAGATGGATCGGAGGTCCAACATAGAAGTGGAGATTATTGTTTGAACTATTGAAGTGTTATTGAATTATTTTTCAAGTGATTTAAAATTTTGGGAAACTTTAAAAAATAATTGTTGTACTGTCAAAATTTTTCTAAAACCTATATTATGGAAAAAGAAAAATTTAGAATCGATAATTCGTATGCTTATGAAATTATTTAAGTTTAAGGGCTTGCTCCATGAAATTTTTTTAGCTTTACTAGTTATAGTTCACAAGGGTTCCATGAGGTGCCCGACGGGATTACGAGAGCTCCGAAAAGGAAAACTCAAGGCAGGTCCCATTATGTATACATCCCTAAACACTTGTATGTATATATTAATATGGTCCATTTTCAAAAATCCAATATTATCCTTAAAGAAAATTACTAAAAATTATAAATAATTTGTAACTACATCCAAAAATATTAATCATTTTCTCATGTATATAATAAAATATTTTTATTTTCTCAAACACTTAACTTCTCTTATAAATACTAATTTCAAATATCAAACAATTTGAGAAATCAATTAATTGTAGAATATTGAGAATAATTTTGAAATAATAATTTCAAACATCAAATAATTTTTGAAAAATCAAATTAATTACAAAATATTGAAAGTTAATCAAAATCATGATGAAATTATTGCATTTAGTTAAAAAGGAAAAATAAAAAAGGAAAACATGTTTGCAAGCAAAAATCAGGAGTAAGAATTCTGTGTCAATATTGACATAGTGATAACATTTTTATGAGAGAAGTTTAAGTTTGAGTGACATACGAGAGAGAAAAAATAAAACAATCTTGGTCATTTACTATTTTTTATATTAATGTGTCAATAGATTATCAAAAAATAATAGAGAATCCTGATTCAAAATTAAGAATATATATCAATAAGTTTGTTTTATTCCAAATATATCACCGATCAATTCAAAATTGAGATAAAAAGTTATACATTGATCAAATAATAAGAAACTTATTTGAATGTTATTATATAACTCTAAAAATTAAACCCAATAAAAAATTAAACCGAGATAAAACTCGTTATACATTTTTAAATTTTAACTTCTCTAAATTAACTATTTTTTTTTTCAAATATCAAAATTTTTAAAAGAATATAAATTAAATTTAAAATGTGAAGAATAATTTAAAATATTCCTAGGAAATTGATTATAAAATAATAAGTTTTAAATTAATTATTATTAGATGAAAATCATAATCTACTTGTCTTATTTGTTGAGGAAAAAAATCTCAAAATTTTAGCAAAATCAATTAGATAATAAAATAAGTATTATGGATTGTACTTACAACAATATAGTACAAAAACAATAAAAGAAAGACAATATTGATATTAATTGGGGCTTATTTATAAATTAGAAATTTTTCATAATTTTGATGAAGTGTACTTATAAAAAGGATATAAACTAGAAATTATTTAGATAGTAGATAAAGATAGTCACAGAACCAAGCAATACACTATACTTCATTGCTTGTTAGTAATGCTATTTTTTGAGCTACACATGGTGTTAAGTTAGCATATGATCCTTCAAATTCACCTCGTTACAAAGTCATCCATTGAGGAACATTGTGATTGTTTGTTAGATACTTGGAAGAGTTTTACAACCAATTTCATCTTATTAAGATTTATGCTCCATGCATTGCTTTGTTCAATGTTTATGAAATGAAGAAAGATTACTCCTATTGATTTGTGAAGTATCATGTTGATCTATTGGCAGTTGTAGCCGCATTTCCTGAGATGGTAAGAAGTAATCTTGATCCATGACACTTACTGGATTCTAAATGCTTTCCATGATAAGGGCAGAGAACAATTGTTAATGCATTATAAACTTAAGTTTAAAATATTATAGTTGAAATTTTTTCTATTAATAATGAACTTTTAGGTTTGGTGATAACTAATAAAGACAACGAGAACTTATATTTGGCCTTGCACTTAACCAAGAAAACAATAGGTTACAATTTCAAGGATATATCTTTTAAAAAGCTCCATGATTTGCTCTTCTTGGTATCTGTTAACGTCGGGAAATGGTTCCCTTAGTCAACGAGGTTGTTTTAAGGCCCAAACTCACAGTTTCGTACGGTCGATGGGTTGCATGCAAAGCAATGGGAATGAAATGAAGAGGTTAGAGGCGAGGAGGAAGAGACACACAAGAGTTTTAGAGTGGTTCGGCCCAAAAAGATGCCTACATCTACTGTTCACTCTCTCACTATTTGGGCAGAGTAACGACACTCAAAAGTTCCTCCCTTCTTACCGTGAAAATCGTCCCCTTTTATAGAGGAAGGGGATATGCTACAGTAAACAAAATAAGACAAAAGGTAAATAGTTTAGCTACAGTTATACTGACAGACAGCATTTAATGCGCCGGGAACTCAATTAAAACGACTGACAGTGCATTAAATGCGGCCGAAAACACATTAAATGCGGCCGAATCCGTCGCATCCGAGGTCTGCCCACAGAGGATCTTTGCTGACCGGATCGGATGTATAATGATGGGTTGTCGAGATTGAGATCCTGGCTTCTGATAGAAGTAGCGTGCATAGCAAGCTTTGGAACTATACTCTGCATGGTACTGTTGATTCCTGCTGACCGGAGCTTCCAAATTCGAGAGGGAGACGGATTTCTCCAGCAGACTGGGAAGTTGATGGGATGGATTCTGGACCGGTACGCCCACAGCCGGTCACGGCATCAAAGCGGATAACATCATGAGTGAAGGAGTCGGAATGCGTCCACGCTCAGAAAGCGGCGGCCAGTCGGACGGACAACAGCGGGCGAGGACGGCTTGTTGGATACCTCTGATGGACGGCTATCTTCTGACAGATACTTTAATCAGACTGGAAATAATCGGTCAGACAGGCTGTCGATCGTGGCGAAAATATGGCGATGTGGCATAACTGTCGTGGATGGCGGATATTCTCGCGGACAAACCTGAAGGGTGGAAGTCAGCGATCAGCGACGAGGACCGGTTGTTCACTTTTAGCAAGTAGAATTCTGGGGGAATATAGCGACTGAGCGACATGGAGCATAACGGTCATAAAAGATCTCGCGGAGTAGGCGGTGTATGTGGAGATCGAGCGATCAGGCTGAACGACTGCGGGCTTACTGAATGATAACGGGCTTACTGAACGATAATGGGCTTCGGCAAGCGCCCATTCATAGGCTCCACTTCCAGGAGAATGGACCAGGATGCGGAAGGATATTTGGACGTTTGGGCCTCTGGGCTTGCACTGTAGATCCAATTGGGTCGGACTATTCTGATCGCAATAATTCTACCATAACAGTATCCAACTTGAAGTTGAGAGTACACTACCATTTGGACTGTTTATGTATTTCACTACATGGAGATTTGAGAGTCTTGGTTATGTATGAATTATGATGATGATGTTCTATTCCAAAAGATTAGCTTAGGTTCATTATGGAATCTACTATTCTTCTCGTTGTAAGAGCTTTTTAATTTAATAGACAATGATAATTCTACATGAAAGAATTTAAAACTATATATAAAATCATCAAAATAGTGAAACGGAACCAAAAGCGTACAAATTTTGACGCAGCGAAAATTCTTCTGGATTCTGAATTATTCAACTGATTGAAGTTTGGCCACCAATTATGGACCGAACCCTCAAATCACAATGCATATGCCATGCCATTGTTTTTCTCTATTTTCTCTTTTTCTCTTTTTCATTCTTCTTGCTCTCTATGTATCTTTGTGTTTTGTACATTAACGAAACCGATTTTTTCATCAGTCTTTTAATTTGATTGAACTAACCCTTTTTTATAATGTAAGATAGCAGTTACAAAACCTACCTCCAACTGCTTAGGTAGTTAAGTGATCCAATCCAAATCAATTTGGATATCAAGTCGGGTTTGGGTCATTTAAGGTGGACTCAATCAATGACCATGAAAATATAATCTAACATCTCTCACTCACAAAAGATGAGACAAACAGAAATCACAGATAAAAAAATGGTGACCTTTTTATGATAAGAAGTATAGACATTCATACAGGTAAATGCACTGTGTGACATATGAACAATAATATATGTAATACGACTTGTTTCTTTAAATCTCAATTGTACAACTATACAAGAGATTATAAATTTGTTCATCATTATGTCCTATATTTAATAGGACATAATGTTCTAGATTATGTTCATCATTATCTCTTGTACAACTATACAAGAGATTATAAATTTGTTCATTGTTATGTCCTAGATTTAATAGAATTTTATTTACTTAAGCATAAATAATCACTTAACATAATATGCCTTATCCACTAATATTTTATATAATCATAATTGTGATTCCAAATTGTAAATTATTGCAATAAGTAATCATAGGAACAAAATAATATTCATTAAATCTTTCTATCTCACTTTTGTCCCTCAGTCAACAGAAATAACTGATACCATAGTTATGTCTTATAGACTGGCATTATCATAGCCAAAGAAGATACATTAACAATACAAACATCACTCTGTTACTTTGAGATAAATGAATAGTCACTTAAGACATTGGTAGAAGTTTTATACAAACTTCAATGGAACTTATACAATAAGGAATCAGCGATAAATTTACTCATTTTTCATGTCAGTCATAATTAGCACATGCAGTATGAAATGCATGTTACAGTAAATCTTGTCCTTTAATAAGGATGCACATGTTTTTTATGTTGAGATTATTCATTGTACAGATATAAGTTTAGACACTTTCCTAGTGTCTAACCTAAGTTTCTAAAAGCTTGCCCTTCAAGTATCTTTATCAAGAAACTCACATCTAGCTTAATCAAGTTCTTATAATGATGGGGATATATCATGAGCGATTTAATAATTAATTTTAGGTGGAACCTCACAGTCAACATGACATTTTATATATTTCAAGCCCTTGAGAGAATAACCTTAATTTTACCTTTAAAAATATATATATATATGTCTCATCTTGACTTGCTCTCTTAGCAACCAAGGCGACAGTATGTGTAAAAATATCAATCTCAAAACCTAATGACATACTTTTAAATATAATCTTTATTAAATGAATATATGCTAATTTTATATAACCAAAACAATGTATTGATTCATGAAGCAGATATAACTTAACATAACAATTACAACATCACAATCTACACAAACTCAAGACCTAATGTGTGATATAAATATCTCTCTTGTCATAGCTTTTATGAGTGGATCCACTACCATCTCATTTATAGATACTCATTAAATTGTTACATTCTTTTTGTCACTATGTTCTTGATAAAATTGTACTTAGTCTCTATGTACTTTGATTTACTATGATATTTTGCATTTTTAGTATAGGCAATTGCTGTCTAATTATCATAGTATATAATTATTAGCTTTTCTATATTAGTTTCGAATTCAGGCTCTGCAAGAATCTCTTGTGCCAGACTACTTCCTAGACTGCAAATAAACATGTTATAAATATAGTTTGTAATGTGGACAACGTAATGCATGACAACTTCTCGTTACCTCTAAAGACAACACCTTGACTGAGTAAAAATACATAACCAGATGTAGATTTTTACTCATCCAAATCACCTCCCCTATCAGCAACAAGGCGTATGTTGCCGCCTTGGTGACATAGGGAGTAATCAATAGTCTAACCTTTCAGATATGTTAATATTCTTTTCACAATAATATAATATTTCTATCCGGGATTGGATTGATATCCACTTACCAATCCAACTGTCCAGTAGATATCAAGTCTTGTATACATTATGATATATATGAAACTTTCGATAGCACTAGTGTAAGGAATTTTTTGCATTATTTTATGCTCTTATGGAGTGTTAAGGCACATTTCAAGACTAATAGTTTAACCTTTAAAGATTGCAATATCCATAAGCTTATAATCAACTATATAGAATTGTTTGAGAATCTTTTAAATATATGGCTCTTGTGACAAAGCCAGAATTCTCTTTAAACGTTCTCTATTAATTTTAACTTCTAAAATGTAGGCAGTTTCTTTCATGTCTTCCATCTAAAAAGTTGAGGATAACCATTCCTTTATGGTTATCATGAACTCCTTGTCATTTCCAACTAACGTAATAGCGTACACATACAAAAATAGTACTATAAACTTATCTTTTACTCGTTTAATATACATACAATGTTCTTCTTCCGTCAACTTAAATCCATAGAATATGACTGCCTTATGGAAATGGAGGTACCATTATGTAAATGATTGTTTCGGCTATAAAACGATCTCGTTAGCTTATAAACTTTCAACTCTTGGCCTTTTGAAAATGAAATTTACTAGTTGCTTCATAAAAACTTCTTCATCTAGTTCTTCATTGAGAAAGGTTGTCTTTAGATCCATTGGATACAATTTGAGGTCTATGTAAGCGATGATAGCTAATATAAGATGGATAGAAGCAAATCTTACCATAAAAGAGAAGATTTCTTCATAGTCTATACCACTATGTTGGGTATATCCTTTCGCTACTAACGTCACTTTATGTATGTCTATTAAGTCATCTGCCTTATACTTGATACGAAAAACCCACTTATTTCCAATGACTTTCCGATCAGATCATATGCCAACCAAGTCGTGGACAGAGTTACTTTTTATTGACGTTATCTCTTCTTACATGACTTTAATATAAGAAACCTGCTGAAAGTCTCATTCACATTTTTTGACTCATCACTATCTTGTGAAACAAGCATAAAAGCTTCCACTCAATCTCAAATAGACGACCATGAATGATTTTATGATCGCTTATACGAGTTAATAATTTTGAGGGCACTAACTCGTTAGTCCCTTTAATCTCATTGAGAACAGAAGAATGAGCTATTCTAATAGCTCTATCACTCTAACTAGATATAACATATTCAAATAATTCTTGATATTCCTCTAGTTAAGTGTTTGGATGTCGAATATCATCCGAATCATTCAACTCGTAATATTGAAATTCCTTTTCAACCTCACCCATGCTAGAAAATTCATTCTCTAAAATGTTCACATCTCATGACTCTAATTCAGTAATACTTCCATCAAAGTTTTCTCTTATGAGTGCATATTCTTTTGATTTCTCAAAGTATTTAATAAAGATACAACTCTTTCCGCTATCACCCAAACTTTCCATATTTACTGGAAAGATCATGTATAAATCCTGTGCACCCTAAGGTTGCATATAATTAAAGTCAGACTTCCTACCTATCCATAATTTATAGATTATAGAAGATACTGATTTTGTAAGGACCTTATTCAGAATATGAATAGCCGTTAAAAGTGCATCTCTCCAATAATATATTAGAAGGTTCACGTGCCATCATTGAACTTACCATATTCAGTTCTATTTATATTTTCTGCTACACTATTTTGTTGCGAAATCTTAGGAATAATCAACTGTCTATCAATACCTTTCCCATGATATAATGTCTCAAATTGTTTAGATAGGTATTTTGTCCTCGGTTAATCTGCAAGAGCATAACATTTCTTTCTAATTGATTCTTTACCAAGTTTAGATACAATCTCAAATAATTTAAAACAATCTAATACCTAAGATTTATGAGAGATGAAATAGAGATGATCAAAATGAGTGTAATGATCTATGAATATTATAAAATATGAGGCACCATCTTTAGCTCTCATAATTGATCCACAAATATCAAAATGAATTAACTGTAATGGATTTTCAACCCTAATTTCTTTTTCAAAATGATTTCCTAATTATTTTTTCTTCTAGACAAATTTTATATACAAACAAATTTATTTAATCGAGGGAATCTAAAAATTATTTCTTTGCCAATCTATTCATTGATTATGACCAATATGCCTTAGTCTAGCATGCCAAATATTAACATCAATATTTGCAACATCAGTAGAAGTAATTAATGGAAAAGAACCATTGTACTAATAGTATCATCAAATTCGATATTTAATACGATGAAAACATCCATAAGATATCCAATACTTAATCATCATTAATCTAAATAAATCCTCAAACAGTAGCTATTAAAAGTTAAGCATTATCCTAAACTTAGAAAGACAATTACAGAGATAATATTTAGTCAAATTCTGGAGCATAGAGAATATCAAGAAGATATAACACTTAACCTTACAAAATCACTTTATAGGTGCCAATACCTGTAACATGCTATCCCGGCATTTAGGTAATTTAATAAAGGGAAAAATCTAAAAAACCCCCTGAAATGAAAAATAATATCAGTTTACTCTAACTTTTTAAAATATTAGCCAAAAAACCCCCTACCGTCCACCAAAAACTGTTTCCATCCAAATTTATAGTGGTTTTGTGACAAAAACATTAAAAGACCAAAATACCATTATTATATTAAAAAATAAAAAAATAAAAAATAAAATAAATTAATCAATCACCAGACTACCCTTTCATAACCAAAAAAAAAAAAAACAAAATAGGAAAAAATTAAATTTATATAAAAATATAAAAATAAATTATAATTTTAAATAGTTGAAATAATATTTATTATTAACTAAAAATTAAATAAAAACATTTATAGCAGATCTCATTTGAAAATAATTTTAAAATTTAAAAATTAAAAAAATTTTATCAGATCTCTACCATCCATCTCAGGATGGATGGTGGAGATAAATTTGAAAAAACATTAAAAAATTAAAAAATAATACACTAAAATTAAAATAATTAATTAATTAATAGAGCAAATTACAAAAAGACTACCTGGTTGAAACGCTTTTACAGACGGAGCAATTGTTTTGATATAATTACAATTTACCCTCTCCCGTTAGCAAATTTCCGTTATATATAACTGAAAATAGTGTAAAATGAATAAAAGACGAAAATACCCTCAGTTATTAAAGTTGACCGAATTGACCGTAAAAAATTGAAATATCTTTTAAATTTCTGTGCAATTACTGTTAAAATTTATGTGCTGATCTATTGGAATTTTTTTTTTTTTTTAAGAATCTGGGTTTCCAGAAACTGGAAACCAGATTTTCAATTGCCACCAGAATTTGGGTCTCCAGTTGTCTGGAAATCCATTCTGGGTTTCCAGGAAACCCAGATAAACCAGATTTTGTTTGGGTTTCCAGAAATGATCCCAAACATCCAAAAAATGGTCTTAAACATCATCAACAATCACCCAACATCATCAATTCACTCCTAGAAACCCAAATGATGACCTCAAACATCATCAATTAAACTTAACATAATCAATCTCCCACAAAACCATCAAACCCAATATCATCACTGTAATCAACCTCACAATCACCCACAAAATTATCAATCAAACTGGAGAAAAGCAAAATCAGAAATCAACCTCATTATCGAACCCAAATCTGGGTTCATTGGGAACCCAGATTCGGGTTCGCGACGGACCCAGATTCTGGGTTCGTCTCTGGCTTCGACGAACCCAGAATCTGGGTTCGTCGAAGAACCCAGAATCTGGGTTCGTCGAAGAACCCAGACTCTGGGTTCTTCGTGAACCCCGATCTGGGTTCGCGATGAACCCAGATCGGGGTTCGCGAAGAACCCAGACGCGAACCCAGATCTGGGTTCGTCGCGAACCCAAGATCTGGGTTCGTCGCGAACCCAAGATCTGGGTTCTTCGAGAACCCAGATCTGGGTTCTTCGAGAACCCAGATCTGGTTTCTCGAAGAACCCAGATCCTGGGTTCTTCTTGGGTTCGCGACGAACCCAGATCTTGGGTTCGCGACGAACCCAGATCTGGGTTCGCGAACGCGAACCTCGATCTGGGTTCATCGCGAACCCAGATCGGGGTTCACGAAGAACCTAGAGTCTGGACCCAGATCCTGGGTTCGGGATGAACCCAGAAAGTTCGTGATGAACCCAGTTCATCCCGAACCCAGATCCTGGGTTCGTGATGAACCCAGAAATCTGGGTTCATCACGAACCCCGATCTGGGTTCTGAACCCAGATCTGGGTTCATCAGAACCTAGATCGGGTTCGAGAAGAAGAGAAAGCAAAAGAAGAGAAAAAGAACAAGAGAAGAAGAAGAAGCAGAAGAATGAAGAAGAAGAAGAGACAGACACGGCAAATGGCTGAGGGAAGAGAGAGAGAGAGTATTTTTAAAGTTTTTAAAATTTTTTTAAATAATAAAACGTCAAAAGACAATTTTACCCTCATACCAGTTAAAACTAACTGAAGTTCACTAACGGTTGGGGGTCAATTGTAATAAAAGCGAAACAGTTGCTCCGCCTGATAATGCGTTTCAACTGGGTAGCTAAATTGTAATTTGCTCTAATTAATAATTAAAAAAATCAAATTATTAAAAATAAAAAATAAAAAGGTTCGTATTTTTTTATTCAAACCAAACCCATATTCTTCACCAACATAAATCCGATTTGAATTCTTATTTAAATTCAATCATAATGAATTAAAATAAGTAAAAACAACAAAATTTCTTCTTTAACCACAACCAGTTCGAACCAGCAAACCTTTTGCAACCAAAACCCATAATAATCTTCTTCATCATGTTACCCAAATAAATCTCAAATATTACTACATGAATAAAAAACAATGAAAAAAAAAACAAATAATCGAAAAAATTAAAAAAAAAATAGCAAGAACACCGCCTCTGGAGATAGAGACGGCGTCGGCATATGGAACTCGAAGATCTGGAGAGGAGCAGTAGTAGAACACCGCCTCCGTCGCCACCGAAAGCAAATGATTAAAAAAAAAAACAGCAAGAAGATCTGAAGATCAAGACGGCGTCGAAGTATGGAGCTCAAAGATCTGGAGAGGAGTAGCAGTAGAACACCGCCTCCGCTGCCACCGAGAGCACATGATGAAGATGCCATCAAGAGCCCATGATGAAGAACACCGCCACCTTGCCATCGAAAGCAGCATCAGAACACCGCTAGTGTAAAAGATTGACGGCTGAGGATTGAAGTAGAACACCGCAGCAGAACAACACCAAGATAGACGGTTGAGCAACAGCAGAACACCATCGAAATTGACGGTTGAGAAGAAGAAATTGAGTTGTAGAAACCAAGAGCAACAGTAGTAGGGTGTGAGAGACTGACGACTGAGAAGAAGAAACTGAGATGGGTTTTGGTTTGTAGAAAGTCGGTGGGAGGGTTTTGGTTTGTAGAGGGAGAATAATGGCAGAGAGGCATGGATGGATATGGAAACCACCGCACATGTGGCACATTCTGGATGGTCCTTAATTTATTTTTATTTTTTCTTTTAATTAACAAATTATATATTGGGAAAGAGTTGGAATCCATTTAACATGTCAACCTCCATTTACCATTTTACCCTTCAAATTGATGGATCTGTTATTTTATTGATAGATTTACTTAATTAATTAACTGTTGGACCGTTTTAGCTATTCTTTTCAAAACCAGTGATGGTTTGATATTAGTTTCAATTTTAGGGGGTAAAATGATAATAACCCTTTAATAAATTATGTTCTTGATTAAGGGATAATAGAATTATTTAAGTATTCGGATCTGGACGTGTAATTGAGTTTTTATGAAATTTTTGGATGGGTAGGATAGTTTTTAATTTCGAAGTCATAAAATAATTTTGAACGATCGGATCCGAATAATTAATTGAATTCTAATGAAGATTCCGATTGTGAAATTGGATTATAATAAAATTTTCAGATGGATCTAAGACGATTTCAATTACGGAAAGACAGAGATTTAAATGAGTGAAGCGAAATCATGAGATTGTGTGCATGTGTGATAAGTGTCACACATTGAATTAATTAATAAGTGGCGTCCAAGCAAGAGAATATGGATGACAAGTGTAAGGTGATTATTAAATATATATATTAAAACAAGCAAATGAAGTGAAGTCAAATAAGAAGCACTAACTTTTTGCACATATATTCATTCGGTCACTTTGTCTTTGAAGTTAATCAAACCTGAGACCAATACCAAGGAAAATCAAAAGCAAACTCAAAGTGAAACTCACGGTCAAGAGCAAGAAACTGAGAGAGAGCAAGAGATATTTAGTGAGGTAGTGTTTGGCTAGAGAGGAAGTGTGAAGACCGAATGCTATTCTAAGGGAGTTGAAGCCATTTTTGAAGGAATCCATCACATGCAAAGAGTTTGATCAAAGCTAGAATCCAATTTCATCCATTCCAAGAGGTGAGTTTTGATTTTCATAAGTTTTTGTTACCAAATGGATGAATTTTGTGAAGTGCATGCTTAGGTCTTAGGAATGGAAACCTCATTAGTGTGGAGATTGAAATGCATGTGGATTTAGTGTTAACGCATGATGAAAATGTCATGCATGTGGATGTTGTATTCGGTCAAGAGTGAATGTTAGGAGTGGATGAGTTTTGGTTGTTCTGCCATGATGTTTGGTGATGTTTGGATGTGATTCAAGCATTAAAGCATGATGGAATGTGAATATGAAAATGCATGTTGATTTTTGTTAGGAAAAGAAGTTGTGAGTTGAATGAAGGTTGTAATGTTATGTGTTTTTAGTGTGATTTTAATGTGCGAAATGTTTCGAAATGGGATGTAAGGACTGCTTTTGTATTCAGTCAAGAGGGAACTATTTTGATGCATTTTTGGGTTGAGTAATGCGAAAGATTTTCTTGCATGGTAATATGTCAAAACGATGACTTTTTAGAGTTGAAACAAAAAATCGAAAGTCGATACGAGCGGGGTATATAAGCTGTCTTATGGGCTGTTATGGTGCTGTAAAAGCTATCTTGATTTAATATCATTGGCTGTTTTGATGTCAATGTTGTCTTGGATGAATGTGTGAGCTGTTTTGGTAGTTTAAAAGCTATTTTTATTATATAACATGGGCTGTTTTATGGTTAAGCTATCCTAAATTAATCACGCGAGCTGTTTTGACAATTAAAAAGCTATTCCGAAGGCATTGCATGTGCTGTTTTGGTGTCGATGCTATTTTGTATGGGTTGCATGAGCTGTTTTAGTATTGAATGTCGTCTCGAATGAGTGTTATACACTGTATTTTCATTGCGGGCTGTTTTGAGTAACATTTAAGAATGTTTCGAAACCATTATATAGTGTTATATAATCGATGAAATGCGAAAGTGAATATATTAAACGAATGCGTTTATGTAATTAGTTGTGCGATTGAAATCGTTTGCAACATTACCTAAAGAATTAACATTAAATGTATAGGTAACATGAAGGTAAAATCGTATAGGTTGTGAGCTTCGCAGAGTATCCGCTCAATGTTATTAAATTAATTTGAAACTATTGTTTAATTTTAAGTCATATGAATCTTATAAATGTTTTGGCATGAATGAACTTATTTTAAACTTTATGATTTCATGTAAGCTTATTTAAGTTAAATGATGTTATTAAATTTTAAGTTATGAAGTTTTATATGACATTTAAATTTTATGATCAATTATGTTATGATATAAATTTAAATTAATTGTAATATCCCCCTTACGAATTATTATATTCAAGAATGAAATGTGGATTTTATATGAAACGCAGCTTATTTATAAATGTTTTATTAAGCCTATGGTGTTCCTTAGGGTGATCTTATTATGTTGTCGGTAATAGTAGAATACCTAAAGTAATATAGGATTTCACCTCTCCTTAGGGTATATTATGAGCTAGCTTACTACCTAGGCGATGCAGGATTCTGCTCGTAATGACGTAGGATTCCGCTACTTAGTTATCGATCATATAGTTTTGCGATGTAGGATTCTGCTTTGCCATTTACCTGGGTATGCCATTTGGTGATTAAAGTGTTGGTAGTTGATTTACTTTATTATTATGAAATGAATTCTTATTAATTTGTGTACCACCACTTTCATTTACAAGTTTATGATATATTGAAATGATATAAACTGCTAAATTTTGTTTTAGATTTATGATTTATGTTTTATGAATGTGTTTAAAGTTAAGTGAAATGATTTATCTATATTTTATGAATAAATTCATAAATGTTAGGGAAGTGACTATTTTGAAATTGGATTTTATTTAGAAAAATATAACACTCACTGAGTTCACTAACTCGCTCTATTTTGTGTTTATAAAACCAAATTCCCTAGGTCAAGGTGTAGGTCTAGGCGCTACAGCTTCAGCCGTAGGAACTCTGACCCAAGAATAATCAGATTAACTTACACATATACTTGCTGTGCGTTTTTATCTATGACTTTTTGTTATAAATACTTTTGGAATGTAAATATTAACACTTGAATTATATTAACTATATTTTGAGATAGTCGTAAACTTATCTATATATGAATTGTAAACTATTTTATAAGCTGTTTTAAATTCCACTATGATGTCTTTTGATTTTAATTACATGATTTGAATTTTTCTCTAAAATTTTGAATGTATGAAAACATACTTAAACTTCTGCTTTTATATTAAATCTAGATTACCAAAAATATATGTATAGATATATTTCAAGTTATCAGGAAAAAAGCTTAACTTCATGTGAACATTTCAGTTGGATCAGATATCCTCTAGAGGGCCACCGTGGGGTTTTTAAGGGGGTCGTCGGGTCGTAATAGGATATGGTGAATGGGGCCCGTCAATACCTCTCACATCAACTTTTAAGTTGTTCCATATATAGATTGATTTTGTTCCTCGAGTAATATGATACTACTATACAAATGTTCCTCTATCTCTAACTATGTGGTTTTTGGCTCTTAAGTCTCTTTCTTCTGCTAAGTGCATTCATGAGCGAAGTGACTTATCTTGCCATGGTTCAAATACTTTAACATACTTTTGTCATTCTTTACACCATCACGTTTACCATTCTTAGGCTTTCCGGTCTCATCCCTGTTGGATTTGGGATACCTTTTCCCTTTCTTCCAACTTTTATTCTTTCTTCCTCTCTTGCACTTAAAGCCTGAACCCTTATGAATGCTGGACTTAACCATATAAGGCTAACCCGAAGCTTTAGCTATCTTTAAACACTCATCATCGAGTTTAACATAGTGTGAGATATCATCAAACGTCTTGATGTTATTATTATGGGTCATGTTGATTTTCATGTTTTCTTAGTTATTTGGGAAGGACTGGATCATCGCTTGTACTTACTACTCATTAGTAAGGCATGGCCAATGGATTTAATTCATATATCATGTTTGACATTTCTCTCAAATGCTGCCTTATATTATAATTCTATCACTTTTGATAAGTGTTAAACTTGATTATGAATCTTCTCAATTTTATGGTCTTTTAGTCCTTCAAAGCTAGCTAAATGTCTTGTGTCATCTCATATTCTTCGTACGCGCACATGTGGTCATTAGCCATATTGGACAGCATCATTATACAAGTAATATTGTACTTTATCTTCCTAGCCTAATAAGCCTCAATATTTTTTCTGTGTTGATCAAAAATACCATGGTCAGATTCCATCATAGTGTTGGTTAGTTTCAAGGGCGTTTTGCTTCTCTAATATATTTTGAAATTTACAATGCCAAATATGATAAATTTCACCATTCAATTTGTCACACTTATTCAATTCAGGAACTATGTTTTCTAAGCATATATCATTTCTCTAAATAATATGTATTCTACTTAAAGACTTATAATCTATATCTTTCTATGTCTATACTAGCTTATCCACCATTATTTCACTAAAATATTGCTGTAACTATACACTCGTAAATATAATAAAAGAATCTTTTGATAGGAATCGAAAAAGCAGTCAAGTTACCTATCATCATTTAATTTCCAAATATTCATTAAACCATATATGTAAGTGCTTTCGCCAAACAGTCCTAATATCATTCTCTAAAATATTTTAAGACACCCACAATTTCAAATAGCATCACTTAAGATCTTTATGATCTCGAAATTTCATCATTGAAGGTCTCTATTACCTTTGACACTTTATCATTGAAGATTTTCATGATCTTAAAAATTCTACTAGTCATTTAAGATGTTTATTGTCGATGTCTGGAATTAATTGACCAGGTTCTTTCTGGCCCAAACTGCAGATGAGATGGGAACGATACAAGAAACAAATGAAAAGTAAAGAAGAAGGCAGAGAAAGAACACAAGATAACAAGATTTTAGAGTGGTTCGGTCAAATTATGTCTACATCCACTGTTTTCTCTCACTTTTTGCAAAGTAACGACACTCAAAAATTGCCTCTCCTTTACAATAAAAATTCTCCCCTATTTATAGAGAATGAGAGGAACTACAGTAATGCAATAAGTCAAAATGAAATGATGATTACATTTAATGCATCTGACATTTGTTAGGTCAACTCTGTCAAAGCATGAGTTTAGACGGCTAACCCATGCTGGTTAAATGAGATTTTCGAAATCTATGCTGTAATCTCTGATGAGGTTAGGCGTGTACAATACGCCTTACCGACTTTTGCTTTGACAATTCTGACAGTGTCTGACTAGCGTCCTACGAGTTGTAGTAGTTGGGAGCTCGTCTTAACGAGATGGAATGTCCAAAGTCTGACTGAATTGATCATGTAGTCTGAGTCTGATCTTAACGAGCTGGCCATTTGGCGAGCTGTACGTCTGATAAGCTGAATCTCTTTGGCAAGCTATACCTTAGCCAAATGTGCAGTTTCTTCTTCTTGGAAGGTCTCAGGCTTCAACTTGTCTTGAGCTTCCATCAACAGTCTTGGGCTTTTATAGCCCACTTAAAGTGACCTAAAAATACCCATAACATCAACCCCCCAACTCTCGGTGCGATCTGTGGACTAGAAGCTGATAGTTTACTGGTAAAAGCTGGTTTGATGGGAATAGTTTCTTAGCATTTTTCAAATTGTCATATCCTTGGACACGTGGTGACTATTTCGGTAGTTATGTATGACACGCCTATCCCCAAGCGTATTTAATGTGCACGTTTATCAACTGACGGTGTATGATAACCGAATCTCGAAAATCATGCTGGGCCACTAGATTTAGGGTGGTTGGTGAGCCCTCAGATCTGACGGCCGAGGCTTTATACTCGTGCCCCTATAAAAAGCAATAGTCAAATGACTTTTAACTTTTACCCAATCATTTTCAAATTCCAACAGACGCTTCGTCTTCCTCTTCTCCAAATCTTTTATGCTTCAATCTTCTATGCCAGCGTTTCAGAGTCGAAGTTCATCATCAAATTGCAATTCTGCTCAAAGTGAGTCACCAAATCTTCTCTTGACTTCTATTTTTAGTTTTTGGCTTGCATGCATTGTGCATTTTTCTAGCTTGATGTTGGGTTGTTCATCATGTGTTCTTGCTTTTGAGAACTTGTCCTCTGCTGTGACTTTTCATTTTTTTTTTTTGCTTTGATCTTTGTAACTGGATTTTTGTGCATGGTTTGTTATTTGTGGCATGGTGTCTACGAGCTTTAGGTAGAGACATATGTAGGTTGCTAGATTGTAGCTCGTCTGAACTGTAGGCTGAGCCATTATCCCTTTAGCGATCTGTGCGGTATTTGTGACTTGTAGACTTAGAAAATTTAATAGAAAATAAGAAGTTTAAGTGTAAGTAAGGATGATTTGTGGACAGAGACCTAATAACTATCTGTTTATGTGTAGATGTCTTTAGGTCGCAGTCACCGACAACACAGAGTAGACGACCTCTCTAGCACAGAGGACAGTGAATTGGGAATAGCCTGTGAGGTCGAAAGGGCGACTTCTACTAGTGGTTTTGTCGCTGAGGAGTTCGCGGCTCTAGTGGATCTCATAACAACTATACCATCTCCAAGTTAGGAAGGCAACAAAGTATTCGCCCTTCACCTACTAAGCTATAATTGGACGAGCTGGGGGGAATTGCCTTGGAATACCACCTTTCCAGGGACTGTTGCATTATGCTCCCACGCGACCTTCCCACCACGTAGGTATGTCATTGTTAGTGTCCAGCACTTGAGGCATGGGCTCAGATTCCCAATCCTTGGATACCTCGTCGATCTATTAAATTGACTGAAACTCAGCCCGTTCCAGCTGACCTCGAACTCATACTTCCAGCTTACCTCGCTGGCATTAGTCTTTTTGAGGAACGAGCTCGAATCCCCAAACCCGTTTATGTGCTCCTACTTGTATAGTTTAAAGGGAGTAGCAAGCCCGAAGGGGGGAGCTCGAGAGTGAATATATTACCTGACAACTTGCAAATTAAACTTTATGACCCTCTTGTTAAAGGACTGAGGCAAAGGCCAAAATCAAGATGGTTCTACATCTTCTATCATTCCCTTCCACGCCTCCAAAACTGTAGATTTGTCTTCACCCCAGGTAGTCATAGGATTGGTAATCGCGAGCCCTTTTATATTTATATTGATACTAACACTTATTTTTCATTTTTTACAGAAGGGAAGAAAGGAGACATAACTAAAGAGGAGAAGATTTTCTTAGGATGATCGCGGACTTAGGAGAGTGAGCATTGCTCACGCATTTGACGACGATCTCCTCACACAATTTCAGCTCGCTCCTCATCCGGATAGTGAGCTAATCGATAATAAAATGGATATCGGCATTCAAGGCCAGCGTGAGCTCGCCTCAGTCTATTAGGTCGCTCGAGGAGAGTCTAATCTAGCTCCCACACAAGCTCCACAAATAGGGAAATTTTCCCTTGTCAAGCACCCCAAACGTCACCCTATACAGCCTATTGCTCCCACGGCCTCTGCCTCTACTGAAGCAGCTACATCTGAACAAGCTGCGGGGTGTTCAGAAGCTCATGTCCTTACCTCACAACCAGAGCCGATCGAGATCGAAAGCGACTGAGAGAGAGCTGTTAATGAGGGTACTCCTACTGGTGAAGCTTCGTCAGGAGAGGCTCCAAAGGGTGAGGTCTTAGCTGTAGGGACTACCACTGACGGTGCTCCAACTACTCCAAGTAGGGCCATTAAAAGGAAAACAGAAGCTCAACGGACTCCAGCAAAGCGCTCGCGAGTTGAGAAGGGAAAGTAACTCGTGGCTTCAGAGAGGAGTGCCACATCAGAATCTGAGGGCGAGCTCGAACGCATATCTGGAGCACTCTATCTGGATCACCTGCCAACATTCTTGGAGGGCCACGCCAAATATCTGGATTCTGACGAGCTGACTGAAGATCGCTTGTCCATCTAAGCCATTCATCACTCAATTATGATAATTTTTTGACACTTAGCTTTTTTCTTGCTTTATTGCCATTAATACTAACTTGTTGTGTCTCAGTCCATTATGGGGATTAGGAAGCAAATGTAGGAGCTGTTGGTCCTGAGAGAGAAGAAGAAGCAGCTCCAGGTCGACAAACTGATGCTTGAGGTCAAGAATGATAAGCTCAAAATTGAGAAGGACAAAGTGAAAGACGAGCTTATCTTCATATCCAGAAAAGCCTCGCGAGCTATAAGGGTAGAATCCATGCTGAAGACTCAACTGAGGAATGCACGAGCTGCCCATAATGAAGCTGAGGAAGCTTTAGTCCACCAAGAGAATGACTATTAAGCTTCCAAGTTGCTGCTTACTTTCTAGCTCATTAATGCTAAAGAATAGTTAGAGAAGGCAAAGAATAACTTGGAGGAGACTGGACGGTAAGCCGAAGCTACTAAAAAAGAAGGTGTTGCTGCTAAGAAGGAAGTCGCTAAAGCTCAGGAGGAAATCATTAGGGTGAGGTAGGAGGTTAAAGATGAGACAGCTGCTGACTTCCTCTACACCATTTGGCATAATCATCTTGAGACGGACTTCACATGCTTCGACGAGAGAGGGCTTACAGAGGTAGAAAGGTTTAAGGAGGAGGCCACTCGAGATTCAGCAATACCTGGCAAAGTTCATCAAGGCGCAACCTCACAAAAGGAGACAGGCCAGGCTGTTATACCTTCAGAGTCGACCTCTCATGATGGAGTTGTTGATCCTTCCACCTTCCAAGGAGGAAAATAGGATGCCCCGTGCTGGGCCTTGGAAATTTTTTTTCATTTCTTTGCATTGTCTTCGTTTCTTTTTATGAGGTGTCTATAATAAACAATTGGACCTCGTTCTGAGACTTTTATAAAATTTCCATTCACAGATAATTTGTTGACTTAGGTAAAAATGTTGCCATTCTGCTACAATATAACTTGCTAAACAATCTGCACAGCAAATATTAATTCACAGTAAGCTCAATCAGTAGGCAGTATATTAACTCATTTGTAACTATGGATGTTTATCAGTTGTGCTCAAAAGGTAAGAACCCGAACTAGTATAATGAACTATGCTCAAAAGGTTGGAACTTGAGCATTTATAGATAGCTGTGCTCAAAGAGTAAAAACCTAAGCTGTACAACATGATAAACTTCCTAAGCTACGCTCGAAAGGTTGTAACCCGAGCTCTATAGCATAATGACCTTTCGAGCTATGCTCACAGAGTCGAAACTTGAGCTATATAGCGAGAGTTGAGGAGGTCGTAATCTCTGCAGTGCTCGAAGGGTCGGAACTCAAGCATATACAGCATAACCTTACCGGTTAGGTCGCATTAAGACATTCAAACTGATGCAAGTAGACATTCTGGTGGTGTACTGCGTCATGTCACTAAGTGATTAGGAAGTGAAGTGTTTGGAACGATCTGTGTGACTCGTTCCCTACTTTTTATAACTTTACACTTCACACATAACACATAGTCAATTTGTGTCAGTAATATAGTAGGAAATTTGGAGCTCATATTATGTATATATGTTTGAAATTACAAAGAAAAATACAAGTGAAAGATTTATGCATAATAGGTCGTAGTTGTACTGCATTCCAAGCTCTTAAAAGTACTGCTAAGTAGTACGCTCCATTCCCAAGATCTTCATTGATGAGGTATGGCCTTTCCCAGTTGGGTCCTAACATGCCATCACCGAGATTGTGAGCTCCAAGGTGAATCTGTCGTAATACAAGGTCGTCTAGCTTGAACCTCAAAACTTGGATCCTTTTGTTGTAATATCTGGCCATCCTTTGTTGATAGACGACTACTCTCAGGCGAGCTACTTCTCTAGCTTCTTCGAGGAGATCCAAGTTCACTGCTAAGAGTTGACCATTCTCTGGAGGATTGAAGCTTGCTTTCTACTGGCTAGTCACCTCAAATTCAGCTAGAAAGGAGTTTCTGCTGTGGTGCTACGAGTTATTGTTCAGTAGGCCCATAACATCTTCGGTAGCTCGTCTACCCATGCTCCTTTCCTAACTTCTAATCTTGTCTTCAAAATTTGTTTGATAATTTTGTTAACTGCTTCGACCTAGCCATTTGCCTGAGGATGGTCTACCATTGAGAATCTCTTCATGATGCCAAGGTCACCAAAGAACCTGAGGAACTACTCGTTTGTGAATTGGGTTCCATTGTCTATCAGGAGCTGTTGAGGAACACCAAATCTGCAGATGATGTTATCCCATACAAACTTTTCTATTTTCGTCGTGGAGATCTTAGCCAGTTCCTTCATCTTTGCTCATTTTATAAAGTAATCAACTGTAACCACGACATATTTGCGCCTACTTCGACCTGTTGAGAGAGGTCTTGTCAGGTCCATGCCCCAGATTGTAAAGGGCCATAGACTGATCATCTACTATAGGTAGGCTAGCGGAGTACGTGGGATCTTGGCGAACCTCTGGCATTTATAACATCTCTTTACCAGGTTGATGGCATATTGCTTCATTATCGACCAGTAGAAACCCTAGCAAAGCACCTTTTGATCTAAGGACAACCCCCCACCATGATTACCACAATAACCTTCATGGATGTCTTTCAGGATGGTGGTGCAGTTTGGCTCATCGACACATCGCAACAGTGGAGTCGAGAAGCCCTTCTTGTAAAGCATGTTGTCATATATGTAATACCTTACAGCTCGAGTTCACAAACGATGTGCTTCTAGGTTATCATCTGGCAGTATACCCTCCTGTAAATAATCAACCAAAGGACCCATCATTGAGTCTGCTGCCATGACTAGGATCACCACCTCATCATTGGACTCTATACTCAGTTTTGGCATGAATTCTACTGGTATATCACCAAAAAAATTTGTGTCTTGAGCTGTTGCCAAGCGAGCTAGACATCTGCATGGGAATTCTGAGTACGCAGAATCTGTTTTATCTCATACTTTTCAAATGTTCCCAACAACTCTTGGACTTTCTACAGGTAGATTGCCATACTTGCCCTCTACCTTGGTATTCTCCCCTTATCTGACATACCACAAGCTGGGAGTTATTAAAGATTTTGAGCCATTCAGCCTACATCATCTTGGCTAAGCGGGGCCCTACTAACAAGGCTTCATATTCTACTTCATTATCTGTGGCTTAGAATCCAAACTTGAGAGCATAAAGGATTTTGTGCCCTTCTGGGCTGATTAACAATACTCCAACTCCATCCCTCTGCTCGTTGGAAGACCCATCAACGAATAACTCCCAGAATAGACCTTCTGAAGATTCAGCTACTTCATCCATATGTCTTGTGAACTCAACAATGAAATCAGCTAATACTTGCCCCTTGATTGCAGACTTGGGCTTGAACTTGATGTCGAACTGAGCGAGCTCGATTGCCCATTTCAGAAGGCGGCTTGAGGTGTTAGGTTTCTGCAGGATCTGCTTAAGGGGATACCTGGTCAGTACTTCAATTTTATACGCTTGGAAATAGGGGCATAGCTTCTTAGATGCCACCATGAGATAATAGGCGAGCTTCTCCATTGGGGTGTACCTCGTCTCAACATCAACTAGCTTCTTACTAATGTAATAGACAAGGAATTGCGTCCTGTCTTCTTCCTGGATTAGAGCTGTACTCAGGGTGTGCTGAGATATCCCGAGATAAACTGTCAAAGTTTCCCTTTCATTTGGTTTTGACAAGAGTGGAGCTCGCCCGATATGCTCCTTCAACTGCTGAGACACGACCTCGCTTTCATCTATCCATTCAAAACTCTTGGCCTTCTTCAAGACTTCAAAGAATGGGACACACTTGTCTGTGGCTTTAAAGACAACTCCGCTGAGGGCAACGACCTGACCATTTAAGCTCTGTATCTTTTTCATCTTAACTAGCGATCTCATGTCGAGTAGAGCTTTTATTTTCTCAAGGTTGGCCTCAATTCCTCTATTATTTACCATATAGCCCAAAAATTTACCTAAGGCTACACCGAAGGCACATTTTAGGGGTTGAGCTTCATTGATACTTCCTCAAAATTTGGAACATCCCCTCGAGGTCGCGAACATAGTCAATAGCCTGCTTGGATTTCCCCAGGATATCATCTA
Source organism: Dimocarpus longan (assembly GCA_022984855.1). Lineage (NCBI taxonomy): Eukaryota > Viridiplantae > Streptophyta > Magnoliopsida > Sapindales > Sapindaceae > Dimocarpus > Dimocarpus longan. Next base: position 9,081,459 of record CM041015.1, on the reverse strand, counting down.
CATAGACCTCTATAGTCTTCCTATTTAGTCTTTCGAACATCATGTTCACCAGCCTTTGATAGATCATCCCTACATTCTTCAGACCGAATGGTATGACCTTATACCAATATAGGTCACGGTCTGTAACGAACGAAGTATGCTCCTCATCTTCAAGGTTTATTGGAATCTTGTTGTACCCTGAGTAAACATCCATAAAACTGAGGAGCTCATGCCTAACTGTTGCATTTACGAATTGATCAAGTTCGTGAAGTCTATACAAGTTATCCATTTTTCATTCTTCTTTTTTACTAGCACGGGATTGGCTACCCAGGCCGGGTAGCGTGTTTTACTGATAAACTTGTTTGCCAAGAGCTTGTCTACTTTCTCTTTCAGGGCATCGTAGCGTTCTCGGGTCATCGGCCTCCTCTTTTGGCAAATCGGTTTATGGTGAGGATTAATGTTCAGCTTGTGCGTCATCACCCCTGGATCAATCCCCACCATATTCTCATGGTTCCAAGCGAAAACATCCAAATTCGCCCTAAGAAATTCAGTTAGCTAGGTCTTCACTTTTGGGGTCAGGCTCTTTCCTAGCTTGAGGCACCTTTCAGCATCTGCCTCGCTAACCCGAATGTCCTTCAGCTCCTCAACTGGACCAGTAGTCTTATTTACATCTATCTTCCTAGGATCCAGGTCGTAACTCACCCCTAAAGTGCTGATGGCCTACAGTTCACCTCTTGAAACTACATTCACCTTCTTTCTCTTAACTCTCATTTTCATTGCATCTTTATAACAATAACGAGCTAGTTGCTGCTCACCTCACACACATCTTATCCCATTGGGAGTTGGAAATTTCACTGTGAGGGTTCTGGTTGAGGTAACCATATCTAGGTCGTTCATCGTAGGCCTTCCTAGCACCATATTGTAAACAGATGGGGAGTTAATGATTAGGAAGTTTGCTAGCACAACCGACTATCGACTTGCATCTCTAAGAGTCAAAAGTAATCTAATTTGCCCAATAAGAGTGATTGAATCTCTAGTGAAATCATATAGTGGTACGGGGGAAGACTTTAGTTGTTCATCTCCAATCCCCATTTGGTTATAACACTCTTTATACATTATGTTCCCAGAGCTCCCTGTATCAATCATGACCTGTCTCACCTTTGCATTTCCAATACGAGCTCGGATCACCAAGGCATCATTATGTGGCCAATGCGCACCCCTGACATATTCTTCTGTAAAAACTATCTCTTCATATGCCAACCTTACTCTCTTGGCAGGCCCTTCTAACTCTGTTAGGTTGGCGAGTTGAATATGATTAGCCTCACGCACGTAGCGCTCATATGACCTTTTTGAGGTACCTGCTATGTGGGGTCCCCTATGGATAGTAAAAATGGTCCTCACTGTAGGCACTAGTTCTTGATCATGAGTTGGCTGAGCTGGCTGCTGCTCTTGCCACTGTTATGGTTGAGGACGTTGTTGCTAGGGTAGTGTCCTACAGGTCGCATAACATACTCTCTTAGGTGACCATTTCTAATCAAGCCTTTTACAACATCTTTCAAGGCATTGTAGTCAGAGGTATAGTGCCCTGCTTCATTATAGTAGGCACAAAATTTTCTTTTGTCTTTATACTCCTCTAGGGTCCGAATTGGGTCAGGCCTATCAAAATTCTCTCTGCTCCTCTCTGTTGCAAAGATTCTTCCTCAGGAGTCTGAGAAAAGACTATAACTTTCAAAGCGACCTAGACGTGGAGATCGTTGACGCCTTTGGTCGTTTCTCGGCCCAAGTCTGTTTCTAGCTTTCTTTGCAACCTGATTGTTGTTCTTATGACCCCCATTGTCATTTCCTCCGCTGCTTCTTTTCTTCCCCTAGTTAAAGCTGCCAGCTTCATCTTTCTGATTGTTTTGCTGTTTGCAATCCTATTGAGATAGCTGTTAGAATCCCCTCATCGGTTGGGCTCTCCATATTATTTACCCCGTGCCTGAACCTGGCAATATAGTCCTTCAATGATTTGCCAGAACGCAGGAAAATAATAGCGAGGTGGTAGGGTGGAGCGAGCTGTCTTTTAATGCCTTGTACTGATTGACAAATTTCTGCTGGCAGTCCTCCTAACTTCTGATACTGTGAAGTAAGAGATTTCTTAGCTATGCTCACGGAACATTTCTGAGCATTGTAGGAAAACACGACATTTGACCAGCGTGCTGGTGGTCTGCAAATCCATCTGGATGTTAAATGCATCCAAATGGTCATAAGGATCAGAATCGCCCTTATATTGTGGGATCTTAGGGACCTTGAACTTGGGAAGAAGTAGCTCCAGCTAAATCTCTAAGGTAAACGGAGCCCTTTCACCATGCTGACCCTCATGCTCCTAAGCCCCAGGTCGGGCTTCCAATTGTTGGACTCTTTGAAGAAGCTGCTCAACAATGTGGTCTTGGATTTCAGATTCTCTGCTTGGAGATCGCCTATCCCGCCTGCTTTCTCTGTCTGGGGAACGTTGACCTTGAGCGTTGTACCTTCTCCCCTGTTCAAGCTCAGGGGAGTAGCGATCTGGATTATACCTTGGATTCGGTCTATTTAACTCATCTTCTCTATACGAACCTCTATATTGGTGTCGTTGCTCATCTTCATCTCTCTGAGCTGAGACCTGCACATATCCATGTCTTGCCTTAACTCGTCGATGTCCATCCTGACTCACCCTTACCCTCAATCCTGAAGGATGAGCCCTATCTTCATTGCTACGAGCTTGCTTGGTCCAAGCTCTGGATTGCACGTTAGAAGAATGGACTGATCCCTTAAGCGTTGGCATTTCCCTGGCAAGTCTTCCATTTGCGATTGGGACCTCAACATGCTGCCGCTGTGAAATGTCCCTCAATACAATGGTCTCATCAGGTCTTTGAGCTACCCCGGGTTGAGCTTGAGTCAGTGCCCTGACGGTATCTGCTATTTGTATCATGGTATTTTTTAACACCTTTTGACACCGCTGTAAAACCTGTATAGCATCCCGTCCAGTGGTATTAAGGGCAAGTTGGAGAGAGGGAATGAGAGGTATACCTTGAGTATTCTCAGCCAAGGGTACATTAGAGGTTTTAGCCCCTAGGTCGGTTGGTTCTCCAGCGGGCTGGACACCTCTCTGGTGGTTTGCGTTATCAAACTGGCCAGCAATCTCGCCTGAGCTCCTGGTGGTTCTTCCCCTAGCCATAGCGTTCGGCATGCGAGCTCTGGAGATCAAAAATGAGAAAAATGACTCTATAGAAAGGGCTCTCCTTCTAGCGCTAAAATGTCGATGTCTAGAACTAGTCGACTAGGTTCTTTCTGGCCCAAACTGCAGATGAGATGGAAACAATGCAAGAAACAGGTGAAAAGTAAAGAAAGAGGTAGAGGAAGAACATAAGACAACAAGATTTTAGAGTGGTTAGACCAAATTATGCCTATATCCACTGTTTTCTCTCACTATTTTTGCAAAGTAACGACACTCAAAGATTGTCTCTCCTTTACAATTAAAATCCTCCCCTATTTATAGAGAATGAGATGAACTACAGTAATGCAATAAGTCAAAATAAAATGATGATTATGTTTAATGCACCTGATATTTGTCAGGTCAACTCTGTCAAAGCATGGGTTTAGATGGCTAACTCATGCTTGTTAGGTGAGATTTCCGTAATCTATGCTGTAATCTCTTACGGGGTTAGACGTGTACAATACGTATTGCTGACTTTTGCTCTGATGATTCTAACAGTGTCTGACTAGCGTCCTGCAAGTTATAGTAACTGAGAGCTCATCTCAACAAGTTGGAATGTTCGAAGTCTGACTGAATTGATCATGTAGTCTGAGTCTGATCTCGCGAGCTAGCCATTTAGTAAGCTATATGTCTAATAAGTTGAATCCTTTGGCGAGCTGTACCTTAGCCAAATGTGTAGTTTCTTCTTCTTGGAAGGTCTCGGGCTTCAACTTGTCTTGGTTTTCTATCAACAGTCTTGGGCTTTTACTAGCCCACTTAAGGTGACCCAAAAATACCCATAACATTTATAATCTCAAGGTCTTGGTCGACATTCAAGATTTCAATAATCTTCTTATCATCTGATAGGATAATGATCATAATTGTTTCATTAGATAGCTCATTATTTAAATGAGTCGACCCAGTCCCATGAATAGTATTTTATAACCTAAAATATAAATATCTATTCATGCATATTAATTTTAGGCGAAATAGAATTTAATATAAAAATTAAGACATTTTTAATTCAACTCCTTATAGAGCGAAATAAATAAAATAATATAATTAAGCTCACAAATAGAGCGAATAAATAACTGGGATGAAAAAAGAGGAAAAAGTTTTAAAAAATTGATAAAAAATTTCATCGAAAGTCGTCATTGGCAACAATGCTTAAAAGTCACTCGCTGTTATAGCAAGCCATGCATCGGCAGCATCGGTCATGCACTGCAACAAGCTAGGATGCGCCACCAAGGCATTCAATGACATAAGTAGCCATGTGGTCACCTCTGTATGCAACATGCATCGTGCAAAGCCGCACATCACACAATCACTGTCCATATATCTCTCACATAGCCATCCACATGTCGTGCTCTCAACCCAACACCAGTTTTTTTCATTTACCCATGTCATGTTCACACACAGACATGTGTCACGTTCTAGTTAGGTCATGTATCTCTCATCAATATACATGCGACATAAGTTGTGACCGTATGTGACCATGTGGCTCATTCTTAAGACTGCACGTGTCGCAACATTATCTAGCTATGTGTCGTGCTATAGCCACCCACATTACACCACATGTTGTTTGCATGTCACCTATGTGTCAGCCATGTGTCACACACATGACATGACACCACATGGCGACTACGTGAGCAAGGAATTGCAGCCCTGCACATTATATGCATTATCTTGGAGCTTATAGTACACACGCCACTTTGGTGGTGACTAAATTACAACCAAAGTTTGTACATTTTCATCTGGGTTCCATATTTACCTTTAGTGTTCCATTTTAGGTTAGGGTGAAGTGCACTTTCTTGACGTGAGAGTATTATTCGTTTTGAAAACCCAAATTATGAATAGTATATAAATAAAGATGACAAATTTCAAACCCTAATTTCTTTTGATCTGCTTGCACTCATTTTTCAACCAAATTTCACAATTCAAAGTTTTGCAAACTTGTCTCGAAGTCTACTTTCATATTGTTAACGTCGGAAAATGGTTTCCTTAGTCAACGAAGTTGTTTTTGGGCCCAAGCTGCAGTTTCGAACCGACAATGGGATGCATGTAAAGCAATGAGAATGAGGAAGAGAGGTTAGAGGCAAAGAGGAGAAGACACAGAAGATTTTTAGAGTGGTTCGGCCCAAAAAGATGCCTACGTCCACTGTTCACTCTCTCACTATTTTGGCAGAGTAACGACACTCAAAAATTCCCCCTTTTTACAGTGAAAAATCGTCCCCTATTTATAGGGAAAGGGGACATGCTACAGTAAAACAGAGTAGGACAAAAGTAAACAGTTAGCTACAGTTATAATGACAGACAGTATTTAATGCGCCAGAATCTCAATTAATACGGCTGTCAGAGCATTAAATGCGGTCGGATCCATCGCATCTGAGGTCTGCCCAAGGGAGATTTCTGATGACTAGGTCGGATACGCCATGATGGGCTGTCGAGATCACGATCACAGCTTCCGGTGGATGTAGCGTGCATGGCACGTCTTGGAACTGTACTCTGCATGGCGTTGTTGACTTCTGTTGACTCGGGACTCTCAGAAGCAAAGCGGAGACGGATCTTCCAGCAGATGGAATATCAAGTTAGCTTGGAGAACAGATGAATCTCTAATAAGTCTGGCTACCTGGAGAGTCGAGGAGGCAGATTATGAGTCAGGATGTCCGAAGCCGATCATGGCGGTGAGGCAAGCAATATCACGAGTGAAGGAGTCGATACGCGGCCACGCTCAGAGATTAGCGATCAGCTCAGTCAGATCACCTTGGGCGAGAAGGACTTGTCGAACATTTCTGACGGATGGCTCCTCTTGGCGGATATCTTAATCGGACAGAACTGGCGGACAGGCAGACGGTCAATCATGGCGGATAATCTGGCGAGTAGGCTCAACAGTCCCGGCTGGCCGCCAGCGGTTAGTCTGAGTGATGAGAGCCAACGACTAGCGATCAGGACCAACGGTCAAACTAAGCGAACAAGGCTGACGGAGCAATCGGCGATCTGAATGGCGGATGGAGATAGCGGTCAGAGCCAACTTTTAGAATTGGCGCTTGCGGTCAGAATCAACGGTCAGGCTGAGCGACAGCGATCAGTGGTCACGACAAGCGCTCACTAAAGGCCCCCTTCGCCAGGAGAATGGATTGGAGGGATGACGGATAATTGGGCTTCTGGACCATTGGGCGATTATTCTGATCGCTAATTTATCTATAACACATATGAAACTAGAATCATGCAAAAAGGAGGTCGAATGAGTACGATATCTTCTATGTAAGTTTCGCGGTTCATGTATTTATTTCTTAGGTTTTTTATCAGGAATTAAGTTTCATGACATCACTACAATAAAACAGGCTATCCATACCAGAATATTTATACCAAACACTAAAGGTCTAGTATGGATAATATTATTTAATTTAAAAATATATATGGAATTATCCACACCGGGTATTAAAAGCTCTGTATGAATAAACTTTTTTAGTATTAAAAATAAAATGTAAAGTCAATTATTTATATCAGGCACTAATGATCTAGTATGAATAATATTTATTTTATTTTTTAAAAAATTTAAATTTGATTAACTATATCAGATATTAATGGTCCAATATGGATAGTCATATATATATTTTTATTTTAAAATAATTTTTTTAATATCCATATCGAGCACATAATAGGTCTGATATGGATAGTATATTTTTTAAAAAGTAAAATAAAATAATTGATTATCCATACCAAGGCTATAAGGGTTATAATGAGCCTGGTATGGATAATCCAAATTATTCATATTGGGCGAGTTAAACATTTGGTATACATAGTATATTAAAAAAAATAAGAATAAATAATTGATAATCTATATTGGGTGTTCAACTCATCTGGTACGGATAATTTGGGCTTGACTATGGTTCAGCCTTTCCCTTCCCCTCATTTCTTCATTTTCTTTCTTTCTCTCATATCTTCTCTCTTTTAAACCCTAGTTGCCCCCTTCCTCCCTGTCTTTCCCACTATCCCACTCCGGTAGCCGACCATCGCTAATTAGTCCTCTCTTCTCTTCTTATTCTTCTTCTCCTCTTATTCTTCTTCTTCTTCTTCTTCATTCCACACGAAGTGACGGGCCCCAACTCTTATACTCAAGGCAACCAGCCTGGCAACCTTACGGTGGCCTTCCAATCGAAAATTGCTCTTATTGAAAGGTCTTCATGAACCTAAACCTTTCGAAAACATCTTTTAGAAATTATTCATTTAGCGAAAATGGGTGAGAACTTTTTCATTTTAAGAATATACTTTTACAAAACAGAATTTATAAAATTTTTGGCAGCATAACGACTGTTTTTCTAAAAATTCTACCCTATAAAAGTTCACGGAAAAGCTATACACTTCTATTTTATTATAAATCTCAACTACTAGGCCTCAGGCCCTCATTTCAAAATCACAACAAAGACAATCATGCTTTTATTTAAAAGATAACTTGAAATTATAAACAATTCATGCGTAAATAGATTTTTCGAAAGATATATATACAAAATTTGTTTCACAAGTTGTCAAAATCATAACTATCATACATGTATTTACAAAGTTTCATAGCAACACTACACTCGTACGACGTCTAACTACTCTGGGGTTGGAGTCTCTACTACCATAGTATCCGCACCTGTACCTATCCTTGGGAGGTTTTATTTTTAAAATATAGAACTAGGTGAGCTACATAAGCTCAATGAGTGGCATATATATATTTCCATTCAATCAACTTTCAAATTATCATCCCTAAAAACTTTAAACACAATTCATAAATATAATCAGGCTGTAATAATTAAATATATTTCCTAAGAACCATATAAAATTTAAAAGCATGAATAAACATTTATATCACTATAATCCATGCATAGAAAATCTGTAATTTATTAATTGATTGAAAAGCAAACTTTCTGATTTCAGAAAATGATTTTGAAATACTTTTCAAATATAAAACGATGCATAAAATATTATTTTGCATGATTTCATTTTTCTATCATAGATTATAAACAATGGTGCTATTTCAGTTTTCGAAAAACTTTTAATTAAACAAACCAACCACTGATTATTCATTCCACATAATATACTAATATATGGCGTAGCGAAATTTATCCTCGTATAAGCCTTCTATTAGGTATCTATTAGCGGAATTTAACCTACCTAGAATCGACATTTATCCTCGCTTAAGACATCAATCCGATAATTGCGTAGTGGAATTTAACCTCGCTACGGAGCAGCATTTATCCTTACTCAAGTGGAAGCTACCTAATAATATATCTTGTACATACATTGGACTACACACGGAACTAAACCAACGAAAACACATTCCATCCCGCTGTTAGTGATAGACACTCCCGACACACACTGCCAATGCACGCTTAGGGTATTCAACCTCAACTGGTAATATCGTGATACTTTTAAGGCATACCATAGGCTCACAAATCATTTTCATTCATTTTGCTTTTCATCGTTTCATTCACATTTCATACAAAATATTCAATAATTTGTGCAAAATGGTTCTCTTATGGCAATTCATCAATTATAAAAATAAACTTTCATTCATAAACAACATAAATTTAAATTCATCATATAAAATCAATATGAATAGAAATATAAACATTTCGAAACATTTTTTATTAAGACACTCACCTTATTTCCTGATTCGTAATGAGCTTAAATTCAATGGAGAGATTTCCTCGCCTCCGCGTAACATACACAATTTTTAATTCTATTTTTAAGTTACGTCACAACAACGTTATTCGTTCGAATAATTCTGCAATTACATACTAATATAATAACAATTCGAAACACCCTTTTTTTAAAGTCATATCAACGCCAATTCTTTGCGTTTATTATTCGTTCACCATCCTAATTATTTAAACACATGAAGGACATCATACGAAGCCTAAATTCATTCTAACAGATTAAGCGACATTTTCGAATCAATCACTCCTTATGATGGCCGAACCTAACGTACTCTTTTATCTTCAATCCTTTTAAATTTTCTCATCAATTCACATTCAAATATCTCATAAAATGATCTCAAGTATTCAAAAACAATTTCTATCAGAATACATATACCATGACCGAACCTAGACCTTTAAGAATGTCATATTTTTGTTTCCCATTTCAATATCAAAACCCAATATTCTAACATATCCAAATACATGAAAAACCAATCAAATAAAATGAACTCATTTTGGACCTTTTCTAGACTACTTGGCCGAATTATACACAAGTCCATATACCATTTTTTTTTCCTTCACATTTACACTTACATAAACAACCAAATCACATTATATTCCATAACAAACAACATTTCAACCACAAACCTCTATCTTGGCCGAGACCTCATCCACACACAACACAATTTTTTTTTTTTTTTTTAATCAAAGATTGCATAAATACCACATGCAAGCCATCATTCATCACTTTAAGACCTTAAACATTCAAGCCCAAACATAATTTCACCACCATCCATCCATGTCCACAAATAAATTTATAAAAACTAAAACTTACCTTTTGGAATCAATTTAGAATGGATCCTTAACTTGTATGCAAGCTTGATAGACTCACAAATCACTTGGAAATGTTCTTAAAATCTCAAAGAAAGCTTGTTGTCCCCTTGATTAGTACTTGGCAGAACACATCTCACTCTCAAAATCGTGAGCTCCTTCTTCCTCTTTTGTTACCAAGCTACACTATTCTTTCTTATTACTCTCTTTTTGCATATGCTGAAATCTTTCAAAAATGCAGTTAAATCACTCAAAACAATTGCTGCACTTCAAGTCTCTCTCTCAACAAACAAAACAACTCTCAACTCTCTTGTTTTCTCTTGGTTCAACACACCTCTTTAGAGACCGAATGTGATTTGCTTCTTGTTTGTTGCTTTTTGATTGTTTAAATAAACTATATATACCACAAGATCAAGCCACTTGTCACTTCTTTCTCTCCATCCACCACACATTTGTCATCTTTTTTGAAGTCTTGCATGCCACTTGGCAATCATGCATTCCCATTTCACCTTCTCATGCATCCATTCGCCACATGTTATTCTATGCATTCTCCCATTCTAATTCCACATTTGAATTCTTCTCGGATCCACCTAGAAATCTTATTATAATCCATTTTCACATTCAAAAACTTTTATCAGTATTTAATTATTTATCCAGGTCCAATCATTTTAAATATTTTATGATTTCGAAATTAAAAATCATCCCCAGATCCATCCGAAAATTCTACAAAAATTCAATTACACATCTGAATCCGAATACTTTAATAATTCTACTATTTTATAAATAAGGGCAAAAATTTAATAGATTACTTGTACGTCAAAATAGCATGTTACACAAAGGTCAGATTGTTGCCCGACTGTCAGCACTGTAATCTGGCCATCACATTTTTTTTATCTCATTTTTGTCACTTCTTTTCTTCTCTGCAGTTGTGCTGAAGACTATCTCCACTCGGCGCCATCGCATTTGCTAATCTAATGCTCTTCCACTATCTGGCACTGTTATCTTCATTGATCTACTCCTCTTCTACCGTTCTTTGTCAAGAAGGTATGGACTTTATGATTTTGCGTTTTCCAATGTTTCAATTTATGATTATATGTTTTATAGATTTTACTAGATATTATATATATAATATTATTGCTATGATTTTGGATTCTTTTGATATAAACATAAAATTGTTGTCGAGGTAATTTTCTATTTTTGATTTTGTGAGTTTTTTTAAAGGTTAAAGTTGTGATATTTTTTATGTTTTGTATGTAAAAATAATGTATATGCTAGTTTGTATGGTTAAGAATGATAAGTAATATGTAAGATGATTGTAATATATGTAGATGTGGTGAATGTCTATGTTAATGTAATTATTTTCTTTTTATTCAAAGTTTAATAATTTAATATAGTTTAACACTATGTTGTTGCATGTTTTGCTTTTAGTGTTATATATTTTCAAATGGATAAGGAATGGTTAAAATTTTCAAGATTAATATCTTAAACTCAATCTCTAATGATATAAGATTTAAACTTTCAATAATTTTAATAATTTCTTCTACCATTTTTAAACTTTTAAAGTGTCAAAAGAATTTAAAGAGGAAGTAAAAAACTTTGTTGAGACCGCAAACAAACATTCAATATGTATTGGTTTCATCCCTACCCTTATATAAAATGTCTCAATGAAAGGTATCATTACACTAAAATAGTGTATAAACACTTAATCATTCATGGGATGAATCTTCAATATACAACTTGGTTCATGTATGAGGAACTTTTAAAAACTTCCACACCTGTTGAAAACATTTCCAATATATTTCAAATGTATAGGGATGCAAATCTAGAAACTCATTATAATGTTGAACCTAATATTAAAGTAAGAGATGAAGACATCACTGATAATTTAGAAGATGTTGAAACTCCTTTGTATGAAGGCTACTCCAAGTATACTAAATTATCGACTATTGTAGCTTTATATAAATATAATGTTACGTACGGTCTATCCGATAAAGGGTTTGATAAACTTCTCAACATCGTTCGAGACATATTGCCACCAAATAATATTCCACCAGAATCATTGTACTCATAAAAAAATTTGTTGAAAGTGTTTGATTTAGAGTATGAAAAAATCAATGCATACATCAATGATTGTTGTCTATTTAGAAAAGAATTGGAGCATAATGAAGAATGTCCAAAATGTGGCATTTGTAGATGGAAAGTAAATAAAATTACTAAAAAGATTCATAAGGTAGTACTGACTAAAATACTTCGATATTTTTCAATCATACGATGGTTTAGAAGAATATTTACATCAACTGAAATAGCTAAGACTTGAAATGACATTCTACCCATATAAGCCAAGATGGAAAGATGTGTCATTCCGTTGATTCAAAAGTCTAGAAGACTATAGATAGAATGTGGATATCTTTTATTTCGAAGCCACGCAATTTGAGGTTGGATTTAGCTACGGATGGATTTAATTCTTATAGCAACCTAAGCACAACCTATAGTTGTTGGCTAGTAGTGTTAGTTATATATAATATATACCCCTATAGAAGTGTGTGTTGAAAGAAAATTTGATGCTAACACTATTGATTCCAGAAAAAAAAACAACCAGGGAATGACATTGATGTAAACTTGTAGCCACTAATTAAAGATTTGAATGAGTTATGACACTTAGGAGCACAAGTGTATGATTCATCTACTAAGTCTATCTTCAATTTAAAGGCTATTTTAATGTGGATTATAAATGATTTTCTTGCTTATAGAAACTTAGCAGGATATTGTGTGAAAGGTAAATATGCTTGTCTTGTATGCAAGTTGAACCTACATTTACAAAGATTAAAATATAGCAATAAAAATGTATATATGTGTCATTGGCGATTTCTTCCAAAGAATCATGCTTTCATAAGAAGAAATTATGGTTTAACAGGAAAGAAGAAATGAATGATCATTCGAAAATTTTTTATGGTAAACAAGTTTGAATTACATGTGTAGAACTTGAAAATGATTGGGGAAAAAATGTAAATGGGAAAAGGAAGAGAAAAGGTCATTCTATATGGAAAAAAAATATATCAATATTTCTAGATCTTCCATATTGGCAAGTAAAATCTTCAATTCAAAATTTGATTTAACTTATTCCATTATATTTGATTATGCCTCAAATTTAACATCATCATTTTTTATAAGATTTGTGCTTGTGTCATAATTTAAATGTAATGCACATTGAAGAAAAAAATATTGGTGAGAGCCTTGTTGGCATATTATTGGACATCAATGGAAAAATTAATGATGGTGTTAATTCTCATAGAAATTTGAAAAACATTGGGATTAGACAAGACCTTCATATGAAAAAAAAAAAAATAGAGATAAATTGTATTTGCATGCAGAACCACATGTTTTATCAAAGGTAGAAAAACAACAATTTTGTAAAAAATTCATAAATTTAAAGATGTCAAATGATTATACTTCAAGCATCCCTAATTGTATTTCGTTGAATGAATGCAAGATAATTGATCTTAAGTCTCATGACTATAATGTATTGATGCAATATTTGTTATCGGTGGTAATCCGAGATCTCCAGTCTGAGGGGCCAAGAATTGTCATATTTCAGTTGTGTCCATTTTTAATGAAATTTACCAAAGAGTGTTAGATAGAGATAAGTTAGATTCATTGAAAAATAAAGTTGCAGTTACTATGTGTATGCTTGAACGTTAGTTCCTTCCTTCTTTCTTTGACATAATGATACATCTTACAATTCTTTTGATAAGAAAAGCTCGCTTACGTGGACCAGTTCAACATCGTTGGATATATCCATTGAAAAGTTATTCTTATAGTATTCTACATATATTAATTAAGGTCAATGATATAAGCATATTTCATTTACCTTTACATATTCATTTTATAGATTTATGAATGTATCAAAAGGATATATAAAAAATCATGTACGACCAGAAGGTTACATAGCAGAAAACTATTTAACCAATGAATATATGCAATTTTGTAGTAGGTATGTATCACAAGCAAGATGTTGATGAGAAACACAATAGAAATAAAGATATTGTATTTCAAAATATAGTGAAATGACATCCTACATCTGTATTGACATTAAAAACGATTTCTACTCATATGCTACAGATTGCACATATATATATATTATTGAATAGTGCATTGATGAAACCATACATTAAGTTAGTGGTTTAACTTTAAGATGAATATAGTGTAAATATTAGTAAAAATTATTAACGTTTTACTTATTTGATCATGTTGTTTTTATTTATATAAATGTTTTATTGGCATGCATCTTGAGGAACTTTAACAATTAGATCCTAATCTTTTAAGTAGCTCAACTTTATTGCAAATGACACATACTGGAAAATTTCTAACATGGTTCAAAAATAAGGTGAATTCACTACCCTATATGTTAATAATATAATGTCTTTACCTTAATTTTTTATCCTTGATAATCTAAATTGTAATGGCCCAAAATAGGTAATCGATAAATCAAATAGTATGAATATGCCTCTAACTCTAAAATTGCTAACACTTGGACCAAATATGCAAGTCACATACTATTTAAGCTATGTTGTGAATAGGAAACAATACTGCATAAAAAGTAGTGAGGAAACTACATAAGATAGTGGTGTTTCCCTTAAAGTGAAAACTGTTTGTAATGAAACATATGGCACTCAAGTTATCAAGAAGATGGTTCATTATGAAGTTTTAAGGAAAATACTTTTGTTGGATTTCTTAGCATTTCATGTTCCATTATTCAAATATGATTGAATGGATAGTAGAAGTTATGTTAGAGAAGAAGATGAGTTCACACTAGTTAATTTTAGCCCATATGTAAATAAATGAGATAGAGATCCTTTCATTTTAGCCTCACGAGCAATATAAATATTCTATTCTAGGGAAAATGATACATCTAATTGGTATATTGTCCTAAAAGCACCTCCAAAAGGTTTTCATGATCTAGAAAAATTTGATGAGCATACTTATATGACAACTACACCATTAGATGTATCTGAATTTGACTCTAATGTGGATGTTACTAAGGATTAAACTTGGATAGATTGTGAGCAATTGGTTATAAACATCTAATGTTAATGAGTATAATCATATTTTCTTATTTTTTGCAATTTGTGTGTATATATATTGTTTGCAATGTGTGTGTACATATATTATTTGTGTATATGTTTGTGAAAAGACAGAGTTTCTGAAGTGGTTGGATATGTTGCGAAATTATTTTGCTATTTAAATTACAAGTGAATTAAATTTTTTATAAGGTCGAAAAACAGAGGAAACTCTGTCAAAATTTTCATATAATGGCTTGACTTTATATGTATTATTTTATATATTGAGTTTGTTATCCATGTATTGGCTGCTAATATATTTCATTTTCATAACATTTTCAGATGTCGACTAAAGGAACATCAACTAGTCAGTCTTCAAGTGGCTCTAGTGGAGAGAAGAAAAGAAAAAGAAGAGGTCCCAACCATTTGGATTATAAAAAAATGGCCAAGATCAAAGCCACAGTGATACAAATTAATGAAGTTAGACAACCAATTGGAGAGAATTCAATGATCTATAATTCAGGTTATGGAGCTCTTGCAACTCAAATGATACCTATATCATATATTAGCTGAGATAAGGTACCACTAATTTTAAAAGATGTAGTGTGGGAGAATATAAAGAAATATTTAGATTGCGATATTAGTTTCATTTATTTATAATATCAATGTTATATATTTATTTTTAAAAAACTTAAAACTGTAATTATGACTTGGTGCTGATGAATCAATAAAAACTCATACATTAAAAGCAATGAATGAATGTTAGAGACACTATAAAGGTATTACAAGACAAAATATAGACGTTTCTGCTGGTCCGATGCACAAAGAAGATACGAAATGATAAAACCACCTAATGTTAGTAAACAGGATTTGACTGCATTTGTAAGTCATCGATTGTCTCCAAAATAGGAGGGAATTATGTATTCATATTCTTAAGCCGACATGTTAACGTTTAATGGATTTTGATTAAATTTTACAATATTTCAGGCTATTAGTAAGCATTATTTTAAGTTGTTAAAGAAGAACCGTATCTCACATACATCAAGTCGTGAAGGAATGACACGACTATGAGAAGATTTGGTAACAGATAAATATTGTTGTTTCTAAATCTAAAAACGATAGTAAATGTAGTACATGATAACTTGTCTAAAACTAGTGCAGCATGGTCGCGTTTGAGCTCGCCTGTACGTCCGATGAAGATACTTCCGCCACGCTGCTCGTTCCTGCACCTGGGAAGGATTTTAAATAAAACAGAAAATGATGGTGAGAATAACTCAGTAAGTGTACATAATAATAAATTCTGCTTTCATTATTATTTTGAAAATTACACAGCTTATTTAAGCAAAAGATTCTAAACTAACGTTTATTGACGTATTTCATTTCTTTACTAACTTAGAAGTGTAACTTTAGAAAAACTCATTCTCTTAAGCTCTTAAGTTAAAAATCTATATGACATGAAATACTAGAAATTTTCTGTTTGCGTGTGCTTAGATGCGGGAACTTGGGATTACGATTCCCCCTAACATCTAAAAATGCGGGAACTTGGGATTACGATTCCCCCCAAATATTAAGCCGTACGGGAACTTGGGATTACGATTCCCCCCGTCTATTACCATATACGCATAGGGTACCTCGACCGGGTTATGCTAATCACTTTTAGAATTATCTTATAAGTGTTTCGTTTTCTAGTTACAGTTTAAAACCACTGAAAAACTTGCTTTCTAGAGCAAAAACTTCATTAATTGAAATAACGTTCTCATGTATCTTCAAGACTAAATACATATATACAACTATACATGCATTATAAGGAAAGCGATAATATTCTAAAATATTACTTGAATAACATAATAATCATAATCTAAAATCGTATCGCATTAATAATTTCGTATAACAGAATTCGCGAAAGCTTTATAAGAATGCACACTCACAACTTGCTTCCAAAAATGTTATCACCAATTCCCGTTACGAATCTCGTCCGCTCTCCGATTCACCTACAATTGATTTCGATCGAGATATCGTTAAAACACAACTCGTGCACAAACTAAACTTTAAGCCATGCGAGGATTTCTAATCTCGGCAATTCTAACGATTATCCTCACACGATAACAATACGGAAAACTATCGTACGCACACGGAGACTATCTCAAACCGATTTGTTATCGCGACATAAACTACTCAAAACTCTACGGTTACAAAACCAACAACTATGTCATTCAAAACCAACAACTATGTCATTCAAAACCAAAGTAACATCATCGATATCACATTCTAATGGATTCAATAAAAAGAAGATTCGAAACCAAACGAACAACATAAAAGTTACGTCATTTCAACTAGCAATCGTGAATTATCGTTTTTAACGTTTCGCGCGATTCCTTCGTTTTCAATTAAACTTATCGTCAATTTCTACTCGTGACTTTACTTAAAACACGGTAACCGAATATTCAAACACTTTAAAGCATAAACATGAAAAATATGGTAGCAAGCTTAACGAATATCCATTTCCGGTTTCAACTTCGAAATTTCGACAATTTAACGATTTCGCGCGAAACAAAAACTATCCGATTAACTTTATTATAACTCAAATTATCCTAACATCAACTTTAACACTTTAACGGGCTTAATAACGATTCAAGGCAGCGAGATAACATCATAAACACTTTCATAGTCGACAACGAAAATCACAAACTAAAAACATTCGCATTCGCGAAAAACTCAATTGAATCGCTCGGAAACAATTTCTCAATATCCGAACGACTCTCCGATACTTTAAAACATACCAATACTAACCATTTTCCATGACAACGAACTTGAATTTAAAGGCATACTATAACAGCCCCTAACTCATCTTCTAACAGCCCATAATAGATTTCACAACGAAACCAACCATTTACAATTTCATTCAAAACACAACCAAAACAACAACGAGCGAACCTCCGCACTAACGAGGTTCTCAATCCTAAACTCAATCATAGCAATTTGATCCATATCTCAATTCTTATTAACATGTATGCTTTAAAATTACTCGAAACACACAACACAACCAAAGGGGATAGCACTTACCTTAACTCGAACTCGCTCAAAATGCTGATGTCCTCTTCTCAAGACTGAATTGCCTCTTCCTAATTTGCATGTGCTGTCTTCTCTTGATTTTTGCTTCGCTTCAGATCTGAAATGATGTACTCGGCCTGACCTGACAGCAGTTGCTAGGCAGCAACTCCCACAACTATGACAGCACCAGTTCACAGCTTCAGCTCCTCACTCGGTTCACGGCAGGACTTTAAAACGGCGACAGCAGCTCCTCCAGGCCTGACAGCTCCTCACACCAGCAGCTGCTCATGCCAGCAACTCCTCACGCCAGCAACTTCTCACGGTCCTCCTCACGCCAGCAGTTCCTCTCGCCAGCAACAGTAGCTTCACGGCAGCAGGACTCGACAGCAATGGTGGCAGCTCCTCAGCTCACGGTCTGACTTCTTCCAGCTTGCATGCACGATCAGCTCACTCTCTCTTGCTTGCATGCCTTGCTTCTTGGTTTCGATCTACTCCTGGGTTGCTTTGCTTCAGATCTGCTCCCTGTTCTCTCTTCTTCCATGAGCAGCACACACACATAAGCTCTCAGATCTGGTTTTCCCCTCCTCTCGATCACTCTCTCGTTCACTCTCTCTATGAAGGCTCTCGGATTTGTTTTGAAGAATGGTGACCGAATGTTATTTTCTTTCTTCATCTTTTGTTTTATTTCATTTCTTATTTTATTTCAATCTTATAATATAGATACTTGACAAGTGGCATTCATGCATACTCTTACTATGCCACTTGTCCTAGCATCCATGTGATTTGACACCATCATTTCATGCATTCTTTTATTTCAATTCCCAAGCTCGCATTCCGTTTTCATCCGTCCGTCCGTTCGGGAATCCACTTTTAATTTAATCTCGGTTTCGCACACTCGAAATTATATAATAAATTTCGAATCCATCTCATGAACTCAAATTTATTTTTATTATTCTAAAATAATTATTCCGAATATTTCTGGACTCGATAATTATATTTTTTTCCGATCGAACGCGATCCATTGGAAAAATATTTCGCTCTCGACAAACGAGGTTTTGAGTTTTACACAAAATAAACAAAAAAGAAGATTTCTTTGCAGAAATTTCTCTTATTAGGATCTCTTTTCTTGTATTTAATCAATCTGATATAATGAAGTTTTATATATCTTGACAGTGAAAATTATCAGTTTTATTGTTCTTAAGTAATTTATTCTGCATTTTTTATGTTCTATCATTCTCTACAATTGGTATCAGAGCCTTCTTCTTAAGGGGTTGTGAGTGTTATTTACCATTGAGTGAGTGTGTGAGCTTAAACACTAAAGAGTTTAAACATCTATGAGTTTGTGAGTATTTAGTTATTTTCTAATGGCATCAAGTAATTTTCGGTTCCTACTTCTCATCTCTTTACAGGAGAAAATTATTAGTTATAGTCTACTAAGATGAAATCTTACTTAAGAGCCATGAGTTTGTGTGAGGTCATTGAGAATGATGTTGATCCTACTCCTCTTCCTCAAAATCCAACACTAGCACAGATCAAGAAACATGAAGAAGAATTGGCTAGAAAACCTAAGGCACTTACCTGTATACACTCAGTAGTGTCGGATTTAATGTTCATAAGAATAATGGCCTGTGAATCACCAAATCAAGTATAGGATAAATTAAAGGAAGAGTTTGAAAGTAGTGACAGGGTAAAGACAGTCAAGATGCTAACTCTTAAAAGAGAGTTTGAAATGTTGAGAATGAAAGATGGGGAGACAGTCAAGGAGTATTCTTCAAAGCCTATGCAACTTGTGAATCAAATCTGACTTTATGGTGAGACATTTGAAGACTCAAAGGTGGTAGAGAAAATCATGATCCATTTGCCTGACAAATTTGAATATAAGATTTCAGCAATTGAAAAGTCTTATGATTTGAAAAATTTGTCAATTGCAAAATTTATCAGTAAGTTGCAGGCACAAGAGCAAAGGACCTCTATAAGGTCAGATGAGAACATTGAAGGGGCACTTATGATGAAGCACAAAGGCAAGAATAATGGAGGAGAAGATGGGAAGAAATTTTCTGGTGACAAGCAAAGTAAAGGTAAAGCTCCAACAGAAAGCTCAAAAGAGCTTCATAAAAAGGGCAAGTTTCCACCCCTGTGGAACTTGTAAAAGAACAAACCACCTTGAGAAAGATTGTCAGTACAAAGGTAAACCTCAATACCAGTGTAGATATTGCAAGAGACATGGGCATGTTGAAAGTTTTTGCAAATTAAAGATGGAACAAGCAGAACAACGACCTATAGAGCATTCAAATCACACTGAAGATCAACTGCATTCTGAGGAATGATTGTTTATGGTCATCCAAACTTCTCAACCAGTTGGAGCAAACATTTTGCTTATTGATAGTGGCTGTACAAGCCACATGACTAGTGATGTAACTATGTTCACCTCACTTGATAGATCTTTTAAAATCAAGGTGAAGTTGGGTATGAAGGAAAAATTGATTTTTAAATTTAATACGGAAATGTGGATTTTAAAAAATTTTTCCAAATAAAAATACGTCCGATCGATGCTAGTAATAACAATTCAATAATTAAATTAATAATATCAAATCTTACCTTGTATGAAGATTGAATTGATCCCTTTTTATTCGTAGATTCTTTACCACCTGATCTTCCTTGCTATGACTTTTTACAAAAGAAACTATATGTGGGCACAATCTTGAAGAATTAAATCACGAAATCTTTTTACAAAAGATTATTATGTAAAAATCAAAAAATAATTTTCTTGATTTCTTTTGAGATGTGGTAATATGATATTTTTAATTAATGAAAGTTTTTTGTTCAAGTAGCCAAAAATTCTCTCTTTTTCTCTCTTTTGTTATCAACATAAAATACCGTTTTATAATGATAAGTTAGAGTTTTCTAATTTAATAAACAATACAATTTCCTAATTAAATTGGAAAACTCAGTTCAAATCCAATATGAAAACAAATTTCTTATTAGTTTAAAACTCTTTACTTTTAATTTAATATGGAATCTAATTCCTATTAAATTAAAACTTTTTTAATCTAATTTAATATGGAATCTAATTCCAATTAAATTAAATTACCATTTTCATTAATTAAAAGATTTTTCATTAAATTAATGATTCTGAATCATAAATAATTTAATGACACCATTTAAAATTGAACCCATAATCTCTACAAATAATTAAATAATTAATAATTAATTAAATAATTACTTATATTTAAATAATCAAATTATTTAAATTATACGTGAATGTGTTCATAAAATTTGTATGTACACGTATAATTGGACAATCCAAATATATTTTTTCTTTTGTTTCTATATGTAGTTGTGAGCTAGCAAGGGGACCAAATGAACCTACAATTTAAGCTCTAATAATATCGAAATTATTAATTAAACTTTTTAATTAAATAATTCATTATTATTAACTTTAAAGTTACTACACTAAAAGCTTAAGATTGCACTCTCAAAATTGTAGATGTTTTATACAATCTGAATTTTCAGTATCCATCGATTTAATCATTTCATATGGTTCGATCCTTCATGAATTGTTCATAATTAGAGTTAGGTTATTAAAGTCCGTTATATCTCTCTAATTATATCTTATTCTGTTAAGTACCATTGATTCTCTAATGAACAATATATTCATAACAACTTATGAATTTATCTTTCCATTTATTTATAAATAGAAAGTCAAGTGCTCTAATTGTTCAAGACCCGAATCAATACTTAAGAGAACTACTTATCTACTTATCACAAGAATGAGTGGATTCTACTATTGTGTATAATGTTCCCAACCACTTATTTAATCACATATCTAAAGTACGAAGCTTATTGACCGTAAATATATAACAGTCTCACCTATGTAAATCAAAAGATATGACTCAACAAATAAGAGTCCATAAAACACCCATGATTAAGATCAATCTATATATAATTATCTAGTTGATAAATATGAATTTCTTTATTTAACGGATATTAATAAGAAAGTTGTTTTATCGTGGTCCAGTCCTATATAATCTCTATTATATAAGATGACTCCATTTTCATGTCTTCATATGAACGATCTCTGATAAGATCATTGTATCAAATACAACATGAACCGCAACTGCAGATTTACCATAAGTAAAGTACCCAGCTTTGTTTGCTTTCTATGGACTCTTTAGATTATTGATCTCAAACTAAATCCTCTTATATATAACACTTATATACTTAGCTTGAGAGTACATAAATAATCATGGATGTTATATGATATTTGTATGAAACAAATATTTCACAAATGCATATAAATTAATAAAATAAATATATTTTTATTTATTATTTAATTTAAATATTTACAAATTACAAGCTCTTTAGGCACATTACCCTAATAATCTCTCACTCGCCCTTAGAGCAGATGAGACATGTCTCGTAATCCTAGGCTCTTTAGATGACCTTCAAACACTTTAGCCATTAAGGTCTTTGTAAATGGATCGACATGGTTGTCTTGTGAAGCTATCTTCATTACCGACACGTCTCCTTTATGTACTATCTCTCTTATGAGATGATACTTTATTTCTATATGCTTTCCTCTCTTATGGTTTCTTGGTTCTTTAGAATTAGCTACTACACCACTATTATCACAATAAAGTGTGATTAGCTTATCCATATTCGAAATAACTTCCAAATCTGTCAAGAACTTACGGAGCCAAACTGCTTTCTTAGCTACTTCACAAGCTGCTACATATTCAACTTCCATAATGGAGTCAGTAATGCAAGATTGCTTAACACTTCTTCATACTATAGCTCTACCACCGAAGGTGAATACTAACCCAGATGTGGATTTTCAAAAATCATTGTTTGATTAAAAATCATAATCTGTGTATCCTGTTGGAATTAAATTCTCACCAGAATACACAAGCATATCGTTTCTTGTTCTCCGAAGATACTTGAGAATACATTTTACTGCCACCCAATAATTCAATCCTAGGTTAGATTGATAACGACTGACTACTCCCACTGAATAACATATGTCAGGTCTCGTGCATAACATAGCATACATAAGACTGCCTACTGTAGAGGCATAAGGAATTCGTCTTATATCCTTAATCTATTGAGGTGTCTTAAGACATTGTTCTTTAAACAAGTGAACTTCATGCCAAGAAGGTAAATAACTTTTCTTGGAATTATGCATCATAAAGCATACAAGGATTTTATCAATGTATGATGCTTGAGATAATGCTAATAGTTTATTATTTCAATCTCGTATGATTTTGATCCCAAGAACATAACTAGTCTCTCTCAAATCTTTTATTTGAAATTGGTTAGCAAGTCAATTCTTTACATCTGATAATACTCTAACATCATTCCTAATGAGAAGGATATCGTCGACGTAAAGTACAAGGAAAACCACTTTCTTATCAATTATACGCTTGTATACACAAAGTTCATTGATATTTTGCTCAAAACCATAAGACTTGATCGATGTATCAAATCAAATATTCCAAGATCAAGAAGCTTGCTTAAGCTCATAAATGGACCTTTGCAACTTGCAAACATTTTACTCTTAACCTTAAATCACGAGTCCCTCTGATTGGTTACAAATGCTTTCATTAAGATTGTCATTCAAGAATGCAGTCTTGACATCCATTTTCCATATCTCGTAGTCAAGACATGCAGTTATTGATAGAAGAATGCAAATGGACTTAAGGATGACTATTGGTGAGAAAGTTTCTTCATAGTCAACTCCTTCTTTCGGAGTATACCTCTTTGCCACTAGCCGAGCTTTGAAGGTCTACACCTTCTCATCCATTCCTCTCTTCCTCTTGTAGATCCATTTGCAACCTATGGGTTTTACCCCATCTGGTTGATCCACAAGTTCCCAGACTGAGTTTGAGTATATGGACTCCATCTCAAGATTCATAGCTTTAAGCCATTCTTCCTTATCAGAATCTTCCATTGCATATTGATATGTCAATGGATCATCTATACACTCATCAGAGATAGCAATTTGTGCTTCTCCAATTTCTTTATAACGGTTGGTAGTCTAATAACCCTCCCACTACGACGAAATGGTAGATGATTCTGATGGAAGTCTATCTGATGCTCAGACGTGGTCTTAACTATGTTATTCTCAACAATTGTTGTTGATTGAATACTGGTTGAACCAGATAATAACTCCTCAAGTATAACCTTACTTCGAGATTTGTGTTCTTTTATGTAACTATCTTCAAGAAATGTAGCATTTGTCAATACAATTACTTTATTATCTTGAGGATCATAAAAAATCCGCCTTTAATTTCTCTAGATTAGCCTACAAATAAGCAAACTTGTGAACGTGGTTCTAACTTCCCAGTCTTATTTTTTAGCACCCAATATGCGAAAATGTTATAAACTAACTTTGCGACTATTCCACAACTCTAAAGGTGTTTTAGGAATAGACTTAGAAGAACTACATTCAGGATATAGTGCAGTTTTTAGTGCATATCCCCAGAAGAAACTAGGTAAAGATGAGAAACTAATCATAGATCTCATCATATCCTGCAGGGTTCGATTTCTCCTCTCTACAATACTATTCTGCTATGGTGTTCTAAGAGCTGTGAGTTGGGATATAATCTCATTCTCAATCAAGTAATCCTTGAACTCTGTATCAAAGTACTCTCTTTCACGATCTAATCGTAAAGCTTCTAATGTTTTACCTAATTGATTTTCAACTTCAGCTCTAAATTCTTTGAACTTTTTAAAAGTTTTAAACTTCCGTTGTATTAGATAAACATACCCATATCTTGAATAGTCATCAATGAAAGTGACGAAATATTCATAATCACCTCTAGCCTTAACATTCATTGGACCACAAACGTCGAATGTATAAGCTCTAGTGATTCTTTGGCTCTATAACCTTTTGTCTTAAAATGTCTCTTAATTATTTTACCTTCCACACAAGATTCGCAAACAAGTAAAGTGTCAATCTTTAACTCACTTAAAGTTTCGTTCTTTACTAGTCTATTTATTCTATCAAGATTAATGTGTCCAAGTCTTAGATGCCAAAGATAGGTATCATCGTTGGGAGAAATCTTTTGTCATTTTGCTTTTGGTTTTTCAACTTTAAACAATTCAACATTGAGCAGTAAATTACTTGTTAATGATCTTAACATGTATATGTTGTTTTCTAATATTCCAGAATAAATATTCAACTCATTTCTAGAAATAATAACTTCTTTATTATTAAAAGAAATTGAATAATTATGTTCCAACAATCTAAAACCGAAATCAAATTTCTTCTAAAATTCGGAATATAATAAACATTGTTCAAAACAATAAAAAAATTATTTGAAAATTGAAGTCTAACTTCTCCCACTACTCTAGCTGAAACGACATCCCCAGTGCCAACTCGCATGGTGAACTCGCCCTCATCAAGCTCCCTCCAAGAATCAATCAACTGTAAAGAAGAACAAACATTATTAGTGGCTCCTGAATCAATTATCCAAGTAAATATATCATTCTCCACTAAACAAAATTCAATTATGAGTATATCATATTTACTTTTCATTTTCTTTTTGTTCTTGAGCTCTTCGAGATACTTTGGACAGTTTCTCTTCTAGTGCCCTTCCACATCACAATGAAAATATTTTCCTTTAGATTTGGAAGTCTTAGAGCCCTTCTGCTTCTTCTTTTTGGTAGTCTGCTTCTTAGGCTTTGCCTTAGCCTTATTGGTCGTCATTTTCCTCTTATTCTTATTAGAGGTGGATGTTTCAGCAACATTTGCTTCACCAGACTTAGTCTTGTTCTTATTCATGACTCATAAGTTGTTAGTTTATTAAGCAATTGAGTAATATTATACTGCAGCTTGTTCATAACATAATTACTCTTGAACTGTATAAAACTCTTTGGAAGAGTTTACAATATCAATCTTACTTGGCTAGGCTTATCAATCACCTTACCATGAGTTTCGACTGTGTTAAAATAGGTCATCGTATTTAAGATATGCTTTCGAACTGATGTCACTTTCTTCATCTTAACAGTCATAGCAGCACAAATAGCTTTGCGTCGCTACTGCTCAGAAGGTTGCCCAAACATCCCCTGCAATAACTGCATTATCTCAGATGCTATTGCTATTGACTCATACTTCTTAGCAAGCACATCGGACATTCCTGCTAATAAGTAGCAACGGGCCTTTTCATTAACCTTAACTTAGTTTTGATGGGTTTCGCGTACATTACGTGCAGCATTTGCCAGTGACACAGGAGGACGCTCCTCTGTCATGACAAACTTTAGGTCCTCACAGACTAGAATGTCGTTCATGTTATTTTTTCATTGAACATAATTATCCTCATTCAGTTTATCATTGGCAAGTATGGTAAGTAAAGGTGATGACATTGCTAAAATAAATAAAAAAAATATTTTATTCAAAATTGCATTCATATGAATATAATAGATTTTGGCATAAAATTAAACGTGATGCATGATTGACGAATAGTGAATCAAAAATATCCTAAAAAAAATTACTATGCCACGATAATCCAACATGCCATAAATAAATGCCACCTTAGGATAGATCAAATATTTATTGTTAGATTGAGAAAATCTCAATCAAATAATATAACAGAATAACTCTTATTCCTATATAATTTGACTACCGCTTATTTCAGTCAAAGAATTAAATTATCAATTAATTAATTCCTTTATGAGTGTAATCCATCATTTCAGATCTCTTAGACTTAACTTGAGAATTGCTAGCCTTACGGTAGGTCAATCCCAAAATACATCCAGAAATCCTATCCTTTAGAAAGTCAATATTGATATTGACCTAAATGAAAACCACCCTTAGGAGGACGAAAACAAAGCGGTCTCGAGACGCCATTCAAATCTCACAGTGTTGAACTAATGATGGAGACTGTGGGATATATTGTCATATATCCCTCTCCCACTCATTATTTTAGGATTAGTGATGGGACCCTTCTCGAATTCCACTTTTGGATCCGAGAAAGACCCCGTAGCACCCCGAAAGAATTCCCACGAACCCTAGACTCAATTCGGAGGAACCCCGTCAAGACACCGAAAAATCTTTCTGCTAGATATTTGAACTTCTTTAATAAGGTGACTATAACAAAAAAATTTCGCTTTTTAATAAAAATTTCGGCAGCATGTCGTCTATTTTCTAAACTATGTCACTCTGCAAGTTTCAAATACAGTTTATAAAAACACTTCTATGAAATCAATTTCTCAACTTCTAGAGCCTCCGGCTCATTTCTCAGAACACAACCATAAACAAGTAAATAAAATCTAAAATTTGAATTTCATAAAACTTTAATAAAACATTTTAACTAATGCATCCACTATTTCTTCAAAATATTTACAACTATGTACATCAACATATACATGATCAAAATAACAAAATATATACATGTAGTAGGTGTCGTCCTATACGTTCGCTTGTATGTCTGACTGAACATCTTCGACTGGACAACTGGCTTCTGCATCTATGGAAAAATTTTTAAGAAAAATATTTAAAGAAAATTGTGAGTTTATACTCAGTGAGTGATATAATATTTATAAACTAAATTTTTTATTCTAGAATTTCTAAATATTCTCAAAGACATTTTATAAAACTAAAAGTATTTTTCTAAGAAATCTTTTTCTAAAATACTTTCTGAAATCTTTTCTTAAAATCTTTTCTAATTCTCGTTTGAATGGCAACCAGAGAATATCTACTCCTAGCGTGGTAGCATATAAAATCTAGCTAACCATTAGGAGGGAGAAATTTAGCATGTGTAGTCGCCGAAAGCCGGCCCACGCTGCGAACTGACTACACTATCTTTTACGTGCATACGGATCACTCATGCCTCACTCACACAAGAGTCGACTAGACTCAAATCTCACTGACTGACTTCCTCTCATCTACCGTATCACGCATAGGGCATTCGACTAAGTACTAAACTGGGACTAAGATAAACCATAGACTATTAAAATTTCATTTTCTTAATACACTAAAATATTCTAAATCTCAAGGCAGTAAGCCTAAAATCTTTAATTCTAACACATTCTCATATACATAAATAATAAACTAAAATCTTTATGTTAAAATTATAATATAAATTTAATTAATAAATAAATAACTATTTATAATTAATTCTTTTAACTTAAAATAAACTTTAAGAAGATATAAATGTTAAAAACTCGTAGTTCCACTCACAATACGTCCTCAGATGGAATCTGATTCTCCTCCGAATACCTCCGGAACTCTCCACTTTTACCTTAAAACATCAAATATCCATTTAGGGTTACTTAACTCATTCAAATAACATTCAAAATCAATTAAAATCTCATTTATCTCTATTAATACCCTTTAACGTTTAAACTTTCGAATCTTAATTTCTATTCAATCGAGGTTTTTGAAATCCGTTTTCTCTACATGAATCCTACTTATTCTTTCCTAGGAATACCTCAGAATACCTCAGAATACTCAATCTCATCGTCGAAAACTCGGAATGAAAATCGACCGAATTCGCTTACTAACGAAAATCATTTTTCACTTCAGACTTCCGACAACTTCAAAAATCAATCCTCTAGTGTTCTAACACCCAACCAAGGTTAAATAAACTGTTTCGGACGTTAAACGAACGCGTTTCGAAGGGTTTCGAAAAATGCCCTTCAACTAGTCTGTTTAGCTCCGAAATCGATCATAAACTTTTCGTTTTCAAAATCTAACATCAAAAGATTATTCCCTAACCTCTAAAATATCCATCTAATGCCTTAGAATCGAAAACGAAATAGAATTTCATAAAAACTCATTTTTTGACCACGACTTTCCCTCTCTTTTTCTCTCATTTATTTTCCACCAAATCACTCCAAAATTACACCAAAATCATCCTCACACATCCCTCTCAACATCCCTGAACTCAAACTCGTAAATCAAACCAAAAATAAAAATGGGTTTCATAAGAACCACCGGCTTAAAACTGAGATAATTCACCAAATAGGCAATCTTTTGGCTTCAAATTTGTTGGGTTTGCTAGAAGAGATGATGAGGAATAACTTTCGTAAGAAATCACAATGAGATTCAGACCGAATCCTTCTCTTCCTCCCTCTCTCTCTCGACGTCGCACGGCTCTCTCTTGGCTTCTCTCTCCCTCTCACCCGAATCTCTCTTTTTCTTTTGTTTTCACGGCAAAAATGTCTCAAATGAGACAAAATCAATATATATATATATATTAAGGCTCAATTACTAAAAAACCCCTCAAGAAAATTTCATTTAATAATCTTAAACTTTCAATAATCTCACTATGGCCCAATTATAGATAATCATGAATCCTATTGGTCCACTTGGCGCATTCTAATCCACTTATTCTTTAACCAATTCATGGATGACACGTAGCACAACTATAGCCATTAATGTTAAAAGTCATTTATCTCTTTTTTCATTGGTTGAATTAAAATATCTTTTACTTTATTCTGTGAACTCACCTCACTTGATTAACACGTAAATCACTCCTAATCACTTTGCGATCGAACCAGGATCAACCAAACGACATCTTACTTGCAATATGAAAATATAATAAACCTCAAATAACACTACTGGAGGCCTACGATTCGACCATAACTCAATTCGAATAATTTATTTACCAAAAAATAATGAATCTGAGTGAGGGCTTATAATTAGGGTTTTTTACTTATTATTTCTAGTCTTCATTTTAGATTATTAACGGCGAAAAATTATAATATAAGTTACTAGGAATTAGTTTTTTACTAGAATCATTATCATATTAATACTCAATAAATTACCAAATTTTTTAACTCTTAAAAAATTTATAAAAGATCTAATCTAGATAATCTAAACTCTTTAATTATGAAGATTAGATTTAATGAGAGATTACCCAATTTTAACTCTTAAAATCTAACTCACATTATAAGCCAATTATATGAAATATATCTTTTAATCACATTAAAACTATATTTCTAATCGGTTTACTAATCTAAATAAATTAAACTCTTTAATTAAATTAGATTAAAAACAATGTGAATTACCCAATTTTAACTCTTAAAATCTAATCACATTATGAATATCAATTATTGAAACATATGTTTTTAATCACATTAAAACTAATCATATATTTTCAATTTGTTAACCTAGGATTTTCAACTAAAATCCTAACAAATTATGAAATTGGTATTCTATGTATTATTATCTCTACTTTAACTAATAAACTATTTAATAGAAAAAATAAATAATAATATATGTATGTATGTCATGTTATAATGTAACGAGTAGGCACTCTTTATTCTATATGACATATTTTATGTATGAACATGTTATCAACAAATTATTCAACCATCACATGATAAACAATTTAAATAAACAACATGTGATTGACCAAGTTCTTTGACTTTAACAACCTAAAACTAGTTTTTCAAGATTATAAAAATTAACCAAGGCATTCATTGGCCTTCACTTATAGTTTTCATGGCCTTCATGGGTTGACTTGGGCTTAAAATTAAATCCAATTTAACAATCAAGAATATCCATCAAATGGATTGAGCTAGGAGTTTATTTCTTGATTCTTGATCCCAATAAAAATTATCCAAAAAAATAAGACAATTTTTAATAATTTTTACAATTGAAAACAGAGACCCAAAATTCGAGAAAAAACGAAATTGGATGGAATGTGAGCTGTCTGGAAACAGCCCATTGGGTTGCCTAAAATAGCCTAGCTACTGTTGGACAGCATGTGGATTGCCCAAAACAGCCCAACAACTACTGAAAAGCATGTCGGCTACCCAAAACAGCCCAACTACATGTTCGTGTGGGCTACCAGTGGACAACATGTGTGTGGGACCCTTTTGTCTCTCTTTAGGGCCCACTCACAAGGTACTGTCCCAACTCCATTGGTACTCACCTCTTTAAGAATTTAGATTTAAAGGTTAAGGGCCAGGTTCGAGAGGTGGAGGAGGCGAAAGAAAACTCATCTTGACTAAGACAGTACCTTGTGAATGGCAAGCCACAGGCCTCGAGAGGCAGGTCGGCGTGAATCCCACAATATGGGCTGCCTAGTGGCAGCAACTTTGTGCATCTCATGCACGCCAGCCTACAGTCTGTTGTTTTTGCATTGCTGAACTGTTGTTTTGTACACTACCGAGCTGCTGTTTTACATCAAGCTGTCACACAGCTCTTTGCACAACCACTCGACACAGCAAACCACACCGAATGCACCAGCTATACAGTCAGTTTCGAATCAAAATTCATACCCAATAAATCAGCCCCGTTGACATCAATCTTCGCAATAAATTCTTCAATAAAAAAAATTAAATATGAAATCTACGATTTTACAATGAAAAGATAAAACGCCACATATGACTTACTAATGTAATCAAATTAAATTACTCAAAAAATCATATAATTAACAATCAATCCATGCAAATCTCATTCATCAACATGAATAAATAAAATATTAATATAATCAAATAATTAGTACCTACTCTTATGACATACAAAGAATCATAATCAAAAGAATATTCACTAATTATTGAATCAATTATTAAACTAGCGCAATCGGGGCTATAATACCAATTGAAAGAAAAATTGATTTTTGAATTTAATACGGAAACGTGGATTTAAAAAAAAAAATCAAATAAAAACACGCTCGATCAATTCTAATAATAACAATTTAATGATTAAATTAATAAGATCAAATTTTACCTTGCATGAAAATTTAATTGACATATTTTGATTCGCAGATTCTTCACTATCCGATCTTCTTTACTATAACTCTTGACAAGAAATCTTTTTATAAAAAATTATTATGTAAAAATCAAAAAATAATTTTCTTTATTTCTTTTGAGATGGAATAATATGGTATTTTTAATTAATGAAAATTTTTGGTTCAATAGCCAAAAATTCTCTCTTTTTCTCTCTTTTGTTACTAACATAAAACACCATTTTATAATGGTAAGTTAGAGTTTTCTAATTTAATAAGGAATACAATTGCCTAATTAAATTGGAAAACTCAATTCAAATCCAATATGGAATCAAATTTCTTATTGGTTTAGAACTATTTACTTTCAATTTAATATGGAATCTAATTTCAATTAAATTAAATTATCATTTCCATTAATTAAAAGATTTTTCATTAAACTAAATGATTCTGAATCATAAATAATTTAATGACATCATTTAAAATTGGACCCATAACCTCTACAAATAATTAAATAATTAATAATTAATTAAATAATTACTTATATTTAAATAATCAAATTATTTAAATTATACATGAATGTGTTCATAAAATTTGTATGTACATGTATAATTAGACAATCCAAATATATTCTTCCTTTTGTTTCTATATATAGTTGTGAGCTAGTAAGGGAACCAAATGGACCTATAATTTGAGCTCCAATAATATCGAAATTATTAATTAAACTCTTTAATTTAATAATTCACTATTATTAATCTTAAAGTTACCACACTAAAAACTTAATATTGCACTCTCAAAATTGTAGATGTTTTATACAATCTGAATTTTCAGTGTCCATCGAATTAATCATTTCATATGGTTTGATCCTCCACGAGTTCTTCATAATTAGAGCTAGATCATTAAAGTCTGTTATATCTCTCTAATTATATCTTATTCTGTTAAGTACCATTGATTCTCTAATAAACAAAATAAACATAACAACTTATGAATTTATTTTTCCATTTATTTATAAATAGAAAGTTGATGGCTCTTATTATTCAAGACCCGAATCAACACTTAAGGGAACTACTCATCTACTTTTCGTAAGAATGAGTGGATTCCACTATTATATAAAATGTTCTCAATCACTTATTAAATCATATATCCAAAGTAGAAAGCTTATTGATTGTAAATCTATAACAGTCTCACCTATGTAAATCAAAAGATATGACTTAACAAATAAGAGTCCATAAAACACTCATGATTAAGATCAATCCATATATAATCATTTAGTTGATAAATATGAATTTATTTATTTAACGAATATTAATAAAAAAGTCGTTTTATCATGGTCCAGTCCTATATAATCTCTATTATATAAGGTGCTTCCATTTTCATGTCGTCATATGAACGATCCCGGATAAGATCATTATATAAAATATAACATGGACCGCAACTACAGATTTATCACAAGTAAAATATCCAACTTTGTTTGTTTTCTACGGACTCTTTAGATTACTGATCTCAAACTAAATCCTGTTGTATATAACATTTATATATTTAGCTTGAGACTACATAAATAATCATGGATGTTACATGATATTTGTATTAAATAAATATATCACAAATGCACATAAATTGAATAAAATAAATATATTTTATTTATTATTTAATTTAAATATTTACAAATTACAAGCTTTTAGAGCATATTATCCTAACAGGGTAATGGAGATCTTGTGCAAACTGAAGACAAAGGTACTATTGTTGTCCATACCAAATAAGGTACAAAGTTCATTTCTAGTGTTCTTTATGTTCCCTACTTAGATCAAAACCTATTGAGTGTGGCTAAAATGTTAAAAAATTGTTATTCTTTAAATTTCAAAGATAATATGTGCACTATTTATGATCCTTATGGCTGTGAAATTGCAAATGTTGGTATGGTAGATGATAGTTTTCTCGTGGATCTCAATATGGCTAAACAACATGTCTATAGTGCCAAAATTGATGAAACTTGGTTATGGCATAAAAGGTTTGGGCATTATAGTCAGAAATCTGTAAAGTTTATGGAAGATAATGATATGGTGATGGATTTGTCTTCTACATTTGTAAGTGATGATGTTTGTGAATGTTGTCACAAAGGCAAGATGCATAAAAAAGCCTTTCCTATCAATAAGGCTTGGAGAGCAACCAACAAACTTAAATTGGTTTATACTAATGTCTATGGTCCAATGAGCATTTCATCTCTGAATGGAAGCAAATATTTTCTTTTATTCATTGATGATTTCACTAGGATGGTTTAGGTTTATTTCATGACTAACAAGTCTAAAATTTTCTCTATATTTAAGATATTCAAAGCCTATATAGAGAATCAGAGTGGATGTAGCATCAAGATCTTGAGGTCAGATAACGGTATAGAGTACAAGTCTAGAGAATTTGTGAAATTTTGTGAAGCTACAGGTATTGGTCATCAGTTCATAGTAGCTTGCACTTCACAACAGAATGGTGTATCTGAAAGAAAAAAATAGAACTGTGGTGGAGATGGCCAGATATATGATCATTGAGAAGAGTTTGTCTAAGTATTTTTGGGCTGAAGCTATAAATATAGCTGTTTATCTTCTAAACAGACTCACTACAAGGTTTGTAGAGCGTATGACACCATATGAAGCATGGTTTGGATCAAAACCATATGTTAAGCATTTCAAAGTTTTTGGTTCAATATGTTGTGTTCATGTACCAGCTGTGAAAAAAAGTAAGTTGGATGAAAAGGCAAAATTGGGTATTTTTTTGGGTTATGCAGTTCAATCCAAGATGTATAAAGTTTATAGCATAATGACAAAAAAAATTATGGTTTACAGAAATCTTGAAGTAAACAAGTTGGCTTTCTAGAATTGGGAGAAAAATTCAATTGAAAAGCAAAATGCGATTTCTTATCACGAATCAAGCTTAAGGGAAGCAAATGAAGTTTCAAAGTCATCTGCTGAAAGTGAAGATTGTGATGATGATTCAGACTTGAATTCTCCATTTTTGAAAACTAAATCTATTTTTGAAATTTATGCTAAGTGCAGCATGACTATTTCAGAGCCAGCTGATTTTATTGAAGCTTCCAAATGTGAAGAATGGCAGAAAGCAATGAGAGAGGAAATTAGAATGATTGAGAATAATCAAACTTGGGAGCTCACCACCAAGCCAAAGGGAAAGAATGTTATTAGTGTCAAATGGGTTTATAGAACTAAATTAAACCCTGATGGCTTCATTTGTCAACATAAAGCCAGATTGGTTGTGAAAGATTATGCACAAATGGCTGGAGTGGACTATGGTGATACATTTGCACCTGTGGCACAACATGACACTATCAGATTGCTACTAGCTTTTGTTGCCAAAAAAGGATAGAGTGTCTTTTATTTAGGTGTCAAGTCTACCTTTCTAAATGGCATTCTTAAGGAGGAGATTTATGTGCACTAGCCTCAAGGATTTGAAGTTGCACGTCAAGAAGACAAAGTTTATAGATTAAAGAGGGCATTATATGGATTGAAGCAAGCCCCTAAGGCTTGGTATGCTAGAATTGACTCTCACTTGATCCATTAAGGATTTAGAAGGAGTGAAAATGAAGCTACATTATATGTTAAAGGTCTAGAAGATGGTGAACAATTGATTTTGTCCTTATATGTGGATGATATGTTAGTAACAGGAAGTAATTATCAACTTCTAAAAAGATTCAAGAAAGAAATGCAGCAAGAGTTTGATATGTCAAATTTGGGGTTGATGAATTATTTTCTAGGAATAGAGGTCTATTAGACCAAGAAAGGCATTTTTCTTACTCAAAGAAAATATGCTTGGGATGTTCTTAAGAAGTTTAATTTGGAGCAAGGAAAATCAGTTGCAACACCACTTGTTCAAAATAAAAAGCTATCTTTGGATGATGGAGAGGACAAGGCAGATTCTACTATTTATAGGAGCATGACTGGAAGTTTTTTATGTTTGATTGCTACACGACTTGATCTTATGTTTCCAGCTAGCTTACTATCAAGGTTTATGCACTCACCAATTCAAGCTTACTACAATGCTGCTAGAAGGGTGTTGAGATACATTAAAAGCACAACTGATTTTGGTATGTGGTATGAAAATAAAACTGATGGCAATTTACAGGGATACATTGACGGTGATTGGGTTGGAAGTATGGAAGATTCTAAAAGTACTTCTAGGTATGTCTTCTCATTTGGATCAGGTCCTTTCTAATTGAACTCAAAAAAGCAGGAGATAGTGGCTCAGTCAACTGCTGGGGTTGAGTATGTGTCTACTTCTGCTGTAGCAAATCAAGCCATTTGGCTTAGGAAATTAATGGCTGATTTTGGAGAAGTGCAAGTTGAGCCTACTCTCATCATGTGTGATAACAAATCTGCCATAACCCTGTACAGCATGACAAAATTAAGCACATAAAAGTCAAGTTCCATTCCATTAAAGAAAAGGAAAAGAATCAAGAGATCAAGTTACTGCATTATAAGTCTGAGCTGCAAATTACTGATATTCTAATAAAGTCACTTCCCAAGAGTAGGTTTGAGGAATTAATAATCAGGCTGGTAGTCTCAAATAAAAGTCTCAAGGAGGAGTATTGAATTATTGGGACTTTCCTTATCATATTTTGTGGAAAAGTTGTTATAGTTTATGTCTTTGAATTTAGGTTTTTGAATTAGAAGTTATTTTGTTTTCTTAATCAACGTTAGTTGATTCCTTAAATCAAGGAATTTCAGTAACCAAATAAACAAAAAAGAAGATTTCTTTGCAGAAATCTCTTTTATTAGAGCATCTCCAATGCAAGTATGGATTGTGAAAAAATGGAGTGCCACGTAGGATAAATTGATAGAGTGTTAAAATTAAGCTCTCCAATGCAAACTTCTATAACTCTATCAAGCTGACGTGGCAAAAAAAAAAATAGAGGCTATCAACCTCAATGTCTATTTCTAGAGAGCCTCCTTGACAGCCATGTCAGCAATAAATAATTAAAACTTCCATAAAATAATATTTTATAATAATTTACTTTAATGATATATTATTCTTTGACTATTCATTATTGAAATGAATAGACTAACATTGGAGAGCCCTTTTAGATTTGAGTAACTATCAATTAATATTTATGCCACATATGATGCACATTTCCTTGACATTGATGATGTGTCCATTTTTTTTAAAAGACAATCCATATTTGCATTGGAGATGCTCTTATGATCTCTTTTTTTATATTTAATCAATCTGATATAATGAAGTTTTATACATCTTGACAGTGAAAATTATCAGTTTTATGGTTCATAAGTAATTTATTCTGCATTTTTTATATTCTTTCATTCTCTACAAAGTACGATGAAGGACAAGAAAGATTAAACCAATGAACAGCCCCATTCCAAAATACCCCACTTTCAAATCTCATATCATCATGTGCAATGAAAGTCTTGCCTGAAAGCCTCCAAGAGTGCGTCTTAGATGAGTATGTCTCCATTTGATATGGTGAGTAATTATCAAAAACTGCATCCTCAGGTGATAAGTGCATATTCATACCAAGATAATCTTGCTTAATAATTTCTCGGACACGGACAACTTCATAGTGAGGTGACTTATCAGGATTGTAGGCTAAAGTGATTCCCTGTGAGGAATTGCACGGAATTGCTTGGTTGTGGGATTGTAAATGAAAAAGTCACGACTGACACTAACGTTACGAATGCTGGAACAAAGGAGTAACCATTGACAAGATTGTAAAATTTTTAAACCTAAAGGATGGTTAAAGAAAGTCAAGGTCTTAAAAGGAGGGCTAGTTGATTTGTCTGTTAGAGAAACAAAATCATGTTCTGGGTTCCAAAGACAAGAACTGCTGCGCAAAATGAGGCCTGAAACCAAGTAGACATCAGGGCAAAGGTAACGAGAGAAGAGAGGACTGGGAATGAGAGAGTTCCATCCGAGAAGAGATTTTTGAGGTAAACGAACCAGGATTTCTGTCAAGATATCATCACTATCTACCATGAAATTTCCATTTGACAGAAGACATACTTGAGAATCTCTTGAAAACTTGGTGGGTGTTGAGAATCTGTTTGTAACGTTGACGTAGGAAAAAGGATTCCTGAGCACAAGAGGAATAATTGATTGGTGTTTAAAATGTTAAAATCTGGGCGGCTCACCAAAATTGGAAATATTTTATTTTATAGTTGCAATGTAATGGAAATCTTTTTAAAATTTTCCATCAATCAATTACTTAAATTTGGGTTGCAATTAAGGGAGAGATTTATGGGGAGATTGATGTAATGGAAGGAAATTTATCCTCGTGTTATGATAGCCAACTTGTTATATTTTCACATGAACATCAATAGGTGATACTGTTTTCTGTTTGTGAACAAGTTTGATTCTACCAGACCTTGTGGTGAAATATCTCTATTATCAGAATAATTAGTTGTGAAAGAAAGCAATTGGCATTTCTCATACTATGTTTACAAAATTAGCAATTCTTGAAATTAGCATGCATGTATCTAGTAAATTTTCCCATTGGAATGTTATTAAGGATCAAATGCCTTTGACTTTTATTAGTAGTGCATCACCAAGGGGGACACGTGCCCCACCTGAACTTTTTTTATTTTTATTTTTTTTTCAATTTTATCTTTTACAAAATTGTTATTAAATGTTTTACATGTATCTCTAAATATATTAGTTACAAAAGTAAAATGTAGATTCATCAATTTATTAATTTTAATTTTCTATCCTTATATTTATTAATATTTAATTTTTATTACTTTTATTATTTTTATTCAAACATTTATCTATTATTTGATAATAATAATAATAATATATAAAATAAAAAGTAAATTTAAATGTTTTTACCATTTTATATTGAAATATTAATATCTTCTTAAACAATTTTAAGTATAATATTAATATCTCTATCCTAAAATTATATAGTATAAGTTTTAGTTTGTTATATCTAATTTCTTAAAGTATAATCATTATTTAATTTTTATTTTTATTTTTAATTATTCTTGTAATTTATACCTGTTTATAATCAATAAAGTGATATAAAAAACTCTATTACACAAAAAATATGGTATTTTATATTTGCTTAAGTTTTATTTTTAGCAAAAACTTTGTTTCTAATTTATATAAAGTTTACACAATTTGATTGCTAAACATTATATTACAATCACAAATTAAAAAAAAATAATAATAAAACTAGTAAAAACATTATTTTATATTTTTCTTATGCTTACTGAGTAATTTTTAATTAGTATGATTATATATCTACTTCATTAAGTGCATTATTTATTTTCACTTTTAGTTATTTTGAAGCTAATGGAGACTACTTAGAAATCAACCAAAAAGAAAACTTCATATTGACTACTATAATTTTAGCTATGTTTAACATCATTGTCAATTTAATAAAATGCTTCCTCTAATATTAATTTCTAGATCCATCACTGCATAGAGTTGTATTAATAAATCTAAGAATGGTGTAACTTAGATCTTTTGTTCGCTGAATTACAAAACGCATTAGCTAACTCCATATGTGTTAACGTCAGGAAAAGGTTCTCTTAGTCAACGAGGTTATTTTAGGGCCCAAGCTCACAGTTTCGTACGGTCGATGGGGCGCATGCAAAATAATGGGGGGGGGGGGGGGGGGGGAACTGGAGGAGTTAGAGGCGAGGAAGAAAAGACACAGAAGATTTTCAGAGTGGTTCGGCCCAAAAAGATGCCTACGTCCACTGTTCACTCTCTCACTATTTGGGCAGAGTAACGACACTCAAAAATTCCATCCCTTTTTACAGTGAAAATCGTCCCCTTTTGTAGAGGAAGGGGACATGCTATAGTAAACAGGATAAGACAAAAATGAATAGTTAACTACAGTTACACTGACAGACAGCATTTAATGCGCCGGAAACCCAATTAAAACGACTGACAGTACATTAAATGCGGCCGAAAACACATTAAATGCAGCCGAATCTGTCGCATCCGAGGTCTGTCCATAGAGGATCTTTGCTGACCGGGTCGGATATGTAATGATGGGTTGTCGAGGCCGGGATTCTGACTTCTGGTAGAAGTAGCGTGCATGGCAAGCTTTGGAACTGTGCTCTGCATGGCGCTGTTGATTCCTGCTGACCGGAGCTTCCAAATTCGAGAGGGAGACGGATTTCTCCAGCGGACTGGACAGTTGGTGGGATGGATTCTGGAACGGCACGCCCACAGCCGATCACGGCGCTGAGGCGGATAACATCATGAGTGGAGGAGTCGGAATGCGGCCACGCTCGGAAGACAGCGGTCAATTCAGACGGATAACTGTGGGTGAGGATGGCTTGTTGGATGCCTTTGATGGACGGCTCCTCTTCGACGGATACCTCAATCGGACTGGAAATAGTGGACAAACAGAATATGGCGGTCTGATATAGTTGTCACGGATGGCGGATGTTCTCGCGGGCAAATCTGAAGGATGGAAGTCAGCGATCAGCGATGAGGGCCGGCGGTTCGCTTTAGCAAGCAGAATTCTGGGGGAACGTGGCGATCTGAATGACGGGGAACATAGCGGTCATAAAAGGTCTTGCGGAATAGGTGACATACGTTGAGATCGAGCGATCGGGCTGAGCGATATCGGGCTTCGGCCTCAGCGAGCGCCCACTAAGGGGCCATGATTCTAGGAGGATGGGCCTTGATGGGTACGGATATCCGGGCGTTTGGGCTCCTGGGCTTGCACTGCAGATCCAATTGGGCCGGACCGTTATGATCGCAATAATTCCACCATAACAATATGTATATGGAATCTATGAAACAACATTGTCCAAATGTTGTTGAATGAATAAAACAAAATGACCATATATAAAGACGCAACTTTCTTAACGGTACGAACATATAACAACATCTTGAATCAAATTTCCTAATCACATGCAGAGCAATGGGCCTATATGACCTCACCCTTAATGTTTGCTTGTGACTTCTTATATCATTTGGGCAACAAAACATGCGATTTTGCGCCTGAATTGTAGCATTTAGATTATAGCAACAGCAGAGCAACACATATATAAAATGTTGCGCAGTCAACGTCTTTAAATGCAAGCAAGAGTCTCAATGTATTGATGTGCATCAAACCAGTTGAATTCGGGATAACATGGATAACAAATGTCCTTTATATCCTCATCACCTGGAGACAAATTGAAAATTTCACTGAAAGTCTTATCATTAAAATTATATCATATGACCTTACCAAGTATGCGCAACACCATGTAGAATTCTTGACAGCTCACATGACCTGGTACTTGCTATATTATATTGTAGAATTTGAACTTGTCAATTTATTATCAATAGCTGAGTTCTATGTTTGTTTAAGCTTTTGCATGCACGAAAATCAAGAGCAACTTCCCGACAGTAGAATTTTCCTGTCCGATTAGCAGAACTGGCGTATATATACCTACATACACACACACACATATATATATATATCAATTCAGATGGATTCTGGTTGGCTTTGGCTTCAGAAGAGAGCCAAAGCCAACCAGAATCCATCTGAATTGTCTCTCACAATTTTCCCATCATGTTTCCACCAAAAGAACCAAAACAAGCTCAAACATGACTGTCACAACCTTTTCTTGTCATCATCAATTGTTATCATCAGCCAAAACAATTGCCAACAATGATGATCTTTTGACTGAAATACTTGTTTGCCTCCCCATCAATCACTCCTCAAATTCAAATCCGTAACCAAACAACAGCTCTCCCTTATCACTCGCTCTAACTTTTCCCTCCGTCGAGCCCCTATTCCTGAACCCATCTCTAGCCTTCTCATACATAGCTCCAGCATTGGTGGACATGATTTCATCAATCTTACTTCCAATTCCTCTTGTGCTGCTTCTTACTCCCTCACTGTTGCTAACATTGAAGCAGGAATTCTGCAGTCTTACAATGGTCTATTGTTATGTGCCAGGTCTAGGCATGACTACTCTTTCTACAATCCTACCACCAAGCGAAACACTATACTTCCTCCATGCCTTGTTAGTAATGGATTTTCTAGTGCTATACATGGTGTCAGCTTAGCTTATGATCCTTCAAAATCACCTCATTACAAAGTCATTTGTGTAACGGATTACGATTTTTTGAAGAGGAGAATAAAAAAGAGGGGCCTTTGGAAGGGAACTATTTTCAGATTGAACAAGTTAAAAAATGATGTTTATCATATGAAGCAACATGTAGAAGTTAAAAAAAATCATCTGTAAAAATTACATGTGTATCATATGAAGTAAAAAATACATCAGACTGATCATAGTTTTTAGTACATACACAACGTTAGAACAAATTCGAATTTCCATCATCAAAACAAAAAACAACTAATAATGAACAAAAGCAGAGTTACATTTGAATAGAGACACATCCACATTTATGCCGGCCTGCTTCCCTCACCTACTGGAGACGGCGGGCACTAGTCTGATGTCCCAAAACATCCTACTAGAATGCAGGAGACCATTTTAAAGAATTGGTCCTATTTTCTTTGCTTTGGAGCAAATTATTAACATGTCATCATCTTATTTTTATGAGTATGGATTTAAACCAAAAGGTACATCAATGCAATCAACAATATCACAAGAAAATCACAAAATAAATAAATGATCAAACTTTAATAACTGTAAGAATATATTACATAATCTTCTCATAGACAGAGTGATATATCACAACTTCACTAATTGTGTTTTCCTAAGACTTATACAACCTTACGATGTAGAGTAACATTCCCAATGTGATGAACCAATTTAATGGTTCCATTTGATAGGTAAACAGGTGTTTTATGTGTTAGTCTCAATTCAATATTCTTATCATGTATTGTGTTAACGAGAATTAGAATGCATAACCCCTGCTAGCATTAGTAGTTGCACGCCAAATTTTCTCTCTTGAATGTAGGAGCTTATAGAAAAATATTTGAAATGAAACTAAAATTATCAACTCAAATTTCAAACTTATTTGTTTAGATTGCACACCGTATCTCTATGATAATTTGTAACATTTACTTATTAGAAAGCTTTGAGAAGAAAAAGAAACTTAATTCCTGATTTATGATACTATTATTTATTAAATCTGTGAAAAATCAAATTACATGGACCTCACACTTAAAGAAGGAATTAAATTACTTTTGAAAATTGAACTTGATTCTTTCCTTCCACCTAAGGAATTTACCTCTTTGATTTTCATTTTTGATTAGCATATG
Source organism: Dimocarpus longan (assembly GCA_022984855.1). NCBI lineage: Eukaryota > Viridiplantae > Streptophyta > Magnoliopsida > Sapindales > Sapindaceae > Dimocarpus > Dimocarpus longan. The sequence continues at coordinate 9,038,776 of CM041015.1, read as the reverse complement.
GTGCCCATATCGTGCCGCAACCATAATCATAAGCCAAATTCAATTCAATATAATCTAATTCTTTATTTATTATTATTTTTTTCTTTTTTTGGAAAGTTGACATCAAATGAGTTAGAGAAGGTCCAAATATATGCTCCTATGAATGGAAGTCTAGGACAATAACAATGTTCGTAATAGGGGAGAGAACAACACACAAACTGCAATATATGTTTGGGGGGAATATAACCATCTATATTAAGAAATGTAAAGTATAATCTAATCATTTCAATATGCCAATAGAGGTCTTAAAAGTTTTGACATATTTTTGTGTTCTCAAACATGAGCATAAGTCATTCATGGCCACTTGCCCATTTGTTCCCAAACCTTTTTTCGGGACACTATACCCTTCATCGTCCACTCATCCCTTCTTTATTTGACCCAATCCAAATCTGAGCTCTAACTGTACTCTCCCAATGTTCAACTAGATGAGGGTACATATACAATTCCGCAGTATAACTTTATCAACTTTGTTGTCTACCACAAAAATCTAATAATTATTTAATCTATGGATAATAATTTACTCATTTTTAATTGATTGAAGTTAGAAATAAAGGAAGCGGTTTTCTCTTTGGATCCTTGTTCTGCTCCGGGCCTTGATGGTTTTACAGGAAAGGTTTTTCAAGCATGTTGAGACATTGTTGCTACAAATATTTTTCGAACAGCCAGACATTTTCTCTGGCATGGTGATATTTTTTCAGGACTTAATAATTCTAGTTTTATTATCCTGATTTCCAAAATAAAGGGTGGTATTGCTATTGAGAATTTTCCTCATATCGTTCTTAGTAATTTCTTATTTAAGATTATTACTAAGATCATTTCGAATAAGTTGGGTGTGGTTGCAACAAAAACTGTCTCCCCTAATCAATTTGGCTTTATCAGGGACAAACACATTGAGGATTGTATTTGTTGTGCGCAGCGGAAATTAAACAAATACACAACTACTAATGCTAGCTATTAAATATAAATAACAAATACTAATACAGCAGAAAAGCAGAAAAATAAATGCAAAGCGAAAAAGGAAAGAACACACCAGGATTTACGTGGTTCGGTATAAAACCTACGTCCACGGGCGCTGCTGAAAACTTGCACTAACTCCAAAGCAAAATATTACAAAATCTGGGTAAGATCCAAAAACCCAGAAACATATGGGGAGAAAACAAGAATAATACAAATGTATGGATCTTTTACAATTCTTGTTTTTGTGGGATACAAAATCAATTAACTAAAAGACCTATTTATAATCCACCAAACATCCCACCATTTTGTATTCTTTAGATGTGGGATTTGATTAATATGGCTAATTTAGCCAAAACCAACAAATCTCCACCTTGGCGTATTAGCCTTCAGCAATACCTTCATATATGCCTTTTAGACTTTCAAAATGTTGATCAAGTCCAAACAATGGTTGAACTTGATTGCTGTCACCACTTTGGTAATCATATCTGCAAGATTATCAGCAGTCCCAATTTTTTGTAAGAGAATCAACCCTTCACTCAGAATTTCCCGCACAAAGTGATATCGAACATCAATATGCTTGGTGCGAACATGGAATACCGGATTCTTTGCTAAATGAATGGCACTTTGACTATCCGAGTAAACAGTAATATTCTTCTGTCCCACTCCCAACTCTACCAGTAATCCTTGTAACCAAATTGCTTCCTTCACAGCCTCTGTCAATGCCATATACTCTGCTTCTGTCGTAGACAAAGCAACTGTTGACTGTAAAGTAGACTTCTAACTTACAGGAGCTCTCGCAAGAGTGAATACATATCCAGTAGTTGACCGTCGTTTATCCAAATCACCAGCATAATCTGAATCTACATATCCGATTGCAAACTGACCAAGTGAATCTTCCTTCTGAAATACCAAACCAAAATCTACGGTTTTTAACAAGTACCGTAGAATCCATTTCACAGCTTGCCAATGTCCTTTACCAGGATCATGCATATACCTGCTCACAACTCCAACCGCTTGCGAAATGTCAGGTCTTGTACACACCATAGCATACATCAGGCTACCAACCGCATTAGAATACGGAACACGAGACATATACTCTCGTTCTTCATCAGTACTCGGAGATAATGATGCACTCAACTTGAAATGAGGAGCAAGTGGCGTACTTACAGGTTTTGACTGTTCAGATACACCAAAACGTTGTAATACCTTCATCAGATATTGCTTCTGAGTCAAACAAACCTTGCCTTTTCCTCTATCTCTGCTAATCTCCATACCGAGAATCTTCTTAGCTTCACCCAAATCCTTCATTTCAAACTCTGAACTCAACTGAGTCTTCAGCTTCTCAATCTCTACTTTGCTCTTAGAAGCTATCAGTATATCATCAACATATAAGAGCAAGTAGATGAAGGAACCATCTTATAGCCTTCGAAAGTATACGCAATTATCAAATTTGCTTCTGGTGTACTCTTGACCTATCATAAATTGATCAAATCGCTTGTACCATTGTCTCGGAGACTGTTTCAAACCATAAAGCGATTTCTTCAATTTGCAAGCCCAATTTTCCTTTCCAGCAACCTTGAATCCATCTGGCTGAGTCATATAGATTTCCTCTTCCAAATCACCATGTAAAAATGCAGTTTTTACATCCATTTGAACTAGTTCCAAATCCAATTGAGCTACAAGGGCCAATAGAATTCTAATGGAAGAGTGTTTCACAACTGGAGAAAATACCTCATTGTAGTCAATCCCTTCCTTCTGAGCGTAGCCTTTCGCCACCAACCTTGCCTTGTAGCGAACATCTTCTTTGTTTAGAAATCCCTCTTTCTTAGTAAATACCCATTTGCACCCAATTGTCTTCTTATTCTTCGGTAGTTGAGCTAGCTCCCAAGTTTCATTCTTCCGAAGAGACTGCATTTCTTCATCCATAGCTTTCTTCCACTTATCAACTTCAGAACATTGGACTGCTTCTCCGTAAGTGGAACGAACATCATCATCTACAATTGGAAGTGCATAGGCCACCATATCAGCAAAACGAGCAGGTCTGCGAATCTCACGTCTTGGCCTATTTATTGCAATTGATTCTTGTTGCTGCGAAGGTTCTTGGGTAGGAACTTCTTCTTTTCCTTCTTCTTCAGTAACCTCCTCGATCATAGGAGTGTCATCATCTGCATCAACAATTCTAGCTGGATTATTTGTTGACTCTATCTGTTTCTGAAAAAACTCCACCTGTTTCCGAGTAGACTCCACCTGTTGCGGATTACCCTCAACAATATCTTTTATTTTCTTTTTCAGCATCGAAGACTCGTCAAAAGTAACATCCCTGCTGAAGATTATCTTCTTCGAATTAGGATATAAAAGACGATACCCTTTCACCCCTGAAGACATCCCCACAAATATAGCTTTCCTTGCTCTCGGATCCAATTTAGATTCCTTTACATGATAATAAGCAGAACAACCAAAGACATGTAAAGAATCATAATCAGTAACAGGTTTTCCAGACCATACCTCCAATGGAATTCTACCACCGATCGCTGTTGACGGTAAGCGATTAATGAGATGACATGCATAAGTCACTGCCTCAGCCCAAAACTCCTTGCCCAACCCAGCATTGGACAACATACACCGAACTTTCTCCAGCAACGTTCGGTTCATGTGTTCTGCCACCCCATTCTGTTGTGGTGTGTGTCTAACTGTAAAATGACGTACAATACCCGCATCTTGACAGACCTCTCGAAAAGATTTACTGCAATATTCACCTCCATTATCTGTTCTGAGGTGCTTAATCTTTCTCCCAGTCTGAGTCTCAATCATCTTTTTCCAATTAAGGAAAATCCCAAGTACATCATCCTTTTTCTTCATTGTGTATACCCAAACTCTTCTGGAAAAGTCATCAACAAATGTAACAAAATAGTGTTTACCACCCAAGGAGGCTGTCCTTGTGGGTCCCCACACATCAGAGTGAACATAATCCAAAATATCTTTAGTATCATGAACTGCAGTTGCAAACTTCACTCTCGTCTGCTTTCCCAGAACACAATGTTCACAAAAATCCAACTTGCAGGTTTTTACTCCTTTCAACAAGCCTTGATCCACCAAACTGCTTAAAGCTTTCTCACCTGCATGTCCCAGACGCATATGCCATAGCCTGATCATATCTGAATCAACATCCTTCTCTGATACTGCTGCTGCTGATTCAGTAATTGTACTACCATCGTAGTAGTACAAGTTGTTCTTCCTTGTACCTTTCATTACCACCAAAGCCACAGATACAACTCTCATAACTCCATCTCTGATAGATACCGTGTAGCCTTTAGATTCTAAGGCTCCCAATGATATGAGATTCTTTTTCAAATCTAGAACATACCGAACTTCTGTCAGAACTCTGGTCGATCCATCGTGATTCTTCAATCGAATTGAACCTATCCCCTTAGTTTTGCATGAGTTATCATTACCCATGAGCACAATTCCACCATTTAGCTCTTCGAAGTTGAAGAACCATTCCTTATGTGGACACATATGATAAGTACAACCCGAATCTAAAATCCACTCACCAGATTCAGATGTTGATGATAGACTAACCAACACAAAATCTTCTTCCTCATGTTCGGCTACATATGCATCGGAAGTAGCTTTACCCTTGCCCTTATCTTTCTTCTGTAGCTTCGGACAATCTTTCTTCCAATGCCCTTTCTCATGACAAAAGGCACATTCATCTTTATCAGGTCTTTTCCTTGGCTGTGATCTGCCTCTTCGACTCTTACTTCTTCCCCTAACTGTAAGCGCCTCTGCTGATTCATCCCTATTCTCTTTCTGATCTTTCTTACGAATTTCATAATTAAGCAAAGCTGCACACACTTCTTCAAAAGACAATTTTTCTTTCCTATGAATAAGTGTAATGCACAAATGATCCAACTCATCAGGAAGAGATCCTATCAACAGCATCGCCTTCTGCTCATCTTTGAACGTTTCATCCAAATTCAACAAATCAGCTAACAAACGGTTGAAATTATCAATATGGTCATTGATATTCAAACCTGGTTTCAACTGAAGACGGTACAACCTCTTCAACAAATATAGCCGATTCTCATTGCTTTTCTTCATATATTTGTTCTCCAGCGCCTTCCACAATTTACTAGCAGAGGTTTCCTTCATGAACGGATACTTCTGCTCTCTACAGAGACATGAGCGAATTAAACCACATGCCTTCGCATTTTGCCTCTCCCAGTCCCTTTCTTCAATATTCTCTGGTCTTGTTTCTTCCAGAACAATATCCAAATCTTGTTGATACAAGACGTCCGTAACTTCGCTTTGCCATAGGCCAAAATTATTTCGACCATCAAATTTCTCTACTTCAATTTTTACATGTGAAGATGATGCCATTTCTGCTTTACAACAAAAGTTTTATGCCAATAGCTTGGTGATCAAATGAATAGTACTCAAAAGGTTAGCTCCCAGGAAAGGCTGGAGGGGTCACAAACGGTCCTACTTAAAATCCAGTCTCCTTAGACTATTATAGTCTTTTTGACAGAGCTTTCCTAAATTGTGGCTATTCCAAAATAACACCGAAGCTTTACAAACAAATAGCTATCTAATGCCCTAGACAATTTTATGCCAATAGCTTGGTGATCAAATGAATAGTACTCAAAAGGTTAGCTCCCAAGAAAGGCTGGAGGGGTCACAAACGGTCCCACTTAAAATCCAGTTTCCTTAGACAATTATAGTCTTTTTGACAGAGCTTCCCTAAATTGTAACTATTCCAAAATAACACTGAAGCTTTACAAACAAATATTTAATAGCTAGCTAATGCCCTAGACTATTTCCCAGATCAATCGAAACCTAGGGCTCTGATACCACTTGTTGTGCGCAGCGGAAATTAAACAAATACACAACTACTAATGCTAGCTATTAAATATAAATAACAAATACTAATACAGCAGAAAAGCAGAAAAATAAATGCAAAGCGAAAAAGGAAAGAACACACCAGGATTTACGTGGTTTGGTATAAAACCTACGTCCACGGGCGCTGCTGAAAACTTCCACTAACTCCAAAGCAAAATATTACAAAATCTGGGTAAGATCCAAAAACCCAGAAACATATGGGGAGAAAACAAGAATAATACAAATGTATGGATCTTTTACAATTCTTGTTTTTGTGGGATACAAAATCAATTAACTAAAAGACCTATTTATAATCCACCAAACATCCCACCATTTTGTATTCTTTAGATGTGGGATTTGATTAACATGGCTAATTTAGCCAAAACCAACAGTATTGCTTTAGCATCAGATTATGTTTATACAATTTATAAGAAATGTTATGAGGATGCTCTTGCTAGACATCCGGAAGGATTTTGATACCTTACGGTGAGATTTCTTATTGGCGGTGTTTTGGGCCTTTGGTTTTAGTGGCACCTTTCTTTCACGGTTGGATACAATTTTGAGATCACCTCATCTTTCTATTTTGTTGAATGGTTCTCCGGAAGGCTACTTCCGATGTTCTCGGGGAGTTTGTCGAGGGGATCCTCTTTCTCCCCTTCTTTTTAGAATTGTTGAAGATTTTCTTAGTAGGTATTTGTCTATACTCTCTTCTTCAAGCAAGTTGCAGCCAATTTCATCTCCTGTGAATTTTGCGGCACTTACTCATTAATTTTTTTATGCAGATGATGTTCTTATTTTTTGTCCTGGTACTTTGGCAGACATTTGTGTTATTATGGCTGCCTTTGATTTTTATGGGGTTCTATTAGGTCAGATTGTCAATTGGAACAAATCTTGCATTTATTTCGATAGTTCCGTTATGTCTCAAAGGATTCCTCGTCTTTTAAGAGAGAGTGGTATGAAACAGGGTTTTTCCCTTTCAATTATTTGGGTTTTCCGCTTTTTAAAGGCAAACTAACCAAATTATTATTGAAATCGATTGTAGACAAGATCATTTCTAAATTTGCGCAGTGGAAAGGAAAATCCCTTTTATGGCTGGTAGATTGTCTTCAGCTAATTCAATATTCATTCATTCTTTAATGGTGTACAAGTGGCTGGCTTCTCTTGTTGACTATGTGACAAGGCAAATTAAAAATTTCATTTGGGTCGGTGATTGTAGCGAAAAAAAGTTAGTGCGTGTTTCTTGGAGTCGTCCTTTGAAAAGTGGTGATTTAGGTTTGAAAGATCTGTCCATTCTTAATGATGCCATTCTTGCTGAGCTTACATGGAAGCTTCTTCAATCTTCATCTTTTGTTTATTCTTTCCTTCGGGCAAGATATCCATCTATCCTATTTGGGTAGACTTCCTGCAAGATATGTTTCTTCTTCGATTTGGCCAGGGATAAGGTCTCAGTTCAGCAAGATTAAAGATGCTTCTGTTTGGCTGATTAGTGCAAATTCGAAGAAGCTTTTCTAGCAGGATAATTGGCTTAGCACTTCTATTGTCAATATTTTGGGGATTTCAGATCAGATTGCAATTCATCTTGACGCAAGAGTAGTTGATAATATTGTTGATGGTAGATGGGTATTATATAGGGCTTTTAAGGAGAGATTTCCAAATTTTTGTGAGAGAATTAAGAGGGTGGTGATTTCTTCAATAAATGATTCGTTTGTTTGGCTAGGTTGTAAGGAAGGTGTTGTTACTTGCGAAGGTACCTACGAAAGCTTCCTTGGTGCTCAACCATACGAAATTTGATGTTCTTTTATTCCTCTGTCTCGATCTGGATTATTGTGGCGACTTTGGTATAATTGTCATCCGACTGAGGATAATATATATAAGGTTGATTATCAATAATTTACTTCTCGATGTGGCCTTATGGAAGGTCATCGGAGTCTGCTTCCCATCTTTTTATCTCTTATGGCTTTGCTTGGGTATTTTGAAAGCAATTTTTTATGCTTTTAATCAGCCTCTTCGAGTTCAAGATTGCTAGACTTTCATCTTGAAGGCTATTGATTTAAGCCTCAATGTACAAACAAATTTTCTCTGGTTGGTTGCTATTCATACGGGGTTTCTGGGTGATTTGGAAGGTCAGGAATGATTTTCTCTTTCAAGATTAAAGCCCTTCTCGGAAGCTCTCCCTTATATATATTAGAAATCGGTGAGACAAGCTAATTCACTCTCAACTAGTTCAATGTCCAATTCCATGGCAAATTTGTTGATTTTAAGAGCTTTTCATATTGTTGGTAGACCTTCAAAAGCACCCACCATTCACCTGGTTTTTTGGCATCCGCCTTCCCAAGGTTAGATTAAGGTTAATATTGATGGTGCTTCTTTAGGAGTACTGGGGGCTGGTGGTTACGGAGGTGTTTTTCGTACTCGTAAGCCTTATGTCAAAGGTTGTTTTGTTATCCCTCTTCGTGATGTTTTTACTTATGAGGCGGAAATCTTTGTTGTCATTTATACGGTTGAGTATGCTTGGAAGCATGATTGCAAGCGTTCATGGTTAGAAGGTGATACCACATATGTGGTGAATCTTTTGCGACTTAGATCTTGTACGATTCCGTGGACCTTGTTACAAGCTTGGAGTCATTGTCTTTTCCTCATTGCGAACGTGGAGTTTCAAGTTTCGCACATCATTGGACAGGGGAATAGAGTGGCAGATTCTTTGGCTACTTATGGTACTATTCTGCATTTGGATGGGTGATGATTTTCTCCTCCAGCTTTTTGTACCTCTTTCTTGGCTAATCATTTCTCTGGACGGCACTATAACAAATTATAGTTTTAGTGACAAAATATTTAGTTATAAGTTTATATTTCGTCACTATAAGTATATACATAGCGACGATCATTTATATTCATTCATATTCCTCACTATTGATTCAGATTAGTTACCAAATTCTATTTTGAAACTATATTTTTGTCCCTAAATTCTTTATCCTTCTTTTAGTTATAATATATTTAGTTATGAATTTATATTTCCTCACTAATAGTATAGATATATAGTGACGACCATTCACATTCCTCACTATTAATTCAAATTAGTTACCAAATTCTGTTTCGAAACTATATTTTTGTCACTAAATCTTTTCTCCTCCTTTTAGTTATAAAATATTTAGTTACTTATTTATATTTCCTTACTAATGGTTTAGATATAGCAACAACAGTGTATGTCATTCACTAAATCTACCAAAGTTATTGAAATTTTTTACTACAATTTATTTCATGACTAAGATTTTGTGAGAATTACTATTCTCGAGCTAGTAGTTGTAAAATATCTAGTTATAAATTTACATTTTGTCACTATTAGTATGAATATAGCAACATTAATTTAAGTCCCTCACTAATTCTACAAAAGTGATTCATATTAATTATAAAAATATATTTTATGACTAAGTTTTTGTCACGACTATAATTTTAGTTCTTGCTTATGGTTATATTGAAAATATGTATGTATATATATATAGTTACAAATTTAGATTTCTTCAATAATAGTATAGATATGGTAACTGCAATTTAAGTCCCTCACTAATCCTACAAAAGTGATTCATATTAGTTATAGAAATATTGTTTATGTGTATATTTGTGTAATCACTAACATAGTTTTGGCTATCTTTATGATCCTTGCTTATGGTTTTAGTAACCACCAAAAAAAAAAAAATGTTATGAATTTATAATTTATCACTAAGCATATAGTAATAGTGATAACCATTTACACTCTTCACTAATTCCAAGAAATTGATACGGATCAGTCACAAAAGTCAGTTTTGTAACTATATTTTTATCACTAATTATTTTCCATCCCTATCAATCAAAAAATATTTGGTTACAAGTTAAGAAATTTTCAATTTGAATTTATTTGTTTTAAAAGATTGATTAAGTTAAATTGTAAAAGTTATTGAACAAAATTGAAATCTAAGATTGTTGGTAAAATGAAAGAAGAAAATTAGACTTCAAATACTATTATTTTTATAATACACAATTTACTCAACAGCTTTAATTATTACAGCGTAGAAAGTCATATAATTTATTTATGTTTTATAGAAATAATAACTATAGTAAAATGAAATTTATCTACAACTAAAATAGATTATGTATAATTTATATCAACTTAATTTATCTTAACACTTATCATTTTAAAGATACTATAATACATAATTATATTACATTTAACGAAAATGTGAAGCTTAAAATAAATTACGTAATATAACGTTAAAATGCTATGTATTTTGAGGGTTATTTATTTTATTAAAATTAATAATTAAACAAAGAGCAAACATAACCAAATTAAGTATAAATTTTTATGGAGGAAATGGCCATTGATAAAAATTAGACACAAATATATTGCAATTTATACATTCTTATAAAAACCTATGCATCATTTGTTATTACTGTTTTTATAAGAAAGAAATATAACCTTCTCATTGATCACTAAGAAATATAATCTTCTCATTAATCACTCCTATCATTTGATGAAATGTATTCATCTTCATTTCCCTCATTGTTGAAAGGATCATCATATGGAGCACAATCATCATCCATATAGTCACCACTAACTTCATTTTGATCTTCAACATCCACATCCACGCCCATCATATCCATATCATTCCTATGTAACATGTTGTCATCATCTTCTTCATCAATATAAATAACATCTTCTGATTGTTGTTGCTTAAATGGATCATCAAAATCAAACTCATCTTCCTTTTCTACTTCTTGTTCCAATACATCATAATTCCCTCGAGGTTGTGATTTATCAATAATTCGCGAATCATTCCTAACTTCATATCATTTAAAGAAAACACTTGTTGTGCTTGACATGCTAAAACAAATTGATCATTCTTGTACCATGTATTGCTTATATTAACACTGATGAGATTGTGTTCATCTATTTGAAATCCTTTGGTACCAGTAAGGTCCCACCAATCACATTTGAAGATGACAACTCTATTTTATCCAAGATATGGAACTTCGATGATTTATTTTAACACTCCATAAAAATCAATACTCTTACCTCCATGTTCTCCTTTCACCAAAACTCTACAATTTTGTGTTCTTCGATTATAATCACGATCCTGGGTATAAAATCTAATCTCATTAATGACACATCCAATGCATCTTGTAACTAATTTATCTGGTTCATTGGATAAATTTTTCAAATCTTCAATAACTTCAATTGCTCCTTCACATTCCAATTGTTGCTCCTATGTATACAATAAATAAATTAAACATTCAATCAATTTAATTAATTTATTAAAATTTTAAATTAAATAGATGAATATTAAATACTTACATGATTTGACAATCATTTGTGGAACTCGATCTCTTGCTTCCTTTCTACATTTTTGACACCATCTCTCTCAAGTTTTACTTTATGTTCCATATATGTCAGATGCATATTAATGATAAAAATAATACAATCATTTATGAATTTTATAATAAGATAATAACTATGAACATATCTTACATTATATATCGGTGCACTTCATCATAATTATTCAACACATACCACCTAATTTTTGCCCAATCAGATAGATTTAACTTATCATATATTGGTGTCCCTAAAAAGCGAATATTTGATTTAAATATAGATAAGCGCTCCATCTGATTTACTTCATCTCCATCATAATTTCACTCTAGTCGATTAAATCTTGTTTCAATACCATGGAAGTACATTGAACAGAAAGTTAAACATTCATGGTCAGTATAACCTTCCGCTATTAAGCCTTCTGGATGGGCTTTGTTTCTAACATAGGCTTTTAAATTATGCATTTTCCTATTAACACACATAAACAAAGTTTAATAACCTTAAGAAAATGGTAGGAGTATTTATTGACAAATAATAAGAATTTTTACAATAACTTGGTATCATTACCTTTCAAATGGATACATCCAGCGATATTGAGTGTGCCTAGCAATTAGTGCCTCATGAGCTAGATGAATGGGTAAGTGAACCATAATATCAAAAAAGGATGGTAGAAATATTTTTTCCAACTTGCATAATATCAAGACTATATCTCTATCAAGTCGTTCCAACACGTCCACTTTTAAAGTCTTTAAAGTCAATTCCTTAAAAAATAAACATAACTCAATTATCATTTTACGAACGTCCCTTCGTAAGTATCCTCGTAATGCGATAGGAAGTAATCGTTGTAGGATAATATGACAATCATGGCTTTTCAATCCAGAGATCTTGCAATCTTTAATGCTTACACAACGAGACATATTGGAATCTATGCCATTTGGAAGTTTAGTTGAATTTAAGAATTGACATAAGTCTTTTTTCTCAGAAGATGACAACAAGTAACAAGTTGAAGGTAGCTTAATTCGACCATTAATACATATAGGATGCAACTCACGCCTTATATTCATGTCTTTCAAATCAAGATGAGTTTTATAGGTGTCTTTTGTTTTTCCCTCAATATTCATTAATGTCCCTAATGACCATCACAAACATTCTTCTCTATGTGCATCACATTAAGATTATGTCATAATTTAAATGTTTTCCAATATGGCAACTCAAAAAAAATGCTAATTTTAGTCCAATTCAAATAATTATCTAGACATTTTCTCTTCCCCTTGAGAACAAATTTCTTTCCAAAACATAGTTGTTTTACATAAGACAGTTGTTTCAGTAGCTCATCATTTGATAAAAACTTAGGAATTGACCCATCTTCTATCTTGCTATCAAAAACTTTACTTCGATGCCAACTATGATGTGTAGGCAAAAATCTACAATGACGTATGTACACGGTTTTTTTTTTTCATGTCTCGACCATTTATTATGTGTGTCTTTGTTGCATGAAGGACAAGCTAGCTTCCCTTTTGTACTCCACCCAGACAAATTTTCATATGTCGAAAAATCATTGATTGTCCATAACACGGCAACTCGTCAAGAAAAATTTTGTTCAAATGCTGCATTGTATGTACTTACACCAACATTCTATAATTCTTTCAATTCATCAATTAATGGTTGTAAACATACATCAATATCATTCCCAAGAGCTTTTTCCCCAGGAATAAGCAATGACATCATGAAAAAGGGATCTTTCATGCATTTCCACAGCGGTAAGTTATATGAGACAACAAAAACAGGCCATATACTATAGGATGGACTCATGTTCCTGAATGGATTAAATCTATCACTTGCTATTCCTAGTCTAACATTATGTCCACCCAAAGTAAATGACTTATGCTCATGGTCAAAGTGTTTCCAAGCTTCTGAATCAGCTAGATGTCTTAATATTCCATCATCAACACGTTTATCCTTATGTTATCTCATATCTAAAGCTGTCTTTTTCGAGATAAACAACATTTTCAACCTTGGAATCAAAGGGAAGTGTCTTAATACTTTTGTAGGCACTCTTTTACCCTTGCCGTCATCATAAACATATCTAGGAGCGTCGCATTTTGGACATTCATTTTTGAATGCATTTTTCTTCCAAAATAATACATAATCATTTCTACATGCATGGATCTTCTCATAACCAAGCCCTAAGTCATGAATAACCTTTTTTGCCTCATAGTAAGTAGTCGATAGAGTCTCACCTTTTGGGAATACTTGTTTAAGTAAATCAAGCAACATTGTGAAAGACTTATTGCTCCAATGATTTAATATTTTTAAATGAAGCAATTTTACAAGGAATGACAACTTAGAAAATTGTCGACAACCCGAATACAATTCTTGCTCTACATTTCTCGTCAATCTACTATATGTATTTGGTTTTAAAGTAGGATTGAAATTTCTGTCATCACCAGAAGCATTATCTATATTTTCATCTTGCCAATCAATTAATGTAGCGGGACCATGAAGATCATTAAGCATCTCATTAACATCATCTGTGTGATTTGTTAAACTTATGCGATCTAGATGGTCATCATTATAATCTAGATCTATCAATTTTTGCCCATGACATGTCCATCTAGTGTAAGATGTAACCATCCCAAAAGTATATAAATGTTCCTCCACATCATCTATTGATTTAGAACAATAATTGTTGCATCTCTTGCATGGACATGGAATCTTATTAGTTCCAGGTTGCATATGAGCAGTGGCAAATCTAATAAAATCTTTCACTCCATTAATATATTCTAATTTTTGCCTAGCTTTAGATTGAATCCAATTCCTATCCATCACTAACCTAAACAACAAGTAAGTAGCTTTAGTATAAAAAAAGACATTACAATGTATCATCAAATATTGAATAATGAAGTCAACCAGCCTCACCAACTTTCTTATTACTTTACAAAATACAATGAAGGCTGCTTTATGAGGATTTCAAATATAATAACCAAATCTGACTTTAAAAAAAAGTAATAATAAAAATAATAACCCAATCTATATATAAGAACATAAAACTCAGCACCTTCTTAAAGTATCATATTCATCCATTATTACTCGAGCACTCTTTTGCATAAGTTTGTTTAGAAATTGGAAGAAATTTTATCATTATCGCATGCATGAAACTCTATTTGATTATATAAGATTAGAATTCTTTTATATTTAAAACGAAAATGGGGAAGTGCAATTTATTTATTTCTTAATTTTTTAGGTATTAATTGGGATGTCTTTATAAATTATATTTTTATGGAAACTTTAATGGGGTGAACTAATTAAAGGGGTCTACAAACAGGTTTTTAGGGGTGTAAATATCACCGCTCTTTTTCTTTTTCTTTTTCTTTTTTTTTTTAATAAATTAAATTGATCCATTTTGTATTAATTAACAATCACACAATTAACTAATTAACAGTCATAATAATTATTTAGTGTGTTTATCAGTTCTAGCTAGTTATATTTGCAAATTAACTAATGAGGTTTTAGTGTATTACATAGGAGTGTATTCTAGCCAGTTATATCTATAACTTATAATAGTCTTCAAAGTCTTCTCTGTAGCATCATATTCATTAAATTAAAGTAAATACTAGATAGAAAAGAAATTGTAGAAATACATTTTTGCAAGAATTTAGTGGGATGTGACAGGCCCCTTTCTAACTACTAGCTAGGCGACCTGCCCGGCAACCCCACGGTGGCTCCCCAGTCGAGATCTGCTCTGACTGGAAAGTTCCCGTGAAGCTAAGCCTCTTTTCTTTTCTAAAATATTTGAAATCCTTTTTATTCTGAAAAAGGGTGGGAATTTTGTTCGTTGAAAATAACTTTATGAAAATAGGATTTTCACAGAGAACCGGCAGCACA
This sequence comes from Dimocarpus longan, assembly GCA_022984855.1. Classification (NCBI taxonomy): domain Eukaryota; kingdom Viridiplantae; phylum Streptophyta; class Magnoliopsida; order Sapindales; family Sapindaceae; genus Dimocarpus; species Dimocarpus longan. The sequence continues at coordinate 9,023,676 of CM041015.1, read as the reverse complement.
ACGGCTGTTTTTCTGAAATTCCACCCTGTAAAACATCTCATAAAACCTGTATAATTGTATTCACAAACAATTTCTATAATCAATAGGCCTCCGGCCATTTTCAAACTCAAATTCATGCAATTAAGCGGAAGTAACTTGAATAAATCTTAAAAACGACATGCATGATATTTACATAAAATCCTTAACTCAAAATAATATTTTTCAAAACTAGAGAATCTGGAAAATGATAGTAAATACAATACATGATGTTATGCTAGAAAATAGTGCAATCTGGTCACACGTGTCTAGCTGGCCTGTCCGTGGCCTGTCCGTCCGAAGGAGATACGTCAACCGCGCTACTCGCACCTGCACCTGAGGGAGGTTTTTAAGAAAACAGGAAAACAGTGGTGAGAATAACTCAGTGAGTGGGTAAGTTTACATAAACTGTACTTTTGCTTAAAAATACTATTCCTCCCAAAAATAGATTGGAAAACTATTACTTACTTACTTTTCATGAAAACTGTAAACTCGTTTAAAAGCTACGAAAGTTATTTATCAAACTTTCTTAAAACTTTTCTTATTATCTTACTAGCCTATCTGGCAACCCAGGGAAATCTTGTCCTTCGTGACGGTGCGAAAACACGCCACTAGGTTAGGGGAACTCTCACCATGTGTAGTCGCAGATGTGGATACAACTCTGGGATCGCGAATCTCTCCAACATCAGGCAGATCTACACTATCCCATACGTGCAGAGGGTGACTGACAGACTCGATCCCCCCAAAGTTAGTAACTCCCCCCAACTACCGTACACGTATGGAACACTTTCGGCCGGGTGTAATCTTAGGGGCTAGGGTAAACCATAGGCATATATATAAAAATGAAATCTCGGCAATATACTATAATATTGTAAAATAACTTTCATAAATACTATCTCTATGCATGTATATAATTTCAACTTACTCAATTACTTTACTAAAGAATATAAACATATTCATAGCATCTCATATAAAAATATACATGCATTTATAAACGATAAACTGAAAATTATAAACTTTTACTAGAATCTCAAAATCTTTTACTTGCTAAAACTAATTGCATTCAATAAAATAGAATGTATAAAAACTTTTAAAAATCCACACTCACTACTTGCTTCCAAAATACTTATCACTGCTTCCCGTTACGGCTCTCGTTCGATTCCCGATTCACCTACAATTGATTTCGATCGAGATGTCGTTAAAACATAACTCGTGTGCAACTAAACTTTAAGCCATACGAGGATTTATAAACACAATAATTCAAGTGACTATCCTCGTACGATAACAAAACGGATAATTCATATTTGCACGCGAAGACTATTTCAAACCGATTCGATATCACGACTTAAAATATTAGAAACTCTACGGTTATAAAACCGACCACTATTCCATTCAAATCTAATGTAACATCATCAAAATCAGATTTTAATGAATTTACTAAACAAAATATTTGAAACCAAACGACAAACTTAAAGCTTACGCGATTTCACTAATTATCGCGATTTATCGATTTTACGCGTTTCGCGCGATTTAAAAACTATCCAAACTTCAACTTAGGCACTTTAACGGCTTAATAACAATCTCGGGGCAGCGAGATAACATTCACAATCTTTTTATAAGCGACAACGAAAATCATAAACTAATAACGCTCGCATTCGTGGAAAAATCCAACCGAAACGCTCGAAAATGATTTCTAAATAACCGAACGAATATCCGATACTTTAAAACACTCTAATACTATCTATTTTCCGCGATAACGAATGCGAAACTAAAAACATAACTCAACAAGGAAATGGGGCAGCACTTACTTAATAGTTTCACTTCGAAACGGCTTCCGAACGGCGACGAAACTCTCGTACGTTCTCGGCAGCAAGCTGTCCCGTTAGAGGATGTTTCGTTTCAGCTTTGAAATGGATTCTTGGCCTGACCACTGTTCGGCAGAAGCTTGGACAACGGCTTGCGATGACGATACGGCAGCAACGTGAGCACGGCAGCAACTGGACAGCCCAGGCAGCAAGGTGACAGCAGCTGGTCAGCTCGTGCAGCACTAGGCAGCGACAGCAGCAACTTCTTCGCTCATGACAGCACACAATGGCAACAATTGGCAGCAAAACAGCAGAGTAGAAATGTGACAGCTCCTCCAGGCCTGACAGATCCTAACACCAGCAACTCCCCCTCGCCAGCAACAACAAGTTCACGGCCAAACAGCAGCAGCTTGCAGCAACGTGACAGCAGCTGGTGCACGGCAAAGGCAACGACAGCACTGGACAGCTCACGGCAGCAAGGTGGTTTTCCTCACGCCAACAGCCCTCCACGCCAGCAGTTTCTCAAGACAATAGTTGCTTCCTCAACGGTGACAGCAAAGGCAGCACGACAACAAGCTCAGCTCGACAGCAACTCCAGCTCAGTTCTTCTTGTTTCCAGATCTGCTCTTAGCCAGCTCTTGCATCAACTCAGCCTGAAAAATAGCAGCTGTCAGCTTGTGCAGCACCAGGCAGCAAGACAGCATGGCGACAGCACTTGGCAGCACGACAGCAACTCAGCTTTTTCACTCCAGCAGCTGTCTTCTTGTTCACGGTTAGACAGCAACAGCTTCAGCAACGTGACAGCACTCTCACGATGGCAGCCACTCAGCTCGGCAGCAGCTTCTTACCTGGTGACAGCAGCTCACCATCTCACAGCTACAGCAGCTTCATGGCAGCACCTGAAAACAATGGCAACAGCAGCTCAACTTCACGCCCAACAGCTCCTCACCGGCGACAGCAGCGGCAGCAACTCTTGGGGACGGTGACAGCAGGGCAGCAGCACTACAACTTCTCCTAGCTTGCATGCACGGCTGGAACTCCCTCAAGCTTGCCTGCCTTGCTTCTTGGCTTCGATCTGCACTCAGGCTGCCTTACTTCAAATTTGTCCTTGCCTGTCTTCTTTGCTTTAATATTTCAGTTTCTGTTTTGAGCTGGAAGAAGAAGAAGTTGACAGACTGTTTTGCTTGGATCCGATTTTTGAAATGAATATCAATTGTTGACCGAATGATTGATGTCTCTTGTGACCGAGCATGTAATAAACATTGTTTTCTTCTTTTTCAAATCCTCACGTTCACTCTTGGTTCACTTCTCACGTTTCATTTTTTTTTTTTTCAATGCATGTGTGGCACGTGTCACCAACATGCATTCCCTTTATTTCTTAAAGCCTTCCATGCATTCTCGGTTTTTCGTTTTCGTCCGTCCGTCCTGGAATCCGTTTTTTAATTGCTTTCGCCTTTGGAATAATTTTAAAATACGTGTCACCAACATGCATTCCCTTTATTTCTTAAAGCCTTCCATGCATTCTCGGTTTTTCGTTTCCGTCCGTCCGTCCTGGAATCTGTTTTTTAATCGCTTTCGCCTTTGGAATAATTTTAAAATTCCGAATCCGTCTTCGCGAACTCGAATTTATTTCTCTAAATCGAAAATAATTATTCCAATTATTTTCGGACTCGATATTTATATATTTTCGATCGGACGCGATCCATCGGAAAAATATTTCGCCCTCCGACGAACGCGGTTTTTGGGTTTTACAGGATGTGTGAAAAATACATATCATTTAAGCAATTATACATCATACAATTATTGTATTGTCGTCGTTGGCTTTTGAAATTATATGTAACTTTAATCAGAATGCATATAATTTAATATGCTAACATTGCTTTTTATTACTAACACCCGTAGGTATTTCCATACAATGACTACCAAAAAAGGGAAGGGACAAGGTGGATGGGCCAAAACTCAAAGTATTTCACGAATATACGACAACAAATCATTGGAGGATGTTGAGAAACAACCATCAAATTCAGTTGCACCCACACCAAGGGCACCTTCTAACATGCCAACAATGAAGGAAAAATTGATTTTTGAATTTAATGAGAAAACGTGAGTTTTAAAAAAAAAATTTCCAAATATAAAAACACGTCTGATCGATATTAGTAATAATAATTCAATAATTAAATTAATAAGATCGAATCTTACCTTGCATGAAGATTAAATTGATCCCTTTTGATTCACAGATTCTTTACCACCCGATCTTCCTTACTATGACTCTTCACAAAAGAAACTGTGTGGACACAATCTCGAAGAATTAAATCATGAATTCTTTTTATAAAAGATTATTATGTAGAAATCAAAAAACAATTTTCTTGATTTTTTTTAGATGGGGTAATATGGTGTTTTTAATTAATAGAAGTTTTTGGTTCAAGTAACCAAAAATTCTCTCTTTTTCTCTCTGTTTTGTTACCAATATAAAACACCCTTTTATAATGGTAAGTTAGATTTTTCTAATTTAATAAGGAATATAATATCCTAATTAAATTGAAAAACTTAATTCAAATCTAATATGGAATTAAATTTCTTATTGGTTTAAAACTCTTTACTTTTAATTTAATATGGAATCTAATTCCTATTAAATTAATACTTCTTTAATTTAATTTAATATGGATTCTAATTCCTATTAAATTAAATTACTATATCCATTAATTAAAAGATTTTTCATTAAATTAAATGATTCTAAATCATAAATAATTTAATGACACCATTTAAAATTGAACTCTTAACCTCTACAAATAATTAACAATTAATTAAATAATTACTTATATTTAAATAATCAAATTATTTAAATTATTCGTGAACGTGTTCATAAAATTGTATATATACTTATAATTGGACAATCCAATTATATTATTCCCTTTATTTCCTTTTGTGGTTGTGAGCTAGCAAGGGGAACAAATGGACCTACAATTTGAGCTCCAACAATATCGAAATTATTAATTAAATTATTTAATTAAATAATTCATTATTATTAACCTTAAAGTTACTCCACTAAAAACTTAAGATTGCACTCTCAAAATTGTAAAACACAATATGAATTTTCAGTGTCCATCAATTTAATCATTTCATATGGTTCAATCCTCCACAAATTATTCATAATTAGAGCTAGGTCATTAAAGTCTGTTATACATCTCTAATTATATCTTATTATGTTAAGTATCATTGATTCTCTAATGAATAATATATTTGTAACAACTTATAAATTTATCTTTTCATTTATTTACAAATAGAAAGTCGAGCGCTCTTATTATTCAAGACCCGAATCATCACTTAAGGGAACTACTCATCTACTTCTCGCAAGAAGGAGTGGATTCCACTATTGTGTAGAATGTTCCCAGTCACTTATTAAATCACATCTCCAAAGTACGAAACTTATTGACCGTAAATCTATAACAGTCTCATCCATGTAAATAAAAAAATATAACTCAACAAATAGGAGTCCATAAAATACTTAAGATTAAGATCAATCTATATATGATTATCTAGTTGATAAATATAAATTTCTTTATTTAACAGATATTAATAAGAAATTCATTTTATCATGGTCCAGTCCTATATAATCTCTATTATATAAAGTGCCTCCATTTTCATATCGCTACATAAACGATCCCGGATAAGATCATCGTATCAAATACATAATGGACCGCAGCTGTAAATTTACTACAAGTAAAGTAACCAGCTTTGTTTGCTTTCTACAGACTCTTTAAATTACTGATCTCAAACTAAATCCACTTATATATAGCATTTATATACTTAGTTTGAGACTACATAAGTAATCATGGATGTTACATAATATTTGTATGAAGCAAACATTTCATAAATGCACATAAATTGAATAAAATAAATATATTTTATTTATTATTTAATTTAAATATTTACAAATTACAAGCTCTTAGGGCACATTACCCTAACAAACAACACCTAAAAACTCATCAACATTTATAGCTCCTTCATCAACTAAATGTGTACATGCACCAAAACACTCAACACTAGTACCAACTTTACCTTCACACCACCAAACTACACCACCAGTTTCACATGCTTTGACAACCACAACTACAACTAATGTCACACCAATAATTACATGTGCATATACTCATACACCTACACCTCCTAAAATAAGATATCATTCTCTTATTGAGCAAGAATGTGTTGGTAATAGTATATTTTATATACACATACACACATATTATAATTTATAGTTTCAATCTTACATTTTCTCATTTTCTATTTAACATGTTGCTAAAATCATGTATGTTCTAAAAATTATGATATAGAGTTTACAAGAAAAAATAAATATGAAATTACTTGAGGGCTTGATCTATTGAAAAGAAAACATTTAGGTGACAATATTGACATAAATATATCCTCGGGTGTAATGCGTGCAGTTGGAGATAATAGTCAGTTCTACATGACTGATACAGGATGCATTGTTAGGAGATATGCTTCATTGCAGTTTAATGGTTGGAAGGACATTCCAAGAATTGAAGTAGACAAATTAATTCTTCGTGTTCATTTAAGTGCAATCTATTTCTAACTTTTATATATTTTTTTAATTGCTTCTTATCGTTAGCTATCTATTATATAATTTATATTTGAGTTTTCAAGAAAAATTCAAATTAAGCAATGAACCATATGTGAATGAGGCTATTAAGAAGGATATAAAGCATAAGTATACTAGATGACATTACACCTTACATCAAAAATATCTGGAATTAATTAAAAAAGATGCAGATCTTGTAAATCCTCCTGATGATAGAGTGGATGTTAAGAATTTGGAATATCTTGTTAAATTATTGCAAGATGACAACTGGAACATTAGTTCTTAAATTAAATATTTGATAAATAAATATTAATTAGTTTTGCGAGTTGTAAAGTAAACATATATGTCAAATTACTTTTGATTTGATTATACAATATATAATTTTTGGACTTTATTATTGACTTATAGAGGTAATACTAGTTTGGTGATAAGTAATCTCAAATAGGCATATACTATTACCGTTCAATATATTATTTGATTAATTTCAGCAAAAAAGTGAAAGGAACAAAGCAAATAGCAAGAAAATACAGTTTCACCATTGTGCTGGGACAAAGGCATTTAGTTGTCTTAGATGGGAAAATGTAAATCCTTATGTTTCCTCTCTCTTTGTTTCACTTTTATTGTGCATATCATAACTTTCTCTCTTTCAAAATTTATTTGCTTATTTATTCTCATTGTTCTAAGTTGCTACATTTTATTATTTATTTATTTTATTTATCAAGTATATAATTCTTGAATTTTAATATTTATTATTTTTATTTGTTTAGATGTTTATGATTTTTTTTTTTATTTGACTAATCCAACAAAATAAAGAGCATCTAAAATTTTGTTGATGTTGAAAATTTGAGTAAAAGCTGATGACTGATATAATTTTATATTTTTAGTGAAACATTATATTATTTATACATGAATTGGTTAGATTAGAATTTCTTTTATCTGATAGCCACTAAAAAATTTTTTAGCTTGTTTAAAAATCTACGAAAATTTTTAATACATAATTTTACATGTTATTTGAAGTTATAAGTTTTAGTCATGTACAATTATATACTATTTGTTTTTCATATTATGATGTGTTTTCTTTTTGGGTTTTGTTAATCTAGTTTGTCATTTGTTGTTTAATGCTAATTAGCTTTTTACTAACTTTAATGTACATCCAACATGCTTAAACATTAATGTTAGGTCATGTATAGATGTGCACAAAAGTAATTAGCTTTAATTGTATAACATAAAACTTTTGAATAATTGGGAAGTCTTTAGAAGCCATGCATAGATGAACAATATCATAATAGAGTATTAATCTTTTTATTATTTATAAATTTTATAAATAATTCGTTTATTAATTATGATATTGTTCATATAATGGCGGGATCTTGAGATTGGAGTTCTTCCTAGTTGTATTGATACATTCAAGCTAGTCGATATGATGAAGAAAATGATAAATGGGTTGATGATGATGCAAAAAAAGCTTATGTAAGTGAACAGTGATGATGATGCAAAAAAAAGCTTATGTAAGTGAACATAAGTTTTTTTATTTATTATATTATTTGGTTATTTATTTTTTATAATGTTTTTATTAAGGATGAGATGAATATGCTTCGCACAAATCCTCCAGAAGAGTTACAATATATGTCTGAAGATGAAATTTATAACTATGTGCTTGGAGAGTCTCCATCTAGCTACATACGAGGATTAGAAGTTGGCCCTAAGCCCAAACACTCTTCTGGAGTGATAGCACATAGATGTGCACAACTTGAGGAAGCTACAAGAAAAGCTGAACAAGCAGAAACAAGATCTGAACAACTAGCTAATGAGTTAACAACAGTAAGGGCTCAATTAGTTGAGATGCATTCAAACTTTAATGAAAAACTTCTTGAAATTCAAGCTCAACTAAGAGGTAATCTCAAAACTTTTTTCATTTGATCTAACTAATAATTTTATTATTTATATGAATTTACAATCTTAGCTACTTAAAATAAAATAGATTGATTTTTTATGTTGTTTTGGTCTTCTATTGGAAAGTTATATTGGTTTTATTGATTATAAGCATTAATTAGATTGTTTTAACTCTTATTTGACAATAGAGTTGGTGTCAATGAAAATAATTTCTTAAAGAAAATTTGGTTATATTACAAAATGTGACTGAGGTTTTCGCACATACTGAAACAATTGGACACGTAATTTATTCAATGTAATAATATTTTCTTAATTGTACAATATGCTTTTGATTGGCTATTTTTGTCTCATTGTACAATACTTGAAAAAAAGTTGGTTCATTGGTATTTGATCATCTATAAAATTGTTATGCATTATTTAACATTCTACAATTGCTTTTATTCATACTTTTAAATTTTTAATTTTACGTCTTCATTTCATTTTTTTAATATACTTGTTATATAACATTTTATAGTTTCACATAAAATATTATTATAGATATATTTCTATACATTAACAATCAGTTCATGCTCTTTGTTTTTTTCTATGTATTGCAGATAGATGGTTATTGGCTTATGTCAACAAGATATATCTATCTATCATAGTTTGTATTTATTTATTTATGTTGAGTATTTTATAGCTTCGTAGTAGTATTTTGGGATGTTATGTTATTTTATTGGTCTTTATTGGCTTATGTCAATGACTTCATCTTTTGTTGTACTTATGTTGGATATATTATGCGTTTAATTAGATTTTATGGATATAAATATTAATTTTTGTTTCTTTTATATATTTTATTTACGATTTTATCAGTTTAAGAAATAAGATTTTACATTTCAAAATTTATGTTCTTTATACAATTATTTCTTATTATTATTAATCAATTAAATATAATTTAGTTATTTATCAGCAATTCTAAATTCAATATATTATGTATCATGTACATGAAACTTGTTAGTTGTTGAAATTAGTGACCAAAATACAAGTTTTATGATTAATGTATTAACCAATTAAATATATATATATATTAGTGATAAAATGCAATGCTTTTGTGACATAATATTCTACGGCTAAAAGAATTTATATACACTATTGGTATTCAATTCTAGATCTACTAAATGGATTTAAAAACAAAAATAGTTGATTTTTAGTGACCAAAATAGTGGTCACTAATTATAATATTGTTTTAGTGGCCAAATCTTTATTAGTAATTGAAGAACTCTATAGTAAGAAAAAAATAGATATGCACATTAGTTACCAACTTTTACATTACTAATTACATGCACATTAGTTACCATTAATTGTGTATTTGTGACTGAATTTTTGTAGCTAATATGTATTATTAGTGACCATTTCTTCACTAATATTACATAAATATATTGTTTTTATAGGACCAATAAAAAGATTTAGTGATGAAACTGTTTAACTGTACATAACAAAATTGGTGATCATTAATATTCTCAACAATTAGTAACCAATTTTTTATGTTGGTCACTAATTGTCTTTAGTATCGAACTTTAAGTAACGAACGGGAACAAGAACTTTTTTTGTCACTAAAACCCATTAATGACAAAATTTAGTACTTTTAGTAACCATATTTTTTGTTACTAATTATGCAATTTCTTATATACACTATTATCATTTCACATGATGGGTTTTTAGGACTTGTGTACCATATTTGTGGCCACGTGCCTTTGTTTTTCTTCCGAGATGATCCTAATTTCCTTGTTTGAGATAATAGCTAATTAGATCTTATAGTTTGTAGAAATCTCATTTGACTCCTTCTATTAACTCTATTAGTGAAAAAAATTATTCTGATAATAATAGTGTATGAAAAAACCAAGTTATGCCTCAATTAAAAATTAAAAATAAATAAAAAAGAGAATATCAAATGTGGAGATTGGATTTTTCACTAACACTATCTTGTTATTCTTCAATGACGAACATGCAAGCATAAATCCATTTCCCAAAACATAAACCCAGTCTGCAACAATAACAATATCATCATCACCAAGCCTCAACCTACAACAACATTAAACACAACAACAACATAAAAATAAAAGAAAAAAAAAACACACACACACATAACACATCAATATAAACTTATGGGTTTCCACCACAACAATTGCATCCAAAAAAAAAAACGAACACAATAATAAAAGAAAAAAAAATCCTAAGATTTTGAACTGGGTTTCCATGGAATACCCAAGATTTTTGGGTTTTCAATTATAGGAAAACCAAAAAATCGGGTTTTCATCATTAAAAACCTAGAAACTTCTAAGCTTTCATCATCAAAAATCCAAAAGTTTATGGGTTTCCACGATAGAAAACTAAAACTTTTTGGATTTCCGGCAATGGAAACTTATAAGTTGGTTTCAAACGATAGGTTTCTATCACCGAGAAAGAGAAAGAGAGAGAGAGAGAGAGAATGTAAAACCCAAAATCTCGTTCGTCAGAAAATGAATTATTTTTCAATGGATCGCGTTTTCAATCGAAAAAATATTTTTCGATTTCAGATCATTCGAAATATTTTTAGAAAAAAAATAATAAAATAATTTCAAGTACGTGGAGACGAATTCAAAATTTAAAAATAATTTCGAAGGCGAAATCGAGTTATAAGCAAATTCTCGGACGTACGGAAACGAATTGGATTTCGAAAGCAGAATGGAAAGCATGGAAAGCAAGTGGCAAGCGAAATCCATGCATGAAGGACACGTGTCACTCATGTAAAGAAATGATCAAGACAAGTGTTAGTTATGCAAAGTGAATGAGGGACACTTGTCATGAGGAAGCAATTATATTTAAATCAATTTGAAAAGCAAAAATTAAAAACCAAAGTTGTAAATCCATTCAGTCACCAATTGTCTTCAAAAACTTGAGAGATCGAGAGTGAGAGATCGAGAAAGAGAGACCGAGAGATCGTGAGAGAGAGAGAGAGAATTGTGCAGACCAGAAAGCAAAACCAAGACCATCACCAAGCTGCTCGTGCATGCAAGGACAGATCCAAGAATACCAGACCGTGAGCTGGTGTGTGGAAGTGCAACGTGTGAAGAGAGGGAGAACGAGCTATCCAAGAGCAATCTGTTCGTACATGCAAGCAAGGAAGGACGAGCAGCTGCTGTCAGGCTGAGAGCAAGCATATCAGACCTGAGGTGAAGCAAAACCAAGAGAAGACAGCACATGCAAGCAAGGGAAAGGGAGGAGAGTCGAGTGCAGCAACCCGTGAACTGTCGAATATGTGTTGACTGCTATCCGTGAGTTCATGTAGGCTGTCTGGTGCGTGAATCAGCAGATTAAGATGAGTCTTTTAGTGCTATTAAAGTGATTTCAGCTTGGAATTAATGTTAAGGCTGCTAGGAAGCTGACAGCTTGTGCATGCAAGTGAGGAAGAAGAGTGAAGTACTACCGTGAGTGACTTCTTGGTAGAGTCTTGCCGTCGCAGATGCATGGGGGCTGTTGCGAAGCGAAGAACAGCTCACACAAAGGTAAGTGCTGTCCCGTTTGGTTTCGTTATGACGTTTCAAATAGTTTTTAACGGTTGCATGTTAATTAACATTGAAGTAAGCTCGCGGATAAGAGCAATGATGTAGGCAGCCCCTTCACGAGCATTTTCGAAGAGTTCGAATCAATTTCGAAAGGTATATTGAGTTTTATTGATTTCATTTTTATGAAAAATATTTAGGATGAGTTATAGATGATATTTGATAACGTTATGATTGGGTTTAGGATTTAGAACCTCGTTAGTGTGGAGGTTCGTTTGATATTGTTCGGTTGTGATTTCGAATGAATTTGTCAACGATTGTTTCCATTGCGAATTTGATTATAGGCTGTTATAGTGAGATTTAGGGGTTGTTATGTTACGTTGTTGAATTCAAGTTCGTTTTTGTGAAAAATGATTATTGTTGGTGTGTTTTAAAGTATCGAATAGTCGTTCGGATATTGAAAAATTGTTTCCGAGCGATTCAGATAAGTTTTCTGCAAATGCAAATGTGATTTTGTTCGCGATTTTCGTGTCGAATGTGAATTTGTATATAATGTTAAAAAGCTACCATGTTGTGTGATTAAGCTCATTAAAATGATGAATGTTGATGTTCGGAGAGTTTGAATTATATTAAAGTTAATCGGATAGTTTTCGTTGCGCGCGATTATATTAAATTGTTGATTTTCAGAGTTGAAATGAAAACTAAATAAGCATGTAGTATGTTGCCATGATTTTCATTTATGTGTAGCAAAATGTTTGAATCTTCGTTTTCCATGATTTGAGTGAAGTTACGAGTAGTATTGAGGATAAGTTTGATTGGAAAGGAAATAATCACGCAAAACGTTAAAAATGATAGTTCTTGATAAATTATCGAAATCGTGTAAGTTTCAATTATTCGTTTATATTCGAATATTCGTTTTGTTGAATCCATTAGAATGTCATTTTGATGATATTGATTGAGATTCGAATGGCATTGTTGTCGGTTTCGAAATAGTCAAAAAGCTAGCGAAATCGTAAAGTTTTGATTAGATTATGTTGCAATAATGATTTGGTTTCGAGATAGTTTCCCCGCGTGGTTTAAGTTTGGTTTTTGCGCGAGCCATGTTTTAATGAAAATCTCGATCGAAACCAATTGTAGGTGAACCAGCGAACGGACAAGATCCGTAACTAGAAGTGGTGATAAATTATTTGGAAGCAAGTAGTGAGTGTGAATTTTTATAAAGTTTCCATACATTTTACTATAAGAATATTTATAAATGCAATGTTATTTTTATTGTGTGATCACTTTGATATCCGAGCAAGTTTAAGATGATTATCATTTTATATATATAATGTTTTCAGACTTATCCAGTATTGTAAATATTGTTTTGGATAATGGATTTTATGGTGAATGTCATGCATGATGTTTCAATATTTTAATTAAGTTGATTTTCATATCATTGAATTTTTAAGCAGGTGGTGAATGATTGTGAATTTGAAAAAGGGCCTGAGGCCTATTAGTTAAGGAAATATATTGAATGAAATTATACAGGTTTTATGAAATTTTTACATGGTGGAAATCTTAGAAAAACAGTAATTGTATTGCCGAATTTCCATAAAAATCTATTTTCATAAAGTTATTTTCAACGAAAAAAAAATTTCTACCAATTTTCAAAACTAAAAGAGTTTCAAGCGTTTTCAGATAAGAATGAGGCTTAACTCCATTGGAGCTTTTCAACCGAATCATATCTCGACTGGAAAGCCACCGTGTGGTGTCATGCAGGTCGCCTAGCTAGTATAGTTAGAGAGGGGTCTGTCAACGTTGGTATCAGAGCCGAGGTTTTTAAAGGCATTACATGTTTTTCAAGCGTTTTCATAGTATTTCTCAAACATCATACATTTTATGACTAATTATCTGGTTCAATGCAGTGAGTCATGTGTCGCGTCAGTCGTCCATGTACACGGAGAGCCGCAGATGATACTCTACCTCCTGCTCCAGAAATAGGGGAGCAAGTAAACGAATCCGTAAATGATCCTCAGCCAGGGGTTCCAGTTGAGCCACCAGCAGTAGAGCCCGAGCCGGATCCGATTGAGAGATTAGCCCAGGTTATTCAAGGACTGAGGCCGCGCATACCAAGCGCTACCGTAGAGAGGGCAAGGAAATTAGGTGTCGATGCATTTGACGGAACAGGTGGCCCAGAGGTTGCAACGGAATGGTTAGACAATACTGAGTGGGTGTTGGAACAGATGGAGTGCACCAATCCTTAAAAGGTGTCTATTGCTTAGCTAGAAATTTGTGGGATTCTGTCAAGCGGAGAACAACCGATCAAGTTACATGGAAAAAATTCAAGGAAGAGTTTAATGAGAAATTCTACCCAAGGGCATACAAGGACGTCAAGATTGAGGAGTTTTACAGTCTAGTTCAGGGCAGCATGTCAATGGAAGAATATGAGAGGAAGTTTACTGAGCTGTCTCGAGTGGCATCGTTTATAGTGAGTGATGAGGTGAACAAGTGCCATAAGTTCGTATAGGGCCTGAATCTGAAGATCAAGACATATACGATAACCGCAGAACACAGAGAGTATGGGTGGCTAGTTAAGGCAGCCTTGAGAGTAGCGAGGACTACGTTGGGCAACAGAGAGCAGGTACAGAAATCGAAGCGCAGTCAGGGGTCAGGTTGGTATTCAGGAGGTTCCAGCAAGGCTCCCAAAACTGGAAGCAAATCTAGATGGTCAGGTAGCAAGCAGTAGAGTCAGGGAGCCGCGTCCAATCAGAGTTCCGTCAGACCTCCATCAGGGCCCCAGAGCAGAGGTGATACTCAGAGCAGACTAGTAGGAAATGCAGCAGGATGCACCGAGGGGAGTGTTATATGGGTATCACTGGATGCTATCATTATGGTAAAAAAGGACATTTTATAAAGGATTGCCCGCAGAGAACAACAAGAGCTAGTGGGTCGAGACCGTCTACTCAGGGACAGTCTAGCGGAAGTCAGATGCAGGATAAGAAAGATCCACAGATGAGAGGACCAGGGACTACAGTTCAATCTGGAAGAGGTGCTAATAGAGGTTTTCCACCTAAAGGACAGTCAGAGAGGCCTCATACTCAAGCCAGGGTGTTTGCGGTAACGCAGTGATCGGGCTAAAATTATGCACGATTTTATATTCTTAACCTATACTCTTGTGATGAAAACCTGAGTAAAATAGGGGTGTTCTAATATTTTCTGAGTGTTTTATGCAGAAATTGAATGCAGGGACTGAACTGTAAATTTTATAAATTTTTGGGGCAAAAGTATAATTTTTGGAAGTTTAGGGGCAGAGGTGTAATTTCAAAAACTTGAGGGGGCTTTTTGTCATTTACCCCGTAGGTCATAGCTGCTGGCTGGTTTCCAGCAGCTCACACCAGCAGCTACCCACGGGAAGCATACGCGAGCTTGTGGCCTGCGACCTTGGGCTGCATCTAGTGATTTTTTCGTGTTTTGCGCGTAAGTGACTTGCAGGCTAGCGGGAAGCGATGCAATCGTGCGTTGCAAAACTTCCTTACATATTTCACGCGTGGAGAATCACCAAGATTTTCTCAATTAATTTCTGGAAGATAATTTAGGCAATGCATCAAAGTTTTGAAGGAAATTCAAGCGGTCTTGCGGAGGATTTTTAATTAAATTGGTAAGTAGTCAAAGTAGTGATTGGAGCATTGACAGAGAGCAATTGGGAGGATTTTATTGGAAGGAAACTTGCACTGGAAGGAAACTTGCACTGAAAATTGACAGAGAATCAAGAACGAAAAGGGAAGTCAACCGATGCGTTCAAGAGGTTGCCCTACTCATATAAAATCATATTGTTGAGCAGCAGACAGGGGGAGGTCGGCAGAGGAAAAACTTTAGGTTTTTTTTCTTTTCTTGGGTTGTTTTCTTTGAGAACGACAGCAGCAGGGGTTTTGTTTTTAGTGACGGCTGAGTGGAGTTTTCTGAAGAAAAGCCTCTCTAATCTCTCATTCGGACGGCACCAGAGCGGGTTGCACAGGAGCAGAGTCTCAAGGCAATCTCAACATCGTCAGAAACGGGTGTGCTCAAGAGCCAGAGTTCAGTTTATTCAAGCTTCAGACTCAGAAAATATAACACAATGACTATTCCATTTCTTTCATTGATTGTTTTAATGTCGTTTATTTTCCTTTCAATTTATTATACTGTGTTATTCAACTCTATGTCGGGCTAATTTCAATTTCTAAGGCTACAATGTAGCCGATTTATTTCATCGCCTATTCAATGAGTTTTCGAATTAATGAATGATTGTTTTCTTTTATATTTGTATTCTATTCTATTGGATCTTAATGCTGTCAATCAAATAAGGCCTGTTAATTGACAGATCTGGTGACTATGATGCGCTTGACAAAGGTATCATGTGTTCGACGACAATAGAATAGCATAATCTGTATAGGATAGACATATACCTATAGGATTATGTAATCATATGTGGGTAATTAAAGCTTAATGAGTCCGGATTAATTTAATCTATATAGACATATAATAGATTAATTATTCTGGATAATATTACTTGACCGATCGAAAGAGGCTGGTAATTAATTTAGAGTTTTACCCGATAGTAAAAGTAATTATTTTTTAATAAAATGAGAATAGGTTAATGAAATAAAAAGGTGAAATTGTGCCTTAGATCTTTACATCTGCTGTTGGTTCCATTATTTAAGCTGGTCGTTTATTTCATTTTTAATTTTTAATTTTGTTTTACTATATTTTATTCACCTTATTTGAATTTTGATAGTTTGAATAAAATTGTCTCAATCAATTTTGGTAATTGATATATAAGACTTAGCAATTGTCCCTGTGGGAACGACCTTGATTTGCCATTATATTACATTGTGACCGTGTATACTTGCACGCGACCTATTGTAATTAGTGCATTAGGAATTTACCCATCACGCAGCAAGAAGCTAAGGCTACACCAGAGCTGGTGACAGGTACTGTAATAGTTTTCAATTCTAATGCTCATGTTTTAATAAACCCTGGTGCTACACACTCTTTTGTTTCCAAAGGCTTTGCCAAACATGTTAATATGAAGTTAGAACCCTTAGAGTGTGATATGATAGTAGCTACTCCTACCGGAGATTCTTTAGTAGCAGAGAGTGTTTGCAGAAATTGTGACATTGTAATCAGGGGTAGATTATTTCCAGTCAGTTTGATGTTGTTGGACATATGTAACTTTGACATTATTTTGGATATGGATTGGTTAGCTACGCATCATGCCATGGTGGATTGTTTTCAGAAAGAAATCAAGTTCAGTTCATTGGGAGAGGCAGATGTAGTATTCCGAGGGGAGCGCAGAATGCTTCCATCTCGTATCATATTAGCCATGACCGCCAAAAGAATGCTAAAGAAACAATGTGCAAGTTATTTGGCTTATGTGATAGATTCGACCGAGAGGGAAACTCAGTTAGAGAATATTCCTGTGGTTGTAGAGTTTTCTGACGTGTTTCCAGAAGATCTTCTAGGTTTACCTCCAGATAGGGATATTGAATTCAAGATAACTCTGATTTCGAGAACGGTACCAATTTTTAGAGCACCGTACAGAATGGCACCCGTAGAGTTGAATGAACTAAAGGTTCAGTTGGAAGAATTAGTGGACAAGGGTTTTGTCAGATCTAGTGTATCTCCCTAGGGAGCACCAGTGCTCTTTGTTAAAAAGAAAGATGTAAGTATGAGATTGTGTATTGATTACCGAGAATTGAATAAGGTAACTATTTGGAATCAATAGTCTCTACTGAGAATCGATGACCTATTTGATCAGTTGCAAGGAGCAACATTGTTTTCTCAGATAGATATGAGATCAGGGTATCACCAGCTGAAGATCAGAGGAGATGATATTCCTAAAACTACCTTCCAGACGCGTTATGGACATTATAAATTCTTGGTTATGCCTTTCGGGCTAACCAATGCTTCAGCATCATTCATGGCATTGATGAATCAGGTGTTCCATGAATTTTTAGATAAATTCGTCATAGTGTTCATTGATGATATTTTGGTGTATTCTAGCAGTAGGGAAGAACATGCTGAGCATCTGAGTGTGGTTTTGCAGACATTAAGAGAGCAGCAATTGTATGCCAAATTCAGCAAGTGTCGGTTCTAGTTGAATGAAGTTTCATTTTAGGTCCATATGATTTCAGCTGATGGGATTAGTGTTGATCCTCAGAAGATCGAAGCGATTGTGAATTAGAAACCCCTAGTTAGCTCAATTGGTACCCACTTCTCTAAGAATTTGGTATTAAGCCCCAGGTGCCAGGTTCGAGAGGTGGGGGAGGCGAGAAAATCCCTAGGGGAGGGAACAATACCGATTGAGTGGCGATCTTGGGAGCCGGGATGTCACAGCAAGTGGCGATCTTGGGAGCCGGGATGTCACATCGCGATTCCCTCCAACATCAGGCAGATCTACACTATCCCATATGTGCATAGGGTGACTGACAGACTCGATCCCCCCAAAGTTAGTAACTCCCCCCAACTACCGTACACGTATGGAATACTTTCGGCCGGGTGTAATCTTAGGGGCTAGGGTAAACCATAGGCATATATAAAATTGAAATCTCGGCAATAAGCTATAATATCGCAAAATAACTTTCACAAACAATATCTTGATGCATGTATATGATCTCAACTCATTCATTTACCTTACTTAAAATATATATATATATATATATATATGCATATACTCATAGCATAACTCATTTAAAAATATACATGCATTCATAGGAAATGTAATGATATCATAAAAGCTTACTCGAATATCAAAACAATTCACTTGCTAAATGATTCACATTTATATAATAAAATGTATGAAAACTTTTAAAAATCCACACTCACAACTTGCTTCCAAAATACTTATCACCGCTTCCCGATACGGCTCTCGTTCTATTTCCGATTCACCTACAATTGATTTCGATCGAGATTCCGTTAAAACATAACTCGTGCGCAACCAAACTTTAAACCATACTAGGATTTATAAACACAATAATTCAAGCGACTATCCTCACACGATAACATAACGGAAAACTCATATTTGCACGCGAAGACTATTTCAAACCGATTCGTTATCGCGACTTAAACTACTCGAAACTCTACGGTTACAAAACCGATAACTATGCCATTCGAATCTAATGTAACATTATCAGAATCAGATTCCGATGAATTCACTAAACCAATTATTCGAAACCAAACGACAACTTAAAGGTTACGCGATTTCACTAGTCATCGCGATTTATCGATTTTACGCGCTTCGCGCGATTTAAAAACTATCCAATTAACTTATTTAAAACTTGAACTATCCTCACTTCAACTGAAACACTTTAAGGGGCTTAATAACAATCTCGGGGCAGCGAGATAACATTCACAATCCTTTTATATTCGACAACGAAAATCACAAACTAACAATGCTTGCATTCGCGGAAAAATCAACCGAATCGCTCGGAAACGATTTCTAAATGTCCGAATGATTATCCAATACTTTAAAACACTTTAATACAATCCATTTTCCACGACCACAAACGCGAAACCAAAAGTATAACTCAACAGCCCCTAAATATCTCATAACAGCCCATAAACAACATTCAACGAATACGATCGATGATAAAAACACAATCGCAACATCAACGAGCGAACCTCCGCAGTAACGAGGTTTCCAATCCTAGTCCCAAACATAATATCATCAATTATTTCAACTCAATTCACATATTCACTTTACAAATTACCAAAACGTCTCAACAAAGAATATGGGGCAGCACTTACTTTACCAGATTCGCTTCGAAATAACTTTCGAGCAAGTGCGACAACGACGAATCTCTAGCGGCAGCAAGCTGTCTCGCTCCACCAGCCAGCTATCCTCTCTTGTTGCTGTTTCACTTCAAGTCTGGATGTTGATTTTAGCTTGACAGCAGCTGCTTGGCAGCAGCTACATCAACGTTGACAACACACGGCTCAACGGCGACAGCAACGGTAGCAAGTTCACGATGGTAGCAGCTTGGACAATGGCAGCAACTCAGCTCACGGCAGCAGCAGCTGGAGCTTCACGGTGACAATGGCAGTTGCTTCAACACCTCACGCCAATAACTTCTCTCACCGGCGACCATGGCAACGACTTCAACTCCTCCTAGCTTGCATGCACGGGCTGGGACTCCAGATCTGTCCTTGCATGTATGATCTGCTTGCTCCAGCTTGTTCCTAGCTTGCTCAGATGTTACATGCAGCTGCTGGAATGAAGATTACTCTCAGATCTGGTCTTGCATGCGTCCTGATGCTTCAGATCTACTCGCTCCTTCTTCATGCATCATCGCGGTCTGAAGACAGCAACTCACGATGGCAGCTCCTCATGCTGACAGCAGCTCCTCCATCCGTGACAGCAACTTCAGCCTCTCACCAGCTCGAGCTCATCACTTCCTCCTTGCTGCAGTTCACGGACAGCAGCTTCCTTCGCCGGTAGCAGCTCCTTCACGGTCAGCAGCTTGCACCATCAAGCTCTCTCCTCACTCACGATCTCTCTATCTCACTCGGTTCTCACTCTCTCACATGCAGCTCTCACTTTTGGTTTCTGATTGCTTGAAATGAAGTGATGGCCGAATGTTGCTTTTGTTTGCTTTAGCTTTCTCTTTCACTCACGAGCTGCAACACTTGGAAATTGAGTAAAAATCTGGTTTGTTGCTTTAGTTTCTCTTGGACACTTGTCACAATCCACCATTGCATGTGTGACAAGTGTCACCAACATGCAATCTCTTTATTTTTCAAGCCCGGAATCCGTCCGTCCGTCCGTCCGTCCTAGAATTCGTTTTTGGCCATCGGAAAAATTTTAAAATTTCGAATCCAATACCGCGAACTTGAATTTATTTTTATTAATCAAAAATAATTATTCCAAAATGTCCGGACTCGATAATTATATTTTTCCGATCGGACGCGATCCATCGGAAAAATATTTCGTTCTCCGACGAACGCGGTTCTGGGTTTTACAATTCACCCCTCCTTATAAAAATTTCATCCTCGAAATTTACACAACTTTCAAGTAATAAAATTCAACGCCGGAATCTATCCACATACTCAATACTTTCATGAATTGTAAAATTCATAACTCGAATAACTAAATATACTTACTTGAATCAAAAAGATGCGGATACTGACTGCGCATCTGCTCCTCGTGCTCCCACGAGGCCTCTTCCACTGCATGATTCCTCCACAACACTTTAACCAACGGAATAACTTTACTGCGAAGAACCTGATCTCTCCTATCAAGAATCTGAACTGGGGTCTCCTCATAAGATAGGTTCTCCTTGAGTTCCATTGGCTGCTCTAACAACACGTGCGAAGGATCTGCGATGTACTTACGGAGCATCGAGACATGAAATACATTATGGATCCTGGAAAGTTCTGCTGGCAGCTCAAGTCGATACGCTACCTCACCTACTCTGCCAATCACTTCGTAGGGACCGATAAACCGAGGGCTTAACTTACCTCGCTTCCCAAAACGAATTATTCCTTTCCATGGAGATATCCGTAGGAACACCTTATCCCCGACCTGGAACTCCAAATCCTTTCTACGCTTATCTGCGTAACTTTTCTGACGATCCTGGGCTATCTTCAGATTGTCCCGAACAACCTTGATTTTTTCTGTAGTCATCTGAACAAGCTCGGGCCCAATCAACTTTCTCTCGCCCATCTTATCCCAACATACCGGCGTCCTACACCGTCTTCCATACAGTGCTTCATACGGTGTCATGCCGATACTAGCCTGATAGCTGTTATTATAAGCAAACTCGATTAACGACAGATGAATGTCCCAACTTCCTCCAAACTCTATCACACAAGTCCTGAGCATATCTTCCAAAGTCTGAATGGTACGCTCAGACTGTCCATCTGTCTGCGGATGAAATGCTGTACTGAAATGTAATCGAGTACCTAATGCTTTCTGGAGACTAGGCCAAAATCGGGATGTAAATCTCGGATCTCTATCTGATACGATTGACACTGGAGCCCCATGCAATCTTACTATCTCATCGACATACAACTTAGCCAATCTATTCAGGGAATAAGTACTTCTGATAGGTAGGAAATGAGCTGACTTCGTAAGTCGATCTACTATCACCCAAATACTGTCATAACCATTTCGACTTCGAGGAAATCCTACCACAAAGTCTATAGTAATACGCTCCCATTTCCACTCCGGGATGGAGAGTGGCTGAAGAAGTCCTGATGGCCTCTGGTGCTCGGCTTTCACCTGTTGACAAATCAAGCATCTTGACACAAATTCAGCTATCTCTCTCTTCATACCTTTCCACCAATAATGCTCTTTCAAAGTATGATACATTTTCGTACTTCCCGGATGCATAGCGTATGCTGAGGAGTGAGCTTCATCTAAAATTTCTTTCTTGAGTTCTGCCACATTTGGAACACATAGTCTCTGTCTCATCCTCAACGTACCATCATCCCTGACTGAGAAGTCTCCTTGCTGGCCTGACTCTACTTCCTGTCTGATCTTGACTAACTGAGGATCCTGAATCTACAACTCTCGGATTCTATCCACGAGTACCGGTCGAACTTGGAAAGTAGCTAACAATGTACCTGAATTTCCTACTTCCAAATTAACTCCCAAAGATCTCATCTCTACTAACAATGGAAGATACCCAGCTCTTAAATGAGCTACCAAGCTAGAGGGTCTCCTACTCAATGCATCGGCTACTACATTTGCTTTCCCGGGATGGTACTCTATGGTGCAATCGTAATCCTTGAGCAGCTCTAACCATCTCCTCTGTCTCATATTCAACTCTTTCTTGGAGAACAAATACTGAAGGCTCTTGTGATCTGTAAATATCTGACATCGAACTCCATACAAGTAATGCCTCCAGATCCTGAGTGCAAAAATTACTGCGGCCAACTCTAGATCATGAGTTGGGTAATTCTGCTCGTGCTTCTTTAACTGCCTGGAAGCATAAGCTATCACCTTTCCATTTTGCATCAGAACACAACCCAAACCTTGCCTCGAAGCATCACTGTACACCACAAAGCCTTCATTTCCTGAAGGAAGAGTAAGCACTGGAGCTGTAGTCAATTTTGTTTTCAATTCGTCGAAATTCTTCTGACAGGCTTCTGACCACTCAAATTTTGCTTCCTTTCTGGTGAGCTTCGTCAAAGGAATGGCAATCTTAGAAAATCCTTCGACAAATTTCCTATAATAACCTGCCAAACCTAAGAAACTCCGAACCTCAGTTACGGTTGTAGGCGATTTCCAGTTCACAATCGCTTCAATCTTTTGAGGATCAACACTAATCCCATCAGCTGAAACCACATGGCCTAAAAATGAAACTTCATTCAACCAGAACTGACACTTGCTGAACTTTGCATACAATTGCTGCTCTCTTAACGTCTGTAAAACTAGTCTCAGATGTTCAGCATGTTCTTCCCTACTGCCCGAATACACCAATATATCGTCAATGAACACTATGACAAACTTATCCAAAAATTCATGGAACACCCGATTCATCAATGCCATGAATGCTGCTGGGGCATTGGTTAGCCCGAAAGGCATAACCAAGAATTCATAATGTCCATAACGCGTCCTGAAGGCAGTCTTAGGAATACCATCTCCCTTGATCTTCAACTGATGGTACCCTGATCTCAGATCTATCTTAGAAAACAATCTTGCACCTTGCAACTGATTGAACAGATCATCAATCCTCGGTAAAGGATATTGATTACGAATAGTCACCTTATTCAATTCCCGGTAATCAATGCACAATCTCATACTTCCATCTTTCTTTTTAACAAAGAGCACTGGTGCTCCCCAAGGAGATACACTGGATCTAACAAAACCCTTGTCTACCAATTCTTCCAACTGAACCTTCAATTCCTTCAACTCTGGAGGTGCCATCCTGTACGGTGCTCTGGAAATTGGTGCTGTTCCCGGAATCAGATTAATCTCGAATTCAAAATCCCTATCTGGAGGTAAACCTGGAAGATCTTCCGGAAACACATCAGAAAACTCTGCAACCATAGGAATATTTTCTAACTGAGTCTCCCTCTCGGACGAATCTATCACATAAGCCAAATAACCAGCACATTGTTTCTTTAACATCTTTCTGGCGGTCATGGCTGATATGATACGGGACGGAAGCATTCTACGCTCCCCTCGAAATACTACATCTGACTCTCCCATTGAACTGAACTTGACTTTTTTCTGAAAACAATCCACTACGGCATGATGCATAGCTAACCAATCCATACCCAAAATAATGTCGAAGTCACATATATCCAATAATATCAAACTAACTAGAAAGGATCTATTCCCAAGTACAATATCACAATCTCTGCAAACACTCTCTGCTACTAAGGAATCTCCGATATGAGTAGCTACTACCATATCACACTCTAAAGGTTCTAACTTCATACTAACACGACTGGCAAAGCTTTTAGAAACAAAAGAATGCGTAGCACCAGGGTCTATTAAAACATGAGCATTGGAATTAAAAACTGTTACAGTACCTGTCACCACCTCTGGTGTAGCTTCAGCATCTTGTTGTGTTACCGCGAACACCCTGGCTTGAGTACGGGGTCTCTCTGACTGTCCTCTGGGTGGCAAACCTCTCCCAGTACCTCTTCCGGATTGAACTGTAGTCCCTGGTCCTCTCATCTGCGGACCTCTCTGATCCTGCGATTGACCCCCGCTAGACTGTCCTTGAGTAGACGGTCTTGACCCAATGGCTCCTGTTGTTCTCTGTGGGCACTCCTTCATAAAATGTCCCTCTTTACCATAATGATAACATCCAGTGATACCCATATGACACTCTCCTCGGTGCATCCTGTTGCATTTCCTGTACGGCTCTCCGCTCTGAGTATTACCTCTGCTCTGGGGTCCTGATGGAGGTCTGACTGAACTCTGACTAGACGCGGCTCCCTGACTTCGCTGTTTGCTACCTGACCATCTAGACTTACCTCCAGTTTTCGGTGCCTTGCTGGAGCCTCCTGAATACCAACCTGACCCCTGACTGCGCTTAATTTTCTGCATCGGCTCTTTGTCACCTATTGTTGTCCTCTCTACCCTCAAAGCTGCTTCAACTAGCCGCCCATACTCTCTATGCTCTGCAGCTACCACATATGCCTTGATCTTCGAATTCAAGCCCTGCACGAACTTATGGCACTTGTTCACATCATCATTCACGATAAACGGCGCCACTCGAGACAATTCGGTAAACTTCCTTTCATACTCTTCGACTGACATGTTACCCTGCACAAGACTGTAAGACTCTTCAATCTTTGCATCCTTGTATGCCCTTGGGTAGAATTTCTCATTGAACTCTTCTTTGAATTTTTCCCATGAGACTTGTTCGATTGTTCTTCGCTTGACGGAATCCCACCAATCTCTAGCTGAAGCTCGAAGCAAGAATGAAGCAATTGACACCTTTTGGAGATCGGTGCATTCCATCTGTTCCAACACCCTTTCAGTATTATCCAACCACTCCGTTGCACTTTCTGGACCACCCGCTCCGTCAAAAGCATCGGCACCTAATTTCCTTGCCCTCTCTACGGTGGCGCTTGGTGCGCGATCGGATCCTGCTCAGGCTCTACTACCGGTGGCTCAACTGGAATCCCTGGCTGAGGATCATTGACGGACTCATTTACTTGCTCCCTTACTTCTAGAGCAGGAGGTGGAGCATTATCAGCGGCTCTCCTTATACGCGGACGACCGACGCGACGTATGAGTCACTGCACTTGAACCAGATACTTAGTCATAAAATGTATAATGTTTTAGAAATTCTATGAAAATGCTTTAAAATCATGTAATGCATTTAAAATCTTTGCTCTGATACCAACGTTGACAGGCCCCTTTCTAACTACTAGCTAGGCGACCTGCCCGGCAACCCCACGGTGACTCCCCAGTCGAGATCTGCTCCGGCTGGAAAGTTCCCGAGGAGCTAAGCCTCATTTCTGTTCTAAAATACTTGAAATCCTTTTAGTTTTGAAAATGGGTGGGAATTTTGTTCGTTGAAAATAACTTTATAACAACAGGAATTTTATGAAAATCCGGCAGCACGACGGCTATTTTTCTAAAATTCCACCCTGTGAAATGCTTTACAAAACCTGTATAATTGTATTCACAAACATTTCAATAATCAATATGCCTCAGACCCTTTTCAAACTCATAATCATGCAATAATACGGAAGCAACTTGAGTAAAATCTTAAAACGACATGCATGATATTTACAATGAAATCCTTAATTCAAAGTAATATTTACAAAACTAGAAAATCTGGAAAATGATAGTAAATACAATACATGATGCTATGACTAGAAAATAGTGCAGTCTGGTCGCGTGTCTAACTGGCCTGTACGTCCGAAGGAGATACGCCTGCCGTGCTACTCGTACCTGCACCTGAGGGAGGATTTCCAAGAAAGACAGGAAAAACAGTGGTGAGAATAACTCAGTGAGTGGGTAAGTTTACATAAACTATGCTTTTGCTTAAAATACTATTTCTCCCGAAAATAGATTGGAAAACTATTACTTACTTATTATTTCTGAAAACTGTAAACTTGATTTAAAATGTGCGAAAGTTATTTATCAAACTTTTCTTAAAACTTTTCTTATTTTCTTACTAGCCTATCTGGCAACCCAGGGAAATCTTGTCCTTCGTGACGGTGAGAAGACACGCCACTAGGATAGGGGAACTCTCACCATGTGTAGTCGCAGATGTGGATACAACTCTGGGATCGCGATTCCCTCCAACATCAGGCAGATCTACACTATCCCATACGTGCAGAGGGTGACTGACAGACTCGATCCCCCCAAAGTTAGTAACTCCCCCCAACTACCGTACACGTATGGAATACTTTCGGCCGGGTGTAATCTTAGGGGCTAGGGTAAACCATAGGCATATATAAAATTGAAATCTCGGAAAAGCTATAATATCGCAAAATAACTTTCACAAACAATATCTTGATGCATGTATATGATCTCAACTCATTCATTTACCTTACTTAAAAAATATATATATATATATGCATATACTCATAGCATAACTCATTTAAAAATATACATGCATTCATAGGAAATGTAATGATATCATAAAAGCTTACTCGAATATCAAAACAATTCACTTGCTAAATGATTCACATTTATATAATAAAATGTATGAAAACTTTTAAAAATCCACACTCACAACTTGCTTCCAAAATACTTATCACCGCTTCCCGATACGGCTCTCGTTCTATTTCCGATTCACCTACAATTGATTTCGATCGAGATTCCGTTAAAACATAACTCGTGCGCAACCAAACTTTAAACCATACTAGGATTTATAAACACAATAATTCAAGCGACTATCCTCACACGATAACATAACGGAAAACTCATATTTGCACGCGAAGACTATTTCAAACCGATTCGTTATCGCGACTTAAACTACTCGAAACTCTACGGTTACAAAACCGATAACTATGCCATTCGAATCTAATGTAACATTATCAGAATCAGATTCCGATGAATTCACTAAACCAATTATTCGAAACCAAACGACAACTTAAAGGTTACGCGATTTCACTAGTCATCGCGATTTATCGATTTTACGCGCTTCGCGCGATTTAAAAACTATCCAATTAACTTATTTAAAACTTGAACTATCCTCACTTCAACTGAAACACTTTAAGGGGCTTAATAACAATCTCGGGGCAGCGAGATAACATTCACAATCCTTTTATATTCGACAACGAAAATCACAAACTAACAATGCTTGCATTCGCGGAAAAATCAACCGAATCGCTCGGAAATGATTTCTAAATGTCCGAATGATTATCCAATACTTTAAAACACTTTAATACAATCCATTTTCCACGACCACAAACGCGAAACCAAAAGTATAACTCAACAGCCCCTAAATATCTCATAACAGCCCATAAACAACATTCAACGAATACGATCGATGATAAAAACACAATCGCAACATCAACGAGCGAACCTCCGCAGTAACGAGGTTTCCAATCCTAGTCCCAAACATAATATCATCAATTATTTCAACTCAATTCACATATTCACTTTACAAATTACCAAAACGTCTCAACAAAGAATATGGGGCAGCACTTACTTTACCAGATTCGCTTCGAAATAACTTTCGAGCAAGTGCGACAACGACGAATCTCTAGCGGCAGCAAGCTGTCTCGCTCCACCAGCCAGCTATCCTCTCTTGTTGCTGTTTCACTTCAAGTCTGGATGTTGATTTTAGCTTGACAGCAGCTGCTTGGCAGCAGCTACATCAACGTTGACAACACACGGCTCAACGGCGACAGCAACGGCAGCAAGTTCACGATGGTAGCAGCTTGGACAATGGCAGCAACTCAGCTCACGGCAGCAGCAGCTGGAGCTTCACGGTGACAATGGCAGTTGCTTCAACACCTCACGCCAATAACGTCTCTCACCGGCGACCATGGCAACGACTTCAACTCCTCCTAGCTTGCATGCACGGGCTGGGACTCCAGATCTGTCCTTGCATGTATGATCTGCTTGCTCCAGCTTGTTCCTAGCTTGCTCAGATGTTACATGCAGCTGCTGGAATGAAGATTACTCTCAGATCTGGTCTTGCATGCATCCTGATGCTTCAGATCTACTCGCTCCTTCTTCATGCATCATCGCGGTCTGAAGACAGCAACTCACGATGGCAGCTCCTCATGCTGACAGCAGCTCCTCCATCCGTGATAGCAACTTCAGCCTCTCACCAGCTCGAGCTCATCACTTCCTCCTTGCTGCAGTTCACGGACAGCAGCTTCCTTCGCCGGTAGCAGCTCCTTCACGGTCAGCAGCTTGCACCATCAAGCTCTCTCCTCACTCACGATCTCTCTATCTCACTCGGTTCTCACTCTCTCACATGCAGCTCTCACTTTTGGTTTCTGATTGCTTGAAATGAAGTGATGGCCGAATGTTGCTTTTGTTTGCTTCAGCTTTCTCTTTCACTCACGAGCTGCAACACTTGGAAATTGAGTAAAAATCTGGTTTGTTGCTTTAGTTTCTCTTGGACACTTGTCACAATCCACCATTACATGTGTGACAAGTGTCACCAACATGCAATCTCTTTATTTTTCAAGCCCGGAATCCGTCCGTCCGTCCGTCCGTCCTGGAATTCGTTTTTGGCCATCGGAAAAATTTTAAAATTTCGAATCCAATACCGCGAACTTGAATTTATTTTTATTAATCGAAAATAATTATTCCAAAATGTCCGGACTCGATAATTATATTTTTCCGATCGGACGCGATCCATCGGAAAAATATTTCGTTCTCTGACGAACGCGGTTCTGGGTTTTACATAGAGATTGTGTGTTTCCAGATGTGGCGGATGTCAAGAAAGAAATTTTAGATGAAGCTCACTCCTCAGCATACGTTATGCATCCGGGAAGTACGAAAATGTATTATACCTTGAAAGAGTATTATTGGTGGAAAGGTATGAAGAGGGAGATAGCTGAATTTGTGGCAAAATGTTTGATTTGTCAACAGGTAAAAGCTGAGCATCAGAGGCCAGCAGGACTTCTTCAGCCACTCTCCATCCCGGAGTGGAAATAGGAGGGTATTACAATGAACTTTGTGGTAGGATTTCCTTGGAGTCGGAATGGTTATGATAGTATCTGGGTGATAGTGGATCGACTTACGAAGTCAGCTCATTTCCTACCTATCCGAAATACGTATTCCCTGGATAGATTGGCCAAGTTATATGTGGATGAGATTGTGAGATTGCATTGGGCTTCAGTGTCGATCGTATCGGATAGAGATTCGAGATTTACATCTCGATTTTGGCCTAGTCTACAGAAAGCTTTGGGTACTCGATTACATTTCAGTACAGCATTTCATCCGCTGATAGATGGACAGTCTAAGCGTACTATTCAGACTTTAAAGGACATGCTCAAGTCATGTGTGATGGAGTTTTGAGGAAGTTGGGATACTCATCTATCGTTAATCAAGTTTGCCTATAATAACAGTTATCAGGCTAGTATCGGCATGGCACCGTATGAAGCACTTTATGGAAAACGGTGTAGGACGCCGATATGTTGGGATGAGATGGGCGAGAGAAAGTTAATTGGGCCCGAGCTCATTCAGATGACTACAGATAAGATCAAGGTTATTCGGGATAATTTGAAGATAGACCAGGATCGATAGAAAAGTTATGCAGATAAGCGTAGGAAGGATTTGGAATTCCAGGTCGGGGATAAGGTATTTCTACAGATATCTCCCTGGAAAGGAATAATCCGTTTTAGGAAGCATGGTAAGTTAAGTCCTCGGTATATCGGTCCCTATGAAATGATTGGCAGAGTAGGTGAGATAGCATATCGACTTGAGCTGCCAGCAGAACTTTCCAGAATCTATAATGTATTCCATGTCTCAATGCTCCGCAAGTATATAGCAGATCCTTCGCATGTGTTGTCAGAACAGCCAATGGAACTCAAGGAGAACCTATCATATGAGGAGACCTCAGTTCAGATTCTTGACAAGAGAGAACAGGTTCTTCACAATGAAGTCATTCCGTTGGTAAAAGTATTGTGGAGGAATCATGCAGTGGAGGAAGCCACGTGGGAGCACGAGGATCAGATGCGTAGTCAGTATCCGTATCTTTTTGAAACAAGTATATTTAGTTATTCGAACTAACAATTTTATAATTCGAGATTTTATTGAGTATGTTGATGGATTCAAATGTTGAAATGCATTGCATGAGAGTTGTGTATTAGATTAGCATTGGTAACTTAGGCTTTGATTGTTAATTTTTATCCAGCAAAGAAGTTGTGTAAATTTCGATGACGAAATTTTTATAATGAGGGGTGAATTATAAAACCCAAAACCTTGTTCATTGGAAAGCGAATTATTTTTCGATGAATCGCGTTTTCGATCGAAAAAATATTTTTCAATTTCGGATCATTCGAAATATTTTTAGAAAAGAAATAATAAAATAATTTCGAGTACGTGAAGACGAATTCAAAATTTAAAAATAATTCTGAAGGCGAAATCGAGTTATAAGCAAATTTCGGGACGAACG
This sequence comes from Dimocarpus longan, assembly GCA_022984855.1. Lineage (NCBI taxonomy): Eukaryota > Viridiplantae > Streptophyta > Magnoliopsida > Sapindales > Sapindaceae > Dimocarpus > Dimocarpus longan. Next base: position 8,992,826 of record CM041015.1, on the reverse strand, counting down.
AAAACGAATTGGATTTCGAAAGCAGAATGGAAAGCATGGAAAGCAAGTGGCAAGCAAAATCCATGCATGAATGACACGTGTCGCTCATGTAAAGAAATGATCAAGACAAGTGTTAGTTATGCAAAGTGAATGAGGGACACTTGTCATGAGGAAGCAATTATATTTAAATCAATTTGAAAAGCAAAAATTAAAAACCAAAGTTGTAAATCCATTCGGTCACCAATTGTCTTCAAAAGCTTGAGAGACCGAGAGTGAGAGATCGAGAAAGAGAGACCGAGAGATCGTGAGAGAGAGAGAGCTGTGCAGACTAGAAAGCAAAATCGAGACCATCACCAAGCTTAGACCAAGCTGCTCATGCATGCAAGGACAGATCCAAGAATACCAGACCGTGAGCTGGTGTGTGGATGTGTAGTGTGTGAAGATTGGGAGAACGAGCTGTCCAAGAGCAATCTATTCGTGCATGCAAGCAAGGAAGGACGAGTAGCTGCTATCAAGCCAAGAGCAAGCATATCAGACCTGAGGTGAAGTCTAACCAAGAGAAGACAGCACATACAAGCAAGGGAAAGGGAGGAAAGTCGAGTGCAGCAACCCGTGAACTGTCGAGTGTGTGTGGACTGCTGTCCGTGAGTTCGTGTGGGCGTCTAGTGCGTGAATCACCAGATTAAGGTGAGTCTTTTAATGCTATTAAAGTGATTTCAGCTTGGAATTAATGTTAGGGCTACTAGGAAGCTGACAGCTTGTGCATGCAAGTGAGGAAAAAGAGTGAACTACTACCGTGAGTGACTTCTTGGCACCGTCTTGCCATCGCGGATGCGTGGGGGCTGTTGCGAAGCGAAGAATAGCTCACATAAAGGTAAGTGCTGTCCCGTTTGATTTCGTTATGATGCTTCGAATAGTTTTTAACGGTTGCATGTTAATTTGGATTGAAGGAAGCTCGCGGATAAGAGCAATGATGTAGGCAGCCTCTTCGCGAGCATTTTCGAAGAGTTCGAATCAATTTCGAAAGGTATATTGAGTTTTATTGATTTTATTTTTATGAAAAATATTTAGGATGAGTTATGGATTATATTTGATAATGTTATGATTGGGTTTAGGATTTAAAACCTCGTTAATGCTGAGGTTCGTTCGATATTGTTCGGTTGTGATTTCGAACGAATTTGTCGACGATTGTTTCCGTTGCGAATTTGATTATAGGCTATTATAGTGAGCTTTAGGGGTTGTTATGTTACGTTGTTGAATTCAAGTTCGTTGTCATGAAAAATGATTATTGTTTGTGTGTTTTAAAATATCGAACAGTCGTTCGGATATTGAAAAATCGTTTTCGAGCGATTTGGATAAGTTTTCCACAAATGCGAATGTGATTTTGTTTGCGATTTTCATGTCGAATGTGAATTTGTATATGATGTTAACAAGCTGCCATGTTATGTGATTAAGCTCATTAAAATGATAAATGTTGATGTTTGGATAGTTTGAATTATATTAAAGTTAATCGGATAGTTTTCGTTGTGCGCGATTATATTAAATTGTTGATTTTTGGAGTTGAAATAGAAACTGAATAAGCATGTAGTATGCTGCCATGATTTTCATTTATGTGTAGCAAAGTGTTTGAATCTTCGTTTTCCATGATTTGAGTGAAGTTACGAGTAGTATTGACAATAAATTTGATTGGAAAGGAAATAATCACACAAAACGTTAAAAATGATAGTTCTCGATAAATTGTCGAAATCGCGTAAGTTTTACATTATTCGTTTATATTCGAATATTTTTTTGTTGAATCCATTAGAATGTGATTTCGATGATATTGATTGAGATTCGAATGGCATTGTTGTCGGTTTCGAAATAGTCAAAAAGCTAGCGAAATCGTAAAGTTTCGATTAGATTATGTTGCAATAATGATTTGGTTTAGAGATAGTTTCCCCGCGTGATTTAAGTTTAGTTTTTGCGCGAGCCATGTTTTAATGAAAATCTCAATCAAAACCAATTGTAGGTGAACCAGCGAATGGACGAGATCCGTAACGAGAAGTGGTGATAAATTATTTGGAAGCAAGTAGTGAGTGTGAATTTTTATAAAGTTTCCATACATTTTACTATAAGAATATTTATAAATGTAATGTTATTTTTATTGTGTGATCACTTTGATATCCGAGCAAGTTTCAGATGATTATCATTTTATATATATAAGTCATGTATAGTTTTAAATGATACACATTGTGAATGTATTTAGTTTTCAAGTAAAGTAAATTGGTAAGTCTAAATGACATACATGCGTAGAAAAATTATTTGCGAAAGTTATATTGCAATGTTTACAATATTACAGAGATTTATATATATATATGTCTTTGGTTTACCCTAACTCCTAGTTACACTCAACCGAAGTTTTCCATACGTGTATGGCAAGTTGAGGGGAGTTACTAACTTTAGGGGGATCGAGTCTGTCAGTCACCCTCTGCACGTATGGGATAATGTAGATCTGCCTGATGTTGGAGGGAATCGCGATCCCAGAGTTGTTTCCACATCTGCGACTACACATGGTGAGAGTTCCCCTAATCCTAGTGGCGTGTCTTCGTACCGTCATTAAGGATAAGTTTCCCTGAGTTGCCAAATAGTCTAGTAAGAAAACTGAGACATGTTGATAGACGTGAGTTTAAGAAAAACAAGAAAAATATTTAAGAAAAGTTTGTTAAAGTATCTTTCGCAATTTAAAACAAGTTTTATAGTTTTCAAAAAAGTAAAGTAAGTAATAGTTTTTCCAACCTATTTTGGGAGGAATATTATCTTGAGCAAAAGTATAGTCTACATTAATTTCCCACTCACTGAGTTATTCTCATCATTATTTTCCTGTTTTATTAAAATCCTCCCTAGGTACAGGTACAAGCAATGCAGCGGAAGCATCTCCGTCGAACGTACAGGCGAGTTAGAGACGCGACCACGCTGCACTAGTTTTAATCAAGTTATCATGTACTGCACTATCATTTTTAGACTTATCAAGTATTGTAAATATTGTTTTGGATAATGGATTTTATGGTGAATGTCATGCATGATGTTTCAAGATTTTAATTAAGTTGATTTTCATATCATTGAATTTTTAAGCAGATCGTGAATGATTGTGAATTTGAAAAAGGGCCTGAGGTCTATTAGTTAAGGAAATGTATTGAATGAAATTATACAGGTTTTGTGAAATTTTTACATGGTGAAAATCTTAGAAAAACAGCCGTTGTGCTGCCGGATTTCCGTAAAAATCTATTTTCATAAAGTTCTTTTCAACGAAAAAAAATTTCTACCCATTTTCAAAACTAAAAAAGTTTCAAACGTTTTCAAATAAGAAAAATGCTTAGCTCCATGGGAGCTTTCCAGTCGGAGTATATCTCGACTGGAAAGCCACCGTGGGGTGCCGGATAGGTCGCCTAGCTAGTATAGTTAGAGAGAGGCATGTCAGAGAAGAAGTAGATCCACCGCCAAGAAAGAAAGAGAAGAAAATAGAGTAGTTTCTTAACTCTAAGTTTTTTTTTTTTTTTCCAATTATGTTCACTGTCCATCATATTAATAGACGGTGGACATAATTTTTTCTAAAAAAAATTATTAAAATTTTAATGTTTTTAATTTTTTAATACTTGAAAAAGAAAAAGTTAATAGTTTTAATCACCACCATCCATTTTATAAATGGACGATGGAGATTTTTTTTTTTAAATATTAAATTTTTAGTTTATTAAATATTAATATTTTTTTTATATTTTATTTTGTTTTGATGGTTTTATCCTTCTACATTAACGATCAAACGTGACTTTTAACGTTTAAATTTACGGTAGAAGTTTTTTGAATATTTTAATAAACTGCAGGGAACTTTTATCTGCTTTGTAAATCAATAGAGGCAATATTAACAATTTCCCAAATTTAGGGAGGATTTTGACTATTTCATCATACTATAAGGAAAATAGAATTATCTCTTTTCTTCCTTCTTTCTTAACATTTCTTTTGTTATTTTTTTTTTCTTTTATTTTAGGGTGACTGCTAACCCAACTTTTGTATTAAAAAAATTGAAAAAAAACCCACAATCGTTCGAAAATAAACGTTTTACACCCTACCGTTACACTTTCAATCTACTTCACCATCTACTATCCTTTTAAAAGCTTTTATTTTCAAATGAAAATTCACGAAATTTCTATCAGCATTGTGCGAAACTTGTATTTTCGAAAGGTCTAAGTGTTTTTTTTTATTTTCATACAAAAGTTGGTTTTTTACCATTCATTATTTATTTTAGTAGTATGGATAGTATCCAAGGGTTTTTCAACATATGATCGATTCTGATGTTTCCTTCCCTCCAAGTTAGTCCAACTTTAATTAATTATATATATATTTTTCAATCTTATCAAATCCTATCTAATTCAATTTCATTCAATCGTATCACGTTTCATCTTCTTCAATTCTACACAATAAATGAGGCCTTAATGTGTGTGTTTGTGTTTGTGTATGTATATACATGTGTGAGTGTGTATATATATATATGATGCTTGATAAGATCTTATAAATAAAGCAAGATCCCAGTCGATCTTTGTAGACAGAAAATTAAAGCAACCAACCATCCCATGTGAAAAAGATACTTGGGTATGTTTTTTGAAATTAAAGCAAAAGCCCAGTCCATCTTTGCACACAGAAAATTAAAGCAACCATCCATCCTATCAGTGAAGACTGTAAAAACAAAAAAAACAAAAAAAAAAAAAAAAGGTGGGCCTCGAAATTTCCAACGTCTAGAATCGAGAAAACAACATGATTTAATTTGATCTGTCCCATCTTTAAAGCACCAAAGAACGTCAACAAAAACAGTGAAAATTTTTGCTACAGCCTTCAGCTAATAAAGCTGCTCTCTTCTATCCCGCCACCATCTCCACCTGCATTAAAAAGTAAATGAACCAGAAGCATCTGTTAGCAGTGAAAAAAGATGAATTCTAAACCATGACTATGAAGTGACCTTTTCTTTTCTTTTCGGTCCAGTTACTTCATTAAGTAACTAAGCAACAATATCATAAAGTTGGTACACACATATATATAACTTTTTCGGATTTAATGTATTTTCTTTTGCTGCTTGTTTTATTTATTTGTTTTTTATAGTAATTGATTTTGATAAATACATATCTTTGAAACAAAGAAAAAAATTCTATAAGCAGTTCCTCATGTCTTAGCTGCTTTTACATAAGGTCACCCAATTGGAAAGTAATTATATTTACATGATACAACTTGTAAGTCGCTAAAGTCTAAACTATATAACCACCAGGTGTAGTCTTCTAAACTGTGTAATTAATTTCAAAGTAAATCTAAAAATTATAATAGAGACATTGAATATATATATATACAGAGAAAGAGAGATAAAGTAAAAATAATTTAAAATCTTAACAAAATCTTAAGTTAAAAAAGTGACTTACATTTATATTCACTCACTTTCACTCAATCAAAGGATTATTATTGATTTTGAATTAACTCTTCTTTTCATCCTTTAATTGAATGAAAATAAATGGATTGATGTTAAAGTCATTTTTCTAAATCAAAATTTTAAATTTTTATAGCCCAACGCTATACGTGTGTGAAATGTTTTCTTGAACCCTTTATTAAAAATATATATATCAAAATTTAATTTAAATAAAAAAAATAAAACAAGACAGAAGTGTAATCATGCAAGTATAAAACTGACCAATAGTAGTCCCATCTGGGTCGGACTTTGGTCATCCGGTTTTCGCCGTATGGATAGTCGGTTTCTGCCCTCCTTGTGTTTCGAAAAGCACAGCATCCAATTGAATAGATTCCAATGAGAAAAACAAGCATCACAATGCAGAGGACAGAAAGCTTGTGCCAATCTCTTCTTATGTCTTCAAGCACTCCAGCTTTGCATGAATCACACTCGTAGCAAAGCATAGTTGGGGCGTTGTTCCACCGGTAACAATCCGCGTCTTGTGTCACCATTGTTCCCATATTGTAATTGCATGCTGTTGGTGGCTTACAACAACCGGACTACACAAAAAAGATAAATAAATTAATAAACAATTAATACATATATATTTATAGACTAATTCATTAATGAGATGGCATATATTTTTCAAAACAAAGATCACCTGTATTGGGGACATGTCTTTCTGAAGATAATCCATTGGAGTCCACAGGGCAAGTTTGGCACAAGTTTGTGAACCCACTATGCAGCTTCTGATGGTTCTCCAATAATCCGGATCTTTAATTCTATTTCTCAACCAAGGTGAATAATCTTCCAAGTGATATTCTTTGTAAGCCCTACCAGGAACCTCCACACCACCACCCTGGCTTGTGACCACAAACCCGAATAGGGTCAAAACCATTAAAGCAGCTATGATGAATAGCATCACCACCAAGTAGACCCAAAGAGCCCATGCAACATGGAAACATGCACCAATGAAGCCAGCGAGAGATATTGTCAGCACCACAAACCCTAACACCAGAAGTGGAGTTTGGAGGAAGCTTTCACAGGTTGTGCTGCTCCTTGCCATCCATAGGCCGGCACCGATGATTGGAATCGAGGCCAGGAGAGTGAACAGATTCAAGAATCCGATTACTGTGTTGCTGAATCTATACATGTTTAATTTCTGTTGTTTAGTAGTAGCTAGCTAAGAGCATCGCTATATTCTCCTCTCTCTCTCTCTCTCTCTCTCTCTCTCTCTCTCTCTCTCTTTATTGATGATCTCTTTCTCTTTCTTTTTGGGTTTGCTTTTTTTATCGTTATGGTGAGTCTGCTTCAGCTTTTTTTTGGTTCTGCTTTAATGGGTGACATTGTTTTTCTTTATTTCGCTTCTCTGAAAGCTTCAAATTTTCAAAATGTTTATCACCTTTTGCTTTATCTGCTTTCCCTGTATTAGGGTATTTATACGGAAATCACTAAATTACACTTCTTAGCCATTAAGGAACTTTTGAGAATTGTAGAATGTCTAAATGCCTGCACATCCATACTAGCTAGATAATAAATTTGACTGCGAATATGAGACCTTTAAATTCAAAAATATTTTGTGATAAAGTGTAAATGTAAGATACATATTTATTATAAATTAACAGAAATTATAAAATAAGAAATTCTGAATTCAGGCAATCAATTCAATAATTATATTGATGTCAAAATTAAAAGTCACCAACTATACATTCAAACTAAACGGGTGTACATTACTTGTCAATAAGTGCATATATACTAATTCGATTTTGAAATACAGATTAATAAACAGTAAGAATAAGATTCCACGTTATCATTAATGGAGAATAATATATTCTGGGTATAGAGTACGAAAAGCCTTGCTCCAACCTCATACATCCAAACATTTGAGAAAACTTGTCATCTATAAATTCTACTTTATTTTAAAATATGAATTATGATACCACAAAAAGTAAGAATAAGATTCCACATTATCGTTAATAATAATATATTCTGGGTATAAAACAGGAAAGGCCTTGCTCCAATCCCAAACGTCCAAACAATTCGAGAAAGCTTATCACCTATAAAAATGCAAGCAAATTGCACTAACGCCTCTGACTTTCCCCATATTTACACTCAACCCTAAATAATTGATTAAACTACACTAACATCCCCTTGACCAGTTGACTAACGATTGACCATCATTAATCAACGATGAAAAAAGTAAATTGTTCATATTGTCCCTAATTTTATTTTCTTTATTCAATTAAAAATAAATTTAAAAAAATTCCAATCTAAAAATATCATCCCTTTTTATAGTTAAAACAACAACCAGTTTTCTTTAACCATGCCTACTCCATCAAATCCTGTAATCAAAAGCCACAATAAACATTTTTTCTACAAGCAACAATAAATGATAATTAAAAATAAAAATAAAAAATGAAAGCCCACAATTCCAGCCAACTCCATTGGATTCAAGAACCATATTCGATCGAACTAGATTCACGCTTGGGTTGACAGACCAGACTCCACGATGAATCGTTTGCGGCAAACCCATGACTGATGAGTTTTCATGCATCAGATCCATGTCATATCTAGTGAATCTACCTTCTCTAGTCTACAAAACGAAGAAGTTCATGTCAATGGGTCCTCCATCATCCATCAGATCTACGAAACAACAACGGAGGATCTACTTCTTCTCACGTAGGAGCTCCTTCACAAACAATCATTCCAGCCAATAAATTCGACGACTTTGGTGTTTTTTAAGAACAGACTCACAATTGAGTTGAAAAGACATCGGTTTGCTAGAACGTACAATTGGACTGGCATAAAATAATTGGACAATTGTTTTTGTTTAATGACTTATTAAATGATAATAATGAGACAGACGAAATTTCCCCTCTACCCTAATTTATTAATGGGTGATCAATGTTAGTCAACAGGTCAAGGGAATGTTAATGCAATTAAATCAATTATTTAGCGTTGAGTGTAATTATGGGTAAAGTCAGAGGTAGTGCAATTTGCCCTAAAAACGCATTAATTCCGATTCAAAATTTAGTGTCCAAGGCAAGAAACGAATACAACTCCCAGTGGCATTATGGTCATTTCAAAGAATTTTGGAGTCAGTGAAATTGCTTTTGAGTGATGGACCAAACCCCCACCCCCTAGCTTGATTATAAAGCATGTGAATGTATGGGTGGTTGTGTTGTTGGTGGTGGCGGGTATAGAATAATATTTATGACATCTGATGCTGCTTCTTATCTTCTCAAATTCATTGTTTAAATTCACTTTGCAGCTCCACTACGCACCATTATTTCTCTTATTTATTAATAAAATTTTGTCCCACTTCATTCCTTTCCTTCATAAATGTATATATCAAGGATAGGAGATAGCTTTTTAAATAACCAACTGAAATTGACCTCAAAGTTTCTTTTTCTTTATATATAGATATATATATATATATACTACGTTTTGTACATGTAGGCTTGTCCTTACCACCCTAAAGGGGTTTCTTCACAATTTATCCAATTATATAAAAGAGATCTTGCGGAATTTGCACGTGCAGGCTTATCCTTACCACCTTGAAGGGGTTTCTTCGCAATTTATCCAATTACACACAAGGGATCTAACGAAAATTATCAGCATTGCTACAGATAGCACTCGAAACTGGCATTGATATGGGGCATGATTGTGCTGTGCCATCTTGGCATAGCAACTTGGAGTGTAAAAGTGGAGAATAGTTGATTGGTGTAATTTCTTATCACAGGAAAAAGTTATTATAAATTGTTTAATTAACAGACTTGCTTTGTCAACCTTTGGTTAAAGTTATAGCAACTCCAACATAGCACGTTAAAATGGTGTTCTAACGGAGCACCATTTTAGAATCTCAAACTCCAAATTTTGGTTTGTACTCTAGATCTAACACCAAAATTTTGTCTTGTCTTCATTTGTGTGCTTCGTGAACATAATATTTACCTTTTTTAAAATATCAATAATACTTATTTCAAAAAAAAAAAAAATCAATAAAATTTTTCTTTATTTAACTAAAACAATATTTATTCCCTTTACATCTTTTAATACGGTTAATATTTTTTATAATTTCATTAATAATTAAATACAAATTAAATTATTATAAAATATATATATATACTATTGGAAATGTTTCGTTCAGATCTTTAAAATAAGCATAATATTGAATATATTTTAATAAATATTATAATAATATATTAATATAAAATTAATTAAATTATTTGGTGTATATAAAGTTTATTATTTCAATAATTACTTGATGGAAGGGGTGATATTCTTATTGCAAAAAGTCACTAATATAATAAAAACCAATAACTTTCAACCAATTAAACTCATCATTCACCAACAAACCAATTAACCATCTAACATTTTTTCCCCTATAAAGATCAATCAAACTAATTAAACTATATTAACAATCAATCCAAAGAAATAAAGTAACTGATTGAGGCATGTGATATACTTTCATTGGATACATCAGCGTTGACATTATACTTTCATGTGATATGAGAAAAATGCAATTCATTGGATACTGTCGACGTTGGGAACTAGCCGACGAAATTCTTTAGGCCTAAACTATAGTTTAAGTTGAGAATGGTTTAATAGGCATGGGAGAAGTAAAAGAGAGGGTTAAGGAAGAACACTTAGACAAAGGATTTTTAAAGTGATTCGGCTCAATTCTTGCCTACGTCCACTGTAATTTCACTATATCTGCAGAGTAAGTGTACTCTTCAGAAGTTATTATTTTGTCTGAACAATGAAAATCTTCTCCTATTTATAGGGTGGAGATGTGCTACAGTAATGTGCAATTATTCAAATTGTAATGATGGATTGTATTTAATGCATGCATTTAACGCGGTTGACATGTGTCAGGTCAAGTGGGTCAAAGTATGCATTAAGCGGCTAATCAACGCAGATTAGGTAGGAATGCCGTAATTCAGGCTATAATTATTGACTGGATCAGTGTGGGCGCAACGTCTTGCTGACTTTTGTTCTAATAGTTCTGACGACGTTTGATCTGTTGTAGGCGAGCTAAATTAGTTGGGAGCTCGTTTGGGCGAGCTGGAACATCTGAAGTATGGCTGCATTTTATCTTTGTAAACAGGTCATGTATTTTGCTGCGGCGATCTGGCGATCTGTATGTCTAATGTGCAGCACGATAGACGAGCGGAACAGTAGGTCTGCTGTATCGTAGATGAGCTAGCTACAGGATGAGCTAGATCCTGCTATATTCAGATAAACTGTATAGCTGGCGAACTGTATTCTTGGATCATCTGTGCATATGATAAACTGACTTTTCAGCATTCTATACGTCTGCTACTTCAGCGGACTGTGTCGACGATGAGCTGAATCATCTGATCAGCTTTTTTTTTTGTTCTGTTGGATATCTCAATGAACTAGATGTTGGATAAGCCTAATTCTGTATTCCTGATGGGCTGGACAGCTGATAAGTTGAGCCCTCAGTGGGCTATGCCTTAACTAGATAAAACGGTCCTTTTTTCTTGGAGGGTTTTATGCTTTGAACTGTTTTGGGCCTTCAGCAATAGTATTAGGCTTTTACCAGTCATTAAAAATGTCTTAAAAATACCCATAACACTAGTCCCCTAGTTTTCAGTTCATTCTGTGAGCTGGAAGTTGATAGACCACTGGTAAAAGCTGAAGATGTCTAGTTTGAAGGGAACGGTTATATTGCCTTTTCAAATTCTAAACTGTCTTAAGACACGTGGTGGGCATGCTGGCTATCGTGCAGGGCACATCTCAGTCTGGGCGTATTTAATGTACGTCTTTCAACTAACAGCGCATGATGACCATATTCCTTGAATCGCATTGAACCGTCAGATTTGAGACAGTTGAGGTGCCACTAGATCTACTGGTTGGGGTTTCAGTCACGCATCTCTATATAATGTAGATTTCTTGTCATTTTCAAAACGATTTGTCTTCCATTCGTCTTCAACCTTCACTTCATCTCAAACTTTGGCACCATCGTACCAGAATCTACGGATCAGATTTCGATCTTACTTTATCTTGCTTCAAAGTAAGTTTTTCATGCTTTTCTTGTTTTCTGATTTTTGTTTATGATTTACTTGCATGGTGCATTTCTTGGCTTGATCTTTTGTGTTGTTCTTCATGTGTTTACGTTTCTGAAACTTTGTTATTTTGCTGAGATGCTTCTTTTTCTGTTGTTTTTAATCCTGTTGGCTAGGTTAGACACATGAGGTTTTTGTTTATGATGTTGAGTAAGCAGACTGTAGGCTGAGACTTACCTAGGTCGTTAGATCGTTCTAGCAGTAGGTTGAATTTTTCAGAAATTTAGTACTCTGTGTTGTGCTTATGACCTGGAGACTTAGGAAATTTATTAGGACTATAGGTATAGGTAAGGACGGTCTGTAGATAGAGACCTGATTATTTCTTTTTTATGTGTAGATGTCTTCAGGTCGCAATCACAGAAATTATAGAGTAGATGATCTGTCCAACACTAGCTCTAGTATGGAGGGTAGTGACCCGGGAATAGCTCGCTAGGTCGGAGGGGCAACTTCCAATAGTGGGGATGCTGCTGAGGAGTTCGCGGCTTAAGTGGATCCCATAACTACGGTACGGCCTTCCGATAGGACTGCTCGTGATGTATTCATACACCATCCTTCAAGTCTAAAGCTAGACGAGCTGGGTGGTATAGCCTTAGAATATCGTCTTCCAAAGGGATGTCGCATCATGCTCCCATCTTCTTCTGATCACGCGGCTTTCCCTCCCCATGGCTATATTGCCGTAAGCGTTGTTCATATGAAACACGAGCTTAAATTCTCGATCCCCGACTATCTCATCGATTTTCTGAATTGGTTAAGACTCAGTCCGTTCCAGTTGACTCCAAACCCCTATGTCCAGCTTACCTCGCTGGTATTGGTTTTCCTAAGGAATGGATTGAAGGCCCCTAATCCACACATCTTATCCTATCTGTACAGCATAAAGAGAGTTGGTAATCCGAAGGGAGGACCTCGCGAAGGAATATATTATTTGACAACCCGTAAGTCGAATTTCAAGGGTCTGTTACCTACAGGACAGGCAAAAGGCAAGTCTAATGTAAGGGACTACAAGTCAACATGGTTCTACATTTCCTGTCATTCTCTTACCCGTCTTCATTGTCGCAGTTTTGTTTTGACTCCAGGTAGTCATAGGGTGATAATGGTGAGCTATATATAATCTTCTTTTTTTTCTTTTTTTAACACTTCTGGTTTCTTTTTGCAGAAGGAAGTAAGGGAGAAATAACTGGAGAAGAGAGATGTCACCTTAGGATGCTTACAAACTCCGGAGAGGGAAGCGCAGCCCAAGCTTTTGACGATAATCTTTTTGTTCAATTCCAGCTCGCTCTAGCACAAGACAGCAAGCTGATAGATAGTAAAAAATATATCGGCACTCGAGGGCATCGCGAGCTCGTCTCTGTAAGTCAAATTGCTAGAGGAATTGTCGATCCAGATCCGTTAAACGTTCCGTCGATGGCAAAAATTTCTCTGGAACAATGTCCTAAACGCCGTGCTGCTCAATCAACTGCTACTCCTACGACCTCTACTTCTACTGAAGCAACTACATCTGAACAAGCTGCAACGCCTACGGAGTCCCAGCCCCCTACTTCTCAACCAATCGAGATCGAGAGTGATCAGGAGCAGGCTACCGAAGGAATAGCTACAGGTGATGATGCTTCAACTGGAGGGATCCCCACAGATCAGGTCCCAACTGAAAGGACTACAACGAGTGGTGCTCCTATTGCCCCAAGCAAAGACATAAAAAGAAAAATAGTGGTGAAGCGAGCTCCACAGAAATGCTTCCGGGCTGAAAAATGTAACCAGTTTGCAACCTTAAAGAGGAATCAAAGATCAGAGTCCGAGGGTGAGTTTGAGCGTATTTCTGGATCGCTCTATCTTGAAGGAGTGCTGGAACTCTTACCAAAGTTTCTTGGGGGTCACGTCAGGAAGCTGGATACAAAATAGCTGACTGACAATGACTTGTTCTTCTGGTCCCTCCGCCACTCTGCCATGGTATCTCTCGATACTTAGTCATTTTTCACATGTTTTCTTACTTTCGATACTGACTTATTATTTTACAGACTTCCATGGGGATCAGGAAGCAAATGCAAGAGGCACTGGTCCTGAAAGAAGAAAATGAGCGTCTCCAATCTGAGCTTCAGAAGTTTGAGGTTGAAAAAGGAAAGCTCAAAACGGAGAGGGACCAAGCGAGGGGCGAGCTGGCCTTCATGTCTCAAGAAGCCTCTAGGGCCAAAATAGTGGTATCCATGCTGGACACCCAACTGAGGAATGCTCGAGCTGCTCAGAACGAGGCTAAAGAGGCTTTAGCTCGCCAGGAGAATGAGTACAGGGCCTCAAGGTCATTGCTTACAGCTCAGCTTCTTAATGCCGAAGAAGAGCGGGATAAAATGAAACATGACCCGGCAGCGGTAGAGAAAAAGGTGGGGCGAGGTCACTCAACGAATTGAAACTTCTGAGAAGAAGGTTGATGACCTTAAAATGGAGTTGATCAAGATCAGGGATGAAGTAGTAGAGGAGACGACGAGTAACTTCCTTTGAACCCTGTGGAAAAATCATCCCGAGACAGACTTCACCTGCTTCGGTGAGGGAGGACTTACTGAGGTAGAAAAATTTAAAGAAGAGGCTGCTCTGGATGTGGCAGCTGACGCTGAAGTTCCCTAGGCCTTAACCTCAGAGACCGTTCAGGCTGATGTCCCACCAGAATCGACCCTGCATGATGCAACTTCCGGGCCTTCAACTTCTCATGGAGGAAGCAAAGAGTAGAGTGTCACCGAGCTGACACATAAGAAAATTTTTGTTTTTTTGCATTGTTTTCTTTTTTTGTAATAGACAATTTGGACCTCGTTTTGAGGCTTTATATACAACTGCTTGAATTAAATTATTTAGTTGGCTTGTCTATTTATATTTCCTACAAAAATAAAACACTTTACAATTGTAAGTGTCATATGAATCTCGCAAACCCGTTATTGAATTGCTTTATATATCTTGCGAAATAATCTGTAAAATGATCTGCATAATAAATAATAACGTTAATTAGCAGGTTAATTAATACTGCTTTTGTAAAGATGGATGTTCATCAGCTGTGCTCAAAAGGTAAAGACCTGAGCTGATACAACGAGTTACGCTCACAAGGTCGAAACCTGAGCCTCTACAACTAGTTTTGCTCAAAGAGTAAAACCTTGAGCTATACAGTATGATGAATTTAACCTGAGCATTTACAGTGAGTTATGGAGGTCGGAACCTCGGTTGAGTTTAGAGGTTAAAACCTAAGCTATACAGCAAGCTGCGCTCATAGGGCGTACCTGAGCATTTACAACAAGCTGCACTCAAAAGGTTGAAACCTGAGTTTGTCAGCATATGAAGCCTCTCAAGCTACGCTCAGAGGGTTGTAACCCGAGCATCTATAGTGAGAGTTAGGGAGGTTGTAACCTCTGTTGCGCTCATAAAGTCAGAACCTGAGCATCTATAACACCTTCAATCGTCTTAAGGTATTTAAACCAAACTAAGAGGACCTTCTGCTGATGGGTTACGTCCTATTTCTGGAGAGTGAAATATTTGTAGTAATCTTTGGTGGGGCAGACCTATTAACGAGCTGCGGTTAGGTGTGCAAGCTCTCTGTCTTATGAACCCCGGTCCCCTGTAAGGCAGGTATGGGGTCAGCTTTTGTGCTGATGTCAAACCCTTTCTTCTTTTAGAGTGAATAAATGTTTGATTCTGCAGCTCGTTCCCTGCATTTTATAGCTTCGTATACAAAAAACACTTAATCAATTTATGTTAGTAATTTTGATGGAAATTCCGAAGCTAGTATTATATACATAATTTTTACAGAATTTACAAGCAAAAGAGAGAGAGCGTTATCTATAATAAAGCCTGAGATGTACTGCATTCCAAGCCCTAGGAAGTGTAGCTCTGCTCATATCTGCTAGATGGTATGCTCCATTCCCAAGGTCTTCCTAGATGACGTAAGATCCTTCCCAATTGGGTCCTAAGGTGCCATCACTGGGATTTCGTGCTCCAAAGAGAATCTGTCGTAACACCAGGTCACTTGGGCGAAATTTTCGGACTTTGACTCTTTTGTTGTAGTATTTAGCCACTCTTTGTTGATAGGCTGTAACTCTCAGACGAGCTGTGTCTCTAATTTCTTCGAGGAGATCCAAGTTTATTTCCAGTAGTTGGTCATTTTCTTCGGGGTTGAAATTTACCCTCCGCTGGCTGATTACTTCGAACTCTGCAGGGATTATAACTTCGAATCTGTACACCATTGAGAAAGGAGTTTGTCCAGTGGTGCTTCGAGCTGTCGTCCTGTAGGCCCAGAGCACCTTTTGCAGCTCGTCTACCCATGCTCCTTTCTTGGCTTCAAGCTTGGTCTTCAGGATTTGTTTAATAATTTTGTTGATGGCTTTGACTTAGCCATTTGCTTGGGGATGATCCACTACTGAAAAGCTTTTTGTAATGCCCAGGTCACTGCAAAACTCAAGAAATTGTTCACTCTTGAATTGGGTTCCATTGTCTGTGATGAGCTGTTGAGGAACTCCAAATCTACAAATGATGTGATCTCATACGAATTTTTCCACCTTTCTTGTAAAGATTTCGATAAATTCCTTGGTTTCTACCCATTTTGTGAAATAATCTACTGCAACAATGGCATATTTACTTCTGCCTCGACCTGTCGGGAGGGGCCCTATCAGATCCATGCCCCAAATGGCGAAAGGCCATGGACTGATCATCTATTGCAAGTAGGCAGACGGAGCTCGTGGGATCTTAAAGAATCTCTTGCATTTGTCGCATTTCTTCACCAAATTGATAGCATCCTGCTTCGTCGTTGGCTAGTAGAATCCTTAGCGAAGTGCCTTTTGAGCCAGAGATAGCCCTCTAACGTGGTTGCCATAATGGCCATTATGAATGTCCTTCAAGATGGTGGTGCACTCTGGTTCATCGATACATCGCAACAGAGGGGCCAAAAAACCTTTCTTATAAAGTCTGTCATCAAAGATACAGTATCTTACAACTCGCGTTCGTAGATGACGGGCTTTCAACTTATCATTTAGCAATTTACCTTCCTGTAAATAATCGACCAAATGATTCATCCATGAGTTTTTTGCCAAGTTCAGGGCCATTACTTCTTCAAGGGGTTCTATGCTTGGCTTAGGCAGGACTTCGACTGATATGTCTCTAGAGAACTCTGTGTCATGAGCTGTCGCCAAGCGAACTAGAGCATCTGCATGAGAATTCTGAGCTCGCGGGATTTGACTTATTTCATACTTCTCAAAAGTTTCTAACAACTCTTGGACATTCTAAAGGTAGATTGCCATTCTTGCCCTTTTAACTTGATATTCTCCTTTAATTTGACATACCACGAGCTAGGAATCACTGAAGATTCTGAGCCGTTCAGCTTGCATTTTCTTGGCTAAACGGAGCCCCACTATCCAGGCTTCATACTCTGCTTCATTGTTTGTGGCACGGAATCCGAACTTGAGAGCATAAAGAATTTTGTGCCCTTCTGGATTGATCAACAATACTCAAGCTCCAGCCTTATATTCGTTGGAAGACTCATCAACGAATAACTCCCAGAACGGACCTTCTGAAGACTCAGCTACTTCATCCATAGGTTCTATAAATTTCGCAATGAAGTCGGCTAGTGTTTGCCCCTTCATCGCCGTCCTTAATTTGAACTCGATGTCGAACTGGGCGAGCTCTATAGCCCATTTTAGGAGGCGCCTTGAAGTGTTAGGTTTCTAGAGGATCAGTTTAAGAGGATACCTGGTTAGTAGCTCAATTTTGTGCGCTTAGAAGTAAGGGCACGATTTTCGGAAAGCCACCACCAGACAATAAGCGAGCTTCTCGATCAGGGTGTACCTTGTCTCTGTATCAACCAATTTCTTACTGATATAGTAGACTGGGTACTGGGCTCTATTTTCTTCTTCTCGTACTAAGGTAGCGCTTAAGGCGTGCTGGGATACTTAGAGATAGACTGTCAGGGTTTCTCCTTCCATTGGTTTCGACAAAAGTGGAGCTCGCCCGATATACTCCTTCAGCTGCTGAAATGTGACCTCGCATTCTTTTGTCCATTCAAAGTTTTTAGCTTTCTTCAAGACATCAAAGAATGGGATACATTTATCTGAGGCTTTGGAAACAAATTTGCTGAGGGCGATGACCTGGCCGTTGAGGGTTTGTACTTCTTTCGGCTTTGTTGGTGATCTCATGTCTAGCAGAGCCTTTATCTTCTTTGGGTTAGCCTCAATTCCTCTATTATTTTCCATGAATCCTAGGAATTTCCCTGAGGCTACTCCGAATGCCCATTTGAGGGGGCTAAGTTTCATTTGGTACCCTTTTAGGATTTGGAACATCCCCTCAAGGTTGCCCATATGATCAACTGCTTTCCTTGACTTTACCAACATGTCGTCAACATAGACCTCCATTGTCTTCCCTATTTGATCTTTGAACAACATGTTCACTAGCCTTTGGTAGGTCGCCTCAGCATTCTTCAAACCAAAAGGCATGACCTTATAGCAGTATAGGCCATGATCTGTGGTGAACGAGGTATGCTCCTCATCCTTAGGGTTCATCGGAATCTGATTGTACCCTGAGTAAGCATTCATGAAGCTAAAGAGCTCATGCCCTGCTATCGTATCCACAAGTTGATCAATTCTAGAGAGTGGGAAGCTATCTTTGAAACAAGCCTTGCTCAAATCTGTGAAGTCTATACAGGTTTTCCATTTCCCGTTCTTCTTTTTTACGAACACGGGATTGGCTACCCAGACAAGGTAGTGAGCCTCACGGATAAATCCATTTGCTAAGAGTTTGTCTACTTCATCTTTCAGGGCGTCGTAACGCTCTCTGGTCATCAATCTCCTCTTTTGGCAAACCAGTCTATAGTGGGGGTTTATGTTCAATCTGTGTGTCATTACTTCTAGATCAATCCCCACCATGTCTTCATGATTTCAGGTGAAAACATCCAAATTCGCCTTAAGGAATTCAGTTAGTTGGGTTTTTTCTTCTGGAGCCAAGGTTTTTCCCAGTTTGAGGTATCTTTCAATATCAGCCTCACTGACCTGAATATCTTCCAATTCTTCAACCGGACTAGTAGTCTGGCTTGCATCTATCTCCCTGGGGTCCAGGTCATGACTAACCCCGGAGCTGCTAACTGTCTGGAGCTCGCGCCTTGAGTCCATACTCACCTTTTTTCCCTTTGCTCCCATGTTTATTGTGTCTTTGTAGCAAAGATGAGCTAGCTGCTGCTCACCTCGTATACGTCCGATTCCGTTGGAAGTTGGAAATTTTATTGTAAGGGCCCTCGTGGAGGTGACCATATCTAGGTCGTTCATTGCCGACTTTCCTAATACCACGTTGTAAGTGGAAGGGCAGTCTATAATGAGGAAGTCCGACATAACTGTTGCTTGTTGACCCGCATCCCCGAGAGTCAAAGGCAATCTAATTTGCCCAATAGGAATGACTGCATCACCAGTGAAACCGTATAAAGGATCAGAGGAAAGATGTAGCTGTTCATCTTCAATCCTCATTTGGTTATAGCACTTCTTGTACATCACATTAACAGAGCTTCCTGTATCCAGCATTATTCTTTTGACCTCTGCATTTTCGATACGACCTCGGATTATTATGGCGTCGTTATGGGGCCAATGAATATCCCTGGCATCTTTCTCTATAAAAACTATCTCCTCTGATGTCACTCTTGCTTTTTTAAGCAAGCCCCCTAACTCACCTCGTCCAGCGATCTGTAGTTGAGCGGCCTCACGCACGTAGCGTTCTTGTGACTTATTTGAAGTACCTGCAAAAAAAGGACCCCCATGAATTGTAAGGATTATTCTTATAGCAGGTTCAAGTTGAGGATCAGACGTTTGTTAGGTTTAAACCGGCTGTTCTTGTGGCTTTTGGTGAGATCGATGTTACTGAACACGATGTCCTATAGGTCGGACGACATAATCCCTTAGACGAACATTTCTAATCATCTCTTTGATGGCGTCTTTTAATGCCCAACAATCAGAAGTGATATGTCCTACTTCGATATGGTAGGCGCAGAATTTATTCCCATCTCTACGTCTCTCAGGAGTTAGGATGGGAGGTGGTCTTCCAAAGTTTTTCCTGTTCTTCTCGGTCGCATAGATCTTGTCCTTAAAGTCTGATAGGTCTGCATAGTTCTCGTAGTGACCTAACCGAGGAGGGCACTCACGCCTCTGGTCATTACTTGGTTTAGACCCATTTCTGGCCTTCTTGGCAACCTGTTTGCTATTTCTTTAGTTCCCCCGACGACCTCCTTCGTTGCTCTTTTTCTTCCTTTGATTGGAGCTGCTAGCTTTCCCCTTCTGGGTATTTGCTTTCTTAAAGCCAAAAGCTTCTTCCCAATTGATTTCTTTCCATGCTTGCTCATAGAATTCCCCTAAGTTTTTTACTGGGGGTTTATAAATATTTTCATACAGCTTCCCGTCTTTCCTCAGTCCTGCCGAGATAGCTGTCAAGATTCCTTCATCGATGGGATTTTCAACATTGGTTACCTCATGTCTGAACCTGTTGATATAGTCTTTTAACAGTTCGCCAGGACGTTGAAAAATTGTTGCTAGATGGTAAGGTGGCGCGAGCTGCCTCCTCAGTGTCTTGTATTAGTTTAGGAACTTCTGCTGACATTTCTCCTAACTACTGATGTTGTGGGGTGGCAGGTTCCTGAACCACATTCGCAGAATATCCCTTAATTTTACAAGGAATACGCAACATTTTGCTAGCGAACTGGTGGTCTGGAGATCCATCTGAACGTTAAAAACGTCGAGGTGGTCGTAAGGATCAGAATTCCCCTTGTACTGCGAGATGTTGAGGACTTTGAATCTTGAGGGAAGTGGCTCTCTTTCAATTTCTACTGTGAATGGGGTTCTTTCACCATATTGACCCATGTGTTCCTGAGTTCTGGGTCGGGCTTCCAGCTATCAGACTCTCTGAAGGAGCTCCTCAACAATCTGGTCTTACACCCCAGATCGGTTGACAGAGGATTGTCTGCTTCTTCTACTATCCCTATTTGGTGAATTCCGGTTTTGAATCATGTGCCTCCTTTCTTATTCAGGCTCGAGAGAATGGCGTACAGGTTCATTCTCCTGATGAGGCCTATTTGGCCTATCTTCTCTAAGCGGATCTCCACGCCGGGGTTGTTGTTCATTTTTGTTTCTCCGAACTAGAATCCGCACATATTCTTGGCTTATCTCCACTTGCCGTTGCCCATCTTGGCTCACTCTTACTCTTAATCCCGAATGGTGAGCTGCATCTTCCTCACCGCGAGCTCGCTGGGCCCGAGCTCTGGAATGTACGTTTGAGGAGTGGACTGATGCTTCTGGTGTTGGCACCTCCCTAGCAGGCCTTCCATTTTCTGTTGGGATCTTGACTGGGCCTTGAGCGACCTGGACCTATGTTAATGTCCTTATTGCCTCCACTAGTTGTGTCATGGTGTTTTCCAATGCCTCCTGATGTCGCTATAAAATCTGGACAGCGTTCTCTCCAGCGGTGTTAGGTGCAAACTGGTGAGAAGGGAGTGGAGGTATACCTGGAGGATTCCCTAATAAGGGAGTATTTGAGGTTCCAGCCCCCAAACTAGTTTGCTCTCTAACGAACTGGACACCTCTTTGTTTATTGGTGTTATCGAGCTGGTCAACAATTGCATCTGAGCTAGCTGCCGTGTCTGAACTTCTAGTGATTCTTCCTCAGACCATTGTGTATGGTACACGTACGATGAAATCAAAGGTGCACAAGTTGAAACCACAGAAAGGGTCCTCCTTCTAGCATCAAAATGTCGACGTTGGGAATCAACCGACGAGATTCTTTCTGCCCACACTACAGTTTAAGTTGGGAATGGTTTAATAGGCATGGGAGAAGTAAAAGAGAGGGTTAAGGAAGAACACTTAGACAAAGGATTTTTAGAGTGGTTTGGCTTAATTCTTACCTAAGTCCACTGTAATTTCACTATATCTGCAAAGTAAGTGTACTCTTCAAAAGTTATTATTCTATCTGTACAATGAAAATCTTCTCCTATTTATAGCGTGGAGAGGTGCTACAGTAATATACAATTATTCAAATTGTAATGATGGATTATATTTAATGCGTGCATTTAATGTGGTTGACATGTGTCAGGTCAAGTGGGTCAAAATATGTATTAGGCGGTTAATCAACGCAGATTAGATAGGACTGCCGTAATTCAGGCTGTAATTGTTGACGAGATCAGCGTGGACGGCACGTCTTGCTGGCTTTTGTTCTGACAGTTCTAACAACGTTTGATCTGTTGTAGGCGAGCTGGATTAGTTGGGAGCTTGTTTAGGTGAGCTGGAACATCTGAAGTATGGCTACATTTTATCTTTGTAAACAGGTCATGTATTTTGCTGCGGCAATCTAGCGATTTGTATGTTTGATGTGCAGCACGATAGACAAGCGGAACAGTAGCTCTGCTGTATCGCGGATGAGCTGGCTACAGGATGAGCTAGATCCTGCTATATTCAGATAAATTGTATAGCTGACGAGCTGTATTATTGGATGGTCTGTGCATATGATAAACTGACTTTTCAGCGGGCTATACGTCTGCTACTTCAGCGGCTGTGTCGACGATGAGCTGAATCGTTTGATCAGCTGTCTTTCTGTTATGCTGGATAACTGGATGTTGGATAAGCCTAATTTTATATTCCTAACGAGATGGATAGCTGATACATTGAGCCCTCAATGGGCTATGCCTTAGCCAGATAAACGGTCCTTTTTTCTTGGAGGGTTTTGGGCTTTGAATTGTTTTAGGCCTTCAGTAATAGTATTGGGCTTTTACCAGTCATTAAAAGTGTCCTAAAAATACCCATAACAGATACCCTCTCTCTGGCTTTCTGGTATTTCATAAAAACCATTTCAATAGTATACACAAGCATTTTATAAGCACCATTTCAATAGTATACATAGTTGTTCTCTCTTTTTCTCTCTACCTAGTACTGTACAACAAAGATATTATTTGATATCAAATTATTTTTACAATTTCATTTATTTCACTTTATCAAACTTTTTTTTTTTTTTTGGGAAATCACTTATCAAACATTTTAGATGAAAAGAATCATAAAAATTATATATATGCTCACTTTATTCGTAATAATATATAAATAAATAAATATAATACTCACAAATAAATAAATATAATACAAGGAAAGCTTTTTTACAACATATTATATACAAAAAGGAGACTATACATAGAGTTAATATCCATAATATTTAAAGCTTCTACACGTGCATTATAGTTTTTTGGATCTTAAGCTTTAAAAAGAGTGTCTAAAAGATCCAAAACAAAAGCCCAAATATTTATTGTTAAAGAACATGCTTTACATATATACAAACAAAATGACAAGTTTTTCATCCTACTTTTTTTTTTTTTTTTTTAAGTTATGGTAGGCACATTTTATCAAAAAACAATGTTTCTAAACCTATCATATATACTTGCCCTCTAAACAACTAACATTAAGTTTCGACATCATGGATTGCAACCATATTAAACATGTTTTTCATTTCTCCACGTTTTTGAAATGTACGTAGAGACTTTGATATGGATGAAAAATATCTTTGGGTCATAGAGTGTGGTAAAAGTTTTAATTCCCTAGATTCCTTCCTATCACATTGTAATATATAGAATAATTTATATGATGTTAACGTCAGGATTTGGATCCTTAGTCAACGATTTTGTTTGCGGGCCCAAGCTGCAATTTCGTTCAATTGGTGTGATGCATGCAAAGTGAAAAGAACAAGAAGAAGAGATCAACCACGAGGAGCAAAAAGACAAGAAGGTTTTAAAGTGGTTCGGCCCAAAAAGATGCCTACATCCACTGTTCACTCTCTCACAATTTCGGTAGAGTAACAACACTCAGAAAAAGTCCTCTTTACAATGAAAATCCTCCCTTTTTTATAGGGAAATGGGAGGAGTTACAGTAAAATAGAATAAGACAAAAGCATACAGTGGACAGGAAGCATAATGATAAGCCGCATTGAATGCGTCGGGGTTTCATTTAATGCGGCTGACAATGCATTAAATGCGGTCGAAATATACATTAAATGCGACCAAAGCTATCGTTTCGGAGGTCTGCCCAAGAGAGATTTCGGGTGGCTGATCTGTATGGATCTTGAGTAGCTATCGGAACCTTGGCTGTAGTTTCTGACAGAGATGGCATGCATGGCACGTTTGGTTCTGTATCCTCTATGGCTCCTTTGACTTCTGTTGACTCGTGATTCTGAGGAGCATGGCTGAGATGGGCTTTCCAGCAGATGGGATATTCAGATCCACTAATGGGCAAATGAGTTGTTGTATAATCGGACATCTTAAGGGTTGGGTATGCAGATTATGAATTAGTACTTCCACGACTGGTCATGGCATCAAGCGAGCACTCTCGTAACCGAGCAGGTACATCGCAGGCTCAGGGATCCCCGAAAGATCTGGATGGACAATTTTGGACGTGCAGGTACGGACGAAACAGGTCTGACAACCACCCTTTGACTAGTAACTTAAACGAATAGAACTAACGATCGGCCTAAGCGAACAGAATAAGCGAACAGCCTAAACGAACAGGACCAGTGAACAGCCTGAACGGACAGAATAGACAAACATCCTAAACGGACAGGATAAGCGAACAGCCTAAACGGTCAGAATAGACGAACATCCTGAACAAACATGACCAGCGAACAGCCTGAACGGACAGGACCAACAAATAGCCTAAACGGACAGAATAAGCGAACAGCCTGAACGATCAGAATAGACGAACATCCTGAATGAACAGGACCAGGGAACAGCCTGAACGGACAGGATACGTGAACAGCCTGAACGGTCAGAACCAGCGAACAACCTAAACGGGTCCTCTGTTGGGAAGGTGGATTAGAGAAAGGGTGGATCGCTGAGCCTTTTGGCCATTGGGCCTGTATTGTAGATTTTCCTAAGCCCGAATAATCTGATCGCTAAATTACCCATAACATATGATTTTATTCAAGATTATACAAAGGAGTACAATAATCTGTTAATGGATTATAATTTGTATTTGACAATAATTTAACATTAACATGATACTTGATTATATAATTCTCTAATCTAAGAGTTATCATGTCATAGTCATTTCAAACTTCTTCTCACAAAGACATACCATACAGTAAAATTATAATTGTTGATAACACATTTGAAGACACATTCACATATATTACATCAATAATACATAGTCAAAATTAATTAAATTTTTTACATAGTTAAGAATATTAAGTCATTTTGGTACTATTCTAAACAATCAAACAAATCCTCAAAATATAAACATTTAGTTTTTTTAATCAATGAAATTGAGTTATAAATATTTATAAGTTAATTAATTTACATAATTTGTTAGCCTAAAACATATCAACACATTTTGTTCTTCCAATATTTAAATTTCATTGTAAAAAATAGTTAGAATACAACAAAAATGGTGTAAATCCTTTGCCAAAAAATAAAATGGTGAAAATCTATTGTTTGTCCACAAGATTGGTAAAAAATTAGTACAATATTTTGCAAGGGTGGCAAATATGCAAACATCAAATAAGAAAGTAAAGCAACGTCAGGCTGAAAAGCCAAAGCAAAAGGCATCTACATCCACTCTAAAACCAGCCAGTACATAACTCAAGCAAGAAGCAGTAAGAATGGCAATCTCTTTAAAGAAATGATCATATTTCCCTGAAGCATAAAAGGTTGCTTCAGCTCGTTCTATAATCAGAGAGAAGTCACCCTCAACTTTACTTTCTTTTTACTAATGCTTTCATGTCTAAAATGCAGTTCATCAATCTTTTCATAGTTACTAATAGGTGTATTTAATGTGCATTTCCTCTAGCTCTTTCCCTTGTATCAAACCTTAAAATCCAGTCAAAGGGAAAGAAATTATACACTTTATAGCAAAGGAGATGCCATAAATCCTCATGCTGCTCTATTAATCATGTTCGTAATAAAAGAGAAGATGGGGCAACATAACTAAAGACTAACTTCCAAATTGCTCTTTCAAACTACCTTAAGAGAAGCTCTTGCGTGATCTTGTAAGAAGAAGAACTTCCCAAGTTTCTTTAAATTGAATTTATCTACAGAACCTAATTCAAGAACTATTAAAACTATAGTTTGTAATAATCAGCAAATCTTAAGATTAATAATATTCTACCTAGATACAGGTGGTGTGTAATAAAGAAAAAAATTTATAGCACAAAGTGCATCCTTACTTAAGTAAAAAAGGAACAAGTTCCAAAATATCTTCTAATACCAAAATAAGCAAATGACTTAAGTTTATCCCAAGAAAGACCCAAGCCTTGATTACCATTATTTTATTTTATTTTATTTTTTTGAAGTAAGCCCTGATTACCATTTGCAAGAATATGATGTATTATTATCATTCTCAATGATAGGACAAATAATGTAATAATAATGCATAAATTTTACCAACCCTTACCAAACAGATTCTAGCTTTTATGAACAACTTCATACCAACCGAACAAATTGACAATAAAGGAGACTCTGAAATTAGTATACCCATTGTAAGAAACATATATAAGTATACTAAATTTTAGGGCATATACAAAGATTCAGCGGTTTATATATTAAATAAGTAAGATATAATGTACCTAAGTTGTTTGGTAGATTAATTCTTTAGCTAAACAAGATAAAAATGTCTTGGCATTTTGTCCAAATAAAGTTGGAACAATTGATCTAGATGCATCATATAACTCCACTTCAAGACTACATCTATGAAAAAAATAATAAACTTAATCGTTGTTTGAATCATACAATATAATCAAACCAAATTATAATGTAGTAAGATTTGCTGCATTATAATTAATGAATAAATAAATACTTTGTTGTAGCTTTTGAAGAAAAAAACGACAATTGTTTTTGTTAAAAAAAAAATTGTAAAACAATAAGTTTTAAAACTTTTTTTTTTATATAAAATTTAAGAACTATAGATCCGTAAAACAGTGCAATAAAATAATATAAAGAAATAAAAATCAAATTTTTACCTCCTGTATTGATCTTTATAGGTTGAACACCATCTCGTCTTCTCTGATATATCTCTACACCAAGAAACAAATGAGTGAGCACAATTATATAGAATTGTGCTCACTTGCTATTGATTTCTTTTCCAAAAGGAAAAAATAATATTTGTATGAAGTTATTAATAATTTTAGTTATACAAAAAATGAAGAAACATATTCTTCTTTTCTATATTATGCTATAAAAAATAAAAAAAAAAATTCTTTTTTGCTTCATAGAACGTACAGTAGAAAACAAAAATAACTTCTATTTCAAAAAATAAAAATATTTCTTTTCTATTGATAGGCAATCAATTAGGGTTTTAATTAATCAAAATTAATATTTAACTTCATCTTTATTAAAATTAAACTTTCACCCCATATAATATAATTAATTCAAAATTAATTTATATTATATTTTGAAATCAAACTCATGATTTCTAATAAATTAATTCTTAATTTATTTATAATTAATTTATACTAGAGTCACTACTAAGAATCAAATTCAAGAACTGTTAAAAAATCAATTAAATAATTATAAATTCATAATTAATAATTAATTAATTAATTATTAAATAATTTAAATAATCAATATTATTTAAATATCAAGTGAACACAAATTCTGTTACTTACGTAACAATTGTAATTGGACAGTCCAATTACAATATTTTATATACATGTTTCTTATGGTGAAATGAGCTATCAAGGGGACTTAATGAACCTATAGTTTTGAGCTCCAATAATATCGAAATTATTAATTAAACTCTTTAATTAAATAATTTATTATTATTAATTTTAGAGTTACTCCACTAAAAACCTAAGATTGCACTCTCAAAACTGCATATGTTTTTATACAAAAATTTTAAGTGTCCATTGATTTAATCATTACATATGATTTAACCCTCCATAAATAATTCGTAATTAAAAATAGGTGAAAATATCCGTTTTACCGTTCTAATTATTTATTGATCTTTAAGTATAATTGATTCTCTAATGAACAATATATCCATAAAAACTTATAAATTTATTTTTCCGTTTATATATGAACTGAAAGTTAAGCGCTCTTATTATTTAAGATCCGAATCAACCCTTAAAGATACTACTTCTCTACTTCTCATAAGAAACAATGGATTCCACTATTGTATAAAATGTTTCCAGCTATTTATTAAATCATATCCTCAAAGTACGAAGTTATTTATCAAATATCTACACCGATCTCACTCATATAAATCAAATGATATAACTCAATAAACAGAAGTCCATAATACACTCAGGATTAAGATCAATTCATATGCGATCATCTAATAGATAAACATAAATCTCTAAATTTAACACATATGAATTAGAGACTCATGTTTATCGTGATTGAAACGAACCAACCAGGATTTCCCCTATCAGAACCCGAGCGAAACCCTCCCAACACTCCAACGGAAATCCTACAGTCTTTGTATCAGTGACTGACTAATAAGGAAACTTCATAGAGCAAACCCAAAATAAAATTCCATTTATATTCATCTAAAAAGTAGGGTGGAAAAATTTCGATAGCGCAACGACTGTTTTTCGACTTTTCCAACCCTTTCAAAAGACCTATAAATCAATATACATCACTTCTAAAAATCATTCATTCATTTCTCCACTTCCAATATGGACCTCAGGTCCTTTTCACAAACAACTCAAACATAAAATAAGATAACTCAAGTATGAATCAAATAACTAACTTCGAAATCACTTCAAATTTCAAAATATATTCATCGTACAAAAATCTCAAATATTTACAAAAATCAAAGAAAAGTATTCACTTCATGCATGATTATGATTGCATAAGACTATATACATTGGTTTCACGGTTAGGATCATCGAGAAGGGTCCACTTTGCACTGCGTCGCACGCTACTCACTCCGGGCACCTGCCTTAACACTTAGGAAGGTTTTTATAAAAACATAGATAAAAAATAGTGAGTCAAAGGAGCTCAGTGAGTAATATAATTTTTATATAATACTTACTTTCTAGAATAACCTCCCAAAATTTATTTATAGGAAATCTTTATTTCATAAATATTCTCATTTTTTTAAATCATACACTTTATAAATCTATTAATGGATTTTATAAATCTATATATTGCATGAAATCATAAAGTAATAAATGCATTTCGTAAACTTTTCGGAGACAAATAATATATATATTCTTTTTCTAACTCTTGTAAACAAATACTACACATTTCTTTCTAAAATGCACCAATGGAAAACCCATGATCTACAATCACATGGCGAGTAAACTAGCACCGCTCAATGTGAGGTCATCTGGTGAACTTGCTAACGACGCTCACCGTAATAAACTATAAAGACATCTCAACTATTATGATGCTAAATTTTATCATCACATACGTAGTATAAGATAATATCTCACACGTATAAAGGGCGACACAAATGAGGCAATCCCCTACACACATAAGTTAGTAACGCATCCTTCCAAACTTGTTATATATGTATAGGATATTCCGGTCGGGTCTGAATCTATAAACTTGGGTAAGTCATTAGCCTTTGAAAACTTTCTATATACGTAAATTGAACTTGAATAATTCTTTCTATAAGTATGAAGATGCAATAACGAATCACATAAATCATGCCAGATTGTAAAAACCCGATATTTCTATATCTATAAGTTCATGCTTAAAATATTTTCTTCTAGAATAGTATTCAATTATTCGTAAGCTAACTTCATGATAGAAATATATTTAAGTAAGAAATGCATCGAAAATAGGCTATTAAAATATTTATCTTTCAAACATACATTTTCACTCATAGTTTTCTAACTCACTGAAATATTCAAGATTTTCTTGCTCGCGATACTTTGCGACTTCGGTTTGCTTTGCCTCCACATTACCTACATATTTTAGTATTCCATTTTTAGGCAACGCCGTAACTATCTTATTCATATAATCACACTTCCAATAACATGAATCAAGCGTACAACACGTTTTATTTCACAAATATTTCTAAACACTTCCAAAATAATTATAACTTTCCTAACAATGCATACAACGACAAATTTTAGTTATTCTAGTCACTTAAACCAAATTAAACTAATCTTTCCACCATTCATCAATTTCGATTATTTACATCGTAATTTCATTTAAACGCATTCCAAATGATAATAATTCTAATTGGAACCATAAAACACAATACTTTTGAGATTACGAAAATTTCGTCACGAATTATCGTTTTTAACAATTCATACATTTCCTTTAGCTTTCCAGACTATTCTAATGTCATTACCATTTATATTTTCATTCAAAACATATAAAAATAAGAGTTTAACGTTTCAATATACACAATGTCAAAATCATGGTAGCTTTTACACCATTTAATAAAACATCTCATTTCGTCATCTAATTAATCCATAAATCATCCGAACCACCTGAAAACAATTCTGATTATCAAAACAACACTTCGATACTTTAAATACATCAAAAATCATCATTTTCTATGGCAAAACTTCTAAAATAAAATCAAAATTATAACAGCCCCTACATGACAGATTTTTACAATTTTTCCAAATCAAAATTCATCCAATATCACACCAATAATTACATGCAATCGAACCTCCACACTAATGAGGTTCCAATCCTAAATCCTAAATATATTATCACAATATCCATCAATATCACAACCCAAACATTTTTCACCAAAACGAAAATCATGGAAACTCAAACGTGCCTCTCGAAAATCAATTAAGAAGCTTCAAAGTTTCCATGCAAGGGTACTACCCTTATCCATCCTTTTTGGCCGGACCCAATCAATCTCCTAACACCAAAATTTACATCAAGTCATGCATCAAATCCACACAAAACTTCAACGCTGGCAGTAACTCATTTTCAAGACTGAAAATTTTCTTTTGCATGTGATGGTTTTGCTCCAAGAACAATCTCCCATAACCGTGCACAACTGTCCCCTCTTGTTTCTCTTCACAATGGCCGAACTACACTCCTCATTGTCTCCACTCCTTCTCTGTCTTGGTTCTCCTTTCTCTGTCTTGGATGGTGAGCAACTCATACTCGTAAGTACACTCTAGGTTGCTCTCAGGTTTGGAAGAAAATGGAAACCGAATGCTATGTCTATTGCTTGGTGTCTCTTGACTTGAGCTTGGAGATGGTTTCCTCTCTGGTTTCTCACCCTCTCTCTCAAGACTCCCTCTCGGCTTTCACTTTCTCTCTCTAAAAATGCTCTCACTCTATATTTTATTTTTTTTATGACCGAATGAATGAGTTCTTCATGCTTCTATTTTTGTTCTTACATTTGAAAATATATATATGTTTCATGATGCTTTGACACTTAGTAAGCATGCAAGCTAACTTGATGCCACTTGTTTCGCTTCTTTTTTGCATGAAAGACATGTGTCATTTCCTTGCATTAGCCATGCCACGTGTTGTTCCATTCAATCTCCCATTTCGAATTCGAATTCGTTTCTGTCCATCAGGAAATTCTATTATAACTCAATTCTACTTCCAGAATTTATTCTTGAATTTGATTGTATCTCCGGGTCTAAATTATTTTATTTCTCCAAATATATTTTATACAATCCTAAATCGAAAATAATATTTTCGTTCGATAAATTTTCGGATCTGACAGTCCCCTCTCTAACTATACTAGCTAGGTGACCTGTCTGGCACTCCACGGTGGCTTTCCAGTCAAGATCCGCTCCAACTGAAAAGTTTCCATGGAGTTAAGCCTCTTTCTTAACTGAAAATGTTTGAAACTCTTTTAGTTCTGAAAATGGGTAGGAGTTTTGTTCGTTGAATTTAACTTTACGACAATAGATTTTTACGGAAATCTGCAGCACGACGACTGTTTTTTTTAAATTTTCACCCTGTAAAGACTTCACAAAACCTATATAATTCCATTCAGTATGTTTTCCTAAATTAATAGGCCTCAGGCCCTTTTTCAAATACATAACCATTCACAACAGGCTTAAAAATTCAATGATATAAAAATCAATTTAATTGAAATCTTAAAACATCGTGCATGACATTTATCATAAAATCCATTATCCAAAACAATATTTATAATACTGATAAGTCTAAAAACAATAGTAAACGCAGTACATGATAACTTGATTAAAACTAGTGCAGTAAGGTCGCGTCTCTAGCTCACCTGTACGTCCGACGGAGATGCTTCCGCTGCGCTGCTCGTACCTGCACCTGAGGAGGATTTTAATAAAATAGAAAAATAATGGTGAGAATAACACAATGAGTGGATAAATTTAATATAAACTATATTTTTGCTTAAGATCATATTCCTCCCAAAATAGGTTGGAAAAACTACTACTTACTTTATTTTTCTGAAAACTATAAAACTCGTTTTAAAAATACGAAAGATACTTTATTAAACTTTTCTTAAATACTTTTCTTATTTTTCTTAAACTCACGTTTACCGACGTGTCTCATTTCATTACTAGCCTATTTGGCAACTCAAGGAAACTTATCCTTCATGACGGTGCGAAGACACGCCACTAGGATTAGAGGAACTCTCACCTTGTGTAGTCGCTGATGTGGAAATAACTCTGGGATCACGATTCCCTCCAACATCAAGCAGATCTATACTATTCCATACGTGCAGAGGGTGACTGACAGACTCGATCCCCCCAAAGTTAGTAACTCCCCCCAACTTGCCATACACGTATGGAATACTTCGGCCGAGTGTAACTAGGGGTTAGGGTAAACCAAAGGCACATATATATAAAAATATGCTGTAACATTACAATATAACTTTCGCAAATAATATTTTTATGCATGTATATCATTTAAACTTACTAATTTACTTTACTTGATGAATATATACATTCACAATGTAATATATATAAAACTATACATGCATTGTATGAAAGATAATGATATTATAAAATCTTATTGGAATATCGAAGTAAATCACTTGCTAAAAATGAAATCACATTCATATAATAAAATGCATGAAAACTTTATAAAATTCACACTCACAACTTGCTTCCAATTAACTTAATACCACTCTCGTCACGGTTCTTGCCCGCTCGCAGGTTCACTTACAATTGGTTTCGATCGAGTTTTTGTTAACAACGAGGCTCACATAAATACTAGTCTTGACTTAAATAGGATTTCGAATTAATACTTTTCTAGCCCAAACAACTTGATTATCCTTACAAAACAACAACATGGAAACACTAATATTCGCCCGTACCTCTAAATATGTTGTAAACTTATTATTTTTTTAATTTAAAATTGTCCGAAAATTAATAAATTGAATTTATATCATTTTTATTATGTATTGTTATGTAATTTTAATTGATTTAATATAAACATCTAAAAATAAATAATTTAATAAATTCTAAAACATTTTTTATGTACATATTAATAATATTTTATTCATAATTAAAATATGATAAAAAGTATAATAACATTAACCATATTTATATATTTAAATATACTGATATATTTAAGAAAATATACTAATTTATTTTAAATTATAAATTAAAATATATTTGTTTAGTTATAAGATAATTTGGGATGAGATGCATTAAGGTTTTACTTTTCAAATATATTTTTTGTAAGTATCAAGGGAAAAAAAATTAAGTAATATAAAATTAACATAAATTTGAAATTATATCATTTTGGGGATGATCGATTTGAAATAAAAATTTTTAAATGTTATTAAGTGATTTGCAATTAAGTGAAAAATTGAAAATTTTTATTTAATTTTTTCAGTTGTTTTTTGGTTATTTTAAGTGGTTTGACGACTTAAAAAAAACAAAGAAAAATAACTTAATAGGTGTAATTCAACATTATTAAATCTTAAGAAGAAAAACAAATGACTAAGTGGAAAAAAAAAAACCCTTAGTTTTTTGATTGATTATGTGTGGTGTTTGTTAAAAATTGTTTAATAATATATATTGTTATTAATAGATTGTAACATAATTGATTTTTTTTAATAATAAATATAAATTAACTTATTATTTTTTATGTGGTTTTTAGTTTTGCGATCCCCTTAATAACAACTAATGTGCTATATTAACAATTTTGACAACAAACAAAATAAAAACAAAACACTGCTCAATATGATTTTATTTTTAGTTTGATTGTTATCTTCATAACAAACAAAATAAAAATTAAAACAAGAAGAAACATGATGCAATTCTGGAAAGTGGAAACGATCGCTAACAATAGGAAAGTGGAAACAATTGCTAACGGAAGTGGAAATTGATAAATTCGAAATTAAGAGGAGAAAATAAAATTAAAACAATGCCTTTGCCTTATTGCCTTTATTGCTAATTCTGAAACAATCCCAAACAAAAGTGGAAACCGGAAACAATGAAGAGAGAAATTAATATGAAAATAAAATTTGTTAATATTACCTTTAAGGACTAGTTTTACAATTAGAAAAAAAAAAATAAGTTTTACAAATATTAGGAGAGTGATGTGTCAAGAGAGATGTCAATGTCTATGATGCCATGTCATTTGAATAATTTTTTTGGAAGTCCAACATTACTATTGATTTAATTAGTTCTTTGATATATATAATTACAGGATAACAAATATACTGTTGTTGTTATTATTATTATTATTTGTTATTAATGTTCAGAGGTCCCTTATAACTTATGATATTACATATTATATGTGACCATAAGTGAAACGGAAATACACTAATAACTTGAGCTATGAGTTAATGAACTAATTAATTTAATTAGTTTTTTACTTTTGAGAATTGTTTAATTCAATTAGCTAAAAGTATCAAAATCAATAAAGTGTATTCGGTTAAAAAAAAAAAAAATCTGAATAAATTAGAATGGGTGTTCAGGGTGAAATGGTCTTACAAATAATAAATTATTGATACATTGTCTTCTAAAAATTACAGTGATTGTGGGTCACGGGATCTATTAGTGTACTTTTAAGATAAGGTTGTGCAATAGTCTCATTTTGATAAATCAAATTTGTTTAATCAAACGAAACAAAAAACTGCATCATCTTTTCTTGTTTGTAATATGATAAGACAACATTAAATTAAGTTAATTGTCATGATCAAGAAGCGGATGAAGTAAAGAATATGGAAGATAATAAATAAGGAAATTTAAAAAATCTATATAATTTTTGTTGTAGGGACGTTAGACACGTAAGATCTGAGGGCAAGACAGAGAGGAAAATCTGTAATAATTTCCATGAAAGCGAAAGAGAAATGAAGCTCAAACATGGTTTGACACATCATTATAATGAATGATTGTGATCAAATGCACATAATTAAATGCAAAAGATAAGAGTGCATTAAGGTGCACCACCTTTGCGGTGCACGAATACATTCAATCGACATGTCTTTGTGCAAGGAGGCGTGTATCTTTGGACAGATGGACATGGCTGTTCTTGTAGTCATAACGGCAGTTTAAGGCCATTACGATTGCCAACAACCGCCATCTTTATAAATGGCCTTGGTTGGTGCTATGTAAAGTCACTCTCAAATATAGTAAAAAGGGTTTGACTATCTTACTAGTTGGATAAGGTTACTCATCAATAATAATATTTGGATATTCTTCAATAACCATATTTTACAACTAATCTAAAGGTTGTTATTGATGGATAATCTTACCTAACAGAGGTAAGTTAGCATAACCAAAGAGAGAACTCTCTAAAAACTCTCTCAGTTCATAGCCTTGGTTCCACTCCTACCCACCAACAAGGATTTGTACCTCGACTCTGATGTCTATAGATGCGAAATCAGAATTTGTTTTGGCTAGGTTATTGTGATATTTTCTTTGAATAAACTATCACAATATATACTATTAAATAATATATATATTTTTGCGAAAAAACGTATTAATAAAGTGGCACCAACACCATCTTATCTAATGCAAAATGGAAGGTACAAAACACCAAGACCACAAAAATTATGGACGATTTTCCTACTAAATTGTAGATAGATTTCTCCTGATTTCTGGGAATAGCATTCCGGATCGTGCAATAAAATCTTATCACAGCTAAATCCTTATAGTTGTCTGATATAGTTTGTGAAGTTTTATTATAAATGTATTTAGTATTGAAGCAAAGCAAAAATGGAAAGTTATTTAAACGAAATACATGCCTAAAAAATACGTGCGAAAGTTATTTTTTTTAAGATTTAGGCTTTTTGCCATAAAAAAGAAAGTTTTTTTGTTTTAAACCGTAAGTTAAAGAATAAAACATTTACAAAATTGAGTAAAATGTTTTTATGCTACTAAATATTAAATTTTAGAGCAAAATGCACAAAACCCCCCGAGGTAAGGCTTTAAAGATCCATAGTCAAAGTTTGATTTTTACAATACAATTCCCCATTTTAACGTTCAAAATGAGTTAAAGATAACCATTGATTGTATTATATGATAAAATGACGAAAATAACCTTAATTTCAAAAATTAAAATAATAAATATTAATTTAATTAAAAACTCAAACATAAATCATCATCATCTCAAATCCATCATCATCAGCAATAAATCATCATCATCAAATTCAAACCCATAATCATCACATTAATTTAATTAAAAACTCAAACATAAATCATCATCATTTCAAAATCATCATCATCAACAATAAATCATCATCTCAGATTATCATCATCAAATTTAAATCCAGAATCATCATCATCATCAACAATAAATCATCATCATCATCTCAAAATCATATCATCAACAATAAATCATCATCATCTCAGATCATCATCATCAAATTCGAACCCAGATAAAATCTGGGTTCGTTTTTATCTGGGTTCGACGAACCCAAATCTGGTCTTGGTTCGTCGAACACAAACGTCGTCTGTGTTCGACGAATCCAGACCAGATCTGGGTTCGGGGTTCAAAATGAATGAGAAAAAAAGAAGAAGAGAAGAAGAAGAAAAAGAAAAAGAATGTGGTAGAAGATAGGGGTCTCTGGTGGAGGATGGTGGAGGCGACAAAGAGAAGGAAAATGAGATGAAAATGGTTTTAATAATTTTTGTTATTGACGAAACTACCCTTAGTCAACTAAATATTGACTAACAGGTGTTAATGACATGAGGGTATTCTGTTATTATATCCAAACTTTGATTATGGATCTTTTAAGCCTTACCTCCGAGGGGTTTTGTGCATTTTGCTCTTAAATTTTAAGCATATTGAAAGTATTTTTTTTTATGTCTTTGGTTTACCCTAATTCCCAGTTATACTCGGTCATAGTACCGTGTACGTGTATGGTAGATTGGTTCGGAGAGTCACTAACTTGAGGGGGATTTGAGTCAGTGTGTCACCCTCTGTATGTATACGGTAGTGTAGATCTGCATGATGTTAGGGAGTGGACACGCGACCCCAGAGTTTTCCCGCACATGCGACTACACAGGTAGCATTCCCTAGTTCGAGTTTTGTGATATGTAGACGTACAGTCACATGAGGATAAGCTTCTCTAAGTTACCTTGTAAGGTAAGTTATAGAAAGTAAAGTACGTCACTAGACGTGAGATTTAGCAAATAGAAAAGTTAAGTTCTACGAAAGTCATAAACAAAAGTATTTATTCCTATTATATTTATTATATAGTTTTTCAAGAAAAAAAAATAAACTAGTTGCTTTCTTTTAACGTCAAAATCTGGTCAAGTGATCCAGATCTCTAGTCAACAAGGTTGTTTCGGGTCCAAGCTGCAATCGACAGAAAATGAAAGAAAGGAGAGGCAGAGAGGAAGAAGAAATCAAGGGAAGAGGAAAAAAGGCACTTGAGATCTACGTGGTTCGGCCAAGAGGAAGGCCTACGTCCACAACGTTGGCTCCGACGAGGGGCAGCAGTCACTGTTATTACTGTTTGTTTTGTTATAGTTGTAGAGAGAGAAAACAATAGAGAGAGAGAGCCAAAAATGCCCCCTTTTTACAATGAAACTCATCCCTATTTGTAAAGAGGGGGAAGAGCTACAGTAATAGTATAAGCATTAAATGCAAATTACAATTTTCGAAGTCTTCTGACATGGTAGGTGAGATCCCTGGAAATCACGCTGCTAACATTTTGGGAAGGGCTTGATGCGTGCATGTCACGCTGTCCTCGAGCAGCTCTGAGCGGACGGTCTGGCGAGCAGCGGCCAGACGAGCAGAGCGGAGCGATCAGCCGGGCAAGCAGACTGAGTGAGCGGCTAGGCGAGTAATGCTGAGCGCTTAGTCTGGCGAACAGGCTAAGCGAGCAGCCGGGCCAGCAGGCCTTAGCGGTCAGTCAGGTGAGCAAACTGAGCGAGCGGTCAGGCGAGCAATGCTAAGTGAGCGACCGGGCGATCAGCGCTGAGCGTTCAGCAGGGTGAACAGGCTAAGCAAGCGGCCGGACGAGCAGGCCTTAGCGGTCAGCCGAGCGAGCAGACTAAGCGAGCGGTCGGGTGAGCAGCGCTGAGCGAGCAAACTTAGCGAGCGGCCGGGCGATCAACGCTGAGTGCTCAGCTTTGCAAACAGGCTGAGCGAGCGACCGAGCGAGCAGGCCTTAGCAGTCAGACGAGCAGGGTTGAGCGGTCAACTGGGCGAGCAGACTGAACGAGCGGCTCTATTGAGTTCATGGCTAACCAGTTGGGTCATTTTCTTTGGGCTTTTACCAGCCTCTTTAGAGTAGCCCAAAAATACATATAACATAAGCCCCCCAGCTCTCAGGGTACTTTGCAGGCTAAGAGCTTGATCATGTTGGTAAAAGCTGGTACATATGATCTTGCAATATTGCTCTCTTCAAAATCCTTTTGCATTTGTCATGTTTCGAGCTCGAGTTCCTTGAGAGTAAGGAGGAATTCATGGTAAGGTCTATTGGGCATTTGCTTTATTTGAGTGTTGCCTTATGCTTCTATTCTGCCAAGTCCTTGGATTTCCCTGTAGACTAAAAAAATAGAGAATCTGTAATAATAAGCCTCTCGAGCTACGTCTAAGGGATGTTGGAACCCGACGACATAGCGAGAGTTGAGGAGGTCGGAACTTCAGCTACGCTCATAAGGTCGGAACCTGAGCATCTACAGCATAATGAACCTCTCAAACTGCGCTCACAAGGTCGAAACCTAAGCATCTACAGCATAATGAACCTCTCAAGCTGCGCTCACAAGGTCATAACCTGAGCATTTACAGCGAGAGTTACGGAGGTCGGAACCTCAATTACGCTCATAAGGTCGGAATCTGAGTTGTACAGCGTAATTTTTGGCGAAGCTGTCCTGGGAGTCGTCACTCGCGACAGCAGTAATCCGGACCCCAGTAGCCTTTAACCCCTCCAAGGGAACCCGTAGGCGTAGGCAAGGTGTTCACGAACGAGTTTGATGAATTGCTATAACACAGCATGATAATTTTACAATATTCAATGGCATTTACAAAATCGAAATAAATACATATTCATTCATTTGCCAAACATAAGGGTGTACCCGTAAAATAAGAGTCGCCATGTATGGTGAGGAAAGCATTTGTAGCTGATTCCGACTGCCTGATTGTTTCTGCATTGAGTTGCTGCATTGAGTTTATCAGCGCCTCCTACCGTTGATGGTAATCTTGGAGCCCCCCCAGTCATGAAGACAGCCGGAGTTAGTCAGAGAGGGGCTGGACGGAATTCGCTTCTCACTTTTGGCAGTGTTGCTTGCTTCTTGCTATTGCATTTGAGTGCCAGAACTTCTACTTCTTCTTCCCCTTGCCATGGTGTTTGGAGAATTAGTTCTGTAAACTACAGATGGGCCCTCCTTCTAGCGCCAAAAATGTTAATGTCAAAATTTGGTCAAGTGATCTAGATCTCTAGTCAACGAGGTTGTTTCGGGCCCAAGCTACAATCGATAGAAAATGAAAGAAATGAGATGCAAAAAGGAAGAAGAAATCAAGGGAAGAGGAAAAAAGGCACTCGAGATCTACGTGGTTCGGCCAAGAGGAAGGCCGACGTCCACGACGTCAGCTCCGGCGAGGGGCAGCAGTCACTGTTATTACTGTTTGTTTTGTTAAAGCTGCAGAGAGAGAAAACAGTAGAAAGAGAGAAAGAGCCAAAAAGGCCCCCTTTTTTACAATGAAAATCATCCCTATTTGTAGGGAGGGGGAAGAGCTACAGTAATAGTACAAGCATTAAATGCAAATTATAATTTTCAAAGTTTTCTGACATGGTAGGTGAGATCCCCGAAAATCACGCTGCTAACATTCTGGGAAGGGCTTGACGCATGCATGTCACGCTGTCCACGAGTAGCTTTGGGCGGGCGGTCGAGCAAGCAGCGGCCAGACGAGCAAGGCTGAGCTGTCAGCGGGGCGAGCAGAATGAGCGAGTGATAGGGCGAGCAGCGCTGAGCGCTCAGTCGGGCAAACAGGCTGAACGAGCAGCCAGGCGAGCAGGCCTTAGCGGTCAGCCGAGCGAGCAAACTGAGCGAGAGGCCAAGCGAGCAGCGCTGAGCCAGCAAACTTAGCAAGCGGCCGGGCAATCAACGCTGAGAGCTCCGCTGTGCAAACAGGCTAAGCGAGCGGTCGAGCGAGCAGCTTTGGACGGGCGGTCGGGCGAGCAGCGGCTAGACGGGCAAGCCAGATGAACGACCGGGTGAGCAGCGGCCAGACGAGTAGGGCTGAGCGGTCAACCTGGCGAGCAGACTGAGCACGCGACCGAGCTAGCAGCGCTGAGCGCTCAGTCGGGCGAACAGGATGAACGAGCAGCCGGGCGAGCAGGCCTTAGCGGTCAGGCGGGCGAGCAAACTAAGCTAGCGGTCAGGCGAGCAGCGCTTAGCCAGCAAACTTAGCAAACGGCTAGGCAATCAACGCTGAGAGCTCAGCCGTGCAAACAGGCTAAGCGAGCGGCCGAGCGAGCAGCTTTGGGCGGGCAGTCGGGCGAGCAGCGGCCAGACGAGCAAGCCGGACGGAGATCGGGTGAACAACAGCCAGACGAGCAGGGCTGAGCGATCAGCCGGGCCAGTAGACTGAGAGAGCGACCGGGCGAGCAGTGCTGAGCGCTCAGTCCGACGAACAGGCTGAGCGAGCGGCCGGACGAGCAGGCCTTAGCGGTCAGTCGAGCGAGCAGACTGAGCTAGTGGTCGGGCGAGCAACACTGAGCGAGCGGTCGGGCGATCAACACTGAGCGCTCAGCCGTGCAAACAGGCTGAGCGAGCTACCGAGCTAGTAGGCCTTAGCAATCAGAAGAGCAGGGCTGAACGGTTAGCCGAGTGAGCAGACTGAACGAGCAGCTTTATTGAGTTCATGGCTAACCAGTTGGGTCATTTTCTTTGAGCTTTTACCAGCCTCTTTGGAGTAGCCCAAAAATACATATAACACTTTCGAAATTATTTTGGGAGTAGTTATATTTTAAAAAACAAATATCAGAGTTTATAAAAGTTATCCACTCACTAAGTTTTATACTCACCACTCTCTTTTCTTATTATAATAAAAACTCTCCCCAGGTGCATGTACGAGCAATCAAGTATAAAGAACTACGCCAAACGTGCAGGTGGGCTAAAAATGAAACACTACTGCACTAATTAATTTGGGAATCATGTTTATGCATAACTTTCAAGTATCAATGCAGGTTTTATACATATTATTTTGGAAATTATGTATAATTATATTTTGTATAATGTTTTTATTTAAGTTCAATAATTTTTGAATTTCCATTTGAATTCAAATCTTGCTATCTTGTTTGTGAAAAATGAAAAGAGTTTCCTAAAAGTGGAGATGTGAATGATTTGAAGTGCACAGGTTTCCTATTTTGTTTTTGTAGGTGAAAATCTTAGAAAACAGTCGTTGTACTGTCGAATTTTCTTTAGAAATCCTATTTTGAAAAATGTTTATAAAAAAATAAAATAAAATAAAGTAAAAATTTTCGCTTATTTTCGCATTAAAAGAAATTCTAAAGAAGTTTAAAAAATTTTCAGTAAAGTAAAAAGGCTTAGCTTGACAGGAAATCTTTCAGCAGGAGCAGATTTCAACTAGAAGGCTACCGTGGGGTGCCGGACAGGCTTCCTAGTTTTATAAGAAAAAAGGGCCTATCATCAACCATATGAAGATGTAAGAAAATAAAGTTTGCAAGAATCAAGAAATCATTTATATTTATTGAGATGAAGAAAAGAAGAACAAATGTAAAATTAAATATAAGAAAAGTGAGCGCATAGGTAAGATTATATGACATAATCCATGAAAAAACAACATTGTTGTTGATATATCTAAGAGAGAAAAAATTCATCAGCATTTTATTCTAGTTCACCAAATTTGAAAATATCTACAATTACATTGTATGAAACTGAACTTGATAAATCATGTCATTAAAACAAAGGGTACAATAATAATTCTATACTTAATTAAATATATCATTTGGATTCAGTAATATTATCTTTTACAATACTATATTAGTCCTAAATTAAGTTATATTAGTTGAAACTTGATTTTCATAGAGTTAAAAAATGAATCATTTAGATCATTTATTTGACAATTATTTAGATAATTACCTCTTGTTCAAGTAGTACTAGCCTCTGATATTTGTTAGGGCGATGTTGTGATGTACAAGACATTCTTTTCTTGGCAACAATTACTTTTACTGTCCATTGTTTGGTCATAGGAACAATCTCTTTTATAACCTTACATTATTTTGTCATTTTGCTATCCTAAAATAAAATATGGAACACAAGACCACAAAGGCAAACTAAGGTTACATTCGGAATTAATTAAAAAAAATCTAAACATAAAAGAAATAACGAAAAACAAATCAAAACTAATAAGAAAAAAGTCTAATCATACTATATGTTGCGCAAAGATTAAAACAAATTAAGTAAAGTTCCTAAACATAAATTTACAAAAGTTTATAATGAATAATTTGATATTAATGTGTAGCTAATGTTAATAGCTCTTAATAAAAAATATTTTTGGTCTAACAAGAATTTTAACCGAATTTGCTGTTTTTGCTCTAGATAAAGCAACATATAATTGTCAATGTGAAAAAACAAGTTGAGGTAAATAAATACCAACATAATCCAATGTTTCACCTAAGCATTAATTACCCGTCATTGCAAAACTTAAACGAATTGAAAATTGAATTCTTTTAAATGGAAATGGATGTTTTTCATTCTCAATAGGTAAACATGGAATTCTTGGTTAATAAATTAAAAAAAAAAAAAAAAAAACTCTTTTTTCCATAATAATGACCAATAGCAATTTCTACATCAATGACATTTGATTCAAATCAATGACAAATCAATCTAGCACCATTACAAAATCCTTTAGATGGATTAATGTTTGTAAGTAACATAACAAGACAACCTGATTTAAGCACCTATTCATAAGGAGGAAGACCATTTGGCACAAGTGAATTTAAAAAATCCTCTTGAAAGCTCTGTTCTATCTTGTCCAATGCTTCATCAAAGCTAAATTATTTAATAGGATCACCAAGAAATTCATGTATGCGTAGGCTATTTATTTCATCAACATAGTCATTTGTTGGCGTCAATATTGCTCGATTTATCATGAAATCAAAATTATTAGGATAATCATTAATATTAGGGAAAACAACATTTATTAAAGTATTTAATGAAGTTATATCATCTTCATAAAATATAATCATTGTACTCGGAAGTTTGATTCTTTCATCAATATATATTGGCTCTATTCCATTACCAATTCATAATATACATTTGCTAAAGAATGGATCAAATTTAACTCTCATATTTTCACTTAATCTTATTTTCTCGAACATTGGCCACAAATATGATTTCACCAAACTTGCATTAATCGTTTCTTCTCTTGTGGCTTTTGGAACAATTGGCAACACTTAACAAAAATCACCACCAAATACAACTACTTTACCACCAAATGGCAATTCAAATTCAATAATAGTTTGTAACATTTTATCCAAAGCCTCTATCGCTTGTCTTTTTAACATAAGTGCTTCATCCCAAATAATTAATTTAGCAACTTGTAAGAGTTTAGCTAACCAGATTGCTTACTGACACCACATGTAATATTTTCATCCACATTCAGTAGAATTTTGAAATGTGAGGATGTTGTTCGTCCACCAATTAAAATAAATGCAGCCACTCCAGATGATACAGTTGAAGTACAATAAGATTTCTTGATCTAAATGTAGCAAAAATTGCTCGATATAAAAATGCTAATTCTAATAGTCCACATAATAAAGCAGCCTCACGAAATGATAATGTTTGCATACTATTAACAATTCTCATGTCTTCAAATAATGTTGGACCTTTAATATGATTTAATAATAATCGTAAATAGTATCTTTCACCTTCAGTAGGATTTGTTATAACTATTCTACCAATAACATCTCCTCTTTTCCTTGGAATCTGTTATGGGCAATTTTGTTATCATAGAAAATGGGCTGATAAAAGACCTAAGAATGAGCCCAGTATATTATTTTATGAGGAAAAGTCCGAGAGGTTGGTCCAATAGACAGATACCGAAGGAAGAAATATATGGTCGATTCTCAACCTATAAACCCGAGCAGGATTGATCGCATGGCTGGTCGTTTTATGTTATTGCGTGGCTGATCGTATCACTTGCTCATCTATTCGATCATGCGTCTGATCGCGTGGCAGCCTGGTCGCAAGTTATAATCACTAAGCCAATCTAATCGTGATCCAAGACTGTTCAATAGTATTCTTCAGAGGCAATCAGAACGATCAGGAGGTCGTCCAACATATCATGATCTTTCCAAAATGCTTATCAAGTCATTGGTTGATTACTCATCTCATCGTCTACTCACTGAGAGTAGTAGTTGATCGCTTGGATAATCTACTCGCTCAAAGTGCTCACCAAAGTTGACCAGTTAACCCTCTAGAAGCCTGGAGCGATTCAGTTAAGGAATGAGTCAACTTGCCTATTTTCATGCAAATCAAATCACGACATTATCGGTGGCCGTTGCTGATATGGTAAAGAGAATCTTGACAAATATTATCTTAATTAATGTATTTTATTTTTTACCTTATCTATAAGATTCTGAAATAAATTCAAATTGTAACATCTCCATCTATATATAGGAGGTCAATTTCATTATAAAGAGAGGACTGAGAAATATATATTATTACTCTGGAGAAATAAGAGTGATAATCGTGGATGTAGGTCATTACTTTACCGAATCACATAAAAATTAGTGTGTCTAATCTATTTTGATCCTGGTCTTCGATATTTTTCTTTGTTATTTGTCGTTTCACAGGTGTTGGGCTT
Source organism: Dimocarpus longan (assembly GCA_022984855.1). Lineage (NCBI taxonomy): Eukaryota > Viridiplantae > Streptophyta > Magnoliopsida > Sapindales > Sapindaceae > Dimocarpus > Dimocarpus longan. Next base: position 8,948,182 of record CM041015.1, on the reverse strand, counting down.
GAAGAACCGGGTTAATTAGAAAACGGTGTCAACAGAATCCAAATTTTATCTTGTTGATTCCAAACAAATTGTTTAGGAAATTCTTTGTACAACAATTTTCGTGCATTTTCATTTATTTTATTCATAGAAAAAAATCCAATAAGCATAGATTTTGATTTAAAGTCATTACTAATAATGTGACTAAGATTACCTAACTTTTTAAAAGTAACAAGTTATTTATCTTCAAGATACAATTGTAATATTTTCACAAATAGATATATATTTCATTTAACACAAAACCATAAATTCTCCACATAGCTTCTGGTGGAGAAATCCAACGTGCAGATTGAAAATTCTCTATTTCATCTACATCTTCAGAACTATCTTGAGATAATAAATGAAAAGCTATATGATCATGACATGTAAATATATATATTTGTATAAATATTTAACAGCTTTAATCATTGAACATATTTCTACATTAATATTATAATCGAATTTTGCCAATATATAAGGATTATAAGGCACAACCCAATGATTATCTAAGTCATAACCCCTCACATTCACTTTTTCCCCATCATCACATCATCTATTCTTTGGATATGAATTTTTTTTCTTGATTAGTTCTGCTTGAAAAATGTTTTGGGATAATGGTTTTTATATCTTCCTTTTTTGGTCATGCAAACAGTAGTAGGGTTAAGATTGCCACAAGGGTCATGCATCATATGTCTAATAACAGTTGAATATAAGTGTAAATTTTTATTTTTAGTTGGAAGAAGCTCAACTGATACAATGTCATGAAAAGTTTCAAGTGTAATAATCTTTAAATTTGACTTTAAAATAATTGGAAAGTGGGCATGTGGGAGACCTCTTTTTTGAAATTCTATTACATATACATATCCTGCTACAAACTCAAATATTTTCTTTTTGAATAAATCAATTTTTAACTCTTCTAATTTTGCTCTAAATACTCTAGCTACTAAATCAAGTCTATTTTGTACTTCATCAATGAATCTTAGCTCTTGCTTAATTTCAACCCAATTAGGATTACATGTCATTGTAAGAAATATATCAGGTTTTCCAAAGTGTTGGACTAATGCCACTGCATCCATGTATCTTTGTTGCATATCTCCAGGTCCACCTACAAAGGATGATGGCAAAATTATTTTCACCCAACTTTTGAACCTCGAGTTTCACCATCTTGAATGCTATCAATAATTCCTTGATATAATTCAGCTCAAATCTCATTTTGTCGATTTCTAAAATAATCTAATCTAGAAGTTATTAATTTAACATACATATCCACTACATATTGTTGTAAAAGAAGCCCAGCATGAAGTAATATTGAGTTTTCTAATAATCTTATTTGTAACTTATAACAATAATACTCCCAACAAGAGATCATCCCTCAGTTTTTGCTCCATTGCAATACTGTAAGATGTCAATCTTAAATATTACTCCAAATAGAATATTGATTAACAAATCATATATTCCATCACAATTAATTTTGTAGAAGATATCATTTGATTAGCAAGCTATAACAATTTTGCCTCACATGATGAACTCTTTTCTTTTATCAACCTTTTGTATACCTTGGTGCCAACTAGTATCTCCATAAGGGAATAATAAAGGATATTGCAAAAGGTCATAAAACCCAAAATAATATGGGATTTTATGACTATAACTCGAATGGTTATAAACAACAATATCACAATCTTTATATTTTTTAGTAAGGTTATCCTCTACCCATATTGCTGCAACTTATGAAGCTAATGAAGCATTATAAATTCTTTGATCTAATCCAACATTTGATCTTATGTGGATTGTATGGTTTTTCAATCAAATATGCTTTTAAGATTTCAAGGAAAAAAAAAACACAATAATGGTTAATTCTTAGTATAACAATTATTTTACTTATAATAGATGGATTCAGTTTTTAGGAGTCATACGATATTCAATTTTCCACTTCATGTTCTATATCATAAAGGTATAGTTGTAAATAAGAATGATTATTATTTGTCAGTAATAACTCATTAATATAGTGATATACTTGTCCTTGAACACAAAATGTATATATACCTTTGTTTTTTTTGCATAAGTTTTTATCATATCTAACTCCCAAAGATGTGAAAGCAAAAGTTTTATTATAAGTTTGAACATACTTTTGGAATTGTATTGATTCTTTAGAACTTAATAAATAATTGATAAATTTGTTCAAGAATTTCATTGAATTTGAGTGATATCTGTCCTTTAGAGCAACAAAATAACAAAATACTTTAAACTCATGGTGAATCTTTTTGCTGGCAATATTTACATATTACGGCAAGTGGCAAGATACTTGTCTCTGTCGGTATATTATGTAGCTTGCAATATCTTGCTTTGTTTCTATTACCATTAATATCTGCAATAAATAATACATGTACAAGAATTTTTTATTTTTCTTTTTTAATAAATATTTTAGTTAGATAACTTTCTATTTGATTAAAGAAAACTAAGAAATTTTTACCTGAAGTTTTAGTACCTCGTTGATGTCGTAAAATGGGAGAATCTAATTGACTTGATGTTGATCCTAGATAAGACAATATTTAAAAAAAAAAAATCATATTATACGTAATATTCTCTCATCTAGTAATAGGAAAAGACCATATCATCTTCAAAAATTGTATGAAAGTTTATTTGATCCTTTCCTCTGCTAACTTGTTGTGTGAGTGAAAGTCGGCATGCTATATTTCCTAAAATTCCAAATGAAGTGAATCCATAAAACTTACCAAAGTAATTCTCCTTAGTTATTGTTTGGATAGTCACTTTGCTCTTACCTATTGTATTTTGGGTTGTGCTTTTGATAACTATAGCTAATTCTCTATTTTTGATGTATTTATTATCATTTGTTTTATGCATTGAATTTGTTTTCTTCTTAATATATGATTCATTCCTTCTTTCATCTATCTTTTGTGAATTATTTTTTGTCATGAATTTCTTTTTCTCCAAATAATATTTTCTATCATATTCTCTTTTATTTTCCTTTTGTTTATTGGTTAAATTTTGTTATTGTTTTTTCTTCCCACACTTTTTGGCTTGTGTACCGTCTTTGCCTGTATTGATTATGTCATATGTTATTATATAATTAAAACTTATTTACACCTAGAAAAAGAAAAGTACAACCACTCTAACAAAGGACTTAGTACCTCTATTATGAACTTATTCAACAAACTCAGAAGCACTATCATCTTTTGCAACATTAACCCTGCAAGTCTTTTCTCTACATACAGGATATTTCTTACTACTAAAAGAGGGAACAAATCACTTGCCTAATTGCTATAACCATTTATAGTTATATACCTCTTTGGTTTCCTTGATCAGTAGTTTACTTCTCAATAGCTCTTTTTCCAGCATATGTTTCTCTCTTTTTCTTATGAACTAATTCTCTTTCTTCCTCAAATAAAAGGGCATACCAACTTTGTTTTTGAATTTTATCTTCCATCAAAATTTGTCTACTTAACTAATTAATATGAAAACATGTTAATAATCAAATTTGAAGTTTCTAAATTCTATCGGTATAAACAATGAATGTAGTTCGTCTACTTAATAATAAGCAAATTAGCTTAGAAATAAACACCAACAATCCATAGAAAATATATACTAATAAAAACAATTTAAAAAAAGAAAAAAGAAAAACACTGACAATTCATAACATGTATATAACAACGATTAATATTGGTATGAAATAATTGTTTTAGTTAACTAAATTTTAATACACTCAAGACAAATGAGATATATAGAATAATGTTATAAGACAAAAAATTGAAACCACAACAAATACCTTTTATGAAAACTACGATCTCGAAGTTCAAAATTGAAAGTTGTTCTAATATAAAGATATTAAAAAAAAAAAAAAATGAACCAACATTAGATAATCTAAAATTTAAGGGGAGTCACTTCCAAGTGATTTGATGTAAGTATTACACTTAATTCTAGATTGTTCAAAAATGATCTGGAACAATTTTTTTTTTCTTTTATTAAGTTTAATTTGGGACTTTTTTTTTCCTTCATTTTTAAGTTTACTTTTATTTCACAACAAATTGTTTTTTAAAAAAAAAAAAAAAAAAGTTAAAAGTATAAATTAAATTAGGGGCATTTTCTTTGCATTCTATTTCAGGGGACAATAAGGTAATTTTATAGGCTTATGAGTAATAAAATGATCTCTCTATTTTTTTGTTAAGTTTGACTATTAAAATTATGGTTAGAGAGACGAAACTAATGGATTAACAATAATTTAGGAACATTTGGATAATTTTACTAAACATATTTGTTCAAAAATAATCCGCAACAATTTTTTTTTTCCTTCTATTAAGTTTAATTCAACACCTTTTTTTTTAATGTTTAATTTTATTTCAAAATAAATTGTTCTTCCTTTTAATAAAATTAAAATTATAAATTAAATTAGAAGTATTATCATTACAATCTATTTTATGAGGATAGTAAGGTAATTTCATAAGCTCATGATTGGTAAAATAATCTTTCTACTTTATTTTTGTTGAGCTTGACCATTCAAAGGATAAAATTGATGGATTTATAATACTTCAAAAATATTTTAATGCTGTTACCAAACACATTTAAAAAGACTAAATTTTTATTTAATTTTATTATAATAGAATAAGTGTGACAAACTCTAATTACATACTTTAAATAAAAGTTAAAAAAAAATTAAAAAAATTTAAAAAAAAAAAAATCAACTAATTACACACATTTGGACACCTACAAATGGCAAAGATGCAGTTGCCCTTTAACAATAGTGGAATTATTAAAAAGACTCATTTGCCCTCAAAAGTCCCTAAATTTACCATTATATCCAAAGATATTTTAAAATTAAATAATAAACTATTGAAATTAATAAATAAAATATTGATTTAAAAATAAATGATTATAAAACCTAAATAAATTCTCTCTTTCTCTCATTCTCTCACTTCAAGCTTCTCTCTCTCTCTCTCTCTCTCTCTTCTTCCCACTTTCTATCTTTATTTTCTTTATATTCTATCAATTTCTCTGCCTCTTGTCCTATTTGTTTTCTCATCGCTTCTTTTCTAGTTCTCTTCCTCACTTCTCCATCTTCAAAGTGATAGTCCGCTAGAGCCCTAATCTCTCTTCTCCCGCTTCTCTTTTTCCTCTATTTCTCTCACTTCTCTCTCCCCCTTATTGTCTCCCCCGCCAGTGTTTGTACTAGGGTGAGTGCTTAGCTTAGTTTGGTTTGGTTTTGGTTGATTTGATTTGGGTACTTTGGGTTAGCGGTAAGGGTAGTGGTTCTAATTGTTTCAATGATTGATTTGGGTTGTGATTGGTGATAGAAAAAGCTATTTATAGGTTTATGGTTGTGTTAGGTAGTGGTGTTGATTGTTAGTGGTGTTAGCTGTTAATGGTGTTGTGTTAGGTGGTGTTGTTAGTTGTTAATGGTGTTGCTTTAGGTGGTGTTGTTGCTATTAGTGGCGGTACATGGTGTTGTTAGCGGTTAGCAGTGTTAGGTATTCAATTGGTTGTGTCAGCCAACTGGTAGGTGTGGAGGAAGGCCACTTTCAGGCGGTTTCTAGTTTCCTCTATCACCTAAAGATTGAAAAATAGGATTACCACAAACTTTTCATCATCACATCATTATTTCCTCCAGTAAGATTAAGTTCATCAATTTCTGTAGGTCAAATCTCTTATCTATTTTAATTTTTTATATGTTCTACTGCTATTTCTATGGTTATTATTGTTCTTGTTGTTGTTAGGTGAGTTCGTGTTTGGATCGCGTAATTTTTCCTTTAGTTTTTTTTTTTTTTAAGTCTTGATAGTTTTTCGTGAGTGAAATCGATTGTTTCTAGTGACAATATATTTTTTACTTCTGCAAGTCAAATCTCCTCCCCATTTTAATTTTTTGCATGTTCTATTGCTATTTCTATTTACTATTATTGTTGTTGTTATTGTTGGGTGAGTTAGTGTTTGAATTGTGTAATTTTTCCTTTAGTTTTTTTTTTTTTTTTAAATCTTGATAGTTTTTCCTTAGCAAAGAGCTAAAATAGATTGTTTATGGTGATATTATATTTTTTAACAACTACAACTATATATATAGATTATGTCATTTAACATATATAATTACACCAACAAAAATGTTTTTACATAGATGACTTAAAAAAAATAGCTGACCTTCGAAGAAAGTCCAGAACTCCTATCAGAAGATAACGAAACATAAGGTACTTAGCCAGCTAGACAAAATAGAGCACTCATGAAACCTTTTTAAATCTCATCTCATCACTACAGTCCTGGTTAATCACCACCATACTATCGGCCATACCTCCTATCCTGTAGGCTTGAATTTCTAGCCACAAATAAGTATTAATGATATTTTTACTTTTTTATCCTTTTGACTTTTGCCATCTGTTATATTTGTAAAGTTTTTTAGGATTAGATGTGTGTTTTGCTTTGAAGTATACCATTATGATTTTTTATTTTCTGTGTCAGATAGAAACATCTTAAGATGTTTGGATGCTTAATTTTACCATGTATATTGACAATAATGAGCAATTGATTTCTTTAAAATTGATTTTTTGCTTGGATAAGGTTGTAGACTAATTTAATCTCATATTGTTTGACGAGCATGTGTCTATAAGCACTTCCTCTTTATAAGTTTTTTTTTTTTTAATTTATGTTATGAAGTTTTCCTTTTCAATCAACGGCAACAATGTAATTGTATTTTTAAATAAATATTAGGTATCTAGATTTCTATGTCTATTCACCAATTCTTTCCACAATTCACACTATCAAGGGCAAAAATGTCATTCCAGTTTCAAACAAGTTCCAGGGTGTGCAATTCTATCACTATTCATAGACTCTCTTCCCATTTTTTATATGTAGTTAATAGATATATATATATATATATATATATTTCTTTGTTGAGACTTGAATGAACTTAAAAAAAGATAATGATGAGACATAATTGTGTGATTTAGGTTTTTTTTTTTTTTTTAAATAAAGTTTGTTTTATTATCATCATCATCATCATCATTATTATTATTATTATTTGTTATCAATGAGGAAAGTTTTACATGATAAATTTTTAGATTAAAAAAGAATGACAATTAAGTTCTTGAAATTAATTGAATGAATGATTTCTTTCAAAAAAATATATGTATGAATGAATGATTGATTTTAGTTACATGATCTTACCTTAATTTACATTGTTAATTTGTTTTTAAAATTTTAAATTGTTAACCAGGGATAAGTTCAATAATGACTAAATTTTATTATATTTCATTATATGTACTATTAAATTTTTTATTAAATAAGATTATATTAAAAATTTTGAGAGTAACTAAAATTCACAATCTCATTGATGTGGTCTAAAAGGCTTGATATTAAATCAATCCAACTTCTCATGTTAATCACAAATATAATTTCGCTTTTATATTTATTGTAATCAAAACAAAATAAAATTTTAGTATCGTTCAAACTTAGAAAAAGAAAATCTTTGATTGAATGAGTTCTAGAAAAGGATAATGAACAGATACAATATTAGAGGATGGTTAAAAATAAATAAATATATATGTATGTATAGATACAATGAGGCACAAGAGAGTACAAGAAAAATGAAGGATAAATCATAAAAAGTCACCATTTTTTTTTATTTTTTACAATACTAAGATGACAATTAAAGCAATTCAACAACCTAATTAATCTCCCAAAAGGATTAAATCAACAATGAATTAATTCTAATCAAATATTCCTGCAGCCAAAGGCTGTTTCTTCAAGAAGTAATTGAACAATAAAAGAGCGAGTCGAGGTTGAGTCAACGGAACCTCATGCCCTGCACCCCTCACTGTCACATATGTCAACCCCTTGTATACTTGCGTCCAACCACCAACCTAAATTCAACCAACAACAAAATTCAAATATAGTAACTGATTTTTTAGTACGAATTTTAGAAACTCCTTTATACAAAGAAAAGGTATAAGGTTAGGAGAACATCCCAACTCAATTTTAAAATGTTTCTTTTATAGTATTAAAAAGTATTCTAAATAATTTCATGATAAATATTATGGTCAAAAACCCTTCAAAGAAAATATTTGATAATTACTTTTGGACTATAGATTCAAACATACAAATATATATACATACATAATATATATATACATATATAATTGAAAAAATGTTGGTAACTGTGAAGAGAGTAGTAATTGAGAAATTACCTGTTCATTATATGGATCAATCCAAGCATACCATTCAACATCAGTTTTAAGCTTTAGAGCACCGATTGAATATCTGGTTGCAGTTAGTGGCAAAATGGCATCTGTGTCACCACTGTTTTTTGGACATACGTACATTAGTAAAACTTTGCCTCAAATATAATAATATGAAAATATTTACAAGAAATAAATGCTCATGTGAGTTCAAAGATTATAAAAAATAAACATGGTTCTTTGACCGAAAAAAAAAAAAAAAAGCGTTGGAGAATTAAATGCGAAATTTACCTGTACAACCAGATTCTAATGCCAGCCGCTATTAATTTTTTAAAGATGGGAAGCATTGATTTTGGAGAATCAGACCAATTTCTTCTAATTGCAGAACTGCAAATTAACGGAGATTAAGGTGAAAAATTCAAAATGAATCACTATCATTTTTGAAAAATATTAAACAAGTTTCATGTAAGATACGTCTTTCATTCATATTATGTCATGTAATATAAATATTTTTTATGACTAATTACTCCAAATACATCAATGCATGTTTAGAGAAGTATAAATGCTAAATAAGTGTACATGTAGCATAAGCACACCTGCAAGTTACCCAAGGATGAGAAACGTGAGCAGTGTCTACGTGAAGAGCCTTTTGGACTTCCAAGCGGTTCATGTATACTTTTGTGTACCTAATAATGCACTCATCCACCCCTCTGAATTTCCATGGCTGAATTTTCAATAAAGGTGGTACAATCATGTTAGTAGTGTATCAGATGAGCTTATTAGCTTAAGAAGTACTTTTCCCACAAGTATTTATCAATATTTTATCTCAAGGATTTTAGAGGAAAGCGCTTTCTATGAAATGATTTTTACATAAATGAGCGTTTTCTTGCTACAAAAGCAAACATTAAATATTCTTCCAATATGGTAAATGATACTTTCTGAAAATGTATCCAAATATTTATTTGAAAAGCATTCAAAGTGTCGTTTTTAATCCCAAAACATCGCCATTTATTTAATTTATTATGATTATATATAACATATATTAATAATTTTAATATCCAATTTTTCATTTATTCTTAAATCACAGGTTAGGACAATTGCTCTATTAACATTTTATTTAATTATATTTAGTATAGGCGTATAACTTATTTATTAGTCAAAAGAGTTTTTTCAATCTCAACAGAAAAAAAAATAAAAAAGAACTTTGGAGATTTAAAAAACTCTTTTGACCAATAGATAAACTGTATCAAACATATATACTTACTCTTAAACTCTTAAATAAGAATAAATAGATGACTAAATGTTGAAATCACTAAGTTAATTAATACAAATCCACCGTAAATCATTGTATATATATAAACAGCACTCTTGGCAGAGTTTTAAAGCACTTCAGATGCATACCAGAGAAAGCTGGAGATTGTGTTTGAGAGTGCTATTTCCAGAGCAAGGAGTACTGTATATGCTGTAAGGATTGATGGATCCAAACCCTTGGTAAGCCATAGAAAGAGCATTGTTGCACTCTTTTCGTGGGAACAAGAATGTATCATTTGGGCAGAACTTCTGTAAATCTTTGTATGTAGAATCTGATATCAACCCATGGTTCCACCAATACTCATGTGTCCCAATGTTATCATAGTAGTCATCTATCAGTGGATTCCCCAACTGCCCCAAAATTATCACCCAAAAAAAAATGTACATTTAGTAATAATATTTATATGTCGACAAGGTTCAAATCTTAGTCGGTAAATATTTTTAAAGAAAATTATTTGATTTTTTTCCATAAAATATTAAGGAATTAAAATAAGTAAATTTAAATTACTAGACATATTCAACGATTAAGATTTCAATATTCAAAGTTTTGTTAAAGTCTCAACATCTTGATTGGAGACTTGGATCATAAATAAATAGCTACAAGTAGTATTAGCTTACCAAAAAACCTTTGAAATTAAGGACAGGATGCTTGACACCCTTATTGCCTCTAACAATAAGTTGAGATAGTTCGGGAATATAGTGACCTACATGTACGTAGAAGAAAAAATGTGTATTAACACAGGTTTGACATGGTCTAATTTACAGTAAAAAAAGAAAAAGAAAAAAAAAGGAAAAATTATTTCTTTCTTTATAAAAATGCTGTTTTATAAAAGTTGAAAAAACACACCTGTTATGTGAGTATCAATTAAGCCCTTTTTTTAATCCAAATTATGATTTTTTTTTTTTTTTAAATCTATCGAGTACATTTCTCGAAAACAATCAAAACCACTTTTGCTGAATTCTAGAGCACTTTTGCTTATTCCAATCAACATATGGAATGAATAGAAAAAGCACTTTTGACTTGTTGTTAGAAAAAGAAAAATTGACAAATTAAATAAATTGGTTTTGGTGCAAGTTAACAGGAGCATTATGGTAGAAAACCTGCATAGCTTTCTCCAGCAATGTAGAAAGGCCTGTGCTTGTATTGAGGGAATCTCTCCAACCATTTGATGAGAAATGTGTAAGCATCTTTAACTGTACTTTTTCAAACATTAAACAAATTTGTTAGTTATTTGTAGGCTAACCAACTCTTGACAATTATACGCATACAACAAAATTCTATGCCATGCACACTCAACATCGGCCTGAGATAAGTAAAAATGACCTGTTCTCTTGTCTCCAACGGTGTATATATTTTCAATAGTTTTTGTGTAGGAAAATCCGACGCCGGCCGGAGAATCCAAGAAGAGCATATTAGCCTCTACAATAAGTGAAATCAAGTGAATCACATTAGAATTTAACAGAAAACTCTACATTAGTGTACAATGTTTGATCATACAACAAATAATGCTTACCATTATTCCAAGCATAAGGATTCAAGTATAGTGTTTTACCATCGGATCGGACACGAAAGGGCCCAACCTCTTCAGAGGCCCCGTAAGCCACGGAAGAACAACCTGGCCCACCATTGAGCCACAAAACTAGGGGCCTAGAGGTGGGCCGTTTACTCAGCGGGGCCTCGATCAACCAGTAGAAGAGAGCCCGGCCTGCCTTTTGGTCCACAGTAACGTAGCCAGAGTATTGAGAGAAGTTGAGCTTTGGTGGCTGCCCTGGTAGCTTGATGATCCTATCCTTCTCTTGCTCCTTCAAATTTGCAGAAACTGGTGATGTCAGAACAAGAGCAAGCCCCAAAACATAGAGCAGGAAACTCCCACTTGGTGATCCCATTGTGAGCAATTTTTTTAAGGGCAGCTAGTCAGCTAATTTGTGGGTAGTGGTTTTCGGGAGTTGTCTAGCGATTTAATTATATGGTGGCATAGATAGCATGTTAAAGTTGACTTCAATCATGTTAAATGTTGCCCAAATAGTCAATGATTTGTTCAGCAAATGGGGTTTTTTTTTTATAGTAGTTGGAACTCCTGCATTCCTATTTACATATATATATATTTGAGTTGATCTATTCCTTTTGTCCATTCTCATTTTCTGGTGTTGAATATATTCTTTCTGATATTATTTTGAATAATTATTTCTTTGCTTTTCAAATTGGAAAATATATAAAAGTTGTTTAGGTAGCAAGAGGAACCTAATCATGGAAATATTTGTTTGTATTTTATATGAATAAGAGAATCAAAATATAAACGATAATTTACACAAACTTGTGTTAAAGTGAAAAACCAATTGAAGATATTCAAAATAATGGAAGAATTTTATACCTATTTTTCATTTTGAAAACGGGACTCTTGAAAGAAACCGTTTTTTATATTAAAAAAAAACAAAAAATGAACCTTTTTTTTTTTTTCAAAATGCTAATATTAAACTTATTTTTACTGTATCCGCCTTATTCTATCTAGTGTATTCTTGAAATTTAAAAATTAAAAAATACAATAAAATATTTACACTTTTACTCGTAAACATGTTTATTCAATATTCTTTTTTTTTTTTTTTTTTGATATTAATAGTTTATGAACTACACAATAAAAAATTCATTTCTAAGAGTAGAGATGAGAATTGAGCGCTAAGTTAAAGATTTGATGACGATGATGATTTTACTATTTATTAAAACTAAACAATTAAACATTCAAAAGAAAATAATCAAGGCTTTGTTTAGTAGCTTCTCCAAATAAATCTTTTACAAGTAAATCTTTTGAAAGTAGATATTTTCGAAATAGATATTTTGAAATAAAATCGTTGTTTGTTTAATTGTCAATTAAAAAATCACTTTTAAATTGAAGACTATATGATTAAATTATTTTTAAAGTGCTTTTGGATGATTAATTTATCAAAAATGACATAAGAGAGAACAATAGTACACCTCATTGTCCCCTTTGTCCTCTTGCAGGATGATCAAGACCAGTTTTTACAGTTTTTATAACAATGGAACATGATTCAAGCCTCATGTCTATAGTTTAATGGAGTTATTTTTCTAATTTTTAATAGTGATTCTTTAGACAAACCTCAAAATATTTTTTAATACTCTGTACTCTATTGATGAATTATATTTTGATAACAATCCTTAACCACATTGACCTCTTATTATTACAAGTTTCACGATGACCAATCGGAACAACATTCTCACTTTCTACCATCATAAATGATAACTACAAATATATAATATATTAACAAAATATGAAAAAGAGTTCCTAATAGTAATTCACAAGCTCGTAATAGAAGGTTTGAAGTGTCAATGACCCGTGTACCTTGATCACCTGCACAATGCCTAGAAAACAAAATATGAAAAATAGTTCTTAATAGTAACTCACGAGACTTCCTAATTGGTAGAGGTTTTGGTTCCGCCAAACTCCATGAATGAAAATAGAAAACTAAAACATATATATGCAGTGTCTATAGAAAACAAATATGGCATATAAATTCATGACAAACAGAACCAAAAACTAAAAAATTATATTCGCAATGGCTATATATGCATCATCAAAAAAAAATTGCAGTACATATATATATGTCAACCAAAACGAATTGAAAACCAAAAAAAAAAATACACACACATACACACAAAATATAGATAGCTTATTTGTTGAATATGAGTTCTTAGATATTTTTTTGAAATAAAACGTGAATAAAAGTGGAGGCTATATGGTTATATTTATAAGAAGGTGTAATAGGATTATAAGGGTATAGAAATATTAACAAAATAAAATAAGGATAAATTATATATTGTATTTTAAGAAAAAAATCAAGAATATTTACTTGAAAAAGATCAAAATTTGAGCATAACATTTTTTAACTTTTTTAATTTTCTAAAAGTATTATTGGGATGTCAATCAAATGACGTAAAAAAAATTAAGTAGAGTTTTTGATATTAAAAATATATTTTTTGATTAATAGATAAATTATACCAAAGTTAAAGATAAATTGAAAAGGACATTGGCATTAATTACCCAAGATTTTATCAAAATTATATATTGCGCCAGAAAGGCCAAAACATATTTAAGATTAAAAGTGGAGATACATCAGGATCTGGTGCCGCATGTTGGTTTGACCCATTGACTTTTCGCAGTGGCATTGATGATGCCATTTCATCCACTAAGCAACACCCATGTGGGCCACGTGGCCTTCCTGTCTAGTCATTTTGTAAAATTAAAAAACAGTTTATTATATTTGAAGCATTTTGAGTTCATTTCAGATTACTTCATTTTTATTTTATAGTGAATTTAAATTCATTTAAATATAAAATTATATTATAATAACATAAGACTGACCTAATGGCATATCTTTTACATTTATGTTTTTAAGATTAAAAAATTATCATGTCGAATTATTTTGTAACTTTTGTAGATAAGAGAATTGATAGTTGATTAATTACTAATTTTTTTATCAAAGGAAAATATTATTTTCAATTTTTCTAAGAAAAATTAAAATAATCTAACATACATAATACATAATATTAATAGAATTAAGTACATATTGTAATAGAATTAAGTGTGTGTGTGTGTATATATATATATATATATATATATTCTTGGATCGGAAGATTGAGGTAACCCATGCGCCCTATTACACGCCCAACTTTTCGCTCATCATTAATTCTTTTCATATGGTCCTTATAATTTATAAAATTAATCTAACATTGCAATATTAAAATGCCGTAAATTTATAAATATATTGTAAGAACACATCATAAGTATATTTTTAAAAAAGTATTTCTTATATAATGTTAAGAAAAATTTAATTGACCAGAAAGGATTTGTTAAGAAATTGAAATGAAATTTTCTTCAGTAGAATAAATAGTTTTGGGATCTTTTACACAACCACGGGTGTATTTGTCACGAAGGATTGGATAATTTCCAATCCAAGCCCTTTTTTTGTTGGTTGTATGGAATTTCGTTTCTCCAATGCCATGCAAATAATTTATCCGATCACCATGGGATTTTTTTTTTCTTTATTAACTTTTAAAATTAAGGTAAAGAGGTGTAATTTTCCAGATATGAAAGTAGCTACACCCCACCAAACTTATTATATGTTTTGATTTTGATTATATTAATTTGTTAATTTATAAACTAAAAGAAATATTAATTTGTTAATTTATAATAGTTATCAAACACTAAAAGAAATGACATATTAATAATATGTGGGGTATTCTTACAACCTATAACACTTCTAAAAGTCCTAATGGGGTGCATGTACAAAAAGGGATGCATGTGCCGTTGTTAAGGGTTGCATATATCTTCACTCTTTCTTAAAATTGCAAAACAAAACTAGAACAAGCGGTTTGACTTGATCCAGTCTAATTCAACTATGCATGGGCTTTTTTGCCCAATCTTATAAGAAAGAAAATGTGTGTTTTCAGAGATTAAAAAAAAAAAAAAGTGTTTTCAGACGAACTTTTTTACTGATTTTTACCAAATTTTAAAGTTTAATGAAAAATATCTAAAAATTTTAAATGATCTGATTTAATTGAAACACCCTTTAAAGAATTAAATAAATTAAATAAGAGAAATGTTATAAAATGAACCAATTAAACAAGAAAATTAACATAAGACTCTCAATCAAAAAATAAATAAATAACTTAAGACTCAAGGTAATAGAAGAAAGAATGTATCGCAAAAGAGAAAATAGATTCTTTCATTCCTCAAATATTTTCATCTATGTTCAAAAATAAAATGTTGAAAACCCTTTTATATGACCTTTGTACCTCACTACAACAAATTATATTATGTAAAATAAACATAAATTATAGTAAAATGAATCATAAAATAAATCATGATAATGAAGATGAAAAGATGAAAGAAACTTCCATGAATTGATGAACATTCG
The DNA here is from genome assembly GCA_022984855.1 of Dimocarpus longan. Lineage (NCBI taxonomy): Eukaryota > Viridiplantae > Streptophyta > Magnoliopsida > Sapindales > Sapindaceae > Dimocarpus > Dimocarpus longan. The sequence goes on along the minus strand of CM041015.1, from coordinate 8,932,754 downwards.
TTCTTAATTCATAACAAGGAACACAAGTCTTGATTAAGATTTTTTATAATGTACATTTTAAGCACTTTTAGTTACAACAAAAATGATAGGATAAGGGCATTCATAGAAGGGGTTGGATCCTACAGAAAGTCTTCCAGAATATTAGGAATCCGAATGAAGGAAAATTCAAACGAATCTGGGTGGGGCCATACTAAATCACCAAAGTGGTCGGTCGAGGGGCGTACAAACTAGAAGATGTAGATGATCATGAGATAGCAAATAGCTGGAATGTGGTGCACCTAAAATAGTATCATTTCTAAACTCTTTCTTTTAATTGTGTTAAGCAGGAAACTTAATTGAGCATCGTAGTGCCCCAAGAACCACTCTAACCTTTGTCTAAACACAGATCGTACGACAACCAAGGTTTCTGATTTAAAGTCCCTCTGGTTTTACTTTGAGTATTTACTAACTTGAGCGTCGGAGAGTTCTTAGTTGTTGGTAGAGCAAATGATCACTTAGACAATTTTTTGTGCAAAGTCGATCAAAAAGGACCTATGAATTTGAAAGTTCAAGTTGCCTTGTTGATATTGGGGACAGTAGCAGATCGATTAGACTAAATACATGACTCTACTATCAGTTTTTTGGGATCTAGCAACCTGTAAAAAAATTAATAAAAATGGACGGATTACCTTAACATCGGGTTGATGTCAGCCAAAGACACTTCGAAGTCCAAGTTAGAAATATAGGTCGAAAAAGAATAAGAATATTGAAAGTGAAGTGTACGATAAATAATGATTGAATACTTAAAGAGTAAAGCATTTGACAAGTAATTATGGTGTGATGGTTGGAATCAAAGCAGTGCAACAGGGAATGCTGGAGCATTTATTAGGTGTTAGTGGAGAATTTGACAGAGTGATAATAGGGTAGCAAGATGTCCCCTATCCTCACTAGCTGCTCCCATTTTATAAGAAAGGAGTTTACCATTGTTGTAATGAAAAGTTTTTAAAATTTTTCAACAAGTAATTAATCAAATTTGGGCTAAAAATTAGGAAGTGATTGATGGAAAAAAAAAATTGACATATATATATACATATATATATGTTTTTTTTTTTTTCTCTATTCTCAATAGTCAAATTTCTCCGTTGAAAACTCTTATATATTATTCAACATTCTCTTCTCCATTAACAAAGTTGAACCTTCAACCATAACAATATGGGATAACAAAGTTTATTTTGAAAGTATTCGGGAATCAAGTAGATTTTCTTTTTTTTTTTTTTTCCTTTCTTTCAAATTCATGATTTGGGTCTAGGAGTATTACGACTCGATTTGGTTCCTAGGATTTTGCACAAGGGTTTATTAGGCTAAATTTTTGAACTCAAACATAATAGTCGAGGTAAGAATCTATTATACTAGGTTACACTAAACAAAAAATTATGAAACTTTGCATGAGATAAGATTGCTATGTTTTCTGTTTACATATTAAATTTTATAATTTTCCATTAAACATATTGAGAGATATAAATTTCGAATTCGACTGTAGTCGGAACCAAAATCTGTATGACAGATTTCTAATTTTTGAGATTTTGACATTTTTAAGCATGCAAATGATGGTGGAATAATTTGAAAATTTATTTGTAGGTTACTACATATGTCTTCTGTTAGCATAATTTTGTGATTTTTAGATGGCTATGGAATTTATTAAAATTCTTAAAGTGCACTGTGGTCAGAATTAAATTTTTTAATAGATTTTGATAGGCTGAAACAAATAAATTTTTACTCATGCTAGCAATCCCCGTTTGATTTAAAATGTTTGTTGGAGGTTTATTAATGTGTCTGAAATATCCATGTAAAATTTTGGAGATCTAGGGAATTAAATAAAATTATACGAATAATGATAGGTCTGACTGAGAATGTTAGACATTAAAGCAGATTTTTAAATTTAGAGTGAGGGACTATTTTAATCTTTATAAATGCTCTTTGGGTGTTGGTTTTATGACAGTTTTCCACTTTTGGAAATATAGAAATAAGTTGATTCGGATTGTTCTAGGTAAGCAAATTTTTTATGACATGTTTTATGTTTAGTTTTGTATAATAAATTTAGCCTCTATATAAAATGTTTTCAATTTTATTTGTTATCGTTTTATCGTAAACAAAGCATATTTACACTATAATTATCGTTTCCTAAAAATGTTTTTAACAAATATATTTTAACAATCTTTTACAAAATACACATAAAAGTTATGTTTTTACTGTTACTAGGTTTTGTAAAAACATATGCAAAAGTTTGTTTAAGCTAATATGAAATGAATATTGCTTTTCAATTTATTTTATTCTCAATATTCGTTAAACATGAAAATATATTGTAATTATGACTTTAGAAATTGCTTTTAAGGTGTAGCTTTCATGTTTAACAAATTTTGAAACAAACTTGTAATTGAAAAGCCAAAACATTTCATAAATATAAACAATTTCTAAAATCACAATTATAATATACTTTCGTGTTTAACGAATCTTTAGAATAAAACAAATTGTAAAGTAATATTCATTTCATATTAACTTAAACAAATTTTTGCATATAATTTTTATAAAACCTAGTATTTAGTAAAAGCATAACTTTTGCATGTATTTTGTAAAATATTATTCAAAATATGTCAAAAACACTTTTAGGAAATAATAATTAAAGTGTAAATATGTTTTGTTTACGATAAAACGACAACAATAAAATAGAAAACATTTTCTATAGAGGCTAAATTTATTATATGAAAATAAACATAAAACGTGTCATGAAAAATTTACTTACCTAAAACAATTTGAATAAACTAATTTCTATATCTTCAAAAATCAATCAAGCCCTATACAATTAATTATAAGTGGAAAATTGTCACAAAAACAACAACAAAAGAGCATTTACAAAGATCAAAATAGTCCCTCACTCTAAATCTAAAAATATACCTCAGGTGTCTAACATTTTCAATCAAACCTATCCTTAATCTTATATGTTTTTTATTTAATTCTCTAGATCTCCAATCAACATAAAATTTTGCAAGATATTCCAAACACATTAATCAACCTCTAGTAAAAATTTTAAATCAAACAAGGACTACTAGTATAGGTAAAAATTTATTTGTTTCAGCTTATCGAAATCTGTTCAAAAAACTTAATTCTGACCATAGTACACGCTAGAAATTTTAATAAATTCCATGGTCATCTACAAATCACAAAATTTTATATGCTAACAAAAGACATATAGAGTAACCTAAGAAAATTTTCATATTATTCTACCATCATTTGCATGCTTGAAAACTTGAAAACCTCAAAGACCAGAAATCTATCCCACATATGTTGGTCTCCACCACAACCCAATCCAAGACTTATATCTCTTAATACGTTTAATAGAAAATTATAAAATTTAATATATAAACAGTAGACATACTAATCTTATCAAGTAAAGTTTTATAATTTTTTGTTAAGTATAAACCAATAAAACATATTCTTATCTCGGTTGTTATTATTATGTCTGAATCCAAAAATTCAACCTAATACACTCTTGTGCAAAACCTAGGAACCAAATCGGGTCTTAATACTCTTAGAACCAAATCATGAATTTAGATAAGAGAGAAAAAAAGAAAACCTACTTGATTCCCGAATGCCTTTAAAATAAACTTTGTTTTCCTATGTTGATATGGTTAAAGGTTCAACTCTGTTAATGGAGAAAATAATTTCGGATAGTGTATGAGAGTTTTCAAGAGAGAGATTTGGTTGCTAAGAATAGAGGAAAAAAAACATATATATATATATGGCTCAAACCGTAATTGTAGTGATTAAAGAAATATATATATATATATATATGTGCCAATTTTTTTTTTTCCATCAATCACTTCCTAATTTTTAGCCCGAATTTGATTAATTACTTGCTAAAAAATTTTAAAAACTTTCCATTACAGTTGTTGAGCTATAAGAGTTCCTCATATCAAGAGATTGGTTCCCTTGATCTTCATCTCCACACTTAGTCAATCCCACATTTAGTTGGTCAGCCTTCACATTAAATTGGTCGAATTTGACCAAACATTACACTTAGTTGTGAGCTTCTAGGCTTCAATTGGACTAAATTGGATATTGACCCAACATTTAGGCTATAATTTTAGGCTCTACCTACAACCCACTTATTGGGCCTGTATTTGCTTATTTTGGCTATTATACATATATCTATAATGTTTTTAAAATCAGGTATACCTAATTTTAAAAAGTAAGGACCAACCAATCAAATTCATTCATTGTGTTAAATTAAATAGGAAAGAAAATACAATTGATAAGTTTAATTGGTTGATTCTTACTTTTTAAAATCAGTTATATCTGATTATAGAAGCCATATATATATATATACATGTGTGTGTGTGTGAGAGAGAGAGAGAGAGAAATGTTATAAGTAGGGGTGGTAATATGGGTTCCAACACGATGGGTCGACACGAATTCGCGAAAAATAAATGGGTATGGGTTTGAGTTAAACGAATTCGTGTCGTAATCGTGTCAACCCGTTCAACCCGTTTATTAAACGAATCGAATTGGGTTTACTTAAACGAATCGCGGGTTGACACGATTAAAATGAAAATAAATTATATTAGAGGGGTTTATGTGTAATTATACATTGATATATATACACATATTCATCCAAAACCTAAACCATCTAACACATTCAACCTCATTTCGGCAGCACACCCACACGGCCACACCACAACCCTTTGCGCCGACTCACCCTCTGCTCCCTCACGGTCGCCGTCCGGTCGCCGTCTTCTCCCTACGGTCGTCGACCGTTCTCCTATCGTCCTTCACGCTCGCCGTCCGATCTTCAATCTTGCCTCACGCTCGCCGTCCGATCTTCCCTTTTGCCTCACGCTCGCCGTCCGATCTTCACTCCTGCCTCACGCTCGCCGTCCGATCTTCACTCCTACCTCACGCTCGTCGTTCGATCTTCCCTCCTACCTCCCGCTCGCAGTTCGATCTTCCCTCCTCCCTCCCGCTCGCCGTTCGATCTTCCCTCCTTCCTCCTGCTCGCCGTCCGATCTTGCCTCCTCCCTCACGGTCGCTGGTCGTTCTCTCCTCCTCCCTCACGGTCACTGGCCGTTCTCTCCTCCTCCCTCACAGTTGCTGCCGGTTCTCCCCTCCTCCCAAACGGTCGCAGCCCGTTCTCCATTTCTCTTCAAGATCGCCGCCTCTTCTCCACGGTCCACCACAGATCGACGGCTCCACCACGACACCACCAGATCCACGGCTCCACGGACCACCACGATAATGTTATGACACAATAATGTTATGAAATTTTAATTATCATGGATTTGCATTAAGTTTGAGCATGGTTTGATTTTATTTTATTGTTGATTTATTTTATTGGGATTTTTTTTTTCTGAAAATTAATGTGTTGGTTTTTACGTGTTGACTATGTTAAATTTGATGTGTGGTTTTTGTGTTGATTTTGTTGAATTTGATATTTGAATTTTATCTGTTGAATCTGTTGTTGAATCTGTTGTTTAATCTGGTGTTTGGATCCTGTGATTGTTATGTTGATTTGGTTTTTTATTTTTATCTGTGATGATTTGGTTTTTTATTTTTATCTGTGAATTTATTGGTTAAATATTTAATTATGGATGATTTATTATATATATATTTAAAATATTATAAAATTAAACGAGTTAAACGAATAATGGATTAAACGAATTCAACTTGTTAAACGAATTCGGTGGGTTAAATGGGATAAACGAATTCAACTTGTTAAACGAATTCGGTGGGTTAAATGGGTTAAACGAATTCAACTTGTTAAACGAATTCAATGGGTTAAACGGATTAAACGAATTAACGGGTTAAACGAATTAGAATTCTTAATGGTTCAAATATTAAACGAATTAATCGTGTCGTGTCGTGTCAACCCGTTTGTAAACGAATTCGTGTCGAATTCAAAAATGTCAACCCGTTTCTTAAACGAATTCGTGTCGGGTTGAGCGAATTCATAAACGAATCGAATCGAATTCGACTCAACCCGACACGCCAACCCTTTTTGCCACCCCTAGTTATAAGGCACAAGTATCATTTAGGCCTATACAACACCTTTAAATGTAATTTGACACGTGTTGTACACTAAACTACTAGAAATGGTGTATTCCATGTAAAAATTAAGTCAAAAACTTTTTCGTAAGTGCCAAACTACAATAAACACATTACATGGGCATAATCGGCACATATAAATGTAATTTGAGGCATGTGTTGTGCATTAAACAACTAAAAATTGTGTATTCTATATAAAAATAAAGTTATGAAAATTCTTAGGTGCCAAACCACAATAAATACATTACAAAGACAAAATCGACATGTATATCATTTAAAGCTACATGGCACCGCTAAATGTAATTTAATGTATATGTTTTGCATTAAACTACTAGAAATGGTGCATTCCATGTAAAATTGAAGCTAGAAACATTCTGTAGATGTCAAACCACAATAAACGCATTACAAGGACAGAATCAACACAAATAGCGTTTGGGAATATACGGCACCTCTAAATATAATTTGACGCATTTATTGTACATTAGACTACTAGAAATGGTGTATTATATGTAAAATTGAAGTTAGAAACCTTCTTAGGTGTCAAACTGTATAAATGCATAACAATGTCATAATCGACACAAGTATCGTTTAGAGCTATACGGCACCTCTCACCTCTAAACATAATTTGACTAGGGGTGGCAATATGGGTTACGACACGACGGGTCGACACAAATTCGTTAAAAATAAATAGGTATGGGTTGGAGTTAAACGAATTCGTGTCGTAATCGTGTCGACCCGTTTAACCCGTTTATTAAACGAATCGAATCGGGTTTGGTTAAACGAATCGCGGGTCGACACGATTAAAACTGGGGTCAAATTATAATTTAATATATTATAGGGATCATAATGTAATTATACATTTATATATAAACAACACTTCAGCAAATCCCTAGCAGTAGCAGACCTAAATCGGCAGCTGCAACACTTTGTTTTTGCAATACACTTCACGTCTTCACCAGTTCACCTTGCAGCTTGCACGATCCGCGGGCCGCGGCCCCCTTCTTTTTGCAGCCACTCGACCAGATGCCGTGAGCGCCGCGACCCAATAGCAGCGCCGCTTCACCTTGCACGATCCGCAGCCCCTTTCTTTTTCCAGCCACTCGACCAGACGCCACAACCCACGAGCAGCGCCGCGACCCACGAGCAGCACCGCTTCACCTTGCATGATCCGCAGCCCCTTTCTTTTTGTAGCCACTCGACCAGATGCCACGACCTACGAGCAGCACCACCGAGACTCCACGAGCAGCACGACAGACGGACTAGACGCCACGAGCAGCGCGACAAACTGACCAGTCGAGCACCGGACGAGCAGCACGGCAGACTGACCATACGCCACCAGCAGCGCGACAGACGGACCAGTTGACCACCGGACGAGCAGCACGGCCGACGGTCACCAGCTTCCACTCAAGCGATAGTAGCGTAGCACGGCAGACGGACCAGTTAACCAACGGCAGACGGTCACCACTCACCAGCTTCGGCTTGACCAGCTTGGGTAGCGGTCCAACTCATCATCCGGTCACTGACAAGACGACCCGACCAGCTTCAGCCTCTTGGTAGCCGTCCGGTCACCAGCTTCAGCTCAATCAGCTTCGGTACTAACCATCCAGTCTGGTCGAATACAAGTAGCTGAGAAAATATTATGAATATAATCTATTTAGCTATTAAGTCACAAACTTGGGTATTTGGTGATAGGGAGAATTGGTTATTCAGTCACAAACTTGTTATATAAATATTATGAATATAATCTATTTAGCTATTAAGTATTAAGTGAATATGCAGCTGTAATGTTATCTTTTTGTGTGTGTGTGTGTGTGTGTGTTTGGTTACTTTAAGTTAGTGGGCAAGAGAAATTTAAGGCATTTATGTGGATTTAGGTAAGTATTAACTTCCACGCTACTAAAAAGTCTAAAATATATACTACACAAGCATAATATCAAAATTATTCATATTTGAGATACTGAATAACATATAATTCAAAAGAAATCAAACATAAGCACAACAACAGAATCAATCAATTGCTTCATTGTTTATAATTTAAATATTATGTAATGTTATTTGGTTATTTGGTTCTCATGATTTATTTGGTTATTTTATGGTTATTTGGTTTTTAAATATGGATTTAAGTGTTGATTTTGAAGACGATACGATTGATCTGGAAGATGAGCTTGGAGATGAGTTTGAAGTTGCAAATGAAGAAGAAAATCTGGGAAGTTCAAGTAAGTCAAAGCAAACTAAAGCTGCTCGAAAAAGAAAGCGCACTTCGCATGTGTGAAAGTCCTTCGAAATGATATCGAAGGATAAAAAGGGAAAAGATAGATGCAAATGCAAATGGTGTGGCCAAATCTATCTCTGTCCTACCTCGAGTGGTACAGGTAACATGATTAGACACTTGGCTCTTAGTTGTCCAAAGTATAAATCGCGTGATATACGTCAAATGGTGAGTGAGAAAAGTAATTCTGGATCTGTTGGTGTTCATCAACCTAAGACTAAGATTCAAGAAGAATTTAGGAAGCTTGTTGCTGAAGCTTTAGTGTTGCATGATTTACCTTTTCAGTTTGTGGAGTGAAAAGGAATTATAAAAATTGTTGAGTTTTTAACTGATGATTTTCATATGGTCTCTAGGAACACTGTGAAAGCCGATGTGTTGAGTTTATATGAGAAAGGTAAACAAAATCTTAAAAAAATGTTACAAGATGCCCCTAGTAAAATTTGTCTAACCTCAGATTTGTGGACTTCCATAGCTACTGATGGTTACATGTGTATAACCGTGCATTTCATTGATTCTAATTGGGTTCTACATAAGAGAGTGATGAGTTTTTGTTTTATGCCTCCTCCACATGATGGGGTATCTATTGCTGATAAAGTTATGTCATTGTTGTCTGAGTGGAGTATTGACAAGAAGCTTTTTTCTATTACTTTGGATAATGCTTCATCAAACAAGTGTTTTATTGATAATTTAAAAGGTCAATTGAATATTAATAAAGCATTTGTTTGTGATGGGGAATTTATGCATATCCGTTGTTGTGCCCATATTATTAATTTGATTGTTCAGGATGGATTGAAAGAGATAGATGTAGGTGTGCATAAAATTCGTGAGAGTGTGAAATATGTGAGAGGGTCTCAAGTTAGGAAACAAAAATTTTCGGAGTGTGTCAAACAAGTTGGTTTAGATGTAAAGAGGGGTCTCCGACAAGATGTTCCTACTAGGTGGAACTCAACTTATCTTATGCTAGATAATGCTCTTTATTATCGACGTGCTTGGTGTACTTTAGAGTTGACCGATAGCAATTACAAGCATTGTCCTTCTGCAAGTGAGTGGGATAGAGTTGAGAAAATTTGTAAGTTTTTGCGTTATTTTTATGAGACAACTAACATTTTTTCTGGTTCAAAGTATCCCACTTCAAATTTGTACATGCCCAAAGTGTTTTTAGCGCATTTGACTTTATTGCAACATTTGGAGAGTGACGATGAGTTTTTGAAAAGAATGGCAAATCAAATGTACAAAAAGTTACAGAAATATTGGGCTGATTTTTGTGTTATTTTGGCAATTGTTGTTGTCTTGGACCCCCGTTACAAGATAGAATTTATTGAGGTAGTGTTTCAGAAGTTGTATGGTATTGTTGGTGGAATAGAAAAGTTAGCAGATGTAAAAAGTAAATTATTTTTTTTGTTTGATGAGTATATGTCAAGTTCTATTAGGGCATCTACTTCTAAGGCCACCACATCATCGGTAACTCTTGGTACACAAGTGATTGATGCACAAGTTAATAGAATTGATGAACTTGACTTGGTTTTGATGGTAAGAAATAATATAATTTTTTTTATTATATATTTGTTATATTATTTTACCATAACAATATGTCTAATGATATTTTCTATTGTTATTAATTTTATATTGATAGGATTTTGATATGAGCCTTAGTGGTAGAGACATTACAACTCACAAGACACAATTAGAGCTTTATTTGGAAGAACGACGGCTTGAACGATCAATTGATTTGGACATTCTAGCCTTTTGGAAGGCTAATGAAGCTCGCTATCCTGAACTTTCTGTCATGGCTCGTGACGTTTTGTGCATCCCATTATCTACGGTTTCATCCGAATCAGCATTTAGCAATGGTGGTCGAGTTCTTGATCAATACCGAAGTACACTAAAACCTGACGTGGTGGAATCAATAATTTGCACTCGAGATTGGATAATTGGTAGAGGTAACACACTAATTTTGTGATAGTAATTTCTTATAATTATCTTTCATTATTTTTTAGTTACTTTCGTCATTTATTATTGTAGAGAGGGATATTGTTTCGTTAGAAGACGTTACTGAAGATATATTGAATTTAAGTATTAATGAAGCTTTCCTTAATGCAAGTGCCCCTAGTGAATCAGTTGAAGGTTCAACACTAAATTCTTTCACTTAGTGGTAAGTTTTTTTTAATTATATTTCGTCATTAATTTTAAAATTGTGAATGTAGACATCTAATTTTGTGTTTTTGTGTTTTTTGTGTAGATTGAAGGTCTCTTTGAATTTTGGAATCAATGAGGATATAATTTTTAAGTGACAAAAATTTGATGCTGGAGAATGATAATATTTAATATTATGTCATTTTAATTATTGCATTGACTTTGATTTTGTTGTGATTTTGTGTTTAAAATCTATGTTGATGATATGATGTAGTTCACTTAATGTGTAGGTTTTATGTGTTAAATTATGTTTTTTAAAAATCTGATTGTGAATTATTTGTTATTTTTGTGTTTGCATTAAAATTGATTTTGTTGTGATTTTTAAATATATATGATATGAAATTTTATATAGTTAATTTAATGTGTAGGTTTTTATGTGTTAAATTAGGTGTTAAATATTTTATTGTGAATTATTTGTTATATTTGTGTTTAAATTGAGTTTGAGTTTGATTTTATTGTGGTTTTTAATGTTGATGATATGAAATTTTATAGTTGATTTATTGTTTAGGTTTTATGGTTAATTTTTTTAATATTTAGTTAAAATATTATTTATTATATTTTGGTGAAACGAATTAAACGAATTATACGGGTTAAACGAATTAAACGGGTTGGACGAGTTAAACGAATTAAACGGGTTGGACAAGTTAAACGAATTAAACGGGTTGGACGAGTTAAACGAATTAAACGGGTTGGACGAGTTAAACGAATTAAACGGGTTGGACGAATTAAACGAATTAAACGGTTTAAATGATTAAATGGGTTAAACGAATTCGTGTCGTGTCCGTCGTGTATAAACGAATTCGTGTCGAATCCAAAGATGTCAACCCGTTTCTTAAACGAATTCGTGTCGAATTGAACGAATTCATAAACGAATCGAATCGAATCCGGCTCAACCCGACACGCCAACCCTTTTTGCCACCCCTAAATTTGACGCATGTGTTACGCATTAAACTACCGTGTATTCTATGCAAAAATGACATTAGGAACCTTCTGTAGGTGTCAACCACAATAAATGCATTACAAGGGCATAATAGGCATGAGCATTTTTTGGGGCTATACAGCATCTCTAAACATATTTATTTTTTAACAAATCGAGTCAAAGCAGATCAAATTTGGGACATTTCACTCCAAACAAGTTTGAGTTTGATGCAAAATTTGAAAATTCGTTCAAGTCACGAGTCGGGTTTGGTGTCCTACCCCTAACTGAGTTCAAGTTTGAAACTAGGTGATCTCATCCCCGATTCGACCCATTGTCATCCCTACCCATGAAAGTAATCATATGAAATCCTATATATAACATTGTATGAGAACAAAGCAAGAAAAACTCTAATTTAAAAAAATAGAAGAAAAATACTTAGAAAGCCAATATTTTTACTAATCCAAATTCTTATAGAGTATTTTAAAAATCTCACAACACACCATCGTATTAACAATGGACGGCTAATATTTTTATTATTATTATTCTCTTTCTCATTTCAGCATAAAACCCAAATCCAACTTTAGAGCACTAAACATCAAATTGTTGACCTTCTCAATTCTCAAACACCAAGTCTTAAAAGCATCAAAGCATTGTACTTCAGACTTTCAATTATATCAAGCCTAACTGTGAGTGTTGCACAACATCATCTTGACATTTGCTGTTTTAGTTTTGAAAGTAAACCATAAGTAACACTTTAATATCCCAATCAATCAGCCTAAAAGATCATTGTCTTTGCCATCAGACTATTTCACTGGCATATCTAGATATTGTTTGAACTGAATACATCCACAGTGATCAATTAAAGAGGATCACAAATTTCTAGAGAAAGCAAAAGCAATTATAACAAATCAATTTTCTCCTCCTCTCATTTTTAGCTACAAAGAGAAGAACACTTCACATTACAAAGCAGTGAAATGCTAACTAGAGTTAGGCAGAACCGCTTTGGACACTGACTGCTTCTGCTTAGGTGCTTCCATGTTTATTTGATTCAAAGAATATATGGTAGCTGTGCTTGTGCAGTTTCAATCATTGAAGCTCTATAAAAGAATAACTATATATAGATAGTGTACACCCTGTAACTTGCAAATTTTGTCTTATTTCAACATTCCAGATCTTCCTGAAATACTATTCTATGACTATATTCTGAAAACAATGGCAAACTATAAATTCGGAAATGGTGCCCACTTGAGGCAAGAATGGAGAAGCACTCAAGATGAATGCTTCTCTTTTTCTGTCTTGTCCCTGATCTGTATATAAACAACTCTATTATTTTACACCTGTCTATAAGAGACAATGAATAGGACTACGTATGCTTATCTTGGCATGGGCTTGTTCTCCAAAAATGATCTGAAAAGAATAAAAGCTTGTCGAGGACGATGGACCGGAACCTCATGTCCTGCTCCTGTCACTGTTACAAATGTCAGCCCCTTGTATGCCTGGCACCAGCCACCAACCTATATCACAAAAGAAGAAACCACGAGGTGAGTGAACCCATGGAATTGTACAAAAGCCCCCAAACGCAAGTATCAATGCATCTCACCACTTGTAGTTCAGTTATATCCTAACCGAAGATATGACAATTGATAAATGAATATATTTTGCAAGTGAAACAAATTATTATTAATATGTATCCATTTACCAATCATCACATCATTGATTGGAATGCAAAAGGTGGGATGTCCACATTACTATAACCAAAAATACAAAAAAAAAAAAAGGGAAATTCAATAAATTAAGAGAAAGGAGAAGCATGTTAACATCATTTTCCCCTATTTTCGTGACAAGTTTTACGAATAGCTTCAACGAATACAATAATATTCTGAATCTATCAGCATCAAAACTGAAAAGGTCAAGTTTTTTATAACAATAGAGAAAGTGAGACAAGCAAAGGCTATAAACATCAGTATAAAAGCCATAACAAGGCCAGAATCTCAACTGTCTTTAAATTCCAGTAATGACCTCTTGGTTGCAAAGAAAAGAATTTCTAAATCAAAAACTGACCTTTCCATTGTCATTCCAGGGGTACCAGTTGATGACAGTTGGTAGCTTCAGGGCATCAATGGAGTATCGAGTTGCAGTGACAGGAACCACTGCATCGGTATCACCGCTGGCCAAAGAATTTAATCAGAAGCCATGTTAGAGAAATATGTACGATTAAAACTATCTCAATAATGTTCATACCAAATGTGACATAAAATAATTCTAGCTAGCAAAGTTTTAAACAGTATTTCCATAATTGAAGCATATCCAGATAAGCATACCCCTTCACTTAAAATCAGTCATATTACAAATATTTATGAGTTTAAAATATGTAAACAGTATGCATAAATAAATGATAAAAGCAAACACAAGGGAAAGAAAGAATATCTTAAATTTTCAGCGTTTTAGAAATAATTCTAATGTGTTCACAATGCCCAGAAATTTACAGCTACATTACAAGCATCTCAAGAACATAAGAATCCTAGCTGACTACCATCAAATTCCAACATGACAGAACAACTTCCCTTAAAACAGTGGAAAACTAGGTGGCACGGAAAACAAAGAGAGGCAGGCACTTTACCTGAATACCCATATCTTGAGACCAGCAGCAATAAGTTCTTGATATATAGGAAGCATAGAAAGGGGAGAATCGGTCCAGTAGTCTCCGACTATATCACTGTGAAAGAAAGAATTTGCTGAACGATACTTTTAAATGGCAAGTTAGAAATATCCCAAATGTCTTAGACCAAATTGTTACCTGCAAGTTTTCCATGGATAAGGAATTCCAGTTACATTGGCATGCATTACCTTCTGAACTTCTGGGAGATTGAAGTACACTTGAGAATACCTCTCAGTGCAGGGATCATATGCTCTGGACATCCATGGCTGCATTAGAGATAAACAGAGTGAGCTTGAAAAGAAACAAACCCGTTGACAAGGTTGTAAGAGAGGAGAACAAAATAAACAATGTTTAGACCACCAAGATGACTTCACATTGATACAGAACAGATAATTAAGAAAAAAACTCCAATCCACATCTAGAATTAGAACTTTCATGCAATCCAGAATCAGTTTAGATTTGTCCAGAAATAGTTGTGAATGTTGTTTACTTCTGTATAAATAGGACAGAGACCCCAGCTTATTTTCTGTCATGTTGTAATACATTAACTTATCAAAGAAAAAGGGAAAATGCTGGCAGTAACAGGTACAGGCAAAGGAAATTTTGGACGAAGAAAAGCAACATACACTAGAAGTATATGTTATCACTCAGAATTATACAAATTATATCATAAATTTTACCAACTCTTGAAAAATTACATAATAGATTAAGAACAGAAGAAAGATAGTGTTATTGAGATACCAAAAATTTCCGGTAAAAGCCGGCATGTGGCTAATATATCAAAATAACAATGAACAGTGCAACCACTAAACACTAAGTAATGTGGTCGATCTAACTGTTCCTCTATGAATCACCCTCGCAAGAGCTCTAAGTCCAAAAAACATGTGGATAAGTAAGCTTCACTTTTCTTTGCCTTTGACTGAGTGCACAGTGTGCAAATCATAGAGGAAAGGACAGAAAGGAAAAATGTTAGGAACATCATTAACTCAAAGTAAAAATTAAGGGGAGGCAATGGTGTTTTTATTATTGAATAACAAAAGAACAAGGAAAATTTCTCTTAGTACTACACCAAGAGGTTTAAGGCAAGTGCTTCACTTAGCCTTTAGGCAAAGCTACTCTGCTTACAATATTCAAGCCACAAATCAGATGCCCTCATACTCCTAACCTTTCCCTATAAATAATAAAAAACAAGCAAAACAAATTCCAACAATCAAGAAACATATCCCAACAATCTTTGATGCTATTTCCAAATTAATTCCTCTAATCAGGCTGTCCGCTGTCAAATCTTTGACTTGCACCTTACTTTTATAAACCTTTAAATCTTTGACTTTCCTCCAATACTCCTTCAATCAAGCTTCATCAACATTTATTCCTTTGACCCTCCATCTATGGTAAGTTGTTTTATCAACATCTATTCTTTTGACCGTCCATCACGGTAAGTTGTTTCATCAAACATTTATTCTTTTAACCCCCTATCTATTGTAAGTTGCTATTCTTAAGGTTCTAACAATATTTCCCCCTCAACAACCGCCTTGTCCTCTAGGCAATAAGATGGAAACTAATCCTGGATGTGATTCTTCCTCCTCATTACATTAACGGCTAATGCCTCCCACGTAATCGATGGGGTTGTTCCTCTTAACCATCTTAGCCAATGCCCAACTATCCCCTCTATAGTGATGAAGGCCAAGCGGACATTGTGCTCTGGTTTTATACCACGAACTTCAAAGTATTGCTCAGCCAAATATACCCCACCTATTAGGCCTTGCCCGTTAAAATTTGGTAATTCCTCCTTTTTCACCACCAACCGGAATTCATCAGTTTTCTGGGTAAGAACAGATTGTTGTAGGTGGCCTTATTTCAGCATCCGGACTTGTGTTTGTGGTAACCAATGACACAACCACACTCTTCCCTCCAGACAAGCCTTCTCCTCTCAAGGCCTTGATCTCTTTTGGTGCTAGTTTCTCAATTAAAGTGGCTAGCAAATTTTTTATCGAAACCAACTCCGACAACTTCCCATTTATGACCAACATCTTGCCTTTCAATTCTGTCACATCCTTTTCGAGCATCTCCACACAGTTCTCCATTCGCGTATTAATCATTCACCGAGTCCCTCGTGCAAGGCTCTAATACCAATTGTTAAAAACCTCACTAACTCAAACTAAAAATTAAGGGGAGACAATGGTGTTTTATTATTGAATAACAAAAGAACAAGAATAGTTTCTCTTAGTGCTACACCTATTATCGCAATTCTTGCATCTTGACCATTATGAGGCAGATCCTCACTTCTTGATATTTCCTAGTTACTTTCCATATCATCATAATTTGTTGGTTTGACATATAAAATACTACACAAGGTTGCTAAGCAGTAAAAAATTGACAGAAACATACAAGCTTTACAGTTTTGTTGAAACTTGAAAGTTACGCAAAAGGCTGTAATAATCATGCTAATAGTAATAGGAAAGATTGATGAGAGCTCACATAATGACCCAATAGGTTGTGCCGTAACGCTGCAGTACTATTGCAAGGCCGTGTGAAAATGCTATAAGGATCAATGTTTCCCTGCTCAGCCTCCGCATCTCTCAAAGCCCTCATGCATTCTACAGATGGGTGCTCAGACGATCCTTTCTCACAAGAAGCTCGTAGACTTCTATAGGTGGAATCAGATATCAAACCATGAGTCCACCAGTACTCAAAAGTGCCAACATAATCATGGTAATCATCAGTGACGGCATTTCCAACCTAATTGAGAGGTAAAAAAGAAAGAAAGAAAATTATTCAACCATGGAAACACTAAGAAAATATATAGTTCAAAATTGCCATGAATAATGAACTGTATGCCCTTACCATAAACCCTTTAAAATTAATATCTGGATTGGCGATTCCCTTGTTTCTTTCATAAACAATTTGAGACAACTGAGGAACATAGTGGCCTGAAACAAAATCCAGAAAAGAAAACACTCATCATTTAACAAAGTAATTAGTTAAATTTATTAAAATGATACAGGGGATATAAATAAAGCAATATAGGACCTGCATAACTTTCACCAGCAATGTAGAAATCTCTGTGTTTGTACTGCGGAAACCTTTCAAACCACTTGACAAGAAACACATACGCATCTTCAGCTACAAGATGGAGATCCCAAAAACATCTAAAAATGTCAAAATCAACTAATTCTAAGCTTAAAAAAATTCCACATGGCCCAACACAACTAGTGTAGTGAAATCAACATAGTCAATAGAAGTATAACAAGTGCACATTATCATCAAATTACCTGTTCTCTGATCACCTGTGGTGTACAAATCGGAGGTTGTATTTGTATACGAGAAACCAACACCAGCTGGAGATTCAAGGAACAGCAAGTTTGCCACTACACAAACATAAAGTAGTAATCTTCAAGTATGTGAACATTAAACAACTAATAACAAGAATGTGGGTTGACCAAAATGGAGATGACTTACGCTTGTTCCAAGAGTAAGGATTGGAGTGAAGAGATTTGCCATCTGGGTTAATTCGAAAAGGTCCGATCTCTTCAGCTGCTCCATAGGCAACAGAGGAGCAACCAGGGCCTCCATTTAGCCACAAAACGAGTGGTCTTGACTTTGGTGCACGACTCGCTGGTGACTCAATCAACCAATAAAACAATGCCCTCCCAGCTCGGTGATTTACAGTTATATAACCCGAGTACTGCTTGAAATCAACATTGCTTGGTTGGCCTGGTAACACACCTATTTTGTCTCTGTTTTGATCAGAAGACAAAGACACAACCACTTGAACGCATAATATGCAAACAACAAACAACAGCGAATGTCCCATCAACCCAGATCACGCAACTCCAAAAACGTTTCTGGGTTATCAAAGAATCTATAAACAAAACACTAAAACATGAATCTTCAACTACAAACACAACCAAAACAGTTATGGGTTTTTGAGGAAATCAACTAAAATCGAAGACACAACAGATCCCAAAATTTAACTGGGTTGTTGCCTCTTGTTTTCACGTAAGTTCTCCAAAAAGTAAGGGAAAGAACATCCGCATTGATAGATTTGAGTTAGACAACAATATAAATTTAACAAAATGAACGATTGTGACTAGTTGTTATAAGGTGTGAAAAGCTTGAATCCATCCATGTAAGTAATGCAATTTATTTTTTTTTAGTGATTTTTCTCTGTCAATGACAATGATGCACTCAATTATATGTTTTTCTATCAGTATTATAAAAAAATAATATTAATATTAATAAAAAAAAGTTTGCATTTACTTTTTATGATATCAAAAGCATTTGCTGCTTTTCAGCATTTGCCTGAACAGGCAAGACATGCACATGGGGGTTTTCATGCTTTTGGACTGATCCGCAGAAGCTAAAAAGCAAATACATAACCGAATCAACAAACATTAAGCAGCTGTTTTTAATTGAATATTTATATTATAATATTTAATATAATATGTACTGAATGATTGATTGATTTTAATTTAATATAACTAAAGAATGTGAAAATGAAATCAGCAAATATGTACTGTCTAGCAGACAACATGCTATTTGCATTTGTTGTTTATAGTTGTTAATAGTTGTTATAACTAATGTCCATTGTCTTTTGTAAAAGGGACCCTTTGATTATTCAACTAATACTATTATAATATCGGACGGTGGGATTTTGTTTCTGTTTAGATTGGAAAAATAGTCCCACCGCCATGATTTTTTAATTAAAATTTTTTATTTAAATAATGTGATAAGATGTTTGTAATAACCACCGATAA
Source organism: Dimocarpus longan (assembly GCA_022984855.1). NCBI lineage: Eukaryota > Viridiplantae > Streptophyta > Magnoliopsida > Sapindales > Sapindaceae > Dimocarpus > Dimocarpus longan. The sequence goes on along the minus strand of CM041015.1, from coordinate 8,913,882 downwards.
TATATTGATGATATAAATAAATTTATCATATCATTTATATAATAATTTTGAATTAAATATTGAATAATGTAACGTTAATTTTAAAAGCTTTCTTCTGCATAAAATTTGTCGTTATTTTTTTATAAATGAATTTAGACGATTTCAAATATGTTAGACTCATATTCTTTTATAAAATTTGATTGAACAAAAATAGCAGTTTTAAACATTTTAAGAGAAATTCGAAATTCAATCAAACTTAAAAAGAAAAAACAGCATGCCCACAAAATGTGGTCACATTCCTTACATGACGGGACCAAAGACTAAAGAAGAGACTTCTGATATAAAAGTTATGGACTCCAAAAATCAAAACGAATAAGAATTTAGCCTCTATTTTTTATTTTTTATTTTTTTTTGGTTTTGGTGAATCAATCGGAAATCAATTACACCATAAATAATTTTAAAATTTAATTAAATTTGTTTAGGGCACATTCCCTACAGCGTAATCATTATAAAGATAACGTTGAATTTTCCATTGGTGGAAACTTCAATACCATCATTTGTGTACTTTATTGTCTTCTGTGTAATTTTCAAAATAATGTCGACATAAACACTTTGCTGATAGTGATGGGACAGTAATAGTTGGGCCGGTTAGGGCCCTTATGTCATAGTGGAGTCCAGTTTAAACGAATACAGCTCAGACAGATGATGAAAATGGACACCTTTGCCCAATGGACACTCAAGTTTGAAAATCATTCAAGGCCCACTTCAAAAGCAGGCCTGTTTTCGGGTTTGTATCTACATGCGGAGCCTTAATAAAATGTCGTTAAAGAGTTTTTAGTTGTATATTTTTATTTATATATTTACAACAACTCTTGACACAGGTCAAATGACTATTGAAACCTACACTCAAATAGTGAAAAAATTGCCACTATATTAGGTGGTTGGTGAGGTTTGAACCTTGGCACACCGCCAAAGTTGGATTGTCTCCACTCCACTAAAGCAATCCAGTTCCTCAGTTATTAAGAGGTTTTTCCAACCAATAAAATAGAAAAACCGTTTTACAATTTGATTTTTTAAGTAATGTTATGTCTATAACTTCTCTTTTAGAAGTCCTGCACTGGTTGGATCAGGATTTTATTTGGAACTTCATAAGATCAACTATTATAAATATGGCTTAGTCCAGAAAACAACTCCTATTATAAGGAAGGGATCATCGTGTACTTTAAAAATTTTATAGAAAAAAAATGATCTTTGAACTTATATTACAAATGTTAAAAAATAAAAAAATAAAAAAATAAAAAAAATAAAAAAAAGTGCACATAACACTTGAGAAGAGGTGAATAAGTATAAGAAGAGGATAAATAGTATCCCAACTTTCTTTCTTTTTTTTTCATTTATGTGATCAATTTAAGGTATAATCAGGATTAATAATGATACACGTTAAGGTACGATCCAGGAATCACCTCTAAAAAATGGGAGGGGTCTACTCACAAAGAGTGGAAAAAAATTACCATACATTATGATGGTGAATGATTTTGAATTTGACACACCATATCAAGTGAGATACTTAATTACAGAGTCAACGTATTTTTGTTGCTCGTATCCCAACTTTTGTGTGTTAGGAAATATCAATTCATTTACATTGACTTACATATATTTAGATGATGTCATACAATTGAAAGTTGATGAGTCCACTGTTGATATATTTACTTTACACCGACAACGGAATAATTATGTATAATCCTATCCGCACTAAAACCACAATTAAGTCTAATGTTACTTAAACATTGTATTTTTTTTTTTAATTATGATAAAAACGAATTTTATCATTTTTGTTAAGAATTGATATGCTGACATAATTAGAATTATTCAACAAAAAACGAAATCTAATTTCTTTACAACATACATATTTTATTTCACTATGAGGAAATTTGACAAACGCGTGCATGACTCGGCAAATACATGGTTAAACGACAAATGATAAATGTGGATGTGACATAAATTACAAAACTGAAGGAATTTTTTTAACTCTATCCTCTGTAGGCCTAAAAACAATATATTACTTGTAGGTGACTGTAGCATCGGTTCCTAGTTTTCCTCCTCTTCGAGATTGAAATATAGAAAAAATAATATAATAAAATAAATGAATGTGAAATGATTTGACTTTTGCAGAAGTGCTTACTAATCAATGGCTTCTGCTTACATTTGTGGCACTTAAGTCACTGCAGAGTCGAGCGAGTGAGTGAATGCAAGGACTTAAACATAAGCATTAAATTGAAGGTTCCATAGACTGGACATTGAGCAAGTAACCAGCTAAAAAACAAAGACTGACTGAGAAGCACCCTACCCTACCATGTTCACAAACTACAAGCCTTTAAAGTTGAAAATGATGGCCTTTTGTTTCTTTTCTATGCCCCCAACTTTCCACTCCATGCTTAGATATTTTTCTCAAATGCCAATGCCTTTGCTTTTTCTTATTTTTATTTGTATTTGGCTTTGTTGAATGATGACAAAATTTGCATGCCCATTTGCATGATATTTTGTTTGTTTGTCTTTTGAGAATTAAATAACTTGTGGTTTCTCCTATTTGTCGAACATGTCATTACCTAACGACGAGATTTCCTTTTTGCCACTTTTGATTATATGCAATATTTCATTATTATTTCGAGAGTTATGTTAGTTTTTCTAATCATCTTTTTTGAAAGTGACAGAAATTTTGGATTTTAAATGGTTTTTAGTTTTCATCTGGCTTGATTGCATATTTAGGTGAATTAATCTAGTATTTACATTTATATTTTGCTTCTTTATATGGAAATGATGAACAGAGAATAAAATTTAGGTGACATCTGATTATGAATCTACTAATGTTTGCTGTTGATTTCACGTTTCGGGATATAATTCGATATAATCTAGTTATAAGAAATCAAAAGAAAATTAATCTAAAAAAATTAATGCAAACTAATTTTTTATGTGAGTGAGATTAGGTTCAAAATCTCTTGTATACGATCAATTTTTTAATAATTTCCTCGCATTTAAAATATAATGAATAAAACTAAATATTTATTGAGTTCAGTAGATTGGTACAGTGACAAATCTTGCCCGCTTCTTATAAGCATGAGGTAAGATTCGAACTCCGACGACTTCAAATTGTAAACAATTTTTTCACTAATGTATTCGACTTCTCCTTCTCTCAGAGCATCATTCCAAACGGCATTCTAAGAGACCTTATCAGCTACGTAGTTGTCCAACCTAAGTGTCAGGGGTCAAAAAAAAAAACTAAATATTTATTAATTAATAATATCAACATTACTGCTGTCTCACATTTGTGTTGTTTGACATCTTGGGCCAATAGAGATAGAGATTAGTCCAGTACTGGGCCTCGTAATTTTGGGTTCCACACTCGCAATCCAAGCAACATCCTGTGATACTTGGCCCAATAGAATCTTTGTTCAAATTGTTGAAGAACGACTAAGAAGTGCCTAAAAAAATATATTTTATTTTTTCAAAAAATACTACCTCCAATTAGAAATCAGGTAAGGAAATAGAACTCCAATCTCAATCGTATTTACGTGAGCATAAGAAAGTTTGCCATTGTGTCAACAAGCATTTTATTTCGCGTAAAATATTTATTTGATGACAATTTTAACCACAATTATAAATTCTTCATGACAATTTTAACATCAATTGTAAAATCCATAACTTATAATATTATTAAAATCCTACCTAAAACTAGAAGTTGGGTGAGAAAGCATAACTCCATGACACTTTTAACATCAATTACAAAATTTTTAACTTATTATGTTGTTTTTTTTTTTAAAAAAAAAAAAAGGAATAATTTTTCATTCTACTAAACATCAACTAATACAATGCACTTAAATAAATTCAGTACAAATGATCCGTCATAAAAATTGATATACAACTATAAAAACATTAAACCATGGGGAGACAAAAAGTGTATAAGAAAAACCATCACATGGGCATTTATACAACTATAAAATTATTAAACAACGGGGAGACAAAAATTTATAAGCAAAACCATCACATGGGTATTTATACAACCATAAAAATATTAATGATGCGTTTACTTCACTTAAAGGAATCGGAATAGGAATCGGAATGACTTGAAATCGAAATGAAGTATCGGAATCGGAATCAGCAATATTCCTATTGAGTTGTTTACTTTGCTTTAGAATCGGAATGATTAATTATAAATTACAAAAATAACCTTAATTAAATATATTAATTATAATAGTGTACAGTTTTTTATTATGATAAGTAGTTTTTTTTAATATCAAAAAAATACTTTAAATTACAATTAAAAAAAAAACTGCATATTATTTTAATAGTTCATTATGATAATTAAAAAATTGTGATGAAAAATAAATGATGTACAATTTTTTATTATAATATGTAGTTTTTTTTTTAATATCAAATAAAAAACTGTACATTACAATTAAAAAAAAAACTGTATATTATTTTATTTTTAATAGTCCACTATGATAATTAAGAAATTAGTGATGAAAAACAAATTGTGTACAGTTTTTTATTATAATATGTAGTTTTTTTTTATATCAAATAAAAAACTGTACATTACAATTAAAAAAAAATGTATATTATTTTAATAGTCCACTATGATAATTAAGAAATTTGTGATGAAAAACAAATGGTGTACAATTTTTTATTATAATATGCAGTTTTTTTTTAATATCAAATAAAATTGGTTTTTCTTTATTTTTTAAAGAATTGTATAAGGGACTTTTCGTCTTGGCAAAGGGAATGAGAATGAGATTCCAAAGTAGGTTGGAGGGAATGGGATTCCCATTCCACAACTCCAAATTGATGGAGGACCCATAGTTTATTCTCATTATGAAATGAATTTTAAGCAAATAAATACTATCAATCAATCTCATTCTTCATTCTCATTCCCTAATCCATGAAATAAACACATAGTGTGTTTACTTGCTTAAAATTTATTGAGAATAGTTACTTGCTTAAAATTCATTTCGTAATGGGAATGAAAATACGGGTCCCGTATCAATTTGGGGTAATAGAATGGGAATCTCATTCCCCCCAACCTACTTGGGAATCTCATTCTCATTCCCATTGTTAAGACGAAAAATCCCTTATACCCTTCTTTAAAAAATAAAGAAAAATCAATTTTATTTGATATTAAAAAAAAAAACTACATATTATAATAAAAAACTGTACATCATTTGTTTTTCATCACCAATTTCTTAATTATTATAGTGGACTATTAAAATAATATTTTTTTTAATTGTAATGTACAGTTTTTTATTTGATATATAAAAAAAAAAAAACTGTGTATTATAATAAAAAAATGTACATCATTTGTTTTTCATCACCAATTGCTTAATTATCATAGTGGACTATTAAAATAATATGCAGTTTTTTTTTTTAATTGTAATGTACAGTTTTTTATTTGATATTAAACAAAAAATTGTATATTATAATAAAAAACTACACACTATTATAATTAATCCATTTAATTAAGGTTATTTTTGTAATTTCTAATTAATTCATTCCAATTTCGAAGCAAAATAAACATCTCAATGGGAATACTACTGATTTTGATTCTGATTCTGATTCCTGCAGTTGAAGTAAACAATTTATTCTGATTCTGATACTTCATTCCGATTTCAAATAATTCCGATTCCAGATCATTACGATTTCTATTCTTATTCCTCTAAGTGAAATAAACGCACCATAAACTACGAGGAGACAAAAAGTGTATAAGAAATACCATCATATGGGTGTTTCTATCAAAAGCACTCCATCGAGCTCTATCAGGAACTTTCCTCGATTCGATCATCCAACTCTCCTCCACCGTAATAGGTGTTTGCAATTGATATACCAATTGATCTTCTATAAAGTATTTGCTAAAAACCATAGACTTCCAGATTTGGTCCATGAGAGATTCAATGTGTAGTATGACCAGACCAGAAAAAAAAAAAAAAAAAAAATCTAATCACCACATATCAAGATCCAAATGGACATCTACCACCATAGATCTAAACCTAGGTGAACTGGAAACGACCACGAATCTAAATTTAAGTAGAACAAAGACTACCATAAATCTAAATCTGAATTGAAAATCACCTTCACACACACTCACACACATATAGAAGGATTATTGGAATCAAAACAATAAACATAAAGGAAAAAGGACATACTGAAGAGGAGGAAAACACCCTCTCCAGTAGGGGATAGGATATTGGTGCAGAGAGAAATTAGAAAGAAAAGAGATAGGCTAGAGTAAGGTCGACACTGAGCATGGGTGAGACGTGTGATCACTCCGGCCCCCAAATTTTAAAAATTTTCAATTTTTTTCTGTAATTAATTTAAAAAGTAAATATATTATTAATATTTCTAATAATATAGCAAGGCTTAGAACAGCTTGTGTGGAACGATGACCGGGTTCGAACCTAGATGGTGGACCATAGATCACGGTTTTGCCAATTGCACTACTTATTTTTGTTATCTTAATTTTAATTAAGCAAATATTTCTGGACATACAAAAAACCTCAAAGCTAACACATTTCACTCGTATAAATCCACTCTATCATTTACAACTCTACATTACCTTTCTCTTTCATATTGTAGGTGGTAAAAGCAAAAATACAACTCTAATTTATTTTTTTTATTAGTTAAAAATTTCAAATTTCATCAACAATCTAAAGTGAATATGGTAGAAATCTAAAAATATGTTCACTTTTGAGGTAATGTTATAATAAATTATTCAATTATTATCATATATATTTATCTATTTTTATTTAATAGTGAACCATCATATATCGTATTCATATATTAACTCAATTTCATATTATACTTTTATATTCACTGTTGAGTTGCGGCTTTTTATGGTTATCTATGTTTTGATGGTTCTTCAATTACATTTTTCTTTATTTATTATTGTTTTTTTAATGTGTTATTAGATCTTGGATTGAAAAAAAAATAAAAATAAAAAGGGGAATACTTGCTGTTGTATACTGTGTGGTGGACTTGGTGGTTTGATAGTTTGGGTAGCAAAAAGAGGTAAAGCAAATGTTATGTGGTCAAACAGACCTGAAGAGATAGCTTAACAACCCACTGTCTTATTATTATTCTTTAATATAATTGTTTAATATTTTGCTAATTTGATTGTTACTTTAGTAGTTACTTATTACTATAATTGTTTTATTGTTCTTTAGTATGTATAGATAAATTTTATTTATGAGTTCTAAAGAATTTTTTTATCATTATATATAAATGTATTTATCTTATATAAATATATTTGTCTTATGATATCATTTTTTTTTATTTTTTCTTAATGAAAGTATTATGTACACTTTAAAAATATGATAAAATAGGTTATATATATATATAATATATATATAGTTTTAAAAAGTTATTTACGTGAATAAAGGGGCTTATTTTAGTTTCTCGTATCTGGTCTCTAAAATATCAGGTTGAAATTGAGCTAGGTTTTCTCTTGTTTATTTCTTAATGGGGTTATACTTAGGGACTAGGGTGGGGTTGTTACCACCCATGCAAATTATTAAAACACCCATTTTCTGAAAATACTTATATGATAAAATTATTCCTAAATAAAATTAAAAAGAAAGACAAACACAAAATAGTAGAGCAATTTTTGTTTACTTTTACAACCTGAAATTGAAAAAAAATATATATATATCTTAGTTAGAAATGAAACAAATAAAATTCCATAATTGTTTTTAAACAAAATCTACAAATAATAATAATAATAAGGAAAGTCTCGCTCCTAGTAGCAAATTTGGTGGCTTTAACTTCCAGCTATGGGTCTTCTTCTTCTTTTTGCTAAAGTCTAAAATTAATGTTAAGAGTTATGTTTAAGAATTTATATCTAAAAGAAGTAAAAATAAATACTAAAGATAGAAAATTTTCAAAAAGAATATAATTAATTTTTCTTATTATAGGAAAATTTGGTTTAAATGGGTATAATTAATTTTGTTAGTATAAAAAAGTTTGTTTTGAAAAAAAAATAATTATATATCGTTATTATTGACATATTTTTGGGTGATTATACTAATGTGTAGGTTTTTAAATTTAATCAATATATATATTAATAATCTGGATCATACTTAATGGTGTATTTACTTCAATTGGAGGAATCAAAATAGCTTAGAATCGGAATGATATATCAGAATCATAATAAATTATTTACTTCAACTGTAGGAATAAGAATCGAAATCGAAATCAGTAATATTTTCATTGAGTTATTTACTTTACTTTGAAATCGAAATAAATTAATTATAAGTTACAAAAATGTTATTGATTAAAATTACAGATTAATTACAATAATAATATTGAAGATATAGAGTCATAATTTTGTCATGTAACTCATCATAATAAGTTAAAAAAAAAAAAAAAAGAATTTTGCTAACAATATTATTGTAAGCATATTGTTTATTTTGTTTTTTTGAAAGAACACATTGTGTATTCATATTGTACATTAAATCGAAATTTTTCTTTATATATAAAATATGACCTAAATATGTTCTGCTTTTGTAAATATAGTAGCCTAGCAACCATAGCAATGGTAGTAACAACTATTATCAATATATGACATTTTTCAATTGATCACAAAATTTAAGTACTAACTACAGATAATTGGAATAAAATATAACACTTTACATTGACAATTTTTTTTTTTTTTTGAAAACTTTTAGCATATGTAAATATTCAGATTTATAGATATAAAAACAAACAAGTACAATAAATTAATTCACAAGTAAAGACATATTTATCATAATAGTTTTTTTTTACTTTTTTAAAAAAGAATGGTATAAGTAACTTTTTACATTGAATTTGAAAATGAAAATGAAACTCCTAATTAAGGTGGGAAGAATGAGATTTTCATCGCATAACCCCAAATTGATTTTGCTTTTATAAATATAGTAGCCTAGTAACCAAGGCAATAGTAGTAACAACTATTATCAATATATGACATTCTTCAATTGATCACGAAATCTGAGTACTAACTACGGATAATTTGAATAAATTATAACATTTTACACTGACATTTATTTCATTTAAAAAAACTTTTAGCATATGTAAATATTCATATTTATAAATATAAAAACAAACAAGTACAATAAATTAATTCACAAGCAAAGACATATTTATCAAAATAGTTTTTTTTTTAAAAAAAAAATGGTATAAGTGACTTTTTCCATTGAATTTGAAAATGAAAATGAAATTCCCAAGTAGGATGGGGAAAATGAGATTCTCATTGCATAATCTCAAATTGATGTGGGACTCACACTTTTATTTCCATTACGAAATGAGTTTTAAGTAAGTAAATATTATCAATCAATCTCATTTCTCATTTTCTCATTCTCTAATCCATGAAATAAACATATCATAAGGGTGGTAATATTTATACCCTTATATTTATTATATATGCATAAATTGTAGATGTATAATACAATTTTTTTTTTTTTGAGTTACTGGGACCAGTCTGAGAGACAATCAGGATCACGCTGATAGAATACTAATGATACGATTTGGATAAATGACTGTCATATGACGGAGAGTCATTCATATATAGGTGGGAGATAACTCATATACATAAAAGAAAATGCCACTATTTTATTAATAAAGTAGAGTTTACTGTTTCGAATCATGAAATTCATACGAGGGAGTGCAGCTGTTTATCACTCAACTGAACCCCTTTCCCGCGGTAAAGAATTGAATGTAGTTTTAAAATTGGAATGAAAGATTGGTTTTGTTGGCTTGGCGCCGACCAAACAGCGTATATACTCTTTTTGTGAAATATCTCAAAAAAAATCTTTTTGATTTTCAAAAAGAAAATAATCTTTTTGTGACAATAATATTTCTTAAAAAAAGAAAAAGAAAAAAAAAATCATCCGATCAATAGGTATGATGAGGTCATAAAGGTAAATTCAAGACCAGATCATTTGAGGAGGCTCCTTTACAGCACAGCTTTTGACATGTGTTCCTTTCATCATATTTGGCGCTAAAATTTGTTGGTTAAAGTTTTGTGGCTCGAATCGAAACTTCTCGATTTCAATCATCCATGATCCAACCGTGGCGTACATAATTGCCAGTGCTCCATGCCGTGCCACTGCGGTCTGCGAGCAGCAGTAAAATAATTCATAACTTTCTTTTACGAATAATTGCCTCATCCTTTTTAGGACAGTCAGACTATTTTCTTTTTCTATATAATTAATATAATTTTAATTTTAAGTGTCATATTATTTACATTTTAAAATTTTTATTAAGAGTAATGAACTAATGATAGACTATCTAAATAATTTATCTAAAATTATGTTCAAATGACATAACAAATGTTTTTAAACTAACATATTATTAACCACGTGATCATATGATTTTTATGATGGTTACAACTTATATACTATATTATTTAGACATAACATTGAACCAATACTTATATTAAAAAACATTTATCATCTCAAGATGTGTTTACGAGAGGAAAATGATTTTTTTTAAAAAACAATAATAAACATGTTTCAATACTTTGAAATTAGCATTAAAACCTAATGGGTTCTAGATTTGTTGATACTAAAATCAATAGCTACTAGCCCCAATGTCTACTCTATAACAAGAGAGATCTTTCTCATGTTTGAAGAGTTCTTTCTCATCTATGACTTAGATATCTAATTTCAATATCTCATAATAAAAAAATTCTACTTCCACGATAAGATTAAAAAACTCTTTACACATATTTATAAAGTGTGTATGTTGGCAGTTGAATCCCACCACATGAAACTAACGGAAAACTATATTTCATCGTTTATATAAAGTACATTTTGAGGCTTATTTATAAAGTTTGGGTTTAACTATTTTATCCAATTAGTAACATTATTCATCAATTATAACCTTTGGATTGAATGTACGGGTTGTAATTGATAAATAATATTACTGATTGGGTAAAATAATCAAACCTTTACAGTTAAAGAGAAAAATCAAATCCATCTTCAAATTACCTACATAATATATATATATATATATTAATTTCTCAATTATCAATCTTTAAATTCACTTATATTAATCTACATATAGAATCCATAAATCAATATATATAAATATATATATCATGTTTGATGTGGTAACATTTGAATTAGTTTTTATTAAATCAAGCCAATTGCATAGTTTTTGTAAGATAATTTATCACAATATTTCTCATATTTAAATCGTTGAATTGTGAAATTTTGAAGTCATAGTTGCCATATCCTTTTAAAACCCAATTGCTAAATGATAATTTTTCTCGAATTATTTTGATCAGATCAAAATCTTAGTCATATAAAATTTTTGTTTAAATTAAATAAAAACGTTGAGAATGACTTCCTCACTTGAGTGCTTTGATTTTAAAAGTCAAAAAGTAAACATTGATTTCCACAAGTTCGCTCCAGCTTGCTTAAATTACTTCTCCACATCAACCCACCAAAGTATTTCACACCAATCCACATTCTTGAATCTTGACGATGGTCATCATCATCTCCAGACGAGACACAAAATTACATTTTTAAAGAAGTTGACCAATGTGGTAGTTGGCAATCAACGGCGGAAATCATGTAGCCGCATACGTATACAAACTTATAAAGGGCTATTTCTTTAAATAAATAAAAAAAAGCCCTCAATATTTGTCATTAATGTGAAAAGGCACCCATAGTTTCGTAATTGATAATTTTACACCCCCAACATTTAATTAAATTATTAAACAACATCCCACCATTAACAAATTGTCCATAGTGACAGAGGGACAAAAATGTCATTTATCGTAAATCATATATATATATTAACAAATTAAATTATATAATAATAAAAATAAACTAAAGATTAAAAGTCACTTATAATATCCACTGTTTATCTACATAGATGATCATGGATATTTTTTCAAACTAAAAAAAAATGTAAATGTAAAGTCGTAATAATAATAATAATAATAATAATAATATGAGGTATAGAGATCCAACCTTGATCTCCACCTCTATCAATGGAGATGGATTGCACTTTCATCTCCATCGATTGTCTATTGTCGGAGTAGAGGTCCAACCTCCATCTTCGATGATAGAGGATTGTTCGATAATGTTCGACTTCAACATCAAAAGAGATAAGATAGAAGTTTGACAAAAGACGATGATGGACATCTGGGACAGACAAAAGAGATCTGAGAGACAACAATGAACATCAGGGTTTGTGTTAGCGTTCGACCAATTTGGAATGCTCTAAATCTTTTTGACAATTTGGAGTATTCTAGATCGTTAATGATTTAGTTTCCAGATCGTTAAATAATCTAAAGTTCCAAATTGGTCGATCTGAATTTGAAACCAAATTGGTCAACGATTTAATTCCAACCAGATTGACCATCAATTTGAAAATCAAATTGACAACCGATATAATATAATTTTTTAATTTTTATTTAATAATTATTAAATTATTAAATTAATTTTGATCTTCTACTATTCATTTTAGAGATGGACAATGGAGATTCTTTCTTACTAATTTTGTTTATCAATTTTCATTTTTTTACCTTGATTTTAATTGATTTTAATCTCCACCGTCCATCTCTAATATAGATAGTGAAGATCTTTCCAAGGATAGAAATGTCTTTTCATGCTCTGCATATATTAGATTCTACTTTATTTGGAAACACTAAAGATGGGGTGTAAAATAACTAATATGAACCAACATGGTGTTTTTTCACAATGACAAACGTTGGGGTATTTTTAAGAAATAACTCCATATAATAATGGTGTGCTGTCCACGAAGCATCAAATTTTTTCTCTAGCCAAATATATATATATATATATATATATATATATGTATGTATGTATGTATAACTGTTTTCTTTATTTAATCATCGAACTGCCCTTTCCAAAAAGTTAAAGTAATTACTTTGACTTGGCAGCTAGTGGAGAAGCCCACAATTTCTTTTTTAAATGAATTTTTATTTAGTTTTTTCCTCTGATTACTAATAATAGCTAAATTACCAAATTACCCTTTTGAGAAATCAAGATCTTTTCCGAGCATGAAGAAGAAACTAATTATAGTTTGAGTATGCATCTAACTATCATTATGTAGATTTCAAGTCTTGTTTAATACGCGAGATTAGATTGGATTACTTTTATATAATTAAATTGGATTGGATAAATTAGTGTTATGATGTGGTTGATGCAATATGAAATTTGATAAATTAATGTTGTGACGTGTTTGGTGTAATATGAGATTTAATAAAATTAATTTTAAATAAATATATTATTTTTTAAAAATAAAAAAAAAATCTATTTTTAACTCACTTAACTCCCAATCATCTCGCTGTCTCCCTCTCAGCCAAAACAATGTCACTGATGTCTTCACTACATCCAAGCTTCGTCATGCTTGTCTCTGATTTATTGCACCATCATTGTCGCCGTCTCGTTCAGCCCAACCAGATTGCCTTTCCCCCTCGAATCCCTATTGTCCTCCACGTTTCTCACCAACATTGTCGTCGCCTCCACCTTGTCTAAACCTGGTCGCACCATCGATTGACTCTACACATATAACATCTCCACCTAGCTTCATATGCACATACAACGCTGTCATTCCATGTGGTTCAGACCTTCATTGCCTCCTCTATCTATTAGTAACACTTTCATTCCTTCTCCTAATCTCTTTGCTGTTGATTATTTTCCTTCTTCTTCTGATGTTCGTGAAAGATTAAAAAATAAGTTGCGGCCTAGACAATTTTATCTCGTTTATCTAGTAAGTTTAATTTAACCCACCAGACTAGGATAAAAATGGACGATGAGATTGATTTTTCCAATCCTATGCCTTACTAGACATAGGTTTGAACTAGATTTTATTCAAACTCAGTCCAAACTTATGTAACAAATATGACTTTAAGGTTTAATGCTAATTATCTTATAGTAATTGAAATTTTTCTTACATGCACACATAGTTCAATTAGTTCATGTATATCTATTTTAAATTAGTTAAAGGGATTCAAGACTCACCATGAGCATTTATGGGCATATGTGAGAAGGTTTTTTTCTTATTATGTGAGTAAATTTTCCCACGACTCTCTTTATCATGGAAGTAGATTTTCAACCCATGCAGAGTATCTAATTTTAACTAGTCCTAACAAAACTTGATAGTCTATAAGAGTAGATTGCTCCCACAACTCTCCTTATTTTAAAGGTTACAGATTTTTCCCATAACTCTTTCTATCATGAAAGTAAATTTTTAGACCATGTATAGTATTTAATCTTAACAAGTGCTAACAAATTGTGATCGTATGTGAGAGTAAATTGCTCTCACAACTTTTTTATTATATGAGCAATAGATTTTTAGGCCACTATTATGTTTAAATGTCATAAATTCCATTGGACCTTTATTGTTCATGGGAGTATAATTTCTCCCACAACACTCTTTATCATAAGAGTTAATATTTAGATCACGCATGGTATATAATCTTGACTTCTTGGTAGACCTTGATTATCAGTTAGATTTCTTGCCACAACTCTATTTATTATAGGAGTGGATTTTCGGTCATCTATAATATTTAATCTTGACAAGTCCTAGAATATCTCCATCATTTGTGTCACTGGATTTCAAAAATGTTATTTTTATTTTTTAAAAAAGTTTAATTAGGGATGTGTAGGATGTAATTCCACTGTTGATAGGTTTCGGTAGTGACAGGACCCGATTCGAATTCCTACTAATGAATCCAACGATCCTGTCGGATACCCTACGAGACTCGTCTGAAGCCCAACTTATAAGGCCTAAATGAATATCGTGGAGCGAACCCAAAATCTATAATAATTTTCTTAACATGTACTTTTAAATATTATCATTAAACATAAATCGTAAATATATATAAGGGTCTAAAACATAAATGTATTCATAAAAGTGTCACAATATTTGTCCATAAGTCTATATATATATATAAATTTCATGATCTAAACTAAATTACAAACTTAACACCAAAAAATGTGCTAAACTGCGTCGTTGGTCGGGACTCACCTATTCTGCACGTAGCGTTCTGATACCTAAGTCTCCTGCACCTGCACCCGAGGAGGTTTTTGACATAAAAACATAATTAGCTATAAAGCCCAGTGAGTGCATATATACATATATATATGTATTTAAAAATCATTTCCCAAACAAAAACATTTTTGTTTTTCAAAAGCATTTTGTTTCCAAATGTTCGTTGAAAAGGGTTTATTATTTCCAAAAATATTTTCTTTCGAAAATAATCTGTTTTGAATTGTATGCTAATTGTTCTAAAATCTCTAATGGCCACCCATGCAAGTTAAAACCACAAATGCAGCCGGACCAGCTCTGCTCAGTGTGGGGGGGTTGGTGTAAAGACTAGCATCACTCACCGTGACAAAACTACTAAGACATATCGTATACACATGCGGCGGAACTATTATCACTCACCGTACGTCGAGAAATACCCCACAAGTGTATAAGGCGATAAATTCGACAGACTCAATCTCCTCAATGTTAGCTAGACTACTCTCCCAACATATATCATATACTGTGAGGTATACCAACTAGGTCTGAAGCTAGAATGTCACACTATAAAGGTTTGGATCGTCCACTAGGTTTAAAAATATTTTCTATTTTTTTTCTGTTATTTAAAAATCATTTATTAACCATGCTATAAAACAAATAATACATTATGTGTGCCATACATATAAATAAAACATTGATTCTTAAGCTAAAATAATATTATGAAAAATATATAACACTATATCAAAATAAGTTATTATTTTCTTTTGTGCTAAAGTATGAATTATTGATGAGCTTAATAGAGCAATAATTAAATAAATAGAAATAAATGGAAATATAAAAGTTATTAAATAAAATAAATTAAAAGCATTGAGAATAATTTCACACTTACTACTTGCTTTCCAATTTAATTCACATCACTTTTAAATTCAGAGACCTCCTCCTCTAGCTTGCTACTGCACCTATACTTAATCATAAGAGAAACCTTAATTTATCTCAAGTCGGTTCTGATGTAACTCAGCTCTTATACTATACTCGAGCTCGCAAGTCACTTAAATTCGTTCTATCTTTTCTATCTCATCCACTGCTACAGACTGCTCATACCAGTCCATCTCGAGCTACAAGCTCCAACTCGCTGTCAGCTCTACCACGCGAGCTCCTCAGCTTCACCTAGCTCACCCTATAACTCGTCTTACGTGAGCTCCTACTCGGCTTATCTCGGATCGAGGGTACTTCATCTTATTGCGAGCTCGCTCTGCTCACCCTCTACAGCAAGTTGTTGCTCTCTTGCACACAACAGCTCTTACCTTTAACTAGCTTATTCTAACGAGCTTCTACCGTGGTCCGATTCGGACATATAGTAAGATAAGCTAGAACCTTACTCAGCTTGCTCTTTACGAGCTCGTGCTCTCGGTCAGCTTGATCAGCATTGAAGAAGAGGGGGGGGGGGGGGGGGGGGGGGGGGGGGGGCTACAGGTATTCTCCCAGCTCATACCTCGCGAGCTCTCCCCTTTAGCTCACATATTCAGATATTAACACCACTTCTACTTCAATATATATACTCAACATAATCAGCAACACACCACCAATATTTACACATCTCGGCCTCAAACACCTCAAACATATTTTCAACAACTTAACACCAGTTTTCACTTCACTCAGGTCGTGATATCACAGATCTCATGACCCAATTAAATCATTCTCACCACAAACAACACATATTACTTATTTCTTAGCTACAGTACTTACCAAACTTTTCCTCAACCTTCTGCTTTGATTTTCAGCTCGCGAGCTACCTCAAATCTCCAGATCAACTACACAAAAACCTTGTTAGTTTCATTTGAAACCAGAAATTGTTCTCGATAACCTTCACACTATAAAAACACCACAAACAATCATCTTACTACTTGATTCTCACAAAATCTGGTTTTCAGATCTATTCGTCGCCTTTCTGACGCTAGCTTGCCTCTCACACTAGCAGAACTCAGTCTAGATCAGCGGGGACAACTCTCATTATTTTCTACCGACAGCGCATCTGCTCTCTCTCTCTCTCTTTCTCTTTTCTCTCTTCTTTTCTCATTCCGCCTTTCTCTTTTACACTGACACAACACCCACACGCCTATTTATAGGCATGGGTAAAGCTCGTTTTTCACCCTTGATTTTATTGAGAATTACGATTTTACCAGATTCTAGAGAATTCTTTATTTCCTTAATGTCTTCGTCCTTTCCATTTATTTTCAATTTTGTCATTCTCTTCAAAATATATGACATTTTACTCTTAAGTCCCTCAACTTTAACAATTTATACTTATTTCTAAATCTTCAAAAACTTTTTAAAATTATTAAATTTTCATTACTAAACACTTAAAATCTTTTTATTTATTTTTTTAAAGGGTATTTTAGTACATTTTGCTACTCCGTACAAAAGAACAGTGATATCCTCGGAAGAGGGTATTACAGATAGATCCCTAATTGTTGGTGTTGGTAATTTTTAATTACCTTGTAACTATTTTTTAAGTCTAATCAAATTGAATTGTATTGGATTTGGTTTGAAGATTTTAACCAAATCATGTTAGATTGTGATTTCTTCGATCCAATGAAATCATATAAAGTCATAAATCCACTGCAAACCCTTACGTGTGGGGTTTTTTTTTTTTTTTTTTTCCATTCTCACCGTTAAATTAATACTTAATACCAATCAATTTTTACTGACTTTATAAGGATAGTCAGAACTTTTTAAAGGTAAAATTTCAATACTTAGTAGAGTGTTTGATTCGCGATTTATATTCATGATATGGGAAGCAAAAAAATGGTAATTATTAGACAGATAAAAATTATTTGAAACTTGAAACCTAAATGTTTTATTAGATTATATCCAAATCATTTTTAAGAATTATAGTTGTGTTTTAATATATGAAAACTACTTTTGAAATATGAATTAAAAGTCAAAACACTTATGTAATTTCAATTTTGATAAGAAATTGAGAGGGCCTTTAAGATGTTTATTATGGTTATCTTTTATCGTTTATTTTTTATTTTCTTATGTACTTACAATGTAATCAGAAAATTTGCTAACATCAAGGTTATGTTTGGCATTTGGGATTGGAATAAAATGAAATAGTTTGAATTAAAAAATTACTATTTCATATTTGGTAGAACTTGAAATTTGATTAAAATTATACTATCTTATGTTTGGTATAAGTTGTGATTCGATTGCAATAAAATTAGTTTAAATATTTTATAAAATACTTAAAATTAATTTTTAAAAAAATTCTTCAAAAAATTGAATAAAAAAGTAATGGAGATTCAATGGATGGACGATGGAGATCCAATCTAGTGGATCTCCGCTGTCTCAACATCATCAACTACTCATTTCATCAACCATGCATTCAAAAAATTGAATAAAAAAAAATATAAACAAACTTTCAGTTCGCTGATTGCAGTTCTCAAGTCACTGGTCAACCATGGTCAAGATTGACTTATACTCAGCTTTAAGTCACCTAGAACGGGATACAGCTCGTAGCTCGAAGGGTTCTTAAAGAATTTTTTCAAAAAGGTAACAACCTAAATTAAGGAACAGTCAACTATCAAAATTAGAAGTAAAATCAAACTTCTATTTCGGCGGGATCTATCCTTAAATTAACGGACACTGATTTTAGAAGTATCTTATTCTTATTGTACTCAAATTGTAACACCTCATGTTATAAATAGGGGTTGAAAATTCATTGTAAAGAGACCAACGAACAAGAATAAGAAAGATACTATAACTCTGCCAAAAAGAATAAAGAAATAGTCGTAGACGTAAGTATTTTTTTGGGTCGAACCATGTAAAAAATTTTCTTGCATTCATTGTCCTTCCTCTTCTTTTTCGTTTGCTTTTGTCTCTGTTTTGCTTTATCTACAATATTGAGTCAAGAACTTGGATTGACTGAATTTAGA
This sequence comes from Dimocarpus longan, assembly GCA_022984855.1. NCBI lineage: Eukaryota > Viridiplantae > Streptophyta > Magnoliopsida > Sapindales > Sapindaceae > Dimocarpus > Dimocarpus longan. The sequence goes on along the minus strand of CM041015.1, from coordinate 8,894,944 downwards.
CATAAATATATGTCAAGCCCATTGAAGATCTAATCTAATGTTTTAAGAGCTTGAATTGCATCGCAATTTCATTTAAAAGGTGTTAATATTGGATCAAGAGATCTACTAGGCCAAACATTTCGCCTCTTGGATAACTATAGTAGATTGTATTGTATTATATTGGATTAGATATAATAATATCATATGTTTAGTGCATCATCAAATTGGATCGAAATGAATTTAATAAAGCTAGATTAAATTAATTTGTAAATAAAATAAAAATAAAAATTATTTTTAAAATAAAATTATGTTTTATAAAAAATATATTATAATTACTTTTAATAAAAATATTAATAATTATTTCTTGAAGGAAATGTTATTGATTATTTTTAAAAATTATTAAAATATTTATAATTTCAAATACATTTAAATATTATATTATATTCTAAAATATACTTACTTTATTAAAATACTAATTATATACATAATATCAAAATCTTAATTATATACATAATTACTTTGAGATCATGGTTCAACACTCATACCCGTCACCTCAAGTTAGTGTTTCTCTTACCTTTATGTAGGTTGTCCCCCCACCCTTGTGTAAGTTGTTTCCCCACCTATATGTGGGTCGCTCCCTTCCATATGGAGGTTGTTTCTTGAACCATACCACTGGTGTCCAACCTCACTTTGAGTCAATCTTAGTAATCAATATATATATGTATGTACGTATGGATTAGCATAAACCACGTCATCTTCATAACCCACAATTGTAGAGGCATTGCTGGGATTGTTGTAACCAATCATAACATCACCCAAGTATTGGATTCAATTGCAAATTCAGTGGTTTGAGTCCAACCTAGATATCAATACGATGCCCCAAATGGTCGTTTATGTTAAAATAATAATAATAACACAAGTGTAGGGAATCCTTCAATAAAGAAATTAAAAAAAAAAAAAAACACTAGCGTGCGGCTGATATTACAATTTGAAGAAAAATTATATGCCAAAAGGAAATGACACCGGACAAATTTCTTAGATAATGTTTGTGAAAGGTAAAACGGCTAGTGAGACCGTAAAAAGGAATCGCAAGGAGCCGGCGGACACACAAAAGATGCCTCGAATGATTCGCCACGTCAGCCCTAAATTACATCCCACTCGCTGCTTCGTGCGTGAGTGTCATCTCGCAGCAACTTGATCGACTGAGTTTGGGTTTATAATATATTCTCAAAAAAAAATAAAAATAAAAAACAAGAGAAATAAATAAATAAGAAGGTGAAGTGAGTGAACGAGTGAGCTCGGACACGTGTGTGTTCAATTACGCCTCGAAGTCTCGAACCAACAGGTAATAAGTCAAGCGAGAGAGATCGTACCAGTGAGTCCATCTGCACCAGCCGTGGCTTACGTGGACCATGTTGTTGTCGTTTTGTGGTTTGACTCCATCCTGGTGCAAATTAACTTGTTTTCCTAAAAGACCATTCTGTTTCCATTTAATTATCAACATGTCCTCCTGTACGGACCTCACCATCCATCAGTCATTCCTTTTACCGTTGTATTTTATTTTTACGTGTAACACTAAACTTTTTAAATATTTTATCCAAATTCATAATTAAATTATATGATATATAAATTATCAAGATCTTATAAATCATAATATGATATAATAATTAATAAATTTTTAACAACTCACATATTACATCATTTGAACATAAATTTGGATAAAATATTTAAAAAGTTTAACATTACTCTTTTTTTTTTCTAAAATACAAATGACCTTGAGATTTTTTTTTTTAAAAAAAAACAAATTATAAATACATCTTTACAACTGTCAAGATCATATAATAAAAATTGTTACAAATACATCTTTACAGCTGTCAAGACCATATGATAGTAAAACTAATGAACAACCTAAACCTTAACTGTTTTATTAATATATAATTTTTAGGCATATTTATTAATTGAGTAATGCTAAATTTTCCAAAATTTTTATTAAAATTTATTTAAAAAATTTATAATATATGAGTCGTTAATATTATATTAATTATCACATCATCTCATGATTTATAAGATAGTGATGACTCATATATTCATGAATTTCAATACAAAAATTTGAAAAGCATAACATTTTTTTTTATTAATTAGTGGTGAAATTTATAAGCAAAAAAAAAAAAAGAAAAAAATTTCATAGAAGGGAATAAAGGGGAAAAAAAAACTTAATTTTTGAATAGAAGGGAATAAAGGGGCAAAAAAAAAAAACTTAATTTTTGATCACCCTGATTAGAAACAGAAAATTGGGTATGTTTGAAATCGTTTTTAAAATAATGTTTTTGAAACTATTTTTAAAAATAAAAACTAAGATTTAGAAATGATGTTTTTGAAAATACAATGTGTTTAACAAAATTTTTTAAAACCTATTTCTAAAATAAGAAAATGATTTAAATGTGTTTCATATTATTTTTGAAAATAAATAAAATAGTTATTTGGATAGAAAAGTGATGATTTGCTTTAGAAATAATGAAAACCATAAAAGAGTTGTTTTTCACTTTTTAGTATAATTTCCAAAAAAGTATTTTTCATTTCCTCAACAACTTTGATCAATTTTTTTGTTTTTGAAAATGAAAAATCGTTTCCAAAAATGCATTCCAACATCACCTAGTTTCCTGTAAATATTTGGGCTTTGGGTTGTAGATGGTGTCCGGAAAAATTCAGTCCGGTATTTGAGAATATAGATATTATTAAATAATATGTATCTTTGGATTATGATTTACAGTTTTAATAATGTATTTGTAAAAAAATATTGAATCACTTAATTAAATTCAATTTTTTTTTGCACGAGATAAAAAACATAAAAGTTTTATATATTTATATATATTAAGCATCTTATTCTTTCCTTGAGAGGAAATCTGTCTTTATTTTATATATTTGAAAAGTTGTTTATGTATTAAGCATCTTATTCTTTTCTTGAGAGGAAATGTGTCTTTATTTGATATACTTGAGAAGTTGTGATGCCATACTTTTAAAAGAAACAAAACAAGGTAGTACCAGATTGAAACCAACTTACACAGTAAGAACCATTATGATTTTTTTAAATTTCGTAAATATATTACGGGTTTAGTTATCTTATTCAATCATTAATTTTACTCTCAGTTAGAACCATTATATTAGTTTCAATAATCATTCTTACAACAAATCCAAGCACTTCGATTGAAAAATAATGTTAGTGGTTGAGTAAGATAACCAAATCCATATATCACGTGTACTTTAATTGAATATATATTTTCTAAAAATACTTCCCCATTGACACAATCTTTACAATTATGGTGACAGACAAATTTAGGTGGACACATTCTAGAAGTTATTGAGTCTCTTATGTTCTAAATCGCTAGTTTTATTTACTTATCTGTACAAGTGACGCTGAAATTTGACAAACTTTCCTTACCAAAAAATTGCCAAAATTGTAAATTTGATGTCGTTGTGATGCCATAATCTATACACTTTTTGGAATAAAAGTGATGTAATATCTACCAATATCAATCCTCAATTACTGGATTTGGGTGATTGGCTCTGTTTAGATTTTGTTTAGAGATTTTCTCTTTACTTTAACCAATAGGAAGTTAAATGCGTATCAGCAAATCTTGGCAATGGTGCCCTTGATTGCCAGGCATTCTGTATTGACTTTTGATTAATTACAATGTTCCTGATATTTCCACTGTTATTTATACCTTTTTTCTAAGAAAATAAACTCGAAAGAATGAAATTACTTAGAGGTGATAAAAGGACTTTATAATTTATGATGAAATAGAAAACTTTTTTTTTTTTTACTTTGATTACTGTCGAGACTAGTTGAGATAGGACTCTAAAGTATAGTTTTGATATTTATTTTTAAAGTGAGAGAGAACTACCTACACAAAGGTAAGAAAATTACTTACACAATGGTGGGATAGATGAGTCCCCACTCCACAACTTGGAGGGGTGGCGGATGGCAATGACTTTTCTTTTATGTCAGTGGTGAGTATATAATGTGCAATTAGATAGACATTATCCCGTATTACTCTATGACTTGGTGTAAGTGTTGATTTCTAGCATCCATTTCATCAAATTTTCTCCCATTATATTTTGTGGTGCGAATATGCTTAAAGTGATGTTTTTTTGTTCTCACCACAGCGAAAAACTTTACGCATTGTCATTGAGAATGGTGTAAATGGGTGTTGAAGTTTAAGTAGTTTTGGTCAATAGTTTTTGTTTGGCATGGTTTTCTATAAAATGGAAATCACCATGGCTGTTTTAAATTTTTCATGCTATTAAAAAATGGTTTCAACTTTCAATTAAACACTTTAAAATGAGGAAAAGCAATACTTTTCAATTTAAGTGCTATTTAGAATTTATTGGAGTTTAATGAATGACAGATTTTAATTAAATTTACATATTCTATGGATTTCATACAAACTTGTTAAAATTTTTTATGAAATCTAATGGAAATAACATAAGATTTAATTTAGATTTTTTTATTCATAGTTTTCATTTTAAAATCTATCGAATTCCATCAAGTAAGATATGAAAAATCAATGACTTTTTCAATACATCTTGATTTGTTTACACATTTTAAAAATTTGAATTAAATACATGTATCTTTTAGTAGAATTTATATAAATTTTAATTGAATTCACCTGAATTTCAACATATTTCATACAAATCTTACTTAAATACACCAAGCTTCTATAAAAATTTTAAAAACTGAATTGATTATACTTAAACTTTTGAAAATTTTAATAGATTAAATACACCCACTGGATACCTGTCATTATATAAAAAGTAAAGGGGTGTGTATTTTTCTATAATTTATTGGGACTCTATAGATTTTTTTTAATGCTATATTTTGGTGAAATCATGATTTTATAGATTTCATATTAATTTTATTATATTTCTTTATAAAATGCAATGAAAACTGAGGGAGAATAGTGACATTATTATAGAATTTTTTCTTTATATATTTCATTTAAAAATCTATCAAAATTCATTCAAATTCATCACTAAGTAAATATGTGAAGTCAATAAATTTTTCAATACACATAGATTTTATTTAATTTTATATAAATTTAAATTGAATATATCCAAATTTTAATAAAATATGTACAAATTTAAATTAAATACATATCGATTTTATATATAAAGTAAATAATTTTTTAAATACACTTAGATTTTATTAAATTTCATACAAATCTAAATTAAATACACTTAAATTTTAATGGATTCATGAAAATCTAAATTGAATGCATCTAGATTTTAATAGATACTATATAAATATGGATTAAATACATTTAAATTTCAATGAAATCTATATAAATTTGGATTAATGCATTCGAACTTTTAAAATATTTTAAATTTAAATAAATATTAGATTGAATGCACTATCTAAAGGTTTATATTAGCTTGCACTAATAAATATTGATATTTACTTCTCACAATAATAAATCATCTACTACAATACACCAAAAGTATCATTAAAAAGAAAAATAAAAAACCTAACTCGTCTTAAGAATTAGACTATGTTTGATTTTATTTTTTTTATAACTTTTTTTACGATCAGAAGCCTTTTGAATTAATTTTGGTTGTCTGGTATCTTTTGAAAAGTGCTCTTTTTAATATTGAAAAATAAAACTATTTTAATTCTACTAAGAGAAACTCAAATTTTACGTTTCTTCAATAAACTCATTTGAGTTTTTTTTTTAAAAAAAAAAATAAATTATCTTAAATACTCTTAATACATTTATAAATTTCAACAAATCCCTTTATAAAACAAAACATATTCTAATTCTCAAACACATGTATATAATTTCTTCAATTATCTATTGATTTAAAAACGCATGTTTCACAACCAAACAATAATAAATTTCTTTGGGAGTTCTATTTGTTAAAAATTATACTTCAAAAGAACTACTCATAAAAAACTCTTTAAACACATACTAGTCCTTCCCTAAAAAAAAAAAAAATAGACTAGTCTACTCCAAATAAATTTTATAAGTAATTTTTCACTTTGTAATGTTAGATATGCCAGGAAATAGTCTGAAAATATTGATTGCACGTATAAAGAAATAATTATTAATCATAAGCTTTTGAATACAATGAAAATGGATAAAATGAGGTTGACTTGTGAGAAATTAAGAACTGAGAATTCGGTCATTAGCCACTAGAAAATGTGCATAAAAATCATATAATATTGTCATTGGTAGATGAACTAAAACACTACCTTCAACACACAAGTTGTTGTGCTGCCATCTCTCAATAGATTGCTTGTGCACATGTGCACTCATGTTTAAAACTTGAGAGTATCTGAAAACTTCCCATTCCAATAAAATTTCCCCTTTTTTATGTTTTAATTTGAAATTCTTTTAAGGGTGGCCCTATCATTATCCTAAAAATTTCTTTCCATATCCAATTACTTACTATTTTCGCTTTACAGATTTAGAAACTAATAATTTAATTCTTATAAAATACCAAAACTTACCATATGTAATATTAATTACTTTAATATGGAAATAAGAAACAAATCTTGTTAGATGCAATTCTTAGTTTTTTTATGTGTCAAATCAAACAAAAAATTGAAAATTAATTAAATATTTAATAATAAATTTTTAATAATTATAATATAATTTTGATTTGTGATGAATTATTTAAATATAATTTGATTAAAAAGATTATTTAAATAATTTTGATGAACTTTTATTTTGATGAAATTTAATGAAAAACATAGAAAATATACAAAAAGGGTTAAAAAAATCTTAAAAGATCCGATTTTTTTTTTACAGGTGTATTATTTAATTCATATATAGATATATATATTTTGCAAAGGTATAATTCAACTTTCTTATGACGCAATATATTCAAATAATGTCTTATAACCCAAAATTATATTATAATCATTAAAAATTATTATTAAATTATTAATTATTTTCTATTTTTTGTCTGATTATATATAATAAAAGGAAATTACAAATTGCATCTACGAAAATTTTCTTTTATTTCCTTATTAAAGTGATTAATATTACTTATAGAAAGTTTTGATATTTTATAAGAAGTAAATGATTAATTTGAAAATTCGTAAAGTAGGGGAGAACTTTTCATGGTGCCAATAAAGCCACCTATTTTTTAAATTTCTTATTTAAAGTAATGTTTAGACACTTAAAAAAATTGATAAAAAATTGTTTAATCTAACAATTAATAGTGATTTTGTCTATTAGAATAATCACTGTTAGTTGTAGTCGTAGATTAATCAGGCCACTGTTTACTTACTTTTGTTATTAAAAGTGTTATAAAGCTCAAAAATAATGTTAATACATTTGATAGATTTTATGTTAATTACTATGAACTTATAAAATATCTAAAATAAACTTAAAAATAATATATTTTAATTTACATTTGATATAGGTATAATTCTATATAATTAATGTTGGAATACAAGCATGTTTTCATTAAATTAACAAGGTTAATCCGATAATTTAAACAATACATTAAATTTCATATCAACTAATTTTATAATCATTTTATAAAAATAACGTATATTTGTTTCTTGAAATTGTTGTCGAATCTACTCGAATTATTATATAGCTAGTTATTATGATTCATAGAAGAGGCACCACTCATACTTACAACCTTAATTGTTCAGATGTGAGGCCGTAAAGAATGTAACACTGACGAACCTCGTCTTATTATTATTTACATAATGTTAAGTAAACACAATTTTTTTATTTTTCCCGATCAATTAGTTTATGTTAAATAAACATGACATTTTTTCTTTCTTTGTCTTTAATTAATGATATAAAACACGCATTTTTTGAAGTGCTCTATAATTACAATATTTATGATATATTATTATAGTCTTATTTTGCAAGTTGATTTTTTCCTTTTTCTTTGACAATTAGAAGTAAGTAGATGTTTGGGGAATGAATTATACTTTTTGGGTTTAAGTGTAAGAGGTTCCCCATCACATCAAATATGCATAGCTTTTATTTTTTATTTTTCAAAAAAACTTGTTTTTAATTTTTTTTTGGTCTAATGATACTTTATCAATATGCATATTAAAAGACATATTAACCATCAAAAGTGCATCTATTAATTATATTGAATATACTTCTACTTGCATCTTAACTTAAGATTGCGTTTGTTTCTTGTTTGAGCACGGAACAATGCTAAATGTTATTGAAAACTGGATAATAACCGCAAAATTGAAAATTAGATTACATATTAGAGGTCGTTTATTTTTTAGTCCGAAAATTGAATAGTATTAAAAGTTACTGAATAGTGATTGAAATATGAAATCTGAATGATATGTTTATTTTTTTCTCCTTACTTATAAATATATAGTAATTTTATTTATTTTTTAAAGTTAAAATTATCTAAAAATTAATAATTTGATATTTATACTCTTTTATTATTAGTTATTATGTAATTTCATTTAATATGATACAAATAATTATAAGTAAATTATTTAACAAAAACTAACACATTTTTATGTATATATTAATAATATTTTTATTCATAATTAAAATATAATTAATTATTATAGTAGAGTAAATTAAATTTACATATTTAAATAATAAACAAAATGATTTTAAGTTAAATTACTATTGCAATGAAAGTTTAACTTATAAAATAATATATATTTTCTATTAAAATTTGAGGATGAGATATTTAAGGGTTTTATTTTTCAAAGATATTTATTATAGCATTAAAAAGAATATGTATAATGTAAAAATATGATAAATTTGGAAATATATTATTTTGAGGAAGGTAGACTTGGAATAATATAATTAAAAAATCATTAAGTGATTTGATATTCATATAAAAAATATTTATTTTTCAATTATTTTTGGATAATTTTAAGTAGTTTAACAATTTAAAAAAAATAAATAAAAATAATTTAATGGATCAATTTCAAATTTATTAAGTGATGAGTGCTAAAAACAAATAATCCTTTAATTTGTTTAATTAAAAACTTAATATAACTGATATTTTATAAATAATGGTAGGTAGTTACTTTACATTTATATATATTAAAGATAACTAAAAAAAATAATTAGTATTAAAATATATTAAAATTTCATAAATATTTAAAAAATTGATAATAATTTAAATAGTTTTATATATTCTTTAGGGATAATCCCAAAAAACTCATTGTAATTTGCAAAAATGTCAATTTTACCAACCATAGTTTTATTTTTATCTAGAATTCCCCACCCCTAACATTAATAAAAATACTCAAAATACCTCTTGAAGGCATGTGAAATGACGAAAATGTTTCCGATTGATATAAATTGATAAAGTCATAAATGATAAAATTGATATTTTCTTTTAATTTTTTAGCATCAGGGTGGACTTTGAACAAAAATAAAATATAGATAGTAAAATAAATATTTTTGTAAATTGTAATAAATTTTTTAGGATTATCTCAAATTTTCATAAACATTGTGCAACCCAATATCGAGTCTATTAGCAAACACATTTAATGAGCGATACGGAGAGTAATATTACTCTCCACTTTTGGAATTTTGTTGGATAAAACTTCAATAAAATATAAATATATTAGCCATTAAGTGGTTTGACCACTTAAAATAAAATTAGTAGATGCAATTCAACATTACTAAGCTAGCAGTGGAAAAAAAATAAATGAGACCTAATTGAATGGTTATAAACTCCGTTTTCGACATTGGAATTACAATTTCTTGTATTGTTATGCTCATACATATATAAAATATTTAAATATAATCTAATTACTCTCCTTTTTTTGGAATTTTGTTGGGTTTATATAAACACATACAAAAGACAAAACTTTGATAAAATACGAAATTAAGTGGTTTGACAACTTTAAAAATATTTAATAGGTATAATTCAACATCACTGAGTTAGTCGTGAAATAAATAAATGAGATCTAGGTGTGTGGTTATTATCTCTCTGTTTTGATGTTGAAATTATAATTTCTTGTATTGTTTTGCATTTTAAAAACATTTAAATATAATATAATTTGGTTTTACTAGACTAGATACTTTTAAGTAGAGTTGCACGGTGTCTAGCTTTGTTTCTTTCAAGCGGATTGTTGGATTTGAGTACCATTGCTCACAAGTGTGGGCAATTTTCTAATAGGCCACAAGTGTGAACAATTTTCTACAAGGTCTTATTAGTATGTAGATAGTTATTTCATTTGGTATGAATTGCTCTCTCTCATCTATTAAATAGTAGATATCCTTAGTGTGGATCGCTCTATTTTGCTTTTTAGGAAATGAAGATCCGAACTGTACTTTAAATGCCTATATTAAATGGTCCCCGATAATTATAAAATATACTTGTAATGTCAAATATATCTGATAGTTATAAGATATATTTGTAATGTCAAATATAACGGATAGTTATAAAATATACTTGTAATGTCATATATATATATATATATAGATATATAAACACACACCCTAACGACAAATGGTCGCTCGATTGACGTAGGCCACATATTCTCAAATGGATAATGTTGGGTTGGCCTTATTTATTCAATCTTCATGTGAGTTAAAAAAGATAAAATAAAATAATTATAACATCTTATACCTTGCAGCGTGCATATAAATTCGATGATGTATAGTATATTTATAATATTTTCAAGTAGTTATACATCGTATTTTTATATGCATTTTCAGTACAGGGGGAATGTATAGATATATTCATGAATTTATAATGAGATAATAATGTTGACATGATATAAATCCCATCCATCAAAATCTTAAATGTTATAGGTGATTTCTAACCTATCAATCTAAATTTTGGGTTCTCAAAAGAAAGAAAAAAACTTAAATTTCTAGATTTAACTCTTACTGTTTAAATTTATGGATTTAACTCTTCCGGTCTATTTGATATTAGTGACATGTTGTTTCTCATTTCCTAAGATACTGGGGGTTTCATTTCTATCAGGTGCATGTACTTAAAAGGAAAAACTTAAATTTCTAGATTTAACTCTTACTACTTAAATTTATGGATTTAACTTTTCCGACCTATCTTTTGCCATATGAACCCGCATTATATGTAAAAGAGCAAATTAATGTATTATGAATCCTTATGTCACCTTTTTGATTTCTATTAAGTACATTTTATATCCTGTGGAGTAGTTTTCCCCATCACCATGTAAGCAGTCATTTCACATTTATAATAGTAAATATCTTGATTACCTAAATAATGCATTTGGTTTCGACAAATCAGACATCCCAATGATACATTCGGTGTTTTAAAAAAAATATATCATAAACTCTATCCATGTAATTTAAACATTGAATAGATAAATGATGGCGATACTCTTTTAATCCAGTCTTTTAAGGTTGATATACCCAAATCCTTAACCTAGGTTTCAAAAAACAATTTAATTCAAAATTTGAAAATAAATGGATTTGGAATTGAAAGATAAGATTTGGAGTCTAAACTATGTTAGCCATCCCATTTTTGTGGAAATAGCCGATATTCCTTCGAAAAAGAAATAAAATCGATATTAAAAATATTTGATTTTTTCAATTTCCGTTAACAAAAATTTTGGATTGATTCATTGGACCCTTTTTTATCGTTCTAAAATTTCCATTTTCAAAATCCATGTGCACCAATTGAGGTCTTCAAATTCAAAACAGGCAATCCCATCTAGCACAGCCACGTAAGCCTTGTCATTCACTAGATTTCCCAGGGCAAAACCGTCATCACGAAAAAAAAAGCGCTGGCAGGAGCCCGTGAATACACCTATAACCTAAGGGCGTTCCCGGAATAACGGAAAAAAAAACACAACCGGGGGGCCAAATGAACCTAAAACAAATAAAAAAAAAAAAGTTAGATATGAAAATAATAAATAATAAAAATAAAAAAAAGTAAATTTAATTGCGGACGCGAGAGAAGATTGAAATATGGTTTAATGGATCTCTCTCTCTCTCTCAATCTCAATCTCAAGCTGTTTCTCTCTCTGCCCAGCCTCTCTCTGCTTTTTCTTTTTTCGTTTTCGTTGTCTTTCTGAAGGCGCTCGTTGTCCCTTATCGGCTAACGTTTCTTGCTTTCTCTTCCTCCAAACACACCACACACCGACAAAAAGCAAACAAGAAGTTCCGATTCTCTCTCCGGCACGACAAACTGCGACTGCTGCCGATTCCAATTATATCATTTTCCGCCGCTGTTTCTGTTAGCTTCTCAAAACCCTAGATTGGCCACTTACATTCGGTGCCAATCATCCTTCTCCGTGGATCTTTGGACGTCATTCAGGTTTGTTGAATTCGGTTTTTGACCTTCTGTTTTTAAAACCCTAGATCGTGTCGAGCCTTGACGTTGGTTGCCGTGTCGTCAGGTTGCGGGTCGATCTCGTAATTATGAGGTGGTAGAGTGGGCGTTATAGTGAATAGAACTTATCAAGGTTTCGTGATAATTGGTTTAGGGAGAATAGGAGAAGCCGATGCGATTGGAAATTGATGCCGCCGGAACCACTGCCTTGGGATCGGAAGGACCTCTTCAAGGAGAGGAAGCACCACAACAACAACAACGACAACAGGTCTTCTGATTCTTTGCTCTCTGCAACCGCCGCCCCCAGATGGAGAGACTCTCACCATGCCCGCTGGGGTTCCCTCGACTTTCGCCGACCTCCAGGTTGGTTTTTGCTTTTTAATTTCTTAGTCAGATCTGGGATTTTTATATGTTTTTGGGTCGTTTAATTTAATAATTTAATTTTTGTTAGACGGATATATCGTTTTGTAAATTTGCTGGGGAGAATATATATTTTTCTTGTTTTAATTTTCTTTGGTTTTTGTTTTTTCCTTTTTGTTTAAATATTGTATGAAGGTCATGGTAAGCAGGGAGGTTGTCATCTGTTTGGTGAAGAGTCGCTGGTTCATGGTTATGTGCCTTGTCGGTCGACTGACAAGATGCCCGAAGATGGGGGCTTCCGGCTCTCTGTTTCGCGAGGCAGGAGTAGTACTACTAGGGTTCAGAGAGATTGGAAAGGAGGCCATTCATGGGAAACGAGTAATGGTTCTTCTATTACTAATAATAATACCCCTGGGAGGCTGCATGATGATATGCTAACCTACCCGTCTCATCCTCAGTCTGACTTTGTTACCACATGGGATAATATTCAATTCAAAGACCACCACCATGATAACAAAATCGGTGCTCTCACTAATGGGTTGGCCACAGGAGGAGCCCAGAGATGTGACAGAGAGAATTCACTCGATTGGAAACCGCTTAAGTGGACTCGTTCTACAAGTTTGTCTTCTCGTGGCTCGGGATTCAGTCATTCGAGCAGCTCGAAGAGCTTGGGAGGCGTAGATTCTGGTGAAGCCAAGCCTGAATTACAGCAGAAGAGTTCAACTCCGGTTCAATCTCCTTCTGGTGATGTGGTAGCGTGTGCGCAATCTGCTGCGCCGTCTGAGGAGACTACTTCTAGGAAGAAGCCACGCCTTGGATGGGGTGAGGGACTGGCGAAATATGAGAAGAAGAAAGTGGAAGGTCCTGATGTGACTGTGACCAAAGATGGAGCTGTCGTTTCCCCTTCTACTATGGAACCTGTCCAATCTCTTTCTTCGACCTTGGCTGAGAAAAGCCCTAGAGTTATGGGTTTTTCGGATTGTGCATCTCCAGCAACTCCTTCATCTGTTGCTTGCAGTTCCTCGCCAGGTTTGTTGTTTAACTTTTTTTCTGCAGTTTTTAATTATAATTATCTTGTTTTTTTTCCTCGCCAGGTTTGTTGTTTAACTTTTTTTCTGCATTATAATTATCTTGTTTTTTTCCTTTTTGTTTTGAGAAAGATATCGCTGAGCTTACTCAAACGATTTTTATTTATAATCAAGTTGGACAGCAGTAAGTTATAACCAGAGAGGAACTTTAATTTGCTGTTGTCAACAGTCTTGTTCCTTCCTTTTTTTTTCCTGATAAATGTGATCTGAACCTGGAAACCTAATTCAGTCCAGATCCCATAGTTTTTGCCTCTCAAGGGCCTGAGTAAGGTATTATTTTTAATGTAAATTACCCTGATAATGGACAAAATTGAGTATTTTGTGAACCGAATGTAATAATTTCAATGATGATTGGTGGCTTGTTCTTCTGAAGTGCTTGGTTGGATCACCCTTGTGATTCTACTTCCCCTTGGTTAATTGTAATTGGGTCAATTGTATGATTCTTTGTTCTGATACTTAATTTTATCCGTGCACATCTTTCCTTTTTGCTTTCTTTCTCTTCTTTCATTGTGATCTTTCGTTAATTTAAAAAAAAAAAAGGTTTTCCTCTTGTAAGAAATTAGTCAATGTTAAGAAATTTGGTGCGGTATTGTCTGTGTGTGGTCATTCTGCAATTAGATGTCTTTATTTTGTAGTTGCTACCTTTTGGATTCGTATAATATCTTTTTGTAAAAATGAGTTATTATTATTATTATTATTTTAATGTTTTTTCCCTTATGGTTGATTTGTTAATGCTCTAGTGTCGGATGGTGAAACTTTGTTACCAGTGTTCTAAAAGGCGTTAGGTGCTGTCTTGGAGCCTAGGATATTTTTCAGCCGTCAATGGTTAATTGGTGATTGGTGAACTTAGGGTTTTGCTGAGGTCTTGAGGATTTTAGTTTGGTGTGGTTGGCAGTAGCAAACAAAAATAAGCACTCTGTTCTGTGGGTGCTTTAATTTTTTTTTCGTAAACTTGATGACCAAAACGACGTCGTTTTGGGTGTTTTAAATAAAAAGTTAAAACACCTAAAGCGGTGTGTTTTGGGTGTCACTGAAAATGCTCTATTTTGGGTGTTGGAAAAAGGAAAAAAATAAAAGATCTCCACAATGACTATGCCGTGGAGACTGCCTAGCAGCTCCTAGGCGTCATCCAGGGCCGATTAGGAAGTGTGCTGCCTAACGGCAGCACCTAGTGTGTTTTCGTCATGGTTGGCAGCTACCTAGCGCTTAAGCAGTGCCTAGGTGGCCTGAGCCGATTTTAGAATACTGTATGTTACTAAACTTTTGTATTAATTATGATCTTCTAATTGGGCATTTTGTTTTATTGTATTTGACCTATTGTAGGTGTAGAAGAGAAGGCATTTGGCAAGGCAGTAAATGTTGATAATGACAGTAGTAATTTATGTGGTTCGCCTAGTTTTGGGTCTCAGAATCATCTTGAGGGATTTTTATTTAATTTAGAGAAGTTGGATACCAGTTCAATCGTTAATTTGGGCCCACTTATTGAATTGCTTCAATCTGATGATCCGGCTTTGGCGGATTCTAGTTTTGTTCGATCTACTGCAATAAATAAGTTGCTTATTTGGAAAGGTGATATTTTGAAGGCGCTGGAGGTGACCGAGTCAGAAATTGATTCACTTGAAAATGAACTGAAGTCCTTGAAATTTGCATTGGGAAGTGGATGCACTTGTCCTGCAGCATCAAGTTCTTTGTCTGAAGAGAGTAATGCAAAACATGTGAAGAAACAGGAGGCTGCCCCTGATCTCAGCACTCGACCTGCTCCCTTGAAAATTGAATCTTTTGGGGATGCTTCCATGGAGAAGATACCTTCTTGTAGTAATGTCATGGCTGAAGGCCTTGCCAGTGCCAAGGATGAGGATATAGATAGTCCGGGTACTGCTACGTCTAAATTTGTTGAACCATTATCTTTGGTTAAAGTGGTTTCTTCTCCGTCTGATATGGTGAGAGATGAATATTCTGGGGAGTTGGAGGCAGCTCGGTCTACAAATATTGAAGCAAGATGCTCAGTTCCTGATTCTGGTGGGGAAGAGACAACTGGTGTTGCTAGCTGTGAGAATGGTGGTGTGCTTGTAGGGGGTAATGATGCTGCACCTGTTTGTGGCAATTCTAATTTACATGCTGATGGAGAAAATATATTGTGTGAAACAATTTTGGGTTCCAATAAAGAATCTGCCAATAGAGCTTTGGAGGTATTTAATAAGTTATTGCCAAGTGTTCAGTGTAGTGTTGATATTTCAGCAGTTACAAAGGGCTTGCATTTAAAGGGTGATTCTCTAATTAAAGAAAAAATTGCAAAGAGGAGGCAATTCCTAAGATTTAAGGAGAGAGTTTTAACCCTTAAATTCAAAGCCTTTCAGCACCTGTGGAAAGAAGATATGCGCTTGCTTTCTGTAAGGAAATACCGTGCAAGGTCACAGAAGAAATGTGAACTAAGTGTGCGATCAACACATGGTGGATATCAGAAACATCGGTCCTCTATTCGCTCTCGATTTTCTTCTCCTGGTAAGAAAACTCTGCACTTCTTGATTTTTATAAGTTTTACTGCTTGGGCTTGGGCTTGTTAACTGTGCTGTGCCTTTTGGAATGGGAAAAAGTGTAATATTAAATCTATGTAACTTCTTGTGGGACATAGAAGCTAGATCGTACAATATTAATTAGTTGGTTAGACTTGAGTTCTCAAACCATACGCAGAGCATTTACTTTGTTGTTATTCTCTGACTATGAACAATATTAACAGTTTCTTGTTTGTTTAGGTAGTTTGTATAGGTGTTAATTGGTTATTGATGACAAGTTGATTTATGGTTACAAATGTATGACACTAAGGGTTTGATGGAATGGAAGGGTCTGATTTAGGAAGAGCGATTTTTGGCGTGATATGTAGGATTCATTAGGGATTGCACCTAAGGCCCCTTGGTTTCATTCCCTTGTTTAGGATTGCAGGACATTATTCTATATGGTGTGTAAAATTATTGACAATTTTGTAAAATTTTCCTCTAATGGTTAGAATTTGAAATCCCATTTGATTGAATTTAGATTTAAAATTAGCAATTATTGAAGTCTGACCATGCAACCCATTTATAAGAATGAAACATTTGAGATTTAAGAATGAAAAACGAAATATCATAGATATATATAAATATATATTATATTTAAATGTATGTATTTGTATGTATATGTCTATTTATGCATTGAATGGCCTTCCTGATATTGCAAATGCCATTACGTATCGCATTTGTCGAATAGAGCCAATGTTGCTAGGTTATATATATGTTGAATTCTCTAGTTTAGTTGCTCAGTCTGGGAGTTGTGAGAACTAGGTGATATTTTCGGGTAATCTGGGTAGGTTGAGATTTGAAATCAAGAAGGGTTCAGATGTTTCGTACGAGTGTGGTTATGTCTTTAATATCCTTACTGAGGTAATAACACTAAATGCATATCATGAGCATTTGAATTTGAGTTATTTCTGAAACTGATGGCTGTGCAGTTAGTGCTGTTTGGTAATGGTAACGGCCATCTCAGTAGGCAAATCCTCTGAAAATCAGTCTGGCCATATTTGCTAATATATTCTTTACTATGGTGCTTTCTTCTTTGATAATCGTTCTATTATTTCCTTATGTGGTGGCTTTGGGCATTATTGTTTATATAATGTTATTTTTGTATATTTTTTATTGACATTATTGCTAGCAGATAGAATCCTTTTATAATGATAGACTTCGTCGACATTTAATACAAATTAAAATTTATATTTTTTTTCTTATCAAAGAACTCATTAAAGCTGAACAATGGTGACACTTATATCCTTTAATTTTTTGTTATTGTCTTAGCATCAGGAAATCTGAGCCTGGTTCCTACCACAGAGGTTATCAATTTCACTAGGAAGCTGCTTTCAGATTCACAGGTTAAGGTTTATAGGAATCCCTTGAAGATGCCGGCATTGATATTGGACAAGAAAGAGAAGATGTTGTCCACGTTTATATCTAGCAATGGATTAGTTGAAGATCCATTTGCTGTTGAGAAGGAAAGATCCATGATCAATCCTTGGACTCTGGAAGAGAGAGAAATTTTCTTGGATAAGCTAGCCACTTTTGGGAAGGATTTCAGGAAAATTGCTTCCTTTCTTGATTACAAGACCACTGCAGATTGTGTTGAGTTCTATTACAAAAATCACAAATCTGATTGTTTTCAGAAAATGAAGAAGCATGATTTCAATAAGCAAGGGAAGTCTTCTACCAATACCTACATGGTGACATCAGGGAAAAAATGGAATCGCAAGATGGATTCTGCCTCCCTTGATATTTTGGGTGAAGCCTCAGAGATGGCAGCTGCAGCTCAAGCTGACCATGGTCAGCAGCTTTTTTCTGGCAGAATCTCTTTGAGGGCTCGATGTGATTCTGAAATGTCACTGGGTGATGATGGCATTGTGGAAAGATCGAGCAGTTATGATGTTTTTGGGAGTGAGAGAGAAACTGCTGCTGCCGATGTTTTAGCTGGTATATGTGGTTCCCTGTCTTCGGAGGCAATGAGTTCTTGCATCACAAGTTCTGTTGATCCCGGAGATGGTCACCGGGAGTGGAAGCACCAGAAACTGGATTCTGTTGTGAGACGACCTTCAACATCTGATGTTACACAGAATGTTGATGATGATACTTGTTCAGATGAGAGTTGTGGAGAAATGGATCCTACGGATTGGACAGATGAGGAGAAATCTATCTTTATGCAGGCATTCTCAACTTATGGTAAGGATTTTGCAATGATATCACGATGCCTTAGAACAAGGTCCAGGGATCAATGTAAGGTTTTCTTTAGCAAGGCTCGGAAGTGCCTTGGATTGGATCTGATACATCCTAGATGTGGCAATGTAGGAATTTGTGCGAGTGATGATGCCAATGGTGGTGGGGGCAGTGATACAGAAGATGTGTGCTTGTTGGAGACTAGCTCCAATGATAAGTTGGGCTTAAAAATGGAGGATTTGCCATCCTCTGCGATGAATATACATCAGTGTGAATCTGACCCTGCTCTCCCAATGAACTTGCAAACGGATCTGAATAAGATGGAGGAAGATCGGGTGGGACCTCCAGCTGATAAAAATTCTACGGTAAAAAGTCTGGTTTCTGATGTGTCTAAGGCAGAGACTGGGTCTGAGATGGTTTCTGAGTTGGAAAGTGATAAGGTGAATGGCGGTGCTATTGAGCAGTCTGACTCAGTACAGCCCCAGAGAAGTGAAGTTGTTATGGCTGACACTGAATGTGGAAGAGATCAAGTGGCCAAACAGGGTGTATCTATTGCAGCATCATCATCTGTTGGAGAGGCCATTGACCCTTGCCCATCTACTTCAGTTGCTTCCCTGGAGACTGATATGCTGGTGGGTGTGGCTTCTGCTAAGAGATTTGGAAATGGTTTTGACAGGCAGGACCTTGTTTTAATGGACGCTAATCTGAACCAAAAAAGAGATGGAAAATGCAATGCCCTCAACGGTAGTGAAAGTGAGATGATGCAAGATTCAAATACAGTTGGAAATTCGTTTGACCGTGCTGTAGGTACTAGTTCATCAGGTTTCAGTTTTGACACACAAAGCTTGCGAGCTTCTTTGAGGTTGGATCCTCTGGAGAAGTCTCCTGCCATCCCTTTTCCACGGGAGAGTTCTCTTGCTGCTGCAACTTCAGTGTTACAAGAGTCTGGTGCTGCAATTCAAACGGACAAAACTCTTATCCAAGATAGGTTGTCATCAACACTTGATCTTCAGGAGAGTAAAGTTAAGAGTGTCCATAAATCTGCTGGTAGTAATGAGTATTGCCAGCATCTGTCAGAGAATCTTTTACTGAACTGTGTCGAGTCCTCTCATATTCTCAAGGGCTATCCATTGCAAATGTCGAGGAAAGAGGTGAATGGTGATGTTAGTAGCAGACAACTTTCTCAAGTTCAAAGCATTGCAAAGTCGGACAGGAATGTTGGTGGGCCTTATCTGGCACAGGATTGTTTTCTTCAGAAATGTAATAGTTCAATACCTCACTCTTCAATTGCTGAGCTTCCACTTCTGTCCCAAAGTTTAGAAAAAACGAGTGATCATCCTAGAACCCATTCACGGGGTTTGTCAGATTCAGAAAAGCCATGCAGGAATGGTGATGTAAAACTCTTTGGTAAGATACTTAGCCATCCGTCATCTTCACCAAAGCCAAATGCCAGTAGCACTCATGATAATGAAGAGAAGGGAGGCCATCCTCACAAGCAGAGCAGCAAAGCATCAAATATAAAATTCACTGCTCATCAACCTGCACATGGGGTTGGTACGACGCACCTGAAGTTCGATCGTAATAACTATCTTGGCCTTGAGAATGTTCCTGTGAGGAGTTACGGCTTTTGGGATGGTAATCGAATACAGACTGGATTTTCATCATTGCCTGATTCTGCTATCCTTCTGGCCAAGTATCCTGCTGCCTTTGGCAACTATCCTACCTCGAAAGTGGAGCAGCAGACTTTGCATTCTGTTGTTAATGGTAACGAACATAATTTGAATGGTGTAGCAGTTGTTCCGCCAAGAGAAATAAGTGGCAGTAATGGAGTGATGGATTATCAGGTGTATAGGAGCCGTGAGGGTAGTAAAGTTCCACCGTTTACAGTAGATATGAAGCAAAGGCAGGAGTTGATATTCTCAGAGATGCAAAGACGAAATGGTTTCGAGTCAAGATCAAGTTTGCAGCAGCAAGGAAGGGGGATGGTAGGAGTAAATGTAGGAGGAAGAGGAGGGATACTAGTCGGGGGTCCATGCACGAGTATTTCAGATCCGGTGGCAGCCATTAAGAGACATTATGCTAAAACGGAGCAGTTGGGTGGGCAGAATGGAAGCATGATGAGGGAAGAGGAGTCTTGGAGAGGTAAGGGTGACATAGGCAGGTAGTAGGAGTTTCTGAGGCCATGGAAAGAGTATGGCCCTCAGCGGCAAAAATGTCTTATCTTTTGCCGCGCCCTGTATAATAGTTTTTGTATTGTTCAATGGAAAATGATAGGGCAGTTGACATTTCTTTCTCAGTTCCATTTTCTTTTCTTTTTTAGTAAAATATTTTAGGTGCTTGTAATATTGCCAGCAGCTTTTGTATTTGTTGTATTTGATGGGAAAAGAAGAATACAAAAATAATCTGAGAATGTTAGGAGGGGCAATTCCAGTGTTCGTTCATCTTATCTTCACCTGTCTCGACAATTGATCTTTATAGATATACATGGATATTGTCTTCTGCTCATTTTTGGGGAAGTTTCATTTTTATGTTTTAAAAAAGTGTTCCAATTTAGTTTCGAAAAAACAGAGGTAGTGTTCCAATTTGCTTGTGTTTCCAGCTTCGTCAATCCCTGCCGGGGCAGCCTGGCTACTTTGAATATTGAATGACGTAGATGAGACTTACAGTTTTGTATATTTTGAGATATCTCCACTAGTGATTTCAAATTTTATATATATATATATATATATCTCCACTAATGAAGTGTGTGGCTTCATCAGAGGCGAGATGCGTCTCGAATCCTCTTATGATAAATATGCGAATCTATTCAAATATGTTGACAAAAATGTCGGATGTGCAGGATGAGTCTCCTTCACAAAAGTAAAAGTTGTCAGGCTGTATCTTATCTAGTGTTCCTCAACTTGACCCTAAAAGTCAGCAGGATCTCTTTTAAAGTGTAAATATACTGTTAGCCAAACAATCACTCCAAACTCCTTACATTTTGCTTTGGTGTTGGACAAGTATTTCAAGAAGACATCAAACAAAGCACAAAGGCAAGCTCCTTGTCACTTTTGCCAGCTAATTGATTGCCATATGTTCCAAACCTCTACTGTTAACCGTTAATTTCCTCCGCCTCTTGCCTTGTTTTGAGGCTAGGTGGAAGAGGCGCAGTGATTTTAATTACCTGCAATTTGGAAAAATACTACATAATCTGTTGTCATGCCGAAGATTGAATAAAAGGAGACTGCAACTCTCATGGCTCCGTAATTAAGAAATTAGTGACTCGGACCATATAGACTTTGCATATTATGAGATTATAACTTAAAAAAAAGTATGTGCATGTGTATGTTCCTAGATTCGGTTACCACCATATTGTATGCATTATCAGATTATGGCATGTAAACAGTCATGCGGAGTAGGTAATAGATATATGAGCTTGTGTAATTGTTTCAAGTGTAATTTCAGCAAGTCTATGACTGGTAAAACTAGACATTCTGCATCTACAAAGCAATAGAGATTGTTACAACTTACCTCATTTGTGATTGGGTGAGTGAGGACAAGTTTATGTGCGTGCAAAAGGTAGCCACACTCTCCTGGAACAGGATTTACAGGCCTCTGGTAGCCTCTACATAACGAACAAAGAAAACACAGCTTAGAAAAGAAACTCGCCTCTGAGATTATGAAATCACCCATTTCTTTCCACCAAACCATTTTTAGCTTTTATCGTCTAAAACAGACGGGGTCAAATTACAATGGTCACATAAAGGCACTAAGAGACTAAAGAACCAACCCTGTATATAATGTGATGAAGTCAATTTGACTGAAACAAAATGTGCTAATAATATAAATCAATGCGAGAGAGATGAAAGAAAGAGTCCACATAAGCAATTGAATTTCTTTACCCATCTTGTGCATAACTTTCATCTGCAAGTTCAGCATTGAAGGACTTTGGTTGGCCGCCAATCACATACAGAGGATCACCTGCTTAATTGTAAAATGTTAGTTGAGCATTCTATAAGTGGAACATGGCAGCAGATACAGTATTGAGTTCCTGAATGCAACAAATACAGGCTTAACATAGTTGATGGATAAAGTAAAATCAAACGTGGAAAGGAACTTCCAGTGTAAATCTACTCATAAATGAGATCTTCATAAAGATGATATTTGGCATTGGCTATGATAGAAATTAAATATGCTGTCCAGGTGTTAAATCTTTTGAAGCTTTTGCTCTTCATCTAATGCTTTGGCATACAAATGTTGAGCAACGGCCCAATTTAGCTAGGAGGAGTTGGAAGTTTTGTTTTGTAATAGATAATATTACGATATCAACACTTCAAATTTTACCAACTAAAGGATGCCCAATGAAAGCAAGATGAATCCGAATTTGGTGTGGCCGTCCTGACTGAATCTCAACCTGTTATACAAATAGATAAGAAAATCTACAAATCAGTACATGAAGAGTAAAGAATGACATACAATTCTTGCCTAACAGAGTCTGAGCGTCCACATGTTTCTCTAATTTTAAAAATTTCAGGCTTAAGTTCAAAATCTTGCTCAATATTGGAACAATTCAACCATATAAATCCATACGTTGATGATATTCTAGTCCAGTACTTGTTTTTAAGCTATATGTCCATCATGGGTTGAAACATGGGAGTATCTTACTGTCTTTGCTGTGATGCTGACTAAAATAATAATGACATTGAAAACTACCTTGCACAAGAAGTGGGCATGCATGAACAGATTAAGGCTAACTGATCTATAAACTAGTTGAAAATTGCAATAGTTCATTAAGCATCAACAATTCACTTCCATGATTTATGATCAGCTAATATACTTTCTTGCTCCTGCATATGATAATCTTAACTGGGGTTTATTCACCAACAAAATTGTTATTTGTACAACGTTGGTAAAGTCAAGTAACATTTGATTTCCCAAAAAAAAAAAAAAAAAAAGTTAAGTAACATGTGAAGCAGAGGTGATACCTCAACCAATGTGCAGTTTTCTTGTACATCTCTTTGGAGGACCACAACTTTGCTTAGAGCCGGTTTCCCTGGTTTGATGGACAGTAATGAGTGAACAAAAAATTAAATGATAACTATGATGGAAAACCAAGTGCAAGGGTGCTGAATGACAAAAGTTAAACTTGCATAGGCATGCTGATTAATACAATATGATGTAAAGTTCAGATAAATAACAAAAGAATTGCTGTTATCCTTGCAGGTGTGAGGAAGCAACTGGGTGCAGATTGCAAAAATAAATAACTAATAGATGACAATAGATTTAAGAACCTGAGGAAGAAGCAACATACAGCCCTTTGGCCACCCCTGGATATTGCATAATTCCTATTGGCTGGTTGATGATGACCTATAATGCAGAAATAAGTTTCAAATTATGTTAAAATATGTTCAAGTAACAATGCAACAGAAATTCAAAAGAGTAAATATAGATGGTTTGCCAAGTTATCAACTCTATACATTCAAATCTTTTACCTATGGATATAAAAAAAGCAGCACAAGGCACAAGCAAAAAGCAACCAAATGTTTTTGGAAAATAAGATTATGGAACTAAAATTAGAAATTAATTGGTAGTGCTTAAGGGTTACCTTATCTTCATCCATTATCCCGTTTACTAGTGCCCGGTATATCTTTGACATTTTTCTTGTACAAAGCTCCACATTGGTCTTACTGTACAATAGGGGATTATAGGTTTTAAGCAATAAAATGTAACAATATCCAAACGAAAGCATCTTAAGTAATACTTATTCATGGCTATAATGCAGGAAAACTTCTGAGATACAGTCTTTTAGCGTATCAAGAAAAATGAGTGTAATGTTTCTTTCACAGTACTGTATGAGTCAGCTGCAATTTCCCTCTGCTGTAATTAACTAATCTTTGTATTTAAATGAACATTGCTTAAATAATCCGGTTCTGATAGGGTTTATAGTGGTAACTATAGTTTCATTTTCTAAAAATTACTAGATCTAAGCAGGAAGAGAAGTTTTCCGAAGCTAAGCCCATAAACAATCAAGTGAGCTCAGTAGTTTAGTTTCATTTTATTTGGAAATATGACAGTTTAGGACTACTTGATTCAAGTCATTAGTGAGGCAGTTATCAGCACTGGTGACTTCATCATACTAGTTGAAGGACAAAAGGCCTTTATTACAAATAGAATGTATCCATCAAACTGATTCCTAGATTGCGTAACTCAAATTAAAATAACCAGACTATTTCTTATCAGTCATCATAAATAAAAAAAAAAGAAAAAAGAAAAAAGAAAAACCTAAGAAAGTACTTCTAACTAAGAGTCCATTACAAAGACTTTCTGTGAAGCAACTGATTCTCTGATTATTCTATCGCTTCTGCTTCTCTTAGAAGAGATTTTATCTTCAGCACGTTTATCCATTTCTCACTTCATTTTTCCACCACTATCGCTTGCTAAAAATTATGTATGAGGTGTTGTTCTAAAGATTAAGGTTATGTGTCAGCGAAAATTTTGATTTGAATCATTAAGCTACAAAAACCATAATATCATGCAATACAATTTACGAATGGCTATGCAAGTAGCTTATTCAATGGCTCAAAATCTATCATCTATTGATGGATAAAGTGTTTTCATTTCATCATGATTTTAAGCATTTGTGAATATGTAAGTTGATGCAAGAGAAATATGGCGTTGCCCCTAACCTGTTAGCTTCAATATCGGATGTACCATCAGCAAAATATGCTGCCAGGCGAGTTTTTGCAAGTTTTGTCTTTGCACAGAGTAATATTCCTAAAACCCGACAGACAACCAAGCAATTAATTCAAAACATGGAAGAAGTAGAGTTCTCCAAATTGCTCCATACAACCAGCCAAATATTTATATATATAGCAAACTCATGTTCGACAGCCAAATGTTTATCAAGCAGGAAGAAATACTCAATGTCAATGGGTTGTCCAGATAAGAAACATACTAATCATCATATCATAATATAATGCTTATGGTTTTGAATAACAATTCCAGCTAAGCAACAAAACGACTCTGCCATAAAACCATGCCAAAAGCAGTGTGTTGAGTTAAACTTGGTAATTTTCATACAACTGATTAAATTATATATCTACCAATTACTAATGCCTTGCCTTTCATCACCTTTAGCCTTTCTTATTGTCTCAGTGAAAACTAGTCATATTAATCAGAGTAAGTAAGAACACCTTGATCAAACATTTGTTCAGATCACTATTTAGCATTTATTCATAAAGCACGAGAAAATAAAGGTATCCAGTTATAAGAGTTACACAAGTCTAAGTAAGCAAATAGATCCGCCTTTCTAATAAATCAAGACTTTCAGTCATCTAACTAATTTGGCAATGATGACAGGACTAACCAGATGTGCCTCTCCCCAGGCGATGTACAGGAACAGGATTTGATGCTTGGCTTGATAGAGAAGACTTGTGTTGGTTGTGCCACCACTCGAGCTGTTTTAAAACAGTCCGCTGCTGAAAAAGCCCTCCAGGCAAAACTTGCAGACCTGAAGGCTTGTTTACAGCAATCTAGAAAGAAAATTATTGATCGAGCAGAAACTACACGAACCCACCAGATTACTCATAATAATTCATATTTGAAATTAATTGCCTTCAAACCTCCTTACTTAGAGGAAAGAATAAAACTACTTAGAGGAAAGAATAAAACAACATCTAGAGACATTGAAACATCAAGGTTTGGCTAATTTTACTAGTTGGTTAAGGTCATACGTCAATAACTCTTGGATTGACTGTAAGAGTGATTATTGAAGAATATCCGAGGGTTGTTATTAATGAGTAACTTTACCCAATCAGTAAGGTAATAACACCAAATTCGGCATGAAAACAAGTGAGTAAAGTCAAAAGCAAATCACCATGTGATGATCATGATATAAAAGTTGAAGCAAGTAGGGTGCATCAAGCTCTTTCCAAGGAAGCCTATGATAAACTAGCTCAGAATCACCCCTACAACAACATTAATTCATCATCAATAATATCTCATTCTCTCACATAAACAACATAAACCGAACCCAACCAAACCAAACCTGAGTATACAGTCAGCATCTTTAACAACCTTCCCATCAATCCTTATCTGAAAACCACCAAACCCTTCAAAATCAATCCATCAACAATAATTTTTAATATAAACTTGCATCATTTTTGCTGACCTGTCCATTTTGAATTCTCTGCAACCAACTGTTGAACAATTAGTTATAATACCACTACAAGAAAGGGAATTTTTTTTTTTTTTTTTCATTTTAAGTAATGATTTCTTCCTACCCTTGCGAGGGAGCTGAGTTTTTGTGCTTGGTAGAGTAGAAGTGGATCAGTGTCAATCCTGTAAATGTTTTTAACATTTCAGAATTTTAAAAACACATACCAAGAAGAAACATAACAAACATGTATGTATACAATTCAAAAGGAGAGACCGGATTCGGAAGCCGAAACAACATCCTTGTAGAATAAACCATCGTTGAGATCGGGCCACGGCTGCCCCAATTCTTCTCTTTTTGATGTCTCAGTCTCTGACTCCCACATTCTCTGGTCTACGGGCGCTTCCTATTTGGGTTACGATACAAGTGCTTTCTATTAAACCCCAGGCCAAGCAGGTCGTCTGTTTGTCTTACAATTTTTTGGGTTAAGTTTAACAGCTGCCTTAATCAAATCACGAAAAGACCATAGTGCCCTTGAAACATAAATAAATTTAAAAACCAGGCCCTCTCTCCTGTCAACAAAACGTTGCCTCTCCAGAGTCCAGTCACACACACCAGGACTCTCTCTCTCCACCATCCCTCTCCACGCCGACCGCCACCAGCGCCTTGAATGACTGCTTCATCGCCTTCCGTAGCCGCACCTTTCCGCCTGCCTGCTTGCCTTGAACAATATGCCTCTGCCTCCGCGTCCTCACCAACCCTTTTCTCCTCTTCTTCACTCTCCACCAAACCCCACACCGACCAGGCCGACAATGCCCCCAATTGCCCCTATCTTCTCCCCATGCCACTCTATCTCTCTCCTCTTTTTTTTTTTTTTTTTGCTATTTTCTCTTCTCTCCAATCTGTGGTGATGGGATGAGTGGGTTGCGACGACGTCACCAACTTCAGCCAAGTTCATCTCGACTTTCGCCCGTAGAACCGCCACCAACGGCGTCTTCAGTCTCCTAGTCAGACCACTTTTGACGGTGGCCCCACCGCGGGAGCAGGCAGGAGCTTGCAACAGCAGCTTTTGGGTGGGTTTTGGTCGTTGCCTAACAGAGTGTTTGATTGTGTTGAATTGGGTCATGTGGTGTTAGCGGTTTGATGGGTGTTTGGTTTGGTTGAATTGGGTGTGTGGTGTTGGGGTTTGATGGATAAATTTGGCAGCATTGATGTTGGTTATTTAGGGTGGTTTGAGGTTGCCTTGTTTGCAGAGATATTGGATTTGTTTGTTGTTGTTGTTGGTGGTGGTGGTGGTGATGGTGATGGTTGAAGAAGAAGAAGAGTTTAAAGTGAGGGAAGAGATAGTTGGTTTAGGAGGAGGTGGACCAGCAGAGTTGTGGTGGTCGTGAAGAGGAAGGCGAGAAGATTTGTAATATTTTTCTTGTTTGAAGATGCATCTGGGTTTCAATCGAACCCAGATGAACTGATGCTAGTTTGATTATAACTTTTTATTTTTTTAGTTTTATTATTTTTTTTTATAACTTAGTTTAGTTTTTCGGTTTATTTATTTATTTTTATTTATTTTTAATTTTTTAAAGATAAAAATATCCTTATATGTGTTGAAATTGATGAGCTGTTGACCACCCTAAACCAACGGTACGTGGATAATTTGTAAGAAGCCTATAAAATTAATTCGGTCTGTGAAAATGTTTGAAGCAGATAACTAATTTATAATTTATTATTTTTTTATTATTTTTTTAATATAAAATAATCATTTTACCTCATCTTTTTACCATGTTCTATTATGTAAATTGTTATAGTATGATTATTTTAATTGAGTAAAATACACAAAACCCCGTAAGTTAAGATTCTAAAGACTCATAATCAAAGTTTGATTTTTATAACACAATACCCTCAAGATATTAGTGTTTGTTAATCAATGTTTGGTTGATCAATGATAGTTTCATCCTTTATTAATCTATTTTATAAGAAAAAAAAAATTGATAAAATCTCGCCAGACCCTATTTCTCTCCTCTTTCCTTTCCTATCAGACTTTCTCGCTCTCTCCCAATTTTTCATGTTGATGATGGTGATAGAAGAGTCTCCGATCTCTCTCTTTCTTTTGATTGGGTTTGAAACCTAGAAAAACATCATCAACGGACGTTGTTACCTGGGTTCGTCTGCGTTTTTTTATCATCATCAGCAACCGTCATCTTCTTTATTATCATCGTCAGTCGTCGCTAGGTTCGTTCGGGTTCACCAGTCACCGATCGCCACTAATCAACAAGACCTAGAGTAGCTGTCGGGTTTGACTCGATTCGCCAGTCCCTGGTCGTCGCTAATCAGCAAGATATAGAGTCGTCGTAGGGTTCGTCTAGGTACGCCAATCGCCAGTTGCCAGTTGCTGCCAATCAGCAAGACATACAGTCGTTGTCGGGTTCATTTGGGTTCGCCAGTTGCTACCAATCAACAAGACCTAGATTTCTTATGATGGAATGTGTCTTTTTTTTTTTATTATTATTATTTTTTGTTGTTGTTGTTGTTGTTGTTTGTTCATGAGAACGAAAAAGAAGGTGAAGAATGAAGAAGAGAACAGTATACCATTCTTCAAATTTTTATTTTTCATTTCCAATATGGTTTTCAGATTGCATTTTTTAAACTTTTTTTGAAGATCCGGGTTTGTAACTCAGATCTTCAATGAATTTTTGTTTTGATTGATGCTGGTTTTGTGTTGGGTGTTGATTTGAACCTTGATGATGCTGATTTTTCCAATAAAACTGATTTTTTGTTTTGATTGATGC
Organism: Dimocarpus longan; assembly: GCA_022984855.1. Taxonomy (NCBI): domain Eukaryota; kingdom Viridiplantae; phylum Streptophyta; class Magnoliopsida; order Sapindales; family Sapindaceae; genus Dimocarpus; species Dimocarpus longan. The sequence continues at coordinate 8,865,588 of CM041015.1, read as the reverse complement.
TGGTTTGTTTTTAAGAAGATGTTCTCGGTTTTTCAGATGATGATGATAAAAAAATCTGGTTCCAGATGTATATGTTGTACAGTATTGAGGATGGATGTTATTGCAGTATGTGTGTTGAGATGATGATATTAATCTCCATACATGTCTACACTTCCATGGATTTACTGTTTTTGTTTTTAATTTATTTTTAATTAAATTAATGTTTATTATTTTAACTTTTAAAAGAAAATTAGTTTAAAAATTGTTGACGTCTGGATTTGGATCCTAGTCAACCAGGTTCGTGTTTTAGGCCCAAGTTACAATATTGGATTAATGTTGTTAAATAAATAAGTAAAGTAAGAAGCAAATGAGAGGAGGTCGAAGAGGAAGGAGAAGACACAAAAAGTTTTTAAGTGCTTCGGTCCAATTAGATGTTTACATCCACTGTTCACTCTTTCACTATTTTAGCAGAGTAACGATACTCAAAAGATTTCCCCTTTTACAATGGGGGTCCTCCCCTATTTATAGAGAAAAGGAGAAGCTAGAGTAAAGTGTAATAAAATAATATATAGTAAACTACTATTACAATGATGGACTGCATTTAATACGCATGTATTACATTTAATGTGGCTGACAATGTCAGGTTTATTCTGCCCAAAGTATGGGTTTAAGTGGCTAATCCACGCAGGTTAGGTGAAATTATCCAAGCTGTAATCTCTGACGGAGTTGGCGTGGATGGCATGTCTGGGGCTGTAATTCACCTGGTTGTTCAGACTTCTGTTGACTTGTGATGTGATGGACGGGGCAGAGATGAACCTTTCAAACGAATAGAATATCCTGTCAACTTAGCGAATAAACAAAGTTTAAGATAATTGGGCCCCCTCAAAGGTTGTGGGGTAGGTCGCTAGTGAACCCTCAGGTGGTCGAATAACTCAATGGGCAAGAGACTTAAGACACGGGTAGGTAAGCGAGCATAAGCGTGGATTGGCGAGCAAGTTGATCGATCAGACCAGACGGGCTTTTATTTGGCCTAATGGGCGAGCACGGGGACGGGTAGGTATCGAGCATGGTACTAGGCTTCGATAACGAGTAGGTTGACGACCAGCAGGGAGACTAAGAATATGAGCATATCAACGATCAGACTACCGAGCAGGTCAACAAACACCTGCGTGATCAGATAGGTGGATTGATTATTGGACTTTTCCAAGTCTCCGGGTCATTGCACCTATACTGTGGGCTTTTCTTGGCCCAATTGGCCTAATCGTAAAATCACCCATAACAAAAATCAAGGGTATTTTCGTCTTTCTATCATAGAACATAGTCAGTAGTTAGATTTAACGCCTTTAGACCGTTAAGTTGGGGGTATTGTGTTATAAAACCAAACATTGACTATGGATCTTTAAAGTCTTACCTTGGGGGGGTGGGGGGAAGGTTGTGGAGGTTTGTACATTTTACTATATTTTTATTTACTTTTTTTTTTTTTTTTTTTTTTTTTTTTTAAATTTTAAGTTTTATTTTTATTATTTTTTAGTAAGGGGTATAGAGAACTTTTTAAATTATAAAAGGAAAAATGAATGATAATCCTAAGTGGGGTGGGAGAATGAGAATCCTCTCATTCTACAAACTCAAATTCATGTGAGATCCATAATTTAATTTCCATTACTGATTTATTTTAGAGTAAGTAAATATCAACAATGATTCTTATTCTCTATTTTCATTATCTAATTGCTCAAGTAAACATACTATTAAATTATTAAGATCAGTAATCTTAATAATTTATTATATTTGAATTAAAATAGGAGAGATAAATGTTTTTCAAAGAATATATCTATGGATTTAACTACCTTACTGATTGAATAAGGTTACCCATTAATGATAACTCTTGAATTGATTGTAAGAATGATTATTGAAGAATATCTAAGAGTTGTTATTAATGAATAATTTTATCCAATCCATAAGATAACCAAACCATATATATATATATATGTATGTATGCATGCTCTTATTAAAAGGCAGAAAACATTTTATACATTGAGATGGATTAGAGGTCACATCCACAGTTGATGGAGGATCCACAACATCTCCACCAGTTGGAGTATCCATCATTGATGATTTGAGTTTGTTTATTTTCAACTTTAAATCTGAGTTTAATTGAACCCAAATTTGATGATTTGGGTTTGACCAATATCTACCTAAAAAAATTAATGTACAAATATGTATAACTTTTTTTTTTTTAAAATTATAAAGTATTTATTAAGTTCAAGGAAATATTAATTCTAGATTGAGAATGTAAAAATAAACTTTTGGTACAAGTATTATTAATATTTGTTATTATCATAAATAAAAACTAAAAGATAATTGAAAAAAAAAAATGTATATATATAAATATGAAATTATGATAAGATAATCAACAATGAGATGTAACATCTATGAATTAAATTCTATACAAAATAGATCTCATAATACATGTAGACATAAATAATTAATATATGATTAAATTAAACATAATACTCGTAAAAATTTGATTGGTTTGGGCCCATAGCCTCTGTGAGCCCCACTCCACCTCGCCTCTGTTCCGGGTGCATTCATTCAAAATTTGATGATCTTTATTTGGTATAGGTGTCGAATTTCACCTTTCTGCTGCACATCCATAAACCATAATTAAGTCTACTTAAGATAACAGAAAGCCTGTTTAGTTAAATCATTAACATAAACATATCTAATTTCAATCTGAATAACAAAAATATATTGTCATTGCTTTGCTAACAAAAACATATGTAAAACTGTGGAAACGTGTAGCAGTTGAGTCATGAGTCTGCTTTAACTACCTCAAGAAACTTGTGTTTCTTTTTATGTTAGCAGGCCAAAACTAAACCGTGGATTGGATTGAGATCGGATATAATTCAATCCAACCCCTTGTTTGGTTGTATGATATTGAATTTCTCCCATTTCATACAACCTTTTTATCCTCTGTTGGTGGTGTAAATTTAACCCACCAAATTGATGGGGTGCGATAAGTTAAATTTATCCCATCAACATGAGATACTTTTTTTTTTTTTATTTTTTTACTTTCTTATATTAATTATATAAAACATTCAATTTATTTTTAATATTATTTTTATATACTTTATTAAAATATTAAAAAAATAATATATTTCAATAATAATAAAATAAATATTATTTTAAAAAGTTAGATTTTACATTTAAAATAATATTAAAATATTTTTAGTTTTATTTTATAAAAATAATGAAATACATAATTATTTTTTTGTTTAAATTCATAACCGATCGAACAATGAATAATCTTATTTTTAATTCAATACCATATAACATCAAACACATCACAGTATTAATTTATTCAATTCAATTTTATCATTTTTAATCCAATTTAATTTCATTAAAATCATCCAATGTGATCTCCTGTGACAGACGAGACCCGAAAGTGAACAATTCAATGACGCCAAATATTTCAACACGAAAACGCAGGCCGACACACATGCACACTGTCTCCTCAACCGATAAAATTAGGAAGCAACAAGCCAACAACCGTGACAATCTTCAGTTTCTAAAACAAGAAAAAAAAAATGGTTATGCCATGAAACGATCACACAAAAATAATGCAATTTTTTTTTTAATTTAAATTTTTTGATTTAAACTCCGACAATTTATTTATTCTTAATTCAAAATTGTTTATTTAACTTAGATAACATTACCCTCGCAATATTTTCTTGAAATGTTTGAAACGACTAAACTGTGAATTTCATTGACCTTTCAATTATTGAGAAATCTGACCTTTCGTAATAACATAAAGATATTATCCCATATTTTAAGGAGATTAAAAGCAAAACAATCGGTGGTTGGCTCCTCCAACATCCTCCAAGGCCTAACATCATCATCACCAAGACCAATTCGTATCAATTCAATGGAAATGCAAAACCTATAGTGTTTAAAGCAGTTGACTTTTTCACCAAAAAACAAAAAGAAGCAGTTGAATTTTATATGGCACCGTTGGACCAAATACATTTGGCAAACCAAAAAGGACTTGTACGAAAAAAATGCAATAGCTGGAATAAGGTCAGATTCACACACAGCTGGCTTTTGTTGACAATTTCTACACCGCTGGCTGTTGAACCAAACCACCTCATTCTCTCCTCCCATACTTGACTAGGTTATATCAATGCATCCATTCAAAAGCAAACACACTTGATAACATTCTCATTGATGATACAAACAAATCACACCCCTTATTTGATCATTTTGTTATTTCCATCAAATATCCAAAAGCATGTCTTTAACAAGCAAATGAGAAACACCAACAGAAGTGAAAATAAATGGAACAGCAGCTACATTAAAGATAAACCGGTTCTCATTTTCATCCATTATTATTTCTGCACTGTCCCAAAACAGTTCTGTTGCAATAAACGACACATTCTAGTAACAAAGGGTAACAATAGCCTAGGTCCCGGACTCACAAGGAGGATACTTCCAATCCTTAAACAAGGCGAAACAGAATCAGCAAAATACATCTCTAGAAGCAGAAGATCCTGCCACCTGAAGAGAAACTGAATCCCATTCCCCAGGCTTACTGCAAGGCCCGCTCTTGACTGCAACAACCTGTAACTGACTCCCCTTACCAGCAGAGTTTTCCTTGAGAGCCAATCTCTTTTCAGAAACTGCCTTCAACCGGTATCGCTCTGCCCTTGAGCCAATGACCTGTCCCAATATAGATGCAGCAATGGTAAAAGCCATAGCATGCTTCGGCATCAGTACAGACTTCCTGAGCATGGCTATGAAGGGGACAGCTGCATGCACAGCAGCAAACCAGGACGGTGAGAACTTTTCAGTGTGTTCCCTCCAAATACCTAATGGAACATTTGCTGCCATCCCCAACATCCCAATCACAAGTACTTTAGTAGGCAAGTTTTGAGGGCGGAGGTTCTTTGCAAAAGCAGTTCGCGCTAAAGCTGCTCGGGCTGCAACTACTGCTGGTGGGCACTTGATTTTCATGCCGGGAGGGGGCTTAAAACACTTTGCAACAAGTGGCAGAACACCACTCACAGCACGATATGACTTTGCAATCGGGCAGTTCCCATTTTGCAGCCATTCATTGCTCATAGCTTCATGACTTGAATTTCCTCCCTGAAAGTTCCAACATATTATTAATGGGAACAGAAAGGGAAAAAATCTCAACATTAATCTAAGGCGGTAATATTTCAATAGAAGTAACAGAACTTGTAATAAATCTCGAAAGGATTCAAACCCTAGAAATCACAGTGTTACAACAAATTACAAATATTAATTTGAGACGTATAATATTGTTCCTTATGTAATGAATGTATTACCTGTGAAGAGGGCTCTTTCTTGGAGGAATTTGATTTTTTCTTCTGGTTCTTAAACTTTTCTGAAAATGCATCAAAACCAAATGGTCCACCAAATCCAAACGATGAAAGACTGATGGTGGCTGCTTTAGCAGCTAAAGGATTGAACTGGGGTGGGGGTACTTCGGGCTTTGCTGTCTCAGAAGGCACAAATGATTTCCCAGAAAGAGGGACTACTCCATCACGCCCATGAAAAAGCCTGAAAGCCATATCAAAATTTGGACCATCTTCAAATATCGGGCCTTTGGATGCGCGTACCTAAGCAGGGAAAGTAGAAAGTAGTGTAAGCCTCATAGATGTCAAGTAAATCTTAAAACGACATCATCGTACATAAGGCAATCTACAAGCTACAAAACTAAGAACGACCCAATAAGATGATAATAGTGCATCATATGAACAAAAAGGCATAGGTTGATAAAAGTAATTAACTTACTGGCATCGGGAATGGCAAGGATGATGAGAAGGAGAAATTCGTTGGCTCATTAATGTTCCTCAAAAATGGGCATCTAAAAATGTTCAATTGCGAAGCCCCCGTGTCCTCGTTCTGGCATCTGAAGAAAGAATCCATTGTGATAGCAAATCAAAGTCTCCTGCACCTATAGAGAGGAAAAAAAAAACCGCATTAGCAATTTCATAAGAGCTTTACAAGTAAAAAATGCAAACATACTTGACCGAATTTCAACACTGGAACATCAAGGGCCAAGTCAAAATCAATAGGCAAAAATCTGCATGAAGAAGCATTCTAAAGAGACCAAAGAGACAAAAAAACCTATGTCATATGCTCATAATCCCTTTGGTAAACACAGACTCCACCAAACTCAATAATCAATTAACCCAATTCATAAATCTCAACAAACAATCATATATGCTCTCAAAATCTCCATCAATTTATCAAATTCAAATCATCAAATAATAAAACACATAATTTGGATACCCTAAATAATCAAATATAGCTCCCACTGCATATCACCACTACAAAAAATGACAGATGATCATGCAATTGAGTATCAATTTTCGGATTTCCAGAGACAAACCAAGAGCCAGCAATAAAAATGTACAGATCAGAGAAAAAACCCAATTGTTGACAACCTCGAAATTGACAACAAAAAAAGAGCCCATAACAATTCAAAGGAAAAAAACACACAGAATCAAAACAATAAAAACCAAAAAGAAGAAGAAAGGTGTGATACCTTGGAGAAGATGGAGAGGAAGGAATCGAGAGGGTTAGGTGGTGGGTAGGCTTGAATATCAAAAACTGAATGATTCTCTTTCTCTCTGATTTGTTTTCTTTTACATATACGAAGCCAGACACAAGAGAGGTCACTAAACGACGCCGTGGTCAGCACACGCCCTCCTGGTAACTCCCCCCCATAATAAATGCGTGTTTCATTTTTTAATATTATTTTATCATATCCTCAACGTGCCTTCCTGTCTACCATTTGAGTTGACAATATTGAATTATTGCATCTTTCTCCGGCACTAGTCCACATTTGTGCTAAAAAAAAAAAAATACTAGTCCACATTTACTAAATACCAATCTCATCTGCGCTTTATTAGAATTTATCAAAATTAATTATTATTTATAAATCTAATCCAATTCAATGAATTGGATTAAAATTGGATAAATTTCATTCCAATACAATCCCTTATTTGATAGTTACATTGAATTGGATTTCTTTAATTTCATATAACTATTTTATTCCAAGTTGATGGGGTAAATTTAGGAGAAAATTGGGGAAATAATCATTTTTTGATATTGAAATTGAAAAGTAATTATTTTTGAGATTCCATATTTTTATCAATTATATTTTTATTTGAAAACAGTTATTTTTAAAAATTAAAAAAAAAAGTTAATATTCAACCCACACATAAAAAAGGGTCTTTATGAAAAAATAAAAAAAAAACCCTAAATTTAAATCACCAATTGTTTAACCCACCAATTTGGTGGGTTAAATTTATCCCATCAACATGGGACACTTTATTATTTTTTTAATTTTTTTTAATTTCTTTTTTCATATTAATTATATAAAATATTAAATATGTTTTTAATATTTTTATATACTTTATTCAAATATTAGAAAATAATATATTTTAATAATAATAAAATAAATATTATTTTAAAATTAATTTTAAGGAGTTAGATTTTATTTTTAAATTAATATTAAAATATTTTTAGTTTTATTTTATAAAAATAATATAATACATAATTATTTTTTATTCAATCCCATAATAAATCCAACAATGGACAATATTATTTTCAATTCAATCATTTACAATACTATACATATTATAACATTAATTTATCCAGTCTAATCCAATCTTATCAAAATAATTTAATCTAATCTCATGTGCTAAATTAGACATATAGTGTTATGTTGATTATAACGAGGTAACAGTGATTAATGATTAACCATAGTAGATCATGATATTATCTTTAATTGATTCTTCGTCGGTTTAAAATTATTTGGTGCTAATTCTAAATTTGGTTAATATATAAAACACAATAATACAATCCCCCCAAAAAAAAGTACTAATAATAATAAAAACTTTGGCTAATTTTACTAGGCTAGATTTTTTCTAATTTGAAAATCCCTAAACATGGAGAGTTCTGGACTCCTAGATTATTTAGGAAAAATCTACTATATTTTTGGAACCTAGATTCAAAATCAAATTAATGAGATAAAAAGCAAAAATTCTCTGCTAAAAAAAAAAAAATTTATTCACCTCAGGATTTTCTAAATTTGCTTGTATGAGATGAAAAAACATTGGAATAAAACATGATTTTTACTATTATTATTTAATATGTTTTGATGATAGAGTATTCATTTAATTTGGTTACGATACAGGTTTGAGCGAACTTCATTGAAAATAGCGCTAAAAAATGATTACTATTCATGGATAATCACCGCTGTTATTATTATTATGGGTTATTTATATATAGTATTTTGTTAGATTTTATCTATATATTATATTATTTAAGTCAATTAATTACTCTTACGCCCACAAATTTTAAATGAGAAAAAGTAAATTAAAGAAATTTACCCCTTAATCCCCCTAATTATCCTCATTAAATTGAAATAAGTCATGCTCCCTTTAGATATGAATTCTAATTCGTCCTAACCCCAGTTCATATTTTCTTCAAGTGAATAATAGTTTAATTATAATTTTGTAAATTATCTCAAAAAAAATTATAATTTTGTAAATATCTTATTTTGTATGGAAGGCAAAAAAGACTATTATTAATTTTTTATTTAAAATGTTATTTTATGGTTCGTGGACACCACATGTTAGGTAACCTATTGGAATGGTTGCGGTTTTATTGATGAATTATTTTTTCTCCCCTTTTTGTCATTTGGAATTACGTGGACTCTATTGATGCTATGTATTCAAAATAAAATTAAATATAAAAAATGTCTGCATATAGTTGATAAATGATGTCATATACAGTCAATTATAATTTTATGTTTTTCAATTTATTTGCCTATAATTTTCTTCTTATTAGCAGAGAAATCGTACAAATCACAACCAACTTTGTAACCTTTTTCCAAAGTCGATCGGGTCTGGAGTCGGTTGGAGAACCAAAATTTATTTACACATATACTCTACCATAAATATATGTAAATATTTATAATAAAATTTTGAAAATTTCTATTTAGAATCCAATTTTTATTTTTATATTTTTATTCTAAGAACTTTAAAAAAAAAAAAATACACCCTTTATTTTTGTTCAAAAACTATTCTTGCTATTTTTTTGAAGGCATTTTATGATATGTGCAAAAATTTGGAGTATGAATGGAAGTGGCGTGGATTGTGTTGATCCATTCAACTAGTTTGATAATGGATAATTACTTTAGTAATTTATGGGTTAGTGAAAATCATTAGTGGGGTAATTTGTGTTTAGGGGAAATCTAACACCGCAAAAATCAATTTGAAATTAACGAAGACAATCTAAAATCAATTGATCTCCCTTAGCCCAATAGAGATGGGTTGCTCGAATCTTCAAATTGATTTGAAGGAGCAAACCTGTGACGAGTAAATCCAAGTACAAAGCCCAAACCTGATCGTTCCCTAAGAAAAACAAGAGCAAGAAAGGGTTAAGTTGCTCTAGCAAAATGAAGGAAAGTGAGTTTGAAAAAGGAGTGAAACCCTAAAAAGGAACCAATCTCCTCCGACCAACCAAAACCTCTCGATGTCACCAAAAAGACAACCTTAGCATTTAGCATGACACTGACATAATACAGACATAATAGGTTTCAGCAAAAGGAAAGGTTCACAACATACCACTTGTCCCCAAAGTTAGGCCAACTAATGAAAGAGAAGCACATAACCCTTACAAACAGCTCATAAATAGGAGGCAAGGAGGGCTAAAAAGCGACGAGACATAAAAGGAGCATGCGACAAGAGGCAAAGATGCAAGTGGAAGGGAAGCTGACATGAATTTGACCATATCAGGGGAGGAGAAAATGACTAGTAAGCCTTTAAGACATTGGCGGCAACATATATAAAGACGTAACTATTCATTCAAAGTGTAAGTTTTTCGATAAATAAGCATTGAATGGACCAATATGTGAGGAAATTCCCTTGGGAGGAGTCCTCACAAATATTAGACCTCGTCCTAGGTTTGTTATAGTGTTATTGAGTACATTCTTTCCTTTAAAATGCTTTTTAAAAACCCTTCGACTTCCAACAAGGGAAGTTTCTCCTAAGAAAATCATTTGACTTGAACATTAGAGGGTTTTCGTCGGTGAAGCGTCGGCGATCTCTAACTTGCATTTCTTGTTTCATAGGTATAACTAGGGGAGAAGCAAACAGAGGAAGAAAGGGATATGTCAACCCTAAGGGCTGAGATCTCTTATCTACAAACCGTCCGTAACATCTGCAAAGCCACCTAGGAATTCAGCTCCTTTGATTCTAACGGTTTGTAACATCTGCATCGGGGACCCAAGCCTTTAGGTAATTAAGTGATTAACCTAGAAAGTACCTTTTTAGGTTGTATTTACTTGAGATCTTAATATTACTGTTGATAAAACCTCTTGTAGATAATTTTTGCATCAATGGTTTGCATATTTGTTGTTAGTAACCAATGTTCTAAACTAGCTTGGCGCCTAGTGCCTAGGCAATGTCTCGATGTTCAACGACAGTCTAGTCAAACCTAGTTAAACTTGAAAAAAAATTTCAAAAAAAAATTCTATATGTTAAAACATGATCAAATGACCATAAATGAAGACGAGTAGTAGTGAAAGGAGTGGCAATGAGGAACAGAAGAGACAATGAGCATCATTTGGTGGCAAGTCATAGTTGAGGTTAAGGTTTGGTGGTATCAGTGGGTTTGCTTTGCATTGGTGGTGACTGATGCGAGTTTAAAGCTATTTTGTTAGTAGCTTCATTTTGTTTTGGTTTTGGCTTTGTTTTTGTTATTATTATTGCTTTTGTTTTAAGTATTCAACACCATAATGACATGTTTTAGGTTCCAAAATAGTGTAGTTTAGGGAAGTTCAAAATGACTCCGTTTTGGATCAATTGGTTTTTTCCAAAAATAAAAAAAAGTAGCATAGGCTACTCACTGCCTAGAGCCATTGATTAGGAGGTTTTTGGATCGCTTGATGGCTACATAGGTTGATTGTTAGATCCTTATTAGTAATTGTTAGTAAGTTGGTCTACACTACTTGGATAACTTGTTATTGTAAGCATATAAATTGTCAATTAAGCAATAGAAAAAAGACAGAACATTATGTTAGTGCTAAGGTTTGATATCATATGACGGTTCTAAAAATTGGGCATCATATGATAATGTTTGAACAAACTTAGATTTTGTTAATTAATTAGTTTTTTGATTTATCTCTGAGATTATTTGTAATATTCTCTTAATAATTTTGGATTTTAATTATTTTAAATAATCTCTTATGAGATAATCTTAAGTTTTAATTTGATAATAAATTGTTATTAAATGTGGAATTTCTTATTTAAGAAAAAGATACTCTTTTGAGATAAAAATCATTGGAAATACTTTTTGGAATTATCCATGATATTTTGTTGTTGATTTTAATTATTTATTAGAGATATTCATTGATCAAATTTGGAGTTGATCTTTTGGATAAATCTGGTCATGACAATGACCATATTCGGTCATAACTAAAAATTAGAAAAATTTTCCTATATTAATTTGATTTATTTTAGCTCATTTATTTCTAATTATCTTCGTTATCTTGCAGATAATATTAAAGAGATTTAAGAGTGTCTATTAGTGCTATAAACACTGACCGAATTCATGAAGTTATGTGTGCGAACAATGACCATCTAAATGTAATATGAGAGCATCAAATATGTACTAAAGAGTTTTATGTATTTTGTAAGATATGGAATAAATCTCTCTAGGTCTTTTAGTCTTAGGAAGAGTGTGACGTTCTAAGCATATACAACAATATAAGTTTTTAGGGAGGAATAATTATTTTGGTCTTTAATAGAAGATAGGTCTTTAGGCTTTTGAAGAGAGTATAAGAAGTTAGAGATCAATTAAGTCAAGAGGAGCTTATAATACTAGATTAGTAAAGAGTATACAACACTTTTTATGTCAATGATAGAGGTGGACATGAGTGGGGTAGGGGTTGATTTTGGGCAAAATTGACTTGAAACCAACTTTGATCGATTTTCAAAGTGGAAAACTGACTAGACTCGGATTGATGATAGAAGCCAATATGGACCAACTTTCGTCCTGGTTGGTTCAGTCCATGTCAGTTTAGGTCTATAAAATGGGTCTTTAGGAACATTCAAGCCTAATAAAAAACCCAAATACAAAGCCTAAATTGATTTACTACCCTCATAAACTCACCAATGACCACTGCTTCTACCAGTCTACCATCGATCAGTCCTCTCTTCTCCTTCCAACCTCCACCCTAAGCCTTCATCTTTTTCTCTCTACATCACCAACCTACAACAAAAACAAAAGAAACATCATCACCAGTCGAAAAGATTGGTGCCGATTTTCTCTCAACAGAAGAGTTCGATGTCTATCTCCTCTGATCAAACACACATAAGATAAATAGAGAAGAGAAACGTCAATCACGGCAGTAACAGTAAGGAAGGGGGTTGACAGCGACGATAGTAAGGAAAGGGCTTGATAGTTATGACAACAAGGAACAGTGACAGAGAGAGAAAGGAAACAGCAATAGCAAGAAATGACGATGAGGGAGAAGAAATGGAAGCAGTGACAGTAAGAAACGATGATGAGAGAAAAGAAACGGAAGTGGCGATAAGGAAGAGAAGCAAATGAGAGGAGAGAGAACGACTTGAGAGAGATAAGAGTTTTAGAGTGAGGCAGCTGCTTGAGTTTCCTAATTTGCCTTTTATTTTTTATTTTATTTTTTATTTTTTTGTAGAGCAAAATGCACAAAACCCCCCCTGAGGTAAGGTTTTAAAGACCTATAGTCAAAATTTAGTTTTTATAACACAATGCCCCAAGCTATTAGTGTCTGTTAATCAATAGTTAGTTGACTAAGGGTAGTTTTGTCTTTTACTAATATATTTTATTTCTGGGTTTGAAAGAGGTCTAGGTTGTTTGGTTTCTAGGTGAGTAGACGAACTGAATTTTTTTTTTTAAGTTTTTTTTTTATTTTTTTCTTTTTTGATTAACTATTTTTTTATTAAAATAATTTTTGTTATTTTAATTTATTTTTTAATGAATTAATTTTTATTCTTTTAAATTTTAAAAGAAAAGAAATTAAATTTAAAAGCTTAGGGCATTTACGTCTTTACACTTCAAACCAAAGTTGACCTTCAATTTTAACATATTTTAACTGTTAAATTGGGACTATTTTGTTATAAAACTCAAACTTTCTATTCGTCTGTTTAACATTTTACTTCAGGGGGGTTTTGTGCATTTTACTCTTTTTTTTAATATATAAAAATTGATTTTTTGGATTGGGTTGGTTTTTGACCTAAAATCGACCAGAGATAGAAAAATATCGGTTTTAGGTGTAAAAAATTGACTTGACCTGAAATAATTTTAAAACCCAACATTTTCGTGTCGAGTCGGTCTGGGTCAGGTAAGTTTTTTTGTCTACCCTTAGTCAACGGTAAAGAGAGTTTTTGGTTGAGTGAGTTAAGTTGTGTGTGTAATATTTGAGTCTTTATTAATTAGTATCAACATTTGGACTTGTGAATATAGGGTAAAACCGAACTACATTAAAAATATCCTTGTCTTTCTTGTTTTCTATCACAATATTTTTTTAGTTAATTGTTACAAGGAGACATTATTAGTTGTCACGACAATTGACTGTTAGTTATTATAATAATTAACGGTTAGTTATTATAACAACTAACCATCAGTCGTTATAATAACTAACCGTCAGTTGTTATAATAACTGGACAAATTTAATTTAATCCGAAAAATTTGATAATTTCAAAGAAAACCGATATTTCAATTGTTATCAAAGTAGAGTCACTAGAATTTATTTAGTGAGTTTTCATCGCAGTTTGTAAATATTTTCACAACCATCGTGAATTCAGTTAGATTTGATTCCTTAAGGAAAGCCTTAGGAATTTGTTTGATTTAATTCTTTAAAATTTATTTCTCTTGAAAGGCCAAATTTTATTTTCTTTAATATTTGATATATTATCGAGATGAAAAGTTTCCAAGCGGTTTTGAAAGTGTTAAATTCATCTCTTTTATATAATTTTGGTTGTTTAATTACACTGTATTTGTTGGTTTTTTGTTTTTTTTTTTTGATTTTTTAATCTTTGAAGATTTGAAACTACATAAAATTCTAGATTGATTTTTTACCGGTAAACTTCATCTAGTATTTCTTGTGAAGGTTAAGTTATGATCAGCAGCTAAGGTTGAAATAAGCCTAGGGTTGAAATAAGCTATCTACTGATGGGTAAAAGCCAATCTTGAGTAATTTTGGTTTATGTATCACAAATAACGGAAAGAATAATCTTCTATGTGAAAAGGACTACCTAGTTATGGTGTGAAAGCTACCGATTATGAGTACTTCCTATTGCAACACAAGAAAATTAAAAGAGGTTGGCTGAGATTAAAAAAAATAAAAAATAAAAAAATGAAACATGAGACACACTAATGCCCAGGAGTGGTTTGAACTTTATTTGGAAAGATGGAAATTAAGGGGTGAGTTAGTGATTTTTCAATCCAATTTCTTCTACTTGTGTTCATAAATTAAGATATTTGATTTGTAAAAAGTCAACCATGCTTTTTAATTTAACAATCATTCTTATTTTGGAAATAAATTTGTGTTTTCCATCTCTTGCATATCTATCATGGTTGTAAATTACCTTATCTTTCTAGAAATTTGATATGGGTATTGTTATGGATAAAATAGCGATTAGAATAATCTGGCCCAGACAGATTTACCGTGCAGGCCCAGACGCCCAATTATCCGTCATCCCTCCGGTCCATTCTTCTGTCAAAGAGGCCTGTTAGTGAGCGCTTGTCGTTACCGCTGGTCGCTGTCACTCAGTCTGACCGTTGAATATGATCACAGGCGCCCATTCTGAAAGCTGGCTCTGACCGTTATCTTTTCCGCCATTCAGACCGTCGATTTCTCCGTCAGCTTCATTTGCTCAGTTTGACCGCTGGTCCTGATCGCTGACCGTTGGCCTTCATTTCTCAGACTCACCGTTGTCTGCCAGTCGAGACTACTAAGCCTGCTCGCCAGATTATCAGCCACGGTTGACCATCTGCCTCTTTGCCAATCCCGTCCGACTGAGGTATTCATCAAGAGGAGCCGTCCGTCAGAAATGTTTAACAAGTCCTTCTCGTCCAAGATGGTCTGGTGAGCTGATCGCTAATCTCTGAGCGTGACCGCGTACCGACTCCTTCACTCGTGATATCGCCCGCCTTACCGCCATGACCAGCTGCGGACGTGCCGACTCATAATCCGCCTCCTCGACTCTCTAGGTAGCCAAACTTATCAGAGGTTCTCTTGTTCTCCCAACCGACTCGATTCTCAGTCTGCTGGAAGACCTGTCGCTGCCTTGCTCCCGAGGATCCCGAGTCTACAGAAGTCAACAACACCATGCAGAGTACAGTTCTAAGGTGTGCCATGCACGCTACATCCACCAGAAGCTGTGATCGTAATCTCGAAGCTGGTAGTTCCAGTCATGGAAGGAAAAGGAGCAGTAGGGGAAGCAACCTTGGAGAGCGAAGAGAAAATCAGCGGGTTGCCAAGAAGGTTAGGAATTGGCAAAGATAGGGAAGCAGTCGGGGACTGGAGCGGCCATGGTATCAAGGTCGTTACAATACATATAATGCCCTGTCAGATACCCAGGACCGAATCTGTGCAACTGAGAATAGCAGGGATAATTTCGGGAGGCCAGCTCCCTTTTAAGGTCCTAAAGGACGAAGAGACAGGAACAAGTTTTGCGCCTACCACAATGATATCGGGCACAATACCTCAGATTGCTGGGCGCTTAAGAATGCTATCGAGAAGATGATTAGAAATGGTTGTCTAAGGGACTACGTTGTGAGACCCCCAAGGCGGCCATCCCAGCAGCGACGCCCCCGTCAGCGTTCAGAAGACCCGCCAGCCTAGAATCAGTCGGAGCCGGATTCTGCCCAAGGGCCCTCCGTCAGAACTATCCACACCATCCATGGGGGACCGTCGGGAGTAGGAGAGTCTAATAGATCCAAGGAGCTGTTTGTGCACGAGGCCAGACGCATCCAACTGGCAGGACAGGGGGAGTCGGGAGGACCTACCAAGAAGGCTAGAAGGTATCAGAGGACATTATATTTACTGATGAAGACGCGCGGGATGTCCGCCTCCCTCACAATGATGCCTTGGTAATCAGGGCGCGCATTGGCAACTCAATGGTGAAGAGGATCATGATTGACACTGGCAGTTCCGTGAACGTTATGTACAAGGACTGCTATGATCAGATGGGGATCGGTGACGAGCAGTTAAAACCATCCACTGAACCCCTCTACGGTTTCACTGGAGATTCAGTCATCCCTGCTGGACAGATCAGATTACGTTTGACCCTCGGTGACGCCACCCGCCAGTCGACAGTGCTGGCAGACTTCCTCATCATCAACTCTCCCTCGGCATACAATGTAGTAATAGAAAGACCTGCAATGAACGATCTCGACATGGTTGTCTCTACCAAGGCCCTCACGGTGAAGTTTCTAACTCCCCACGGGGTAGGATGCGTGCAGGGCGAACAATCCATGGCCTGTCGCTACTACGTAGACGCGATCAGAAAGGGGGCCCAAGGGAAGAAGGTAGAGGTGATCTCGGGGCGGGAGTTACAGGCGTTCACTTCATCAAGAGTCAGCAACGACTTAGACCCCAGGGAGCTCGACACTTATTAAAATACCGGTCCAGTAGAAGAGCTTGAGGACGTCCAAATTAGTGAAGCAGATGCGACGAGATGTCTCAAGCTGGGCAGAAGTTTGACCCTGGAGGTAAAATCCCAATTAATCAATTGTCTCAAGGAAAATGCTGACGTATTCGCCTGGAACCATGGAGATATGGTGGGAATTGACCCGAATGTGATGACTTATAAGCTGAACGTTGACCCTCGCCATCGGTCAGTCTACCAGAAGAGGAGACAAATGAACCAAGAACGTAGTGAAGCTCTAAAGGAGGAAGTGGACAAGCTCCTGGCCAACAGGTTCATTCGCGAAGTCCAGTATCTAGAATGGGTAGCTAACCCCGTGCTGGTGAAGAAGAAAAATGGGAAGTGGAGAACATGCATAGACTTCACGGACTTGAATAAAGCTTGCCCAAAAGACAGCTTCCCTTTGCCCAGGATCGATCAGCTGGTGGACGCGACGGCGGGGCATGAACTCCTTAGCTTCATGGATGCTTACTCAGGCTATAACCAGATCCCCATGGACCCCAAAGACGAGGAATGTACCTCGTTCACGACTGACCGAGGGCTATACTGCAACAAGATAATGCCTTTCGGTCTGAAAAATGCTGGAGCCACTTACCAGAGACTAGTGAACAAGATGTTTGAGGAGCTAATTGGGAAGAGCATGGAAGTGTACGTGGACGACATACTCGTCAAATCTGAAGAAGCTGCTGATCATGTCCAGGACCTTGAAAGAATGTTTCGGATCTTGAGGGAGTATCAGATGAAGCTCAACCCTCTCAAGTGTGCCTTCGGGGTTTCCTCAGGCAAATTTCTGGGTTTCGTTGCGAACAACAGAGGAATATAAGCTAACCCCTCTAAAATCCAAGCCTTGCTGGACATGAGGTCGCCGAGCAACGTAAAGGAGATTCAGAGTCTGAATGGCCAGATTGCGGCCTTAAGCCGATTGGTGTCAAAAGCCTCCGACAGGTGTGCTCTGTTCTTTAAGGTGCTGAAGAAGGCCAGGAATTTCAAATGGACTGATGAGTGTGGAGCTGCCTTCATGCAACTAAAGGAGTACATAGGGCGCGCTCCGCTGCTGACTAAACCAAAAGAAGGAGAAACTCTGACCGTCTACCTGAGGGTTTCCCAACACGCCCTGAATGCAGCATTGGTAAGGCAAGAAGGAAATAGAGCACAAGTCCCGGTGTATTATGTGAGTAAGAAGCTGGTCGAGGCGGAAACCAGATACACCCCGATGGAGTTGCTCACCTACTGCCTAGTGATGGCTTCCAAAAAACTGCATCCATACTTCTAAGCGCACAAGATTGAAATCTTAACCAGGTACCCGTTGAAGCAGATCCTTCAGAAACCAGATACCTCATGCCGACTCATCAAGTGAGCCATCGAGCTCGCCCAATATGACATTGAATTCAAGCCAAGATCGGCGATCAAGGGGCAAACGCTGGCAGATTTTATTACTGAATTTACCGGACTGGTGGACGATCAGGCTGAGACTTCTGAAGGACCATACTGGGAACTCTTTGTAGACGGATCCTCCTGTGAAAGGAGCGCAGGAGTCGAAGTTCTGTTGATAAATCCTGATGGGGGTAAGTTTAAGTTTCTCTGTGTCCTTAAATTTAGCTTCAGGGCGACTAACAATGAGGCGGAGTACGAAGCGCTGCTGGCAGGGCTTCGTCTAGCCAGAAGGAAGCAGGTTGGGCGACTTAGGATTTTCAGCGATTTGCAATTGGTGGTCTGCCAGATAAAAGGTGAATATCAGGCCAAAGGATAAAAAATGATAGCCTATCTGCGGGAAGTTCAGAGGTTACTGGAGGCTTTCGAGGCATTCGAGTTGAACCAGATCCCACGCGCCCAGAACTCTTATGCAGACGTTCTGGCTCGTCTGGTAGCCGCTCAAGATACAAACTGCGCTGAAAACATACCTATGGAGTTCCTGCTTGAACTAAGTACCAAATCCGGCATGAAAGTGATGGCTCTGACAGCGACGGATGGATCATGGATGTGCCCGCTGGCCCATTACCTACAAGAAGGGAGACTCCCAGAAGATAAGATGGAGGCACGCCGTCTGCGTATAAGGGCAGCCAGTATTGTATATACGGTGACGTTTTTTACAAGAAGGGCCTCTCCCCCCCCCCCCCGCTCAGGTGTATTGATGAGCCGGAGTGCACCGCTTTGATAAGGGACATAAATGAAGGGCATTGCGACAACCATGCTGGAGGGCTCTCATTAGCCCAGAAAGCGCTCAGACAGGGTTTTTACTGGCCGACAATGAATCAGGACGCCACCGATCTGGTGAGGAAGTGTGATAAATGCCAGAGATTTTTCAAGATCCCCCGTACACTTCCAGCTTATCTTCGACAGATGATCAGTCCATGACCCTTCGCCATCTGGGGCATGAACCTAATTGGACCTCTCCCGATGGGTCGTGTGAGGTGCAAATACGCTGTTGTGGCCGTCGATTACTTTACCAAATGGGCATAGGCAAAGGAGTTGGCCGAGATTTCCACGACGAAGATTGAAAAATTCATGTGGGATAACATAATCTACCGGTTCGACATCCCCCAGTAGCTGGTGACAGACAACGGGACCCAGTTCACAAACGAACAATTTCAGGAGTTCTGCAGCAGTCTTGGCATCATCAAAAGCTTCTCCGCAGTAGACCACCCGCAAGCTAACGGTCAGGTGGAAGCGGTCAACAAAATCATCAAGCAGATCTTGAAGACTAAGCTTGAGGCTAGAAAGGGAGCGTAGGTTGATGAGCTATAGAAGGTGTTGTGGGCCTACCGCACCACCGCTCGCTGTACTACTGGGGAGACCCTCTTCTCAATGGTTTACGGATCCGAGGCCATGATACCAGTAGAATTTGAAGTCTACAGTCACCGCAGGGCAAGCTTCAACCTTGATGACAACAACCAGCTCTTGGCCGCAAGCTCAGACTTACTCGAAGAGTCGAGGGAAGCTGCTCGTCTCAGGATGGCCGTCTACCAGCAGAGGATGGCCAGACATTACGACAAAAGAGTCTGGGTACGTCAATTCAAACCAGGTGATCTTGTCCTACGAGAAGTTTTACTCGGTGCTTGCAAGGCAAGCGAAGAAGTGTTGGGACTGAACTGGGAAGGTCCCTATGTGATCCATGAAAGCCTGAAGAACGGAGCCTACTACCTGGTGGACATGGATGGGGCAATTCTACTAAGGGCTTGGAATGCCATCTACCTGAGAACATACTACACCTGAACGTTGTATTTTTATTTACTATTACCGCTCTGTCGCATATGTAAAATAAACCATGTACAGACATAATGAAAATTATCTATCAATTATGATGAATTATTGCTAACATCAAACCCACATGTGTGTTCTTATTTAAGGTATACCACCACAAAACGGCAAAGCGTCAGCGTAAAGCTCCAACATCTGATGGCCCTAAGGGGCAGGAGGGGTTAAAAAAAAAAAACGGCCACGAGCCCGCGCACCTAATCGCCGCTCGCTGACTGGCCTCCCCCTCCACCTTCGCGCTAACAAAAATAAAGGGCTCGATCGAAGTGACATTCGGCCTGTTCACTCCGTTATGCTGTAGATGCTCAGGCTACGGCCTTGTGAGCGCAGCCGAGGTCCTAACCTCCACAACTCTCATTGTAGATGCTCAAGTTTAACCTTGTGAGCGCAGTTGGAGAGGTTCACTCCGTTATGCTGTAGATGCTCAGGCTACGGCCTTGTGAGCCCAGCCGAGGTCCTAACCTCCACAACTCTCGCTGTAGATGCTCAGATTTAACCTTGTAAGCACAGCTAGAGAGGTTCACTCCGTTATGCTGTAGATGCTCAGGCTACGGCCTTGTAAGCGCAACCGAGGTCTCAACCTCCACAACTCTCACTGTAGATGCTCAGGTTTAACCTTGTGAGCGCAGCTGGAGAGGATTATCGTACTGAATAACTCAAGTTCCTACTTTCTGAATGCAACCCTTCATCAACTCTGATAGTGATCAGGAAAGACACCTCGTCGACCCATCTGTTCTCCATCTGATTTCTTTTCTTCTCCAACACACTCATTATTATCTATCTTGCCTTCTATCATGCATATACATATATATTGGAAGTGTTATGACCACGTATTGCGGGATCAAAATTATTCATCCATCTTCGAGGATTCTTCTCTGCCCCTCAGATTATTATGTGTATTGAGGATCATCCGCATCCCAAGGGATCACCTTCCCTATTATACCTCCCCAAAGGTACATATAGAGACGGTCAGCCCCTTTATTAGTTTTATCTGTTGTTTATCTTGCAGGGTATGCTTATTCACAATTTACTATGACTATGCGCGTGTGAAAACAAGAAAGCGACAGAGCAAATTGAAAGAAATCCTACGGAGATAATGATCAAACGAAAACTACAAATTGTTCCAAAAACAGGATAAAACAACAACTACAACCATTTTAATGTTCAAAAATGAGTCTCATTGACCGCAAGGGAAAATATTAAAATCATTTGTCTCAAGGGGCTTTGGAGGAACTGGCAGGAGTATCCGCGGGATCTTTGGAAGAGCCGGAGGGGATGTCCTTGGGATTTTTACTATTGGAGACTCCCTGAGAAGACGAGCTTTATCCCCCATCCTTTGCCAATCCTTGAGGAGCTAAGGAGGAGCCGCCCTGGGCTGATGGGGCACCAATCTGAACAAATGGCGGGTTGGAAACCTTCTGCGGAGCTGGAGGAATTGTCCCCTTCTGAGCGGCTTGTGCCGCCTTCATCTGGGCATCTCTGGCATCACGAGCCTCGTATTTCTTCACCTTTTCCACCGCTTCCTCCCAAATGTACGAGAAATCCAACTCAGGATGATGAAGCCACGAAGTGTACAAGAACTTGCTGCTTTTCTTTTTAGTGGCCTCCTTCCAAGCTTGTTTGGCCTGGAGGTCCGCCTTGCGATATGCTTCCTGTACCTGAGCAAGCTTATCTTTCGTCGCGGTCAGATCCTTCTCGGCGTCGTCCGCCCGTTTCTTCTGAAGGACAGCCTCCTCGGTGATTTGTCCACATCCTCGGTGGCTTTCGCGAGTGAGGAAGAGGCAGCAAGCCGAAGCTTTTTCTCATTCTCCGCGGTCTTCTTCGTGTCCTTAAGTTTCTGCTCCAGCTCAGAAATAGTCTTCTTAGCAGTCACGGACCCCTCTTTGAGACTCTGAACCTCCGCCTCCAGCTCCATGTTCGCCTCCTCAAGAGCAGCATTTTCTCCTATCAAGTCGGGGAAGTCCCGACGTATCTTCATCATGGCCAACGAAGCCTGAGGAGACATCATATTAACGGTGTATATGAGTATGGAATGTGATTACAAAGCAGTAAACAGAACTTACAAGCACGTTGCAGCGCGCAGCATAGTTAACCAACTGGTCGCCGCGAATGTGCTTCTGGTAGACATCCGGCTTGCTAGGACCCAGTAACGCTGGCAGCTGGTCCAGCAAGTCGTCAAAGTACTCTCCCGCATTGGCCTCAGGGGTTAGCCCCTCGTCGGTCCCTCCTGTCATGGTCACCTTCTCTTTGCCATTGCCCTTGGATCTCAAGCGCTTAGCAAGGGGCTCTAAGGCCTTTTGGTCCTCCTTTTCGGCCTCTGAAGTTGAAATCCCCTTCCCAGCGGCACCCCTTGATGATGGTACCTGTTTCACGGTCTTCTTCGCCATACTCTTGAACCTCACTACAAGCTGTTTGACGGACGGAGCAGCAGTGGTGACTGACGAATCTGTTGATGAAGCTGAAGGTTCTTTCGAACCCGTTATCTCCACCTCGGGTCCTTCTTTCTCAGCTGCCGGTGAGGAAGGGGGAGAGACCATTTCGAGATCCACCATTGTTTTGGGTTTCTTGGGGGCTGGGGGAGAAGCGCCTTCTTTAGGTTTTGTAAAGACGGATTTAACTTCCTGACCTTTTCGCACTCCAATGTCAAAGGCCAATTTCGGAGGCGTGGTTTCAATCCCAGGTGCGAGCCCGTATTTCCTCAGGAAGAAGTTGTTTGGAAGATAGTCATCCTCGGGTTTCTTCACCTCAGCAAATCTCTTCAGTACCCCTGTCTCCTCGTCTGAGAGATTGACCGCTCCTTTGATGAAAGCTGCATACAGGAATAAAGTATGTCAGTAACCTTGGGGCATGAAGACACATGTGTGCGCGCTCCAGTAGCGAGCAGAAATACGCTTACCAGGACCATTGTCGAAATCAAAATGGACAAGTTTCTGTAGGGACAGATAAGAAACGTAGAACCACCGAGACTTATAATCCCCTACGTTTGATTTGCCAGCCTTCAGTGGCAGAAATGCCTTATAGAAGGAGTTACGAGCGGTTATATAGTAAATACCGTCTCGTTTAGTGTCGTGAGGATTAGTAGTGGACTTAAAGAAATAGAGGCTCTGAATTATATTTGAAGTTGGTGGCGGAAGGCCGTTCTTGAGAAAGATGTAGGCCAGGGTGGTAATCTGTGCGTAAGAATTCGGTGTGAGCTGGAAGGGGGCTATCTCCAAGTCATTTAACAGGTTTATTAGATATGGGGGAACTGGGAACTTAAACCCCGATTTCACATGCTGACGACTGATCGCTATGAACCCGTTAGGAGGATCAGCTGCATGGTCACGGTGAGCAGGAACCATGACGTGACACTTGGAAGGAAAATGGTATGCGTCGGCCACAGTCTTAAGCTCGTCAAGGGTCATCTGAGAATTATGTTGGTAGAAGTTCTGATAGGCAAAGGTCTCCCCTCGCCTTAAGGAACTCGACGCATCCCCACTGCCCTGAACAGTTGCGCTTGAAGAGTCCCCGTCATGTTGAGGAGACCCTCTCACAGAGCTTTCTTCACTAGATATGACTCGACGGTATCAGAGCCCACGACTTGACATCTACAAAAGAAACAGCCAATTAGGCCGCTAACAGCCAACCAGACTCGGAGAACAAAAGAAGCCTAAATCTACCAAACCTAAGCGTCAAGCCGTGCGCCTAGAAAGACATAAGGGGGGGGGGGGAGGGGGGGAATGTGAGCCTCATTCTGTAACATTTCCCCCAGGATTGAAGAAAGAAAGACACAGAAGCGAGCAAATTACCCTATACTATCACCGGACTGTACCGGACCAGAGGCAGTACAGAGGCAGTACAGAGGCTATCTGCCCCAACTAGTCCAGGTCCTCAGGAAAGCAAGTACTACATCAAGAATGAAAAACAGCAGTAACGACAGCAATGTAAGCAGGTGAAAGAGTTTTTACCTTGAACGCGGTAGTAACCGAAAGTTACAGACGAGAACCGTTGAACGGAGATTAAAAATTGAAGCAGAGGAAGAAGATGATGAAGGTGTCTGTGATTCTTGAAAATGCCAGAAGAAGAAGATGAAGGGGCGTCGTTCTTTTTAAAATAATTCAGCCCCAGCCGTCGGATCAAGACAGCTGTGTAACCGCCCCCAATCTGACGACGTGGCGTGATTCTCGAGATTTTGTCATCATGTAGCATGTCAGTTGAGAGACGTGCATTAAATGCGTACGGCGCGTGGTGTGACCTGTAACCGTTGTTTGGGAAAGCTCCACGTGGCTTGGCAATAAAGTGGAATTCAAAAGGTACTGTAACCGCCTTCACCCTGTAACCGTTCCCGCCTATTTTGCTCGCTCTGGAATATGTCTCATGATCCTCTTTAAAGCACCAAGAGCCAAGGGGTTTTATGTGATGGATAAAATAGCGATCAGAATAATCTGGCCCAAACAGATCTACAGTGCAGGCCCAGTGGCCCAGAAGCCTAATTATCCATCATCCCTCCGGTCTATTCTCCTGTCAAAGGGGCCCGTTAGTGAGCGCTTGTCGTTACTTCTGGTCGCTGTCGCTCAGCCTGACCATTGAATCTGACCACAGACGCCCATTCTGAAAGCTGGCTCTGACCGTTATCTTCTCCGCCATTCAGACCGTCGATTTCTCCGTCAGCTTCATTTGCTCAGTTTGACCGCTGGTCCTGATCGTTGACCGTTGGCCTTTATTTCTCAGACTCACCGCTGTCTGCCAGCCGAGATTACTAAGCCTGCTCGCCAAATTATCCGCCACGGTTGACCGTCTGCCTCTTCGCCAATCCCGCCCGACTGAGGTATTCACCAAGAGGAGCCGTCCGTCAGAAATGTTCAACAAGTCCTTCTCGTCTAAGATGGTCTGGTGAGCTGATCGCTAATCTCTGAGCGTGGCCGCGTACCGACTCCTTCACTCGTGATATCGCCCGCCTCACCGCCATAACCAGCTGCGGACGTGCCGACTCATAATCCGCCTCCTCGACTCTCCAGGTAGCCAGACTTATCAGAGGTTCTCTTGTTCTCCCAACCGACTCGATTCTCAGTCTGCTGGAAGACCCGTCGCCGCCTTGCTCCCGAGGATCCCGAGTCCACAGAAGTCAACAGCGCCATGTAGAGTACAGTTCCAAGGTGTACTATGCACGTTACATCCACCAGAAGCTGTGATCGTAATCTCGACAGCCCATCATGGCGTATCCGACCCAGTCATCAGAAATCTCCCTTGGGCAGACCTTGGATGCGACGGATTCGACCGCATTTAATGTATATTCGATCGCATTTAATACACTGTCAGCCGCATTGATTAAGATTCCGGCGCATTAAATGCTATTTGTCATTGCAACTGTAGCTAATTGTTTACTTTTGTCTTATTCTGTTTCACTGTAGCATGTCCAATTTCTCTATAAATAGGGGACTATTTTCACTGTAAAAAGGATCGAATCTCTGAGTTTCGTTACTCTGCCAAAATAGTGAGAGAGTGAACAGTGGACGTAGGCATCTTTTTGGGCCGAACCACTCTAAAAATCTTCTGTGTCTTCTCCTCCTCGTCTCTAACCTCTCTCCCTTATCCTTATTGCTTTACATGCATACCATTGATCGTTCGAAACTGCAGCTTGGGCCCAATAACAGCCTCGTTGACCAAGGAAACCATTTTTCGACGTTAACAGGTATGTACATATATTTTTTCGAATGTTTTTTGGAAAGTTTGTAACAGTTAAAATATACAGATCAAAGAAAACCCAATTGTTAACAAGCTCAAAATTGGAAAAAAAACAAACCATAACAATTCAAAGAACAAAAAGAAGATTATAAATAATAAAAGGCAAAAAGAAGAAGAATGGCGTGATACCTTGAAAAAGACGGAGATGAAGGAATCGAGAGGGTTAGGCAGTGGGTGGGGTTGGGTACAAAAAGCTAAATGATTCTCCTCTCTCGTATTTGTTTTCGTTTGCATACATTACAAAGCCAGACACAGGGATATCACTAAATGACGTCGTGGTCAGCACACGCCCTCTTGTAACTCCCATGATAAATGCAATTTTTTTTTATAATTATTTTATTGGTACAAGTCCATGGATCAATTAAGAGTACCTAACGAGATTTCACTCTAGAATATGATTTGAGAAGCAGTTCCCATATGAAAAGGAGTATCCTGCACATGGGTGGAAGAACAATCCATACATTTTATTAGTGGGGGAGATATTCATCAGGTGTAGAATTCGTGCATTATGGCATAAGAGAGTGTATATTAAACCAACAAGATTTGTCCTATCCTTAACGTGCATTCTACCTTCCTATTTATTTTTTTCAGTTGACAATATTGAATTATCATTTTTCTCTAATACTACTCCATATTTACAAAATACCAATCTCATCAAAGGTTTATTTAAATAATGTGATAACGGTAATATAGTAAATCCTTGATCATTTATATTGTGAAATATGACGATAAGAGAGCAATATGATAATTAGAGCATCTCCAATATAAATGTGAATTGTCTTTTTAAAAAAAATAGACATATCATCAATGTCAAGGAAATATGCATCCTACATGACATAAATATGGATTGATAGACACTCAAGTCTAAAAAGACTCTCCAATACTATTATATTCATTTCAATAATAAATAGCCAAACAATAATATATCATTAAAGTAAATTACCATAAAATATTATTTGATGGAAGTTTTAATCATTTATTGTTGACATGACTGTCTAGAAGACTATCTAGAAATAGACATTGAGGTTGACAGTCTCTATTTTTTTTTTTTTTGCCATGTCAGTTTGATAGTGGTTATGGAAGTTTGCATTGGAGAGGTTAATTTTAACTCTCTATCAATTTATCCTATGCGGCACTCCATTTTTTCACAATTCATACTTGTATTGGAGATGCTCTTAGATAGCTCCCCTCAACGAGAAAATTTTTTTTCTCACTGACTAGGCAATCTCGAATTCTCACTTATAAAGTGAAAGTAAAAATATACATAACAACTTCTATCAAAATTAAGCACATTTTCATTCACTAACGTGATTGGATTCAATTCCCATGAATTATATTTTACAACTTCATATGGGTAGTATCATTTTTTCTTGCAATTGGATTCGAATAAAACATGATTATTATTATTGTTATTATTATTATCTAATGTGTTTTGATGACAACGTATTCATTGATTATGACCCAAGTTTGAGTGAAATCCATTAAGAATAATACCAAAAAACATGGTTATTATTATAATATTATT
Organism: Dimocarpus longan; assembly: GCA_022984855.1. NCBI lineage: Eukaryota > Viridiplantae > Streptophyta > Magnoliopsida > Sapindales > Sapindaceae > Dimocarpus > Dimocarpus longan. The sequence continues at coordinate 8,838,375 of CM041015.1, read as the reverse complement.
CACGAATTATTATTATTATTATATTCATGGGTCTATATATAGTATTTTGTAAGATTTTATCTATATATTATATTATTTAAGTCAATTATAAAGGGAAAAAAGTAATTTGAAGAAATTCACGCCTTAATCCCTCTAATCATCTTCATTAATTAAAGAAAAATATAATAGTCATGCTCCCTATAAATATGAATTCTAATTCCTCCTAGCCGTAGTCCATATTTTCTTTAAGCGAACAATAGTTTAATTATAATTTTGTGAATATCTTCTTTTGTTGGGAAGGCGCAAAATATTATTATTATTTACTTAAAATGTTATTTTATGGTTTGTGGACAACACATGTTAAGTAACCTGTTGGAACAGTTGGGGTTTTATTGATGTTTAGGAAAAATTGGTTCCTTGCTGATTCAATTGGACCCAACATTGAATTAATTAAAAGTCAATTGTAAAAAGGCCCAAGATCAGGCCCTAAGAGCAAGTCCCATGAAAAATATAATCCAAGCCCAATTAATTAATAAAAGAGGATGAAGAAAAAGATGGTACTACCCTCACTAAGAGGTGGGGAAAGAAAGGCAGAGGGAGGCCAAATTTGAAGAATCAAACCAAATCCCTCTTATGCTAGCATATCCCTTCCCATGTTAGAAAAAGCAGGAAAGACAGACCTAGAATCGGACTTGTTACGTGCATGCGGTAGGGGCAGCAAGTGTCGATCAGTAGGTGAAAAAAAGGAAAGGTTATGGATGCATCACGTAGCACAATAATGGAACCAATAAAGGAGGAAGGGCTATGTGTCCAATACACCTGAACAGGGGCGAAACCAGGATTTTATGTATAGGGGGGCTAAACTAAATACAGATAAAAAATTTTTATGTGAAAAAATAATTCATTGATAAGAAAATAAATATATGATGCACTAAGATACGTAATAAATCTAACATCTCATAATACATAATATTCCAACAAAATACATAAACTAATAAGTAAAAAAGGTAAAAAAAAAACATACTAGGTAGTACAATCAAACAATTTTAGTGATAGTATGTTTTACTCTACGAGACTTCTCATCAAACTCATCTATTATGGATTCAACATCTACTGAATCAGCAAACTCTCGCTCAATATAAACAACCATGCAATCTGCAAGGAAATCATTGTCCATCTTATTGCGAAGTGGTGTCTTAACAAGATTCATTGCTGAAAATGGTTTCTCTATAGTTGCTGTGGAAACGGGAAGAGTCAACACTAAGCGAATTAATCTATCAACTAAAAAAAAGTGTTCAGATTTTCTAGTTTCAACCAATGCTTGACATAACTCAGAAAGAGAAGCAATATTCTGAAAATCTGCATGACGAACTACTGCATACTCATAATGCTCCAATTGTCTTCTCAAAGTATCTAACTCAGTTCGAGTAAAATCTTGAGGATAGAATTTTTGAGCAAGAGTACAAATATCCTCAATACTAAATGATTTAAACCCATCAACAGGATTCAACGTTGAGCTAAGAATTAGGAGTTCCATTGTTTGTTCAGTGAATCTATTATTCAACTCCATCAATTGAAAATCTATTACAACATTGAATATGTTAATGTGATAATAATGTTCAACCGTGATATCATTTTTCTGTTGACAAGAACGTCTTGTGCATTCCATATATCGAGCACTCATGCTAGGCACCTCAATGTGATACCTTTAAGAAAAAAAAAGTGTTAATGTCATATACTATATTTCATTTAAAAATAAGAATTAAATGATTAAATAAATAAAATTCATACATTTCACAAAACTTCACCACGTCTTTTAGAAATTTCTTCCATCCAACTTCACGTAACTTTTGAAGAAGTATCTTGGTTGATGAGACTAAATTGATTGCATTCAAAATGTCTTGGGATTTCATTTGTAATGCTTGACAAAGAATATTAGAGATTCCTAAAACTTCATTCATCAAGTGCAAGATAAATACAAATTCGAATGACATCATCTCTTTGTAAATGCTTTTAGCTTCTCCACGTATGTTACTATTGAATCCATTGTCAATCATTCTTTCAAGAAGGAGACAAGTTGCACCAGACATATCAATTAAGTTATTAACAGAAGCAAAATGAGAGCTCCAACGAGTAGCTCTAGCTCGTTGTAAAGTACGAATTTGATTAGCCCCTATAGCAGTTTTAAGTTCTCCTGAAGCTATCATATCAACAATTTCATCTTCTCGAATAGATTTTAACTCACAATGACGCTTGAAGGAAGAGCCAAAAAAATTGACAATAGAACTCAATTTTGAAAAGAATAGCCATACCTCATGCACTTCTTTGGATACCGCAATTAAAGCAAGTTGTAAACGGTGAGCGAAGCAATGCACATAATAGGCATATGGGCAATCTTTGCGAAATAAGGCTTGTAATCCATTCCATTCACCCCGCATATTACTAGCTCCATTATATCCTTGACCTCGTAAATTTTCAACTAAAAGATTGTAACTAGAAAGCACATTACATATCTCTTTTTTGAGAGTTAATGCATTTATATCATTCACATTAACAACTTCAAAGAAACGTTCTCGAACAAAACCCTTACAATCCACATATCTCAAAATGATAGCCATTTGTTCCTTATTAGATTCATCAAGAGCTTCATCAACAAGAATACAAAACTTGGCATCCCTAACTTCTTCACGGATCATATTGCGCACTTTATTAGCAAGAATATGCAATAGTTCTTTTTGAATCTTAGATGATGTGTACTTAGCATTTTGAGGAGCATTTTCTAAGACAAGTGAAGCAATTTCTTCATTTGCTCTTGCTTGCAACTTTATCAATTCAATGAAATTTCCACGATTTGTAGAATGTATGGATTCATCATGACCTCTAAAAGCACAACATTGCATAGCTAACCATTTTATACTTTCTATTGAAATCTTAAGTCGCAATCGATTATCCAAAATTTCTTGAGAAGTTACCTTATTCATGACTTTGTCAATGTGTTGAGATGTGTTCACTAAGTTATTCCATTTTTCCATAGCAACATTATGTAGTGAACCATGATTGCCTTCATGTTGTGCAAATGGACATTTCTTCCTTTCTTTAACCCTTTTCTAATCTTGAAATCCTTCACGAGTAAATGTGATATACTTTGAAGAACAACTATCAAAAAGATAACATGGAAAACAAAAGACACTATTTTTTTCTATTGAGTACTCAAGCCATGAGAATTGTGCAAACCAAGTATATTGAAAATATCGATTTTGACTTGCATACGAAATAGGTGGATACTTACTTAATTTAGGTTGATATGGTCCCATCTTGATATACTCCTTTCTAACATCATCACGTATATCAACAGGATATGACCATATTGGCGAGCGTAATCCTAGATCACGTTCCAAGTAAGGACCACTAGTAGTTGATGGAATATCAACTTTCTCAACTTCAACTCTTCGAGATTTAGAAGGAGAACATGAGACATCAATATTTGGTAAAGAACTTATTTGACCATCATTTATTTTGTTGTAAAAATGATGGAGAGTTAACTTTGACTTTGTCCGCTTAGAGATATGTTCGTTTGACATTATAATCAATGACCTCCATTAATTTTTATTAATAAATTAATTAAAAACTAATATAGAAATTTAAAGATACATAAGAATAAAATATAACAAGTAAATTTTCTAATTTCAAATTTTGGTAAGTACCACATATAGATTTGCATGGCTTTTAATCAAATTGTCTATCTAGATTTTTTATCAAACAAAAATATTTAAGCACATGATCTATAACCATAAAAAAAAAAAAGAATAATCAACTATTATACTAACTATTAACCACTACTCAAATCTAATGTTCACCACTTACCATCTAATTAATTTATGACATATAAACATAATTAATTATAATAATCAATTTCAACCTAAAATATAGTAATCTTTTTTCAATTATTGAAAGTAGCAAGCAAACTATAATTATTTATATTTTTGTTCAAAATACAATTTAAGCACAAATGGGGAAAATAAAAACCCTAACAAATCACATACATATTTAATTAAATCAAGGCTAATCTACATGTATAAAAACCCCAAACATGAATAATCAACTATTATACTAACTATTAACCACTACTCAAATCTAATGTTCACCATTTACAATCTAATTAATTTAAGACATATGAAACATAACTAATTATAATCATCAATTTCAACCTCAAATATAGTAATATTTTTTCAATTATTGAAAGTATCAAGCAAACTATAATTATTTGTATTTTTGTTCAAAATACAATTTAAGCACAAATAGGGAAAATAAAAACCCTAACAATTACAAATCACATACATATTTAATTAAATCAAGACTAATCTAAATGTATAAATCAATTTTAGCAAAACAAAAGAAAAAGAAGAAGAAGAAGAAGAAGCAAAAAGCTAACCCTAACAAAATAATTAATAAGTTAATAGTAAATTAATAAATAAACAAATAATATTACCTTCTAGAGAGAGAGAGAGTGTATTGAAAATATGATCTCAACACTAAAGTAAAATTCACATAAAGTCAAAAGGGAAGTGGTCAAGTGGGTAGCAAATATTCTTTTGTTTTTTTTGATAAAAGTGAGCAGGATTGAAGTTTTGGGTTTTTGTTGGTGTCTGGTAGTGAAAGAGAGAACAAGGGCATTTGTTATTTCATTTGTGCGTGGTGGGGACTGCACGGCTGCAGCTGACAAGGGAAGACAACAGCTTTAAGAAAAATTAAAGTGGCAATTTGGCAAAATGAGTTGGGCCTTGCTTTATATGATTGCATTCAAAATTTTATGTATTAGGCTTGTAACATTAAACTCATTCAGTTGGGCTTGCTTTAAATACTAAATGATAAAACTTGTGATTTTTTAAAAACTCAGACTGGGCTGGAGCCCAGTGTAGCCCACCTAATATGCCGCCCCTGCACCTAAACTAGTCAATAACGAGCGAGAGACATGGAAAAGTTGATTGGACAAAGGGGAACTAGGCGCCAGAATGCAGAAGTGTAAGCAAAGGGGCACATGAGGAGAGTTGAACATGAGAGAGGAGGAGGAAGGAGGGGGTATAAAAGGGTAGTCAATGTCCAAGGATAGGTAAGTGACTCTTATACACATCGGCCTAAAAACACTCTAATGTGCGAGGATACTCTTTGAAGAGGTCATCTTGCAAACATTTGATGTTGTTTTTGGGTCTCATTCCTAAAGTAGCCTAGATTTTCCCCTTTCTCCATGATTCTCTTTTCACTTGGCCAAATAGCTAAGGGGGCTTCTGTTCGAAAATTCTATTGACTTGAGTGTCGAGGGTTTTCGCTGTTGAAACACCAATGACTCGTAACCTTTGTCTTTCTGTTTTGCAAATGGATAAGGAGAGGAATAATCTATTCAAAGGGAAAGTTTCCCCTTCGCAAGGGAGGGCATGGGCATCCAAGGGAATTTCATTGGGATTTTTTCAGAAATTGTACCATATTTATAATATCAACATCTATTATTAGTGCACTTGGTGTGACCAAGTTTTGCATCAACAATTGAATGAATTATTTTTCCCCTTTTTTGTCGCTACGAATTATGCGGACCAAGACTGATGCTATATATACACAATAAAATTAAATAATATAAAAAAAAGTTTATAAATGATATCATATACAGTAAATTGCATTTTTTCTCTTTTTAATTCACATTGGATTTTTATCATCCACATATACATATGAAGGATCTCATGAGCCTCTAATTCAACATATATATGTCAAGCTTCTTCCCACAAAAAAAAAAAAAAAGACATATGTATGTCAAGCATGTCTTTTGTCAAACATATGTATCACAATTGTGTTTAGTTACAATGCAATTTGGTTCACCTAATCAAGCAACAGATATTCCACTTGATAGGCTTAATTAACTTGGCAACTTGAAATGCTTTGCTGCCAAACCATCTCTCCATCATAAAACCATGAACGCTTTCCCTCAACCTAATACAAGAAACACATGGATCATAAAATGCCAAATCATTAAATAGAACTTTAATTAACCACATATACCTTCATCTTAATGAAATTAGAAATATATTCGACTCAAATATTTTGTTCCTCAAACCGATCAATCACCTATCATAGCAAGACCTCTGAAAAATTATTACAATTAAAAAGGTAGTGATCAAATTGGAAAATTGTACATACCTCATCCATCTCTGTGACTGTAGTTCCTGTGTTGGCTGCAATGTTATAAGATCCAAAATTGACCCTGAAATGTTAAACATGTATAAGAATAGTCTTGGTGTGATACTAGGTAAAAAAAATTCCTTATAAGAATACAAAAATCAACATATAAGGTAGTGGTACCACAGTCAAGTTGACTATTACCTTAGAAAAATTGAATGATAGTTTAACTAAGTTTACGGTGGCATTGACAACACTCTCCAGTCATGCTTTTCCGATACGAAAAATACTTTTGCTTCCAGTCAATCATCCAAGCAATCGGTGGGTGGATTCGAAGATTTATCATTCTAAGAACTGGACGTTTATAGATCCCAGATGTACATTGTTTCTCACATTCAAGTCAAAAACTTCCAGTCTCGGGGGCTGATATTACAATCTTTCCGTCTTTTGGATTGGAGCTGCCATGATAGAGAGAGAATATTTTAAAATAAACCAAACTTGACGATACTTGGGTAAAGTTCTCCTATGCTCGTATGGATCATTCTCCTATGTTTAGGCTCTTCAAATTCAAATAGTTTGAGAAGATATCGTGATTGTTGTCTTCATCTTTTAGGTTGAGTGAAGGAAGTTCTAAAGTTGATAATGATGCAAAACCAAAGGAGTTAATTGTATTGATATCCCAATATTTTCTGTGATAATATCAATCCTACACCTTTAGAGTCTCCAAAAGTTCGGCTCTTGTAAAAGAAAGGAGGAATATGAGCAAGATCAGTTTCAAGCTCTTTAACACCGCGTGAAAAAGCATACTGGAAGATTTTTTTAGTGCAAGACGGAGGCTTTCTTGAGTATCCAAAATGAAAAACTGAGCTTATGAAGTCTAAAGGGCCGGCAATGATGGAAGATATGAAGGACAAATTTTCCAAAAGCAACCCTTTTAGAGAAGGATTTAAAGTTGATGTTGAGACTATGAATTTGAGTCCAATGACGCCTCCATTTTTGGGACAAGACACAAGTCTGAACTGTGTATTTGGTGTCCATCAAGGATAAGATGGGATAAATTATTGGATCAGGCAAATTACTCAGTCTGTCGAGCTTCCTTTTTGCCACTTTGTAGACATGGTTTCTAGTAACCGATCCTCTGAATTCTATCTGCTTGCTTTCACCTTCAATTGGATATATATACACATGACCGAGTGCATGCTGAAGAGAGAGATGGGATGTCACATGTTTTCAACACTCTCTTAGAAATGTGAAGAGTCATTATGACTGTCGGAGTTTTATGAAATAATCAAGAATTTATGACGATATTATATTCACTAACTTTAATTGTTTTCTAAGATGATGTAGATAAATCGAATTTGGGAAATTGTTTGATTGAAAGGAGCATTTTTTGCTATTAAGTCACATTAGATGCATGGAGGTATTAATGACTTAATGCTTTAGTGCATTTAGATGCATAACTTTATGTCATCTAATGTAAACTTTAATCCTGTAATATCATCACCTGGTATAAAGTTGATGATCCAAATATATACTTTCAGTTCAGGCGTATGAAGATTCCCTCCATTTATGTAAACACAGAACACTAACCATGCGAAGGTTCATTTATAGTTAGCGATGCTAATACTTGAACCATTCAAAAGTTAATGTATTTTAATTGATAAAATCAATGAATGTGCTATTAATGAAGAAAGAATTAAGTTATTTAAAGAAAAAGAAAAAGAAAAAAATAAAGTCCATTAAACTCAATTAATGAACACTTGAATGCATGATGATTTTTCATAGTAACAACTGTACATGAGCATAGATCAGTGGAACAAAATGCTATCAACATCCAATATGATTTAATGGTATAGAATGTTCGTTCAGTCTGATAATATCTTTAATTTGAATCCTTCTCACTGTAAATGGTATATATATATAAAAAAAAATGCTATCTGTTCAACTGCCTAAATATAAAAAATTATTTGGAAGTTTATTAATAAAATTTATCCTATAAATAGCAATAAGACATTAACACTATAGGCATAGATTATCATCAAAAGTAAATTCTAAGTAAAACATTGGCGGGACCTAAATGCCTACCCAAATAGACAAACAAACAAAATTACTTCAGTCTTCAATGTAGGGATGGGCGTTTGTTGGGTTGGGTTGAAAATTTTTCAGCCTAATCCAACCCAATTTAATTTTCAGTTCAATCCAACTCATTTCAATTTTTTTAAGATTTAACCCAATCTAATCCCAAAAAAAATAGTGGGATTGGGTTGGAGATGCCCACTCCTACTTCAATGGTCAACTCTCAAAGATGGGTCATGCTGCTACTATACAGGTTTTGTATGATTAAATATTATTATCAATCATTTGATTCTAATTCAAGAGTTTACAATAACTATAAAGTTCAGAAATATAAACAAATTAGAAATTAGATGAAAATTTATTCCTCCTACAACTACCCCTATATAAATTCGATATAGTAGTTTGTCGATGTTCAAATACTGGTTAACTCAGGTCCACAAGTCTAATGCTGCAAATGTAATCAAGACAGTACAAGAAGCAAATAAAAGCAAAGGAAAATGGCAAAGGAGAACAGAGAACACATGAATTTTTTAAGTGGTTCGGCCCAAAGAATGTCTACGTCCACTGTTTTTCTCTCACTATTTGGGTAGAGTAATTGCACAGTTTCACTTAATGTTTTCTCTCTTGATTTACAATGAAAATGATCCCCTATTTATAGAGGGGAATGATACAATTAAATATAATTAATCTGACAATTTTCAAGACTGACATGCAACAAAGTCAACTTCAACAGAACTGAGCTGTGACATAGCTTATACTTAGTAGTTGAGATTTTCTTAAATCACGCTGTAATTAGTCTGAAACAAATTTCCTTAACACGCACGACATGCCATAAGCTGAATCTGACCTCGCTCTCAATGAGTTGAAGCTGCTGAAGATGACTGGCGACCTCAGTTTGGTAGTAATATACGATCCCAGTTTAGCGAGCTGATCTCTTCCTAAGCTTTGCATATGCGAGCTAAAAATAAGGAGATCCGAGAGCTCACTTTAGAGAGCTGAGAACTAGTCAAGTCGTTCTTCAGTTTATTGGGCCTTCTGGGCTCTTATCCCTTTGGGCTAAGACTTTAGGTCTTAATGGCCCATTCCTTTAGATCGCTAAAATATGTACAACATAGTTAAAATCCCTAAAAATACTCAATTAACCCTTTTGTTGTTTCAAATATTTTTACAAAAGAATAGTAACACACAGATTTTGATTTTCTAAATAAATCCATATAGTTTTGAAAAGTGACTATTGAAACTCAAATTATTAAGTAGATTCTAGAGTCACAAGATTTCAATAAAAAAGTATCATCGCATAGCATTCACTTTATGGATTGATATAGAGAAATTTATGATACAAATTATCATACCAGATTGAAGGATTTATTACTTTTGAGCTTATAACCCTATGTTTTGTCTTGAGAGCAATTAATTATATAGTAGTTTCATATAAAGTAATGAAATTAATAGTCTGGATGTATATTTATTTTGTTTGATGTATTAAAGACTCTCTCCATCTATATAGACACCAATAATGAGAATGTCCATTCATAATTAGCTATACTGAAATTTGAACCATCCACAAATCAATAAATTTAAGTAACAAAATCAATGAATTTGTTATTAATAAACATCCATGTGCACACTTAGTTTAATAAAAACGATCCTTAATTGAAATTTTATAAACAAAAGTAAATTAATTAAATTCAGATTGTTTTTACCATTAGTGTCTCTTAACTTCAAAATATTAGGATGAATAAATCAAATTTATCTATTACATTTGAATTAAATAGAAGAGAGAATTTGCTTTAGGATAAAGAATGCAATGGATGAATTTGATTGATTCATCCTGATTTTTTAAAGTTATGAGGCACTTATGGTAGAAGTACTAATTAAATTCATACTAGGAATTGCATCAATGCAAGTAAATATTGATGGTCATCCAATTAAATCCAAATTGGATGATAAGTTGGATCTATATGCCACCCAAATAGACAAATAAAATCAACCAACTAACCTCAATAGAAAGAGAAACCAAAAAACTTAAAACATGTGTGCAGATGTTAACATTTTCTATTTTCTAATTCAATAAATTAATACATAAACTAAACATTCGGAGGTAATAATATATTAATAAAAATAAATCAAATTGACTGAAAATGGATGAGAATATAGCAAAAAACCATCTACCAAAGACACAAACCATAATGGCAATCCTTTGACACGATCCAAGACTCAAATGTTAACTCATCCATCGCCACGTGACATTGCACCTTCTTGTTCATGGTCCAAGTCTTGAACAAACCCACTTTGAATTTCACAGGAGCTCTTAGATTCACCTTAAACGACACTTTTTTGGCCTCTTTTGTTTCAACTAACAGGTCATGCACAGAAATGGTCATCTCCATATTAGAATGAAAGTTCTTACTAGGCTGAAAAACTGAGGCAAAACCTCATCAAACAGACTAACCTAAATGAAACTATCTTTCTCGTAATGGATTTTAACTATGTTGCTGGGGTTGTAGACTTTGAAAGTAATATTGAACTCAGGTGAATCTAGGAGAGGTGATGGGGTGAACGATGATGGTGATGGAGACATTATGGTAGTGAGATTGAATGATTTGATTGAAACATTTTTGACATAGTAAATAGGATACTTTGGAAGAAAAACAAGGTAGAAAACCATAACAGAGGAGATCAATAACAGGAAGAAGAGTATAAGAGAGTAAAAACTATAGAAATGTTTGTTGGAAGATTTAGGGTTAGAAAGTTTTATGTTGTAGTAGTGAAGGGTGTTTTTGGGTTGAGGTACACAGTGGACTTTGTTCATAGGCATGTTTACAATGTAAGAACCACTAGACAAAGATCTTTTGGGGTGTAATAGGTTTTTCAACAGATGTAGACGGATGAGGTGTCATAGATTTTTAATTAGTAGATAGGGTGTTACAGGATTTCTAGTAAATGGAGACTGATGAGGAGTTATATGTTTTCCAAGAGGGAGAGGTGGTTTAGATTTCGGATGAGTTTTTTTTTTCAACCATATGTATATGATCACAATGGTAGAGCAGAAATTGGGAAAAAGTGAAAAAAAAAAAGAATGAGTATTATATATGTAACTTTGTGACAATTACCATGTGACTTATGACAAGGATAAGAAAATCCTAGGTAACTTTATTAGTAGATTTCGAACATTTACATAATTTTATTAATGTTAACGTAATCAGAATGGTTGGGTTAAAGAGAGTTGTAATAGAACCATTTGATGTTGGAGTTACTAATGGGAAAAAACTCAAATGTGAAAAAGTGGTTCGTGATGTGAAGATAAACATGTAAGGGGTGAGGATTGTAACTGATCTATGTGTTTTGTCATTGGTGGAACTAGATGTGGTATTAGGTAATTCTTGGTTGAAGAGAATTGGCAAAGTAATCATAGACTTTGAAAATATAACAATGGAATTTAAGCTGGGAGGTAAGTAACAGACTTGGACAGTTTTATCGACCAAGGAGATCAAGTCGTGTGAAGATTAGTTAATAGAAAAGTTATACAAGGGAGGTGCTCAATGTTTCGTAGTAGTAAGTATAGGGAGCAACTAAATAGGGGGTGATGAAAAGAAATCTAATGATGGGTTGCAAGAAGAGTTACTGCAATTGCCTGAATTAGTATGCGAGAGTGTGTTTTTGAGGTGTCTACTCGTTTACCACCATCTTAACATTTTGATAATTGGATTGCCTTGAAAGATGAATCAAAACAGTATGCTCAATTTTGGAAGGGGGAGATATAGAGATCAATGAAAGAGATGTTGAAAAATGGGTTATTAGGTTGAATACGAGTCTATTTTCATCTCTAGTATAGTTGGTAAGAAAAAAGGATGGGACGTGGAGGTTTTGTGTGGGATTACAAGCGTTTGAATGAGATTATAATGAAGGACAAGTTTCCTATTTCAATGGTGGACGAGATGTTAGATGAGTTACATAGGGCTAGTATTTTTACGAATTTAAACTTGAGGTTTGGATATTACCAAATTCATACAAAGGAAGAAGACGTGTACAAGATAAATTTTTGAACGTATTAGGGCACTACGAATACTTGGTAATGCCTTTTTGTTTGTGTGATGCATCTTTTACTTTTCAAGTAGTAATGAACTCAATTTTCAGGTCTTATTTGAGAAAGTTTATGTTGGTGTTTCTTGATGATATCTTTATCTACTCGAAAGATTTCGAGGAGCATTTACGAAATCTAAAATTGGTGTTGGCGATAATATAGTGACATAATTTCTTCATTTAGATATCCAAATATGATTTCGTACGAAAAGAGTTGGAGTATCTATGACACATAATTTCAGGAGTAGGCTTGAAGGTAGATTCACCGAAGGTAGAGGCTATGGTGGATTGACCATGGTCGAATGACGTGTTGACCTTAAGGGGTTTGTTGGGTTTGATACGATACTATTGGAGGTTTGTTAAGAATTATGGGTTGATTGCTAGACCGCTCACGATCATGTTAAAAAAAAAAACTAATTTTGAATGGATTGATCATGCCAAGAAAGGTTTTGATGATTTGAAGAGAGTGATGATGCAAACTCTAGTACTAGCATTGCCTAACTTTGAAAGCAATTGGAGATTTACATGGATGCAAGTGGAGATAGTTTTGAAGCAATGTTGGTGCAAGAAAAAAGACATTGTCGTTCATATCTAAGTCCTTAGGACTTATGAAGAAGGTTTGGAGTAAGTATGCAAAAGAGCTGTTGGTAGTGGTGCATGCAGTGAATGTGTGGAGATCTTATCTTTCAGGATAAAAGTTCATTACAGTCACTGATCAATCGACTTTAAGGTATTTATTGGAGCAAAAAGATTGTGATGCCGTAACAACAGAAGTTTATGGTTAATCTTTTTGGTTTGAGTATGACATTGTATACCAGTCAGGAAAAGAAAATAAAGTAGTTGATGCTTTATCTGAAAAAGAGGGTAATATGATATTATGGACGATGTATGGAGAGCATTAATTGGGTTTAATGGCTCTTAGTGGGGCTAAAGGGAGAATTCAGGATAAAATCAGGAAAGTTATAAGGCTTTGATGCTAAGGTTCATGAGCTTTGAGGAAGTTAGGAAATAAAAAATATAGGGTTAAAAGGTACAAGTTGAGGAATGGATTACTCTACTATAATAAATATGTGTATGTACTGGCGATACTCAGATTGAGGGAGGATATCCTTACTAACATCCATAATAGTAAAGAAGGGGGACATTTAGGGTGGTTACGAACTTATGCGAGGATTAAACAGTTCTTTTACTAGGAATGACTTAAGAATGACAAGAAAATCCTGGTGGCTAGGTGTGATGTTTGTTAGAAAGTGAAGTATGATAAAGGTACTTATGAGATTATTATAGTCGTTAGCAATACCATAAAAGATATGAAAAGATTTGTCTATAGGTTTCATGGAAAGGTTGCCTAGCAATAATGGCTATGAAAGAATTTTGGTTATAGTAGATCGACTAAACAATGGTGCATACTTCAATCCACCAAAACATTCGTTAATAACGAGTAGTTAGCAAAAGCTTTCGTGGACAATGTGGTGAAGTTGCATAGTTTCTTAAGAGCATCATGATGAATAAGGGGAAGCCATTTATGAGCTCTTTTTGGTAGAAACTTTTTTCTTTGTAGGGTAGTAAGGTAAAGGCGAATTCTTCATATCATCCATAAATTGATAGACAAACTGAGGTGGTGAATAGGACACTTAAGCAGTGTTTGCAATGCTATTGCCAAAATGAGCAAAAACGATGGAAAGAGTTTATTCCTTAAGCTGAATATTGGTACAATACTACTCATCATGCTACCATCAATATGAGTCTGTTTGAGATAGTGTATGGAAGACCACTGCCAGCGTTAAACACCCATAAGAGAGGCATAACATGGAATGAGGAGGTTGAGAAGTAGTTGTTGGCCAAAGATGAAGTATTAGCAAAAGTCCAAAGAGAGCTTGAGAAGGCTTAAGGGAGAATGAAGAAGTGTTATAATCAAGGAAAACAGAATGTAACTTTTAAGCCAAGAGAGTACGTGTATCTCAAGCTTCAATCATATTGACAAAAATCTTTGAAGAAGAACTTCAATGTGAAGTTGTCTCAAAGGTATTATAGGTCATTTAAAGTGTTGGAGTGGATAGGAGAGATGGCTTACAAGCGGGATCTTCCACCAACTTCTAGGTTACACTGGTGTTTCATGTTATTATGTTGAAAAAAAGAGTTGGGAATTCTAGCTTAGTTGTGAGCAAACTACCATCATTATATAAGGAAAGAAGATTGTTGTTGTAGCCAAAGGAGGCTCTTCGATATACAAGATGGAGAAAAGGACATGAGAAGCTTCTTAGGAACATTATGATGATATGATCGAGAGATTTCTAGACTTTAACCTTGAGGACAAGAGCATTCTTGAAGACTGGAGGAATGATGAGAACATTCGAAGGTCTAAGAGAAAAAAGGGAAGAGTGTGAGTGAGACTTACACTGTTGGATGCAACCAATGGTTAAACCTACGAGATTAATCCAGGGAGCAACCGTTACATACAACCAACGGTGTATCTAATGGAATTATTTTAGATAGGAACCGAGATTTACACTGCGAGATGCAACTTGTGATGTGAGTCTCAAAGAAGGCGTCTAGTATGAGCTAACTCATTGCAGGATTCAAGGACTTTAATTTAATAAAAGTAGCTCACTTCGTTATTTTTGGTGTGTTTCCTTTTTCCTTTTAAGGACTTTAATTTAGCTGATGTATTTCCTTTTATTAATTAGGGTTACTTTCTTTTAGGATTTTATTTTCTAAGAAAAACTTGTTTTCTAGGAAAATTAGAATTGTCTAAGTATAAATAAAATATTTGTTTTCTAAGAACATTAGAATCATCTTAGTATAAATAAAACTTCAAATATAAGGTTGTGATTATTCTTTTTAACATTTAGAATATTAATAAAATCTTGCAACTTACGAGACAATTCTTTTTTGTTATGATTCGAGTTTTTTGGATATTCTTGCTCAAGATTGTTTAGACTATGGTTAGGTCTTTTGTGAGCTAATTCTAGAGGATCAATTAACCCATTCTATGGGTTGATTGATTTGTTATCTACCCTATCATGGCATGCGTTAGAGTGGTTAGAGTTTATTGTTGGATTGATATTTAGGCCCCTAACACTTTTGCATTAAACAATCTCCCATTTGGAATCTTTTATGGCAAAACACTCACTAAGGAAACTACTTTAAGAAATATTCAAGAGTTCTTTTTCAATTTAATGGAAACAAATCTACTAAACAAATTAACATAATATAGTCCTCCTTAAATTAATATTCTCCCCCTCAATAAACATAAACCAAAAACATAAACTAATCCCCTTCAATATAAACTCTCCCTCTTAATATCATTTCCCCCATTTTTGATAAAAAGATTAAAAGTAGAATAAGAAAAACAAGAGCCAATTTGAGATTGAGAAACATAAAAATTAATCACATCATGAAATCCAAACAAAAAAAATTCAAATAGTTCATCAAACAACATTGAAAGCAAATAAAAAAGTTTGAACTTTTAAAAGCATGGTGCAATAGAAACAAACAAGACAACATCATTTCCTTGAAGAAAAGTTAGATAGTGCTCTATACCACTTGAAAGATTTAGTTTTTTTTTGAATTTTCCCTCGTTTTTTTGACAAACATATGAAAGTTCTTTGTCAACAAGCAAGATCTAAATCTTCATTAGTTTTAGTCAGATTTGAATTCAAAGTCTCACCACGAGCTGTTTCTTTGAAATTGGATTTCTACTTCTTTCGTTATTTTAGGTATAACTTGAAGGCTTGAAGAGATCCCATTAACTCATCAATTTTGATTAGGTCTAAGTTTTTGCACTCTTTAATAACTACTACATTTGATTAAAACCTATTAGGAAGAGATCCCAAAATGTTTTGAACCAATTTATTTTCTGATCTAAAGCAAAAGATTCGTTAGCAATATCATAAAATTTAGCAAAGGAAATAAGCAAACATTTCATCTTTTAGCATTGTTAAATTTTTAAATCTAGTAGTAAGCATTAAAAGTTTAGGAAGTTTCACATCATTAGTTCCTTTATGAGGGGTATAAAGAATATCTCATGCTTCCTTTGCTGTTCACATGTTGAAATCAATTTAAACTAGTTCACATCCATTCCATTAAAAATAGCAAACAATGCTTATCTGCTAAAGTTTGCCAAACAATCCTCTTTAGTTGTCCATGTTCACTTCCAGTTTCAAAACTATCTTTTATTTTTCATCTGTAATCGTGTTCCAGATGCACCTAACCTATCCAAACAGATGTCCATGTTTTTTTTTATCAATAGACTTGATAAATGCTCTCATCCTAGCTTTTCAATATGAATAGTTTGACCCATTAAGCAACTGTGGTCGAATAATCGAAGCACCTATAAAGCAAACATACTATAAAGAAAACAAATAAAAAATTCCCAGGAATTTAATTAAATAAATTCTAGTGACTCTGCTCTAATACAATCATTTTCTATGAAGTTATAAAATTTTTCAGATTAAATTCTATTTTGCCTAATAGTTGAAACGACTGATAGTCAGTTATTATAATGACTGACAGTTAGTTGTTGTAACTACTGAGAGTCAATTGTTGTAACATAATGAACAAGATTGTTGTAATAGTTAACTAACATATGTAGTAATAGAAGACATAAAAGACAACAATATTTTTAACGTGATCCGATTTTCACCTAATTCATTAGGCCACGCCTAGATGTTTATGTTGATTAATGAAGATTCAAAGATAACTTGATTCATTCAACTAAAAACTCCATTTTCATAGTTGACGCAAAGTGTAGCACTTTCTCCACTAATTCGATATAGTGAGCTGCTCCTCAACTTCTAAGATCTCTACCTACTTGGACTCTTTTAATGGTTTGAGATCAACTCTTTCTTAAAGACAAATAACCTTTTATTCCAAAGAGCTTATGTTGTTGAAAATATCCTAGAAAGTTAATAATTTTCTACGACTCAAAGTACTTTAAAATATATTCTAAGTTTTACAAAATACATGTAGCTCTCACAAAATGTTCTTTTCTCACATTTTGCACATAAATCTTCATGAGATTAATCTGGTTTTATAGAACTAATGTGTAGCCATCTTTTTATTCAAAAAATCTGCAAAATAAAGATATTGTTTAACATAGCTCAAATAAAATAAGCTTTGAAAGAGGAATTTTATTCATATATAATAACTATGACTGAATTTAGTCATTATCATGACCAGATTCGTGCAAAACATCAATTTTAATTTTAATAAATGAATATCTCTGATAAGTGAAAAAGATCTACTTTAAAATCAACAAAAAAAATTAGTGATAATTTTAAAAAATATTTCCAATGAATTTTATTCTGAAAAGAAATTCTTTTCATAAAAAGAAATTTCATATTTAATAAAAAAGTATTATTAAATTAAAACCTAAGATTATCTCATAAGAGATTATTCAAAATAATATAAGAGATAAATAAAAAAATAATTAATTAACAAAATCCGAGTTTGCTCAAACATTGCCATATGATGCCAAACTTTTGCACTAATATAAGTCATGATTTAGGTAGTTAATGTTTGTTAATGTGCAGGTGAATGGTTTGGATTCTGTTACGATGCTAGATATTGATGCATCTAGTAGTGTCATGCTAGCTAAGGAAGCTAGTAGGCCGATTTTACATTTGAGTGCTAACACATGCTTGTTGAGGTTTCAAACAAAATAATCATGCAAGTGCTGGGTATTGCAAACCTAACACTTTAGATGTGGTCTTGGCAAAGCCAAGTGAGCATTATGGTGGTGCTTCAACTGAACTTTGATTTAATTCTTGGGTACGAGTTCTTTATCCAAACTAAAGTAGCAATTATGCCTAGAGTTTAAGGGATTCTGATCATGGATGAAAGGAATTAGTGTTTTGTGAAGGCAACTTGGAAACGACTATCAAATGAAAGAAAGAAAGACTATGAGGTTATATACATCGACTTTGTGGATGCAGATTGAGAAACGGGGTAGCTTGGAGCACCTCCCAACCATATCCTGACTTTATCCTTATGGCTAAAGATGCTGCAAAGGGGAGGGAATGATATGTGCAAGAATCTTAGAGCAATGCATGGAAGTGGTGTGGGTTGTGTTGACCCATTCAACTAGTTTGATAGTGGATAGTTACTTGAGTGATTTATGGGTTAGTGGGAATCATTTGTGGGATAGTTTGCATGTTTGTTGTTAGTAACTATTAGTAAATTAGTCTATACTACTTGGATAACTTGTTGTGAGCATTCTAAATTATGATATTGAGTAATAGAAAAAGGGCAGAACATTATTTCTAGAAACTTAATCTTCATCTCTCTGTTTTCTCTCATTTAACTCTATTTTTTCTTTTCTCTCAAAAAATTAATTTTATTACCCATAAACAAAATTATTTCTAGTGAATGTCCCTAAATTACCAAAAAACCCTTTTAGTTAAAAAAAAAACTTAAAATCATTACCCATTACCCCCAACCTAAATCTGCTTAAGGATGATAATTGATCAGATCGGATTAGGTTTGACTCTTATCAAACTCGACCTAAATTTTTTGAGAGAAGCCCAAAACCTGACCCATACCCCAAACGGGTCGTTACTTTTCATCTTAAACCGAAACTCGATTGCAGGGACTTGTTTCGAACCCGATCCATTGATCCAATTTAGTTTTTAACTAATTATATAATTAATATAAAAAAAAGTAATATGCAAACAAAAAAAATGCCCCGAAATCTTCGAGAAATATCTTTCATAAAAAAGGTTGAGACAAATTGACTTTGATATCCACGATCCCTCTAAAAGAATTCCAAATTCATATAAAAACTCTGAGAATTAAAAGTGCAAGACTTAGGCAACATGTAATAAGTTCCTTTAATACACAATTGCGAACTTAGGGTTTTTTTATGTTTATGTATATATCGGGATATTAGGTCAGATTGGAGCAATACAACTTACTCGATTCAGATTGAGTATTGAATCAGGTATTTTTGCTATTCCTAGACCTGCCCTTATGCTCACACCATTGCTGCTTGCATGCCGACCAATAACCATCATTACTTCCTTCAACTTTCATCATTACTATACATAGTCGCCGTTGTAAGTCTATCAATTGTCATCCTTTTGATTCAAGAGATTCGTATAATGTGGTTGAATCCACGAAAACTTGTAGGTTGTTTGCTTGTGTAGGTGTCCAGGCAATGTTTGCTCATCCAAGCATGAAATAATGGTTTCTCATCACCATTTTGACAATTACATAGGTTGCCTTGTTTGGGAATTGTTGCTAGTGATGGTGGTTGAAGATTCTAATGTTTTGCGGTTTTTTTTTTTTCTTAGGTCAACTTTTGTAAATTTGACATTTTAGGGACTGATTTGTAATTTTCAATCTTGATGTCACGAAATCATGAGATGTTCACATCTCATAATTTTTGTTCTGTGAAATATGGTCAACATCTCATGATTTGGTGAGACATTGGCCACATCTCATGACCATGGTTTAAAAACTCGGCCTAGTTGGCCGAGTTCTAGGTGAAAAATCCTCACTTGATTAGTTGCCGATCCGAGAACTTTCAGATCAGGGAATTCAACTCGGGTTTGACCCAACTCAGACCAATTTGGTCCAACTCGGGACTACTCGATTGATTCAGCCAATTCGATCGACATATTTTTTTTTAAAAATTTTTTTGCCAAACGACATCGTTTTGGAGTACCAAAACGACATCGTTTTGGCGTCACATATAAAACAAAACAAAACAAAATAGCTCTATATATGGTGAGAATAATTTCACCATGACCCCTAACTTTTAAAGAAATTTTAGTTTATATCTTTAAATTTCAAAAATTATAATTTCCTCTCTAAACAGTGTTTTTCGAATACTTATCGATTTACCGATTACTCTCTGGTCGTTAGGTCACTGGTCGACTAGTGAGTAGCGAGTTTTGAAACACTGCTCATGACTCACGAAATTTAACATCTTATGATTTTTGTGAGATATTATTGGAAAATGACTTGGGAGATGTTTTGGTAATTTAAATGTTGAAAAATGACTTGGGAGGTGTTTTGGTAATTTAAATACATACATTGTAATAAATTTTGTTTTGTGGACCTAAAATAATTTGAAATAAGTTCTAGATTAAAAACAAATTTAATATTTGAATTTTGGCTTGTTTTGAATTTATCCCTAGTGTAGTATATAACATTTTTAGAACTTTTTTTTCTCTTTTAAAAATTTTAATTGATATTAAAATATTTATTAACATAAAATTAAAAATGAAATATAAAATGGTATTTGATGCATTGCCGATGAGATCACTCTAGAACTTATCACAAGTAACTAACTTACCTTGTGAACTTTTTTAATATGAGCTTAGATCTTTTAATAGATTTTAGAGCAAAATGAGCAAAATGCACAAACCACTCACCACCTCCCCCCCTCAAAGGTAAGACTTTAAAGACGTATAATCAAAATTTGGTTTTTATAATAGAATAGTTTCAATTTAACGGTCAAAAGGTGTGAAATCTAAATGCTGACCGTGTTTTATGGTAGAAAGACGAAAATACCATTGATTTTTAAATTAATTTTCTTTTAAAAGTTAAAATAACGAACATTAATTTAATTAAAAATAAATTAAAAAATAGTTAATCTCTATCATAGCACATGGAGATGAACCATAGCACCAGCAAACTAGCGAACAGTTTATCTCCACCAACTTTCTCGGTTTATCAACTGTTCACTTTATGAAAATGGAGACATGCATGGAGATGTACATCATCATCTCAACACATACACTGCACAAACATCCATCCATAGTACTATACAACACATCCATTTGGAACCAGATTTTTTTATTATCTTTATTTGAAAACAAAACCATCATCAATTTCATGTTCTGGGTTCGATAACATAACCTAGAACATCTTCTTGTTTTTTTTAAGAAAACAAACCAGCATCAATCGAGACAAAAAAATTAGTTTGATTGGAAAAACCAGCATCATCTAGGTTCAAATCAACATCCAACACAAAACCAACATCAATTAAAACAAAAATTCATTGAAGATCTGGGTTGAAGATCCCAGGTCTTCAAAAAAAATTTGAAGAATGCAATCTAAAGACCAGATTGGGTTTAAAAAAGAAGTTAAAACAAAAAATAAAAATTAAAGAACAATACACTGTTCTCTTTTTCATTCTTCACATTCTTCATTCTCATGAACAAACAAAAAAAAAAAAAAAAAAAAAACACAATCCATCATAACAAATCTAGGTCTCGTTTCCTGATGATGTATTATCATTCTTTGTCACTTTCCCTTTGTCGGTAGACAATGATGATAAAAAAGATGACGACAACTGATGATGATGAATAACCCAAACAGTAGGCAACGACGGCGATTGACGATGTTCCTTGGGTTTCAAACCCAAACAAGAGAAAGAGAGAGATTGGAGACTATCCCACCACCATCATCTACATGAAAAATTGTGAGAGAGAGAGAGAGGGGGTTGGTGGAAGAAGGAAAGAGAAGCAACAAAAATTATCTTCTTGTTTATTGACTTTTTTTTTTTTTATAATTTTTTTTTATAATTTTTTATAATAATTTTATAATTTTTTTTTTAAATAATAATCTCCACCGTCTATCACATTTAGTGGACGATGGAGATTTTATCATTTTTTTAAAAATATTTTTTCTTTTTTAAATTTTCTTTAGTAAAAGATGAAATTATCATTGATCAACCAAACATTGACTAATAGACCCTAATGACATGAAGGTATCGTGTTATAAAAACCAAACTTTAACTATGTATCTTTAAAACCTTACCTTAGGGGGTTTTTGTACATTTTGCTTTAGATTTTAAATGCACTTATAATTCAACAAATTTTTTCTAGAAAGAAAAAGAAAAGGAAAATTGAGAAACACTGTGACTTGGAGGCAATTTTAACTACCAAATAGCGATTTCTACATTTTATGAAAACGATTTTAATAATACTAATCAATCTGTAAAGGTATCAGTACTCAGCAGCTAAGTAAACAACTAGTTGCTGACTTGCTTCCATTAACAAAATAAATAACTGATTTCACTCAATGTAATAAAGGAAAGTGTAACCATAAACACATGCAACCTGCTTCTATTTTTACAGATATAAACATGATGGAGCCCATCTAGCATTAAGCATCCCTGATCAACACAAATTTGCAAAAACAAATTACTAACTTGCATAACCATGTTGCCAAACTTAATTACAATCAAAATGGACAAAAAAAAAATAAAAACAGAAAAGCGCAATATGCTGTGCAATTGAAAGCCTATATATGCAAAATAAAGCGAAAATGTAGGTAAAAACATCTTCTATTTCTTCCTCAGACTTGTCCCTTGATTCTATTTAAAAAGCAGAGCAATTGGGAACAGGGAAAGTTATTTTTCAGTCAATATGTTGAAACCTATTTGGAAGTTGGTTCATCGGTTGCTCTCTTGTATTCTGGCTTCAGTTCATATGATCCTTGATTAGTTCCCTTGTTGTTGTAGACACAGAGGTCTTTAAGCATATCTTTCAAGAATTGCTGCAAAGAGATTAGTTTTCAGTTCAATAGAATCATAGCACTAACTGTAATAACAAAAATAAAAAAACTAAATACAGTTCTACACCAGTACATGATGTTTTGAGTTGCCTGCAAGAGTCCAGGCGGTTAGATTGTTATTTATTATTTTAGTAGATTCCATCAGTAAAACCAAAAACACAAATCCAGGGCTTTTAGAAAAAGTATCATCTGTATGGTTGTGGACAAAGATGGAAGCATACTTGAATAACATAAAAAGTAGAGAATCTGAAAGAAAGAAACTAAATTATCAAAATGCATACTTCTGGTTGATCTGTCTCCTGGATCAGTTGTCTTAAAGTCCAATTGGATTGCCTTTCAAAAAGCTTAAACATAATCTCTTCCATCTCTCCACGGTCCCTTCTTGTCCGTTTCACTTCTGATCCCTTAGTTGGTGGTTTTTTCTTACTTTCCTATTGCAACACAGCAGCTATCTATTATATGTAGTGACGGATATTAAATATTATAAAAATAGTGGTCCTGCATAATATAATTGCCCAAGAAAAGCAAACAGAAAATCGTAATTCCAATTAAAACAAAAAGAAGTTAGCCGTAAATACGCTTAATGTAGTAGGAATCAACATCCCCGGCATAGGTCTCATAAGCAATCCCTTGTCATTGTCGATGACCTGAAAATAGATAAAGTGGTGGTTAAGATCAGGACGAAAATGTGACCAACTTACCTATAAAAGTTATTAGCGGTATAATATAATGGTGAAGAACCTGTATTTGTCTACTTTTGGTCATATATTTATTCGTTCTTTCACGGCAGAGTTTTTCATAGTTCTCCATGCTATCTTGATGAAGCCTCATGTCAAATTTGTTCAATATTTTTCCCTCTATGGAAAGCTTTCCTGCAATGCAGAAGGATTTCACTCACTCAGTTCAAGTTAAACTTCTTCTTTTTCTTTTTTGAAAGTAGCTCAAGTTAAACTTTTTATATCTTCAAAAGACAAACGAGAAACAGGATAAGTCAAACAAAGAAATAAAATGTTCAAAGTCCTTACCAAAATATTATTTGCTTATGCAATTCTCAACATTTTTTTTGACATTTATATAAGTACAAAACAGCAGACCTTTAAAAACTCACTGGAAAAATTAGGTGACCTTTGACCTAGATGAGACTAACGCCTTCTGACTTTTCCTAATTATCAAAAGACAATGTAACTGCATAACATGTCTCTAATTATGATGTGATTGCCTAAATTGGTCACACTAAAACATAAAATCTACAATTCTCCTAAAATCAACCTCAAAGTTTTGATTTTTAAGTCACCAAATTGATGACTACAGTAAGATAAAAGTTTTACCATTAGACTCCAAATGGGTTGCAGAAAACTGAAATGCGAGCAGCAAAATGCATCAGTGAGTCCTTGAAATTCCAAATTTTGTCTATATCAGTAGATATGATTTGGATTGTTAGAAATTGCTATTAAAACTAGAAACAAGAGAATATATTGGTATCACTTCAATGGTTTGGCATTGGTAGTCAAGTTCCTGTTAATGCAAGGGCTCAGCAGAGAACTTTACCTCGATGTTTTCTTCCGTTTATAAAAAATTAGGAAACTCAGAGGTTTTTGCCCTCAAGATAACTACGCCAAAAGGTCATGTTTGCCCTCTGAGTGAACTACTTATAATCATTTACGTTCTTAGGGTACTGACAGTAAGAAAATTTTGAAAGAGCATGTGAATAGTACCAGAGTGCGAATTAGCAGTACTGTGTCAAAGACAAATGAGAAGTCGATGAATGTTATAAACGCACAATGACTGCAAAGATTTTATAAAGAAAAAAGGCATTGAGATGTATGTTACCTTGTGATGACTCTGAAAACACGGACATTGGAATAACATCTTTAGACATATCCATTGAGTAACGCCTGGGTGCATTTCCACATTCATTGCCAATCAATTCCATGGTGAACTGAGCATCATTCAAACAACTTACATAAAAAGGCAGAGAATAAAAGGGATAATTATCAAAGAAGTCAATAACTTGTTTCTTCTAGAGGATTTGATATACAATATGAAAGAAACAAAACACAAACCTTACAGAAAATTCAACATGTTAATGGCAAGTGTGTAAATGGACACCAGCATTAAAGGCACTTAAAAGAGAGAACATCTGAACTACTGACAACATGAAATAACATAAGATACAAGAGTTACTCAAGTTCAACCTCTAAAAATTTCAAAGAAATTTCCTAAGAACCACCGATACAAATACTGCAACAACTTGAAAGACTAAACCTTCAAAATAACAAGAGATTAATTTCCTCTCCTCCAAAGATAAGAAGATACAACTCAGACAGTAAAGAGTCATTCTCCAAACATAAATTTTTTTTGTTCAGTAAACTGGTAGTGGTAATCCCTGTACCTTTTTGTTCTGAGCTACTGCATCATCTCATGTGGATAGGAGCAAAGCATGCGTGAACCTTATGACACAGGTAAAGCCCAAAGCCTGATCATAATTTCTTATGTTGCCAGTACACACCAGGAAACCAAACTTGAGTTGAGCACAATATTCAAGCTCAAAATCCCAAGACATAAAGAACTGTAATCATTAAACATGGCTTGATACAGTAGATGTAGCTAATGAACTTCACTCCCAGTTGTTCAGATGATATAAAATGGGATCTAGTTAGTTTTAAGTATGAAAACATCTTAATGAAAGTGCCTAGAAAAAGCCACATCTTTTACTGAGTGAAAAATATCTTTCCTTTGAATTATATGAAAGAAAGAAAAGTAGACATTGCCTTCTATTCACTGGTATGAAGTCCTTTACTTGGTCATCAATCTCATAAAATACCTGTTAATTCATTGTTCAAAATTTAGAACGAAGAATGATTGCTGATATTCACTTGTTTGAATTTATCATCAATGAGGCAGGAAGGAAGGCAAAACATTTAGTTATAGATGGGCTTACTTTTTCCTGTACAAGTTCGTTATTTTTAGTAGGCGAAAACCAAGAAATAGGACCTCGCTTAGAACCAAAGAGAAAATGAGTTGCATTTCCTTGACAGGAATAGCAATCAAATAGTACCCCTTTGCCGGACAAGGTATCATATCAGAAAAAAGACCAAGGAAGGAGCAATTACATATATGAAGAATATTTACTTCACATATCTAGAGGTCCTCTAGCACGTAAATGGAAGCAAAAAGATTCAATACAGAAGTTTTCCAAATTTACCAGAAAGACAATTCATTTCCGTATGAACATAACAACTCTATCAAAACAAACATCCCTATCAGGAACATCATAGAAATCAAGCACAATTTAAACCAACAGTAAAACTAACACTTGGCCTCCAATTTCCATATGTACTCCCTAGGATTGGAAAGAACATATGGAACATAAATTTCCCTATTGCGAAAACGGACTACAAAGATGACACAATGTGAACATAGAGAAACCATGAACGCTAACAAGTGACCGTCAGGAAAAATAGACCTAAATCTCGTAAAAAATACCTATATATCGAAACTGCGACACCCATTACGGGAAAATTTACATTTTTTTAAAAAAAATAAATGTAAACCTCAAATGGTGAGTGATGTTTGTCAAGCAACAGAGAATCTAATATAATACACAACTAAAATGCATGCAAACAAGAACCATACCAGAATGTAAACAACAAATGCATGGACAACCAAAAGAAAGAAACCCCGCAAACAAACAAGAAATGCTCACAAAAGAGAGAGAATTGATAGGCATAATAAAAAGGCAAGTACCTGAGTAGAAGAAGAGTCATCGGTGGAATGAAGAGGGTCGATGGAGAGAATGACCTTGGCAACAGGAGGAGCAGGTTCATCAGAAGAAGAAGAAGGGTTGTGGCTGTGGAGAGAGCGAGAGACCAATGCAGGGCACTTCATCAGCCACATTGACTTATCTGCCTTGTTCGTGTCCACAATCCCACCAATACCATACTTGTTCTCCTCCATGGATTTTCACAAAACAAACGAGTGCCTTTTTTTTTTTTTTTTCTTTTCTTTTATTTTAGGCCAGATATATTCACCATTCACTTACATAGTTACATTACACCCTCACCTGCCTTGCCTTGGCTTTATACTTTATAATATATGTATTTATAATATATATATATGTTTATATGTAGAGAGAGATAAATAACTGACCCACATCGAATCTTTTGCTCCACTTTCTGTTTTGTTTACCCACTCGCGCACACCCCTTTCTCCGTCAAGACAACCCCACCTCTCGATTTCATGTATATCACCTCTGCATGGTACGGCATATCGAATTGAATTATTTTGACGTGATTAAATTGGATAAACTAATATTACGATGTAGTATGGTACGATAGATCGAATTGAATTATTTTGATGTGATTGAATTGGATAAACTAATATTGCGATGTAGTTGATATAGTAGGAAATTGAATTATTACTGTGATGTCTTTTGTTCTGTGTGATGACCCCACATCTCCATTTCATGTCACAACTTTTATTTTTTAAAGCATCTTAAATTACACCTTGGATTACTTAGATCTTAGATGGCAATTGTCTTCTTGATATGATGATACGACACTAACGTGATTGGTTTAAATTAGATTTTACTAGGTTTGAATTTTTTATGAATCAACTTTTTGGATCTATTAAGTAAATGGATTATATCGTCTTAACCCCGTTAAGTAATTTAGCATAATTAAACATTAAATATATTATTTTAAACTTTATTTAAATTAACATTACATTAAATGAGTTTAATGGATCAAATTATGGAATTAAATATGGAAGGTGTTATTCTGACTAATCATAAAGTAAGTTTGATCAAGCAATAGATGTTGCATTTAGTACGATGAGTTAAAAACACCTAATCATATTGTTGGTGGATGAAATTAGTCTGGTAGTCATAGAATCCCCAAAATTAGCCTGTGATTAGTTGACAATGACATGGCATGGGATTTAACTAATGCTAGCACATGATGCGCTAGATACTCAATTGTTCTCCACTTGAGCACACTCCCTCTACAAATAAAGGTTTACGATGGAGAATGATAAGGTAATTTTTCTTTGAAGCAAAATCTTGATGGGTGGCTTCCTTCCTTATAAGAATCGTTTGATTTCGTTTGTTTCTTGAATCAATCTCAGTAATTAAAAAAAAAAAAAAAAAAAAATCTTGATCTTTTCAATCTAAACTGTATTGACTTGAGCATTTAAGTATAAACGCCGACCACCAAATGTTGCTCCGAACGTGTTTGTTCATTTATCTTAGAAAAACTGCCAGTTGACTCGTCAACACAAACACCTCAGAATTTCCAACCTCAGGCCTCCAAGCCGTTCCACTTTTGAGATAGCATCAGGAGGCCACCTCATCACATTGTGGACCTTTACCCAATCAATGTGGCAACCTTTGACTTTCTATTGACCAAAATTTTGATGCCAACAAAATGTCTAAACCGTTTTAAATTTTGTGCAAGTAAATATCAAGTTGTGTTATAAAATAAAGTCTAAGAGAAATTAATATAAAATATTAATTAAAATAAGAAAGAGAAAAAGTATGAGAGAAAAGAGAATATAATTTAATTAATGAGATATTCGGGATAATTATAAAATAGGTTTATGTACAGATAAATTGAGAGAATATATTATTTTTATAATGGAATAATGACAAACAAAATAAAGAATATTGTCAAAGTAGAAGTGGTGATAAGTCCATATATAATCACAACAAATTATATCTTAATAAATAATTGACTTAATTAACAAGTTAAATCGATCTTATCGGGTAACTTATTAATTTAATAAGTAATGTTAGACTTTTCAAAAATTTTTATGAAAATTCATATCAAAATGATGTAATCCGTGAGTTATTAAGATATTATAAATTATTAGATAATATGAAATTTATTGGATATTGATAACTCACATCCCACATCATTTGAACATAGAATTTGGATAAAATTTTTGAAAAGTATAACATTACCCTAATTTAATAAGTTTTGTTTAGATTTAAGCTTATGATGCAATAAGTCACCACATTACTTTTTTATTTACCTAAATCTCATCAAGTACAAGCAATTTATATGGCAAATGAAAGCATTAGAAGTCGTTAGAATTTATAAAATTATTAGAAGTCTATAAAGTCATTCATTAAAAAAAGCTTATAAAGGTCTTTCAAAGTCATGATTGAATATATTCTCCTTAATTTTCAAGCTGAGTATGATCAATATTTACAATCTAGCTTGAAGGGGAATGTTGAAAATCATTTTTAATTAGTCTTACTTTTTAGCTATTTCATTTAATTAGGAGATTTGGTAGTCTTTACCAAAATTCTCATCTATTAGTTTCCTATTCTAAATTCTAATCTCCTAGTTTAGTGGATGTTTATCTTTATTAGGAAATTAATCAATCCCTTAGTTTGTGGCTGAATTAGAGATGACCTACTCTAAATAATTAGAGTATTCTTATTTATTCAAGTAAGAGGTTGTTTGTTTTTATTATTTTTCATTTAATAAGTTTGAATTACATTTATTAAGTAATTTTTGTTTGTTTTCTTAAGTAGTCAAAACACTTAAAACTATCCAAAAATTATTGAAAAAAAAAGCTACAATTTTTGAGGGGTCATCTGTTTTTTAGTCTGAAGACTAAACAGTATTGTTGAAAACTAAAGATTAAATAGTGATTGAAACTTGAAATTTATATGAAAATTTTTTTCCCTCTTACATTTGAATGTATAATAATTTTATTTGTTTTTTAAAGTTAAAATTGTCTGGAAACCAATAATTTAATCTTTATATCCTTTTAATATTAGTTGTTATATAACTTCGTTGAATATAATACAAACAGTTATAATATTTAGCAAATACTAAAATGATTTTATGCACATATTAATAATATTTGTAGTTATAATTAAAATATGATTAATTATTATAATAAAGTAAATTAAATTTATATATTTAAATAAAAATAACATTAAAAGGAATATCATTAAAAGGAATCTGTATAATGTAAAATTATGATAAATTTGAAAATATACTATTTTGATAAACATAGATTTGAAATAGTATATTTAAATAACAATTAAGTGATTTGACATTAGATCAAAAGTAAGAAATTGTAGTTTTTTTTTAAAAAAAAATTTTTTCGGTGATTTTTGGACGGTTTTAAATGGTTTGACTACTTAAGAAAACAGATAAAAATCACTTAATAGGTTTAATTCAGACCCATTAAGTGCAAAGTGATAAAAACAAATGACCACTGACTTTTAACTGAATGTCAAATTACTTAATGATTTTTAAATATATTATCTCAAATTTATCATTTCTAAAATAATATATTTTCAAATTTGTCAATTTTATATTATATAGATTCATTTTAATGATATTTTTTTTAACGTTACTTTTATTTAAATATATAATAATAGTAATTTGACCATTTTATTTATTTTTATTTAAATACATAAATTTAATTTACTTTACTATAATAATTTATTTACATATATATAATTTTCAAAAAAAAAAACTTAAATATAATAATTAATTATATTTTAATTTTGAATAAAAATGTTATTAATATATACATAAAAGTGTCTTAGTAATTGCTAAATAATTTATTATAATTGTTTGTATTATATTAAATGAAGTTACATAACAATTAATTGTAAATGTCAAATTACTAATTTTCAAATAATTTTAATTTTTTTTTTTGAAAAAATTATTATACATTGAGAGGTAAGGAAAAAAAGACATATCATTTAGATTTTAGATTTTAATCATTATTTAATTTTCAGTAATACTATTAATTCTTTAAACAAAAAAAAAAAAAAAAAAAAAAAACCCTAAGTTTAGGGAATCAATATTCTCTCTTATAATTTCATAAAATGTGTGTGTCAGTTATTCTAAACCGAAGAAAGAACAATCCAAATTCGGTCTTCAGTGTCAATAGAAAAAATAAAAGAGAAAAAAGTATAAAATCATGAAAATACAAGTCAATAAACCTCCTCATCAAGTTCCATTAGAGTGACGCCTGATATCTGGCATTTTCTCTTCAATAAAATATTTTGCTTCTTGAGTTCCTTGATCGATTTTGCCATCTAGTTTTAACATAACAAAAAAACAATATATTAGCATCAAGCAATCAAGAAAAGTTAATCCTCAACCAAATATGTATATTCCAAAAAGAAATGCAGATCTAACTTCTCATTCTCTTGCTTAAATGATACAAAGACTTCATTGGCCTCTAGCAGTGCATCCTGCAAAATCAATAAACTTTAAAAGATATTCACAATCAATACCTAGAAGGCATTATTGTTGTATAATTAACAAATAATTGGACTTTGATGTGCATCTAAAGTGTCTTTAAGATCAGGCATTTAAGCCTAAGTCTTAGCACATACAAGGCACTCTCTATTGATTAAATTAACTTGTATTTCTCTATTGGCAGCCAACTGCAAGCACAAATTCTTTTCAGTAGCTAGTACTTATGACATCAAGACAAGAGTTAAAAGTGGCCAAATGTTGCCGGATTTCCAATAAAAGTTATATTAGCAGTAAGACAATAAGTGTACTTTGTCTTTTCAGTGGCTAGTGCTTGTCTAATTTTGGTTCTATAGCTGTTCTTTCTTTCATTGCCTAGGTTTACATTCTTCTCCAAGCTATCTTGATGAAGTCTCATGTCAATCTTGTTCAAAAGTTTTCCCTCCACAGCAGTATTTCCTACAATGCAGAAGAATTTCATTTATTCTTTTAAGTCTCTTGACTTAAACTTTCCAAGGTCAAGCCAAAAACCTGAGAAGTCAACCAAGAAAATAAATGGGTTTGCCACATTATATTTATTTAGTCATCTCCTTCTTAACATTTTCACATTTCATTCTTCACATAGGTATTGAATAACAATACCTATTATCAATAATTTAGCAATATTATTCTAAAGTTAGAGGCCTTTGCTTAATTGTTCATATTATCATGTTTGTCCTCCATGTAAAAAACAAAGCGGCTAGTTGGAGACCTATTATCAAAAATAAGGAAAAAAAAAATAAAAACAAACGCATGATACAAATGAAGATGCATGTTTACCTAGTGATGACTCAGAGAAAACTGAGAGTGGAGTAAAGTGTTGAGACATATCCATGGAGTAAGAACACTTAGGAGGTGCATTTCCGGTCACCTCCATGGTCAGCTGTACAAAAATCATTTATTAAAAATCATGTACAAAAAACAAACACACCATTCAAGTTAAAAAATTTTTAATCCAATTTAAACCGAAAAATCCTTCATCCCAACCCAACCCAATAATTAAGTTAAATTGAGTTGATTGGGCCCCCTCAAATAAAACAATTAAAATATGATTCAATTATATAATAATTTTTTTTTTTTTTAAATAAAAAACTTACTGGATTCCAAAAAGCTAATACAAGATTCCATTACATAATATAAATAAAAGTTCAATCCACCACAAACTAACACCACTTGTAGCTATACTTGATCGGTTGATCCTCATCCGAGTTTTTTTTTTTCCCTAACATTAGCATCCTTTTCATCAATGAACATACAGAGGTATTTCAGCTGAAAATCAACATACTTTAAACGCAATAAGCAGAGAAATGACTAAAGCAATTGATAAGGGTGCCCTCAAACAATGAAAGCCAAGTGAGAGCCCACAGCCTATTGCACAGAAACTGATCTTTTCATTTCTTTTATCTGTTTTTTTTTTTTTTTCGTCTTTATGATTGATTAAAAACACCAAGTTATTACACACCCTTAATTAATTATAGAATTTTTTTTTTCATTCGTCTTTGTGATTGATTAAAAACAAGAAGTTATTACACAACCTTAATTAATTATAGAAAGATAATTACGACTTAGACTCACAATCTTAAGGACATAAATATGAAAGATATACCACCATACCAAATATTATTTATTAATTTTATCCCGAAATGTTAATTTAGTGTGTTTTGTGACATTTTCTAAATTTTGATTCAATAACCTTATGCGATAAAACCTTTTTAGAACAAGAACCCAGATTGTAAAATGTTTATGGCATTCAACCTTTTTTTGTTTTGTTTTGTTTTGTTTTTTTTAAATTTGACAGTAAAATAGAAACTTTTGAATCATGACTAGTCCAAATTATTCTGATTGAAAGAAGGGTAGGAAAAACTGTTGATTTTGGAATTGTCCATCAAATAAAAAAAAAAATGCAAAATTAACAACATAAAGTTGAGAGAATGAAATTCTGAGATGATCATAATCCATACAAGCAAAGCACAAGCTAGAGCAGCATAAATACTGAAGTGGCCAAATAATACAGTGATTTTGAAGAGCGTTTACTTTCAAACAAGTTACTGATTGCCAATGAATAATCATCTGAATATGGTGTATTTATTTGAAATCTAGTACAAAATTCTCTTTAAACTTGGTTGAGTCTCTTCGTGTATTTTATACTGGTACTGAATCAGAGTTGTTGCTTCCCGAAGAGCTTTGTTTCCTTTCTGCTTGAAGTGATCGGCACAATGATTCCAGTTTTTCTTTCTGATTTTTGGATTTCTCCAATTGTTTCTTCAACCGCTCACGCTGCTTGGACAAAACAAGAATCTAAGAGCCATATTTTTATGGTAATAAGAAAAAAAAATAGAAGCACAACTATCTCAAGTAGGTAAACTAAATGAAGCAATAGTTACAAGGTTGTCTTGTGTCATGCACAAAGACTAGTGATGGCTGCAGCCTGCACCAATACTAGTCGAAGGGGCCCATTGACGGGATGGCAGGGACAAGGAATTGTATGACAATGACAATAAGCAAATATGTTATTAACTCTGAGTATAAAGAATTGACAGACTGGTGAAGCTGGCCAAGTGCAATCAGTAGAGATAGGCCCTTGGAGCAGATGTACACAATTAAAATTTGGTAGTGACAACAAATTATGCTTTCTCCTACCATCCATTGCATAGAGTAGAAGTACAAGGGATTGTAACTTAATATCCCTTAAATATTCTTAACTGGAGAAAAAATAATGCAAACTAAGCCATATCCGGAAGTTTCTGATTGCAGTTGGAAACAAGTCCAGAGGGCCAGAGGGTGAATTTGGGGTAATTTTTTTTTATGTACGTAAAAGAAAAAAGAAGGGTAAATGAACGACATCATAGAAATGCAAGGCAACTAACCTCCTCAACAAGCTCAATAAGAGTAACGTCTGATTTCTCACATTTGCTTTTCAAAAATACATTTTCCTTCTTGAGTTCCTTGATGGATTTTGCCATCTAGTTTTCAAATAACAAAGAAAATGATAGATTACCATCATACAACCAATAAAATATACGCCTCACCAAATTATTGTAACTAGAAGAAAAATCCAAATCTACCTTCTCAATTTCTTGCTTAAAGGTTTCAAAGACTTCATTGCTCTTTAGCAGTGCGTCCTGCAAAGTCAGTCAACCCTTTTTACTTTTGGCCGTAATATCAAGAGAGATTCATAAGTGATGGGATTATATGTGTATAACTAACGAATACATCTTTCCAGAGGAAAAAAAAAAAAAAGCATTAATGAAATACAAGGGTCCCCCGCACATCGAAAATGTCTTTGATCTTTCATAGGTAGGGCAGTGATGGCCAGTCTAAGCACATCCTAGAAAAGGCACTTGCTATTTAATTAAATTAACTTAATCAAGTACATGAATGTAGTACGGAATGCCCCACAAGACCACAATTCTTCTTACAACAAGCTCTTAGATAACCATCTCTAACTCAAGCAAATTAATGAAAGGAAAAAAAAAAAAAATGAGTAAAGGAGAGCGACCCCAGTACTAGGTTGATCTAGAATTAAGTATGAAAAAGAATTGACACATTAAACCAATGGTAAACTTTTCTAAAATACGAGCATGCGTAATAGTATCACATAGTAGTATCAATGCATGTATTAAAAAAAATCTATATGCTATTTATTTATGAAAAAATGATAGAGATTCCAAGCACACAGCGATCCATACTTTCAATAAACAAGTCATGAGGTCTAAAACCAGTATGAGATATCCAATTAGCTAAAGGAAATTAAATCTATTCAAATACCTGGCATCACTACAATAGCTTCTTTTAGCCATTGATTAAATTTTTATCCTTTTAAGAGTATTCAGAGTTATAAGTGTCACACAATCATAAGAAGCAAGTCTCTTGTGCAAGCTGATAGTGCCAGAAAATTTTTCTACATGATATCATCAAAAGACATAGACCTGAAATTGCTGAAATTTTTCTCCATCAGCTGTTAACTGCAAGCGCAAATTTTTTTCAGTAGCCAGTAACTCTGACACCTGCTCAGCGTATAACTTCATCTGGGACTGTTCCTGAACTAATTTCTCCTCATGTTGCTTAATTTTCAAGTCGGCAATCTGAAGTTCCAGTGTTTTCTGCTTCACCTGTGCATATAATTTACAAACCGTGATATAATGTCAGCCAATGAAGTTGAGAAGCATCAAGTCAGAAAAGCTTGGAAATGAGTAAAGGGTAATATAAACCTGCTGTGCATATTGCTGCTCAGAGAGGGCACACTGATCCGCTAAATGCTTCAGATTATTCCTTAACCTAGACATAGAATAACTATAACTCTTATATGGTATCGAGGTGTTAAAGTCAAATGCAATTCCATTAATCCATATACATGCAACACAATCATACAAATAAAATAATATATCAGTGACACCAGTATAAGAAGAGCCAAAACAATTGACAGTTTCTTGCGTATTTCCCTGATCTTACATATCATTCTCCTTTAGCTGAGCGAGACACTCATCCTTTTGCTCTTCTAGCTTTATGCTAACATCCTATAACAGAAAGAAACAATTATAGCAAAAATGAAAAAAAAAAAAATTGGTATAAGTGTGAAAACAACATGAGTTCAAAGGAGGGAATAACACCTAAGGAAAATATATTAATACTGTAATTCAAGAGAGCAAGAAAAACAGGACACTGGTATTTAAAGCAATAAAAATTTAGAGGTGAAAATATTGGTGGCAAAACACGGCACTAAGAACATATGTGACCCAAAGACTTTTTAGATATTGAGAGAAAAAAAAAAAAGGTTATAGACTTTTAACTTTGGAGGTGAAAGAAAGTATTATCATAAAAAAGGTAGAATTAGGAGCAAACATCAATATTTATCAGATTATTCACACAATCTCAACAGGATAGGAAAACCAATCAGACCTTGATTGCATCTTGGAACTTGGATGACAATTCTAATCTTAAGTTCTGCCCCTCTGTTGATACCCTTTTGCACTCATCCTGTAAAATAACAAAGTTGTCACCGTCCCATGAATGAGATGAACAGCAGATAGACAAGTGCAGATCATTTTGAAACATGGAATTTCAACTTAAACATTGATATTTATGAAGTTTTTGCTTATCACTAAACTAATCAAAAAGTTGTAAACAGAAGTAGCTTAGTATAAAGATCTTAGACCAAAATACGCCTCAACTTCATTTTAAAGATAACTGTTCATGCATCTTGACTGATGAGTATGGAAAATGGACTGGGTAAAAACAAGGTTTAATGAAATTCAAGAACAAAATTTTGCATGATTGATCAGCAACCCACAAGCATAAACATCAACCGTAAAACACACACAATATAGAACAAGAAATAACAAAAAATAATACCATTAGCATTTTGTTCTGGCGTTGTAGCTCTCTACACAGCGACTCAAGTTTATCTCTAACAGCAATGGCTGCAATAAAAGAAAAGAAAAGGGTGAAGTCGATAGAAAAAAATCTATTCGACATTAATGAAAACTGTACTATGATTGATGTCCTTGTCAATAAACATATATGCTCAGAAAGCAATTTTCCTACAAGTAAATAATTAACCCCTAAAGATTTCAAAGAACTATCTACTTTGTACGTAAGAAAAGAAAGAAAGTATATGACATTTCTACACTAGCTGATCCAGCAACCTTAACAGCCTATTAAAAATACCGCACATACATCAATCTAGTTTACAGGACCATTTTCAAGTCCTCATCTCAGCATTCACTTATGGGTTTACACTACCATTTCTACCAATTCAGAGAAAAGAGAAGAAAATTCCATTTCATACCAATTATAAAGCTTAAAAGATAGAAAAAGAAACTTCATTTCCCACATATCTACATCAAATGCCTAAGCTTATAACCTCCAGACTAACACTAACCATCTGAGTGAACCCAACAATCATAAATTTTGGAACAGCAAAGCTGACTTTTTCATTACCTGAATCTCTTTCAGCAAGAACTTGTTGATACTTCAGTGTGAATTCTAGAAACTCCTTTTCAGATTTAAAACCACGTTTTACATTCTTACGTTTGGTTTCGGTGGTTTCCTGGCACAACCAAACAGCAAACTCATTAAAGATGAAACTATCCTTGAACATTTGGAAACAATCAGCCACAAAGGTACATGAAAATGACCACAATATCATACGTTCTTATAACATGCCTAACGGACAGAACCACAAATCAGACACGGACACAACACATTAGATGGAAACTCATATACTAAACTGAACAAAGGATTTTATTGCAGCTAAATGGATTGCCTACAGGAAACACGCTTCATACTAAGAGGTTAGAGCTGTAGCCTCCAGTAAGTTAAGGGGCATGATGTCCCTTTTTAACTACACCAATTGATCAATCATCTAGCCTTGGCAGGGGTACACTATTTATCAGTACCAAGTGTGATAGTCATTGCCGCAGGTATGGAAAATAGGCATCTAATTATTACATATACTCAATACAACAAGATGAAGATCTAAGAGTATTTGAATTGATCAGCTAGCATGAATCCATGAACTATTTTGGAAATGACGAACAAGACAAGATCCCCTCAGATGGAGGTATTTAGGTATCCCAACAGACTATTGTCAAACACAGAAGCAGCTTACTCAGTTAGTATTACAGTTGTAACCAGAGACCATTTCCCAAGCATATGAAAACAATTAGATATGTGAAAAACAGAGATTTTTTTTTTTCCATGTAATGGTACCTTTTAGTAAAGGTACACCTTATTTATCAATTAAACGATTGCAATATTTCACTGAATGCTTAAAATGGCTTTAACAGTATCAGAAAATTTTTCAGAATTTCCAACAAAGCTTGAAGTCAAAACATAGTTTCCAATATGGCACTTAATTTGGAGCTAATTAATTTCTTAACTAATATTATAAAGTATGCAGGTTGTCAACTTGTAATGTTTCCTGAGTAACTCAACTAAACAAAAATCACATCAGAGACTAAATTATGTACAGCACACAAAAGAAAGGTGGAAGGATAGAGTAGAAAATAAATTTGCAAACAAACATATGACAACAGCACTAACTTGCATTCCTGAAAAAAAAAAAAATTAGAAGCAAATCAAGTGAACATATCATCATATGCATGAACCTTAAGTATTATTGTTCACCAGGATATTCAAGTCATTAACAACAATGATAATAATTGCATTGTCAATTCTACCAGTTTTTTGGAAGTTAATATAGCTTCTAATTGAATATTTGAACAAGTTTGAGAGTCAAAGCCCTACTAAACATATCAATACGCGACAAGCAAAATGGCGTATCAATATCCTGACATTAGAGTTTTACGACTACAGAGAAAGAAATGTATAAATCAATAGAAAAGTAAATGGACATTTTTTTTTTTATTTTCCTTTCTGATAAGAAACAAAAAGGAACTTTATTGAAGAAAGTATTACTAACTGGTTTTTTGTTTCTCAGGGTGTCATCACTTTCTGATGCAGATAACTCTTTCACACGGGTTCCATGTGCAGCCAATCCTCTGTCTGTGGCTGAGAAAGGAATGATAATCGTGCAAACATTAATGTCAGAAGTTCAATGCAAAGAGGATCCAGTAAATAATTAAAACCATTTTGATTACAGGGGAAAAGAAAATAACAGATACAAATGCAAACCCCAAACAGACTCAATAATATCAAATGTACTGGTCTTTGCATAGACTGCCTGAACTAATGACCAATTGTTTTTTCACGAAGATTCTTCAAGAAGGTGGTGCCCTTAGAAATCCAACTAAATTACTTTTCCACTCAAAGCAAGGACTTAACATAATTCATACTTTGAATTGTATCAAGTTTTTAAGATGTGCATAACCATCATCATTATTAAATTAATTGTTAACTGTGCAACACATATCCCTTCTCATCTCTGCTTTGGACTAGGAAATTCACAAGAATACGTTTTGTCTTTCTCAGGTAGATATTCCCTTAACTCCTCTAAGTTTTTCAATTCTAATTCTGAACAACAGCTATATAAGGTTGCAAAAACCTTCCTTGATAAAGAAGTATATACGAACAAAAAGACACCTATAACAATGCTTGAAAAAAGCATGCTTTACACAACCAAGAATGACTCAAGAAATTAGAAGATTTCAGTTTCCTGCTTTTTCAATTCCACGATTAAGGAAAAAAGTACACAATGTTTTATTTTTATTTTAATCATACGTAAAAACTGTAATTCAACATAGTGATCAAAACAAAGAAAAAATAAAAATAGATATATGATGGATGAAATCAATAGTACTCTATACAACCTTCTATTAGCTCCAACTATCCCCCTAACTCCCAGAATGGAGAAACAACCATCTCATCTTACTTTTCAGAATTGCCAATAAAAGGCTTCACATTGCTATCTGATCTTATATGCCTCTTCTAGTCAATATGTGCATTACACTGATAAAAAGGTAAAAATAGCTGCCACAAGATGTAGTCTATTATATAAACGAAAAGGAGAAAATGGCTTTCAAGTTAAAAAAAAAAAAATTACATCTTTCTGTATTTTGACATTCCCCTTGAGCTTGGCCTTTTACCTCACAGCAGCCAGATACCCCAGCTGAAGTCTCAGAAACTGGATTAACCGACTTAGGCATGACTATTGTACCTTCTGTCTGCCCTGCAGAACCCGTATCCACTGAAGCATTGGAATGATGCATTTCAGATAAAGGAACGGGAAAAGTTCTCATTTTTTGAGTCTTCTCTGTCCTATCCTTGCATGTTTGAGGATCCTTTGATGCCAACTCATGTGTTAATTCGTTAGAACAAACAGGTTCTGTGAAACCCTCCTCCTTGTATTCACCAAGTGACTTTTCTTGTTCCAAGGTTGGAGTTGAAGGAGCCAGAGCTTCCGTGGAGCTGCTATCAACAAATCCGTCAGGCAATGATGCTGCTTCAGGAAGCTGA
The DNA here is from genome assembly GCA_022984855.1 of Dimocarpus longan. NCBI lineage: Eukaryota > Viridiplantae > Streptophyta > Magnoliopsida > Sapindales > Sapindaceae > Dimocarpus > Dimocarpus longan. Next base: position 8,798,359 of record CM041015.1, on the reverse strand, counting down.
CTTGCACCCGGGCTTTCCATTATATCTACAGTCTTACACATATAAACAGATTTCAATAACAATATAAATTACTACGGGAACTATTTTAAAAAAGAGAATGCAATAACAATTAAGCCGATGCTGCCTAAACGTAGAAGATGTCTGGCAGTAATGGAGAGTTTCGATTACAGAGACAACCCCATTGAAGGGTATTTGTTTAAACTTTACACACAGACAAATAAGTGGGAATGTAAAGTGATTCAAGCATGCAAAATGAGCTCCTGCAATTGCGGATAAACTAAGTGCTTGTAAACTAGTAGTGCTAGCCAAAAGCATCAACGAATGTCTCCTTTTCATTCCACAAAACAAAGCATATAAAGCTGGTTCAGAGAATCCATTTGGGTGACATTATGAAAACTTCAAGGCAAATACTTGATTCAAGTCAACAAAATCATAATTAAATCACGTCAACCTTACATTCTATCCTCAATATTTACAAATGTGATACTTTTACAATTCACTTCCTTGTACCAAAATGCAAAAAGAAAAAAGTAAAAAATGCATTTAGCGAAATTCAGAGAAACAACAAGTAGATATGCTAAAATTGTTCATAGTTGGAACAAAAACCCCATCGCTAAAAATGGAACAAAACCCAGAACCCACCACCCGCCCCCTTCCCCTCACACCCCCTTTTCTTCACCATTTCCACACCACCATCGCCACTTTAAAACCCCAAATAAGACTGATTGATTAAAAGAAAAATGAAGAAGAAACACATGTTATTTGACCGCTAAATTAACTTATTTTGCGATCCGCCAAAAAGCAGGGAAATTAGAGTACCAGCTAACTTGATGGAGAGACTGATGAGAGGGAGCCCAACTCGTTGATGTTGTACTCAAAATTCACAGCTACTTCTACGATTTCTTTGTTGAGTTACGGTTTTTAATAGGGAGAATTACTCATAACCTACCTGTAAATTTGATATTCACAAGCGCGTATAACATTTTGGTTTTTTTGCAGCGTCCTCCCCTGACTAACGGATTGACTAGGTTTGACCGTTAACATTAGGGAACATTACGAATAACTTACCTGCAAATTTGATATTCACAAGCGCGTATAAAATTTTGGTTTTTTTGCAGTGTCCTCCCCTGACTAACAGATTGACTGGATTTGATCATGATATGGTCACTTTGACCGTTTAAAAAATGTTGAAAGACGAAATTGTCTCTAAGTACAATCAGATTGTTGTGTGTTGATTTTGCAGCCAAATGAAATTACCAATATGCCCTTGGCATGAAAGAGAAACATAATAAAAAAATGTGTGAATGGCGTGAAGGAGTAGTGTTGTTATAAATGTATATGGACAATATTGCCCTTAATGTAAATGTTGGAAAAAAATAATTTGAAACTTTTTAAGAAAAAAAAAATTAGATTGCCCGAAATATTATTGTTGGTGAACCGTAACATTTTGGGCAAGAAGCCTATATAAAGGCTAGCTACAACACTTGAATTGCTGCAAGTGGTGTTTAATTTTTTTTTTTTTTTGTTTTTTGTCCTTTCAAATTTTTTTATTGATTATTTCTTCTCATATCAATTGATTTTTCATCTTTTGGGTGAGGTAGATTTTGGTTAAGTTTTAGAGTGCAATGGAAGGATGGAGCAGTTCAAATAGTGAAATAAATGGGGGTATAATAAAGTTAAAAAAAAAAAAATTAAACACCACTTGCAGCAGTTCAAGTGTTGTAGCTAGCCTTTATATAGGCTTCTTGCCCAAAATGTTACGGTTCACCAACGGTAATATTTTGGGCAATCTATTTTTTTTTTTCTTAAAAAGTTTCAAATTATTTTTTTTCCAACATTTACATTAAGGGCAATATTGTCCACATACATTTATAACAACACTACTCCTTCGCGCCATTCACATATTTTTTTATTATGTTTCTCTTTCATGCCAAGGGCATATTGGTAATTTCATTTGGCTGCAAAATCAACACACAACAATCTGACTATACTCAGGGACAGTTTCGTCTTTCAACATTTTTTAAACGGTCAAAGTGACCATATCATGGTCAAATCCAGTCAATCTGTTAGTCAGGGGAGGACACTGCAAAAAAACCAAAATTTTATACGCGCTTGTGAATATCAAATTTGCAGGTAGGTTATTCGTAATTCTCCTTAATGTTAACGGTCAAACCTAGTCAATCCGTTAGTCAGGGGAGGACGCTGCAAAAAAACCAAAATATTATACGCGCTTGTGAATATCAAATTTGCAGGTAGGTTATGGGTAATTCTCCCGTTTTTAATATATGAAATGGAAAACTTCATTTTAGTTGTTGAGTTTTCAAAAATATTAGGTCTTTGAAGCTTTTTGAAAATAATTATTTTTACCCCTAATATTTTTAAAACTCTTTAAAAAAAAAAAAAAATCTCAACTATCAATCAACTAATGATTAAAAAGAAGGAGGAAAATGTGAAATGACTCATTTACCACTCATTTTGGATATAATATATTAAATTATCTTTTTACACCTAGTTATATAAAATTATTAAAAATAAATAAATATATATATAAATAAAGTTTTTTAGTTAATTAGAAAAAAAAAATAATTAACAATTTAAAAAAAATTCATACCATCAACGACAAACCATTAAAAGCTCTTTCTGTTTCTCCCTCTCTCTCTCTTCAAAAACTGTTCATTTTCTTCTTCTTTGTCTCCTCCAATCTTTCCTCTCTCTTTCTTCTTATTCTTCATATCTCATTTCTCTCCTTCAACCTCAAGTTCTGGGTTCGATGAAACCCAAAACCAGAGCTTTGATTGTGGGTGAACGAATCTGGAACCATCTAGTTTTGGGTTTCGATAACTTAGAATTCTTTGGTTCTAAGTTCGATGAAACCCGGAACCATTTGGTTCTGGAACCATTTGGTTATGGGTTTGAACAGAAAATACTATAGTTATGAGTTCGATCAAACCCAAAATTCATACTAATACATCAGGAAAAAAAAAATTAAAGAATTGGAAAAGGGAGGAGGGGATAAAGATGAAGACGACAACAACGAGAGAAAGATGTTTGGAGTTTGGGGTTGTTGCTTGAGGTTAATATTTGTGGCTGTTGTTTGTGGTTAATGTTTATGGTCATTGTTTGAGGCTGATTTTAGGGTCTAGTAGATGTTTATTAGATTTTAGTACACTTGTTACCATCTCATTTCTCATGATAACATGTGTTAACCATTCAAGCATTCTTCTACTCTTGTCATGACATGTGTAATTCCACTTTCATGCATTCTTTCATATTTTTCAATCTCCTAAAATGTGTATATCGTATTTAGAACTATCTCAAGTCCATCCAGAAATTTTATCATAACTCAATTTTACATCCTAGAATTTTATTAGAATTCGATTACACTTCCAAATTCGCTCACTTTAAATGATTCTATTACCTCATAAATAAAATCATCTTCGGACCTATCTGGAAATTCTTTTAAAATTCAATTATACATTTGGATACTTAAAATTCGTCCTATAAACTTCGGATGACTTGAAATTTCTTCAAATAGACTTATTTTTTATCCGTCTTAATTTCGATTAACTTTAATACTAATTTCAGGACTTTTAATTTGCGAGGTCCATTTTTTGAAACACTATTTATGCGGATATTATTCACCTAAAAAATTTTATTTCTCTTATAAAGAAGAAATTTTGGGTTTTACATATAATCTTAATCTTTCACATGAAAAGACCATTTTACTCTTCCTATCCAAACTATCTATCACTATTAACCGTCAATTGACTGACGGTTTGAATTTTTTTGAATAGTTTTGGAAAGTTAGAGATGAAAAGAGCATTTTCCAAAAAAACTTTAAAATTTTGATATTTTTCGAAACCTTGAGCATTAAAAAGAACTTTTTCCTATGAAAATTTCTATTAAATAAAACAGATTATATATACAAATACTTTTTCTGTAAGCATATATATAGTAATTATACTATTAATGCCTCATAATTTTAAAAAGTTAGGACAAACTAATCAAATTTATCTATTGTATTTGAATTAAATAGTAGAAAGACAATATAATGGATGAATTTAATTGGTTCATTATAACTTTTTAAAGTTAAAAAATACTGATACTAGAAACACTATTGGTGCGTTTACTTCACTTGGAGGAATCGGAATAGGAATCGGAATGATCTGGAATCGGAATGAAGTATCGGAATCATATAAGTTGTTTACTTCAACTACAGGAATCGGAATCGGAATCAATATTATTTCCATTAAACTATTTACTTTACTTTAAAATCGGAATGAATTAATTATAATTTACAAAAATACCCTTAATTAAAATTATGGATTAATTATAATAATGTATAGTTTTTTATTATAATATGCTCTTTTTTTTTTTTAATATCAAATAAAAAACTACATATTATAATAAAAAAACTTAATATTATTTTAATAGTTTACTAACTTCGTGTGTAGTTTTTTATTATAATATGTAATTTTTTTTAATATTAAATAAAAAACTACATATAATAATAAAAAAAAATTACATATTATTTTATTAGTCCATCATGATAATTAAGAAATTTGTGATGAAAAATTAATAGTGCGCAATTTTTTATTACAATATGTAGTTTTTTTTTTTTTTTTTTTTAACATCAAATAAATAGATTTTTCTTTATTTTTTTAAAAAGGGGTATAAGGGACATTTTATTTTGACAAAGGGAATGAGAGTGGGATTCCCAAGTGGGTTGGGGGGAATGAGATTCCCATTCCACAACCCCAAATTGATGTGGGACCCACATTTTCATTCCCATTACGGAATGAATTTTAAGCAAGTAAACAACATCAATCAATCTCATTCCTTATTCCCTTTGTTTAATCTATGAAGTAAACACACTATATATATAGTGATTTTACTATCAGTATCTCATATTTTTAAAAAGTTAGAACAAACCAATCAAATTCATCAATTGCATTTAAATTAAATGGGAGAGAAGATTTGTCTTAAGAGAGAGAATGTAATGAATGAATTTGACTCTTTAATTTTTAATGAGTTAGATTTCAATATATAATGCATTTGAATATTGATGCACATAAAACCTTGACCCTTTAATTTTTAATGAGTTAGATCTTAAGATACTAATCCATTAGTTAAAAATTAAATTTTAGCCCTTAAATCTAACTGGGTTAAAATTGAAAGGCCAAGATTCTAAATATATTGTAGAATATGATACATATATCTATATATATAGATATATATACATACTGATATATAAAACTTCTATAATCAATGTCTTCTAATTTTTAAAGTTAGTACTAATCAATCAAATTCATTCATTTCATTTGAATTGAATAAGAGAGAGAATTTGTTTTTGAAGAGACAATGCAATGGACGAATTTAATTGGTTCGTCCAAACTTTTAAAATTCGGAGGCATTGATGGTAGAATTACTATTTCTCTCTCTCTCTCTCTCTCTCTCTCCCACTCTCTCTATATATAGACTAATTCTACCATCAGTGCTTTTTAACTTTAAAAGTTGAGACGAAATAATCAAATTTGTCCATTTCATTTGAATTAAATATGAGAGATAATTTGTTTTAAGAGAGATAATGCAATGGATGAATTTGATTTATTCGTCCTAACATTTTAAAATTAAGAGGTACTAATGGTAGAATCTCTCTCTCTCTCTACATATATATATAATCTATTTAGCTAAAACTAGTTAAAAAACCAACTTTAATATTTAACTGTTAATGTTTTTTAATTCAAGGGTCGAGATGATTACTGATAATACATAAAAAGCTCAATAAAAAAATGTTTGGCTAAAACAAGTTAAAAAACTTACTTTAACATCTAACCGTGGAAGTATTTTCAATTCAAGAGTTAAGATGATTACCAAAATGACTTAAAATGCTCAATAAAAAAACTCAATCTTCTTGACCTTTGGATTGAAAATCAATTAGATACTAAAATCAACTTTTTTAACTTGTTTTAGGCATTTTGCTTATGTAAAACTTATTAAACAACTGGTTTATTGATAGTTGTTACTATAATATGGAGCTAAAAATAAAGATACACAGTTGATAAAGATCAAATGGATGAAACATATTTTATGATAAATTGAAATCATTGAATAAGTCGAGAAAATGAGAATCTTATTTTGAATAAGTTAAACCAAACCTACTTGCCTAGTTGATGAATGCAAAAATTCTAATTCGTGTGCTGTTACTAATGCTCGAGAATATGAAATAACGATTTAATAAGTTCTTGTGGAAGAACTTAGCGTTAGTAGTTACTCTCATAGATGATATACTCCTAATAGCAATAGTAAAGGAAATGGTGGAAATGGTAAAGATGGTGGAGGAATTAGGTGTCCTAACTCCTAAATCAATATATAACATGTAGCCTATTCATCGAGAGAATCGGTGAACCCATGCAACAAGGTCTACCCTGAGTACGTGCTGGAGGTGTGACTGCTCCAAGCTTACAATTTTGGGGCTCCAAATTTTCAATTTTTTCTGCATCATTAATCTATAAAATCAATATATAATTAATGTTTCGTATAATATTTATAATTTTAGAACAATCTTTATGGTTAAAGGTTTTCGGCTCGTTTGGGATAATTTTTACTTTTGACTTTTGATAGTGGAAGAAGAGAAGTAGAAGCTTGGGTGTTTTATATACTAGTTGGATTATACATTTTAAAAGAACTTTTAGATTTAGAAGAGCGTTTGAGACTGTTTGGTTAGAATATTATTGAAATATCTTTTGATCATGATATGATTTTTATGTCATTCTAAAAGAGCTTTCGTATGTGTTTGGTTGAAATATTTCAAATTATTACCTACATACTATACATCATCCACATTTTCTTTCCTCTTTATTATTATTTTTTAACTGAAAAGTAAAATCAAATCATTCATCTAGAAATTTCCCACAAAATACTTTCACTAAAAATTTATTTTTAACATTCCAAGGTGGATAAAATAGTTCAATCATTAAATTTATTGTTATAATATGATAAGAATTGAATCACACTCCTAACACTTAACAAACAGGAAAAAAATTGACTAAATTATCATCTGCATTCCATAATTATTGGGGTTTTTCCAAACTCAATTCACTGTAGAAGAAAAAAGTTCAAATAATTAATTTCATAGCTTAATGTTACTAACTATAGACCTCCATCTGTATATTCTCCAACTTTAAAGCACAAATATGTTACACAAAACACCAATCACAACCAGAAAAATAGATTAAATAGAACTACTACTACATTGAATCGTGATGCAAAATATCAAAATTGCAAGACATGGAGTAAGAAGGATAACAGAGATGGATGGTCAAGCAACCATTGACAGGACCTTAACCGAATTTCCTCTATAGGAACTCAAGCGATCCTGCCTGACACCCCACGAAATCCTTTTGGAGTTTAGCTAGTATTACCAAAAGGATAATGTGGAGCAAACTCTTAAAATTTGAACATTTCCAAACGTAAGAATTATAAATTCTTTAAAATTTTACTATTTCTAAAATCAATATTTTCAAAAATAATTTGGCAGCACAATGACTATTTTTCTTAAATCCAACCTGTAAAACACAAAATACCTGTACACTTTTAAAATCATATTTTCTTAATTTCTAGGCCTCAAGCTGATAGAAACCAAGACATCAATCATGAAGGACAACGAGACAATTGGACAATGAGACAATTAAGGCAATAAGGTTTAATCTTGAAGACTTTAAATCTAATCGAAGACAATTAGCGACAAACTGGAGTTATTTGGAATTTAAATAAATTGGACTGAGTTTATTTTTAATTGTAATGAGTTTTAAATTAAGTTAGTTTATTTTATTTTAAATAATGTTATTTGGGTTGAGATATTTAATTTAAATTAAGCACATGAGTATGTATAGTGAGCCCAATTGTTAGGGGGCTAGGGTTTCATATTATATTTTATTTCTTTTCCTATAAAAAGTTTGTAACCCTAAACAATAAAAGAGGGATGAAGGGACAACCAATTATGTTTGATTGAGAGAGTGAATTTTCTCTTTTGTTTTTTATGAACATATGATCTTATCAAGCTATGTTTGTGGCGATAAAAAATAATGACTTATCTCCCACTTTCTCATCTATGCCTTGGGAATAGCGTCAATATCATTCTTTCATAATTTTGGTTTTTGATTGATTTCTAATCATTGGGTCAAAGTTCTTTATAACTTTGGTTGTTGGTTAATATATAATCAATGGGTCAAAATTTCTTCTTTTTATAAACCTATTTTAATATTTTTTGAGGTTGTGTTTCAATTTGGTTTAGGTGTCGTATCGTTATATACGGGGTTCACATTACTTGGTATCAGAGCTTTGGGTGTTAATTCAGGTTTGGTTATCCTATTTAATTATTTTTCTTGTTTTGTTTTATTATTATTTTTTTTTTAATCCTTGCCATATTAACATGTTTTGCCTATGTACTGATTCTGATCTTGGTTCCATTATCAGCATCATCAGTAGTTTGGTTTTTTTGGTCTCATAGTTGCCATAAGTCACCATCCACACAGTCACCATCCACACACAGCATCAATCTATATTTGCTTATCTTTTGTTTCTTGAATTCCGCACATCATTAACAATTAATTATAGATTTTTTTTTTCTTTGCCTTCCTTTGGTTTTCTTGTGTTGTTCACCAATTGTCATGTCATCATCATTTTTTAATTTTTGTTTCTTGTCTCAGCATCTCCCATTCTTAGTTGTATTGTTTCTTTTCTTCTTTAAGTTTGTCCTTTTTTCTGGCGCACATTATTGTTTCATCGTCGGGTTGAATTCTTGAATTATTGTTTATTCAATTCTTGACTGATTAAAGAAAAAGAAAAAAGAAAGAAGGGATGAGTTTGAGCTTACAAAGGAAATGTTGAGTTAAATCAAGAGTACCAAATGATAAACACATGAGTGATTGAGATGAAATACGTGAGAGAGTGTGTGAGGTTTTTTCCTTAACATTCTTTTCAAGTGTCAGTCAAATCATTGAACAACAATAAAGATGGACGACGATTCAAGGACAAATCATTTTGAGAAAAAGGGGAATAATGGAAACCAAGATAACAATTATGGAGGACAATAAGACAATTGGACAATGAGACAATTTAAGGCAATGAGGCTTAATCTTGAAGACTTTAAATTTAATTGAAGACAATTAGAGGCAAACTGGAGTTATTTGGGATTTAAATAAATTGAGCTGAGTTTATTTTTAATTGTAATGAGTTTTAAATTAAGTTAGTTTATTTTATTTTAATTAATGTTATTTGATTTGAGATATTTAATTTAATTTAAGCTCATGAGCATGTTTAGTGAGCTCAATTGTTAGGGGGTTAGGGTTTCATGTTATATTTTATTTCTTTGCCCATAAAAAGTTTGTAACCCTAAGCAATAAAAGAGGGATGAAGAGACAGCCAATTATGTTTCATTGAGATTCTCTTTTGTCCTTTATGAATATATGATCTTATTAAACTATGCTTGTGACGATAAAAAACCATGATTTATCTCCCACCTTTTCATCTATGTCTTGGGAGCGGCATCAATATCATTCTTTTATAATTTTGGTTCTTGATTGATTTCTAATCATTAGGTCAAAATTCTTTATAACTTTGGTCGTTGATTAATAAATAATCAATGGGTCAAAATTTCTTATTTTTATAAATCTGTTTTAATATTTCTTGGGGTTGTATTTTAATTTGATCGTGAGTCTCGTATCGTTATATACAGGGTTCGCATCAGTTGGTATCACAGCTTTGGTTTTAATTCAGGTTTGGTTATCCTATTTAATTTTTTTTTCTTGTTTTGTTTTATTATTATTTTTATTTTAAATTCTTGCCGCATTAACATGCTTTGCCTATTTACTGGTTCTGATCTTGGTTCCGTTATCAGCATCATTAGTAGTTTGGTTTTTTTTGTCTCATACTTGCCGTAAGTCACTATCCACACACATCAATCTATATTTGCTTATTTTTTGTTTCTTGAATTCCGCACATTACCAACAATTAATTATAGAATTTTTTTTTCTTTGCCTTCCTTTTGTTTTCTTGTGTTGTTCACCGATTGTCATGCCATCATCATTTTTTAATTTTTGTTTCTTGTCTCAGCATCTCCCATTCTTAGTTGAATTGTTTCTTTTCTTCTTTAAGTTTATTCTTTTTTCTGGCGCACATTATTATTTCATCATCAGGTTGAATTCTTGAATTATTGTTTATTCAATTCTTGACTGATTTAAAAAAAAAAAAAAAAAGGGATGAGTTTGAGCTTGCAAAGGAAGTGTTGAGTTAAATCAAGAGTAGCAAGTGATAAACAGGTGAATGATTGAGATGAAATACATGAGAGAGTGTGTGAGGTTCTTTCCCTAACATTCTTTTCAGGTGTGAATCAAATCATTGAACAACAATAAAGATCGACGACGATTTGAGGACAAATCGTTTGGAGAAAAGGGGGAATGATAGAAACCAAGACAGCAATTATGGAGGACAACGAGACAATTGGACAATGAGACCATTTAAGGCAATGAGGCTTAATCTTGAAGGCTTTAAATTTAATCAAAGACAATTAGAGACAAGCTGGAGTTATTTGGGATTTAAATAAATTGGACTGAGTTTATTTTTAATTGTAATGAGTTTTAAATTAAGTTAATTTATTTTATTTTATTTTAATTAATATTATTTGGGTTGAGATATTTAATTTAATTTAAGCCCATGAGTATGTATAGTGAGCCCAATTGTTAGGGGGCTAGGGTTTCATATTATATTTTATTTCTTTGCCTATAAAAAGTTTGTAACCCTAAGCAATAAAAGAGGGATGAAGGGACAGCCAATTATGTTTGATTAAGAGAGTGAATTTTATCTTTTGTTTTTCATGAACATATGATCTTATCAAGCTATGCTTGTGGCGATAAAAAACCATGACTTATCTCCCACCTTCTCATCTATGTCTTAGGAGTGACGTCAATATCATTCTTTTATAATTTTGATTCTTAATTGATTTCTAATCATTGGGTCAAAGTTCTTTATAACTTTGGTTCTTGATTAATATATAATCACTGGGTCAAAATTTATTATTTTTATAAACTTGTTTTAATCTTTCTTGGGGTTGTGTTTTAATTTAGTTGTGGGTGTCGTATCGTTATATACGGGGTTCGCATCACAAGCCCTCTTTCAATTTCACTATCAACTCAAATAGAATTCTAATTTAAAAAACAATCCAAAAATCATCAATTTATATAAAACAATTATGCATGCCTAATCACAAAACATAAGTGTATAAATAGCTTCCAAAATAATCTTTACAAAACATGCATAAAAGCTTAAGAGATATGCATGTACATGATATTTTCAAAATGGAAACTAGTGCAGTGACGTCGCGTCTTCAGTCGATCTGCACGTTTGACGGAACTCTTTCCGCTTGATGGCTCGTATCTGCACTTAAGGAGGATTTGTATAAAATAGGAAAATGAGTGGTAAGTATAAACTTAGTGAGTGAGTATACTTTAGGCTTTGAAATTCTCATTCAAACTATATTCATCATTCCAAAATAATTTTGAAAATTATTAATTTATTTCAAATTGAAAAAAATATAAATCGAGCAAATTTAATAAAACTACTTTTGTTTTAAATTTATAATAATTTTCGTAACTTATAAAAATTCTTTTTTTCTGAATCTCACGTTTAATGACGTGCTTCTCTTTCCTGAAACTTACCTTACAAGGTAACCCAGGGAATCTCACCCTCACGTGACTATACATATACACATCACGAAACTCGGGCTATGGAATGCTACCTATGTAGTCACACAGATGCAGGGATTTTGGGGTCGTAATTCCTCCTTGACATCAAAGAATTTACACTACCGTATACGTGCAAAGGGTGACACACTGACTCAAATTTCCTCCAAGTTAATGACTCTCCCAACTAAACTACCATACACGCATACGGTACAATAGCCGGGTATAACTGGAGACGAAAGTGGCAATAAAAAATATTTTTCAATATACTTAAAACTTTCTTTTCTAATATAAACTTTATAATTGAAATACTTATAAAACAATTTTATCAAATCATTTCTATGCATGCATATATATAATAAACTTGCTAATTTACATTACTTTTAAATAAATACACTCCAACATAATTTTAAGAATTATACATGCATGATAAAAATATAATGGTATACTAGAAATTTAATTAAAATTAAATTAAATTAAATTTTTATTAAAATTAGAAATTTAATAAAAATAAATGTTGTATTAAAGTAATTTGAATACTAAAGTGTATTTTTACAAATATCGATAATCAACTTATAAATTCATAAAAGCTTTGAAAATAAACCACACTCACTACTTGCTTTCCAATTAGCAACTTATTCTTTTATGCTTTCCTTTCGATCACCATTTCATCTACATTTTTAATACGAGCGAATTTTCGATTAAAACTTACGCACGAATTAACATTTAACTTCAATTATGGAAGGATATCGAAATATCTATTTTTAAGCCGTACTAACTTTAATAATTTACACCCAATATCCATACGAAATCTTAACAAAACGCAAGGGATTCAATTTGATTTAAGCTTAATTCTTATACTAACGTAACAAACGACGATTTGAAATCATTTTAACCATTTTAATCGAACTGAAACCAAACTTTTATACCATCCATCATATTCAAATTTCTTATTGAATTTATATTCGAATATACTCACTATGGTGAAATTCCTAATGAACTTCATTAAACAATGCACTTTAGAAATTTCAAAAAGTTTTGCCGTGAAATAACTTTTTAACAATCAATGAGTTTCCTATCATTTTTCATGCCAATTCGAGCATCCAATTATTTCATAAAATTATACAAACCAACCAAAACAATTTTTCTTACACAATATCATCTCTTGGCCAAAACATAGCATATTTATATACCAACTTTTGTTTTTCATTTCAACTTAGAAACTTGATATTTTAACACATTCAAATACATAGAAATTATCCAAACAAATCAAACTCAAAACAACTATAAAACCTTTGCTTTGCCCGAAACTCTTATGCATCTTATAACAATTTTCTTTCAAGTTTAACCATTAAAATCCATCATAATCTCAACATATTTCATGGTAAAATCATCAAACATCTCACTTTGGCCTAACTAATTCAAGCATATAACACCAAAATTTTTCATCAATATCACACTAAATCCACATGTAACACATCAATCATCACTTTAAGACGTTAATCATTCAAACCCAAACATCATCTCACACAATCCATCAATTACACAATTTCAAACATGAAAACTAGTTTCTTACCTTATCAAATCAACTCCAAATGAATGGGTTTTGCTCCAAGACTTTTATGCAAGCTTGATGGATTTGAAAATCACTTGAACATGCTCTTTAAATACTCAAGACAGCTATTGCATCTGTACTTCTTCCTCGACAGAAACCACCAGCTCTCTCACTCTCTTTTTCTTTCTCTCGGTCCAACACACCCCTTAATGACCGGATGTGACTACTTCTTGTTTTTGTTGCCTTTGGTTTCTTGTTTGACCGATTCTACTCTCTCCCTCTCTTGCTTTCTCTCTTGGTTTCTATTTTTGTGTAATGAATGCAACTTGTCTCTCTTGTTTTCAATTGTTTGCTTTTTTTTTCTCGGTTTGTGTTGTTTGATCAAGTGAACACAATGCTTATCTTGTTTTCAATTTCTTCTTTTGTTTGTGCTTCTGACTGGGTATGAGTTGTTTTCCATTCATTTCATTTGTTTGTTTTACTTTGCTTCTTATTTAACCGTGAATTCATGCTTATCTCTTCCATTTTATTTATTATTTTTATTTTATTTTATCTTAATTCAACTTTACATATTAACCACAAGATCATGCCACTTGTCACTAATATATTCATTCTTCCTCTCTTTAATGCCAAGTGTTTTCTTTATCTCCATTTCATATATTTATTTCATTCTTTTACGTTTCCGTGCTCGAAACTATTTTCGGTCCATCTAAAAATTATACGAAAATTAAATTAACACTTCCAAAAATTCTACCAAAAATTCAATTAACACTTACGGTCACTCTAAAAATTATTTAATATCACTTCGGAAATGAATCATTTTCGATCCTATCCGGATTTCTACAAAAATTCTATTTGCACATCCGGTACTAAAAATTATTTTATTTCTCTCTAAATACTATCTATGAGATATAAATCGAATATAGTACTTCTGTCTAATATATGTCGAATCACTTAAAATATCTTTGAATAGACTTATCTTCGCTCTATTTCTATTTCCATTAATTCTAATCTTAATTTCAAAATTTTGAATCTAAGAGATCCGTTTTTCGAAAATATTACTCATATAGACCTCATTTCCATTTGAGAACCTTATTTGCCAAAAAAATACATTATTATTATTATTATTTATAAAATGGAGTTTTGGGTTTTACAGGTTACACTTGTCAAGCATGTATCATCCTTATCTCTTATTTCATTATTCCCTAAATATTTTCACAGTCTTGAAATCGAAAAGAATATTTTCGTCCGATAATCTTCAGATCACTTAAAATCTATCCGAATGAGCTTATTTTTTATCCATTTCAATTTTCCTTAACTCTAACACAAATTTTAAAACTTTTGATTATCGAGGCCCACTTTTCGAAAAATACTATTCAGACGGATACTTTTCGTTCAGAAATACTATTAATCAAAATAATCACTTTTAATAAATTTCGGGGTCCGTCTTTGAAGAATTACTATTTACTCAAAAATACTATTTATCTAAAATACTATTCATCCGAAATTCACTATTCTAAAAATTTGGGGTTTTACACTTAACTTGAGAGTTGTCAACCTTACGATAGGTCAATCCCAAAATATATTCAAAAATCCTATTCATTAGGAAGTTAACCTTGATATTGACCCAAATAGACACCACCTTTAGGGGATGAAACAAAGTCATCTCAAAACGTTATTCAAATCTCACGATGTTGAGCTAATGATAAAGACTGAGGGATATATTGTCATATATCTCTCTCCCACTCATTATTTTAGTATTAGGGTTTTCTACTTAATATTCTTAGTCCTTATCTTAGATTATTGACGACTAAGAAGTATATTCTAAGTTACTAGAAATTGGTGTGTTATTAGAATCATCATTCTATTAACACCTAATAAATTAATAGATTTTTAACTCTTAAAAATCTAATTTATTATGAATGATCTAATCTAGAATAAGCTCTTTAACTTTATAGATTAGATATAATGTGATATTGCCCTATTTTAATTCCTAAAAACTAACCCACATTATGAGACAGTTATAAACTATTTTTTCTTTAAAAACATATTCAAAAAAAATATTTCTAAATGGCTTTACTAATCAAAATATATTAAACTCTTTAAAATTAATAAGATTAGTTATAATGTGAATTACCCAATTTTAACTCTTAAAATTTATTTACATTATAAATACCAACTATTCGAAATATACATATTTTAATCACATTAAAACTTTATTTCTAATTGGTTTACTAATAATCTAAATAAATTAAACTCTTTAATTAAGTTAGATTAGTGATAATGTGAATTACCCAATTTTAACTTTTAAAATCTAATCACATCATGAATATCAGTTATTTGAAATATATCTATTTTAGTCACATTAAAACTATATTTCTAATTGGTTTACTAATCTAAATAAATTAAACTCTTTAATTAAATTATATTAGTGCTAATGTGAATTACCTAATTTTAACTCTTAAAATCTATTCACATTACGAATACTAGTTATTTGAAATATATCTATTTTAATCACATTAAGACTATTATATATATTTCTAATTTGTAAGAATAAGATTTTCAACTAAAACCTTAACAAATTATGAAATTGGTATTCTATATATTATTATCTCTATTTTAACTAATAAACTATTTAATAGGAAAATTATATAATAATATATATGTATATCATGTTATAATGCAACGAGTAGGCATTTCTATTCCATATGACATTTTATGCAAGATCATGTTATCTATAAATCATTCATTCATCATATGATAAATAATTTAAATAAATAACATGTAATTAATCAGATTCTTTGACTTTAATGACCTAAAACTAATTTTTAAATACTACAAAATTTATCAAATTTAACTATCATGAATATCCATCCAATGGATTGACTCATAAAGCTCAATTTCTTGATTTTTGGACCCAATATGTGTTGCCTTGTTTTGTTCTTTATGCTTGATCTTCGGAAAAATTTATTATGATTTTACAACGAAAAAACAAACGTCGCAAATGGCTTACAAATTTAATTAAATTAAATTAGATAAAGAACTATATAATTAATTATCAATCCATGCAAATCTTATTCATCAACATGAATAAATAAATTATATGCATATCAACAAATAATCAGTGTCTATTTTATGACATACGAAGAATCAAAATCAAAGGAAATCACTAATTATTGAAATCATCATTAAATTAGCAAAATCAAGGCTCTAATACCAATTGAAGGAAAAAATCGATTTTAGAATAAGACAAAAACATAGATTTTAAACATTTTTCCAAACAAAAAACTTACGGTCTAATGCTAATTATAACAATTCAATAACTAAATTAATAAGATCGAATCTTATATTGCATGAAGATTAATTGATCCCTTTCGATTCGTAAATTTTTCACCACTTGATCTTCCTCACTATGACTTTTCGCCAGGAAACTATGTGTGGGCACGATCTTGAAAAATCATGATCACTTTCTTTTTTTTTAAAAAAAAGAATATCTACAATAAAATAAAATAGTGAAAGCAAGAGAGGATTCGACTAACCCTCTTCTTTCTTTGATAGATTTCAGACAACCCTACACTTTTTGGGTTTTGTGTTTTCTTTTAAGTGTTGAATGGCTAGATCAAGGAAAAATCCATTTAAGTTAAGTTTTTTTTATTCCCATTATAAAACACATTTTATATTGGTCAATTTTATATTTTCTAATTTAATAAGAAAACAATTTTTCTCATCAAATAGAATATTCGATTTGAAGTTTTTTAATTAATGACTAAACAACTTACGTCATTAATTAGAAATTCAATTCGAATTAAGTTTTCTAATTCAATAAAGAAATAATTTACTTCATTAATTAGAATATTAACTCAAAGTTTTCTTTTGTTTAATGAAGAAACAACTTCATTAATCAAAATATTACGTTTTAAGTTTTCTTACTTTAATGAAGAAATAACTTACTTCATTAATCAAAATATTAAAACTTAATTTTCTTACATTAATGAAGAAACAATTTACTTCATTAATTTGACTTTAACTTTTTAAATCTTGTGACTATAAAATAATTAATTTTTTTATGTAACCACATGAATTTGAGTCCATAACCTCTTTAGATAATTAATTAACTAATTCATATTTCATAACTATTAATTAAATAATCATTAATTTAAATAATCAACATTATTTAAATATTATGTGAATGTAATAGCGTTATATGTGTAATTTGGACACTCCGTTATATTCTTTTTTTCTTGTTTCTTGAAATGAGTACAAGCTAGGAAAAGGACCAAATGGACTTATAATTTTAAACTCCAATAATATCGAAATTATTAATTAAAACTCTTTAATTAAATAATTTATTATTGTTAACCTTAGAGTTACCCCACTAAAAACCTAAGATTGCATTATCAAAATTATAGATGTTTTACACAATCTAAAATCTTCAATATCCATCGATCTAATCATTATATATAGTTCGATTTTTCACAAGTAGTTCAAAATTAGAGTTAGATCATTAAATCCATTATACATATCTAATTATATCTTATTCCTACAAGTATCATTGATTTTCTAATGAACAATATATTCATAATAAATTATGAATTTATCTTTCTACTTACTCTATGAATTATGTATTTTTTCGCTCAAGTGG
Source organism: Dimocarpus longan (assembly GCA_022984855.1). NCBI lineage: Eukaryota > Viridiplantae > Streptophyta > Magnoliopsida > Sapindales > Sapindaceae > Dimocarpus > Dimocarpus longan. Next base: position 8,780,421 of record CM041015.1, on the reverse strand, counting down.
AAGTTAACTAATAATATACCCAGTACGTGCATTGGGAGACACATAGAATCGAACTGGCACGACATAATTCTTCCTATGGGTTTCCTTCTGGTGTTAGCGACAAATACTCTCGACACTATCAATACACGTTTAAGGTACTCAATCTTAACCGGAGATATCTGATATACATATAAGGCATATCATAGGTTCAAAAATACATTCCCAACAACTGTATTTTATCATGAAATACATATTTCTTCCAAACTTTTCAAATTCATATCATCCGTGTCTTGTATAAAAGTTTCACAATTCATGCAAAATATTTTCATATAAAACTCATTTATTTTAACATCAATATTTAATATATCATGGTATAAATTTTAATATAGCATATAAAAATATTTTTGAAAGACACTTACTGATTATTGATTTATGATAATGCACATTTTATGGTTATTTCGTTTCCACTTCACCTACACATAATCACATTCTATAGTTAGGTAACATCACAACCAAAATTTATTCATATGTGCTTCCCATTCTAAATTTATAACATCTAAGCACGTAAAACACTTCAAACGATGTTTAAATTCACTTTAACGCATTTAACAAAATTAGGAATCATACTAATGCATGTTGGTTGAATCTTCCTCAATTTTTCACACCATTCATTTCATTTGATTTTCTCATCGAATCATGCTCAAAACACATGCAAAAATGATGTCAACTCAAGTCACATTCATAAAATCTCACAATTAAGTAATATAGCATAGCTTGGCCAAGTATACATCACTTGAATTCGAAGGATTTCTTTTCAATTCCATGCTAACTCTATCATTAACACAAGCTATTAAATCATCCAAAACATTTAAAAACAATTATCTAACATTTTAATATACTTAGGGTAGAAAAATGACAACTTAGTATACCATATTGTTATACCAACTTTTACTTCCCATTTCAACATCAAATCTCAATTTTTCAACACATTTACATGCATGAAACATACTTAAATACATCAAACACCATTTGAACTATAAAAACCCTAGCTTGGCCGTATACTTCCCATAACATAGCACCAAGATTTCTTTAAGTTTTTGCACATAAAATCACATCAAATTCCATGGCAAGTAAACTAATTCACAAACCAATATCAATTTTAACTTCAATAAAAAATTCACTTGTACTATTACACTTACAAAAAATTCTTGAACCTCTAGCCTTGATTTTCCATAAGTTTGAGACTTCAAAACTCTAAATCCATGCTTAAAAATTTCATAAAAATCACTAACAGCTTTTAATTAACTTCGATATCAAATTTTACACATAAAAGTCATGAAAACTTGAAATTTATCACTTGAAAATTACTTATTCTTATTAAATATCACTCCTAAGCTTGTACATAACCTTTTAAGAGCTTGAAATCCACTAAAAAATGGTGTGAAATCATCAAACACAGCACTTATTTTTCTCTCCACTTTCTCTTGATTCTTCTAGGCACTTCCACTTTATATATACATAGCCTTAACAAATTGCCCCTCAAGTTTAACACTAAATTACATGCATGCCATTGAGTTAATTTTACAATTTTGCCTCCTTGTTCTTACATTCTTCCATACTTTAAAATTTTTCAAAAATGGCCTTATTGACAAGCCCATTTCTAATTATACTAGTTAAGGACCTGCCCGACACCCTACGGTGACTTTCCAATCGAGATTTGCTCCGGCTGAGAAGTTCTCGTGGAGCTAAGCCTCTTCCTCATCTGAATATTACTTTAAACTCTTTTAATTTTGAAAATGGATAGAAATTTTGTTCATGAAAAATAATTTATGAAAAGAGTTTTACGGAAATCCGGCAGCACAACGATTGTTTTTCTAAAATTTTCACCCTGTAAAAACTTCACAAAACCTGTATAAATTCATTCAATATCTTTATCAAACTAATAGGCCTCAGGCCCTTTTTCAGATACATAATCATTTGCAACATGCTTAAAATATTCAATGATATGGAAAGCAACTTAATTAAAATATTAAACATCATGCATGATATTCACATAAAACCCTTTATCCAAAACAATATTTACAAAACTTGATAAATCTGAAAACAATAGTAAATGCAGTACATGATAACTTGTCTAAAACTAGTGCAGCGTGGTTGCGTCTGAGCTCGCCTGTACGTCCGATGATGATACTTCCACTGCGCTGCTTGTTCCTGCACCTGAGGAGAATTTTTAAATACAACAGAAAATGATGGTGAGAATAACTCAGTGAGTGTACTAAATAATAAATTCTGCTTTCATTATTATTTTGAAAACGATATGACTTATTTAAGCAAAAGATTCTTTTAGTAAACTTTTTGTAATTGAATTTTTCTTATTATTTTAAACATACGTCTATTGACGTATTTCATTTCTTTACTAACTTAGAATGATAACTCTAGAAAAACTCATTCTCTTAAGCTCTTAAGCTAAATATCTATATGACATGAAATACTAAAAATTTTCTGTTTGCGTGTGCTCAAATGCGGGAACTTGGGATTATGATTCTCTCCAACATCAGGAAATGTGAAAACTTGGGATTACCCGAATATTAAGCCGTACGGGAACTTGAGATTACGATTCCCCCCGTCTATTAGGCGTACGGGAACTTGGGTACCTCGACCGAGTTATGCTAGAGGTCAAGATTAACTAAAGACATCAAAAAAAATATTTTAATACAATTAAAATTTAGGCTTAACTTATATTTATTTAGTATTCAAGCATATTAATCACTTTTAGACTTATCTCATAAGTGTTTCGTTTTCTAGTTACGGTTTAAAACCAAAGGACTTGCTTTTTAGAACAAAAACTTAATTATTTGAAATAACACTCTCATGTATCTTCAAGACTAAATACATATATACAACTATACATGCATTAAAAGGAAAGCGATAATATTCTAAAATGTTATTTGAATAACATAATAATCATAAACTAAAATAATATCGTATTAATAATTTCATATAACAGAATTTGCGAAAGCTTATAAAAATGCACACTCACAACTTGCTTCCAATAATTGATCAACCACTCCTACTATAACTCTCGTCCGCTCGTCGGTTCACCTACGATTGGTTTCGATCGAGATTTCGTTAAAACACGGCTCGAGCATAAACTAAACTTAAACCACACGAGGATTTCTAATCATGACAATTCAAGCGATTCACCTCACACGATAACAATACGAAAAACTAATATTCACACTCGGAGACTATCTCAACCCAATTCGTTATCGCAACATAAACTACTTGAAATTCTACAGTTACAAAACTGACAACTATATCATTTGAAACTAAAGTAACATCATCAACATCACATTCTAATGGATTCAGTAAAAAGAAGATTTGAAGCCAAACGAATAACATAAAACTTACGCGATTTCAACTAATTATCACGAATTATCGCTTTTAGCGTTTCGCGCGATTCCTTCGTTTTCAATTAAACTTATTGTCAATTACTACTCGCGATTTTACTTAAAACATGACAAACGAATATTCAAACACTTTAAAGCATAAACATGAAAAATATGGCAGCAAGCTTAAACAATATTCATTTCCCGGTTGAACTCCGAATTTCGACAATTTAACGATTTTGCGCGAATTGAAAACCATCCGATTAACTTTATTATAACTCAAACTATCCTAAAATTAAATTTTAACACTTTAACGGGCTTAATTACGTCTCGAGGGAGCGAGATAACATCATCAACACTTTCACATTTGACAACTAAAACACAAACTAAAAACATTCGCATTCGCGGAAAACTCATCCGAATCATTCGGAAACAATTCCTCAATATCCGAACGACTATCCGATACTTTAAAACACACTAAAATGCATCATTTTCCATAAGACGAACTTGAATTTAAAAGCATAATATAACAACCCCTAATTCATCTTCTAACAGCCCGTAATAGATTTCACAACGGAAACAACCATTTACAATATCGTCAAAACACAACCGAACACAATGAGCGAACCTCTGCACTAACGAAGTTCTAAATCCTAAAACTCAATCATAACAATATCAATTTAATCCATATCTCAATGTCTAAATATTTCCATTCAACTAAAACATAAAAACTCAACATACTTCTCAAAAATCAAATCAAAAACTTCGGAATACACTTGCAAAGGTACTGCCCATATATTCCCTTTTTGCCATGAGCTTCCTTAAACCCAAACACACATGCAAGCTTAAAAATTTCACTCAAACCTCACAACAAAAACAAATGGGACAGCAACTCACCTTGAATGGGTGAAATTCACCCAAAGACAGCTTTGAATTAGCCCAACAAGCTGCTGCCGAGCTGTCCTTTCCAACCAGCTGCTGCACTTGAATCTCACGCCCTCCCTTGGCTTGCATGTGTTGTACTTCTCCTCAAATGACTGCTACAACTGTTGTACTTGGAGACCCACTTCTCAGATCTGCTTGAAGACCGAATGGGGAACAAAGAATGATGGCTGTTCTACTCGGTTCTGCTTGGAGCACGCTCACAGTCAGAGTGCAACACCGAACTGCTTTGCTTTGCTGCACTCGGTCTGCACTTGAGTTGGTTTTTCTTTCCCCTTGCTGCATGCCCGAACCCTTGGTGCAGAATTTTAGCACTGAACTGTCAAGCTCACTCCCTCACTTTCTTGCTCACGACTGCACACACACACACACACTTACAGATTTTTGGGTCGCTCATGGTCAGTTCTCGGATTCTCTCACACGAGCACCTTTCCCACTTCAAGCTTTCACGATCTCTCACTCTCAATTTGAAGAATGGAGGACCGAATGGAGCTTCTCTCTCAAGAACTTGTATTTCTCTCTCAAAAGTCACTCTCTCGGTCTTAAGACAATGGGTGACCGAATGGTGATGTTGATCCCATCTTCATTTCTTGATTGTCTTTCACTTTATATAGACATCACATATCTTTGCCACTTGTCTTGATATTTCCTTGCATGTGTGACATGTGTCACCACATGCACTAAATTTATTTAAATTCTTCCATGTATTCTCGCTTTAATTTCTAAATCGAATCCATTTTCGTCCGTCTGGGAATTCGCTTTTAATTGCTTTCGCCTTTAGAATTATTTTGAACTTTCGAATCCGTCTTCACAAACTCGAATTTATTTTTATTATTCAAAACTAATTATTTCGAATATTTTCGGACTCGAAATTATATTTTTTTCGATCGGAAGCAATCCAGCGGAAAATAATTTGTTCTCCGATGAGCGAGGTTTTGAGTTTTACACTTATACATATTTCTAATTAATTTGGTTACTCATGCCCTTTTTTGGAATTTTGCTTAACACTAATTGCAACATTCATTTTACTAAATCACTATACCACTTTTCGTATTCGAAATCATTTCCGGTTAATTCAAAAATTTTATCGTAATTCAATTTTACATCCGAAAATTCTGCCGAAAACTGATTACGTATTTGGACACTTTAATTATTTCTTTATTCTATAAATGGGGGAATACTTATACAATAAATACAATACTAAAATTGGGAGGGTATATTACATCGTGGATGTTACATGATTTTTATATAAATCAAATATTATATAAATACACATAGATTAAATAAAACAAAATATATTTTATTTATTATTTATTTGAACTTTTACAAATTACAAGCTCTTAAAGTAAAAACCCTAACATATATTGCTTATGAGAAGATTGTTTTTGCAATAATTTATAGACATAAAGGGTATTTGTTTAGGGAGAGTAAATTATTTACACCTTGGGGTCTATACAAGAGTTGTTCGTTAGAGATGCACATGAGAGTAGTTTAATAGGACATTTTGGTATTAAGAAAACTTCAGATATGTTAGATGAGCATTTCTTTTGGTCACACATTAAGGGAGGTGTTAAGCGAATTTGTGATAAGTGCATAACATGTAGAAAGCCTAAGTCTTAAAGTTTTACCCTATAGTTTGTATACACTATTGCCCATACCTAATGAACCTTGAATTGATATATCTATGGATTTTGTATTGGGTTTAGTTAGGTCTAAAAAGGGCCGAGATTCGATGTTTGTTATGGTTGATAGGTTTTCAAAGATGGCTTACTTCATACCATGTCATAAGATTGATGAAATCATATATATTACTGTCTTATTCTTCAAGGAGATTGTTCAACTTCTTGAAGTGTCGAAGAGCATTGTTTCAAATCGAAATGTGAAGTTTTTAAGCCATTTTTGAAAAACTTTGTAAGGGAAGTTAGGAGCAAAGCTATTATTTTCTATTGCTTACCATCCACAAAAAAATGGACAAACAGAGAAGGTTAATAGAAATTTGGGTACTTTGTTGCAATTTATCATCTAGAAGAATTTGAAGATTTAGGAAGATTGTTTGCCATATATAAAGTTTGCTTACAATCGGAGTGTGCATTAGGTTATTGATTGTTTGTCGTTTGAGATTGTGTATAGGTTCAATCCACTTACTCCTTTGAATTTGATATCTTTACCTCTGAAGGAAATAGCTAACTTGGATGTTAAGAAGAAAGTTGAATCTGTTGAGCAACTGCATGAGGGAGTTAGGCAACATACTGAGAAGAGAACCGAGCAATATGCTACTCAAACTAAAAAAGGACGAAAGAAAGTCGTGTTCGAATCAAGAGATTGGGTTTGGGTGTATATATGCAAATGAGGTTTTCTGATCAACGCAAATCTGAGTTACAGTTGTATGGAGATGGTCCATTCCAAATGCTTGAATGCATAAATGACAATGCATACAAGATAGACTTGTCAAATAAGTATAATATTAGTGTTACTTTCAATGTTTCTAATCTTTTAATGCTGCCTTCAATGTTTCTGATTTATTTCCTTTTGATTTTGATGCAGGTACTGATTTGAGCATAAACCCTTTTGACGAGAGGGAGAATGATAAAAACCAAGGAAGCAAGCCTTTGACAAAGGCTCGAGTTAAAAGGATAAAAGAAACTTTAAATTGACTCATTCAAGAGATTTAGGTAGAATCATACACAACATGGCTTGGATGGGCTTGAAGGCGTGTATGGTTAATTAAAAAATAAAGTTTTACTTAATTTTCCATTAGATTTAAAACTGTATATCAGTAAAAGGTTTATAAAACCTAAATTTTCAATCAGACATTCATTAAATAAAGTTTATAACTTTTCTCCATTATTTTTTTAAGAACTTTGAGAATTGCATCAAGAATTATTCTTGATTTATGGTCATTGACTATCCTCCTAGATTCTCATCTCTTTTTTGGAAGTAACGTTATTGTATCTTTAGTTTTGGTTCTCTAATCTAACAGATTTAAAATTTTCTATAATGTAAATTATTATACTTGAGGTTATATTTCAATTTAATTGTGAATATATCTTTAAATATGAGATTCGCATCAAGAACCAAGCCAAAAAACAAAAGGCTGAAATGCAATATACCAACTGCTGCTCAACCAAGAAAATACAAAACTTCCTTTCCAGGAACAATTGCTTACCCACTCAACTCAGAGGAGCCACACAGAATACAAATAAAGCCCACCAAGAAACAGAAAACACAACATTTTATCCCAAAGAGGATCACAAATTGATCCGAGTTCTTCCCACTGAAACAGATAGTACGCTGACTCGATGAGCAGTTGAAATCACTATAAGTGAATGGATTAAACTAAAGCAGTAGTGATTTATTTTAATAGTAATAAAGGGCTCATAAAATATATCCTTTAGCAGCCTGCAAAAACAGAAACTGCTAACACATTTATCCGTAGCTTCTATCCATTCCTGATCTCTCCCTGTTTTCTACAACTTCCAAAATCACTGACAACAAAACATAATACAAATCGACCTTCTTCAAATTTAATTGTTCTACATTCTGAGAAATTTCAACTTGACATCTCAAAAAGGTGGCTAGAACCTAAACAGACCTGGATTCAGAACAGTTCTTATTGAATTGAGATATAATTGATGATACATTTTCAACAATACACATAATGGCCATGCAATCATTTATATATTACCTGTTAGATTTGCAGTGCATATATGCACAAGAATTCAAAGCTTGACAAGAGATTAGGCATACCTATAAAGTTAGAAGAATAGAACAACTTTTCATTTACAGATGACTTCAAAATCTCCATAATATTTACACTTTTTTTTTCTCTCGCAGGTCAAACAAGGACCAAAAGAGTTAAGCAAAATAGGAAGTTGAGACTTTCTATCATATCAAAATGTTGACAAGACGGTCCCCAGCTTATAGAGATATCAACCCAAACGTATATTTCCAGTTCTGATATATTACAGGCATCTGTGACTTGCATTCTTCAACGCTGAGGGTAAGAAAGGAAGATCGTGTATGTACCTGACAGCAAAATAAAAATTTCTGTAAGTTTATCTGCCATAGAAATAAGGGTAAGCACAATGACTAATGTTTCAACTAACTTCAATTGTCAATGTAACACCAACCACCTAGTCAAGTCATGTATGAATATAGACACAGAAAAAATGCACTATCAATCTTCATGTCAACCTATCACTGACCTTTTTGTCAAGTCACTTATGAATACCGACAAATCATACATAGAGCACTGTGCTTACCTAAGTATTTTCAAACAAACAGATCTTGCAGTAGTTTGGCTTACCTTTAATTGACATTTTCTCAAATGCTTGACTAATAATAACAGGTCCACTCAAACAATAGGTACAGAACTGTACATCCTAGTATTATTTTGGATTGGAAATTCAATTTAGCTTTACCTGCATTTTGTCACCTCAAAAATATACTACTTTAAGTTGCTTCAATCCTCCCAATTACCAAAAGATTGAATCGTAGTTGATATTTAGACAACTTTCAATATATGGTCAACGCTTATAAAGGAACAATAGTGTAAAAAAATGCAGCAATAATAGTCTCATGTTAAGCATAGGAACAATAGATAAAGGGTCATAAACTTATAACGTCTAATATAATTTAATATTTCTCTATTTAGAAATTTTTACCAGTAAAATAGGCATAGCACAGTGTTTATCTAAATACAAGTTCTGGATTCCTTCAATTATTATTCTAACTTTGACGTACTAGAACTCCTAACCAATCATGTTGACTTATTGCCCATCAGAATAGGACCACTCAAGTCACAATTAAAATATTCTCTAATTATAGAGATAAAACCTAAGAAAGAACTTCACCAAAACTAAAAGCAAAGAATAATTGTAAGTTCCTATCAACTTTTAACATACAATAGTATAATTCAACATAATATTAACAAATTTTTGCATTTCTATAGTTTGGTATGTGTTTCTTGATAAGATAGGATTTAATATAATCCAAATGTTAGAGCATATTGACATTTATAATTATAACTGTAAAATTAGTACTCACCATCAAATAATGTACTTCTGGAGCCACCACCAAAATTTTGAAGCAGATGAGATGTCATTCCAACCTGAAATTATGATCAAGCACTGCACACCAAGCCTTGTATTTATTTCAAGGAGAACGCACCCTGTGTCTCACAGAGCGTGGTTGGCGAGGAAATGAGAATGGTCCATCTGATAGTTTCCTATCATTCCTTCTGTTGGACTTGGGTTCACCACTCAAAACCGCTGCTGCAGGTGAAAAAGACGAGAGAAAAATCAAATCATTGTCCGAACAGATGTACATAAATGACAAAACCATAAGAGACACACCTAAGCTTATTACACACATGTAATAGTAAATTAGGTCGAAACCCGTTCTGAGACTGGTAGAAGCATGATCCTCAAAGAAAATTAGTATCTGCATTCTTCCTTACTTCAAGAACTAAAAGCAAGCATAAGACTCTAACTATTAACAAGTCCAAGGAAAAAGAAGCCTTAAGTCCAACTATGACACAAACACTAAATCTGTACCAAAATATATATATATATATATAATATAAAAAAAAAAAAAAAAAAAAAAAAAGGCTTCTGTCACTGGATGAAAATAGTCATATTCATAAATGAGGTGATGCAGATCTCATTAGGAGAGTGAAAATATCATAGAACTAACCAGATGAACAGCAATAATGCTCTATAGTTCCGTGCAAATTAAACAAAGAATATGGAACTTCTGCATAGAGTTATGACTCAAATAAGTTCCATAAAATCTCCTTGGCCAACACATCAGCATCAAATGACATACATCTTGTGTCCCTCAGATCAGCTTCATGAATACCAAACCAGATTCATTCATAGCTAAATAAACACTACATGCTCACTGTATTGGTCCAAACATTATTGCATGCATACAAAAAAGTAACTCGTAGGACAGAATGTTTAATAACACTGCCGAGATGCCAGTTACGTAAAGCAAAAACAAAACAAAACATAAAAAAGAGGCACATCTTAGTATCATCTCACAAGTTATAAATTACTGTAAATTTTCTTCAGCAAGTTTTACAAAGAGTAACGTAAATTTTCTTTGGAAAACTTCATGAATATAAATGTTAACTTCATAGAAAATATAAAATGAATGCTAGTCTAGAATGCAAAGTTTGCTTTAAGCAAAGGTACAGCATTTTAGGTATTTCTACCTCCAATTGATTCACAACCGTTACTCAATTCCAGCCCATCTGTGGCAGCAGACTGAGAATGATCCTTATCATCACTGTGAAAAGACTCATGAATAGGCTCACCTTCACTACCTAGTCTAAGAGATATCCAATCATTAGAACGAATGCCATTTGAAGTTGGAGGCTGGTGTCCCAAATCAGACTCTGACAATGCAACAGATGGCTGAACTGGAAGGAAATTTTGCAGAGAGGGGTCATCACGAACAAATGCCAGGGGATTATCAATCAATGCCTCATCAGGGCTGGTATGGCAAACAGAAGAATCTAGGACTTCCACACCAGATCTTATAGCTGACTTTGGATCTGATGTGTAACCATTCATTGGAACAGAACATGTGTCCATATCAATAAGAGCATCTGGCACATCTGCATCTGTACGAAACAGTTGGAATCCAGAACTTGCTCGGGTGCCACAGGTATATGGCCAGTTAGACATTCCAACATCATCACTATTGCCACTAAAAAGACCCAAACAAGAGCTTGTACCAGCAACCAGAGCAGGATCTTGCAGGTAGGAATCTGAAAATCCAGGAGGAGCATTATCAATTACGGAGAATGTGTTGTAGACACTTTGAGGTGATACCAAATTGACATTCTCTTCTTCTGAATCACTGAGAATAATGACGTTTGTATTCCTTGTTAATGAAGTTTGGTTTTGAGTTCCAAAAGTCTGATCAAAACTATTAGGAACAAAATTGATCTCATTAACATTATTGGTAGAAGTATCGATAAAGCCACTGCAATCCTGATTGATACTTGGGTCTTCATTGTCTCTGCCGCTTCCAGTGGCACTGCTGCTCATTGATATGATTTTTTCAAAACTATCCTCCATTTCATTTCTAGGTGAGAGGGTGACAAGTTGATGGTTGCTGACCTGTACAATTCTACTGGGATTGTTTTTCATCCCAACAGTAAGATTATTATGTCCTGAACTATCTTCCTTCTTGATCTGCCTTGACATATTTGAGTCGGAAAGATCATCATTTTTGGCAACACACAGCGAACCGTCAGGGAGATGCCACTGAGCAAGATCGCCAAGCTCACCTTTGGCTTTTACAATCCATGAACCATCAGGCTTCACCTCAATCTCAGTGACGTCTTCTCCACAGTTCCGCATCTGTCCCACAAGATGAGAATGAAAACTGCATGAATGTTTTTCACAATCATTATAAATAACCTATGGTAAATGCAAGACGTGAAGCATAGGCATTACCGCAGTTGTGATGCGATTAAAAAAAGGGTCAATGATGAGGTCATCCAAAGAGAAATTCTTGAGGCAAATTGGACATTGCCACTGCAGTCATCACACGTTTTTGTCACATCTATGTGCTTGAAATTTGAAATAGGTACAAAGCATAAGACTAAAGGAATTATACTTACCTTCCTCGACCGCTGGTTTAGCTCTACAAAAGTTTCAAGATCAAAACATCCCATGTGACCACAAGGTTTGAATCTGCCAGCGATCTTCATTCTGGACCCACTCATCTGCCAGTCGTGTAGACAAGAACCAGTGAGAAAAAGAAATAGAGGAAAATACGTAATAGCTTACCATTGTTCAATTCACATAAATCGTAATTGACCAAACTGCAACGATATTCATCACCAAACAATATATCATTATACCAATAATTTGAACATATTAAGTATATTGTCAGACATGCGACTTTTTAAACACTAGGGACATACATTTATCTGCTGATAATAAAGGGATAAAAAGGTCACTTTCAGCTCATAGAAGTTTCAGCATCTTTTCCCCATGTCAAGATCTAAAATACCACTATCAGAACCATCACACTTAAGAAAATAATAAAAAAAGTCATAACCATCACAATTGAGGGCCAACAGTGGAGTATTAACTCTTTAACACAGTTCCACACGTACATGGTCCAATTTAAGCGACATGTTGCCAACATGGTCTATATGCAATCCATTTAGTTCAATGGAAGGTTTTCAATATTCAAACATGCCCAGAGACTAAATAGACAATGATATCATCTTCACAAACCATTTACCCAAAAATTTGATCTTATCAGAAGATACTCAAGAATAGAATATAAATTCTAACAAAAGGCAAAGTGGATTAGCTTAAGATAGAGAACTCTACCATGGTCCATATATTAGAAAGACAAAAAAGAACATAACCATAAATAAACTGTCATAAGAATTGTATTACTCACAGGACAGCGGAGGTTAACTTTAATTGAATCTGTGATGACTTCCAAATCACTATCACTATCTTCATTTCCAGTAGCCATCCCACCACCAATGCGACGACGAACTCGGGCCAAGGCGTCTTTAAAAGGCTCACCTTCTGTTTCTTTGGGAATCATGCTTAGAACCTTCATGTTGAATCAAACAAACTAGTAAATCATTTAGGTAGATGAAAATTGAAATTAAAAGTGGATCTTACAAGGGAACCAAGAATAGAGAATGGAATGACATGCAATATCTATGAAAAACTTGCAAAGACTGAGATCTCTCTCTGTCTTTCTGTTACGTATTTTACTATTAAGCACGACTACTAAACAAGCAGAGTTGGAAGAGACTACTTGATGGGAACGATGTGAAGAATGATGATACTTATAAATCTCACAAGATGAAAAAGATAACCGAACAAGGATATAAAATCTTGAAGAGCAAATCCAGGAGGGAAAAAAAGTCACATCCTAACTAACAGAAACCAGATAAAATGTTGTGAGAATACCTGTTCAACTGTTCGTCGTTTTACAAGTCTAACCCCAAAGCAGAAATTGCGAACATCACATCCAGATAGCACAATCTTGTTAACTCCCTCAGTAATGTATAATGTAACCTGACATGAAAAAGGAAAAGTTAAATTGAATTATAACTTTTAATTGAAAAATGAACAGATCCAATTACAAATGGCATTCAACTAAGAAAAGGTTGAACAGATCAGAACAAAGCAATCACATATAACACAAATCACCTAATAGAACAGAGTATAGGGTGACAGAGACTCACTAGTGCACCATCATCACGACCATTAGCACCCAACAATTGTGAACCAGGTCTATTAACTGTCCGTATAGGAAGTCCTATAAAATTATGTACAAGTGAAACAGAGTCATGAGAATGTACAACTATCAATCGGTAATTAAAAACAAAAACAAAATTTTCTTTTAATTGATTCAAGCAATCGAATCAACAAATATAAAGCTACTATTGCATATGTTCAGGCTTAATGCCTGGTTACAGGTCAAGATCAGCTTGCATTAAGGACATCAGATCAATGCAGGCACTCTTCAGGACCAAAAACCCATTTGGCCCTGTGGTGGTTCAATAACAGAGACCAAATTAGAACTGCTAATAGAGATGAGACTGCAATAATAGATGATACAGTTCAGAGTCTAAAAACCAGTGGCATTCAAGAGCACCGAAAAAAGCTGGCAAATCAGTAGCTGCAAATGTAAATATTACATGGTGGAAAAAAGATAACCAAATTGCATACCGTTAAGTTGTAAATCTGCATATTGTGGCCATTGCATCCTAAATGAAACTTTATCATTGAGGAGAATACACCAGGCCTGCATGGTGATAACCAACCACATATATTAAGAACCCCCAAAAATAAGATACAAATTATCAATAAGAATAAACTGCCATTAGATACACTCAATATGAAACCAACCTGAACATCATATTCAGTATTCTGCAATAAATCTCTATATGCTTTCGTCAGGTGAAATGTCTTTTCTACATTCACCACAGTGTTTGCCCTGAAGAAAATTGAAAATGATATTCAAAAGTAAACAATCAAAAGAGTATAAGAACTGTCTAAAATTAAAGTAAAACAATGAACAAAGACAAAAGAAGATACAATTAATATGCAAAAGGTTTCTCCTCAGTCCATATCTCATGTCCCAATCCTCCTAGAGATTAAAGCTGTCACAGGAACCATTATCTATGCAATTTAAGCTGTAACGAGCTAGCCCTATGATCTACAAATATGTAATTTTGCTTGCAAAAATGCAACGCACCATGGAAGTGCCAGAAAAAGGCTGTTAAATTTAAGCAATAAATTGTATTGGAAGTCTTAAGAAAGGAACCAACAAATACTATGTAAATTCTCAGATTACCAGTCATAAGAGTGGCTAAATTTAAACAATAGACTTCTCATGAGGAGCCAAACATGCATTCATCTTGTTTTGTGTTATGATTTAATTAACAGAGTGTGTCTCTTTTGCCAGAATTCAAACAGAAGACGTCTTACTCAAATAGGACTGATAACATACAAGATAACCAACCATTACAGCAAAAGCTTAAGTTTATTAAAAAAATAAGATAATAGCATTATTAACATATGATATAGTCAAAATTATCAAACAGAGTCCACAGCACTAAAAGCAAAAAATTAGAGTTTTAATTCTTCGACACAAAATTCAAATGGGTTTAAATCGAAAACCACCATTTTCTTCATCATAATAGCCGAAAATTTTTCCCAAGAGAGAATGAACTCACCCATCAGTTGTTGGAATAGTTGTGGCGACCAACTTCACAGGGGATACTAAATTTGCAACAGTCACCCAAAAACTGCACATCAAAAATAAGTTAACATACTGGTCTCAAAAAATAATAATAATAATAATAAGTTAACATACAAAGACACCCTTCATTTCCAAGACAAACAGAATGCATGAAAATGAGTCAGAAACATGAAATATTATCGTTCATTTTAAAGATTGGCAACGATTTTATCATTGACTTCATCATGGACAAAATCAATTTGTGATGCATCCAACAAACAACATAATTATTATCAGATTTTGCTATTTAAGACCAACCAAGAATTACTGGATTGTTAGCTTTAAGGCCCAAGTAAGCATAATATCTTGACCAAGACCAAACTTGAGTTTATATTGGTTTTATATCTATTACATCTGCAAATAACCAAAATCAGTGCATTTGAAACGATATTTTGGAGGAAAATATATGGTTTTGGCTAAATCTCAGCATCGTTATGCCAAAAACAACGAAATTTCTTCAAATATTACAGAAGGAGAAACTGTAAACATCAAGATTTCATGAGCACAACTCCCATTATTTATAATTTCATTAGCAGTATGCATACTGAAATAGTATACTGCCAACACAACACCAATACCAATCTACCAGTTTAATTTGACAAATTTCATGAGAAATGGGGATGAATGTCCAGACTGAATAACCACCATCGGACAAATCCAACCCAAAAGCTTAAGCTATTAGGTGGAAGGCTTAGCTCTTAAGTAACCAGCGCTGATACAAAACTCAAGCAATGTGGGATACAGTAACATCCTCATGTGCATGCCAGCACAACGCTTAACCAAATGATCCTTGCATGCACACTTAAAACTAAACCACACTACAGAAACCAATTTGACTCTGGCTACCATGTTAAACAGATGTAACTTCAAGCTCAATCTATAAGTAAAAAGCACGACCATATGTAAACGGTCAACATGAATATTAAACTCAACCAAGGTGGAATTTACCACTAGAACCATGAGGCAAAAGTTCCGTCCAAATGGTTAGATATTGTAATTTAATTGTGTTATACGTGAAAAATTTAAAAAGCAAACTGCAAGATACATACGGATCTGCCCTTTTGATTCGACACATTTCACAAAAAAATGTTGGCATTGGTGAAATCTCGTCCATAGTATTCTCTGGAATAATAACACATGCAGTATGTTGCTGCACCATACAGCTAGGATCTACACACTGCACATGGCAAAAGATCAGGAGAGGAAAAACTTACATATAAAGCAGATTTATAAGTACATGAACCATGCAAGAAACAAAAACTGCATCAAGCACCAACAATTTTTTATGGTCCATAGCAAGTGTAATATTATGAAAGTATTAGCTAAGAGAAAAAGGTATCACATAACCACTTCCAGTATACGACTAATAAGATAGACTCAACTCAAATATGTTGAAATCAGTTCTGGTATTAAACAACTGGCAAAACCATATTTTACATGGACATTGAGAAAAGCTCACTCACTAACTATACCAACCAAGGTAATTTATCAGATTACACATATTCATTTTATGCATACAATCTCATGTTTGCAAGGTGCATGACCTTTTTTTCAGTCTCCTTAATACTTTTACTTTATCATGTTCAACAAAAAAAAAAACCATTCAGCATACAAGTTGCCACAACTATATCTTCTTTCTCACTTAATTTGAACAGGTTTATATAGGAACA
Organism: Dimocarpus longan; assembly: GCA_022984855.1. NCBI lineage: Eukaryota > Viridiplantae > Streptophyta > Magnoliopsida > Sapindales > Sapindaceae > Dimocarpus > Dimocarpus longan. Next base: position 8,763,641 of record CM041015.1, on the reverse strand, counting down.
AAAAAGAAACATTCAGAGATCTTAAAGACTAGATATGCAATGAATTACACCCATCGGGTGCATCTGCAATTCATAATTTCTTTAATAGAAACTCAACTAGGCACATGACCGAAACTCATAATGATTCATTACCTGCATCATAAATTCAGTAGGTAATGAATTTCCACAGGGGCAGCAAATCTTTGCATTTGAATTTAAAGAGTCTTCAACTTCCATTTTAAGATTCACATCGGACAAAACTGAAGCACTGTGCTCGTTGGTTGCTAAATCAGCATCATCCAAAATCTGCATTTTTCTGGAACAGACAGTTTATTTAATGTAATAATGATGGACCATAGATGCAGGAAAAACCCCCATTTTCCGACATGTATGCAAAATAATGTGTTAGATATATACCAAAATGGGCATTCATATTCAAAATGCTATTAAGACTTATGCACACAAATAAAAAATTTTTTAAAAAAAAATGTAGCACCTGTAAGTTTCATCAATTATTTTTGCCACTCTTTCATCCGACAGCATGTGATGTAATCGCTCCACCAAATCCTGCAACAGAGATGTACAACAGATATCAGGGAAAAGACTACCATTCTTGGGGGAGACCAACAGAGCAAAGGCAAGAACAACAATCGCCAATTATGAACTGTAACAAAGATGGCAACCGAACAAATAAATATACCCAAATTGTCTGTTTCTTGTTAAGTAAAAAAGAATACAATTACAATCTATTTTTAAAATACAGCAAATATAGATATAATGACAGCCAAGAATTAACTCAGACATACAGAGGGAAAAAGTTAAACATATTAGTGGCCATAATGGCAGGCAAAGCTAAACAGAAAAGTAGATAATTTCAGTTTATATGGACACTTGCAAAGTTATAAGAGCTCTGTTTTCCATTTTTTTCTCCAGTTTGAAGGTCATCTTAAGTACACAACCTGATGCAAGCACAAAGGACAGAAATTATCTTCAAAATGAAAAGCTTCAAACAGCTGCAACAAATTATGCGGCAACACATCAATGGTTCATGTCCAGATACACCTTAATAACTCATAGCTAAGAAACATAGAAATATGCTTTGAAGAGAACTGGTACAAGAAAACAAATGAATCAAAATAACCATCACATCTGCTACACTCAA